>OZ018396.1:51123649-52579597 GCA_963969525.1 Ontholestes murinus
CCCGTCTCTTGGTCGTTCCGTTGTCCTTCTCCGTGATATGAGGTTGTCACCTACAAAGATACATCTTCTGGAAAAGTAACGAAAGGCTGAAAAGCCCAAAAGAAGAAGTACACACTTCTACTTCACATTCTTTGTTTACATATATATATATATATATATATATATATATATATATATATATATATATATATATATATATATATATATATATATATCTAATTCCACAGTTATGTATTCCAGAATTTTAAATTTGATTTAATGACTCAAAGAATATAATTATTTTGATTGTATTTACTCAAAACGAACTGGTGTATCAATTTTACAATTGAATATTCGCGACATAATTTTTTTTTTAATTTCATTTGCTCTTCTTAAGTTTATATTTTTCAAATGTTTACTCATTTTCACAGAAACTCCAGTTATTTATTTACAAATATAAAAGAGTTCCCTTAAATTGTTTTTTGGGAAGTAGATATTGATATTGTTCTTTAATTTTTCAATTGTGCTTGATAATTGTCTGTTTTGAAATTAACTTTTTGTTTTTTTTGCATTTTTCAGATTGCTTTGTAGAAAATGTTCAATTGTTTCGGCAGAAATTTTAATTGTTTTTTATAAATGTAAAACAATTTTGTAACAAATTCAGATGTTTCTTTGGTCGACTTTTTAAAATAAATGTACACTAATAAATTTAAATTGTTATTCTTCAATTCTTTCTATTTTGTGTTTTTTAACTTCGAACTGTTGTTTTTCATACTCATTTTATTCTAAAATTTCAATTGTTTTGCATAATAATTTTTTAACTTATTTAATTGTTATTTTTCCAACTGTTTAAAAAGCTCTCAAGTGTTAATTCTTTTAATATTTTAAGGAAGGTTGAATTAAATTTATTGTATAATAGAATTTTAAATGCTTTCATATATGTTTAAACTATTTAATATTTTTTTTTTTTTCAATTGGTTATGAATAAAATTGTTTAAACTATTTTATTACAAACTAATTCTTATTATTTTCTTCTCTACTTCAATACTTAATTGTTGATATTAAGTTTGTTCTCTAGCAAATTTTAAGTCTTTCTGCAAAAACGTCTAATTGTTTTTTACAAATACATACAATAGAATCTCCATCAATTCTTTTCAGCATATACGCATTGTTTTTTCATTAAAGCTAAGTGTTTTACCATTATATTTTAATTATGCTTGATAATTTTTAATTTACTCATCTCAAACTTACTTTTGATTTTTTTAAAAGTTTTTATTTGTTTTTTTACGTTTGCATTTTAGCAAATTTTAATCGTTTATGCAAAACAACTTCAATTGTTTTCTACGAATATAAAATAATTTCCTTTAGTTGTTTTTTTAGTAAACAGTCAAAATTCAATTTAAATTTAATTTAAACTGAAAATTTTTAATTGTTTTTGCCTTACTGTTTTGTGTTTTTTGTTTTCTAGTAAATTTTCAATTGATTTTTCTCTTCCTTTTGTTTATAAAATTCAAATTGTTTATTTTTTGTAAATTTGCAGTTTTTTTGTAAAAATTTGAATTGGTTTTAAAGATTTTTTTGGGTAATTTCCATTTTTTTTTAAATTTGAAATTGCCTGTGTAAGTTTTCAAATGTTTTTGAATGAATTATCATTTGTTTCTTCTATAATCTTTCAAATTGTTTTAAGCAAGTTTGAAACTGCTTCAACACATTCTCATTACTTAGTAATATGTCAATTGTTTATTAAATAAGTTTTCTATATATTTTTTTCAACTGTTTTAAAAAGTGTCAATTTTGCTTCTGTACAAACTATGAATTGTTTTTCTTTAACAAATATTAAAGGTTTTTCTGCAACTTATGCTTGATAATAGTCAATTGTCTTTTTTGTAATTAAATTTTTGTTGTCTTTTTTCTTTTTGTATTTTTTTCTTATTATTTATTTTCTTTTTATTTTTTACTTTTACTTTTTATATTTTGTTTTTTAAGGTTTGCTTCTAAGTAAAATTTTAATTGTTTCTGCTTTTACAGTTATAAATGGGTTTTAACTGTTTGTCAGCATATAAAAATTAATTTTTTGTCAAAATTAAATGTTAATATCATTATTTTATAAATTGTGATTGAATTAAATGGTCAATTGACTTATGGCAATTTTTTTTGTAATTTACTTATTTTAGTTTACTTTGTAGAAATATAAATAACTATGTTAAAAAAATTAAATAATTTCTGCAATTGTTTTGTGGCACATGCAAAAACAAAATTGTAATTTTTTTGTCACAATTAACATAAATTTGAACCGATTTTTTGCAATCGTTTGTATTAAACTCTTTCCACTTTGAATTTTTGTGATTTCGGTTTATTTTTTAAATGTTTCTCGGTTTTTACTTTGTTTAAGAAATTATAATATAAATTTTAAACTCTTTATTTTTGTAAAATTTCAAATCTTAACACATAATTTAATCAAATTTTTAACTGTTTTTAATTGATTTTAACATTTGGATAAGGTTTTAAGAAGTTTTTTTATGGTAATTTCCATTTGTTTCTGATCTAAAAATTTTCTAAATATTTTTTTATCAAATAATCAATTGTTTCTTTTATGAAATTCTATTTAATTAAATCGAATTTTAAACTGCTTAACACATTCTCATTTTATTGTAAACTTTTAAACTTATTCAATTCAACTATTGTTTTAGAACAGTTCTTATTCTAATTATTATTTATATAATACTGCACTTGTAAATCAATGTTTAGTTTGCAATTATTGTTTTGTTTCAACTGTTTAAGAAAGTTTATTAAAGTTTATTTTTTACGTTGGGAAAATTTTAATTAAGTGCATTGTAAAATTCAAATTGTTTTTATAGTTGACGGCTTCTCCATTACTTTGTGATACTTTTTTGAAACACAGGACGATAAATGAAATTCACTTTGTTGTTATCACACACGGTTTTTACTATTAGTTTGTATTGTAGTGTGAAAATGACCATGTAATGATTGAAACCGGTCATCAAAGTGAATTTGATTTATACTCCTGTTTTTGTATTATTTAAACTATTTTTCTAAAACCTGGCAATTTTTCAATTGCTTATTAATGAAATCCCAATTGGTTTAAATACTTTTTCTTAGGAAATTCACATTATTTTCTTCTTTACTTCAATCATTTATATCAGGGAAGCTTACAATTGACCTACCTCAATCAATAATAAATTCCTCAAGCGCACTATTGACCTATCTTAATGAATTGATTATTCATCGACCCAAATGAGGCAAGAATTGATCCAAGGTGCTCCCGACCTACCTTAACATATCCTACATTAACTTAGGGTGTTCTCAACAATCGCTAATAATATTAAATATGTAACAATGTTTTAGCAATTTTGTATTGTATAAAAATTTTAACTGTCTAAATTTCAAGATTTTTTTAGGTAATATTTATTTGTTTATTTAGAAAATTTCAATAAATTCTTTTATAAATTATATTTATTACAATCGAGTTTGGAACTGCTTTAACAAATTCTCATTTTATTATATTAATTTCTCTTATTTCATCTTTTTTTAAGGGTTTGCCTTTATGATAAATTACTTAATCCGTGGTGAAACATTTTTATGTTAATTAGAAAGATTAATTAAAATAGCCTTTTATGAAATTTTCATAAAAAAAAAGATGTTGTTCGTCTGACTGATAAAGGCACTGACTTATTCTTTACTTTATTTAATTATACATAATTCCAGAGTATGATTGAAAACCTTAATTAATAATAAATTTTACAAGCGTACTCTTGACCTACCACAAACAATTATTCACCTAGATTAATCTAGCGTACTCCTGACCTACCCTATTTTTTTCTGTAATATTAAGACAGACGTTAATGGAATTAACTTTTAAGAATTAGGATTATACATTGATATTGTTGCTATGGAATATATAAAATATGCAATTTCCAAGAAAAAGAGAAACATTTCTTGGAAATTAAAGTTAAAACATTACAAATTCTCCGTTTGCTATTATATGTATTAGTGAAAAATTTTTGCTGCAAATAAAGCTATAAAACTTGACAGTAACAGTAAATATTGCTCTCTTCTATAAGCGGTTGTATTAAAAATATCGTAAATCCTCCGGATGTAGACGTCAATATAAAATGTCGTTGTAAGTGATATCTATCAATTAAGTAAAAGCAAATAAAAAAAGAAATGTTATTAACGACCATATGGGAAATCCAGGTTAGCGAAAGTGATTTACATATTTCGCACATCTCAATAGAAAAATACGATCAAATTCCGTTGGTATTCATTTTAAGACACCAATTAACTCGGTCTGATGAATTGTTTCCTTTATGCGAGCCAACAGTGCGTATCCTTTCCTTTTTAACATCGGCATAATATTCGCCGATTGCGCAATCACTAGAATAAACTATTGTATGGATTCTTGCACAATTGGGTTTTATCCAGTTTCCTTGATATATTTGTGTATAAAAACCTGGCGTTTTGTAAGTTTTACGGTTCCTTTGTGCTCCGCCAAATTTGCAAAGCGGTTGACACTTTTAAATTGCGTAACTCACCATATAAATCAATCTTTATTATGTATTACGCATTTGCATAGAAATTATATAAAAATTTGAATGTTTGAAAATCTATTAATCAAAATGATCACATTTTTACTTTCCCTATTAACCTTCGTTATTTGAAAGAAGAATATTTTTTGATATGATATTTTTATTTTCAAATTAATAAACAGTTTGATTAACAATACTACATATTTACATTAAAATGATTAAAAGAAACTTAATGAGTTGTTAATGTATTAATTTGTCAAAAGGCTATCGACTAGAGTCATTCTGCTTTGTTTTATCCAGTCATATGCCATCAGTTGTTAATGTTTTGATAGATGAAGTGATGAAACGAAATCATATGGTTGAATTAGGTTTTCTTTTAAATTTAGGGGTAATACTAGGGTTTCTATAACCTGTTTGATTAAATGATACTTCTAAACTGTATAGTATTAACATTTTTCTTTCAAACTTAAAAATATATTTTTCGCCTTTCATTAAAGAAAATATTTTATTAGAAATCCTGCATTCAACTATAATCCTATTATTTACTTAGTGTAATAATTATGTCATTATCCATTTTTTGCATATTTTTCTTCTCGTTTGCGGGCATAAAACACCTAAACAATTAACGGTGGTTAATTGTACGTAATAAAATAATTAATTGAACGGATAAACACGAACATCTTGTGCACGGTGTTCCGAGTGCGCAAAAATTTATTACCGCAATTAAGTATAATTGCAACTTTTACTTGATGGACGAGAATTTATTGAGAAATTTATTGTTCAATTTAAGAAAAGGCGCAGTGATACATAATTGGATACAATTCCGCCTAATGAATTTATTTTTCTCTCGCCGGAACGCGGAAAAAACATTGGATTTATGTGCGCAATCAAACGTGCAATCTGCGTACAAAAAAATATTAATAAAAAAAAAATGATTTGCACTTATTATTAAATTATATATATTATTGTAATGATAATAATTTTTGTGATATTTGAATGATGTCCAGTTTTTTACGTACATACCAAAAATTGTTTGTAATTCTAATTATATATTTTTTTCTCTGTTTCAGGTTAGTACACGTTAACATTTTGGCATTGTTATAAGTAAGTAAATATTCAATAGTTTTTTTTTTAAATCATATAACTAAAAGAAAAAAATAACATGACTGTAGTTGGGTTTAAACCCATGACCTTCCACTTTCCAGGCCGACACTTTAACTATTGTGTTACTGCAAATCGATAACAAGTATTCAATCAGTCATTAGACAGGCTGTGTGGACATGACGACAAATGAGAAACAGTTTTTTGGGAAATGGAAACATTGTGTGAAGAATTCTGATTACGGTGATAGGGAATTTGTAAGGATTGATGTGAATTCGCTATTTTGCAAATCAGTGTTTCAGAAATTAAAGCCTTGTCATCTGCAAAAATTATATTTCGGAAGAATTAAAAAAAGAGTATTGTAAAAGTCGAAGTAGACAATGTTGTAGAGTAGTGGTGATAGAGGAGATCCTTGCGGTATACCATATCCAGGGGCGAATAAAGGGGTCAGAAAATTGTTGATTTTGACTTTTAAGATAATCGATACTTGTTCTGCTACTCTCTTGATGGAAACAAATTTTCTTTATTTTCAGATAACTGACACGTGTTTCGGTCAAATCATTATCAATGTTAAAACTTTGATGATGATCATGATCTATTAGGACCAAAATACAATTATCTGAAAATAAAGAAATGAACAACAAGAGTTTTACTTCTCCCAATTTGACTTTTAAGGTTCTGTTTTTATGTAATTGTTCAATGATGAAAATTATATTGGTAAAAATTTTGTATCAATGATGCCAGACAGAATCGAAGGCTTTTTGAATGTCATACACTAATATAGCTGATGATTTTCCTTTAAGATGTGCTGTTTGAGTGTTTGAGGTGAGAATAATAAGTGGGAGTATAGTGGATTATTTTAGAAGGAATCAGAATTGATAATTTGTGATGCGGTCAGAGATAAGCGATAGTATATTGTTTTTGACGAGGCTGCGTTTTGAAATAGAAATAATTATTTCTACGATGAATTAAATTCTCACTTAACCCTTGGTAAAACATGTTTATGTTAACTATCATCTAAATAAATATGAACTATCGTTAAATTGAAAATATTGGTTGGAAAAGTCATTATGAAATTGAAAAGTTAATTGATTAAAAGTAGAGTCCTGTGTACTTGATTAAATAAAGTTGCAATGGTCGGCAAATTTACGTGTGATAATATCTATGTCAGTTATAATATCGTGAGTAATAGGATCATACAGTTCTTGTAATTTGTTCGTATTTCTGTATCTGCTAAAACTTTTAATTTCTCTCCATAATTTTTGTACCTCTTGAGTCATTAATTTTTCTGTAAGTATTGATACAAGTTTTATATTCCCTAATTAATGTTTTAACGTATTTATTTAGTTTAATAAATTCTTATCGAAGTTCAGAAGTATCTTTTATATTTAATGAGGGGAAGGATATATTTTGGAAGTGTATATTTATAGAAAAGAAACTTTATTTATATTTATAATTTTGATTCTAGAAGTGTTTTCTTTAATTGATTTAATATAATCTAGTCAGGGTTTATATTAGGATTTGATATATATTTTTTTAATTCAGTCTTTTACAGATTCTATATTTAAATCTGTATTTAAATCTTAATATTATTATTGTTAGTGTTAAAATCGGTTCATTTCTATTTTCTTTATGCCTATTTGTTAGTTGTTATATTTTTGTATTCAAAAATTGTACGTTTTATTCATATTTTTAGGGTACCGTAAATTATTAACGAGTTACATGAAAAACTAATTCAATAAAATTATTAATACAAGGTGTTTATAAATGAATATCGGGGTTTTGACGCTTTGTAGCACTAATTGCTCATTAAACTCAAAATCACAATTATTACATGAAATGACAGAGCAACTCAAATAGTTATGTTTTTTGTTGTGCTAGAGGGCGCTAGTAGCAAAAATGACGACTAGTGAATAGAAAATAGACATGTGAATACTCATATTATTCGCATCTGGGACTCTCGGATAATCCATAATGTTTTTTTGTGAGATATCTCGACGGAAAGTTTATGGATCTTTTTCGTTTGGAGAAGCAACTGTAACTGGTAAGTCCTATCTTGATGCTCTACAACCCCGATATACATTTAGAAACATGCGATATGATATATCGCCTTAATTTCTTATTTCGATTTCTCAAAAATTTTAATTGAACTTGAAGGAATTTGCACAACTTAGTAGTTTTTCAGAATTTTACAAAATCAAAATCATTAATTCCACATTCCTTATTTTTTTAAATTGAATCGTTGTCATTTTGTTTGTTTTTTTTAGTTTGTTATAATTCTTATTGATTTATAAGTTTTAAAATTTCTTTCCATGTTCACTTGTTTCGGATTATTGATTGAAATTTATTCGTCTTCTTCTGATAATTTCGATTTATTTTCTGACAATCTCCTTATAAGACATAATTCAATAAGTCTCCAAGTTTTTCTAAAACAAATAATAGACGCAGAAGATCTAAGTAAATATCCCATTAAAAATCATCATAACCAGCCCTATAATACAACTAAATGTAAATAGCAAATTATTACTGAATGGTTAACATCAAAGTCAAAAAAATCAAAAATATGTGAAATTTGACATATTTTATTTAATATTTTACCCAGTATTTAAATTTTTAAAGAATTTTGGGAGCCATTTCTGAAAATATAGAAAATAATAATACTAATTTCACAAACCCAAAAAAAGTTTCAAAAATTTGGAAGAGAAATGACCAAAAAAATAAAGAAGACCTATTGAGATTATGAAAATCTGATAGAACTATTGTTGATTATTCCCATGTGATTAAAAAATTAATGACAATGTTTGAAATTTAGAAGAGAGACTTTTAATTGTAAAGAATGACAAGGTTAGTATATTTGTACAATAAATTCCGTTAATAACCTAGAAATTTAGGAGAGAAATTCTAGAAGGACTTGAAAATTATAGTCATCAAAAAAATTCCTTCCAGAAAACTTTTAGTAAAATAGGTGGATAAATCCTGTAATTTGGAGAAAAAATTCCTAGAAAACTACTTTAGAAATTTAGAAGAGGAGTTCTGAAAAGGCTTACAATTTCTAATTACCAAAAAAATACTTCCTGAAAGCTTCTAGTAAAGTAAATGGAAAAATCTTGCAATTTAGAGAATTTTTTTTTAGAAAACTTTGATTCTAAGTCTCTTCAAAAGCTTCTAAGAAAATAGATGTAAAAATCTTGCAATTTGGAAAAGAAATTCTAAGAAAGTCTCCTGAAAAGTATTTTAGACATTTAGCAGAAGAGAAAGGCTTAAACATTTTAGTCATCAAAAAAATTTTAGTAAAATATCTTGCAATTTTCATAAGAAAACATTGATTATAAGACTCCTTAAAAATATTTTAGAAATTTAAAAAGAGTTCTAAAAAGGCTTACAAATTCTACTCATAAACAACTTCCTAAAAGCTTCTAGTAAAGTAGACGGAAAAATATTGCAATTTGGAGAAGAAATTACTAGAAAACTTTGGTTGTAAGACACCTGAAAAATATTTTAAAAATTTAGAAGAAGATTTTTAGAGAGGCTTACAAAGTCTAGTCATCAAAAAACTTCCTAAAAGCTTCTAGTAAAATAGATGAGAAAATCTTGCAAATCTTAAAATTCTTAAAGATAATTTTTAAATATAAAAAAAATAATTCTTAAATAATTCTACACCCCTAGAAAATTTTCCAGAAATCTAAAGAAGCAAATTTTGGAATTATAGATAATATTAATGCTGGAAAATTCCACAAACCAGGTAAAACTTCACAAAATTTAGAAGAAAAATCTCTCTCTAAATAGTTTATTATTCATTCTCATGCTAATATGAAATTGATGACAATGTTTGCAATTATAAAGAGAAATTTCTAAAAACACTTATTGTAAACAAAGACAAAGTTAGTATATCATTCCTAAAAATTTGATTGTAACGAAGGATAAAGTTAGAATCTGTTGAACAAATTCCATGAATTTTTAAAAATCCTCAAGAATATTGTAGAAACTTAGGAGAGAAATTCTAGAAAGAAATTTTTATCACATCCTGAAAAATAGTAAAATGTATAGAGAAATCTTGCAATTTGGAGAAGGCATCCCTAGAAAACATTGATAAAATTGTAGCACACCGGTAGCATATATTCTTTATACATTCTAAAAGATAATTTTTAAAAAATATAAAATTAATTCTTTAAATTTCCACAACCCTCGAATTTTTCATGGTATTTAGAAGTGAAATCTTCAGAAAATAAAGAATAGCTATTGTGATTTCAAAAATTTGAACTATTGTTAATTATTGATGACAATGTTTGCAATTTAAAAGAGAAATTTCTAAAAACACTTATTGTAAAGGACAAAGTTAGTACATCTGTAGAATAAATTCCATAAATGTTTTAAATTCTGAAAAATATTCTAGGAATTTAGGGAATAAATTCTATAAAGGCATGAAAATTATGATCACCAAAAAATTTGTAGAAGGAATTCCTAGAAAATTCAAAATCATAAATTCTTTATACATTCTAAAATCATTGAAGGTAAACTTTAGAAATTATTCTAACTTTTCCTATATAGAATTTTAAAAATATTACATAACATTAGAAACAAAAGTTACAGGGAATGAATAACTGAACAAGTTTTATTGAAATATATTTTTTATAAAGTTCTTAGCTTCCGAAAAAAAAATAATAATTTTGACATTTTTTTCTTATTACTAATAAATTATAGAAGTTACATAAGATTTATACAAAAAGAAATTGTAAATAATCCAAAATTTAGCAAATTATTAAGAATAACCATTTCGAGTAAACCTCATCACCATTTTTTCCTATGATTTTTTGTCATTTCCCCTTTTATTTGGTCTTGTCCTAAAGCTTTTCCTTATTTAATTTTTCCTATTATCTCCATCAGCTCTTCTACATTTGTTAGAAATCCTAAAATATCTGATTTCTGGAAAATTTTAAATACAAGATAATAAAAGATATGATAAATGTCAATGGAAGAACGTTGGCGAAATCAAATCGAGAGTTTACTGCTGTTATAATAATCGAGATAAAATATGACACTTTTTACTTTTTTCAAAATAACCCTTGACTCTTATAGTATTGATATCCCCATAGACAACATCTATAAAAACTTACGCTGTATGTAAACAAAAAAATTGATAGAATTAATGAAGAATATCAGATACAAGTCAATTTTATAAACTCTTTTTATGTTGATTTTAATAAACTAAATATCAAATAATTTAGGTGAACAACCACCGATAGTTTATAGCAACTACTTTGAAAATCTGACATTCTTATTATTGAAAATTGTTTAAAAACAAGTGTATTTATTCCTGAAAACTGTTCATGTTAATTTTTCATCTATTATTCTACATAAATAATTAATTATGCATTTTGTCATAACCTCATTAATATTTTTATTTTAGAGATACTTTATTAGCACGAGAAAAACAAGTTTATATGCCATGAGTATTTCATACATGTATGTAACATGAATTTTAATACGCACGTGGTTTGCATTTGAAATTCTTTAATTCCTAATGGACGCGCATTCAGAAATGACTGAAACAATAAAACTTTTAATTAATTTGTTTATAAAGCGATCAAAAGTGTATGAAATTAATTTCCCAAATAACTTTATTTTCTACATACAATTTATTTAACATTACAAAAAAATTATATAAAATCATACCTTTAAAAGGGAAATAAGTTGTATTTGGCCAATAAGAATATGAATTATGAAAGATATCTGTCATAAGTGTAATCGAAGGTATAATTGAAAGAACACTAAATTTTAAACATTGTTTTAACAACAATGTTTATTTTTTTGGGTTTCGTGAATAATATATAAATATAAATAGCAATGTTGTATCCTTTCTTCACACTTTATTTGCTATGTTTAGATATATATTTCAATTGATATTGGTAACATCTCTGCAGAGACTCGTGCAGGCCATATTTTAAAAAGTTGGACTTTCTAACGATACCATCATTGATTATATATGAACTTTGTCAGTATGTTTTTAAAATTTTTGTCTCAACTGGACAAATTCATAATTACATCAGAAACAACGACAACATTTATATAAATAAAAATATAATAAATATAAGTTGAATGCTACGAAAAAATCACCTAACGAACTTGGAGGTCTACTATTTAACCATCTGCCAAACTACAATAAATCAGCTAATACATTAAGAATACTTAAGAAAAATTTGCTTGACTTTTTAATATAGAAAAAAAAAATGTACACGCTAAATGAATATTTTTCTTAATTAGTTGTAACTCTGTACACTCAAAATATGTATCTAAATTTGTGAATATTAAACATCGAGATAATTCCGACTGATACTTAGCAGTATTTTCTAAAAAAATTGTATACAAAATAATACAATATACAATGGATTAAATATTAAATATGACAATCAAACTTCATTAAAAGAGTTTAGTTTTAAATGAAAGTAAATATGCTTGTAATGGTCAAAGTATTGCCTTAAAAGTAAAGATACTTTGCTGTCAGAAAATTTCTTCATGTGAATGAAAAAACTCATTCGGTCCCTGCATACCTTAAAATGTTTCTATCTAATATTATCCTGATGATATTCTAAAGCAAAATATTTATAAATAAAAAGTAAATGCAAATAAAAAACTTTTTAACTTTGTATAACACGGACTTTATTTAGTGACTATAGTTTCGACAATTTTAACTTGTCATTATCAAACTAGAAGTGACTAGACTTCTAGTTTGATAATGATAAGTTAAAATTTTCGAAACTATAGTCACTAAATAAAGTCCGTGTTATACAAAGTTAAAAAGTTTTTTATTTGTGAAGAATTATGTATAACGAAGTAGAAGCCTCCACCGTTAGCAAAAAGTAAATGCACATTATTTTATATACTTATATTTTAATTAATACAACGTACGAGTTTTGTGATCATTTATTCATTTAAAAAAAGACTAATAAAAATATGACCTTAGTTTTATAAGTACATTGCATTTATTAATATATGTTATGACTTTCACATTATTTCATACCAATATCGATTAATCTATACAAATAAAACCAAACACTCCTCATTCGTGTTTTATTAAATACATTCCAACAAAACTTGCAATTATTTAAAAATATAACATAAGCATTTAATACGTTTTCTAATGATAAAACCTTATACAGTATTCCTATAAATTTTCGCATGACAAATTGAAGGAAAGTTTGCTGGCAGATAAAATGTTCATCTAAAACCTAGGGAAATTGCAAGCGCACACGTACATATACATAAACAATTAGACACTTGCCATTAAACGAAAGTTAATTCATAACGCTGCAATTAATGTAATAATCACAATTTGCTTGCATGCTACATCTGAGTAGATTTATTCAAATTCGGTCTGGAGAATTACCTCGATCACTATAATCCGCACGTCATAAATTTCGCCCGACATTATCTGTTTATTTTATTTCATACTCGTAGTTAATTGCATTTACTGGCATTAAAGTTAAAAGCTAAATAGAATTAATATGTATAATTTTGTACATGTAGGAAGCGTTTTGTTGGCCACTTAATCCGTCACTTCGGAAGAAAATAAATCATTGCGGGATTCAAGAATGTTTGTGATTGACGTTTGAAAATTTATAGGCATTAATTATTAGTAACGCTGGAGGCTCTTTGAGATACGAATTAATTCCATACCGGATGCTCAAATTACGAGCGCAGCTGGAGATATATACATAACGTAGTAATATAACCACGCTGTTGACAGACAAATCCCAACAAATATACGTCCGATGTGAAATCCTTGATTACAATCCTGCAAATCCTGCGTGTAGTGAATTCGCAAGATTACGAATTCTCTGTTGACAGTGTTTAAACATGTAGTAGTCATTTATGTTTCATTTTCATTACCAGCAAATATTTAAATCTTCATATATTGCGACCTAATCCTTTAGATACAATATTTAAATGAATAGTTTGCTTATAAATTAATTATGTCTTAAGGCAAGAGAAATATAATTGAATAGTATTATTATATTGAAAAATAATAATGTAGTTAGTCTGAAAACTGGATATGAACCAGCGACCAGATTTTGTCAAAGTTGCTGTCTCAAAAATGTGACAGACAGTAAAAATAATCGGTTGGTGTTAAAACATAAATAAAGAAGTAAAGAATTAAGAAACCATCGCCTCGTTCCTTTTTTCCCCAAAACTATGGCACTCGACTTACTCGGATTTAAAAATAAAAAATGGTTATAACAACTTTTATATAAGTTTTGCAGTTCTTCATTTACCTTATTACAAGCGCCTAAAATGTCATACTTTGGGAAAGATAAATATATTTGAGTATCATCTGCATAATATTGCGAAGGACAGAATTTAAAATATTTTGTTAAAACCGACGAATATATTATATATAATAAGGGGCCGATAATCGATACCTGCGATACCCCACTATGGACTGATAATAGTAACGAAATATTGTCAGTAGTTACAACTTGTTGAGCAAGATTGCATAGATAATTTTGAAACAGTGATACAGCTTGTGAACTCAAAAAAGTATTATTCCATGGTATACCAGATAAGTTTAAAATTGGTTATAATCCACTTTGCTATAATCCCTATATGTTTTTACTCAAAATATTTAATGTGCAATGTACAAGTGTAATATTAAATTCCGGATTATCTAATATAAATGCACTTATCTGTTACCAGCATTAGACTAAAAGCACTACGATGTCAC
Organism: Ontholestes murinus; assembly: GCA_963969525.1. Classification (NCBI taxonomy): domain Eukaryota; kingdom Metazoa; phylum Arthropoda; class Insecta; order Coleoptera; family Staphylinidae; genus Ontholestes; species Ontholestes murinus. The sequence continues at coordinate 51,137,996 of OZ018396.1, forward strand.
TTTCGCCAATTAATATTAGAATAAACCTCTTTAAATTGCAAATAAAGTGCAGAAACACTCGAAAACACAATCTGGCTTAAACTCTCTCTGTTGCCATAAATATTGATTCCTTGCAAAATCGTAGAGTTGGAAGTGAAGTCATATTCCTTTATAAAATTATGAATGGGTTTGTTGACTGAGTCCCACTTTTGTCACTATTTATTTTGTGCACCCACATGGGCCTTTAATATGGAACAAAAGTACTTTTAGAGATAATTACCACACAACTACAAAATAGGACTGTTTCATTACATACAAACTTCTTTTCTTTCAAATTTGTTTTTGTAAATTTTTTTTTGTAATATTTTCAAATAAATACTTAATTGTAGAAATTATCACTTTGTGATACATACTTTATAACATTTAGAGTTACACTAAATAATATAAAATAAACTTTGTTCATTGTTTTCTTTAACTGTGATATAATAGATTTCAATTATTGTTTGAGTATTTTTCAATCATTTTTTTTAGTTGTTTCTTTTTAAATTACAATTTTTTGAAGGATTTTGAATGTTTATTTTTGCGTAAAATTTCAATCAAATAATATTTTTATTTATAAAAAAGGTAAAACCGTTTTATCGCCGACTTCAATTTTGTTTGTAAATTTTTAATTGTTTTCAGTGAATGATGATTTTTGTTCTTAATTTTCAACTGTATTTTAAGACTTTTAATTTTTTCTTAAGGTTTCGATTATTATTTCAATATTATTTCGAGTGAATTTTCAATTGTTTTGAAAGAATTTTATTTTAGTAATTTTTAATTTAATTTAAGATTTTAATCATTTCTTATTTCGTAAAATTTCAATTGTTTGGAAGGAAATTAACATTTTGTTTATAAGAAGATTTACAACTGTTGTACAGATTTCAATTGATTTCTTGTAAAATTTAAATTATTTCCCATAAATTTCACTTGTTTCCACTTTTTCATTTGTAAAATTTCAATTGTTTTAAGTAAATTTTCAAATTCTTTTTCAACACAAAAAATATATTTGTTATAATATAATACAGATTACAATTGTTAGTTTTATCGGAAAATTTCAATTGTTTTGAGTAAATTTATATTTACACAAGAGATAAAACCGTTTAATCACAGGCTTTTTTGTTTGTAAAATTTAAAAAAAAATCAGTGAATTGTCAAATATTCCTAGTTCTTAATTTTTAACTGTATTTTAAGTTTTTAAATCTTCTTTCTTACGATTGCAAATGTTTTGAAGAATTTTTTTTAGAATTTTTAAATTAAATTTAAGATTTTAATAATTTTTTGTCACATAAAATTTCAATTGTTTTGAAGGAAATTAACAATTTTTTTATAAGAAGATTTACAACTGTTGTAATACAGATTTATTAGTTGTAAATTATTTCTCACTGAATTTGATTTGTTTTTCAGTTTTTCTTTTGAAAAATCTCAATTGTTTTAAGTAAATTTTCAAATTCTTTTTAATACAAAAAATATAATTGTTTTATTGTATTTTTTCAACTGTTTTCTTAAGTAAATCTATATTTATAGAAGAGATAAAACCGTTTTATCACAGGCTTCAGTTTTGTTTGTAAAATTAATTGTTTTTCAGTGAATTGTCAAATGTTTTTGTTCTTAATTTACAACTTTAAGATTTTAATTTTGTTTCTTAAAATTGTTTTGAAGGATTTCTTTTAGATATTTTTAATTTAATTTAAGGTTTTAAATATCTTTTATTCCATTAAATTGTAATTATTTTGAAGGAAGTTTATAATCGTTTGTGTAAAAAGATATAAAACTGTTTTATTATTGATTTCAATTTTTTTTTTCGTAAAATTTAAGTAATTTCCAGTGATTATTCAAGTGTTTTCTTATTTTAGAAAATTTGCTCATTTGACGAATTTTAATTTGTTTTTCAGTATTTCTATTATCAATTTTTCAATTCTATTTTAGTTGAAAAATTAAAATTGTTTTATTACAGATTACAATTGGTTTTTTTTTGTGTTTTTTCGTAAAATTTTAATTGTTTCAGATATATTTAATGAACAGTTTTATTGCAAAATTCATTTCTTAATTTTCCATTCTTGTTTTTGAAAAATTTCAATTGTCCAGTGAAACTCAACTCAAAACCTTTTCAATTGTTTTTAAGTCAAGTTTTTTTTTTGTTAAAAAAGTAAAAATTGTTTAATTATAGATTAATTGCTTCACAAAAAAAAAACATAATTAAGAATATATTCCATATGGGTTTTAGTGGGAGAACATTCTGAAGAATGAAGTCCGCCTATAATTCTTGTGTTCCACATTTAGTGAATTTTTTATGTATGTGTCTATTAATGTATTTTGTTAAGAGGTAATTGAAAGCATCATAATAATAAATAATAAATAAATAATGAACTGAAATTTGATAAATAGAAATTTAAGAAAATAAAAACGTTATGAATGAAATAAAAAGGAAATGATTTATACTATTTTATTAATCACTTAATACAATATTATTAACAAAATAGCATAAAGTATTAATTAGGATAACATATATATTAAAAACCATAACCTTACTTATATTATCCCATTTTCGGATCGGAGAGTTCAACAATAGCTTTAGCAATCAGATTCGATATCAAATATAAAAGTTTCCTTCTATTTGTTTGCATCTCTTCTTCCTCGTATTTTTCCGCACTGTTTATATCTTGTCTATTTCCATCAAGTTTAGAAGTTGTCTGGATATTAGCAATATTGTCATTTTCTTCATTTATATTGCGTGCGATAACATATTTGTTTATTAGGAGGGCAACGAGAAACATAGGTAAAATCATCATTGCTTCTTTATAACGGATTGTATCTGGATGCACCTACTTATGTTTGATTAATAATATTTTTAGTGTTATCATTTTCATTTTAAATACTCCGCGATGATTATACGGGTGATATATTTTTCAGATATTAAATAAGGTGTGAAATTGCTTTAGAGATTTATTACGTTGGCAAATTGCAAATTATACACATTTATCTTTTTGATTGTTTTTAACACCTACAAATGTTCAATCTACAAAATTTATAAAAAATTGTTCAGGTTGTTGTTGATTAATGGCCTTGGCTATTGTAACGACAGGGCAGAAAGACCTAAGGTCAATAGCCCAGACCGGTACGTACTAATCCAATCTGTTAATATTTGTAATTACAATGTATTATTGAATAATGTTAGTGTGGTTTTGGCTAGACCAGCTACTGTAATTATATAATGTTTGTATTTATCTCCAGTTGATTAGTAATCCAAAAAACAAGTATTGGAGGAACATCTTTAAAGAGAGAATGTTTTATGTTAATCATAGAATTAAATCAATTTAGTAGTATTAGAGTGTTGTATGATAGCTTATATAAAACATGGGAAATTCTTATAAGAGTCTGATGTCCAAGATAGATCAATTCAAAATAAATATCAACATCACACATTCGAGGGCTACTCTACACGCCAACGCTCCGCACGACGCTAACGGGTATTACTTTTCTATTATCCCTCGTATATTCAAGTACGCGTTTATAATCAAATATGATTATTTTTAAAACATATTTTAATTTTAAATTATTTGTTAAGTAAGGTTTACCGATAACACAACAAATCTCATTCGAGCATTAGAAATTCTAACAATTAGCATCTTTACAATTAATCATTACAATCACCAATGCGGGGAAAAAGGAAACTTGTCCGTAATTGAATAATTCATAAATTCCACAGCGCACTCGTTGATCTCAGCAGAAATTACAGACAGATAAATGTTTCGCCTGTAAATCAAATAATTTTTCGGCATCGCGGGGAAAGTTTTAATTAAAAGGCGTTTCTACACAATCGATCAAATGCACAGAACCCGTTTTTGAATACCTGTATTACTGTAATAATAAAAAGTGTGTATTTTATATCATTTAGCAGGAACATAACCACGGTTGATTAATAACTATAGTACGATAATTCTTTCATTCAGTTAAGTCTTGCTGAAAAAGTTCTCTTGGTATTTAAGAAAATTTTAATATCGATTTATTTAAAATAACAATTCTTTATAATCTAACATGAATAATATCATTGTAGCTGGACAATAAACGTTCGCAAAATAAAATTCAAACCCTCGGCAGGGAACTTGCGAAGCCAACTTACATTAATCATATTAATTAATTCACATCAACTAGTGATAATTAATTTATACCTAAATGGTTACGCTGCTCAGGATGATTGTGCTATTGAACATAACGGAAGCTCATTTATAATATTCAGTTCACTGTTTCAGACAATTTATCATTAATTGTTGCCGAATGTCTAACTTTCGTCTATACAATTTCGGATCAAAGGGTAACGATACTAGATACTTAGAATCTCCTGGTGTTACAAAGCGTAATCAGTATCCCTTTCATATTATATTATATATATATATATATATATATATATATATATATATATATATATATATATATATATACAAAACACTAATAAATTATTAGGAAAGGTACAATATAAGGAAGTATATATAATTTGAGATAACTACAGTCCTTTTGACAACATAATAATTTCTGCAATATGGACTAAAAGGAAGGAACTGAAATAAAATAATTAAATACTTGATTGTAGAGGCTTTCACTTTGTGATAGATATTTATTCAAAATTATAAAATAATTACATTAATATCAGTTAACTCTCAGGATAAGCAAAAATAAATAGATTTTATTAAAAATTCACTTGGTTTGTTTCACTTTATTTTTAATATCCGACTAGTTTCGGCACTGCGCCATTATCAAGAATTCGACTGTTGATCTCTAGTGATAGACACTTCTTTAAACACCTGTTCCCTTGCTTTGATTAGTCTTATCAAGGCTGACCAGGCTGATACGTCGTGAAATTCTCTTATATAATAAATTTATATAATATTATACTTTCCCTATATTTTTCTCGTAAACTATGAGGTTTACCAAAAAAAGCTATTCGTAATAATTTGCTCAATTTTGGATTCTTTACATAAATTTAAACTCCTAGAGTTTATTAGCAATAGACAAAAAATGTCAAAACTATTAATTTTTAAATTTTATCTCGCAAGTTAAGAACTTTATGAAAAACATGTTTTAATCAAACTTGTCCAGTTTCCCATACTCTTTAATTTTTGTTAAAGTTAAAGTTAAAGAAAAATATCAGGAGAAAAGAAGAAAACGCACAAGTAAACAACCACTTTCGGTTTACGTTCAAAAGTTTTACAGTTACAGTTTCTAAAAAAAACCTTAATTTCAAAGTTTCATTTCAATAGGATTATTTGTTTTTGAGATACAGCGCATTCTAATTCGCGAAAACAATACATTTTTATACGAAAATAATTCTTTAAAGACTTCACCGAATAATTAATTATGCGCAAAATTCTTTTAAATATCTAAGGAATAGTCAGAAAGCAGATAATGAGATCAAATATAGGAAACCTCTATTATTTTTAAAAGAAATACTTTCTTAAAGTCTTAAACTTTCCATATTAAGTAGAGCATTCAAGCGAGATAAGAATGCATTAATTATCAACCACAAAATTTCTAAATAAACCTGACTTAGATGGCGTACAAAATATAGTTGTTTATTCGGTTTTCTAATAAATTCTGCACTCTTTTTATTATTTTAAATCTTTAATAAAAACAGTTAAATTTTAAAAGTATGTATATGAGTTGGCAATGGTGACCTCTAATTCTACGCTAGGTTCAAATGAGATGGAGGTGATTTGCTTGACAATTTCAGAAGGAGAATAAAGATCAATAACCCTCTTATAAATCCTCATTTGGAAACGATCGCAAGTCTTAAAACCTTTCCCACAAGGTGGCTTTCTAGTAATGATCAATAACCCTCTTATGAATCGCCAGTTGGAAACTATCGCAAATCTTAGAACCTTTCCACAAGATGTCTTCCTGGTAGTGATCAATAACCCTCTTATGAACCCTTATTTGAAAACGATCCCAAGTCTTAGAATCTTCACAACAAGGTGTCTTCCTCGTTTTGATCAAAGTTTTGGTCGGCATACAAACTGGTCCCTTCACCCGCACCCGCTTTGCTCTAATGATCAAGACTTTCTCTAATGGTTCCTTAAGGTCAAGGTGATGTGGGTATGATAGATCAAAGCAGTTTCCTGTCCTGGTTTTCCAGGATTTTCATTCATAGAAGCCATGGCTTATTAATTATTACATCTGGACAAGTTTCTACACAAAGTGTAGAAAAAACTCTCCTTTCAAAGAAATATGCATAAATAAGTCAAGTCAAGAATATACGGTAAAAAAGTTTTGCATCTTCTAACTCAAATAGTTTTAAATGTATAAAAATTTGAACTTTTAAAACATATAAATATGAATAATAAGTTATTTGTTATTTATATTTTTTTGTCATTGAGAATCTCTTAAATATCAATACAGAATACAAATTCTTAAAAAGTAAGCATTGAGGCAGAACCTGATTAAATCAGAATACAGAGAAAAGTGCCTAAAAGTCGTGTTTTCATAAAGATAAGAATAATATTCATGAGCGAAATAACCTACTTCAAATGGCGTGTAAGATATTATCTTTTAGTTATCTAATTAAGTAACGAAAAAGTAGATAATTAGTTTAGTTTAGTTTATTGACTTTACAAATCCTACAAAAATATATACAAAATAACCAACATTTGCAATAACTTGAAATTTAGATCGTAAGACTTAAAAGCGGAGTTTACATGGTAGTGTTCTTCCACTCAAACCATTATTTCCTGTAACTGATGATAATCAGGAGGTGATTATTAGATATACTGCAAATAAATCATTCGATAAAATATTAGTTGAAAGTTCTTAATCTTTTGTTTTTTAAGCAACATCATTAGTGTACAAGATATTTCTAATATTACAATAAAACAAAAATTGTTCCTTAACAGAAAAGGAGATTATGTTGAAGAAAATCTATCCTTTTGATAATGAAGAAGGTTTATTTATGGACAAGCCTCTCTGGAGGCACAATGATACTCATATTATATTAATTGATAGAATATATTTTTTTAAGAGGACATGAAAATCATTATTATAAGGATACTAAATTTTCGAATACCAAAAATCATAATCTATTGCAATTAGTTCATAAAATATGTTTAATGCCACAATTAATTTAAAAAAAACATCAATGCAAAAAAAGATGATGATGTATAAGACACACCTCTATATTTTTAAAGAAAAGTTGTTAGATTTTCTTTTGATAGAACTCTAATCAATCAAATAGATTTCCTGAATGTAAGACCTTTTGTAGAGATGTAATTGGATGAATTAGAGCATAGATATATGTAAATGTAATTCCTTTTGTAGAGATGTGTTTGGATGAATTACAGCATAGACGTCAGTTTTATAATATAACTGACGTCTACAAAAAAATTATAGAGTGGTAAAAAGTCGGATAATAAATATTTTGGGTGAAGCTCATATCAAAGACAAAGATTCACAAATATTTATGATAGGAAGATGAGAATGTAGTTTAGATAGCCCTCAAGATATTGTCGATCTTCCAGTTACCGTAAACACCAAAGCAAAAAATATGAGAGTGCAAAAATTCATCTATTCCTCAGAAGAAAGTTTTTAGATTTAATTGAAGGATGCTTAATTTTTAAGCACCAAAAATGTCAGAATCTGCTTTACATAGACCACAAAGATTTCGAATGTTTAGTAAACGCAAAAATTGGGTGGGATTGTATTAAAAAAAATCTCAATCACTTTGAAGAAAAGTGGTTGAAAGTTCTTGGATGTTTACTGTATATCTACAGTAAACAATTATTCTAAGGTATTTATATTGAAATAAATTCGAATCAATTTTGGATAGTGCTAGGTATTCACTTTAATTTTATTATCGTGTAAAGGTATGGTTTAGAATATAGGTGTGTTCTTTTTCTGTAGGTCCCTCTCCTGGCGGAGGTTGGCGACTATTTCAGCATATGTGTTCATATCTGTTGTTCTCATCAGATTTTCAAACCCCATCCCTGCCGACTTCTTAATATTCCGAAGCCACGACATTCTTTTCCTTCTAATACCTCTCATTTCTTCTATCTTCCCCCAGATTATCAGACATAGTAGTTCGTAGCTCTAAGCTCACTCTAGGTGTATTATTTAATAAGATTTTCTTCACAACGGTGATAAAAGTTGTTTAAAACTTTTAGAATATTCATGAGCAACGAATAGTTTCAAATATTCATTCGCCAAAGATCAGGATGAAGTTTTAAACTCACATGATGTGGATCTTCTAATGATCCAAGAAATTAAAGGGGAAAAAAGTCTATACTTCAAACTCAAAGATAAAACATCAATTAAAAATAATTCGATTATAATTTAACACCAAATATCAGAATAAAGTTTGCTCATTGAACCAAATATTTTTAATGTTTTAGTTCCTACATAGAATCACCATCTTTAGAGTTGAAAGTTTCTGGAGTTTCTATGAAGAGAACGCTCACGAAAAACAATGATAGTTATCACACGCCAAAGATTAAAATCTACTTAGAATTACTTCAAATGCAAGAAAATATATTTAGAGTAAATAGTATATTATTTAAAAAAACAAAAAGATGATAAAAAGTAGGTAAGACTCTTATGATAGAGCTTTTACGAGAAACAATGATTCTCAATTATACAAAAGATCAAAATGAAGTTTGCATATTTCACAAAATATTTTTTTTAGTTATGTAAAGAAAATGATGAGATGAAACGCAAGAAAATCTTCATTCTTTCAAAAAGCAGTTGTTTAATGTCCTAGGATTTCTAGATTATCTATGTACAGCTTATTAGAGAGAGATAAACATCTGTATTGGAAGATATAAGAATTTATTTTAATTATTTGGTCATCATAGTCAAATTGTATTAGTTCTTTGTTACCAGTTAATATATCATTTTAAAATGGTAGGTTGTTCGACTGTCTGAAAGTATGAAATTAAACAATTAAGATTCCAACCTTTCCAGTCAGTCAAGTTTATGTAATCGATCACTATGCGGCGGTTGTTTCTTCTCCAAGACCGTGCCAATGATAATCATTCGTTGAACCTTGGACTACTTTATTACTGCATTCTGACATAAAACGCATCGCTTTCTTCTCCGACTCTGTAATCTTTTACCATTCATGAGATCATCGTAATTCTTCTTTTCACATGCTCACATTTTGTGCCAGACTTTTATACAGATTGATAATTTCAAAACATAAAAACTAATGATATAAAACGGAAATATGGTTACAATAGAATCAATACATAATGCAACAATGCGAAATAAAAAAAATAATAGAATTAATTCTCTTCGCTGTCCTTGGAACTAGTAATCTATGCTCTTTCCGCATTGTATCACTTCCATTAGGTTAATTAAAGCAATTGATTCGAATCAAAACTACACTTTTCCTTTTCTGCGTTATACATTTTAATAGACCGAACGGCATATGTCGATATAATATTTCATCTACCGCCAAACACGATTTCAGTGCAACTTTCTCATTACCCTGTCCATAAATTGGAATACGCTAACACAATCTCGAATTTCTCATATGTTATAAATAAATAAATTTCACGTTCGACTGAAAACAAAGAATGTGAGGCTAATTTGTGCGTACATGGTTTTTGCTGGGAATCGAATCTTCGTTGGCATGATGACTAGTCAAAAATCGAAATGTTTCAGATAATATAATTGGTGAAAGTTATGGGTTCGGTGTTATTGTATACTCATATTTGTAAATTCCTACGGTGGACGGAATCCAAGATTTGTTATTTAGATGTAGATCAATGAGCGATTTCTCCACGCCTGATGTACATTGTGGTGGCGATTTATTGCTTCGTGACTAATGACTCAGACATTATTTTTAATGAGGTATTTTGAATTAACATAAACATACTCGAAAAATTTTCACCTGTACAAGATTTATAATAGCTTTCGAAAAGAATTTTTTAAATATGTAATTCTCGAAATTGGTACAAAAAGGAAGATCAATAGAGCACATTATGAAGAATTTTAATTACCTTACTTAAAAACTAAATATTAGTCAGTCAAATCTACATTTCCAAAAGATGGAAATACACTTAAAATAAGGCAAATATTAATGGTAAAGAGAATTTAGAAAAACTCTTGGACTCTCAAGAATATGGGAAGATCATCGGATCATCCACTTAGCTTCTTTTATATATTCATATGTATTTTGTTAATTTTATTAGGAAGAAAGCTAAAGCATGATAAATAAAAAATACTGCGGATGATGTATAGATGTACATTTTAATGTATGTTTCAATATGTTACAGCGAAATTAAATTCTGATTAATTAAGCACAAATAATTGATGACCAAAAACTGGTAGAAATAGTGGTGTTAAGAAGAAAATATTGTTTTTCTAAGTTATCAAAATAGTACCGATGGCCTTTCAAAGAAGAAATATTTGAAACAAAACGTAGAATTGGGAAATGAGATGAAAGAGCTATGAGAGGTTGCAAAAGAAGTATTCATGGATTTTGAATAAGTAGATATACGATTGGGATAAGTATATGCGCTTAGAAAGAACATTGAGGCTTCAACTTTGAAACTATGTTGACAGCCCCGGTTTAAATTTAAAAAAAAAATACAAATTAAGTATTTTGAATTATATGTTATTCAAAACAGATCCAACAGATGTTTCACTAAATCTTAGACAAATGCCTAAAAATCGCGTAAGAAAAAATATGTACATATCAGGTTTTTCTTTTGCTATTGATGTCTTCTGTATAATTAAATTGATGAGGCGGAACCATAATAAAACTCGATAACATTGAAAACAAACTACACAGTTGAGAGGGTTTCCAATTTATTGTCAAACACTGCTACTGAATACTGAAGTATTCATCATGAAGCCACTGTGTTCAACAATAAATGTGAATCCCTCTCAACTGCATAGTTTTATTTCTTCTGTACAAACCAAATACACACCTTTCTATATTATACATTTCTTTAGGGAATCTTAAATTGGAAATTAGCTTTACACGATTCACCAATAAAACCCATAATAAAAATAAAAATAAAAATTATCCTTTATTACCTATAATAAATCCATAAAATTTCCCTAACAATCATCACGATCATAATATAATAATAAATACAGTTGTGTAATCAAATCTAACATAAACCCATTAAACCATCACAAAGCGAACTCGTTTATTTATTTAATTTGTATATATTATATTTCGTATAATTATTATCTACAAATTATACAACTGTTGGGATATTAAATAATTTATTGGATTTAATAATAAAGAACATTAATTAATTGAGTGCTGTATCTGCTACAAGCATAAATCTCGCTTAAAAATCACATCTCATAGGTCAAACTGGTAAACATTTATTGAGCAATGTAATAAAAATAATACAAAAAGACCTTTCCACTTTCTCGTTGCATAAAATTGGCAAATAGATTACAAACTGGCCATTAAAAAAAAGGACGAATTAATTATGCATGCATTTCAGCTGAGGATTATTTTACATCCATCCAATGCAATTTGCACAAATTAACAGGTACATTAATCACTTATAAAGATATTAATCATAGCTCTAAATTATACTTTTTATTGAGTTCATGAATATAAGAATAATAATTTATTATAAATATTTGCAAATTATTGAAATTTGTAAATACGCAATAAATATTAAAACTGCCAGAAGGTCTCTTTATCATGTTTATTTAACACTTAACTGTTGTGAAAATGTAAATCTCTACCTTGAGAATTTGTTGTTTGATTCATCGGAATTTTAAAAGTCTTGAAGAAAGTGTGAAGAATATGCATGCATGTGCCTACTATTTTTAAAATCCGAATGATAATATTTAAATTGTTTCATTTGTAATAAATCTAAATTTATTATAACAATACTTATATTTATATAAACGTTTTCATTTCTTTTTCTTCTGTATATTTCTTCAGCTGCCCTCAAACTAAAATCCACTACAATTTTCCTATTTCATTTGCTATCATTTACAGTTATATCTTGGTGAAAATAACTTCCTATTTATTTGAAATTAATATACAGATTCGGAGGAAAGAAACAAGTCCTTCATTAAATGATTTTTTGATGTCATAATACAAATCAATATCAGAGATGAAGGAATCAACCTTTAACAATGTTTCATAGTATCTTAATTACTACTTTAAACAAATATCCTACGTCTTGTTTTATTTTTCACTTCACTGAACATAATTTTTTAATTACGTTCCTAAATACCAAATCAGATTTTCTTTTAAAAACTTTACCTTTAAAAGGAGATCTAATTTCTTCACATTAGACTTAATAAGTCATGTGTTTTACTTCATTTTCTCATTTAAATAAATTGTGATACCTTTAAAATCATACAACTTACAGCGAATACAAAATACTACCTAAAATTATGAAATGTAATATATTTTGACCAAAAACCAAATTCCTTATTCCATTCTTCGCTCACTTTATTTTTTAATTGCAGCCCCAAATAAAATTTCCTTTTAAAGACCTTACATCTAAAAGGAAATCTGATTTTGGGTTGTAATTTCTTTACTTTAGACTAAAATTCTCAAGCTTTTTGCTTCATTAAACTATAATTCCTCTAAAATCATGCAACTTACAGCGAATACAAAATAATACCTAAAATTATGAAACGTGATATATTTTGATCAAAAACCAAGTTCCCATTTTCAAGAATAGTCATAAAATAGTCTTTAAATATAGACAATAATAGCTATATTATATTCTTATTACTTAAAGATTACATAGACTATCGACCTGTAGACCATAACTTTTGATATTTATTTATTTAAAGAAGGAATAATAATAATAATAATCTTCATTTCTAGTCTTATTTACAAAATATGCAAAATGAAATTTGTTCGAGAAAGAAAGAAAGAAAAGACTTAAAATTTTTTCGTCTATTTTGATTAATTTTCTGGGTAGAAACAGTATGTATCTATGTAGTTTTTATTTATTAAATGCCTTTACAAAAAACATTTAAATATTAAGTTTTCAATTCTACAGAAATTACGGTAACAAACGAAAAGACTTAGATTAATTTCTTGTGTTCTTCCACTCGTGTCATTCTTGAATTCTCAGTAGACGATAACAAAACTTATTTTCTATATAGCTTATTTATCCATTGTACTTACATAATAAAATCGAAATACATTATAACAATACTTGTTTTACAAACATTTTGATTGCACATGGAATGGCTTGAGTTCATAAAAATATAATCTTCCACTCTTTCCTACTGTTGCTTCTATGACACTGCACATAAGATCTTTTTAGTGGAGGTTGTTCCACCATTATCTTGCCAAGTTTGGAATATTTTCCTCTGAAGAGAGGTCTTCAATAAGGATACCTGAAATATTAGAAACGTTACGAATATTTGTTAATACGCGAAGTGTTAACCTTTACGTCACAAGAATATTGTTTTGGGTAGATTTTCTAGAGTAAATAAAGTGGATGCAACTGTGATAAATTTTAGTTTCTGAATTAATCGAAAAATCTTGAGTACGATAGGTTACACGTGCTACAACTTAACAGTTGGCTTGGAATTCATATGGAATTTAAAGGATAGTTTTGATTATCTAATATTATTCTTAGATAAATATAGTTTAAACACAGGGAAACATGACTTATGTTTACTGTAATCAGACTGGAGATATTAAAATTTCAATGGAATTAGAAAAAGAGTTTCTTTAGATTTTAAACACCACTTCTCAGTGGAATTGATAAAAAATTCGAGTATTGTAAAAGTTTCTGCTAAAGTTCTGTAATATGTAGTAGCATAGAGTAAGGGAATCAAATAGTTGGAATCATAGCAAAATATGTTGTACAATTGAAGAGATATAAGAGATTCTTGGGGAATACCTTAAAGTAGAAACAATTAAATTTTGTTCATACTATTGAAAATGAAAATAAAATGTGTTATTCCTTCTTCTTCTATCAACAATAAAAAATTGAATTGAATTGAATTTGAAAGGTTAGCGATCATAATTAGATGTACTCCTCTATATATGAATTAAATCTGCGTCTTTTGGTATCTGAAACCATTTGCTCAGATTTTTTATCCAAGAGTGTTTTATTACAGTAATTAAATATGCTAGAATGCTAATATCTAAACAGGAACCTTCTATTACAAACTTTAGAACTTTAGCTTTTATCTTTAAAAATACAATAGTTGTATAACGATTTTAAAGGTGCGAAGTTCGAAGTAAGACGAGTAAGAAGAAGTAATGTAGATTTTCATCATTTCGAAAGCTCTGGTTATATGTGAATTTGGGCGATTTCAAATACAAAAAAGTAAATAAAAGAAGAAGCCATGAGAATGTCCAAGAGGATACTTGCTTCCTCAACAACATAGACAAAAACAAGGGTCAGAGTGGAAGATCATCGCAGCTGCATGAACTCTGCCCAGCTTCATCCATTCAAAATGTTTGTACGTTTTTTATAATATTTAAAGCTAAAGACTAATAAACATAAATATATATTGAGTGGTGAATTCAGGAGAGGAGAGAAGAATAATATCGACTTAAAAACTGAAAGTAAACGTTCATTTAAAAAATATTGTTGTTTTAGAAGATACCATCCTTCACTAGAACCCTGGTTGGGTAACAAATTAAAGGAACCGTCAAAAACAACAATTATAACAATAATAATGTAAACATTAATTATTGTTTCCTGTCAACAACAGCCATGGACCGGTTTCGATGTAGATCATGAGGAGGAAACGAGTTTTACTTTGAAGTATTTAACTCTCCGGGTAAAGTGACAATCAAGAATTGCGTATTAGAAGATAGTTGACTGTCCTAACAATGTATGAATAGTGGTGGATTTTTTTTTCAGTATTGGCCAAGCAATATTAATATGTTAATTTTTTGTAGACTTGCTGCCTTAAATCACAGCTGCCATAGCAAAAATAATTGAAATCTCTGCAGATATAGATAAAATATGACTCTAGATTAATTCTTACCAGCATATTGGTTATAATTTGAAGAAACACCTCATAAACCACTTGGTGCTCTCTCTATATATATATAATTATTACATTTGACTAGCGCAGTCTGATTCCTTCCATTTCACAAGTCATTTCTACTGACATAAAAGGTAAAATTGAGACATTCTCGCGAATCATAATAAGCGATCCACCATTTTTATAAATCTGTCTACTAAACCAATTTGCCAATTTAAAATCATTAATGATTCAATGGTTTGCTTCAGCCAATATTTAGTGATTGTAATAAAATTGACGTTTTTATCGAACGTATAGGCCTCTAATTCTTCCAGCTTATTTCTTAAATATTGTACATTTAAATTAAATAATTTTCCTATTTCTACTTCTTCGTGTTTTGCGAAGTCTGGCATCCGAATAGAAAAATCAACAAATCGTATCTTTGAGCCACAACTTAGGATCCGGAATTGTTTTCAGCCGGTCGTAAGGAATTGATATCTTGAAGGATGGCTATTCATTCGGCCGTCTGGGTATTAATTATTCACATTCTATAACAACTCTTTCCTGTAAATGTGGAGCTATATTTTCATGTGTGGTATCAGGGTGTAGCCTATAAACGTGTAAATGCGCTTTATTCTGAACGTCTTTAATTTGCAAATTATCATTATTCGGTTCTCTGATAATTTTTCGCCTTGGTTTCTTTATCTTTATCTTTATTATATCTTTGCACTTATTTATTAAATAATAAATAAAATAAGTGTCACAAAAACATTTTAGAAAATAAAAACTATACTCAAAATTTTAGCTGAAAGGAGAGCGGGCGTAGTTCACTTCTTCGAAGGATCTTCCACTCAAACCCATAAATATAGGACATGTTCTTCCAACTGCCGTCACATCTATTGTCTTTTAATAGACATTTTTTGACATATGCTGCCAAATTATTGAGAACGTTTACATGTTGTGATTTATTTCCTTTAAATAATTTATCTAATGTAGAAGAGTTGCCTGCATTGGTGCCAAAATCCGCATCAACAATGGATTTTGGGGTTTCTCCAACAGAAAATTATTAGTGGTAGTTAGATGAATTACTAAAGACTTTAGGTGATTATAAGCCTCAATCTTGAAATCAATCTCTGTTTCGTCGCTATATTCCGGTTGGTTAAAGACGGATAAATCCTTCCAGCAGCAAGATTTTACTTTCCTAATACTTCCACGATGATAACGAAAGCCATAAATGGGACACAAGATGGCCGACTTAGTCTCGAAACCGCATACACATAGCTTCTTCTTAATTTGAACACTAGAGAGAGAAAACATCTTTATTGAAGCTATGTAGATATTACAATAACTATTGTGCTTCTACTTCTTCTTCACGGCTATCGGCTATAGGTCTTCCAGCCTCTTTTGAGCAATATTATTGCTAGAAAACTTGTTTATTTGTAGAGCTCATATTACGTGACTGAACTCACTTGCAAATTATATATTAACATCGTTGAAAAAGTTATCAATACATACCTTGTGCGAAAATTCGCGTGCAAGCTTTAAATGGCGTTGTTCCTCATATAAAAATAAGACAAACATTATTTGGTAAAAAAATTTGTAGACAAACGGTTACTTCTCAGCATAACAATTTAAGAAATTTAATAACCACATATATCAAGCAACATCTTCTATTAGTCTACTCTATTTGAAACTAGAAATGAAATAAATTACAGCAAGACAACAACTAATATTAGAGTAAATGTTTGAAGTGATTGCAATATTCTTTAATAAAAGTAGAAGCACTTAGTGTATTTTTGTATTTTAAACATTGTTCGAAATTTGAGGAGTAATTTGCTAATTCGCATTTCAAATTTTTTATTCTAACCCTCTAATAATTTCTGGTGGCATTTAATAAATTATGTTTATGATAAATCTCCATGCGAAAAATCCAAAATATTTAGATTCTGTAATAGTTTCTAGTGATGTTTGATAAACTATGCTTTTGATAAATCTCTATTCAAAAAGATCCAAAATATTTATATCAAGAGATCTTACGGCCTATTCTACAATAGGACTGCCATGGCCAAGGCACTGCTTATGGTATATTATTTAACCGTCTTCAAATTTCACTACTTTATTTGGCTGGTGTACTATCATGTTGTTATATTAAATTGCGCCTAATATCCAGTACTATATCCTCAAGCTAATCGGGAAATGTTTCATTAAGAAAATGGAGATAACTTTATGCATTTAATATATTGGTTAAGATATGTTTTTTAATTCTTCTTGTTCCAATTATTTCCAGCCAAACATTCACTGAAAAATGATTTTAATAGCCGAATGGTCGTGTGTTATGGGAATTTTCGTGTGCTTCAATATTCAATCTCTAGTAAATGTTTCTTTATCAGTATACCGAATATTAGTTTTTCTTGGATTCTAGCCAATAACCAATTGCAAAAATGTATTCTTTGCAAACAATCCTCCTGTAACAAAGGGGGTATTTGACAGAACCTGTAAGGATATCAGTCTTATTGCTGTTAATCTTAAGTAATTCTGCAATTTCTCTACTATTGCGAAGACTTTTAGTGAAAACTATTAGAATTGCTTGATCTAGATTAGGTGTACTCTGAGTTCACTTCTTCTACCTAACCTCGTGAATGCGTGTCTCTAAGATTGATTAGGATTAGGAAATCTTCTGGAATGTTCAATCGGAAAATCGTTCCTCGCAAACTCCAGAAATCATTTGCATATCAACTGCATACTTATTAATAATATCATTAAAGTATTATAATGATAGATGAATTTGTATCTGTCATTCCGTAGAAGTATAAGGTCCTCTTGTAAGATGTTACCTTGAGTATGCACCTCCAACCATAAACTTGCAACAAGCAATGCGTCCATTGAGGTTTTTGATGACGCGTTCACAAACATCTGGTGGGGTGCCATTAATAACCCTTTAAATTACATCCTTCAATTGGTGTATTGTTTTTGGTTTGTTCACGTACGCTTTTGTTTTCACAAGTCCTCACAAAAAAGTCACAAGATCTCATGATCTGGCAGGTCATTCCTAATTGCCACGGAAAGAGAGAATTTTTTGGGGAGACTTTTCAGTCAGCAAAGCAATCGTTTCACGAGATGTGTGACATGTGGCACCATCTTGTTGCAACGAAAAATCTTCATTTTCATTTACAACTGTGAAAAACAACCAGAAAGCATGTTTCTGTAACTGTTTCCGTTCACAATGACTTTTTTTCACTTGGATATGTTGCTTAGTTGTCATCTTCTTCATAGCGAAAATAAACATCAAACTACAATGCTCACCACAAAATAGCTATAAGGTTGTTAATGGGAAGATAGCAAATAACAAACATGAAATAAGCACGACTGCCAAACGTCATATAACAAAATGGCGCCAAATTCAAATTCGTCCTTACTTCCCGGACACCCTATAGTTATGACAAAAGCAAATGTCAAATAGGGCCATGAAAGATTGCATACCAAACAAGAAATATATGTATACCTATCTAATAGAGTTTTTCTTTTTTACAGGTGTCAAGGATCCTCCTGAATTTAATTAGGTAAGTGATGATAGACAAGTGGTAATAGTGATGACACAAACCACAATTAAGAAAGAACGCGAACAAGAGGTGAAACATGTTTATTGTTCTAAATATAGCAAAAAAGTATCAATTTTCCATTATCTAGATGCCCTCTATCTCACCTGAAGATATGAACATTATCAATTATTTTAGGTACGTTTAAATAGAAAGCAAAAAGAAAGAAATTGAATAAGAAACAGGATGGTGACCGTTACTATGTGGTATTTCATTTTCAAATGTAGGATGAAATAAAACACGATTCTCTAGGTTTTATTTCATCCTACATTTGAAATTGAATAAACTAAAAAGGAGGAAAAAGTATAATAGAATAATAGTTCTAAATACAGCAAAAAAACAAGCCATTTTTCATTATCTAGATTCACTCTGTCTCACCTAAAGATAAGAATAGTATGAGGTATTTTTAAATAAAGAGAAAAAATAAAAAAGCGGAATTAACAAAACTAGGAGTAAAAGTATAATAGACTCATTTTATGTCAGTTAAATAACTTATATAATTATATATTTACACGTTACATTTAGTAGATGAAATGAATCAATCACAATAATTAACTTTTAAGGATTTAATTTAAATTGCAATAAATAATTATTTACAATATAAAATTTAAATATAAAATAGGACGTACTCTACAATAACTAACAATTTACATAATTTACTATTAAAAGTGTTCATTTACATATGTAAATCTAATAATTGTAGAGGATTTCACTTTATAATATACTAATAAATAAAATTGAAATAAATACACCGATTAATAATTCTTTGCAAAAATCCAAATATTTCACCTGACGAAGGCACTGTGAGGTGAAACATTGTCGTAGAGATAAAAACATTTTTGAAACCATATACTGTGTTAGTATTTTATTAAATTATTTATATCTATTTATACTCAAAATCACTTAATTCGAGATAATTTAAAAATGTTTCACCGCAGATTAAATGAGCAATTAATTAAATATTGAATTATTTAAATTACGATAAAAACTATCGCGCAGTGTGAGTCATGTGGAGAATAACAAATCTACATTCCGACAATAAAACCGGTACTAATTTATCATTATAACTGACACATTTATTAACGACATAAAAATTTGATGGGAAACCAGCAATTCAGAAGCGGGAGAAACTCACGAAGGATAATTCCGCGCGTGTTCTGCTTCATTGGTATTTACATGATTCAGTGGTTGGATTTTTCGGAAATGATTTGCTAGAAAGCCAATTTCATTAATGACAACCTTACCTGCAATAATCGGTTGTGTAACGCCGGTTATGAACGACCTTGCTATGCTTTTAATGGTGCGTAAATAATTGTTGGTTTTGCCTCTCGTATTAATACAGAAGTGATTTTGATGTTTTTTGTCATTATTATATTTTATTTGTTTTATTTTTGATTGATGATGCTAAAACACAATAATATTAATGTGGAATTACTTTCCTTGAACGTTTCTGTACAGCAGTTTTAACCCTCAATAATTCAATCTTCACGACTGTGGTTGGCTGGTGTACCATCATGCTGGTTTATTAAATTAGATCTAATATCCAGCATTATATTCTCAAGCAAATCGTGAAATATTTCATTAAAAAGTGAAGACTAGGAGTTTAATCTATTGGTTAAGATACGTGGTCAAACTATTCTTGTTCCAATTATTCCCAACCAAGGATGTCGATGGCCAAATGATGGTTTATTACAGGGATTATGGAAATTAATTATCATTATTACTTTTATTTTCATCAATAACGCACTCGTAACTCAATATTTAATTTATATTATTTGTGATTAAAACATACTGATTTTTACAATTATTTATTTATTTTATAGTTAGATTTTTTTGTTTAAATATTAAAACATTAAATTCTGTTTTCTGTTATTCGATAAATATAAAATGTATTGAAACTTAAGGTCAGTTATTAAGTGGTAATAAACGATTAAGGTAGTTATTATAAAACTAGAGGAAATTATTTACTGTGTGGATAATGATTTGAATTTCACAATTTTAATCACAGCTTCCGCTATAAAAATTATTTATAATTACACCAGTCTCAAGATCTCGAGAGAAACAACATTTAATTTTAATGTTTTTAGAGATTATTCTTATCGATGTAACTATTTTATGTAACGATTTTATTGCATATTATTACACTTTAAAATTTATAGTCAACATATAGCTTTCTCCTTTTTTGATAAATTAATTGCTAACATGACAGCTCATTTCAACTTTCCGATAAACAGAATTATTCGTCTTTATTACACTGTCCACCATAGATATTTATAATGAACCTTTGGTAAATTTCTTACATTACTTACCCGAATTCTTATTGTAGACGTCACCTTGTAAATATTTTATTACTTTAATTAATTACTTAACTCTTGCGTAATTGTTTATTTATTGTATTATTATATTTTTCTTTCTTAATTTTTGTAATTAATCTATTAATTAATAATTATAAAAATACGAAACTATTCATAAATCTACAAACGACTTTCATACATTTTTATTAATCTATTAATTAATGTATAATTAATTCCTCTATAATTGGATATTTTTATGACTATTGAGAAATAAATGATTATAATTATTTATGCATAGGTATAACTAATTTTTGAAATTACGGTTTTTAAATAATTATTTGACCTAAAGGACTTCAATGCAATATCTGTTATATTGATAATTTATATAATTTATTTTATTCTTATCGGGTTGTACAAGGATGTGAAATTATAAGATAGATTCGAGTTTCGCTTTAAGGAGACACTTAATTTAAATAATGAAATGGGATCCCTATCCGCCACTTAGGACGTACCCTGCTATCCTTAACGCGAAAGGTCTTATTAGTTTCTATTAGTGTCGGTATGTGCTTAGAACCGGGTAATGTCAGCATAAAACGAGGATGTATTTGCGTAATAAATATAGAAGTTGCCTGGATAATCATTCATTTTAAAGTTTTGCACAGTTCTACAACTTTTATATATTCATTTATTTATTTAAGCTTTAAAAGGTCCTCATTTTATTTTGCGAAGTCTTTAACTTGTTTTAAACTTTAAATACAACTGATTTTTCTTAATTATTGTTGCCTGTCAACAATGGCCACGGACCGGTTTCGATCTATTTTGGATCTTTTTTTTTTTTGTTTTTATAAGAGGAGAGAAAATCCATTATTGACAACCTTATAATAGGGTTGTGTAGGACATCTACCGACTAAAATCACTCCTCCGCGATCTCTGGTGTGACTAACCCAGATCCAAAAGGTCTTTTCTATCCTGATCTCAAGGAAAATAACGCTATATTTTTTTGATAAGAGGAAAGGAAATCCATCATGGACAACCTTATAGTAGGGTGATGTCGGACTCCTACCGACTAAAATCATTCCTCCGCGACCGCTTTTGTTGTGACTAGTCCAGAACGAAGAGTTTGGATCGCTAAGAATTGGAAGACAGAGAAATAAGTGATACTGTTTTACTTTGGAGTATTTAACTCTCCGGATAAACCGTCAATCAAGATATGTATCTATTAAGCGTTGCACTAGATCCCTGTTTGAGTTCATATCTGATTTATCGGTGGTTATCCAGTCAAATAGAAATCTAGTAGAACGCTTGAACAATAGATGGCACCTACATGGCAATATTTTGTCTCAGTAATTTTTATTGTTTATTTTTCTCTTAGAACTTCCGTTTTAAAGGGTTTAAATGTTAAACTATATTTAATCATTTCTACTATTTTTAGAAAATCTGGAATTATTTTTTATTTTCAAACAATTTTAAAACTCTCTGAAAAAATGTAATTTTAAAAATAATTTATATTAATTTTTGTCTACAAAATTTATAAATTTACCTTAAAAAATCGACCGCTTTTAAATTTTAACTATATTTTTTTAATGTAATATCGTTAAATATCTTTTTTTATGGTTTTAATAAACTTAATAATCAAAGAATTTTAGAAAATTCAATTGTTTCTCCCATTTGTTTTGAACTATTTTTATAAAATATTAATAATGTTTTGTTTAAGCTGAATTAATATTTGAACATTTCTTTTGTTCTAGGAAAATTAAATTATTCTTTATTTGCTTTTAAAAAGCTTTCAATAGTTTTCCAAACATATTTGCTAATATTTTTTTCTAAACTATTTGTTAAAAAATACCTGACAATTTTTTAACTGTTTAAGTTATAAAATTTAATTTTTTTGTAAGAAAATTTTAAACTTTTTTATACTCTTCGATTATTTACTTTATTGTTTGCTCTAACAATTAAAATAATTCAATGGTTTTAAGCTATCTACTATATTTAAGCTGTTTCTTTCTGTAAAATCTCAACTGATATTGAAACAATTTATAAATTTATTCTTAAAAAATTTATTTACATAGAAATAAGACAATTTACGCTTGGTTTGTTTCACTGTTTATTTATTTAATCTGACTAGTTTCGACAATTATGTCATTATCAAAGAATGATAGATTAAATAAATAAACAGTGAAACAAACCAAGCGTAAATTGTCTTATTTCTATATTACAAAATGTTTCACCACGTGCTACATGAGAAACTAATTCAAGAAATTTATTTACATTTCGTTAGCATTTAATTTTGTAAAATTCCAACAGTTTTTATATTCATTTATATTTTAAAAAATATTTTTATAAAGTGGTTAATTATATGTTTTTTGCAAAGTCTGATTAACTTATTAAACGTTCCTACTATTAGAAAATATATAAATCTTTATTGTTAAGTTCTTAGTGTTTTGTCATTTAATAATACTAAATGACATAGCAACTATTTTATTTTCAAATTTGATTAAAAATTACTTTTTTAAAAGAAATAAAAATTTGTTTTTAACCTTTTACTGGCCGATTTTTAACTCTTTAATTTAGATATTTCATCTATTTGTTTAAGGAAATTTTAAACTTCACTTTTCTAAAATATTGTTAAGCAATTCAGAACTAAAATTGTGCACATTAATTATTATTTATATTATTATTGTTATAATTGCCGCTGTTGACAATTCCCTTGATTTGTCGGTGGTTATTCACTTAAACAGGGATTTAGTGCAATAGTTATGTCATCATTATGGTAATATCTTAAGCCAATTGTTTGAAACACAACAATTTTTTAACTATTTTTTTGTTCCTTTTCGAAAAATTTTAAGCATTTTCTAAAGAACTCAGGTGTTTTTTTTTTGACAAAATCTAATCGATTACTATAACGTTTCTACTACTTTAACAATAATTTTTTGTTGGTCTTTTTCTTAGTACTTTACTATTTTTATTACTATTGTTATTAGCATTTTTTTCAAATGGACTTTTTGAAAATAACATAGAGTTTTTAACATATTACTGATAATTTTATAACTGTTTAGTATTTGAAATTCTATGTTTTAAGGAAATTTTAAACTTTTAACGAAGACTGCATTTTTTCTTATTTAATTTTTTTGTTTATTTCGTATTTGCATCAACAATTATAATCAATTGATTTTGTTATAAGACATCTACTGTTTTTATGTATTTTTTCTCTTCAAAATTTTAACTGTATTTAGGGCAATTCATTAATTTAATTTTAGTTTTTTATTATTTATTTCTGTTTTTCCTTTTACTAAAGTTAATTTTTAACTACTTTGTCATTCTTATTGTTTTAAAAAACTAAATTAAATAATTTTATAAAAAATAAATATTTCTTTTTCTCGCTACTTTTTTTTAAATTTTTGTTGTGAAATTCCAATTATTTTAAAGTGATTTTAAAAGGTGTTCAATAAATGTTTTACTAAATTTAAAATGATATCACAATATTACTACTGCCTTAAAAAAATAAAATCAAAAATTGTTTCTATTTTTCTTTTAAAAAATTGTTTCTCAACATTTTTTCTATTTATAAGCAATTTAAAACTTTAAAAAAAAAGTTCTAAACGCAGCATTTTTTTATTGTTTATATTCCATCTTTTCTTAAGAATTTTTTCAATTTTCTACCGTTTACTATAACATAAAATAAATCAATTATTATTTTGCAACAACTACTATGTTTAGGCTATTTTTTCTGTAAGATTATATTTTTTTAATTTATAAATTGATTACTAGAAAATTCACATTCAATTCAATTTTTATTAGCAATGTTTTTTTTTCAATTCCTATAGTTTTTATGTTGCTTGTGTTTCTAGAAGTACTTTTAAAAAGAGTTCAAATATATATTTATTAGTGTTCCTACAGTTTGAAGAAAATTTTAATTATTTTTATTTAGAAACTTTTTCTTGATATTATTTTATAGCAACTTTTTTTCAAATATTTTTAAGAAATGTGAAAACAATTTTTTTAACTGTTTCATTTATGAAATATCGTCTATTTTTAAGCAAATTTGAAGCTTTTGTTTACAAAGTGTAATTTTTTGTACAATCTACTACAGCACTTAAAATCAATTGTTTTTGTTGTGAGGCATCTACTCTTTTTAAGTAATTTTTACTTATTTTTCCTTTTTCTGTAAATATTCAACTGTTCTGAATTTGGTTTTAGAAAACTTAAGTGTTCTTTTAGCAATTTTTATATTTTTTGTAAAATATTAAGGGTTTTTATTTAAACACTTATGCTTTTAACAATAGCTATTAAATAAGTCTAAAAGAAATGTTCAAATAAGTTTAAACTTCTCTAAAGCTATTACTGATTTAAGAAGATTAGTAATCGATTTTGTTTTTCAAAAATTTTCTTAATAATTTTTCATTGTATAGCAACTTTTATTTTTTTAAATATATAAAAAAAAATTACATCATTATTAAGTAATTTTCAAGAATGCAATATAAAATAACTTGTAATCACTTTCTCCACAGTTTATTTTTATTTTGCTAAATATTTCATTTACGACGTAAACATTTCCAATAGCTTTACAAAATTCAACTGTTTTTGCTTAGAACTTTTAATTTAATCTTTGTCATAAAATTCCAACTGTTTTGTACTGTGTTTAGAAAGTCTTTTTACTATGATGATTCTAAACATTTATATGAAAACTTTTAAATCTTTTTTTATAGTTTTGCTTTTGTAACGTTTACTCAGAAAATTTAAATTAATTCATTGCAAAAGTTTGCAAAAGAATAAAATTTGCCGAAAAAGAATAGATATGTCTATTTTTGGTAAATTTTTAGTTTCATTTTTTTGCAAACTTGTTTTTTACGCAATTTTTGAAGTTATTTTTAGAAATTTGAACTATATTCTTAGCAATTTTATATATTTTTTTTTATTATTTAAGTTTTTCAATAATTTTTTATATATTTACAAGTTTGAAGCATTTATTTTTTAATAAATTATATTAATTCTTTAACGTTCTTTATTAAAACATCCTTTTTTTTGTTTTCTTAGTACTTTTCTGTTTTTATTGCTATTTTTCATAACAACTAGAGAGAGAAAGAGAAGATAGTAGTTAAACAACAATTTTTGGGATTCTTCGTCTTCTTTTTGGATTTCGGGGGATGCAGAATTTGGTTAAAAGGGGTTGGTTGTGGGAATTATTAGCAAATTTATTACTAAGATCTAATATACGTTAGGTAAATGTAATTATTTTTTTATATTAAAATTCATTCTTTTTTGTTGTAAACTTCTAAACATTTTTGTTTCTGTTTAAAGACACTTGCTGTTTTGACCAATTTTTCAGCGAAATTTCAATTGTTTCTCATTCATTTTTTTAATGTATTGTTAAAGAATTCAACCCTTTTGTACCATGTAACTGTTATTATGATCACTTATATCTTTAAAAATATTATTTTATTTTTACTAAATTAAATTAAGTTCTTTATCGTTCATGTTGTTTTAAGAACCTTTGTAATCGTTTGTCTTGGTAAGATTTCATTTGTGTTAGAATTAAAAAAAAAACATTTCGTCGTCCAATTAAAATTGGTATATTTTGTAAGTACAATTAATAAAATAAAGTTAGTTTCATACTTTATTACTAAACTATAAACTATGGAACTAAGGTTCGTTATTAGAAGATTAAAAAAATAATTAAAATCAATAGAAAAATAAATTTTCAAACACCTAGGAATATAGAATCCTTGAACGAGAGAAAAAACCCTAATTTGGATTTTTGAAATAGATAGGAGCTTTTTAGAAAAATATTATATGTCTTTTGCTAAATAACTTTAATTGTTTAATTTATAGAATTCCATCTTATTTTCAGCGAAATTTAACCTTGTTTTTACAAAGTAGTTCTATGTTTCTTTTCATCAATTATTTCAACAATTCAAATCATTTTAAGTTTAAGAAAATTACTTTTCCATTTTCATTTCTATTTTTCAGAACAGCTTTTTAAGCCAATTTTGATTTTCTTTTAATTTTTGCTTTGTCTGGTTTTTCACCCTTTACTCTAAAAATTAAGATTAATAGTTTTTGTTTTGAGATGTCTACTGTATTTTTTGCATTTCTCTCTTTCTTAACAATTTATTTTTTTAATACAATTGATTTTCTTACCAAGTTTTATTTCTTATTTGTAAAATTCCAACTTATTATATGTATAAAAATGATGGTATAATTACTATGTGGTAGTTCATTTTAAAGTAGCTTTCAAATTACAATATCTGTAGGATAATTGAATGTTGAAATCTCTTCCTAACCAAGCAAGCCGTATGTAAATAGCTATAATTATTGCTCTAATCCAAGTAAGAAAATAAGTACTGTTATTTGTGAATCTAACAGAGAAAGTAAATTTTTTACTACTTATTATTATTGTGTAATCTGTTATTTGTTTATTTATTTACTTATCATTATATTTTTCCTTTGACCTATGTAAAACTCTGTTATGTGCACCAATAAACATTATTATTATTATTATTTGCTGTTTAGTTTTATGTATTCAGTCTTTGTAAAAATACAATTAAAAAGGTTTAAAATGTTGTTTTGGGCTTCTATAACGTTCCTACTACTCTAATGGAATTAGAAATTTTATCAAAGATTTATTAATGTTTTCATTTTTATTATTTGTTGAAATTTGAATTCATTTCAAAGCTACTTTAAAACATTTCTTTAAGGAGTTTTAAACAATCTTCCGCTGCAATTTCCAAGTGTTTAATTTGGGCTATTGCTTTTAGAAAGAAAAAAATATTTTTATTAAGTAATAATTAGAAAAACAGGAAACCATTTCATTTTATTATTGTTTACATCTTTATTTGTTGAAATTTAAATTTATTTCATTTTTTCTAAAGTGTTTTTTAAACTATTTTCTGTCGCAATTTAAGTTAAGGAAATTGTTTTCAGAAAGTCTTAAAACAAATTTCTTTAAAACTTTTAATTGATATTTAATATTTCAACCAGTTTCAGTAATTATTTGTTTTTTTCTTTCATGTGTAATTTTTGGTAAAATTTAATTACTTTAAGGCTATAAAACCGCTGGTCAATTGCCTCTTTTATTCTTATATGCTCGTACTCTATTTGGTATTTCCTATACCACAATACATGACTTAAAACTATACTCTGCTATTTCTGTCTTCTTCATCTCTTGTTCCCTTCTTTCCCGCCCCATTCTCATCAGTATCTTTACCCTCATGTCTTATCTAATCAAATTTCAAACGTTTCTACATCCATTCTCCCAATCCTGTTCTACTTCCTTGCATTCCTCTGCCTGATGACTCTACATATCCTTCCCATATTCACACAGTATGCAATTTCAGTATTCCTCGCCCATCTATTTATTTCTCCCTCTCTCCTTGGTCCTGCAACTCTCCCTTGCCTAGGTTACCTTATCCTCTCTTCTGAAACGATTATCCTCCTTATAGCTCTTATTATATCCACTCTTCTTAACACAGCATTGTCTCTCGTGCCTCTCCACCTCCTTCGCCTTCTCATTAACCTATCCCGCCACATTTACTCTAGCCACTCCTTCACGGTCCCCTCTGAAAAATCCACCCTCTCATGCATTTTCATCTTTTCCGCTCTCCTGTGTCCTTGCTTCCCTTCAATACCTCTTTCGCCATTCAGCCCTCATCTGATCCCCACAGTTTTACTTCATACCCGGCCACTCTCGTTTCATTCCACATACTCTCCCTATTCATTTCCTGAAGCAGTGTGTATTCAGGCATCGTTTTCTCTACCCCCAACATCTGCTTTAGGAACCACCACTGTGCTCTCTCCAACTTTTCATACCTCCTGACCCTCTATATCTTTGCCCCATAGATCAAGATCGGTCTCACATTAGCATCCCATAGGTTACATGTCATTTTCGCACTGTCATTCATCCACCTTTCCATTCCATCAATTTTTTTCCCAGTACCAACTTCATATGCTCCTTATAACCTCCCGAACCCTTAAACATAAACCCAAGATACTTTAACACTTTCATCCTTTCGATCACATCTCCCTTACATTCTAGCTCTTTTATATTTCTATCTTTACCTTTATTTCTAAATCTCATCATCGCATCTAGTTCGTTTACATTTAAATCTCTCTTGTCTGTGTATTTCTTCACTCTCGCTAACATCTCTTTTATTCCTTCCTACTCACTTGCCATCAATACAATGTCATCCGCATACGCCAGATTCAAAACCTTATTCTTTCCAAGTTATTTTTAACTCTTTTAGGCCTTTTTTTGCAAAATTCCAAATTTGTTTAAGTGAGTTTTTAACGTTATGAAACAAAATATAAAATTTAATTTGGAAATTTGCATCATTTTAAATTAAATTTTTAAGGTTGCCAACTCTTAAAAAACAACTATTGCCTTTTTACAACGCGATATACTCTTTTTAAGCAAATTCTAAATTGTTTCGGTAAATTTTCAACAGTTTCTAAAAGTTCTATTTTTAGAGAATTATATTTTAGTTCTTGCTCTGTGAAGCATTTTTTCGCTCAAAAATTTTTTGTTTTGAAAACATGGTGAATTTTTCAAATAAGTATTTGTGATTAAAACATAGTGCATATTTCAATTCAGTGTAGGTATAAATTACCACGTAGTAACTGTGGCAACAATTCTCTTCATAATTTGAATGTCCCAAAATTAACACAAGAAAAGATAGTTATTTGTCTTTATATTGTCATTTTTTTATTCAAACATATATTATGTAGTAAAGAGTTGTTTATGGAATAACACTTCGGGTAAATGGCCTCCACGGCTTTGCTGGCACGTACACATTGTTTTGTCGAAATTTTTCATGGTCATTCTGCATAAATGTGGCTGGATTTAGTTAATGCATTGTTCAATTTCCTGCTTTGATGAACCGCTGGTTATGACCTTGTTGACCTAGACCTTTGATTTTAAATAGCCTTATAAAAAGAAATCTAATGGTATTAAATCACACGATCTAGGGGGTCAATTCTGATTACCGAAACGTAAAGTATAAGATTAGGAAATGTCTAATGCAGTAATTGAATTGTTTCACGCGATGTATAGCATTTGGCACCGTCTTGTTAAAAACACATATTGGCCACATCATATCATCTAATTTCGGCAAAAATAACTGTGTTACCAGTAATAGAAATAATTAGAGTAATAGAAATCCTAAAAGATTGCACATTTCCTAAAAAAAAGTTGAAATAAAAATTATAATTTTTGATATACAACATCTTTATTAACAAACAAATATACAAAAAAATATATATAATACATGTATGATACAATAAATGTTAGTAAGTTAGTTTGTTTGTTAAATGGCTATCGACCAGCGGTCTTTCAGCCCGAATTTGTCATTGTCGATATGTCACATCAGTCTGTCTCTGAAGATGATGACGATGATTGATAATATGTTGCAATGAATTTAAATTTAGTGAATAAAGGGGTTTTGAATTTTGGGATCAGATTGGAATTTCTGCGCAAGCAGTAGAGTTTGATTTGTTTTTATATATTTGTACAGTTTATTTGATATTTTAATTAAAATATTCTGCACCTTGCGTAAAATACCGATCAAAAATCTATTTGCAAGTCTCGATTCAAATACCATAGATTACATAACTGGCACTGAGATAACATCGGGCCTCAGTGTAAAAAAATACGTTTTAATTAATTACCACACTTCCCATTTACTTTCCTTTTATTTTTCCACTTGTATACATTTAAAGCATGCCACTATTCGTGGAGCAATAAATGTTACTTTATATAATACGATTTATAACTAGAACCATGAATAGTGAACTCCAGTTCAAAACACGAAATTATTTACATTACAAATTGCGAGAAACTCCACTTGTTCTCTTCACTGACGAACCCAAATTTCCAAGATCGCTTTCTCCGTTGTATTCAAATCGAGATTTGAGGTCGCAAGACGTAATGCACACGACTCATCGGATAAAACAGAATTATGTAACACCGGTGTTTTACTTTTTTTTGTGTGATCATTGATGGGCATCAAAATTGTAAGGTATAATTAATGGTGCGTTTTATATGGCTCGATTGGGCAATGCGTCATTAAAAATTTGAACCACGTCTGCAGAAGTGGAACAACAAATGGTGAGATAAATTGGGTTTGCTATTTTTTATTATAATTCACTAGGAAACGCCGCGGTCGCGTTTTGCAATTGCTTTTTTTATCGCTTGCAGTATGTGAAAGGTGAATAATTTACCAACCGAAGGGAATAGGGAAACGTGACTTTCGACCAATTGGTTCTTAATGGACCACCAGGAATTTAGCTTGACTATCGAACGTGGATCAAAGTGGTGCGGCTAAGTGAAATTCGGATAATTCGCAATTTAGCGCTTATTTGGATTTTCTAACGACGCCTTGGATTTTATTACAGCTCATTTTCACCAAACATAAACGACTTACTTGTCATAATAACTATGAATTATGTACTCTTACTTTCCTTTGAGAATCTGGTTTGAAATATAAAATATTTAGAGAAATTATAAACATAATAAAAATGTAGAAAATGCTAATATCAAAATTTTAAAAGTTTGCTGAGCTTGATAGAAAAGTGTAACTTCATAAATGAATTTAATATTATTAACAACTTTATGGGTCGAGTGGAAGAATACGAGGTCGTGAACTCTGCCTTCAAGTTCTAAGCTTCAAAATTTTAATTAGTTTATTTATGTATGTATTTCGATGTTGGAATATTTTTTTAATAGATCTTGTAAAGTATATAAAATAAATAAATACTTGCGCAGAAACTTTTGTCGACTAGTGTAATATATCTTAAACATATATACAACCTCTGACAATAAAATTCGGTGATAAGTTAGCTTACTGTCCTTTGAAATAGTCACCTCCTATAACTATGCACCGCTGAGATCTGCTATACCTGTCCTTGAAAATTTTCAATAAGGCTTCTTTTGGATTGGGTTCAAAAGCCTCTTCACATTTCGCTGGATCTCAGAAATATCGTCAAACGTCTGTTCTTCTTTGCTAAGAAAAAAATCATTCGATTAATAAGGAACATTATAATATATCAAAAAACTATTCAATTTACCTGTACTAAATTAACATCTAACCTAGTTTATATTTAAATTGGTATGCGGATATTAATAATTGAAATTGTTCAATTACATTTCGTTACCTTTTTTAAAGCAGCAGGAACCGCGGAGGTGACCGAATGGTGGCAAATCCGTACGCGGCTAATTAAACAATTCTAAGTTGAACATTCGTATTCAACACAATGTTGCATTAAAATTGTTGTGACGAGGAAAGGAGATCCGATCTGAGCGCGTGCACGCTAATTGCATGTATAAACATGGCAATGGATTCCAGTTTATGCCATTAGAATGGTTTTTTTACAGCACCGCACTGTAACGCATTCCATTTGAGAATGATTAACGGTTAGAGCCACGCTAATTAATTCCAGAGCATGCTGATAAGGAATCCAATTTTAAGGAAGAAAGTGCATGTATGTTAATAGATCGCAACGCTTGTTTATTTTAAACTGTTGGATTTTAACGTGGAAATGAAAGTATTTCGGTCTTAATGTTGATATATGAGATTTAAGTTTTTTCTTATACGCTTTAGCAATAAGATTGATGGTGATTGAAATTAGGAGGTTCCTGATGTGTATTTAATTATGCTGTTTTGAAAGAATTTTAATTTTAAAGACCTGAGTCTATCTAAACAATCTGGGTTTATTTACCAAATTTTGATAATAAAATTCACAATGTAATAATCTTTCACTCACACCTAAGTTACTTCTACGAAACATAGATATTTCTTAGGTCATTGTCAAATATAACTTATTTTGTCCTCTAAAGGTGATGTGATTTAAATATAAGACTTTATTATTTTGACGTTCATCGTACGAAAACATTCATAAAAATGTAAATTTTCTCTATCCTACAACTCTTCGAATTAAAGTTGCTAAGAACTTATGTCTAGATAGACTTGATACCAAGTTTCTTCTGTTACCAAAATATCTTATTCTTCTCAATACATGAAAATCTTATTAAATAAATTATTTGCATAACGTTTAAATGCACAAATTTTATCAAAAAGCTCTTCTGGACCTTCAAAAATAGTTTTTTTTTCTGTTCTGTTCTGTTTTATTTAGTACACTGATGTATCAGAGGACATTTTTTGACTTTGTGGTTGTAGACTTCATAATAACTTCCTACTTAATACTAAAAACTTCTTTTTTTCATTTTTAATACCTTCATGATTAAAGACTTTTTCTGTTCCATCTTCCTTGGAGAACATATATTTTTGGTATCTGAATTTTTTTACAATACAATTACTTTGAGGGATTGATAGAAATTAGCTTAATACCAGTTCTCCTCAATCCCTGCTGTGTCTAGTCGAGAACTGTAGGTCTTTTGTAGTCAAATATTAAGCAAAGTAAGGGAATCCGGTCGTATAAGTAACGTTCTTGATGGAATACAAAAAAACAGCATCACTAATTGAGTACCAATTATAATCGTATGAGACCTACGATGCTTGCCATCAGCAGAGACATCGGTTTGCTAAAATTTTATTCGCAAATCGATCTATTTGATAAACTCCAGGACAGTCTTTTCAGCAATATTTACTGCCAGCTTCTTGCCAATCACCTATCCAGCAAAGTTTGCTATTGCATCCCATGACTTCTCATCCTCAAGCATCTTTTCGGCAGAGGTCGCCTCGTTCACATCCCTAATAATATCCTCTCTGGCGTCTATTCTGGAAAATCTATGATTGTATGCCACACTGCATCTTCAGGCTCATTGTAACATTTAAATACTATCGTGGGTGCCTTGCCTATTCGATATAGGTAGCTGCTAAAAGAACATCTTGTTGTTGCTTGTTAAATCAATAAATTTATTTAACTGAATTAAAAGTTTTTATAATTAGGAGAAGTAAATCTCTTGTTAAGTTCCATTCCACTTTAGTAAAAATAACAAGAGTTTTACTTCTCCTAATTTGAAAATTTGGTTCCATCAAGAGAGTAGCAGAACAAGTATCAAATAAAAGTTTTTATGTTTTTATTTGATAGCTTCCATGTTTTCTTTGTTACAGAATTAAGAGAGTCAGAAAAACTTCTAAAAATAAATAGGTACTAAGAGTTTAAAAACAAAATAATCAGCAAAAACTACCTTGGAAAATTTTACAGATTTCTAGGTATTTTAATATAAAAGCAAAATTAATCATTTAAAAAAAAATGAGTTTGAAATTAGAAAACATAATTATTTGAATATAAGATGAAATATAATTATTTGGAACATATTGTTTTTAAAGTGAATTAGATTCGAATGAGATATAAATCCTCTTCCTTATTATTTGACCTCAACTGTTTTCCATAAAGTTCACACTTTCTCTGCTACAC
The DNA here is from genome assembly GCA_963969525.1 of Ontholestes murinus. Lineage (NCBI taxonomy): Eukaryota > Metazoa > Arthropoda > Insecta > Coleoptera > Staphylinidae > Ontholestes > Ontholestes murinus. The sequence goes on from OZ018396.1 coordinate 51,172,194, forward strand.
ACTTGATGGAAAAGTATAATAGAAACATTTGTTTTCCTTTGATATATTCAACAGTAATTGCCCAACATACTTTTGTTCTATTTGGAATTATACTCGTTATCCATTCTGGCTAAATCTTAATTAAAACTTTGTTGGCCATGAAAACTGTTGCCAGATTAGGAAAAAATATTCTAAACCGCAGTACATGATTTTTTAAATATCATATTAAAATCTAATATTCTTGTATGAAAACGATATTTTTGAAAAATTTTAATCGAATAATTGTCGTAGAAAAACAAAACCCGAGCTTTATTATTCATTTCATTTAACTTTTCATGAAGTCTTCCAAAAGAGTTTAGATGTTTAGGTGTATCCATTCTCAGACCCTTATAGTTTTGGTTTTATTTTTATTTAAGCTCATTTTAATTCCTCAAAAATCATACATCGTATAAAGAAAACATTAAAGTTATCGAATAAAATCGGGACTGTTAATTCATTTGATGAGATTAATTGCATTTTTGTACTTTTGGGTATTTATTTTCCATCTGAAAATTATAAGCATTCGATGAACTTTTCAGAAAAAAACTAAATACCTAAAAGTAGAAAAATGCTTGTCAAAGCAACTCCTCAACTGAATTAACGGTCCCGATTTTATTCGAAAGCTTTTATGTTTTCTTTGTTCTAAAAGTCAAAAGAACTTCTAAATATAAACAGCTACCAAGAAATGAATGATATTGTTTGGCCAGAAGGCTATTTTAAGGAATTTTGACAGATTTCAGTAATTGCCCAACATCTCCTTCTTCTATTTGTAATTATTCACTTTCTCAATTAGGGCTAAATAAAACATTTTCTCAAGGTTATTTAAAACTATTACCAAATTGGCCGAAATAAATCCAAATAGGAGTGCTTGATGAATTCTTCAATATCTGGAACATGTCTTATATGAGGAAAGTTGTTTTTTTTAATATTTTTGATCCTATATGTCACCCAAAAGCAAAACCTAAGCCCTATTGTTTATTTCATTCAATTTGTTTCTTCGAATTGAAAGTTTTTTAAAAGAGTTTAGATTTGACGACCTGATATTGTTACCTGCTCTTAAAGTGCTTTGATTACTAGACTTCTAGAGTTTTGTTTTGATTTTTGACTGCCTAAATAATGTTTGTCCTCATGATACATAGATTTATACTTTTTTATGCTTTTTATGCTTCCTGCTCTATATATATATACAAGTTAATAGGCGCAGCAATACATTTATTGTAACTGTTGACATTGTTGTTATGGTATGACTGGCTGTCCAGTAATAAATGCCCGTTCTGGACTTTAAATTCGATAATATAATATCCTTTTATGTAAGCTTTTAAAAGTTTATAGTAGCTGAACAGGCGAGTTGCTTGTTCATTGTAATAGAAATTCATTAATATCTCCCGTGGAATTCCTCTATGGCGTTCATTCTGAACAATCTGTTCATGTTTGTCGCGCTGTACCTTCAGGCTTACGGCAGTATTTTAGTACTGTCGTGGGTGAATTGCCTATTCGGTGAAGGTAGCTGCCAAAAATGGCCGGTCATCAGCTGAGTGAGGTGGTACATCATCTGATTGTGCTTCCTCTCTATCCATGGCTTTATATAGGGGATATATGTTTTCATCCAACTACCTTTGGTCCACCATCTGTCTTGCCATTTAGCCATAGCTCTGGTACGGGTTTTTGCCTATTCCGCCTCCTTGTCGTCCAGAAGGCTTCGGCTTTCTCATTAATGTTAAGTGTACCACCTCCACCGTATCTATGGACACTCTCCGGTAAGCTGTAAAATCTAGTTATTCACAGGCAGTGCTGCCCGTGCTCTGATCGCGTTTCTCCCTACCTCCATCGCAATTCAGTCGCCAAATAATGCTTTTGAAGCAAAATGAAACCATAAACCAGAACCATTTGGTTGGAGTGGAAGAACATTTATTTATTGTAAGTGAGTAGAAGTATTAAATGCAAATACAAATATAAACGTTTTGCTTTAGTCGCCGACATTAGCAGGCGTCTCCGCCCCCACCTGTTCCTCCTACCTTAGACATCAAACGCCCTATCATGGCCTCAATCTTCCTCGCCCAGTCAGCGGCTTCGGTGCAAGAGCGGCTTCATCTGGGGTTGATTTCTAGCCATACTCCCAGATGCTTTAGTGCTTTGTCAATTACGACTTCTACCCCTCCTACTATAACGGTATCGCCTGCTGCTTTCCAGACATCTTTGTGAAGAGCCATACTGCCTTCGTTTTACTAACCTGAACGTTCAGCCCTACCTGTTCCATCCACTGTTGTATCATTTCGAAAGATTGCCGCGCAGGATCTTGTAGTTTTGGAAATGTTTTGCCTTTAACTATGAGCGTCAGATCATCGGCGTACGCGATAGTCGTTACAACGACCGGTAGCTGCAGCTCCGTCATACACTTTTTTTTCCACATCGCCGATCCCTGTGACACCTCCAGTATCCGAAGCGCGTTTCTCCTGTCTGCAATGTAATCGATACACCTATCCTGCAGGTACGCGTTTACCATCCTAGAAAGAGTGAGGGACAGCCTTCTTTCCGCTTCGCCAACCACCCTGCATATACAATTTTATAGCATTTACTACTACAGTTTATACTTTCCAAAAAACACCAGTATTAATGGTAATAAATAAAATTGAACACAATGTTGTAGATTAAATTTTAGTTCATATATAAGGTGGAATTTATTGAATGTTTAATTTTTATCGTAGTGAAATCTTAACAATTTCCAATAACCTAAATATTAATCTACCGCATTCTTGACCTTTCCCAATTATCTAAACATTAACCTATGACCTAGCGTACTCTTAACCTATCCCAATATCTACGCATGAACTTAGTGAAATCCTGTCCTGCATTAACAACTTTATCAGACTCAAGGGTCTGCAGATTACACTATCATGTTCATGCCATTTCCTAATATTTACGAATGAACTTAATGCACTCCCGGCCTGCTTTAATAGTCTATGATTTGCCCTATCATCTTTTTAACCTTTCCTAATAGTCTACACATTGATCTGGCGTAATCTTTGCATGACATAACGTACTCGTAACCTGTTCGAGTATTTACGTATAAACCAATTTACTCCTGACCTGCCTCAACAGCCTTATCATAGTCTTGACGTTACTCAATATCTTTGAATGAACCTAACGTACTCCTCACCTTCTTTTTAATTATTTTAAGAGGCCCATCAGCGGCCCTCCTGAATCGGAGCGCCGATGGTATTACTCTGGGTATTTTTACCCGGCACCTCTTCTGCTTCTAGTTTTCAGTGTTGCCTTTAATAAAAAAATTACATGCAAATAATAACATAATAAGATATTCCAATATCAATACAAATATACAAACATTAAAAATACAGCAAATGCAACCTATCTTCTTCATTTAGTTGTGCTTCACAGTATCCAAACCCCAATCAAAGTGAAAACACTCTGGTTTGTTGATTTTAGTCAAGCATTTTTGAAATTTCGTGGCCAATCAGTAGTTGGCACAAGTAGCCAACCTCCCCATGTTTCTTATCGACCCACCCTCTCACGTTCGATATGAGCTTTCGAGTCCAAACCTCTTTTTCTCCACTACTCCATATCTCCTGCCACGTGTTTAATAGTTTCTCCCTCTCTTCGTAAACTAGCTCGGATTTGGGTCTGCCTGACTTGTACTTATTAAACACATTTGTTCTCATGATTATTATGGGATCCGTCGGTGGTGTCGATGCCATCGTTGCCACTGTTCTATAGGCTCTTATTATCCTGAGCACTCCTGGTCACATTGCCGTGCCGAGCAGCTCTATGTTCCTATTAGCTTGGATAACGCTGCTCCTGCCACCAGCCTTCTCCTGCTCCCTTCTGATGGGCTGTCCACATTAGCTATTAGTGCAGTGACCGCACTAATAGTTTGTGCTACACCTGACGGTGCCTCTCTCACCTACTCGCTGTTTAGGGGGTTGGCTTCAATGATACAAGTTTCAGCTTGTTCCCGATGGTTAACTCTTGCTCCAGTATATATATCTTTTTCCCCTCGATCCTACCCGCTCTCCTGTGCACTATCCACGCCGCGCTGGTTTTTTCCGCTGTTATCTCCACTTCTACTGATTTTATTCAGTTAGCGACCTTATCTGCCGCCACCTAAACAGCCTCCCTTAGTTCTTCTATCCTTCTTTTTCTCACTATAAGCAGGATATCATCCGCAAATCCGATTGCTATTATCCCCTCCGGAATTTGCAACCTAAGCACCTCGTCGTATGCGACGTTCTATAATAGTGGTTCTTTGCTCATCTTCTTCTCCCGTATAGTTCCCCCTCCCCATTCTCCATTATCATTGTTCTATGATATCATGGCGATAGCTCCTGGTTATGGTAAGTATATACTCACCTGCACCTGCCTGCCCACCAGAGCCTTCATGATTATCGGCCATAGTATGGTAATAAAGGCGTTTTTGACATCCAATGCCTTCCCCTCAATAGGCCTTCGTTTGCTTAAGTTGCTAAGCTCTTTACTAGCAGTAATGTGTCAACCGTGGACGTTAGGCAGATTCCTTCCCAGCGTTTTGGCTATAATCTTGTATGGTTTTCCTAAGATGTCTTCGTCCACCTTTTCCTTGAGTTCTTTCCATTTTATTTCCTGGCTTCTCTCTATAACCTTCCTTAGATCCCCTTTTGCTGTGGCACATTCATCCTCCAGTATTCGTAGATCTCCCTCATTCTTCTGCATCTGGTGAGGTCTCTTCTTGCCACCGCCTCCTCCTCATTCCAATAATACTTGGCTTTGAGACCGCCGGACTTTCTCCTTTTCGGTATCGCCGCTTCGCACGCCGCCCTCAACCTCCTAGAGTAGATCCTGACTGTTTCCTCTGCTCTCCCTGTCCTCACCCCCTCCTCATATGCTGTATAAGCTTTTGAGCATCCATCATCTCTCCCACATATTATATTTCTAGGGTGGTAGCTTCTCCTTTCTCTTACTCTCCTTCACCTCGTCAGTAATGTATGGTAATCGCTGCCGCTCTCCCACTCACTTACCACCTTACAACTCTTCAAATACCAACAGCACGGGCTGGACTTGGTATTGAACTCACCGCCTATTACCGTCTTGAACCCCAGCCTTCTTAGGCATATAACATACTCCTGACCTGACTCAATAGTATTTAGACAATATTTACGACTGAACCTAACGTACTCCCGACCTGAATTAATAGTCTTTAAATTGCCCTAACGTCCTTTTAACCTTTCCCAATAGTCTAAACATCATTCTAACGTACTCTTGACCTTTCGCAACAGTCTACATATTAACGTAGATTAACCTACATGTTCCTTCAAATTAACCTTTATTTTATTATACCAGCTTCACTATTATCAATGAATTGAAACCATCGTTTCGTTTCAATTGCTTAAATTATACAAAATTCTGCGAAGAATCTATAACTCTGACATAGTCGTAAAAAAGATTATAACAATATGTTCACATAACTAAATGAAAAGTAACGACGAGGTCAAAAAATTGAATCTAGATAAGGCAGAAAATTAAAGCAACGACGGAAATAACGTTGCTATAGTCAATAAAATAGTAAAAGGACGTCAGAAGAAACATTTACTTTAGACTTAAAATTAAAATTGTAGAAGAAAACTAAATTATAGAAGTAACACATTTAATATAACCTTTGATAAATTGAGATTATACCCAACAATTTGATTTTAAAGCAATTGATTCTAAAACGCCTAAAGGTGCATTTACTTTAAACTTATAATTAAAATTAACGATGAAAACCAAAATATAGGGGTCCTACATTTGATATAACCTTCGATAAATTGAGTTTATACTTGTTTGGGTTTAAAGCAATTGATCATCATATTTACATTTACAAACTTCTAAAAATCAAAATGGGAATGGATACACTTGAGAAGGATAAAAGTAGCAGATATCAATGATATCTTACAAGTTGGACAATCATGAAATAAAAATAATTTTAGTAAGTACATACATAATGAATCTAGAAAGATCATATGAAATAATTTAGTAGAGATTGTGAAGGTGACATCAGAAAAGTGACCGGAAGAAATGTATAGGGAGAGAAAATATTTAAGAAATCGTTGGGTGCCAAAAACAGTGGATGATCTCAATCAATTCAACTTTTTCATATTGATCTAGTGGAGAATGATGAGTATTCGGCGATTGGTTTACCTTATTGTACAAAAAATTTTAACAAACAAATGGTTTTAAAAGAATCAGACTTAACTGCGCGATATTGCATTAAGGGTAAAGTTGCCATAAATCTGGCTTTTCGAAAAAAAAAAAACGGTGATCATATACTTCAAATTGCTTTGGATTTGGCTCACCTTAAAGTACTGTATGAGTAGACTGCTATTTACTTTCGGGCTCACACGCATATATCCATAATTCGACACCTGTGACGATGTCATACAGTTATTTTGAAAAAGGCTTGCAACGATTGATCGAAAAAATTGTTCAAGAAATACGACTGCGATGTATTTCTTCAACATTTTTTTCGATCAATCGATGCAAGCCTTTTTGAGCAATTGTTGAATTCTATGGGATCCAGCATGATATGTTATGTTGACAGTAAAATCTTCATGTAGAATTAAATCTTACTTAAAGATTGCCCAATCTTACGATAAGTCACATATTGATCTTGCAATGTCAATTCATGCACAGCATCAATGTTTTCTAGAACAACAACCGATTTTGGATAACCTTCACGAAATCCATCACTAAGGAAACTATGGTCATGATGTAATTCATTTTACCATTAACATATAGGTGATTTTTGGCTGTGCTTCATCGCCAAAGATCTAAATAAGTTCATCGATACACTTTTATTGTTTAACGTGCACTAACGAAAGTTGTAAAAATTATCGCATGGAAAAACACTTAATTCCATTTCTTGGCTGACATCAATTTTGTAATTGTAAACACTACAATTGATACATTAACATCAAATCATTCCAGGTAAATCTACTGATAAAAATTCGAACTTTACGTAAGGGATAACCGACATCCAGAAATATAATAGTTAATCCTCGTATAATGATTTAAAAAAATGTCACACTTTACGTATAAAAAATATATAATATAAGAGATATTATAAATTTATAATATTTATGATGATTTTAATAAATTTTAGTCACTTTAATTACGTATAAAATATATAGTACTACCATATAAGAGATATCATAAATTTATAAGAAAATCTTACTATATAATATTAAACTAATTAAAATACTTTCTATTTAATTCTATAATGAAAAATTACGTTGTGGGTCCCACAAACATAAATTAGTGGAAATAATTTTCCTCATAAAACAATGACGACAATATTATGCAAACAAACGAGGAGTTTTTATATGCGTAGCTAATTGTTGTGTATAAAAATTACTCAACTATGGGAATATAGAATTATCGAACGCAGTTAGCTCAACGTTTGCATATGATAATTAATAAAATTACAACATTCGTTATTTGTTTTATCGGCGCTAGAATGTTTATTACTCGCTAATGCGAATAATAGGAAATTAGTGAGAACAATGGAAATTGATCGCGAAGTAAGTGGAAACCTAATGAATTATGCGCTTACTAAATGCGTGTGCTAATTATTTTCAAAATTACTAATTGAGGTTAAAGTTTATATGAATATCATGAATAAGTTATAGACAAAAATTTAGTGAAAATGCTCAATAAAAAATTAAAGAATTAAAATATTCACACAGTGAAGAAAGGGATATTTTAAACTATTAATATACATTCTTACAGTTGTTGAGCAGTTTCGCTAAATCTTCGTCTATAAATTACTCATAATATTCATATAAACTTTAACCTCAATAATTAATTTCGAAAATAATTAGCACACTCATTTGTTACTTGGTGAAACATTTAAAACTATTACTGATGAAGGTTTAAATTAAATTACACTTGATTATATATAAACTTGTCAGTTTCTTTTGTAACTCACTCATGATAATGCCTTAAAAAGTGAAACTAGTCGAGTAAATTGAGAAAAATTGTGAAACAAACCAAGTGTAATTTAATTTAAACCTTCAGTAATAGTTTAAAATGTTTCACTAAGTGATAAATTAGAAACATCTGCAGACACGTGTTTCAATCACTCAATCTCATCAGTACAGCTTTTTAAAAAAAATTATTTGTCAAATAAGACATAACAAATTTAATTTAATTAAGTCCTCTCCTTAGAGGAAAAGAAGCCAAATTTGGCAAGATGATGGTGAATCTTCATCAGAAAGACTTACTGTGGCAGCAGTGTTATCTATTCAGGCAAGAGTGGAAGAACATGAAAATTATTATGAATTCGACGTACAAACCAAATTTTTGTAAGAATTTATTGTTATTTTTTATTTCATTATGTAAGCACAGTGGATAAATAAATACTACTGCTAATAGGTATAAAGTAAAAACAATTACAAAAATTAATATTATAATTAAATCAAAATAAACATTTCGTGAATCTACAACTACAAATACAATATTTTTAAATTTATTATTTAATTTTCTACAACGAACTAAAGGACTTTAATACATTTTATTAAAATACCTTCTATTTCATTTACACCCCTTATTGATCTATATGGTATATACTTACGTTTTATGATGTTTAGTCCATTAAAAATGCATTTCCTTTTATAATAAAATAATGAGCAGGTGATGTGCAATTCAATCCACCTTGATAGCCCTGAGCGCCGATATATTTTGGCAAACCCGATTGTAGTTAACCTTTTGAGCAGACGCACCCTGCAATAAAGTCGTCTTGTTTTCGAAATAATGTCCAACCTCGTGTGTAATTAAACCGTGTACGTAGAATGAATGCGGAATAAATTAAACGGCAAATACACTACAGGCCGAATTCGCGCTGACAATTTGCATACTTTTGTGCGGGAATAATAATTATACATCCCTAGGGCACTAGCGTAAATACCCCCCAAAACATACTACCCACCTTGTACGTAGAATTACCGCCTAATTTAAATTACTTAAATAATTTAAAAGTTTAAACTGCCATTAAACGAGTATGTAGTTATTTTAATGTAAGATTAATTAAACAGATGGGTGAAGATGTGTTATGTTGTTAATTTATAATAATAGAAAACTGCGCGCATTCAGAAAGTCGAGATTATGCACCGTAATTAATTTAACAAGGTGAATAGCGAAATAAATGCTGCACTTTTAATCAAGGTAAAATTTTATATCTTTTACAAGGTTAAATTTCAGATCAGTTAGAGTATAAAAATAAATTTCACCATAAAACCATTAAACTGCAATCAAATTAGTTTTTAATATAAATGCATGTTTATTTCTCTCATAAAATTAAAAAATTATCAGTCTCACGGTTTATTTGACTTTGATTTGCATCCTTATTCGGTTTTATTTGGTCAATTTTGTGAAGGTAATGTTTTATTGCCAAAAAATGCAGAAGCCAACTTTGGTGATAATGGCAAGGCTATAAAGTTATTGCCGCTAAGTTAAAAATGGTTTCTTTAAAGATCAAGTTTGTTTTTATCTTTACCGATAAGGATACAGCATTGATAAAATATTAATATTTTAATGGAGTGGTAAAAGCGGTTTGATATACAGGTTGTTTATTGTTTATTTAACGTACAGAAAAATCAAGAGGTTATTCCATGAGGTATTGGTGGAATAACGAAAGAAAACAAGATGTAAAGAGAATCAAACTATTTATATTTTTATTTGTTTCTCTTAGAATGTATAAAATTATTAAAAACTATATAGATACATATAAAATTAATAGCACGTGAAGGTTCTAATGCAACAAAAAATTACCAAACTAAAGATGAAATAATCGAAAACAAGACCTATACCATCAATAAATGGATATTATTGAGATGTGACTATGGAAAAATCGAATTATAACAAGATTATGCCATACATTAAAGTCTATGCTAAAGCCAAAGAAATTTAATTGATTGGAAGTTTAATAGGAAGAAATGTTTATTAATACAAAATATTAATAGATTCTAATAAGGCCGAAAGACCAATGGTCGATAGCCCGTTAACAAATAAATCATACAATTCAATTACTATTGTAAAAGAATAAAGATATTTATTATTATTATTATTAGATTCTAATAATATATCATTTAAATTAATTATAACACATTCATAAAACTATTGCTTAATTCATTTGGTAATTTCATGCATCAATGCTTTAAGATATTTTAATAAAAATTAATCAGAACAAACGTCACCGTTAACGAACATGAGCCAAATAAAAATCGCAAAATCATGATGACTTGCCTCTGGGGTGCATTTCAAATCAGCAATTTAACCAAGAATAATCCAAGGCCAAACAACCGCAACATCAAATTGTGGGATTAAATTTAATTATCTGTTGCTACACTTCTCCCAAATTGGCAACAACTAATTTCTTTGGTTATTGCAAGTGTTCTAAATACTCTGCATATATCACGTGGGCATTGCAGCGAAATCTTGACTTTGATTTGTTTTACAACGTAAAAATTAATAGGGGATTTTTTTTACATTCATAAGAAGAAATATTCCATTAATGTGCAGTTAAGTAATTCTTAACGCTTTATTTCTAATTAGTTATTGAAACGGAAACATTTATTCCGAGTAAAATTACAAGTATTCTAAAATAAGTAATTGTGGAGGCTTTCACTTCGTGATCCATTTCTATAATTCAAAATAAATAAAACAATTAACTTTGTTGGCAGCAGTTTTCTTATGAAAGTGACACCAACAAAGTTAATTGTTTTATGTATTTTGAACAAGTGTTCTAATCTAAAATTACCTCATGTTAAAATACTAAAGATATAGATTTCTTAACAATCTTTTAAATCTATTATTGTAGCAGCTTGATCATCTAAAGCTTTCATTACTTTAATATTTGTACATCTAAATTTTCATCACATGCTTGATACCATACATCAAGCCAAAGCAAGGATAATAATCAATTGAACAGAAAATCCTTCTGCATTCTTAATTAATTTAATACATTATAATAGTAATAAAAACTTATCCATTATATCAATAATAGGAAAATAAGAATTTTAAGGATTTAAAGGTTTAACGCTTGTAGTCACAGTTAGCAAAATCGCATGTCAGAAGTAATAAGCGTCTCTTAGTATCACATTTTCTCATCAACACTATAATTAAAATAAAATCTATAATCAGACGACACAGCAGTGCAATTTTATAGTAGCAGCAAGCAATTATCGTATACGCCCAGCCAATTAATTCCAACTGGTTGCATAATCCAAAACCGCATTTCTTGGCGCAGTTAACCGTGAACCAACAATACCGCATCAATTTTCCTCGCTGAAGATAAACAACTAATGCCGAAAAACTATGCAGATACGGATCACGAAATCCATTCAATATGACAAATTCTGTCGCGGGTCCGTAAAATTGCTTCCGATGTGCCCGCGAGACTTTCTCTGAAATTTTAGGCTCGGCGACGGACGGAATAGAAAATCGCTCCAGATTTCCTTGAGACGAACGTTCTCTCCGCGAGGAGCGAAATTTATATGACTGCTCGAATAGGTTACGTCGTGATGTGAGAGGTAGGGAAGGCTAACGTTTGGATTATATCCCAGTTTGTGTAATGGCAAGTGAAGTACGAAAAATGCTGAGGCCGTAACGAGAATTACAATTGCAGCGGAGGAATCGAGGATTATGTTAACATTACCGTACACGCGAGATACTAAATTTATTACCATTGGATTTTTATTTGTAATTGAAGTGTGAAGTGTTTTAATACTTTATTTACACTACAAGGAGAGGAACTGAATATACGTTCTCCTCTTAACTGGTATTGCGCAGCAAGTCTGGTAATACTAGGATCCCGTCTTCATGATGTTAAAGATATGTATAATCTGACACAGGATTGTTTCAGCATTTGATAAGCCACCGGACCTGAAAACATCCCTAAAAAATTCACCTGAACCAGTACTGGAACTGATAAGGGAATTATTCAATAAATGGATGATGGGCGATAAAATGTCTGATAATTGGAACCTAGGATATATTAGTTAATTGTACATAAATGGAGTTAAGAAACTATAACAGAACTACAGAGGCATAATGGTTATTCATTTATTTATTCATTTTTACTTTACAATATCCTGTTAAAAAAAGATAAACAAAATTGAGATATATACATTAAAAATTACTCTTCCACTCATGACCCTTCTGCCTCAGATAATGAAATTCATTCTCTGCAACGTGTTTTTTACCACTTAGGAATATATTGGCTCTTACTGGCATATTTATGTTCATTTTACATAGAACAATTTTAATTTCTGTAATATCTGTCAGTATAACATTAGAAGAAAAATGGAAAACGGCCTTCGAGAAATTGAAGAGCAAAGCGGTTTCCACACTGGAAGATCTTGTTCAGACAACATATTTGTTCTACAATAAATAATGGAAAATGGGATTTTTATGTCACTGACTATATTTTGAGGGCTTCTGGCACTCTTTCTCTAATCAAGTTTTTAAAATTATATTCACGGCAAAATAAAGTTTTTTAATGAATAATTTTGTTGTTAAGAATTTTGACAAGACTGATCTACGTTTTAACATTAAATTATTTTGGTTCTGTTAACAATGAATTTAAATTCTAATTAATTAATTTTTACAATAATTTAACCAACAATAAGTAAAAGTGAAGTTTTCCAAATGATAAGAAAATTCTATGGGTTCTGTATTAAATGAATAAAAACATATTAAATTAATGTAGTCTCATAAGCAAATTAAACTATTGTTTAATTGTCTCTTTCTTGGATGTTTGATTTTTGGTTAAATTGTTGATGTAAAATTTAATTGAAGAAAAAACATGTTCTAATCATTGTAATTGGAGGGTGGGTTAGTGGCCACCCACGAGTAACTGTAGTAGAAGTAAAAACGTACATGTAGGATGAGTGGGTGGCCACTATCTTACAATCCAATTATTGGACATAAGCAATAATTCAAATGTTTTTTCCTTCGATTAAATGTGCCTACGTTTGATTAAATTGTTGATGTGTAATATTTACTTTCAAAAACCCTTGTTTATATAATTGTAATTGGAGGGTGGGATAGTACCCATATTTATTGATACCTAATTTAAAACAGTGTATATATATCAAGATTCTACCTTGAAAAGTCTGTCCTTTGCGTTTAAAATAAAACCAAAAAACTTGTGATTGCTGTGAAAGTAAAGAAGTAAATGTAGGGTGGGTGGGTGTCCTCTATCACACATTTATGAGTAATGATTCTATAATTATTTTTCATAATTAAACGTCTGTGATATTGCAACATGTGATAAATCATCTTTCAAGACGAGCCAAATCGAGCAGTAGCTGTTCGTGCAGAAAGCACTTCGAAGCAAATATTTTTATTAGAAAAACCTGACATGTGGTAATTTTACTAATAATGCATTAGTAATCTGAATGATGCATATTTTTTTTTTGTCAGAGGTCTTCAGAAAAATAAGGGAAACTAACCGCCACAGACGCATCATTCTCCACTAGATTGTGGTCCCACAAACCGGCTCAAACAAGAGACTTCTTAATTAGAAAGTTAATTAAAAACTTGGGTTTGTTTCACTATTTATTTTATTTATAGTGAAATAAAGCCAAGTGTTCAATTAAGATTCGAATTATTCGATTATTATAGCTGTAAACGAAGACTACGCAAATTACATGCTAAGGAAAGTAGAAGGGAACTAATTATTATCATTGCAGAGACGGAATATCTAAAGGTAGGAGGAAAAGGAGAAGACAAAGATCCAAAATTACAACTTAGACAGATAAGAAGAACAACTAACTACAAACAGTTAGGAAGTACTATAACTGAACTGAAACAAAAACAGATAAAACAAACAGAGCTCAGCAGGGAAAAATCGCAAAACAGACCCTTAACTCTCTGCTATGATTTATGAGATTATATACTTCAGACATCAGAATATACAAAGCGATGGCACCCATCTTAACGTACGGTGCCGAATCCTGGCAAATAACGAAGAATAACAAAAAATATAGACACGGCAAAAATGGACAACTCACGAAGGGCATGGATAGAACATGTGCGGAATAAAGAGATAAGGAGAATAACATAAAGAGTAGTATAGACCAAGTAGAATCTAGACAACTTATATGATACGGACAGGTGCAGAGAATGTACGATGAAAGATTGCCAAAAATAGCACTAGTATGTATACCACAAAATAAAAGGAAAAAAGGAAGACCAACAATCTCATGGAAGGATGGTATCAGAGGATCAGAATTTTAAATTTTATGTTTATTAGTGGTCAGTTGGACAGGTCCGTTTGGTCATTTAATAAATTTCCCGTTCGTTTTCATTTATTAATTTCTATTGTTTCCAGTGCGTCCGGTAAAGTGTAGTATTTTAAAGTGGTTGTTAAATTGGTTTTCTTCTATTAGATTATTGGCGTACGTTTGGTTTGGTTACATTTGTTTTCTTATTTGCGCAGTTTTTCTTGTGTTCCGTTATTCTGTCATTAAATGATTTTCCGGTTTGTCCTACGCATTTTATCTTTATTAATTTTAATTACTTTTTTTTAGTATTGTATTTTTTAAATGCTGTTTTTATATTTAAATTTATGAGAAACAAGTCTATCATGACGAATATTAACTATGACGTTCCTAACATTATCATCCTTGTTGCTAAAGCTAGTCATATGAAGAGATCATAAAAATATTAGACTGGTTGTCAGTTTCCTATCAGAAAACATTGTGTGAAGAATTATTATTATGATGATTGGTAATTAGGAGATAAGTTAATGAGTTGCTGAAGGGATTGTAGAGCTTTAGGACCTATGAGTGTATCTAAAATTTAGGTAAATTATAGGAGATATTTTTAAGGTTTTAAGTAAAGAGGATCAGAATTTTTAATTTTGAAGCAGAAAATGTTGTAAAGTAGTGGAGATAGAGGGGATTCTTGAGGAGGACATTCTTCAGGGGTGTTTGTTAATGATATTTACGTTTTTTATTAGATTACATGTTTAGGTAATGGTACATTTTTAAATCATTTGATTAATATTAAATATTTTTATTCGCTAATATTAATTCAGATTATAGATTCCTTTATGGAATATATGATATGCAAGTAAGGAAAATTTTGAAACCACATCAATAACTTTTAGTTTTTTTTTACATTTTACAACTTATAATTAAAATCCTCGCTTATGTTGTACTGATTCGAGGGTGGGGTAGAGGCTACCCACCCTACATATGTGTGATGAGTTTAATTTCTAATCGTTGATGATTTTGCTGCTTAAAAACATTATCAAACCTATGTGTGTAATAAAAAAAGCATAATCCAAATTTAAGTTTAAATATAAATGATCTTCTATATCTTATCTAATTTAGATTTAAAGCCTGTGTGTTTTCTCTATACAACCCTCAAGTCAGTAAAACATCATTAAAAATTATTATAAATATTTGCATTAATACATCAATTAAAAAATGCAATTATTTTGTTTGTTTACATTTTACAACTTTTAATTACAACCCTCACTTATGTTTTACTGATTGGATGGTGGGTAGAGGTCGCCCACCCACCCCACATATACATGATAACTTTAATTGCTAATCGTTGATGATTTTGCTGCTAAAAAAATAAAACCCTTTATATAATAAAAAATAAAACTACATCTATAACGTTAAAATTTAAGTTTCAATATAAATGACTTTCTTTTACTAATTTACTCACTCAAAAATTTTACCTGTTCAATTTCTTTTTGATTCAAAAAGTTTTGTAATTAATTTTATTGGAAACCGCGTGACGCTAAGGAATTAAAGTTTATATGTAAATGTATATGTAGGGTGGGCGGGTGACCTCTATTCCACCATCCAATCAGTAAAAATTAAAAATTCATTAAAAATTATTTTAAAAATTTGATTGAATAAATCTATCAAAATTTGCAATAATGTTATGTTTACTTACGTTTTACAAGTTTTAATTAAAACCCTCGCTTATGTTTTACTGTTTAGAGGGTGGGTTAGTGAACACCCACCCACCCACTCTACACATATATGATCCAAAATTGAGCAAATTATTAAGAATAATCATTTTGCGTAAACCTCATAGTTTTCGAGGAAAATATAGGGAGAGTACTATGATGACCACATCATCATTTTTTCGCTGTTTTATAGGTGCTAAAAGGTGAAAATTAAACTCACCAGTAGAAGTATAAAAAATTTGAAAGTTACAAACTGAAATCTATCAAAACAGATGTTATAGACTTTGGAACATTATCGTTCTCCAAAAGTATTAGGAGAACTAGCACACCAGCCACCATAACCTTTTGGAATTAGGAATTTATGAGAAACAAGTCTCTAGGGTCGAACATTGACTATGAATTATCAACCTCGTTGTTGCTTGAGCCTGGCAAAGAAATATGAAGTGTTTGCGCCCTCGTCATATACGATCTGAAGAGATCATGCAAGTGTTAGTCTAGTTGGCAGTTTTCTATCAGGATATCAGCCAAAGTTTTCAAATACATCCCGACAGATAATCACAATGATTATAAATTTTAAGTCTTGTATCTATATTATGTTTTTTGTATTAACAAGATTTTCATCTATTTTCTTTATGTGCGGCAAAACTCATTTCTTGTATTTTATATCATTTCATATCATTGGTATACATCACGTTTCATATAAAATAAGCTAAAGCCAAGCTATTTCCTTAAGAGCTTAAATATCGTATACTTTATGACGATACCATCAACTGGTGTTAAGGGTCTGAGTGGAAACACACTACATGAACTCCCTTTTTATGCATTCTGCTCAAAATTGTATATTTATATAAATTGTTAGATTATTTTTTATGTGGACATGTAAAGAAAAATTAATCAATATGAATGATTTCACATAGATGTAGTCTCATTTAGTTGTTATAATTTATTTGGATGTAAAAAACAATTTAAGTTTCATTCTATTTAAAGGAATATAGCGCAGAAAGCTATTAATTCTATAAACAATATTATTAGATGTTTGTTAGAATGTTCGAGTACGTGAAGAGAACACTCAATATTAAAAGTTAAATATAAAATATTAAGTGTTCTCTTGACGTACTTGAAATTTCTAACAAAAATAACAACATGACATCCTAGTTAACCGAGTTTAATACATCTACTATTGATAATGAACACTTCGTGTTCAAAATGTTCATATAGGATTTAAAATAAATAGAGTGAAGGAAGGGATATTTAACTTTTAATATTAAAATCATTAGATGTTGGAAAATATGATGCAATCCATAAATGGGTAGAGCTGGTTAACCTTTATCCATTCCTGATCAAAAGAGGATGTTCAAATGGCCAAGGCCATCATTATTTCGGTCACAATGCTGGAAGCCCAATTCTTTAAAAAAAAATAATTTGGTATATTTTTTTATCTAGAACATCAGTTTAATAAATGTTTAGGAGACTTCTTGGCGTTCTTAATGTAGCTGCTATCCTCTGATTGTATTATTCCAGATTGTCAATAATTTTGTTCTAATGTTGGAAGCTCAAATCTTTTATAAATTATAATTTGACATAATAGGTTGATAAATATTTATTTCTTGAACAACTTTCTCACTTATAACTTGGTGACACATTTTAAACTATTACTGATGCAAGTTAAAACAAAATTAGACTAATGCCCCAAAGAGCGAAACTAAAAATTGTGAAACAAACCAAGTATAATTTAATTTAAAACTTCATCAGTAATAATAGACACTTGGTTTATTTTACTGATTTTGTTGTTAATTAATTATTTACCTATTATTTCTAAATGTTTCACCAAGAGATATGTGGGAAAATTATTCAAGAAAAATTTGCCATATTTTTTATATAGGACATCTGCTTAATTAATTTTTAGGAGTACTATCACTGACTCCTTGAGGTTGTCAATGTAGCTCATCCACCTCATTTTTTATTTATTTCCTGTAGGTGACTTAAGGTATTTCAAGAGTATAATTTTCAGTTGCCATATTAATATTGTCAATATAGCTGCTATCCTCGGCTTTCATTATTCCAACAGGTTATTTTGTTTTTTTTTTTTTTGAGATAATCATTTTGAGCCTTACTTGTGGTTGTAAATAAATATTTGTTTACAAAAGTTTCTCTAGAATTCTCTTTATAGTTGACCTTTTTTTATATAGTCAGTAAAGTACTTTATAACAAGTCCAGTAAGTTTTCTGATTGGAATTATGCACTTTATTGAAAGTTCTATCTTATCTATTCTCTTATTGAGGCGTTACAGTATGTCTTTTTGCTCTTTTTATGATTAATAAAATATTCTTTGTTGTTATCAGACACAAATTGTGTGAACTCTTTTCAATTGAATAAAATGTTTACATTAATAAAAATTTGAATTAGATTATTAAAAAACAAAAATGGGAAAATTCGGTGATCAATCATTCAACGAAGCAGAAACCTACGTAATTGATGTCTATAAAATTTCTTTAAAAAGAAGAAAAATTCCTCTAACTTTCTAAGTGGGCTAAACTACCGAAAAAGTTTTTTGGTTGAATAATAGTATGTTTTTATGGAAATTTATTATTGACCGCATTATCTTTTTAAGGATTTGTGGTTCTTTTAATATAATAATTGTTTGCGGTTTTCGTCTTTCGAATTTTATATTTTGTTCATAGTTTACATAATAATAAATCAATGTATCGATCTATTCATAATAATATCATAACTATTATAACTGAAAAAAGTATCACAGACGATGATTATGATTTCGTCAAATTAAAATGAAAGAGCCAAAAAAATATCAAAAGGTAATTATATTTATTACGAAAGTATTAATATTGCTATTAAATACGTTTTAGATACTTAACTTAATGTTGATTAATACTAGAAGAAAATTAATTTTAAATTGTTATTCACTATTATTTTTCAGTCACATTACAAAAACTCTGCCAAATATTTTTAAACAAATAGAGATTTAATAGATTCAAACAGGCTTCATTAAAGAACATAAAGTCTTCGAAAATATTTTTTTATTGTTGAAATGTGCCTAATGTTTACTTATTTATCGAAAGATTTTGATGATAAAAGTCGGTTTGAGGAGGCTATTACTTGGTGAAATTCTATTACGGTGCACGCCGCTTAATGTGATCACAACGGGACTCGGGGTTTTTGATAACAATAAGCGATTGATAATAATATCCGAGAAACCAAAACTTTATTTTAAATATAAAATATATAACGTAACAAACTATAATAACGTAACATAAACTCTTAAAAAAATATTACTACATACAATATGTATTTTATTTAAATTTTAAACAAAATAAAAAACAAATTCATATTAAAAAAACTCATCCAGCGTTGTCTCTCTTTGATTTTCGCGGAGCAAGTTATTAACGAAAATTTCATAGACGTAATGCGTCTGAAAATCAGATGACATGGGTTGCACACCACGTCGCAAAACTTCCAGCGCTTTTCTCATTTCGCTAATTGTTGAGGGTTGCATTGCTCATGAAGAAAACATTTCTAAGAAAAAAAATGATAACATAAACCGAAATCATGATTACTATAAACGAAAATTTTTGTATGTAGTATTACACGCCCGGCCCGTTCTTCGCAAAAGTGATAACAATATCCGATTGATAACATTATCCGTGATTCTAATAAGCGGCGTCTACTGTATATATGTAGTAAATAAAATGCTCTAGTTGAGAATTTACCCAGGTTTAATGTCGGAACACTGCGACCATTGTTTCGCCACATAGTGACTTCATCAGCAGATAATTAAATAAATGATTGTAAATACGTTTTATATCAGTGTGTGATATATAAAAGGTATTTACAATCATTTATTAATAAGAATGTATCACAAAGTAGAGGCCTCCACAATTACCTCTTTAGATTATTAAATGGTTCATTATTTATGTACTAAAAACATTATTTTATAATTAGATTGTCAACGTGTTGTATAACTACTAGTAACAATACTCTAACATGCACATTTAGCAATCCCCTTTTTTTATACAAAATTACGTGTAACACTTCATTCCCATGTTTACTTAATTAATTGTTCGTGACAGAAAATGTGATATTATCGCCATAATAATTCGAGAGAGACAATTAAAATAGTGCAATGCTGCAAACAATTAAAATTGCACCCATTTATCGAATTAAGTAAACCAGGCCTCTTAAATCGTGTCATTTATAAACAATTAGATTTCTCAATTGGACGGTAATTGCTCGTAATTTATATTATTATTGGAATAATAATAGAGCTGGCGGAAACACTTCAACTTGAATTAATTATAATGGTATTGATTGTTTATGGGGCTATTTAGACGGAACTTTCAATAGATATTGTCTCAACCTTTCGATTGTTGGCGTTCGAGATAATCGATAGGAAGCGTAATTAATGGTGGAAATCGGAATTTCAAGAGCGATTGATTTTTGATACATTTTAACACTCACTATTAACATAAAGAAGGTTTATAATCAATAAATGCAATATATTGTATGTAACAAAGTAATGACTTGACGTATTCATAATATAAAAAATAAGTCAATTGAAATGCATACTATATGTTTTAATCATAATTATGATTGTAACCGTTACTGCGTGGTAATCCATAACATAGGCACTGAATAAAACATGAATAATTGTGGTATAAAAACATAGTAAATGTTTTATTCAGTGATTAAATGTTTTCTTTACCTTTTATAATTTTAAATGGTTATATCAAGTAGAAGCCTAATTAGAAGTTAATTAAACTCTTATGTACAAACATTTTTGAACATATCTCTTTGAGAATAACCAATGGTCGAAACTAATCGAAAAAATATATAGAAATTGTGAAACAACACAGTTTAATTAACCTATAATTAATATAAAAATGTTTCACCAAGGGTTAAGTGAGAATTTAATTCATCGTAAAGTAGAAGCATTTTTGATTCGATATTAAAAGTCCACAAAAATTTAATTCCAGTTAATCTATAGTAATTTATTATTGGAAGCTGTTTGCCTTCTTATTTGCAAAATAATGTAAAGAACAAATTATTTAACAGAAAGTGGAAATGTCCTTAAAAAACTCATTATATATTCAATATAGTCAATCACAAGCACGGACTGGTTTCGATCTGTTTGGATCTCATCAGCGTAGCGCAGTTGGAGACAGAGATTCATTATATTTTCTAAAACTCATTGTTTACTTTAAGTTGACATTAAAAGTTAGGAGTGCACCCATTCAATAAACAATTTCATTGCGTTATACCAAACACCCATGTTTTATATTTTATTGATTTATGTCTAAATCTAAATCTAAATCTAAACTAGTCTTGATATAACCAATTAAGTAAATTAATCACCTCATTAAATGTTGTCCAACATTAAAAACGAAGAACAACTGAATCTATCAAGCAATTGCAAAACCCGCCATCCATTATTAATTCGCACATTTTTTCTAATCTTAGGAAAGAATTTTTCACAGAATCCGAACGTAACTTCAATTAATCCATCCATATACGGATGTCAATTACACGATTTATTAAATTCTGAATGTGAATTCCCCAGTTGGGAAATTGATAAAATTTATTTACCCCGGCTGAGTTTATTCGATTAAAACGTTGAAATTCTTTTCCTGGCCATTAACTATTAGAGAGATTGTTAATGATCGCGTTGGTAAATCAGCTTTTTCTGAAGTTACACGCAGGAATGTGCCGCCTCAAAATTACGTTACCTAATGCCGCGCATGCCCTACTTTACGACCTGTACTTGAATTTGAAATTTGCAAAGCCGACAGAAATTGCGCAAGATGAGTAATTGCGAACGCGAGCGCTGAAGATTTAATTTCGTATCATTAAAATTTCCGCATATGCTCAATGGTCATTAAAGTACGCGATTATGCAAATAATGGGCTTAGGAAATAATTATAACGCTTATAAACTGTTAGGCAAATATAAATTTAAAAAAATTATGGTCCATATGCATGATTTACAGTAAGTAATGCGTATAAACCATGTCTGTATTTCTTTACTTTTCTATAATCCCTCGTAGTAAACAAGGGATTATAGAAAAGTATTACTTGTTTACACAATGCAGAGCAATTGTGAATAGAGTAGCCGCCGAATGTACTACTTTTCGGGCGGCCTCGTATATTATGTATTCTTCAAATTGCCTAATTTTATAAAACTGCAACAGTTCACCTTATAACGTTCTATTATTTTCTTATGTAAGAATTAAAATAAATAATAATAATAAATATCTTAATTCACTTTGTTTTCCATTTACAATATTTAACATTTACATTTTGAATTAGATAGATAGATAATTCAAGATATTTAAAAAATGATTCACCACGGGTTAAGTGAGCATTTAATTAAATATATAGTATTTACATTTTGCTCTATTTGTGAACGTGCTATCGATCATTGGTTTATCGGCCCTAATTAACACTATTATTACGAATAATATTTATCGCCTGCATAATTAATATCCTTCATATGAGTGAAACATAATTAGAAACCGATTGATTATTTTTTCTGCATATTTGCAATAACAGTTTCCTTATTATTTTTTTCCGATTTTAATAGAATGCGTGCGTTCTTAAACGATAAATCGTTTCTCTTTGTATCGTAACTGTAATGCATAAATTAATGCATGTGATTACAGTATGTTTAAAAATTAGGCCTTTCTAAGAACGTGATGAGGGCGTAATATTTATTATACTCCAACACGAACATCGTTGAAAGGTGATTAAAGGACACAGTTGTGGTTTTTGCTGTTCGTAGGTCAGTTTACTTTGTGAAAACTGTTACACCTCTACAAAATCGTGCACTAATATGTTGCAATTAAAAGTCGTTAATAAAAACAATGTCACGTAATCATAAATTATATTAATTAAGATATTTAGTACTGATGAAAGTTAAATAACTATTTACCATATATTTTAGATAATATGATAATTACGTCTTTCAGATGCCATAACTGTTCGATGAAACTCTAGTCATTATAATAGTTTACACATAAATTACTTGTTATTAAAGCAGATAGGATCAATACAAACACAGGAGCGACGTGATATGTTTTAATTAGATATCTATTTCACACAAATTTACTTAAGTGTTAAAGATGTAAGTTTCTGTTGTGTTGTGATTATTAGCAAAATTGTGTAACATAATGGGTTTGTATTGAAATGTGTTTAAAAATCAGATTAATGATAAGATTAGAAAAAATACTAATTTAAGTAAGGTTTAATTTTAATCACCTTCGTTATTAACAAAATTTTGTTGCAAACTTTTAATGCTGGATTAATAAAACTCATTTTGCTTTTGAAGAAATATCTGGAGACAAGCTTGCTTTGACCTTGTCCTTGATGGCTTGTAATATACCCTCCATTATATTAAACTTTAAGAGATTTTTTTAATATATAGATACATCTTTATATAATTATTGATTAATTCTATAAAATAATTACTCATGTTGTATGTATATACTGATTGAAACAACCCTACACATTTTTATTGTGAAATTAACCAACTAATATAAGCGAAATTAATCGAAGTTTAACTTTGAGTTAAATATACATATCTACTGATCATGTTTATTTCAATTTGGAACCGAAACCTTAAAAGATTTTTAGATTTTTTTAGAAAAACGATATAAGGAAATTATGTAGCCAAAAGCCTTGTTGTATACGTGACGTATGTAAGACATTGCTGTCAAAACATGAATAAAGCACTTACTTACTAAGTATATCAACAATCCATCGCTTTTTATATGGTTGTATAAAATATGTGACAGCATATGTCACAAAAATGTCTATTTAAAGACTAAAATATGCTTTATATAAACAACAAATATATAAATGGATACATGTTTCGGCATTTGGAAGCAGAATTGATGATCTGTATATATGGGTTTGTATGGAAGATCCTTCGAAGATCCTCCCTTCAACTAAAATTTTGAATATATTTTATGTTTTTGTAATATATTTTTTGTAATACTTATTTTATAAGAAAGGAGTGCAAAAATATAATAAAGGTAAAGAATGTAAATTATGCTGATAATCATAGAACATCATAAATTACACTTATATATGTAGGGTGGGTGGATGACCTCTAATACGCAAGATTTCCCATCCAAACTCAATTACTTTTCCAGGATTTTTAGAAATATCATGCTGTAGAACTTGAACAAAGTTATTGCTAATAACAGCTTATAAATTCTCATTTAAAATTTAATTTGCTTGAACGAATAGCTAAAATTAAAGGATTGCATTCACAGTTTGTCCAAATTTCAAGTACAATAAACACGTAACTGTACATTCTTGTTTTAAACCCGGCTCTAAATTAAGATAATATATTAAGAAGCAATTAATTTTTTATGTTTTGTGTAACCATATCTATTTTGAAGTGCATTGATTAAACCACCAAAAAAACGCTTTTGTATAATTTAAGTAATCAATTAACTTGCCTTTGTATAATTTAAGCATTATATATTATATCGATTAACTTTTCTTCTTCAGATAAATTCAGTAAATCCAAACAATTACTTTAGCTACTTAAACAATCTGCTGCAAATATTTATACATATATATCTTATTATTAGCAGTCGAAACCATTATAATTAGCAGATTTGAGCTTAATGACAATGATATTTACGAATCCCTAGAAAATAATGACCGGGATCCTACAAAATCTCAACTTAATTCCCTCTCACAAAATTACCCTACTTTCACGCAAAACTAAAATTTATCAAATTGAAAACCCACCTTTTCACTACTGCAATTATCTTTGAGTGTGTGTGCAGCACATTTAAGATAGATTACATAATAAATTCGAAGAATCTATTATTTTATTTAAGTAAACCTTTTTAATATGATGTTTTTAATTAATATTTTCAATCCATTAACTATTTTAATCAATACTCAATTGAAACATAAGGTGAAATAGTAATTAAATTGTTTTGCAAATTATTGTTCTATTAAATTGTGTATAAATAAATTAAGGTCGCTTTTCGAGATATTCTCAATCATTCTGGAAAATAGTCGCAAGAAGATTGAAGAAAGCTTTTGCACTTTAGAAGCAATTGGTAGAAAATTCTAAAAGCTTTTACAGTTTAATAGAGAAAAACGAAAGAAAAGTCAATGGAAATTCAAAAAATGTGTTAAGATATGCGAAATTTTTTGAAGTAAAATATGGCGAGAGATGCTTGAATATTCTAAAATTCTTGAAGAAAATTTGTTTGAACATATTAGAACTTGTGAAGTTTTTAAATTTAAAGTCTTGGTGTACAAATTTATCAAAAATGCTTTCGACGTATTCAGACCTCAAAATTTCTTTGAAGCATCATCAGTTTATTAAATTATTCAATCTTTCTACTTTTTCTACACAGAATTTACATGTAGGCGATGATATCACTTTTACCTCAAGTCTAGTTTTTGTAATATATGTATTTTTTGATGGTAAAAGCATAGATTAAATTAGTGTTGATTCTGATACCTTTAACTCATCTGATAGTTATAAAGGAAAGAAATGTCGGAAGAATATGAAAATATTTTGGATAATTTAAAGGAAAAATTAATTTAGAAGATATTGCAGCAGAATTTTATAAATAAAATAAGGCAAAATATGTTTGAAAATTCTGGATAAATGTAAAGATCTAAAATTCTTGATATAAAATTTGTGGAAAAAGTAAGAAAAGTTAATGATACAAAAACTCATAAAATGAAGCGAGATATGATAAATTAACTTGTAATGACTTTCTATATAAACTGTGGAGAAACTGATTACAAGTAATTTTATATTGCATTATCAACAACATTATATGAGAAATTGTTTTAAATAAAATGAATCGAGAGGTGCTTGAATATTCTGGAAGAGAAATTGTTTGAATATATTAGAACCCTTGTTATTTAGAAAGACATTACTAGAAACTTCTGATTGTCGCATAAAATAACTCCACGTAAATTGGACAAAATTAGCCACCAGTAATTGCAAACATATTGCCTCAATGGTAATAATCACCTGCTGATCATTATCGTCTATAGAAAATAATGATTTGACTGGAAGAACACTGCTATGTGAACTCCACTTTCAAGTCTAGCGATCTAAATTTCAAAATGATTGTAAATTTGTGTTATTTTGCATAATTTTTTGTAGGACTTGTAAAGTCAAAGAACTAAACTAAATAAGGCAAAAGATTATAAAAATAATTGCAACCGTTAGTACGCGGTAATTCATGACTAAAATACTTACTTGGCAATAAAATATTCTTTAAACTAAAAGCCCTATACATTAAATCCAGGGTCTTAAAACTAACTTTCAATAATTAAGGGATTTCAACAAAAATCGTGGCCAACATTTATTAATCGATTTGCTGGTTCCTATAAAACTATGACTCAAATTTTTTTACCCAATGCCATTCTACTACTTTAAATCATATGTAAATGGAGGAAATATCCACACACTGAAAACCTTAACCAAAATTAGGCATTCAAATAATCCTCTTTATAACTTATCCAATGAATTGCTGTGTAATTCTTCCCAAATCACTCCCATCTTTCAACGTACATTAGCAATCGATAAAAAATTTGCCACCAAATCGGTTAAAGGACTTCTTAAACTTTAGCTGATACGTGGATCTCATGGGACCAACTTTGATACTACCTTCTCAGGTTGGTCATATGGAATCAACCCAAGTTTTGCTTCTGCAGGCCGTGTTGGACCCATGGGACCATAACTTTTGATTGCGTTTATCATAGCTCACCCTATTGGAAATGACCAACGCGGTCCCAAGACGAAAATTGTACCATTAGTTTGTGGAAAGCAATGATTATAAAGGATGTGGCCTCATCCTTTAAATGGAAACCAATAATCAACAATCTAAAATATTTTTTATTATTAAAATATATATTTATTATCATAATAATTATAATACACATTAGGAAGCTAAATTATTAACATATTCAACATTTGGACAATATGAAAATATTTTTTCAATAAAGAAACGAAAATTTTAATTTGGTTGCAGTTCCTTTTAACGATCGATGCACATGGGTGGTTCCTTCCCACAAACACTTCGATTTATTCATAGCGTACTTTCTCCCATATTGCTTACTGTTCTTTTTTGTAAAAATTCTTACACATCTTCCTTATCTGATGCATACTTCCGTCTTTCTTCAACTGTAGGGCATTGTGAGTACTTGATGTTCTTGGAGTGTGTGCAGGTACATCGTCGCGATTCTCTACTAAATGTTTCATAATTTTTTTTCTAGTCAATAATTGGCACGATATTTTCTTTAACATTCTTATACAATATATAGAAGTTGACTATCTATATCATTAGTAAGTGTTCTAAAGCAACTTTTCTGGACAATTTCAAACATTTTCTTAAAGGGTTGAAATATGCGCCTAATTGGTCCGACAAGTCCTCTAAAAAATTTAGGAGCTGACCATCAATGTCATTAGTAAGAGTTCGAAAGCAACTTTTCTGAACCATTTCAAACTTTTTCTTAAAGGGTTTGAGTAGGCGCCTAATTGGTCCGACAAGTCGACTGTGCTTTTCGGTTGTTATAATTTAACTTTTCCTTTATTATAATCTTCTGGTTTATATTTCTTTGCCCTATTACAAGTAGTTGTTGCCATGATTCTTCCATGTTTAGTTGAGAGCATGAACATATTTGTTTTATCTCTCCAGTTACAAATTGTGGTACCACTTTCGTTTCTCAAGGTAGCAATTTCACCTTTATTCAACTTTGCATTTGTTAATTCTTTTGGCAACAGAGTTTTATCAATGCACACATATTCCTCTGAAAATTTGGAAGAATTATTTATTCTAGTTAATTAATAAATATCAAGAACATTGTAATACGGTTGAGTGTTTATATGATAGATATTCTAAGGCAATGTTTTTAATTTGTGATGATTACAATTTGCCTAAGGCGTCTTGGTCCAGCAATCACATTAATATATTGAATAATAATAATACTGATAGTACTGCACAGTTGTTAGCTGAATATTTTGAGTTCTATCAAATATTTCAAAATAATAATATTCCTAATTCTCGAGGAATTTTCTTAAATTTAATTTTTTCCAATGTAAATGATTGCTTCATAGCATTAGCGTCTGAACAATTAGATGATGATACTGTACATCATTCTGCATATGAATTAAATATTGGATTAACTGGCTGCCGTAACATTGTTCAGAAAGAAGACTTAACATATGATTACAAAAATAGCGATTATTTAGGTTTGAATAACTTTTTAGCTTCAATTGATTGGAAAACTATATTCAAAGATAAAAATGTAAATGTCTATGTACAATTATTTTATGATATTCTGAACTATGGCATTAGTTTGTTTATCCCACAGCGAATTTGTTTTCAGAGCACCTTTCCTAAATGGTTCAATTGTCAATTAATTAATTTAATTAAACGTAAACGTCGTATGCATTCGGAATGGAAGCTTTCAGGAAATTATGAGACCTATGTACAATTTAGTCAGTTAAGATCACAATGTAAGAAAGTTAGTGAACAATTATATAGCAGATTTGTATTATGAGTCGAATCTAGTGTAAATGATAATTCTAACTATTTTTGGTCCTTTGTTCGTGATCAAACTAGAACAAATGGTTACCCTGAGAGTATGCATTTTGAAGAAGAGGTGTCAAATAATGGTAAAAGTTGTGCCAATTTATTTGCGAAACATTTTGCATCTGTTTATGATAATCAAGATTTAAATAATACGCCCACGTATAAAACATGCGACATATTAAATTTTTAGTTCTATAGAAAAGCTTGTTGATACCTGTGCCTCTGGACCGGATGGCATTCCATAATGTTAGCTTCTTTTCTAGGCCTGTTATATGTGATAATCCATTCAGTGTGTTATCAATGGATATTCCAAGGAACCTAACGGTATTTTTAATGGCGAATTCAGTATTTAGGAATGATACATTTTCAGGGTATATTATTCTTGGCCGGTTTGTCTTGAAGAATATAACCTCGGTTTTGTCAGTGTTTAGGTGCAATTTATTTCGGGACAACCACTGAGAACACTCCGAAAGGACCTCACTACATTTATGTACGGCATCAATTACATATTTTGAAGGGATTCATAAGTTTGTATCGTCTGCATAAATTTCAATATAGCAACCTAAATTTTGCATTATCGGAGCGATGTCATTGATATATATGATAAAGAGTAAAGACCCTAATATGCTTCCTTGCGGAATGCCTTTAGATATCCGTTTACTCTCGGAGAGAAAGTTCCCTATTTTGAAACGTTGTGTTCGTTCAGATAAATAATTTTTTATAAGGTCGTGAGCTATTCCGCGAATTCCATATTTATATAATTAATGAAGTAAAATATGATGGTCCAAAGTGTCAAATGCTTTAGAAAGATCCAATAGTATACCTAGTGGAACCTCATTTATTTCTAGTGTTAACAAGATACTATGTAAATATGCAATGCTGTTATTACCGATTTATTTTTTCTGAACCCGTATTGTGATGTTGTAAAAATGTTGAACTTATTTAGAAAATTTAAAAGCCTAACATTTATTACAGTTTCAAGTATTTTTGAGAAGCAACAAATAACACTGATAGGTCTATAATTATCTAAATTTTTAGGATCGCCTTTCTTAAGAATCGGCGTCACCAAGGATTGTTTTGAAATATCAGGAAATATACCTACTTGTAAAGCTAGATTTATTAAGTACGTTAAAAGGTCAACAATTTTATTGAATCCATATTTAATTACTTTGAGAGGTACTTCGTCATAACCCGCTGAATTATTGTTTTTTAGGTTAAATACTACATTGAAAATTTCAGTATTGCTAACCGGCTGAATAAAAAAAGAATTTAGATTTACTGGAATCGCATCTGTGCATGGAATAGAATCTACGTTTAACGGTAAATTTTGTGTTATATTTAAAAAGTAGTCATTAAAATCATTTGCCATTTTTTCCAGATTTTCATTGTCAATTTTTACAGTTTTATTTTGAGATTTACCAGTAATATTGTTTATTATCCCCCAAGATGTTTTGTTAATATTATCTGACCGCAGGAACTTATTTCTGATATCTTTTTCCTTGCCATTGTGTAATAGGCGATCATATTGTTATTTAGTCTCTTTATAATTTTCTTGTAAATGTGGTGTATATTTAGATATAACAAGAAGTATGTCCAATTGTTGTTTACAGTGTTTAATTTCAGCGGATGTATATTTTTTTTTGGTCGTAGGGTTTATATATTTTTTAATTTTCGGAAATGATTTATTGAATATCTCCATAAATATATTAACAAACTTAAACCATTTGTCATTAACTGAATAAGTGTTATTGTAAATAAATTGAAATAACAATGGGTCACTGAGGTGTTCTATAAATTTATAAATGTTTACCTGGTTATACTCACGGCAATATCTTACTTTATTTGCAGGTTGCACTTTTGCATTTGGGTACATTAATGTTAGTTTTTGTGAGAAGTAATCTGAAATATTGAAGTTTATAACATCTGCAGTGAAACCAGAAATTAAATTTGTGATTATATTATTTACTATGCTAACAGAAGCACCACTAATTCTTGTATATTTATCAATACATAATTCTAAATTGTACGACTCAAATTAATTTAATAATTCTCTACTATGTACATTATTTTGGTCCGCAATATTTATATTAAAATCCCCTGATATAAAATATCACATCCGCTTTGACTCAAAACATTAAATAACTTAATTAATTGTGAGAAGAATATGTGAAAATTTGAATTCGGAGAGCGATATAAGACGACTGAGATTATTTCGAAATTGTGATGGCGTAAATAAACCGCGGCACATTCGTTTTGCCTAGCTGATTTATATTTGAATACTCAATACATTTTAGGCCATTTCGAGCGAAAATAGCGTACCCACCATAGGCAACTTCTTTGGCTCGATGTTTTTCTCTACAAAACTGTGCAACTAGTGAAAAGTTATTTAATTTTGTTAACCGAAAACGCTCCAGTGTAAGCCAATGTTCAGTAATGGCAAATAGTGAACAATTTTCGTTATTTTCGAGCATTAGTTCGACCTGGCGAATGTTTTTCTGCAGTGAACGCACATTTGAATGTATTAACGTAAATGCTTGACTATTTACAATTAGCTTCTTTGATTGCTAAATTATTTCTTTCTCATATGTGATATTTCGCGCAACAATTTTTTTTATTTGAATACGACTTGGGCACTTTTCGCTCCATATAACGTGTTTTGTGTCTGTATTTTCATTAAGAATTTTGTTTTGTTGTTGGCAATTGCCACATTGTATTTTGTCCTTTGATTTACACGATTCTGTCTTATGTGATCCAGCACAAAACCCGCACATCACTTTCTCACATCCGCTCGCTTTATGACCATATGCACGCACGTTTGATCGCAAATCAATGTTATAATTCTGTCATCGACAATAGCGTCAAAGATCTCTCCTGGTTTACTATTTGCTAACATAGCTGCCACACCTATAATCACTCCAAATAAAAGGAGACATTTTTTATGATTATCCTTTTATGTTTACCCTTTACTGGACCCCAGACAGAAGTTGTTCTTATTTGCTGATCAACATTTGGCTCTGAAGCATCGGATGTGTCGGTACGTACAATAGCTGAATGTTAGGCTGCATGTTTCACTCCCAGAAGCACTAAATGGGTTAGGTTCATCATCGTCAGTTGATGATGATAAAATCATCTATTTTGTGTGAGAGGTATGTTACATATGTGTTTCGGCATCTGAAAATTTCATTGATAAATGCGTATCATAAGGAATCACGAAATTCTTACAGTTGCTGCTCTATGACAATGAAATGTCAAAAAATAGCTCCATATAAAATGGACATAAATACGCCAGCGATGGCCAAATATTTCCAGTAGAGCAAAAATACTTCATTGACTGGGAATTCCGTCATCTGAAGCAGAAGAAGGGGCCAGAGTGGAAGAACACATTATGAACTCCGCCCGCAAATCCTGTAACCTAAATTTTAGTAATTAATAATGTATAATTTATAATTTTTATATATATATTATAGACAGGATTTTGTAAAGTGAAATATAAATATATATATATTGATCAATATGTACTGAAATCAAAATCATACTGAATTGCCACTGAATTTTTCGGTTGACCACAGCCAAAAGGTAAGGTTATGTTTACAAAGGACGAATGGCGGACAATAGCAACAAGTTGCTCAATTGGGCCGCGTTGATCTCTTGGGACTAATACTTGTTTCATATGGTGGCCCACCCAGGCACATTGTCTTCGGTATAAGTGGCGCATACGAGCAAATATCGAAATTCAGATCCGGCAACGAACGTGTTAAAATATTGCATTTCCCGTAATTCCAATTTCCTCAAAATGCAAACATCTCACAAGAAGTCTTCGGCAATTCATTAGATCGCATCATCTGGACAGTTCCTTTGCCTAGGTTAAAATTCTATTGACTTATTTGATATTTAAAATAATGTTTTGAGTGCAGTTTTATGTATCATTTGATAAAGTTTCTGATTAAAACAATGTAAAGACCTACGGTTGATATCCCTGATACTTACCACTGTAATAAAGATATATTGAATATATCACAACTAAAAATGCAATTTGAATAATCCAAAAATTATATAAATTCTAAAGGTACTTCTTAGAAAAACCTTCAAAATTCAAATATACTGATTTTTTCTAATTATACAATTAAACTATGTAAATATGTTGAAATGATTTGTAGAGACCATCAACTTTTTTTAATAATAGACATCAAGACCTAAAAATTCCTTTAAAACATTGATTAAATTCAAAGTGCCTCCGATGCCCAAATTATATCAAAAACACTCTGATATCTTTAGTTCATTCAACACTCATTAAAAAAGAAAAAGTCGCAAATGAAATCCAAGCAGAAATGTAATTAATGTCAAAATGACATAATAGACTTTAATTAAAATGTCCCACAAAAGAGTCCAAATAAAGCATATTTGCTTGTAAATAATTAAAAAGAACTCCAAAAATGATAAAAGTCACCTGTCTTCGGAAGAATGTGGGTTCCAGTGGAAGACCATTGGTAAACAGTGAACTTAAAACGTGATTCCTGTGTGCTAAATTATTTGTTTATTTTATATTAATTACATCATATAATTTTTTTTAATTTTGTAAGCAAGAGAATAAAGAAAAGTGATAATATAGGTTGACTCAAAACAAAGATTATATTTTAATTTAGAGCGTTATGTGAAGATGTTACACAACACTGTTTGGTTACTGAGTTCCATAAATATCCTAGCTTTAAACAAAAAACATGGATTGAGCAGGATGGAGCATCGTTACACACGAATACACCTAACACATCTCTGCCACAAGTTCGTGAAATTTTTCCTAACAAATTGATTTCCAGGAAAGTTGACATAAGTTGGTCTCCCCGCAGTCTTTTATCTGTGGGGTTATCTCAAATCTAAAGTTCACGCCAATAGTCCAACTTTTCTGGCGTATTTGAAATATAATATCCATTACGAAATATCAGCTATCTCAGAGTCTACCTGCCGAACAGTCATGAGAAATTATGCTTAAATTATTGGCTGCGAAGTTTAAAATTTGGACGATATTATTTAAAAAATTAAATTCCCAAATAGAATAATAAACACATTTTCGATTGATGGCTTATTTTTTTAATTGGTCTAGTAAATATAAACTATCTTTTGGGGCACCCTTTACGAGATTAATTTAAGTTTGTTTACGTTTAAGAACTAGAACTGTAAAGGTGGAAGTTGTGATTACAAGCCTAAAAAAGGTAAATCTAAAAAATCTAAAAGAGGCAGTATTGGGAAAAAAAGTAAAAGTAACGTCTTAAAATCTAGCCATGAAAAAAAGTACAAAAATATAAAAGAACTCTAGGTCAAAAGATAAGATAATTTTAGCCATTAATCTAATACCATAGAGAAGAAACATTTCAGTTGATATATCGGATAATGACAAAAACGATAGAAGTTAAATGGAATTTGCAAAAAAATAGAGGAAACATCTTAACAAACAAAAATACAACTAATATAATATATGAATGACACAGTTGATGTTAGTTTGTTAGTTTGCTAAATGGCTATCGACCAGCGGTCTCTCAGCCTGGATTTGTCATTTTCGATGTGTTTCGTCAATCTGTCTCTGATGATAGTGATGGATGTTGTGATGCGATGAATTCAAATGTAATAAACAAAGGCGTTTTGTATTTTGGGATCAGTAATAGTTACATATAATTTTAACAATGTTTGTGATTCTTTATCATCTTCTTCTGCTATTTCTTCATGGCTATCAACCGTAGGTCTTTCAGCATCATCTTATTTTATATTTTATCACATAAATATAATCACCTTCTATGATACAATGTTTCAATATTACTAACTAAGGTAAATAAGTAACTGTCTATTATATCAACCTATTTATTTTAATTAAGATTTATAAAACCTGTGGTACAGAATTTTTCTAATAATATACGACATTATTATTGACCAGCGCCTTAATATACGAGTCAATTAAAGACAATAGTCGCGACCGTTACTACCTGGTAATAATGAATAGTGAATAGTGAATTTTTCAATTCAGTATACGAGACAATTATTAATCTGAATAACTTTATCGACAATGCCAACACAGTGGAGCACATTACCATATAGTTCTCTAGCCACTGCAAGAACAAAAGCCATCATCGTGACTGGCACATTATGGATAGTTCAACAACAAACACGCCCAGCACATTCATCAATTAAAAATGCGAGGAAAATCTTATTGTTAGGCGCTTCGCAATGTTAGAGCTAGGTGATTTGTTCCTTCCTACGCATGACAGGTGATTGTTGAACTGGTATTGAAAAAAATTGTATTACATTGTGCAAGGCTGTTATATTTTGCAATGAACACAAATAATTATTTACACGACAAAGAATATTTTTCTACACCATTCGTCACGAATAATAATATGTTATTATCTAGAATTTCAGTATAAACTAGGAAATCTTAAATTTTCTTTGTACATAGCATTGATTATACTTAAATCTTATTTTAAAACTCAAAAACATAATAGTTGTATATATAAAAAAATAGTAATATCTTAACTAGATTAGATCTTTCATCTTATCTTATTTAATGTCGTATTTTAAATTTTGTTTCCTTCTACTTCTGTAGCACTTATATCATGTGTTCAACAATGTTTGATAGGCGTTTGAATTTCCCGCCCATTAAAAAAAACTTTTAACGTTGGTACTTACCAGTGGCAGGACTTTAGAAAAAATATTTTTTGCATATCTTTTGTACTATGCTTAAAGCTTGTTTTTTACCTATGAATTTACGTGTCTTGTGTGGTTTTCTGCTCAATTCTCAATAAACAAAGTTAAGATATTATCCACTTCTTTTAATATTTGAATACATATTACGTTCATACAATTACTTATTCAGTAAATCATTTATGTCTGCCTTTTAAGTATTAAATCTCTTTCAAAAATTTTCCATTAGTAAACGACACTTACCTCATTTTCAAGTTATTTAATCGTTATTAAGACTTAATATCTACAAATGCAGTCGCATTTGTGAATTAATTGCACAAATAAAGTTGTTTTCGAGAATTAATTAGATTTCCTGCATAGAAAGGCTCGCGGGTTTGGCCAGGTTGGGTAATGATTGCAATTTTCATACATGATAATCGGTTCGAATCAATGAATCGTTTCGAATCATTAATGTGTTTGTGCGTAGATACGAAAAATATTCGAGTAATAACTAGAAACTTGATTGGGAGTACGAAAAAAAATACATATTGTGCGGATTTCTCCGTTGGTTAACAGAAAAGGAGAACAAAAATCGCTAGAGGGCTTGTAATTACTACTATTTGAGCGCTGTTAAACTTGAAAGAGTTTACAATTGCCTTGATTTTTTTTAGTTTTGGTCGAGACATTGAATTGCACTTTCAAATCTTTGTGATTTAATAAAATTAAACGCGATAACTTTCAAATCATTAGGTTTTAATTAAATAAAACTCGATTATTTTACATTAGTTATTGTTTATTGTCAATAATAATTCAAAGTGTTTTAAAACAATATTAGACATTGTTGAAAAACTACTAATCAATTATTAGTTTCTTCAATATTTCTAAGCCACATTTTCCAAGAATATATCCTGCAATTTCTAACAAAATTCATACAATGATTTTCAAAAACTACAAAGAAAAAAACTTCAAAATGTTAAAAAAAAACAAACAGTTTTAGTAAGAATTTTAGAAAAACTAGTGAACATTTTTGGTTTCTTTAATACTCCAAAGCCTCGCATTTCAGGAATATAACTTGCTAATTTCATCCAAACTCATCTGGTGGTTCTCGAAATATTCTAAGAACAACACTTCAATGTTATTTTTATAAAAAAATACAATAAATTTTAGAGAAAATTCTTGAAAAACTAGTGATCCCCAGTTTTTGGTTTGTTGAATATTTCAAAATTACGTGTTTTAGG
The DNA here is from genome assembly GCA_963969525.1 of Ontholestes murinus. Lineage (NCBI taxonomy): Eukaryota > Metazoa > Arthropoda > Insecta > Coleoptera > Staphylinidae > Ontholestes > Ontholestes murinus. The sequence continues at coordinate 51,208,669 of OZ018396.1, forward strand.
AATATTCTGCTAATTTCATCCAAACTCATAAGGTTGTTTTCAAAAAATTCTAAGAAAAACTCTACAAATCGATTTTTATTTAAAAAAAAAACAATAAATTTTAGAGGAAATTCTTGGAAAATCAGGCGATCACTAGTTTTTGGCTAGTGCAACATTTGAAAGCCATATATTTCAGAAGTATATTATACGGATTTCATCAATTTTCCAGGTTGTTCTTAAATAAATAAAAGAGAAACACTTTAAAGTGATTTTTATCAAAGATATCAACAAATGTAAGTGAAAATTCTTGAAAACTAGTCATGATTAATTTTTGGTTCCTTAAACATTCCAAAGCTACCTATTTCAGAAATATATCCTGAAAATTCTATGGAAATTCAAAATAATACAAATGAAAAGATATCTAATTGAATTTTATAAGAAAATAAACAACACATTTCAATATAAATTCTAAAAAAAAAAACTGGTAATATAGATTTTTTGATTTTATAAATATTTCAAAACAATTTCAGGAATATATCCTGAAATTCATCAAGTGGTTTTGAAAAAAAAAATTCAAAGAAAATCTACAGAGTAACTTTTATATAAAACATAATAAATTATAGTAAAAATTCTTAAAAAACTACTGATCACTAATTGTTGATTTTTTTAATACCATTAAGTCACATATTTCAGGAATATATCCTGCAAATTTCATCACCACGTGTTTCAAAAATATTATGCTAATTCCATCGAAATTCATGAGGTTGTTTTCAGAAAATTCTTCACAGTTATTTTTATAAAGAAACAATAAATTTTAAATGAATTCCTTGAAAAATGAGGTAATCACTAGTTTTTGATTTTTTCAACATTTCAAATCCACATATTTCAGAAGTATATCCTGCAGATTTCATTAAATTTTTTTTGGTTTTTAAATAATTAAAAGAGAGACACTTTAAAGAGATTTTTATCAAAAGTATCAAGAAGTTTAAGTGAAAATTCTTGAAAAACCAGTGGTTATTAATTTTTGGTTTCTTGAATATTCTAAAGCTTCCCATTTCAGAAATATATCCTACAAATTCCATCCAAATTCATAGGGTGGTTTTCAAAATAATTAAATCGAAAAGATATCTAAGTGATTTTTATAAGAAACACATTTCAGCATAAATTCTTGAAAAAACTGGTAACACAATTTAAATTTTGGTTTCATAAATATTTCAAAGCCATTTTAGGAATATATCCTGAAAATTCCATTCATGGGGTGGTTTTCAAGATATCAGAATCACTTCAAAATAATTTTTATTTTAAAAAAGACAAAAAAAATTAGTGAAAATTGTAGAAGAACTAAGGACCATAAATTTTTCGTTGTTTCAATATTTCAAAGCGACATACTTAAGGAATATATCCTGCGATTTTCAACTAAATTCATCGAATGGTTTTGAAAAAAATCAAAGAAATCCTAAAGAGTAATGTTTGTATAAAAAATAATAAATTTTAGTAGAAATTCTTGAAAAACTAGTGATCATTAATTGTTGATTTTTTTATACTTTTAAGTCACATATGTCAGGAATATATCCTGCCAATTTCACCAGAATTTATTGTAATATTTTCAAAAATTTTATAAGAAAACACTTCAAAGTGATTTCGATAAAAACATAAAATTTTAATACATATTTTTGAAAAAACAATTAATCATTAATTTTTGAATTCTAAAATATATTTCAAAAAAACTAGAGAAGAATTATGGTTTCTTCAATATTTCAGAGCCACATGTTTCAGGAATATCCTGCTAATTCCATCCAAACTCATAAGGTTATTTTCAGAAAATTCTAAGAAAAACTCTTCGAAGTGATTTAAAAGAAAAACAAATTTTAGAGGAAATTCTTGGAAAATCAAGTGCTCAGTAGTTTTTGGTCTCATCAATATTTCAAAGCTACCTGTTTCAGAAATATATCCTGCAAATTCCATCGAAATTCAAAAGACGGTTTTCAAAATAAATCAAATGATAAGATATTTAAGTGAATTTTATAAGAAAATAAACAACACATTTCAGTATAAATTCTGGAAAAAAACTGGTAATATTTATTTTTTGGTTTCCTAAATACTTCAGACCCATTTCGAGAATATATCCTGAAAATTCCATCAAAATTCATGGGGTGATTTTCAAAATATTCAGAATCACTACAAAGTGATTTTTATTTTAAAAAAAAAACAAATTTTAGTGAAAATTTTGGAAGAACTAAGGATCATAAATTTTTTGTTGCTTCAATATTTCAAAACCGCATATTTCAGGAATATATTCTGCAAATTTCATCTAAATTTATCAAGTGGTTTTGAAAAATTTGAAATAAAACCCACAGAGTAATTTTTATATAAAAAGATAATAAATTTTAGTAAAAATTCTCGAAAAACGAGTGATCATTAATTGTTAATTTTTGTATACCTTTAAGTCACATATTTCAGGAATATATTCTGCAAATTCCATCAAAATTCATAGTCTAGATTTCACCACAATTGATTGTAAAATTTTCAAAAATTTTATAAGAAAGCACTTCAAAGTGATTTCGATAAAAAACATAAAATATAAATACATATTTTTGAAAAAAACAATTAATTATTAATTTTTGGATTCTTTAATATTTCAAAACCACAAATTTTAGAAAGTGCCATCACTTCTGTGCGGGTTTTTAAAAAAATTCAAAGAAAAATACTTCAAAGTGATATTTTTAAAAAACAATAACAAACTTTAGTAAAAATTCTTGAAAAACTAATATTTCCAAGCCACACTTTCCAGGAATATATTCTACAACTTCCATCAAAATTCATAGAGTGGTTTTAAAAAGAAACTCAAAGAAGGGCACTTCAAAATGTTAAAATATCTTTATTTTGCTCTTCTTTGATTTTTTTTTCTTTGTTCTTACAAACAATTTAATGAGAATTCTAAAAATAAACTAGTTAACATTTTTGGTTTCTTCAATATTCCAAAGCCACGGTTTTTAGGAATATATCCTGCTAATTCTATCCAAAGTCATCTGGTGGATTTCAAAATATTCTTAGAACAACACTTCGATGTGATTTTTTTTAAATACAATAAATTTAAGAGAAAATTCTTCAAAATCTAGGGTTCCCAATTTTTTTGGTTTCTTGAATATTTCAAATCCACGTATTTCAGTAATATCCTGTTGTTGTTGATTTCTTTAACATTTCAAAGCCTCACATTTCAAAAGTATATCCAGTAGACTTCATCCAAAATTTTCAGGTGGTTCTTAAATAATTAAAAGAAAAAAAACGTCAAAGTGATTGTCATCAAAAATATCAACAAGCTTAAGTGAAGATAATTGAAAAATTAGTGATAATTAATTTTTGGTTTCTAAAACATTCCAAAGCAACCAGTTTCAGAAATATATCCTGCAAATTTCATCTAAATTCATCGAGTGGTTTTTAAAAAAATTAAAGAAATGTCTTTGAGTTCTTAAAAAACTAGTTGATTATTTTATTCAAGTCACATATTTCAGAAATATATCCTGCCAATTTCATCACAATTTATTGTAAGATTTTAATTTTTTTTATAAGAAAACACTTCAAATTGATTTCGATAAAAAAAAACATAAAATTTTAATACATATTTCTGAAAAAACGTTTGATCATTAATTTGTGGATTCTTTAATATATCAAGACCAAAAATCTCAGGACTATATCCAGCAAGTGCCATCATAATTCTGTGGGTGCTTTTTCAAAAAGTTCAAATAAAAATACTTCAAGGTAAAATTTACAAAAAAAAAAACACAACAAAATGTATTAGAAATTCTTGAAAAACTACTAATCATAAATGTTTAGTCTCTTCAATATTTCCAAGCCACACTTTCCAGGAATATTTCCTGCAACTTCCATAAAAATCCATAGAGTGATTTTCAAAAAATTCAAAGAAAAACAGTTCAATATTAAAAATATTAACAAAGAACAAACAATTTTAGTGAGAATTCTAAAGAAAAAACTAGTTAACATTTTTGTTTTCTTCAATACTTCAAAGTCACGCATTTCAGGAATATATCCTGCTAATTCCATCCAAACTCATCTACTGGTTTTCAAAATATTCTAAGAACAACACTTTAATGTTATTTTTATAAAATTCTATCAAAATTAAACAAGTGGATTTAAAAAAAATCGAAAAAAAATAATTCAAAGTTATTTAAAAAAAAAACAATAAATTTTAGTGGAAATTCTTGAAGAAGTAGTTATCAATAATATTTAATTTTTTTCAATATTTCAGAGCCACGTATTTCAAGAATATATTCTGCAAATTCCATGAAAATTCACCGAGAGGTGTTCAAAAAATTTAAAGTAAAACACATGCTGATTTTTATACAAAAAACTAAATTTGAATGGAAATTCTTAAAAAACTAGTAATGATTAATCTTTATTTTCTTCGGTATTTAAAAGACACATATTTCTTGCAAATTTCATCAAAATTTACCACTTCAAGTGGTTTTTATAAAAAAAAAAAGCACCAAAACATTGTAGAAAATAAAAACTAGTAGTGATTAATTTATGGTTTATTTATTATGTCAAAGCCTCACATTTGAGGAATATATCCTGCAAATTCCATTGAAATTCATTAAGTGGTTTTCAAAAAGCAAACATTTTTTTAGTGGAAATTCTTGTAAATTAATCATCACTAGAATTTTTGGTTTCTTCAATATTTTAATGAAACTTCAGGAATATATCCTGCAAATTCCAACAAAATTATTCTGGTGGTCTTCAAAAATTTAAAGAAAAGCACTTTGAAATGATTGCTATATCAACAAATTTTAGTGATAATTCTTGGAAAATATTTTCTTGTTTACTTGTTGTATATTTCCACCCATTTGGGATCTAGTGCAACTTTTAAACAATAGGTGTCACTTTTATAGTTTTATCGTATCGATGCTTAATATAATTGAAATCTTATTTAAACACATATTGAAACACTTACTATGATTTTACCACAAGTCATTTATTGTTATATGTTCACGAGGTTTACATATATACAAAAATTCACGACTTAAGTCAAGTTGATAACTGTCACAACCATCATGAAATTGAAATCTTATTTGTTATACCTTATATTGATATAAATTTGATTTAATGTTAATGCAAAAAACTGAAATGCGGTCAATGTGTACCAGTTTTTTTTTTTTGTGTACAGATAGAGATATTTATTTATTTACAATCGGATAAAGGTCAAAGATCAGTGTATAAATAGTTTACTATGCGACTGGTTATAGATTTTATGAATGAACTGAGGTCGGCAGCGATCAAGTTCAAAGTCGAGTTTACTCGGTGAGACGCTTTTAAATGCCAATTCTAAGGATCCGGTTCGACGCTCTAATGATCTATCATGAGAATGAATAAGGTAATAACGTTGTGCAAGTATACCTTCCTTGTTTATAGAGCACGCAAGTGATGCAACCATTATGGCAGTGTGGAGGAATTAATTTCCGTTTTTATGGCCATGATGATTTATACCATTTCAGTAGTTTATACAGTTGTCATTAGTTATGGCAAACAAGTGATTTTATTATAGTTACAAACCAGTTAGCAGGTATAGGATGAGAGATGATACATCATGGACACCCTTGTAATAGGGTAGTGTCGGACTCCTACTAACTCAAATCACTCCTCCTTCTCAGGAAAATATTTCGGTAGTTTGTACAATTACTATTAGTTATGCCAAGCAAATAATTTAATTTCGATGGGGTAAAACACTATACAACAAAAAGTTTTGTACTTTGAAAATGATCAGGAATGATCAGGCATGAGGATCGATGTCAGGCAACTGAAAATAAAAATATTATGGAACTTAAGAAGTGTTTTATCCCATCGAATTTACATACCTCGTTTAATCAAGAGTGTATTTCAACTAGTATTAATATTAAATGATTTAATTGTTGTAATTCTGCCAACAATAGTCACGGATCAGTTACGAACTATTTAGGATCTCGTCAGCGTAGGACTATTGAAGGCAGGAATAAGATGAGACATGATTCATCATGGACACCCTTGTAATTGGGTAGTGACGAACTCCTACTAACTCAAATCACTCCTCCTCTTTAGGAAAACGTTTTTATTTTCTTGATAAGAGAAGAGAAAATTCACGCCCTTGTTAGAGCGTAGTTTCCGACTTCTACCAACCAAAACCACTCCTGTGCGATTGTTGTTGTGACTAGTCCAGGACTAATAGGTCTTTTCAAGTTTAAAACTTAAGCGATGGATGCTAATTTTATTTCTTAAAAGTTTTAAACTCTCTAAGCATCCGCAAAACAATCTAAGCGTTACACTATGAAACAATAATTCAATGTGTAATAATTTATACGTTGTAAATTTTAATAAAGCACCTTATATTTCATATTAATACAATAAGTATTTCTTTAATACCGGATTTAGACAACATCCTAAGATCTTAGGTAATAATCACCATGATGAGTGTAACTTTACGTAATAATACACTTAGAAAAACCATATTTCTAATTACAACTGTAATTATATATGCAAAGAGAAATAATTTACAATTCGTAACACGAAAGTTCGATTTGGAATGTTAATTAGTAACTGATATTACAAACAAATAATTTCATATGCATACTACTGGTAATACCCATGTAACAAAAATGAACTCAAGAAATATGTGCACGTAGCAAGTCGATCGAAAAAGTCTTTGCAATAATTAATAACTTTCCGCTGGAATCGTTCACCAGTTTCACCATGAGTTAACACGATTATTACTCGAAGCAATGTTTATAAGATGGATGAGTGTGCAAGTTTCTGGCCATATTAGGAATACTTTTTGCTCTCCGCGTTTCAATATCGCGGAATATATTGAGATCAGATCGACACGTCGGTAAAATACTTTTTTCATTTTTATGGGTCAATGGCGAGAAATGCTTACCGCAAAAACCTCGGGCCTTAAGATGCCGTAAATGCGGTCATAAAATGAGAACAATGGGCGCGTACTACGAGAACTAGAAGTATCACTTCGGTTTCGGCGATGAAATATCATCACGTTGTGTCTGGAGAAGACGTCTTCTGACTTCCTAGGTGAATTGATAGGCGTGCTGCGGAGTTCATTAATCACTCTAATATATATTTAAGCCAATAAGATATTTATGATATAAATTTAAGTCAATTGATAATGTTAAGCAAAATAAGAGTTTAAAGTTTAGTATCCTAATTTTATATTTATAAGCAACTACAATAATTTACATTCTATACTATTATTAACCCACATTTCCAATAATAAATACGTACTATATATTAGATCAACCTCACCGCCTTATTATGTAATTAATTATAATAACGTTAAGTCTATTCCACTAATGAGAAACATTCTCTTACTTATATTTGGTACTCATTACGCTGTATCCATTTTACATAACTCTAATCCTTTTAAAACAACAACTTATACAATTACAACACCCCTCATATACCGTAACTGTGAAATTATGTTATAGATGGAGTCTAATTAGTTTATTTTACTAACTATAACATTAGCTACATTTAATACTGGATTATTCACAAAGACCAAATGGAGTAAAATAAAAATTGTAAACCTTGACTGCATTTGCCACCACCTCACTTAAATACGTTTCCTGTTAGACAATTTATTTGCGTATGTACGACTTAATTACGTTGCTAATTGCGTTACAATTATGCGTGCGTTAATTAACTGTAATTGTGGACCGCAAAAAACTATAGGTCAACCAGCAGGTTCTAGCCGTACAATCCCCATTGTTTGGCAACATAAGGTATTTCGCAATATTTGTATACGCAGATATTTTAACTGTACAGATGTGTGAATAATGCCCCGTTTGTTAATTGTACTTGATTAAACGTTTTTCTTGGTGGCGCAAGAGTGATTTGAGCAATTCTCAAAAATGTACTTTCCACTTTGAGCACACGACTCGACCGTTATACAATCCCTTTAGGTGTTTTCCATTTATGTAATAGCATATGTGCATTGATTTATTGTTATAGTTGCATGTTTATTATTGTTTTGCAAAATAAATGTATTAAATATAAAGCTATATAATTAAACACCCATTGTGAATATTGCTTAACGTTCTTAACAGCGAATAAATAAAGATTCTCAATTTTTTAATTTCGCTATTTATCATAAAAATTGAAATTTTTTTCTTTAAAAATATAGTAGTCAATTTTAAAGGAAACATTTTTCACTGTATGTAATTACTAATAAATAGTGGAATTCAAAAATTGTTCTTAATTCGATCGATAAAATATCTAAAATATCTAAATATAGGTGTTGTTTCTCTAGATTTTCTATTTCATCTGTTTTTATTTCAATTATCAATCATATTTTTAAAGTTCTTTTTCTTTAAATTTCTAAATGTTGTCTAGAATGTACACTTATCGTCCTAAGCTTTGTTATAATAGCTACAAATTTAGCAAATGTAATTGATGTAAAACTCTTTTTAACAATTAAATAAACAATTTTGAAGAAATTTAATTTAGTATTTTAATTAATCTTATTTTGTTTTCTTTTTCAGATAGATAGCCCGCCAAAATGATAGCCATCGCTTCAATTGGCAGCATCCTGCTGATGCAGTTCGTGCTAACTCTAGCAGGAGGTCAGTCTTCCTATATTTTCATGGACCACGCGGCACCTGAAAGATTCACTAGAAGGAGCAGCTATTTCTTCCCAGAATTCTTCGGTCATTCAGGCCCATCTTCGAGCCACGGATTCACCAGCAATTCTTTCTTCGGGCCATCAAGGTAAGTACTTCATTTGTAACCACTGTTAAAACAAATAATCAGGTTTAATGTGACTAAATGATTGAATGATTAAAGTCAAATATATTTGTTACTTTTAGTTCAGTGTGAATTTGTTAAATCAATGTTTTGAGGAGTAAAACAAAGTGATATCATTTAAATTATTGCAACATCTTCGCACGTTTTACGGTTGTGAAAATAATTGCAAATGATTTATTGAAGTCAATCTATATTACTGACACTTATTTATATATCTGTCACTTGTTTTTCCGATTCAGTCGGCGAATCGATGACGCACCCCTTCTCCCCACGCATCTCACGCACTGCCTCTTCCTTAGACAGATTTCGTCCCGAAATAATTGATCTTGCACCTTATAGCGATACCTGCACTGGGACAACTTCGTACACTCTGACGTTCAAAAGAAATGGTTTCTCATGTCGTGTACCACAGGGATTGTAACAGCACACCAAAAACTCGATCTCAGTATTGGCAAAAAAGACTTCAACCATGCTTCTGATTGTTCTCCAGTCCAATTAATCTAGATTTGGTATTGCCAATTTATTGATACCCTCACGTAAGAGTGAATCCCTCAACTCCTTTAATTCTAGCCATACATCCCTGTAGGTTGGCTTCTCATGAGAGTACTTCTTCGTCACCAGATAGTAAATAATGATCATTTTTGGTTGGTGGCTACTAACATCTAGGTGGACTATGCTTCCGACTTCAGGACATTGATTGCGTAGTTCCTCCAACCTTCCAAACTTCTTCTTGAAGATAATAGCAATTCCTCCTGAAATCTTCAAATCCTGGACCACACAATGGCAAAAAAATAATCCGAAGGTTTTTAGAATAGGTCTCATTGTTCTTCTCTCGTTACATCAAAACGACTCCATGAGAGTGCTGAACCATTAAGTCTTCAAATGCTTACTCGTCGCTTTGTTCAATCACCGCACGGATCGCTGCGTCATCTTCTTCACCAGCATAAGGGGTCAGACGATTGAAGTGGACAACTCTTGGTTGGTCCTCGGGGAGATTTTTGAATCCTTTATACGACGTCGTTGATTCTCTCTATTATCTGGTAAGGTCCATCCCATGATGTTTGCAATTTTGTGGAGAGACCTCGCGTTATTGTGGATTAAATAACCTCACCACACCTCTATCTAAGTTTAATACGTCATTCGGTCGCTAACGCGTCGGATGTTGGATCGCACATGATTTTGGATTTCGACCATTTTTCATCTCAGGTCGCTCACACAGTTCTAAATTTTATCCCGGAGGGCAGCCGAACTTTAAATCACCCGAATCTGCCCGATTGTTTCATGTACAGCCGATCGGTACGCCAGCAAGTAAAGATGGAGATGTTGGTCCCAGTCTCTTTGAAGGTCCGAGACTACTTTTGACAAATATTGATTGATACGTACCATCTGATTGTGAATGCAAAGGTGTTGTGCTCGTCTTATGAATCTTACGGATTTTGCACACCTCTTGAAAAAGATTTTAATCGAAATTTCTTTCTTGATCAGAATATAGTTGTAAATGAACGCCGAAACGAGATATCCACTTCTTAATTAATACTTCCGCGATTGTTGCAGCTTCTTGGTTTGGTAACACGTAGGCATCTAGTCATTTACTGAAGTAATCCATTACTACAACATCAATTGCGATTCGTCCAAAGGAACTACCAACGTTGCACTGATGCATATGTGCTTTCCTTCGTCGCAATAGAATCTCTAGCGAAATTTGTTTAAAGTATTTGACATACCCAGGTGTCCACTGGAGGATCAAAAAAACTTAGTCAGTGCGTTAGACTAGTATTTACTTTAAATATACGTTTAAACAGTTCCTTCCTATTTTGAGACTTCCGGGTACCACTTTCCTTCCATATCCTAAGGACATTTATAACGAAGTCGCCCTCTTGGTCCTTCCAGATTTCTTTCAAATTCCAATCATCGCTTTCCGCAGCCGTTCAGAGTTTCCTTTGATTCTGCGTCGTTGCGGTGCTTGCAATTTTCTGCGCATGGCCATCGAGACAAAGCATCGCCATTCCTGTTGATCGCTCCAGCTCTGTGTTCAGTGTCAAAATCAAACTCCTGAAGTCTTTCCAACCATCTTGCGACTTGTCCATGTCCGGATTCTTGAATTGAATAAGCTATTTAAAAGCAGCATGGTCGGTTCTCAGTAAGAATTTCCTTCCGTATAAATATTTACAGAAGTGTTCTACTGACTTAACTACTGCAAGCAACTCGTTCTTCGTTACTCTCCGGCTTGGATAAAGTCTTGCTAAAATAGCTGATCACTTTTTTCTGTCTATCCTGTATTTGTGATAGAACAGCTCCACTTCCCACATTGCTTGCATCGATATCAAAAACGTTACTTCTAGCAAGGGATAACTTAAAACTAGTGCACTGGTAAGTGCGTTTTTTTTTTTAGTTTTTGGAACGCCTCCTGACATATCCCGTTCCAGAAGTACCGTTGTTTTCCTTCAGTGAGGCTGGTTAATGATTTAGCGATATTTGAAAATCCCGCAACGTAAAGACGGTAATACGTGCATAATTCAAGAAAACTCCGGAGTTACTGTAAATCCTTTGGGACTGGCCATTCACTCACCGTTGAGATCTTTTGGACCTTGACTGCAATACCTTGTCTTGAGATAATGTGGCCTAGGTACCGCACCTCTTTCTTGAAAAGGTGACTGAGTTTCGGTACAGAACCCCTTAATTGTCGGAACACTTCTCCTAAGTTCTTCATGTGGTCTTCGAAGGATTTTCCCATTACGATTATATCGTCGAGGTAAACCAAACTTGTCTTCCAAGATAGCCCTTTTATTACCATCTCCATTAGTCTCTCGAACGTCGCGGGTGCATTACATAGTCCAAATGGCATAACATTGAATTGCCATAATCCAGTGCCTATTGTAAATGCTTATTTTTCTCTATCTTCGCGAACTACTTCAACTTGCTAATATACGCTTTTAAGATCCAGAATGGAGAAAATAGTAGATCCAGTCAAGGTATCCAATGTGTCGTCAATTGGGGGTAAAGGATAACTGTTCTTTTTGGTCATATTATTTAGTTGACGATAGTCAACACAGAAGCGTGTCGATCCGTCCCTCTTCTTTACCAAGACCACGGGCGAGGCCCACGGACTACTAGATGGTTCTATAATGTCCTCGCTCCCAATGTCTTGCACAATCCTATCAGCTTCCTCCTGCTTCGCCAGTGGCAATCTTCTTGCTGACTCTCTAATCGTTCGAGCATTTTTCGTATTAATATTATGTTGAACGATATTAGTTCTTTCTATTTATCAATGTCAGCTACTATGAGTTGGTGTTGGAATATGTTCCCTATGGTAATCGTTGATTTTATTTCACCATAGATATAAGCAGGTCCTCCTATTGCTGGTCGTAATCTCCACGTCGTTGCTCGTACATTTTGCGGTTTTGACAATATATCATGTCTTATAGTCGACAAGAGTTTCCATCAAGGTTTTCCATCCACGAAAACCGCATCGACGAGGTGTGACAAGTATGGCGCTTTTACAGTTTTTCTAGGAGCTTGATGTTTAACCCTTTTGCCGGCTTGTTCTAATTTTCAAACTTTTCATTGGTACAATTATTAGATCTTTCTCTGCGCCGACGTTTTATATGACCGTGTTTTCCAGATTTACAGCATTTCACTATCTTCTTGTTTGCTAACGACTCCTTGATAATATCTTATATCATTTTTCTAAGATCATCCAATCCTTCTTTGAATCTTCCATTTTGACTCCTAACTGTACTTTTGGCTGCTTCTATCTCGAGCGCAGAAGTTAAAGCGTTTACTAATTTAATTGGTCGAGCGAACATTAGGCAAAACCACATTATCTTCCTCCCTTTATGCGCTACCTTTGAGAGTAATCCTTTTCATTTGATCTCAAAACTCTGTCCATTGTAGCAGCTTCACTCTCTGCTCCTTCAACTTCTTCTTGATTCAATTTAGAGCTCTATTGGCTATCCTGGTCATCATTAATAAAAACCAACTTAGCTTTATTTGGGTACTCCAATGCCAGGACCTTTTATTCCTCATGAAACCAGGCATTACCCGACAAAACCTACCTTAGGTGCTGTTCAACATTATCTCAGAGTTTTCCTGTGTTTTTTTACGGATAAATGCATCTTTCTAACCATATCTTAGAAATCCACCTACCCTTAAACTTCTTTAAAGTACTTTTTAGTCTAATTGTAAACTGTGTAGATCAGAGCAATCTCCTCTTGCACCCTCTTGGCCCTCTTAAAACTTGAATTAAGTACCTTAACCTGCTTCCTCTATATTTTGATAACACTATTGATTTGATCTAGAAACTTTGTTTCACTAGTTTTACACTAATCTTAAACTTCTCTATATCTTGACAACCCTTTTGATTTGTTCTAGAAACTTTGTGTCACTAGTGTTACACTACTCTTAAACTTATTTAAAATACTCTTTAGTCCAATTTTAGACTGCGTAGATTAGAGTAATCTACTCTTGCACACTCGTGGGCCTTTTATAATGGCAATTAAGTACTTTAACCTGCTTCCTCTATATCTTGACAATTCTCTTGATTTGATCTAGAAACTTTGTGTCTCTTTACCACTGCGCATTGTGGCAGTTTTTAGTTCCTACTCAATTAAATCTCTATTCTCTGTCCTAGACCAGTGATCGCCCATCTTGGCCATCACCCCTAGGAATAAATTATCTGAAATCTGAATCTGAGAACCTTATCGTCTAGTAATGAATGATATACTCTCTATCGAGCTTCTCAGTAACATTCACCCACTCTTAAGCTTCTTCCTGGTTTTATTAAACCTATCTGCTAAAGTTTCACTTAATAAAATACTGATAATAGTGAAATAGAGTTTCAACAAGTAAGAGCCTCATCAAACCAGTACTACCTGTTAAAGATGTAGCTCCCATCATACCGTTGTATTTTATGACTTTCTAATACATCCACTTTAATATGTTATGAGTTAAATATCCTAAATGATCAGTACCTTAACATATCCCGTCGTATTTCGGACTTTCACTCTTCTTATTTCTAATCTTAGATCTACTGCCAATTGAAAAAGAATTAACGAAAACCCACATCATGAGTGCCTCCTATCATCTCGAGAATAACTTCATAGATTCGTTGATCCTAAACTATCGGTGTCTCCTTGCTCGCTCGTTTACGATATATTTCTATTTGGCCATGTTAAAAATCGTTCAGGTAACGTAGGTCATCAATGCGCTTTAATTTTTCGCTCTCCAAGTTAATTGCAGAAAGTGTATCAATCATAGCTCTGAATCAATCAATTCTTCGATTTTAAACTAACTTAGGTCATTAAATTAAATATAGCGCAGTCCAAAACAAGACTAATCTATTCATAGTTACCTAAATATAATACAAATTCCGATTTTCACAAAGTGTATAAAATGTGTTCTTCAATTTAAGTCATAATGAGTAAACAAATATCAATATTTTGGCTTATATTGACTTAAACATTTCAACTATTTCAATTTAATCAACGTCTTTAAAAATATCAAAGTAACTTCTTCAAAAATTCTAAGTCATCGGTGATGGCAAATAACTTGGTAATCAAAGCAAACCAAAAATAAAAAGTGTTTCTATCAACCAGCAGTTTAATTAGTTTTATATCGTATACAAAAACCTGAGAAAATGATTATTAAACTTTTTCTAAAGTAATAATAATATAATATTCCCATTGATATAATAATTAAGGTTAAAGAAAGTTTAATATACGATGAATTAATGACCACTTAAGCCGTGGTTAAACATTTTTATGTTAATTAACCATCTAATTAACCAATCTTTTAAACTTTAAATTTCAGCAATTTCTACTCTAGCCCACTTCAACAACAGCCATTCTCACAACCCCAGCAGTCATTGCAATCCCTTCAACCGCAACAACCTCAACAGCCGCAACAGCCTCAAGAGCCCGTCGATCCGAGGACCTTGGGATGCGGAACGCCAGTCGCCGGCTGCCCACAAACCAGGTACAGGTCTTACGACGGATCCTGCAACAACTTGAGGAATCCAATTTGGGGAACGCCACAGACTCCGTACGTCAGATTGTTGCCAGCTCAGTATGGAGATGGTAAGTAATACAATTTTTGGACACTCATACAATTTATCATCACAGAGTTCTCCAAAGTTGGGTTGAGATAGGGTATAATATCATCAATAGATTATTTTAGTGGATAAAAATTTGAACTTAACTCCTACAATCAATTACTATATAATTTAATGGATTGTCAAGAATTAGCAGAACAAAAAGTAAATATTTATACATGTTGTAAATGAATCGTCTGGTTGAGAATTTACACAGTTTTTAATGTGGGAACATTGCTACAATTGCTTCCTCAAACAGTGGCTTCATCAGACAGATGGCAATTTTCAACTAGAGCATTTCAATAGGTAGAATTGATAACACTTGGTTTATTTCACTGATTCATAATGTTTCTCCAAGAGATAAGTGAGAAAATTATTCAAGTAACAGAACTTTTTATTTACTACATATATAATAATTTCACCAAGTAACAGCCTCTTTAATCCGATACCAAATATTTATACATTATTATTCTTACCTGTCATTGTCAATTATTTTCAATAGATATTACTCATAAAAACCTTTAAGACCTTTGCAAATAAATTAAATTAAAATAGAGAATCAGGTTTTATTATTGACTTGAAGATAAATTTTGGAAACAGCCTTTTATCACCAGCGTGTCTGTTTATCCAATACGAATACGAATTTCAAAATCTAATCAAACTTCATGGGTGTCGGTTTTACGGCACGCTAATGACTCACAAATGTAGCACAATTTAGCGCAAATTAAACTAATCATCGAATTATACTTGCATGAGGTGTTGCACCGTTGCTGTAGATTAGCAAGCTGAATATTCATAGAGATTGTGTTTGTTGCGTAAGGTAATCCATTTTAATTACTTTATTCACATTCAAAATATAACAATTTGTTTATAGTTCTTCGAAAGAAAAAAATGTGGAAGATATCAATTGATTACCTTGGAAGTATTGTAAAATTAATAATTTCGATTCTGATACTACTAAAAATTGTCTAAAAATTTCTAACAAGATTCAGTAATGATTTAGTCTTCTTGGGAATGTTTAGACATTTAGTATCAGAATTTTATCAACATTTTTAAATATATTAAACTTCCAAAATAATAGATTGATATTTTCCAGACCCAAAAAGTAGAAATGTTTGTAGGAAGACAGTAGCGCTAAGATTACTTACTTTTTTCGTTCGTATGTTATAATACTATTTCAACAAAATGTCAAAAAAGGTTTAAATTAAATTAAACTTGGTTTGTTTCACAATTTTTCTCTATTTACTCGGCTATTTTCTCTTTCTAAGGCATTATCAAGAGTAAGTTACAAAAGAGACTGACTGACTTTTCATTCATTAATAGTTTAAAATGTTTCACCAAGTGATAAATAAGAAAGTCATTCAAGAAAGATTCAATTATTTCTATTAGAAGACGTTACCTCAAAGATTACTCGTTTTTATTCTTGCGTTCTTTATATTCCAAACCTATATCAAAATTGTAAAGACAAGCTCAATAATTTATAAATTTCATTCTAAACATGTATATTAAATAAACAAAATTATGACCAAATAATACGTACCTTTAATATTTTGTTTAATTTTTTTTCTTGTAGGTCTTAGTACACCAACTGAATCCAAATCCAATAAAGAACTCCCCGGTGCCAGGACCGTGAGTTTAGTACTGTTCCCGGATGTACCACGCGAAGACCCAAAATGGACGTTGGCGGCTATGCAGTACGGCCAGATCATCACACACGATATGAGCATGATTGCTGGAAGTACTCAAGCACGTATGTGATATCAATTCAAACAAATTTCAGTTTTAATTTAAACTATATAATATTTCAGAACCTCATCAAACACGCTGCTGTACTGATAACGGTCAACTCTTGGAACTGGCCAATATCCCAGAGCACTGCTTCCCAATTCTGATCCCTGATAACGATCCGGCTCACGCTCAGACCAACACGAAATGCATGAATTTCGTCAGGACCATCACAACTAGGGATCGTAGATGCGTTGGGGAATTTGAACCAGCTGAGCAGGTACATTTTTTTGAGTGTATATATTCCTCTATTACATATTTATGTATATATAGTATTTATATCCTTTAAAGTAACAATCTCATTTACACACACACACAAATAACACATAGCGGAAAGACCACATAGTCGATAGCCAAAACACTACTACTACTACTACTAGTTCTTAATGCTTGTTTACTTTATATAAGATGTTAATCCCAAAATTAATTACAGTTGACTGTTGTTAATCACTTCTTGGACTTATCTATTGTGTACGGTAACACCGATGCTGTAAATCGTCAACTGAGAGAATTTAATGGAGGAAGAATGAGGGTAGATATCCGTGGAGGAAGGCAATGGCCACCAAGGGCTCAGAATGCCACTATGTCTTGCAGCATTCAGACCCAAAATGAAGCTTGCTACTTAGCTGGTAAGTAAAAGTTTAAGTTAATGAGATTAAAATATAATTAAAACTAAAATCTTATATTAATAGAAGATTTTAGATAATCAAGCTTTGCTAAGGAGATTTAGTGCAAACAGTAACATGATTTAATTACTAAAATTACATGTAAAGTTTTATAATCTACAAGAATTATTGAAAATGACTTCCAGCTGTGATGAAATAATAATCCAATCTTCTCCTCATTGACTTTCGAAGTCTTCTGGTTCTGATTCTGGTTTAAATCGATGGGAGGGCAGAGAGTTCCTCCGCATGTAGGCCCCAGTGGACCCTTTGTAAGTCCTTCCATCTGAGTCCTCATTTGCTAAGGTGAAGCCAACCCAAGGCATTGGCAAACGCCAGGACTGCAACAAAAGGGACTCTGAGGATGTCTGATGGCCCTAGAAATCCCTCTCCTGTTGTGGATTTACGTAGGTTGGATAATACGGAGCAGTCTAGAAGTTTTCTCTTCTGCTTCACACCCTCGGCAGATAGGGCTAGATTGTAGTACCAGTTTATTCCGATGTGATCGTAAATTGCAGTGTCCTGTTAAAAACCCTACGACCTTTCTTAGGTTTTCTCTGAACAGTTACATACAGTGAACACCAAAACGGGTGTTCATTTCGATGAAGTTTTTAGAGACTCTACAGCCAGGTGTATTGTCATATTGCTCCTTGTGACATCTGATTGATGCAGTTTTCAGTAGGGTACTTAGATATAGTAGGGAGGACAGCAGCACCGATGTCTTTCCAAAACATCATCATTGTGTCACATCTAGCAATTATCCGAGTTCGCAAGTATTTTATACTTTCCAATGGAAGATTGTAAACTAATAACTTTAGAGAGCCCTAAGGAAATTATTCAAGAGGTTTAAATTAAAAATGTGCTGGTGCACCATCGGGCATAAACCACACTGCATTTCTTTTTGCCAATTCCCCGAGACTAAGGTAGCGTTTGTTCTAAAAAGTTGCGATATACCTCGCCAGTAAGACTTCCTGGTTCAATTAGCCAGTCATCATGTTTTCAACCCAAGAACTGATGACAAAAACGATCTTCAAGTATCTCATGTGGATTTTTTCAGCCTAGACATGGTTATTATGAAAATTCTTTATTGCATTTCTTGAAACAAATGCATCATCAGTAGAGAGAATCAGCGTCAGTAGTTGACAAAAGCTATTAACAAACTCCAACATGGAAGAAAATCAACAGGAAAACCTGCCCGAATGTGTTATCACATACAACACATTCGGGCAGGTTTTCCTGTTGATTTTCTTCCATGTTGGAGTTGGTATGGGTACAACAAAGAATTTTACAAACAATTATATGACTTAATTTTTTGAGTAGAAGCAGAATCATATCCAGCACATTCCCTTCCACTTTTATTGTTCTTACTGTCATGGGCATTCCTACTCCTACACTTCGTTTTAATGTGCCTCTCTCATGAATTTATCAATGGTTACCTACCTAAAGAGGGAATCTAATGCAATGCTAAGACAATAGATGGCGTTATCTTGCCTTACAATATACCTGGAGATTGAAAACTCCAAAGTAACTCTCCGTTTCCCTGTCTTCAGCTGCGAGACGCAGATGAGGTCCAAAATAGATCAAAATCGGTCCCTGGTTGTTGTCGATAGGGAACAATAATTTTAAGTAGCTATATACTAAATACTAAATTGAGTATAAATTTATTCTATGTAAAGTAATCTCGTTCTTAAAGAATTTATTAACAAAAACAACCCTTCTCATAAATTCTGACCTTTAATTTCTGCTTAGTTTTTCAACTACTTCATCGTCTTATTATATTTCACCTATAGATAATTTACTTCTACTAATTAATCCTGATATATAAAACTTTATTTTTACTTTCGCTAATTGTATAAAAAATTAATTATTGTATTATAGTGCAGAGTCTGCAATTAATGCTTTTGTGTTCCGAACAGTTTCCTAATCGTCCGTTTACCGTGATGCAGTAATTAGTATTAATTAAAGCAATGTGGCTTTCTAGATACAAGGAGTATTTTTTTGGGTAATTAACGCGAATAAATCTCCTCTCTCAGTATTGATATTGCGATCAAGGTTATTACAGGTGATTAATTATCTCTGAATTGAGCACAATTTTCATTTAATTCTACCTTATTAAAAATCGTAAGCATAAAATCAAATCAAAGTGATGTTTATTATATAATATACTAAGGTAATATTGTTATTATATAAAACAACTAAAGATTAATTCATTAACACTTGATAAGTCCTATAATTCCATATTTAAATTTTTTGCTTCCTATCATGTTTTATAAAAGTTATATCTAATGCTGAGTGAAAAACATTTAATTATTGCTTCCCGGTCAACAACATTTCTGTGGAACCTAGAAAAACTTGGCTTTTCATAAAAAGAGTATAACTGGATGTAACTTTGTTAAAAATGGAAGCTCATATAAAATAATACTAGGCAACAAACAATTTTCAAATTTGAAATTCAAACATCCACTGACCGGTTTCGATTTGTTTTTGAGCTCATCACTGCAGTCAAAGACGGAGAAACTGAATTTTACTTCTCCATGCATCCATAAAGATATATACCACTATGAAGATAAAATCTATTGTCTAAAGCTTTGCATTAAACTTTCCTAATTGAGTGGATGCACTACTCACAATTACAGGAAACTGTCGAGTGATTTTAATATTTGTAAATGTTATCGATTTTTTATTGAAATAATTATCACTATTAACACTTCTCTGTGGTTATCGGAGTTACGTCCACTCAATTAGGATGGTTTAGTGCAACACTTTGGACAATAGATGCCACCTTATTGGTAATATCGATCCTTTGATGAATATTATTATAGCTTTTAGAAAAAAGATGTCACCTTAATTCTAGTATCTATCATTTGATAAAAATCTTAAAGGTTAGATATGTTAGGAAAATGAAAATGAAATCTCTGTCATGTTCATCAATAGGATTTAAAAAGCTTAGGCTGTAATTGATGATATTATTACAGGTGATACCCGTGTTAATCAAAACCCACAGCTGACCCTCCTCCAGATCGTCCTCCTCAGAGAGCACAACAGGATTGCCGATGTATTGGCTAAACTGAATCCACACTGGAGTGACGAGACCCTCTTCCAGGAAGCTAGAAAGATTGCCATCGCCGAACACCAACATATCTCCTACTATGAGTGGCTGCCCATCTTCATCGGATTGGAAAACTCCGTGCAAAACAAAATCCTCTACAACACTAAAGGCCACGTCGACGATTATTCCGAAAGCGTCAACCCCACCGTCATCAACGAGCACGCCACTGCCGCCTTCAGATACTTCCACTCCGCCATTGCTGGTCATTTAGAGTAAGATACTTTTAAAAAATACGTTTTCCTGTCTTCAACTGCGCCATCCTAAGAGATCGAAACCAATCAGAAAAAAAATTATTTAAGATACTTATAGTCTTAACAGTATAACTGTATATAACAATCTGCATAATTTTTGACAAAAGTTGTTCCACTTGTTTTGTTATTCCTAACGTATTTTATTACTTATTGATGATCAATTATTTTTGTGTTTTTAGTTTGGTAACCGAGCACCGTTCAAGCTACGGTAACCTGCGCCTGAGTGACTGGTTATTGAGGCCTTCAGTTTTGGAACAGGGAAACAATTTCGATGATTTGAGCAGAGGCTTGGCCACGCAACCAGAATTATTAAATGATCCTTATCATGATAGTGAGGTAAGTCAGAAATAAAAGCATAATTGCTTTGAAAATATTCTCATCAATTTGGCTTCCAAGAACATCGTTCCAATTCTTTATCTCTTTCAATTCTTAGCTATGAAATAGTAAACTTCGAACTTCGACAGATTTACTAGATAAACACATAGCTTTTGATACAGTTTAGAAGCGTAGCATTATATTTACATGCAATTCCTTCAAGATCTTATCTTATCTCCTTAACTTAATTGACAACTCTTTATCCAATAGACTCCTAGAAGTTAAAATCACGTGCTTTTTTAAAGGTGATCCTCAAAGTTATTCTGTACAAATTAATCATCAATAAACTAACATTTATCGAGACCCTAGATGAAAAGCTTTTAAAGAGCTTTGAAATTTTTTATGATGAAAATCATTTAAAGAGCTTTGTTTGAGATTTTGTTCCTAATCACTTACATGTACGAGTGTCATCCTGAAAAGAGTACCTGTATGGTAATACAAAAAAGGACTAATATTAACAAATATTAAAGTTTTAATTGTAAATCACATACCTTAAACCACGTCTATGCAAGCATTTGTGGTCACGTGTGACGAGTTTTTGTATCCCAGCTTGATATTCGTCTACCGCAAATGTATTGAGGTACTTTCGGTTCTTCATCTCTTTCAATTTTTTTTCTGCCAAAAAATCCTTGAGTAATCTGAAGGAGTTAAATCTGGACTATATACTAATAAGTTATCTAAGTCTAGAAGTAAGTGGATGGTTGGAAGTTCGTACGTAATGATTGATGACCGTCCCGAACGCTAGTCACCATGGGTGTTCTTATTGAAATTAGGAACAGGCGACTCATCCATAACATTTTCTCCATACATATCCTATCCTTCAATTGACGATGAATATCGTAAGGTCGCATATTTCTTGAGAAATCTAAACACAACTGGCTACGTATTTTATTTTATTGAACATTCAATTCAACAGACAGTCAATTTCAGCAAAACTTAACTTTGCACACAGACAGTTGAAATACAAGTTAACATGCTATCACACACCCAATTGCTACTCTAATTGCTAACGCTTCACATCATGAAAACAGGTACTACTTTCCTACTCATATTTTTTTATGTTTGTATTTTTGTATTCATTTTTTGATAGATCTTGTAAAGTGAATAAACTAAACTAAACTAAACTAAACACAACCTAAACATAATTTTCAGCTCTATCTAAAAAGAATATCTTGAAATTATCGCCTTAATTATTTCTGCAATTCCAATTTATAGCTATTCACACTGACCCAAATTTTCTTACAGATTACCCATTTCTTGTTCAGAGGAAACATGCCATTCGGCGGCGATCTAAAATCTTTGGACGTACAAAGGAACAGAGATCACGCCTTGGCATCCTACAATGATATGCGTAACTTCTGCGGATTGCAGAGAGCCCACCGTTTCGAAGACTTCAGCGACGTCATCTCAATGGAGGTCAGCATCAAATGATCTATGATCGATCGAAATTTAAAATTGTATATTTTCAGAACATTCAAAAGTTGAAGAGTCTTTACGGAAGCCCCGATGATGTCGACCTAACCGTCGGCGGATCTTTGGAAGCCCACGTTCCTGGCACACTCGCCGGACCCACCTTCCTGTGCATTCTGACCGAACAGTTCTTCCGCACGCGAGTCGGTGATAGGTTCTGGTACGAACACAGTGAGAAAAACAATGGATTTAACCAAGGTGATTATTTTTTTTCTGCTTCCTTTAAATAGGATTCTAAAAATTGTTTTTGTAGCTCAACTTGGGGAACTCCGTAAAGCCAGCATTTCCAGATTGTTGTGCGACAATGGCCATAATATTCAAGCCATGCAACCCAGAGGTTTCGAAAGAATATCACACACGTAAGTAAAATCTTTTTAATATAATATAATCTACAGTTACATGCGAAACTAATTCAATAAATATCGCTTTTGAAAATTTATATCACTTGATATTGAGTATCAAAAGTCTGAAGAAACTTAAGTATTTAATATTTCAACGATTAGAAATATTTAATAATTTAAACTTAATTAAGTAATACGGAGTTCCAATAAGTAACAGTCTCATCAATCCAGAAATAATTTAAAAATCAATTGAAATAAACTAATTACTTCTTTTTTTATTTTATTTTTAGTAATGTTATAACGCCATGTGAAGACCTTCCAGCCGTAGACCTATCGTTGTGGAAAGACTTGGGTAGCACCCAGCCACCTCAACCAGCTAGTCATCCGGACTTCGGCGGTTTCTTCTTGAAGAAATAGACCTCCCCTTCAACTCTCCAGTATTTAGATTTAGACTTACTACCTTAATGAATCTAAGACTTTTATTTTATGTTTAGTTCTACCCAAAATCCAAAATGTAATTATAGCAGAGTATATATGTTATTGTTATTTATGATTTAGTTCCAAGTCTATCTTAAGCGTCATATTTTGTTTATAGTTAGTTATGTAACAATATGTTTAAAAAAAAAGTTTATATGTAGATATTTGAAATTTTTGAATTGAATAAATTCAGTTTTTTTTTTATTTAATATCTTTTGTTTATTTAGATATATCCTAAATCCTTAAGTTATCAGCAACAAATAAAACAGTAGAAACTGAGAAAGTAAATAAATTTTAATTTATTTGAAACGTTAATGTAAAAAAAAAAAATGTTTATGGTAATTAATTGTGAAAATAAATAAACTTACATTGAATATAATAATCTATATGATTTTTTATTAAAAAGTACAGAATATAATAAAGCCAAATTTTGATAAGATAAGTGCATAATTGCAGACTATAAAATATTACGATTGCTACAGGCAATCTCAATCTTAAAATCACTTATAATAAAAAAACGCTTTGATGAATTTTACGATTTATTACGAAAAACTTTTAATCATTTATTAAAAGCCATAAAAATTATCACTAAAAATAAACTAGAATTTGTTTATCTCAAGTATTCATCACTCACGGTTGCTATGAGATATTTTGTCGAAAGTGTTTATATTTTTGTTTCATACACCATAATAAAAGAAGATAAGATATTTGCAGTAAACACTCGATCATATCGTCAAATTCACTAATAGTAAAGTATTTAATCAATTCATAATTAGGTTAGGAGATAGCGTGCATTATAAATACGACCTATAGATGGTGGATTCCTGCAGTTACCATGTCTCTACCGACATTGTATCAGCATTATACTTCCGGCGGTATATCCGCCGGATTATCAGACGCAGCGCCTCACTTCACCTTGAACAACAAGAACATAACACTTTACAGTGGCGCCATGCATTACTTTAGGGTTCCAAGGGAGTACTGGAGGGATAGATTGAGGAAGATGCGAGCAGCAGGATTAAACGCGGTTGAAACATACGTCCCGTGGAACCTTCACGAACCAGAACCAGGAGTTTACGATTTTGGCGAAGGTGGTACTGATTTCCAAGAACTCTTACGAATTGAGGAATTTCTAAAAATTGCCCAAGAAGAGGATATGTTAGCCATAGTTCGGCCAGGACCTTACATTTGTTCGGAATGGGAATTCGGAGGTTTACCAAGCTGGTTGTTGCGAGAAAAGGATATTAAAGTGAGGACCAGTGATCAAAAGTTTATGACGCACGTCGAAAGATATTTCAAAGTGCTGCTGACACTACTATCAGCCTTACAATTCACAAAAGGTGGACCGATTGTTGCTTTCCAAATCGAAAACGAGTATGGGAGTTTGAAGAGAAGGGATATGGCGTATATGGAAGGGTTGAAAAAGATGTTTCTGGATAATGGTATAGTTGAATTATTGTTTACATCGGATGGACCTAGTATTGGAAATTATGGGCAAATTCCAGGAGTGTTATATACAGGTAACAAATAATATAATATGGTATCAAATAATTCAGTTTTAAAATTAAGGATTTGATTTGATTTTTTCCATTAGAACGCCAGATCATTACATTTTATTCTATTTAAGTTCAGTTAAACTTTTAAAAAGATTTAGTTTTAAACTATTAAGAGAAGAATGATAGCTACCGTTTCTAACTGGTAATTCATGATAAACAGAAGAGTAACGCACTTGCTATGTTTTTACCACTAAAAAATTCTTATTTATTGTAGGAAATTTTCAAGGAAATGCAAAAAAAGAACTGGACATAATGCAAACATACCAACCTGGAAAACCGTCGATGGTAATGGAATTTTGGTCGGGTTGGTTCGACCATTGGACAGAAAGCCATCACACTTGGGGTGTTCTTGCATTTAGGAACGTTTTAAATAGTATTCTAACATATCCAGCATCTGTAAACTTCTACATGTTCCACGGGGGAACCAGTTTTGGATTTATGAACGGTGCTAATATAGCCGATGGAAGTACCGATAACAAAGGCCTTCAACCTGATACCAATAGTTACGATTATGACGCACCACTATCAGAAATCGGTGATTACACCGATAAATATTACGCCGTACAAAAATTAATTAAGCAATACAACAATATCCCAACGCAATTACCTCCACTTCCACAGCCTGCAGCAAGAACAGCGTACGCTAAAGTTAACATCGCGGAGAAAATTAGCTATGAGGAATTAATCCAACAATCACCACATAAAATCTCTAGCGAAGATTTATTACCAATGGAACAACTACCTATCAATAACAATTCTGGACAAAGCTATGGATATATTGTATATAGAATAGAAAATATTGACATACCAGCGGATTCCGTATTAAAAATTGAAGGTAGAGTTTGTGATACCGCAATGGTTATCATCAATGGGGAACTTAAGTCGAAAGTATTAGAAACTCAGGATGATCTTAACGGATTTGGTTATTGGAAATCAAAAGATACCACGTTAAATTTAGGAAGTGAAGAATTTAAGGACGCCACGTTGGACATCGTCGTGGAAAATTGGGGTCGTAACAATTTTGGAGGACTGAGTCAATTCGTTCAGCGTAAAGGTTTATGGCAAGGTGATGTTCTCATCAATGACTCAAAACTGAAAAATTGGACCATCATTCCCCTAGAGTTTAAAAAGAAATGGACGCAATCTCTGAAAGGGTGGAAAGAGGTACAAGCTGGAATTGGACCCGCCCTATATAGAACGCATTTGCACATAGAAGGTTCACCTGTTGATACATTTGTAGATATGAGGAATTGGAAGAAAGGTATCGTCATTGTTAACGGATTTGTTTTATCCAGGCATTTCCACATTGGTCCCCAACAAACTGCGTATTTACCAGGGCCGTTTTTGAAGGAAGGAAAGAATGAAATTATTATTTTCGAACATTTCCAGCCTGCTGATGATGTTTCTTTCTCAGATAAAGTAATATTTGAAACGCATTAAAATAATTTAAGTTAATAGATTTAATTATATACATAAGAAATAAATTATTTTATTATAAATGATTATTTATACCCAAAAAAAAAATTAGCATAGAAATAATGTATTTTTAAATTAGAAGTAGCTTTATCTAAACTGTAGTTGATACTTGTTGAGCTACTCTCTTGATGGAACCAGATATGTAATTTTGGCGAAGAAAAACACTTTTTACTTTTATTTTTAGTTTCCTGACACATGTTTCGATCATACCCAATCATTTTCAAAGGTTAAACTAATTAGTTTGATCGAAACACGTGTCAGGAAACTGAAAATAAAAGTAACAATATGGAACATAACAAGTGTTTTTCTTGGCCAAAATTATCTAAACTGATATCATATTTTATGGTAACTAGTATATTTCTCGTGCATATTTTACAAAACTGTTATTTTCTAGTTCGATTAATTAAATTCCTGCTCGTTTACATAAATTAACTGTTAAATCTAGTTTTGTACGATTATTACTGCAACTTCGCATATTTGAAATAATTTATGTTGTATAACCTATCAACTTTCAAAATTCACTTGTCAAAAAACATGTCTCAGTTATTAGATTCATGTTATGAGTTTACCCACCTTATACCAATATTATACAAGTGGTGGCATATCTAATGGTCTATCAGCAAACCAACCCTATTTCACATTAAACAACCGAAACATCACGCTGTACAGTGGAGCCATACATTATTTCAGAGTGCCAAGAGAATATTGGAGTGACAGGTTAAGAAAAATGCGCGCTGCTGGTTTAAACACCGTCGAAACTTACGTTCCTTGGAACCTCCACGAACCCCAACAAGGCACGTACGACTTTGGATGTGGAGGTTCAGATTTTGGACAGATGCTCGACTTGGAGTTATTTTTGAAAACCGCACAGAAAGAAGACCTTTTTGCTATTGTTCGACCAGGACCTTACATTTGTGGTGAGTGGGAATTTGGTGGCCTGCCAAGTTGGCTACTAAGGGATAAAGACATAAAAGTGAGGAGTAGCAATAAAATATTTATGAGTTATGTTGAGAAGTATTTTAAGGCATTATTATCGATTTTATCGATTTTACAATTCACGCGAGGCGGACCTATAATAGCTATGCAAATAGAAAACGAATTTGGTAGTTTAAGGCACAAAGACATGCGCTATCTGAAACAGCTTCGAAAAATAATCAGAAGGTACGGAATTGATGAGTTATTGTTTACTTCAGATGGACCATCGGCAGGAAATTTAGGCCAAATGCCCGGGACCTTATTTGCTGGTAATTTTCAAGCGGAACCACAATTGGAATTAAGCATATTACAGAGTTATCAACCAGGAAAACCGTTGATGGTGATGGAATATTGGACGGGATGGTTTGATCATTGGGGAGAAACTCATAGCAAAGTGATCGATGATGATTATATTTACACTTTAAGGATTATACTACAATTTCCAGCTTCAGTAAATTTATACATGTTCCATGGTGGAACGAATTTTGGTTTTATGAACGGCGCTAATCTTTTTAATAGAAGATTGGATAATGAGGGTTATCAGCCGGATACCACTAGCTACGATTATGATGCACCTTTATCTGAAAACGGTGAGTATACACCTAAATATTACAGCACTAAAAGATTACTAAAACGGTACAATATTATCAAAACTAGATTACCACGAATGCCCAAGGAAAAAGAAAGAGTGGCTTACTCAAACTTAGAAATAGTAGAGCAACTTAGTTTAGATGACCTTATAGCACAAATACCTGATAAAATCCATAATTACCAATTGATACCAATGGAATTCTTACCGATTAATAACAACTCAGGCCAAAGCTATGGCTATATAATTTACAGAAAGGAAAATATACACATTCCGTCAAATTCAAAACTTATGATCGTGGGAAGAGTGTGTGATACTGTTATGGTATTAATCAATGGAGTTTTAAAGTCTAAAATTTTAGAAACGTATAGTGACATAAGTGGTTTCGGTTATTGGAAGCTAAAGAACTCAGTTTTAAATATTGAAACGGAATACCTTAATGCCACTTTGGATTTAGTCGTCGAAAATTGGGGACGTGTTAATTTTGGCACGATACGTCAATATCGGCAGTATAAAGGGCTTTGGCAAGGGCCCGTATTACTGAATTGTAATCCTGTAGTCAACTGGACAATAATTCCGCTGGAATTTCGAAAAGCTTGGACGTTAAATTTGACAAATTGGCACACACCAAAATATTTAATAGGTCCTGTTTTGTATAAAACGAAACTGATTATTAAGGATGAACCACAGGATACCTTTATTGATATGAGGGACTGGGTTAAGGGTATTGTTATAGTGAATGGTTTCGTGTTGTCCAGGTATTTGAAATTAGGACCGCAGCAAGCTTCTTATTTACCGGCGCCATTTTTGAGGAGCGGAGAAAACGAGATTTTAATTTTCGAACATTTTGAAAGTGGTGATTTGGTGAAATTTTCTGATCATCAGCTGTTTCAAAATATTGAGAATAAACCTGATATCTTTAGAAAAGCAATATCTATTTATATTGAGGATTAATGTAGTAATTAGATAATCATTAATTAACTTATAATAAAAAATTAATATAACCATAAACATTGTCTTTTGTAACATTTTTTCCTCCATAATTAAATGGCTTATTGTTTCCTTATGAATGCATTAGCTTTAATCTTTTCGCATCTGATTACAGCAGTTGAAGGCTACAATGTTCATCATAGGGGTGGATTTCTATGATTTATTTGGTTTCATAATTAATTTACAAATCCACCCCTCTGATATATATGTTTAATCAAGAATATAGCAGCGGAAGTATTAATTTTAAAATATTAATGTTTGTTCGAATGCAGTTTCTTGTTTCTACTTTTAATATACATTTTAACCTCCGTACCTTTAACAAGATAAAATATCTGCTATGAAGAAAACGTAAACGCGCACCAACAACTGAATTTTCTTTCCTCGCATCAAAAACAGCAAGTTTTCCTATGAAAATCATGAAGATCTCTATGAAAGAAAATACCTATGGTCTCAGAGTAGTCATAATAACGATTTCGCTTTAAGTCGGTAGACTCCCTGCACGTCCCAACTATAAGAGTGTACACGATGAATTTTCTCTTATCTCCTCTAGAAAGTGTTTTTATAGTCTTACATAAACCAATATCTACAATCCATTTAAACGCTGACTGAAGAGGCTACCCTACATTGAACAACCAGAAGAGATGTTTTAGTCTGTAGGCACAACAAGATTTACTTTCGCCTAGAGGAAAAAAAAATAAACGTTCTTCTGTCTATAACTGCGCTACGCTAATAAGAAGAAGAACTTTATCATGTATAACAATTGTTGAAACAATAACTAACTATCTGCCAAGTACAAGAACTTTATGACTTACTTAAATGTTATTGGTTAATAGATATGACAAATTTGCCTTTACTTGTTTAAAAACTGAGTATTCTATATTCCAAAGGAAGTGTTTAACGTCTACAGTAATTATAGTAACAAACCTATGAAAATGCCGAGTTGTAAGTTGGACATTTTATTTTTTAAATTTGTTTTTTAAGCTGGATACTCTAATTAAATTTGCATATTAGATAGGAATTAAATGTAA
The DNA here is from genome assembly GCA_963969525.1 of Ontholestes murinus. Lineage (NCBI taxonomy): Eukaryota > Metazoa > Arthropoda > Insecta > Coleoptera > Staphylinidae > Ontholestes > Ontholestes murinus. The sequence continues at coordinate 51,238,619 of OZ018396.1, forward strand.
AAAACTATTAAAAAAATATATTTATATATATAAATTATATTTTATTTAACTATAATTGCATACTTACCTATAATATCTTAATTTTTAACAATAAATAGTTTCATAAATAGGATCTCTAGAAAATTTAATTTCATTTGAAGCTAAAAAGTTTTCAAATATCACAATTTCATTAGTACCTCTCTTAATTAATGGGGCGGGAAGATAAAGCGCCTTTTGGGGGCCTATCACAGCGTACCTTCCCAACACGAATCCGTTTATAATGACGATACCTTTAGTCCACTCCGACATATCAATATAGGTATCAGCGAGCAGATCGACATTGAGTAAACCTTTATATAACGCTGGTCCTGGTTTACGGGATTCCACATCATGCCAACCCACTAAATTGTTGGTCCACGATTTCTTGAATTCCAACGGAATAATCTCCCAATCATAAACCCTCTTTTCGTTGATGAATACCGGCCCTTGCCATATCCCTTTTAATTGTAGATATTGCCCGACATGGCCAAAATTAACTCTGCCCCAATTTTCAACAACCAAATCCAAAGTCACATTGTGTAGGTACGTATCAGTGAGTTTCAATGTTGAATCCTTCATCCTCCAAAATCCAAATCCATTTAAATCGCAGATGTTTCTAAGTATTGGGGAAATAAGTTGGCCATTTATTAATACGATAACACTGTCGCATAATCTACCTTCGATTAATAAATATGAATGAGGTGATAGATCAATATTTGATTTTCTATAAATAATATATCCATAACTCTGACCATTATTATTATTCATTTGTAGAAACTCCATAGGTAGAGTATTTGGGCTTTCAAATATATAAGGCGATGCGTTAATGATCTCATCCATACCTAGCTGTTTTAAATTATATATGGACGAATAAGCAACTCGACTTTTTAAAGGTGGCATCTCTGGTATAGTTATGTTGACTGTGTTATATATTTGAATTAATTCCTTAACAATGTAATATTTTTCCGAATAATCACCATTTTCACTTATCGGAGCATCATAATCATAACTAGTCGTATCAGGTTGATAACCTTGATTATCAATACTACCATCAGCTACATTAGCGCCGTTTAAAAATCCAAATGATGTTCCTCCGTGGAACATATACATATTCACCGAGGCTGGATATGACAGTATCGCATTTAAAACATAAAGAAATTCCGTATTATTTCTCAGATGATGCTCCTCACTCCAATGATCAAACCAACCAGTCCAAAACTCCATAGCCATGAATGGTTTATTACGCTGCAAATACTTCAACTTCTCAAATTCCTTTGTTGGAAAACCACCGAAATTCGCGGTTTGTAAAAAATGTTCAGCTATCGTACCCACATCCTCTGACATAGATGGTGCATCCGCTGTAAATAACAGTTCTTCAATTCCATTATCTAACAGTAAATCACGTAGTTGCATCAGGTACTTTTTATCAGGAACAAAATGTATTTGTTGAGTACTACCGTACTCATTTTCGACTTGAAACGCAATAATCGGCCCGCCTCTTGTAAACTGTAGCATTGCTAAAATCGGAAGTAGAATCGAAAAATAACGTTTTACGTGATTCATAAATAAAGATTGTGACGTCCGTAGTTGTATTCCTTGGTACCTTAAAAGCCAGCTGGGAAATCCACCAAAATCCCACTCCGCACAGATGTAAGGTCCGGGACGCACTATAGCAAATAAATCCTCTTCTTGTGCAATTTGTAGGAATTCGCGAATATCCAGAAAATTCTCCCAGTCCGTTCCTCCTTTTCCAAAATCGTAAACATTCTCTTCAGGCTCGTGCAAATTCCACGGCACGTAGGTCTCAACAGCGTTCAATCCAGCCGCCCTCATCTTTCTCAGCCTGTCCCTCCAGTACTCCCTCGGCACTCTGAAGTAATGCATGGCACCACTGTATATGCTTATGTTTCTATTATTCAGAGTGAAATATGATTGATCGGCGGATAATCCCGTTGATATTCCACCAGAAGTGTAATACTCATATAGAGTTGGTAGTGACATCTTCGTGCCTGAAACGTTCGGCACAAAAGAAAGTTTTTAACAGTTTGCGGCATTCAGTTTTACGGTTTAACGATTTGAAAGTTCCGGCGGTCACATATTGTTTCGATTAAACGTAAGGAAATGTTAACACGCTGGATTTTTACGTGCTCAACTCGTGGTAAATAAATTTGCGAGCGCATCTAATTGAAGGCGTATTTATCGACAGTTTTCAGACAACGAGGTATGTAATTGCGCAATTGGAGGTGTAGTTAATTACAAGTAATCAATTTCATAATTAAATGGTTCTCAACATGAGAGATAACGCACCTCTTTGGGTATTTGACACTTTTGGGAAGGGCGTGGTCAGTAGAAGACCCAGAGAAAATTCGGGGGTATTGAGATGGGTAATGTCTGTTTTAAATTCGCAATAGATGGTAAGTAAAATATTAATGGAGAGCATATTCTTAAAGTGAGCGAAGTAAGAAACTCTGATTAGACTACTAAGAAAGGTCATAAGTAAGGAGGAACACTTAGACTGATAATGGTACTTCAGATTAATACGCCAAATGGTTTTCTTTGATAGTTGTAATATTTGTAACTCCCAAATTCAATAATTCCATATCTGTCGTGGAATTAATCAACTAAATAGTTGATAGTTTTAATGAGTAATTTGTTTTTTAGTCTTAATATAACGTATTGTTGTCTAATCTAATCCACAAACAAACTTCCAAGAAAAGTAAGAACATCAATTGCAGAAATTATAGAAATATCGATACCCTGTGAGTCGATATCAGCTAAAAAGACAAAGGTGTGTGTGCTACCATCGAAATAAAGACCAACAATACTAAAAAAAAATGTATAGCACTATACTATCAAAATCATGTGCCTGTCTTGTAACAACAACCAATTAAGGTATGCTAAAATTGTGTCTCTCCAAACTGGCATGCTGGTTTAAAATCTTATATTTTTTTATTGCAGTACATGTAGCGAGGATTGAAATTATAAAATTAATTGTAGTTTAAACGTAGTTTAAAGTACCATAAAATTAAAATAAAAGTGAATATAATAAAAATGTATTTTATATCACATAAAATTTGGAAACCCCAGTGTTTCAATTATTTCAAAATGTTTGCGTAGATTAAAATATGCATTTTAGTTTTCTATTTTATGATATCATATGTTTTTTTTTTTTGTATCTTACCCTCTAGTAGCTGTCTTTATTATTCTTCTATTATGCTTTTATCCTTATTTTCCCTTTACTCCCATCTACTTTTAGCAATCCATTATATAGTAGTAGTGGTAATAGTAATACTGGTAGTAATTAGATACCAACCATTTGGTCTTGCCTTCGTGTTATTTAACAAATTAGCAATTTCGAATATATATCTATATTATCTCGGTCTATTAACACGTTGACGACGGCATTTTTGTACCCTACAATTATTCATTTAAAATGACAAAATTTGGCTCGCACGCCTATGGTTGTTATGGTTGCTATGTAAATGACTGAAGTCCTAGATGCGCGATAATATTAATTATTTTCACCATGGAAGTAATCAGTGGCGTACCAAAAGCGTAAAAACTCGTGTACCACCGGTGGTACACGCCGGCGTTAACGTGTTAAAGTAGCGTTTTAATATAGGCAACCCAATGTTCAATGTAATTTTATCTCCCGACTCTCCTGGCTTCATTCGTTTTTTTTATTACCTTTTACTTTCTAATCTCATTTATAACGTGTTCGGCATGGTGGTGATATCGTGTTACTTATTCTCTCTATGAGGGGCCCCAGTATGGTCTCATTGTGTAGCAGCTACACCATTCAGTGAGTAGATATTTAAGTTTTATATTACTTTTTCCACAGTCTATTAATTAGATTCATGTTTTCCAACACCTTGTTTGTAAGGTTATAATTTATACATTTGAGTTATTGTAAACTATTTAAAATACAATAAATATTATTGTTTATCCACATATATACATCAGCATTTAGTGCTTGGTTTGTAAAATTTTTATGTTTATACTTATGAAAGTTATGTTTTAATATTAAACTTTTAATTATTTACATTTATAAAACAAACATCATAGTATTTTTCATTTAATTAATAGAATCATTGTATACATAAACTTTAGAATAATGCATTCAGATTATTCTTTAATTATTTATTTATTTTATAACTTTAAAAGGTTATGTATTTTTTATTGAATAACAAATGTTTAAATTGTTCTTTCAATGTCTGTAATTTAAATAATAATACATTTAAGTAATAATAATAATAATAATAATAAAATCAATCAGTCATGTATATAGAAAAAAAATCAGTAAACATAGATTAAACATGATATGTAAATTAAGAACTTTTGTAGGAGACTACCATATTTTAAACTGATAACGATTGTTTTTCGTTATAAAATAGAGACTAATAAGTAAGATACTGGGCCTAAAATTATTAGGATTTAGATTAGATTAGACGGGTTCTTATAGGACAGCCTGGTATATAGGTAATTGTGGAGGCTTCTACTTTGCGATACATTATATATATATATATATATATATATATGATTAAAAATACGAGTTTTTTTTTAAGTTATAGAATAAAATTACCACAATCAAATTATATGTGAGATAGATTCCAATGCCTTGAAAAGAAATAAGAATGTTAGCAATTTCTCTTCCAAATTTCTAATAATTTAAATATTTTTCTTTCGGTTTTAAATTTTTTTCCAAAATTATTAAAACCTACATCGTTTCAATTTCTATTAAAAAAGTCTTTTTAATTTCTTACTTTATCTTAAAAATGCTTTAGCTACAGTTATTTATTTCACATTATTAAAACTTTCTTTTAGTTATTCACTTAAATAGATTCAAAATTATTTAAAACCCCTTTTTGAAGATTTGTAGAATTTTATAACTTTGTTTTTCTCATTTTATCAGAATATTCTTTAAATTTCCTTCCGAAAAATTCTAACACTTATTGTTTATTTTTCTAAATAGATATAAAATTTGTCAGCAAATTTTCTTCCAGACTTCTAAAATATTGTAGCATTTTTCTTCCTTTGTTTTCTCATTTATCTTCTGGATATCTAAAGTTTTTCGTTGTTTTCTCGGGAGGTTTTATTCATTTAAATTTTTCTAACTATTCTTCTCAGTTTTTAATCTTTGAAGGTTTTTTGGAACGACACTTCTCCAGGTTCTACCGTTATCATATGTTCCCACATAAACATTAAAGGTATTCGTCCACTGCTTCTTTTTTGGAGACAGTCTCTTTTGGATGGCCTTCGTCCTCTTTGGTTTGATTGCTTTGGGTTTTTTTTTCGTAAGGACCGCTCCTGGTCGTCTTTTTGACGGGGATGGCGACTTCGCCTTCAATTTTGCTACCTTCTAGAAATGTCAAACAAATAAACTCTCTAGTTTCTTCTGCATTTATTTTTCTCATTTTTCCCTCCATTTCCAACTTTATCTTATTGGCAATTCTTCTCCACATTTCAAAATTATAATTTCCAACGCTTTTTTATCATATTCTCAAAAAAAAATCTGGATTTGTACCTTTCTAGAAATCATAATGATGGTTGCGACCGTTACTACGTGGTAATTCATAATGAACACTGAATAAAACACTTATAGCCGTACTAATAGACCGAGATTAATTCTCGGATTGTAGAATCCTAGATTAATTGTCGTATTTTTTTAGTTACATTTAAATATCACTGATTAAAACACTTAGAACCTTTCTTCAATATTTTATTTTTATCCAGATGCACATTTCGGACACAAAGTGTCCATTATCAATGGTTTGATACAAATAAGAGAAATGTGCATCTGGATAAAAATAAAATATTGAAGAAAGGTTCTAAGTGTTTTAATCAAAGTTATTATTATCTTCAAGTAACTCAATCAACCAAATTAAATAAATATCACTGGTTTTATGTTGGTATCACGGAACAGCTGATGGTATTGTTAATATAACCCGTGATTGTCAGTTGAGGAGCATGTGCAAAGTTTGTTTGCAAAAACATTAAATGAAAATAATTCTACAATTTTCATTGAAAATAATTATCGACTGTACTTACTTTAATATTGATTAAATAAAAACAATGTTTATTCCGTGTCCCTTATCACACAAACTAACTTTGCAAACAAACATTTCACGTCCTTCTTTACTGACAATCACGTCAGCTGTTCCGTGATACCAACGTAAAACCAGTGATATTCAAATGTTACTAAAAAGGTTACTAAATCTGACAATGAATTTAGGATTCTTCAATCCGAGAATTAATCTCTGACTATTAGTACGGTTGTAACTATGTTTTTAACCACTATAATTTATTATAATATATAAATATATTAGAATGTGTACGACTTAAGTTTCGACTTTTGACGGTCATTATTACTTGATAATTATTATCATAATTTCAAAGTTTCTGTTTTATAATTCTTTCAGAATTTATTTCTTTATTTTAAATTTTCTAGAGATTTCTCTTCATATATTCTTTCAAATTGTTTCTTTATTTAATTGGAAATTCTGTTTCAGAGTCTCTACGATGTTTCTAGTTGCTTTGGGTTGTTTCGTAGGGCCGCTCTTGATCGCCATTTTGACGGGAATGACGACTTCGCCTTCGATTTTGTTATCTTCTAGAAGTTTGAATCAAATAAACTATTTTAAATTTCTCTTAAAAAATAGTCTCTTCTGCACTTCTTTTTTTAATTTTATCAATGTTTTCTTCTTCTTCTTACTTTATATTACTGGCATTTCTTCTCTAAATTTCGAAATTATAATTTCTAAGCTTTTTTATCATATTCTCAAAAAAAATCCTGAATTTGTAATTTTCTAGATATTTCTCTTCTCTGTTTCTGCTTTGTCTTTCTAGAATTTCTTTTTTAAAGTCTCTTCGAGATTTCTAGAATTTTCAAGCAATTGCTCTTTTAGATTTCTTTCAAAAATCATTATTTTACAATTCAGCAAAGAATATTCCCTTTGCTTTCTACATTATAATCATTCTCTCAATTTTTTTTAGATTTGAAATTTTCTATAAATTTCTGTTTATTTATTTTATTTATTTATTTATTTATTTATATATAACCCAACAGCCAAGAAGGCCAATTACAGGATAACTTAAATATTACATTGTATAAATAAAGTAATTGTAATACAATAACTTAAATTAGTGTGAAATATTTTAAATCTCGTTGACAAACTGAAAATTTACAACAATAATTTGCATTCTCTTCAGATATCCTTTTCTATTTGTTACTTTATTTTAATGGAATTTCTTTTTTCAGAGCCTCGTCGAGGTTTCTAGATCTTTAGAGCAGATTTCTGTTAAAAATTTCTTCCTTTGAATAATCACTTTATTAAAATTCTGCAAAAAATATTTCATTTCTTTAATTTTAAGTTCAACATTTTCTCAGACTGTTTTTCTTAATTTGGAATTTGTTAGAAACTTCTCTTCAAAATTCTTTTCTATTCCTTACTTTTTATTATTGGAATTCTTCTTGGTTTATAGGAGTTTTAGGCAAATACATTTTAGATTTCTTTCAAAAAAAATTTCTTTTCAATAACTATTTTATTAAAATTCTGCAGAAAATATTTTATTTCTTTTCCAAATTTCAAGATTTCTAAAGTTAAAAGTTTTCTTAGAATGTTTCTCATAAATTTAAATTTTCTTCATAAATTCTTTTCTATTTCTTTTATTTTATTATTGGAATTTCTTTCACAATGTCTCTTTGAATAACTAACAAACAATTACTTTATTAAATTTCTTTTAAAAAAATTATTCTTTTCAATAATTATTTTATTAATATTCTGCAGAAAATAATTCATTTCTATTACAAATTTCAAGATTTGTAAAGTTCAACAATTTCGCATAATATTTTTCTTGGTTTCACTTCAATAATTTTTTCTATTTCTTACTCTTTATTATCGGAATATCTTTTTCAAAGTCATGTCTTTATGTTGTTTTTAAATTTATTTTATCTTTTAACACTGTTATATTTAATTTTAAGTGATTCATCATTATATGTACTTTTTATATTACCCTGTTGGGTAATAAACTATTATTATTATTATTATTAAAGTCTCTAGAGGTTTTTAGGGCTTTCAAGCAATTACTTTTTTAGATTTCTTTAAAAAAATCTTCCTTTAATAATCATTTTTTTAGAATTCAGCAGAGAATGTTCCATATATTTTCCACATTTAAAAATTTCATCATTTCCTCAACATTTTTTCTTGATAACAAATTTTCTAGGAATTTTCCTTCAGAAATACTTCTCTATTTCTTATTTCATCTTCAAAGTCTCTTCGGGAATTGTAAAAGTTTCAATCAATTTCTCTTTAAGATTTCATTTTAAAAAAGATTCTTTTCATTAATTATTATATCAGAATTAAGAAGAAAATAATTTTCCATTTTTAAGAAATTTTTTATCGTCTTTTATTTTTTATGGGAATTTCTTTCAATCAATTTCTGTTTTAGATTTCTTTTAAAAAATGTTTTTTCATTAATTACTTTATTAGAATTCAGCAGAAAATATGTTTCCATTTTCTATGAAATTTTTTATCATCTTTTATTTTTTATCGGAATTTCTTTTCAAAATTTCTTGAAACTATTTTCCTGTTTTATTGAATTTTCTAAACAATTCCTTTCGGGTATTTTTCTTTGTTTAATACCTTATTGTATCGTGTTTACTGTTTTAAAGCCTCTTTTCAAAGTTCCTACAATTTTTAATCAATTTCTCTTCTAGATTTTGCCTAAAAGAATTTCTCTTTAAAATTGTATTAAATAAAAATATATTTTTTCACTTTGAAAGAATATGAAATACTTCCTTAAACATCAACGGAATATTTTGTAGAAAATTCTGTGATATTTCTTTTAGAAGTTTTAGAATTTACAACAACGTTTCTTCCAGCTTTCTAACTTTTCTTCTTTTTCAAAGTCTCTTCGAAAAGTTTCGAAAAGTTTTAAGCAATTACGTTTTGATCTCCTTTTAAAAAATCCTCCTTTTAATAATCATCTTTTAGAATTTATTTCGTTTTTACATTTCAAGATTTCTAAAGTTAATGATCTGCCTAGAAATTTTTTCTTGATTTCGACATTTCTAGAAAAAAATTCGTATTACTTTATTTTGTAAAAATTTCAAAGTCTCTTCGAGGTTTGTACAACTTTCAATCAATATCCTTTTTAGATTTCTTTTTAAAAAATATTCTTTTCGTTAATCATTTTATCAGAATTCGGAAGAAAATATTTTTCCGTTTTTAGGAATTTTTTTATTATTGTTTATTTTAATCGGAATTTCTTTTCAAAATTTCTTTTATTATTTTGATATTTTGAAGTAGTTTATTTTATTTCTTAAAACTATTTCTTGTTTTATTATATTTTCCAAAAAAATTGTCTACAGACATACTAATCTTATCGTAATTTTTGTTTTCAAGCCTCTTCTACAATTTTTAAACAATTTATTTTCTAGATTTATCCTAAAGGAATTTCTCTTATAAAATTCATTATCATTAAAATATTTTTCCATTTTCAAAGAATTTTCTTAAATTTTAATAGAATATTTTCTTGAATTTCTGATAATTTCTTTTAGAGTTTTCCAAAACATCTCCTTTAGTTTTCTAAAGTTTTTCATTATTTTCTTATAACTGAAATTGCTCAATTTTTTTGTTGTCATTTAAAATTATGTAGAAAAGAAAAATTCTTTTCCATTTCATACATTATTTCTTATTCAAATTTCAAGAAATTTCTTTGGGTATTTCTAAAGTTTTACATCATTTTCTCAAAATATTTCAATTCCACTTCCAGAGTTCTAGAATTTTCAAGCAAATGATCTCTTTTGCATTTAAAATGTTGAGATTTCTAAAGTTTTTCATCAGTTTCTCGGTCTTTTCTCTTGATTTTATTGATTTGAAATTTCTCTTCAGATTTTTTTTCTAGTTCTTAATTTATCTTTAGTATTTTATTTTTTCTTCAAATTTTTTTTTCTATTCATTACTTTTTCCAAATCTCTTCGTTGTTTCAAGAACATTCAAGTAATTTCTTTTTTATATTTCTTTTAAAAGAATCATAATTTTATCAGAAAATATATCAACAGAGAATTGTTTTCAACTTTCCAGGAAACTTTGTTTTATAATTTATTGGAATTTCTTTTCAAAATTTCATGTAGGATTTTCAAATTTTCAAGCAATTTCTCTTATTTCCTGTTTTATTAAATTTTCTAAAAATAATCGAATTAATTTCTTACTTAATCTTAGCGTAATTTCTTTCTCAAAGCCTCTTCAAGCTTTCTACAATTTTCAAGCAATTTCATTTCTAGATTTCTCTCTAAAAAAACCTCTTCAAAAATTATATCATCATACAATAGAAAAATATTTTTGCATTTTTTAAAGAATTTTTAATTATTTCTTAAACTTCATCGAAACTTTTCAGAAGTATATTTTTGAGTTTTATTAATTATTTAAAATTTTGTAGAATATTTCTTATTTCATTTCTTACTTTAGAGATTTCTAAAGTATTTCTTTATTTTGTCAGAATTTCATTTAAAACTTCTCTTCAAAAATTCTTTTTAATATTCAGTTTTACTTAATCAGCATGTATTCTTTAATGCCCCTTCGTGGGTTTTAGAATTTTCAAGCAAATAATTTCTTTTGCATTTCAAATTTTGAGATTTCCAAAGTTCATCATTTTCTCAGATTTTTTTCTTTATTTTACTTATTTTAAATTTCTCTTCAGAAATTCTTCACTGTTTCTTAATGTACCTTATGGGAATTTCTTTTTCAACGTTTCTTCGTGGTTTTAAGAACTTTCAAACTATTTCTCTTTTAGATTTCTTTTAAAATAATCTTCCTTTCATTAATAATTTTATCGGAATTCTGCAGAGAATATTCTTCATATTTTCAGAAATCTTTCTTTTATAATTTATTGGAATTTCTTTTTAAAATTAGTTTCATCTAGAATTTTGAAATCTAGCAATTTCTCTTATTTCTTGAAAATATTTTCTGTTTGATTAAATTATTTAAAATTTTATCTTCAGAAATTCTTATTCATTTGTTACTTAATCTTCATTTTTTTAAAAGCCTCTTCAGGGTTTCTACAATTTTCAAGCAATTCCTCTTCTAGATTTCTCTTTAGAAAATTTCATCAAAAATTATATCATCAGAAATCAATAGGAAATATTTTTCCATTTTTTTTTAAAGAATTTTTAATCATTTCTTAAACCTCATTGAAATTTCTTTGAATTTTTGAGGAAGTTGCTTTTATAGTTTTTGAATTTTCAAGGACTTCTCGTTCTAATTTTTTAGTTAAAAACTTTTCCTGCTTTTTTCTGTTTTAATCATTTAAAAATTTGTAGAATATTTCTCTTCAGAAATTCAAGGACTTCTCGTTCTAATTTTTTAATTAAAAACTTTTCCTGTTTTTTTTCTGTTTTAATCATTTAAAATTTTCTAGAACATTTTTTTTTTCTCTTCAGAAATTCTCATTCATTTCTTACTACTAAATACTAAAACATCTTTATTCACAGAAGGAAATAAATTATAATACATGTATTGTATAAAATAAAATAAAATAAAATAAATGCTGATACAGTTGTCTTCTTCTGTTTCATGGCTATCGACCGGTGGTCTTTCAGCCCTTCATATCTTATTTTATCTGAATTTATCAGAATTTTATTTTGAAATTTTCAAAAAGTTCCTTTCGCAATTTCTAAAGTTTTTCATTATTTTGTAAGAATTTTATTTAAAATTTTCTTTAAACATTTCTTTCTTTATATTATTGAAATAATCTCACTTGCATTTAAAATTTTGAGTTCTGTGTTTTTCATAATTTTCTCAGATTTTTTTCTTGATTTGAAATTTTCACAAAATTCCTCTTCCGAAGTTCATTTCTATTTCTTAATGTACCTTATCGGAATTTCTTTTTCAAAGTCTCTTCGTGGTTTCTAGAATCTTCAAGCAATTTCTCTTTTAGATTTCTTTTAAAATAATCTTCTTCATTTGAATCATTATTTTATCAGCATTCAGCAGAGAATATTGTTTCACTTTTCTGATTTTTTTCTTTTATAATTTATTTTTAAAAGTTTCATCTAGGATTTTGAAATTTTCAAGCAATTGCTCTTATTTATAGAAACTAATTCATTTTTTATTAATTTTTTTTGAAAATTCTCTTCCGAAATTGTTATTGATTTTGTACTTAATATTATAATTTCTTTTTCAATGCCTCTTCAAGGTGTCTACTATTTCAAACAATTTATCTTCTAGATTTCATCAGAATTTAGTAGAAAAATATATTTACAAGAATTTTTATTCTCATTTCTAATAGCTTATCAGAATTTATTGAATTTTTGAAATTTCTTTTAGAGTTTTAAGATTTTCCAGAACGTCTTTTTTAGATTTCTAGAATTTTACATCACTTTCTCAAAACATTTCCTGATCTCTTTAATCATATATTTGATTGCCTTGTTTGTAACATGTGTAAACTCTGTAAAAGCAGAAATAAATAATAGTATTATTATTTGAAATTATGTAGAAAATGCTCTTTCGAAATTCTTCTTTATTTCTTATAGAAATTTTTCGAATTTCAAGAAGTTTTTATTGGAGATTTCATATTTCTTTTTAATTTATTTATTTAAAATTTTTGATAAACTTTTCTTCAAAAATTCTTTTTAATTTCTTACATCTAATCGGAATTTATTTTTTTAATTCCTCTTCGTGGGTTCTAGAATTTCCAAGCAAATAATCTCTTAAATTTTTATTTAAAAAAATATTCCCCTCAAACTGCATTTCGTGTATTTCTTTTATGAGAAATACAGTAAAAGTTTCAAAGAAATTAATGTTAAACTCAATTATTCTGGCATTAAAATGTAAAATCTTAGTTTGATTAGATAACTTATGTGATAAGTATAGACTTTGATTATAAATCTAATGCTCCTAAGACTATACTACCTAAGCCTTTTAAGAACGTTTGATAGTAGAGGCATTTACTTCATGGTACATATTGAATGAGTTGTAATTGAAACACGATAACTTTGTTTCAATACTATATTTTTTAATTACACCTTACAAGAACATTTGAATAACCTTCAGATAATTAGTGATCAGTTTAGACTTTGTTCCTAGCTCTAATACTTCTATAATGTTCAACACTTATAAGAATAATTGTATCTTCTATATTATCCAACCCTTATAAGAACAATTGCATATCCTTTATATGAAACATTAATTTACGTACTTAAAAATATGTCATAAATCTTCCTTTTTACTTTTCACATACTCTAATAACTTTAACACTATGTAATCACTTTCTCCACTTTTGTTTTTTTTATTTTTTAAACTTAAATTACATATGCTATCTTTTAAAATAATTTAATTATGCGGAAATATTTTACAGAAAAATTCAAAATATTTGTTTTATTGATTCTACACAGTTTAATGCAAAATCTCATTTTTATAACATTATCAAATATTAACTTAAACTGATTTTGCCTAATATTTACTGATTGGCTTAATCTAATGGAATTTATTTCTAGGAAATCTAAAACATGCACTAATTGACCTAATACAATGGACACACTGGGCGGTCAAAAACTTTTCAGATAATTACCACAAACACACAAATTATACCTGCAGCCATAATCCGGTTAATCGCGCTCAAACTCATCACAAAAGATAACCCAACCCATTATCACCATTCACTATATATTATAAGATAAAGACAATGAGCACAGTCGTATTTCAATGTTACTAGAAGTTACATCAGTTGCATCGAACACCGCGCACCATGGAAAAAACAGAAGATTCGTAAGTGTCATCGAATTTTTGAGTGTATTTAGTGTTCCTTACACGTGTCAGTGCCAGCGTATTTACCGAATTTTCCTTACAGATCAGACTGTGAGAGTGTTTTCGACGTCTACGATATCAGGCATGTACCTTCGTTGTTATCTTCCTACGATGAGAGCATAAACCTCGACTCCGAAATTTTGAGCATGGCATCGCTGAGCGCGTTTATGTTTTTGAGTAAGTATGTTTTAGAATTTTTTAGAAAGTTACACGCACTAAATGAGTGCATTAAATGAGTGCGTTGGTAGCAGACGTTTTCGTATTTCGAACTTGTTCGAGTTTGATAAGATAAGCGCCATATGTTTGTATACAAGGCTCGGGGTCGATAATTGAAGGTTATTAATTTAATAAACACACGTGATTATTTCGTTTTAACATACTTCATAGTTTCTTCTGGTTTAGAGATTTTGACATGAGATGTTTTTATTTTGAAGAGGGCTAATTAGTAGATAAGATATTATTAATTGCTTCCAAACAATATCCTAATCTTGTTTTGTTTCATTAAATTTAGAGTAAAAATAATTATCAAAATGTATAGAATATACCAAAAAAGGTTAACTATATTATTACAGAATTATTTTTTTTTGTCTTAAAGTAAATAAAATATTTTCGATTTTATTAGAGCGATCAGATGTTTTAAAATTATATCCCAGTATAATAAACGACAGGAGTTCTTTTCTTTTAATGTTAACAGTCGCAATTAGCATTGAATTGAAATGTTTGGTAATTAAAAGTCGCGTTATAATTTATTCATTCATTCACGTCAATGACCGTGTAAATAAAATAAATATAGCTTAGAAAAATTTATATTGCTTTGGGCTTTTTTGGGAAGAGTATCGAACTAAACTCAAATTATGTTTCTTGAATTCTTGAATCACTTTCTTATTTATCACTTGGTGAAACATTTTGGACTATTACTGATAAAGGTTTAAATTAAATTACACTTGGTTTGTTACACATTTATTTTTAAACAAACAAGTGTAATTAAATTTAAACCTTCATCAGTTATAGCTCAAATAGTAGTGAACAAATTTATTTATAAAGATTTTTAGTTAGTTATGCATTGATGTTTCAACTGTGTGTTTGTTTTAGGTCAAAATGAATCAAAAACCAACTTTGGATTGACATCGAAGGATGACGATATCAATAATAGCCGCAAGAGGTTGTCATTGGCATACGAGCGTTTGCATTCTATGCCGAAACTGCTTTCACAGGAGTTATCTCAGCACGTACAAATTTTAGATATAAGCAACAATGAATTTGAGTAAGTATAAATCTTGCAGATATTCTGAACGTAAATAAAATGGTAAATTTAAATACTTCGATAAATCGGAGTTTACATGTGCCTTTCAATCCAGTAATTATGTTCCATGAAGTATGACAAAATTATATGATCGTAACTTTTTCATTGGGAAATTAAACGAAAATTAATTAAAATTTATGTTATGTTTGATAATGAACCGTGAATGTTCGAAACTATAGTCACAGCAATAAATATTTTTATGGTAAAACAAAGTTAAATTGTTTCAATTATCTTATTAAAATGTACCACCAAGTTAACGCCGACAACATTCAAGAATTAAAATTGTGTCTTTTGAGATGATTTAGACCATTTTTAAAATTCGTTTCGATAAAGTATCTTAAAAACTTATTGATATTAAACTAAAACTTTGAAGTTATGATTTCATTCATCGTTGCCAAAGGTGAAAAACTCTTAGCAAACATCATTCTTAAGAAGTGTGTGTTTACTTGAAAAATTTTTCGGATTCAATTTCAATACATTTTAGATATATGGATTTGTGGAGGCTTCTACTTTTTGATACATTTATAAATTATTTAAAAAATATTTATAAAGGTGTTTTTAATAATTTTAGATTTAAGTAACAAAAATTTTTAGTAGGTATAAAAGTGGCAGTTAATCTGAACAAAAAATTCTAAATATATATTTCAAAAAACACTTTAAGTGTAGGTTAAGAAAAAATAACACTTTGCTAGTATCACGAATTTTACGGCTTCAACTTTATTAGGTGTTTAAACAATGTTTACAAGCATTTAAAATGCCAAAATAATATTTCTAAAAACCACTTTGGTATATTTGCGTAAATGAAATACAATAACACTTTCAAATATTTATTTTGCCGTTCGCGAAAATTTACCAAAGTGATTAGAATATGAACGTTCAACAACTAACAACCTCAACTATTCAGTTATTTCTAAAAACATTTAAATACTTCAATAATCGTTTAATTAAAGTATCCAAGCGCCTAAAATGTCATTAGTACAATGATTATTTTCCATGTACAAAATAACAAAGTATTGCTACTGTAGTAACTCTTTTTGGGTTCGAAATTTAAATGGAAATTAAGTAAAATTGTGCCTTTTGAAATGATTTCGGCCAATTTTGAAATGCATATCATGAAAACGTCTATTGATTTCAAAGTTTTAACTTTTGTTATTAACTATCAGGAGTTGCTTTTAGTAAATTACATTTACAAGAAGTCTACGTTAACTTGAGTCCTTTTTGGATTCCATTTAAACAAATTAAGATCTATCACAATGCAATGAATTGAAGTAATTATAAACCTCTGATCTTAAAATACTAAATTATTATTTCAGAACCAAAAGTAATCGTTTACAGACATCTAAAATGTCATTTAGTTCGACAATAATTTTTCCTGTAGGAAGAATGACATATTTCAAACGTAATTCTTTATGAATTGTGTCCTCTGTGATGATTACATCTTTTAGTTTGATATTTAAACAAAAAGTAATTAAAAATGTGACTTCTGAGATGTTTTCGGCTATATAAACAAACAAAGTTTTACAATATATAGTTCACGTCACAAAATATCGCTTCAAGAAACGATACAATAACATTCAGTCTGATAAAGTAAACCAAATGCATTAGAAAAAAAACGCACTCTAAAACTTTCGTCGTTTTTTTAAGCGATAGTTTGTGACGTACGACGGAAGATCCAACGAACAGACTATATTATCATTTTTGACATAACTTTTTGCACGTCATTTGCAAGTGTTGAATAAACAAATACAAGGTATTAACAATTTATAGGTGAGATATGAAATTTTGATAAACCTTATTGGCGAAGAAAAGATTTATTAGAAAGGATTTATTAAATGGGATTAAGTGAAGCATTATGGGGCAGAGGTGTTTAAGAGTATAAAAGAACTTGTTGTATGTCTATGTCGGAGTGCTCTATAATGTTCATTAAATCTATTCTCAAAACTCCTACTTGTCTATCCTATATATGTGCCATTACATTAGGAACATGAAATTTGGTATATTTTTTAATTGATCGGATTTTATCTTTAGCGTTAAGTTCGGCTATTTTTGAAATTCATTTCGTTACAATTTCTTGATTTTAAACTGAAATTTTGTTTTATATTTTATTATCAGTGGTGAAAAGCTTTTGGTAAAGAATATGGACAAACAATAATATTTATATTTTCTATTTATGGAATTTGTAAACATAACCATTTTAACCCTTAACTGCACTACTACAATTTTGTAACATTACTGCACATGGGGTCTTCTAGGACCCCAAGTTGAAAAATTGCTTTAAAAATTCTTCTATCCTCTATATAGGACTACAGAACTGTACAAAAGTGTTAATTGGTACACTATGGACCAGAAAAATCAGCCATACTAGTGAGTCAACTCTTTTCCCTCTAAGATTGAGAAAATAAGTTAAAAAAATTCTTAGAATGAACACTTGAAATTGTAGGTAATGGTGTATTTTATACTATATTTCAAAAATAAGTACAGTACAAGGGCTTCTTTCAAAAAATATTCTTGCAAAAAACTAGAGTCAAATAACTTTGATTAAAACACTTAGAACCTTTCTTCAATATTTTATTTTTATCCAGATGCACATTTCGGACACAAAGTGTCCATTATCAATGGTTTGATATCAAACCATTGATATTTGTGTCCGAAATGTGCATCTGGATAAAAATTAAATATTGAAGAAAGGTTCTAAGTGTTTTAATCAAAGTTATTATTATCTTCAAATAACTTAATCAACCAAATTAGAGTCAAATATATAAAAAGATTTTTCCATGTAAAAAAGGCATATTTAAAAAAAAGTAATGCCACAGCAATGAAGACATAAATAGACATAAATAACTAAACTGTACTTTTATGAAAGGATTTGGTCCCTCAGGACCCCCAGGTGCAGCTAAGGGTTAAGAAACTACACATAATTCAATAAATGTATACAAATGTTTCGGCTCAAGTTCACGTTCATACAGTATTTTACTCTCGCCCAAATGTTGACCAAATAGCTTTGTTTGCTACCAGTAATTGTCTATTCGATGATTGTCATCAGTTTACAATTGCTACGGGTCAATTTTCGCCTATTGTGGTCTCATCAGCGCAGCTCAGTTGCTAGGGAAACAATAATTTATCGTTTTTTGTAATATTTCATTTACAAGAGGTCTGTTTTTTTCTTGAGGATTTTCTGCTGCTATATTTCTGTTGCCAGTAAAGTTCTTTTTGATTATTTCTTATCAGTGTACTTATCAAATTATTTATTTCCAGAATTAAATCTTAAACATATTATGTCATGTTGACATATATTCTGTTGTAATTTATTGATTTGACGAGGCGGATACGTGTTGGAACTCCATATAACAATTTGAAATAAAACAACACAGTTGAAAGGGTTGCATAGCTACTATATAAATAAATATGAAACCCTGTCAACTATGTTGTTTTATATACAATAATTTAAAGCCTTTGGTCAAACTTCATTCACAAGAAGTCTGTACTTTCTTGAATACTTTTTTGTATTTTTTTATGAATTGCTGCTGGATTTTTGCTGCTAGTGAAGGTTTCTTTGGTGAATTTTCAGCTATTTACTTGCCTTCTGTGGCTTATTTAGTTACTGAATGAAAACTTAAATATATCAGGTTGACATACACGTTGTCCCCTGAAATTTTGAATACGAGTATGAGTAATGTAATGTGTTTGTATTGTATCTCGATTATTATTATTGGTTACCATGGTTGTTGCTGCAATATGTCAAATTTGACTTACATAGCTTCAAAATTTTAACAGGAATTTTATGAATGTCTGGGATATTGTTTGGCTCAACAAGGATATGTTTTCGAACATTTAATAAGATGAACATTGTAGTTATTTGTTATTCGATACATCAGAATTGTATTTGTAAAAATAGTAATATTAAAATATCGCGTAAATATGTTTCCGGTTGGTCAGTCCAATAAAATATTTGACGAGCGTGGTAACTAAGTAACAAGTAATGCATTTAAATTCTCGTATTCAAAATTTCAGGGGACAACGTGTATATCCTGTTGTAGTTTCTCTAACTCAAATCAAACAATATCAATAATAGCTAAGGACCAGTTTTGATAAATTATTGTATCACTAGTGGAGACCAGTTGAGAGGGAAACGATAATTTTAAGTTTTTATTAATACTTCATGCATAAAAAGTCTGTACTTTCTTGAGGGATTTGCTTCTAGATTTCTGCTGCCAATAAAGGTCTCTTCGATGTTTTTTCTTCAGTTTATTTGTCTTTTATGGCTTATTTGTTTACAGAATAAAAATTAAATATATTATGTCACGTATATTCTATTGTAATTTCTCTCATTCAAATTAAACAATATCAATAATAGCTAAGGATCAGTTTTGACAAATTCTTGTCTCATCAGTGGACCTCAGTTGAGAGGGAGACCATAATTTAAAGTTTTTGGTAATACTTCATTCACAAGAAGTTTATACTATCTTGAGGGCTTTTCTACTAGCTTTCTGATGCCAATAAAGGTCTCTTTGATGTTTTTTCTTCAGATTATTTGTCTTTTATGGCTTATTTGTTTACAGAATAAAAATTTAAATATATTATATCACGTGTATTCTGTTGTAATTTCTCTCATTCAAATCAAACAATATCAATAATAGCTAAGGATCAGTTTTGACAAATTCTTGTCTCATCAATTGAGCTCAGTTGAGAGGGAAACGATAATTTAAAGTTTTTGGTAATTATATTTAAAGTCTGTACTTTCTTAAAGTCTCTTTGATGATTTTTCTTCAGATTTGTTTACAGATTAAATATAGTTTATCACTTTGACATAATTTGTAATTTTCAATAATGTAAATATTAATTATTATTCTGATCTCAATACCATAACTTAGTTCAATAAGAAGCAATAAATTAAAATTTTTTAAAGTTAGTATAATTGCATTAATAAGAACTATGTGTTTACTGAAGAAGTTATTTTAGGATTATCTTTATAAATTCTGTTACCTACATTCAATGAAGATTTTTACCAATACATATTTTTATAATATTAAAAATTAAACGTTTGGTTTCGTTATTTAATGGTATCTCGAAATAAATGCGACCATTGTCACGCAATTTTATTTTTTTAAACCCTTTGGTGTAAATCCCATGGTTTTCAAGAAAAAAAAAAAGAAAAATGCTT
Organism: Ontholestes murinus; assembly: GCA_963969525.1. Taxonomy (NCBI): domain Eukaryota; kingdom Metazoa; phylum Arthropoda; class Insecta; order Coleoptera; family Staphylinidae; genus Ontholestes; species Ontholestes murinus. Next base: position 51,258,906 of record OZ018396.1, read on the forward strand.
TTACAGTCGCATAATATACCATTATAGATTGAACTTACTGATTGTATTAACAAATTATTGAATATGCTATTATAAAATAAGATTTCCTTTTCAAGTATTACATAAATATACCTTTGATTTGTTCTCGTTTGTATTAAAGTTTACAATGTTTGCATAATTATGAGTATATATGGTTGCATACAGTAAATTAAATTAAATACAAATAAAACACTTTTAAACGTTGTATAACAGGGAAATTAGTGAAGTGCAAATATTCAACAGTATATTTGGTGCAAATTTTAAGTCAACATTATATAATATATATTCTAATCTATAAAAATAAATAAATTAAAAATTTGTACTTTATAAATTCAATTATTTTTACTTTCTTGGTGGCAACAAAATTTTCAAATTGGGTTAAACAGCTAAGTTGCGTACCTATAGTTATAGTTAAGTATTTCAGTCTCTATTTATTACTAATTAAACACTATATGTAATAAATTTAAATGATCATTATGTAAGATTTCTTTTGCCAATTTTTTTATTTATTAGCGGACAATATTTCAGAACTGGATATGGTAAAATACTTATATTGCAAACTTTTAGTTTTAGATAAGTATATAAGTATTTTGATCATAAATGATTACTTAGTTTACAATATAAAATAATTGTATATGATAATAATATAACATTTTATTTGTGATATTGTTTATACTAATTGGATTTCTCAAAAGTCCCATGTGATTAAAAATTCAATTTTAGTGTAGCCAGACAATTTTATAATTAATTAAAAATTTTCGTATATAATATTTGCAGAATGTGCTGAGTAACTTAATGTCTAATTTAATTCTATAGAATGTTAATAAAAAGAATAAATGGTTTTAGTTATTAAAATGCTTACACTTTTTTTTTATTCTTTAATAATTCAAACACACTTTCATCACTGGGGGGCATTCTAAAACTATGATTTAGTTAAGGGATTCATTTAAGCAATTAATATAATTTACTGTATGTAACTGTATATACTCATAAGTATGCAAACATTGTAAACTGTAATGGAAAGTTAAATAAAGAAAACACATAACTTTTTTATACCACTTATATTTATATAATATTTGAAGGAAACTTCTAGTTTGCAAATGACAAGTTAAAATTGTCACTTAATAAAGTCCTTCTTATACAAATAAAGTTTTAAAGAAATAAAGTTCTAGTTTAAAAATGACAAGTTAATATTGTCGAAACTATAGTCACTTAATAAAGTCCCTGTTATACAAACAAAGTTTAAAAGTATTTTATTGTGAATATTGATGTATAACGAAGTAGAAGCCTCCATTATTAGCAATTATGTTAAATGTTTGAGAGTCTGGAAATAAATCATAGTATAAAAAACATAAACCACCAAATGATGGAAAAGTGTGTGAATATTAAATTCTTGAAGAATGCAGGAAGTATAAGCATTTTAATAACTACAAAGGATCTGTGCTTATATTTACGTTTTATAGAATAGCATTAATCAAAAAATTAATTTAAGCAGCCCATTTTGCAAATATTGTATAAGATAAATTTTAATTAATCATACAATTATCTGACTACGTTAAAATTTAATTTTAAACTATTTGGATTTTTAAGAAATCTAATTAAATACAAACAATTTCACAAAAAATAGACAAATACAATAATACAATTATTTTAAATGATTAATTAAGTAAACATTTAGGATCAGAACACTTATCTAAAACCAAAAGTTTCTTTCACACTTTCACACATGAGATTGCCTCTCTTCCTATTACAGTTTACAATGCTTCATACTTATTTATTTATTTTCAGACAAGGAATATCTCCAATTTATAATATACACTTAAATCTAGTCTTAACTATCTTAAACTACCTTATATATAAAACATGTACAGTAAAAATACAATTAAAATTTTATGAGTATATATGAGTATATATGGTTGCATTCAGTAAATTATATTAAATGTCTTGGCTAAATAATAGTTATAAAAAAAGCTTAAAGCCCAATTATGAAGAAAAGTGTGTAAATATTGAATTGTATAATTGTATAATTAAAAACAACATTTTGTTTATATTAACGTTCTATACAATGAAATTAATTAAAAATATATGTATTTAAACAGCACATTCTGCAAATATTATATACGAAAATGTTCAATTGATTATAAAATTGTCTGGCAACATTAAACGTTTTTAACTACCTTCAATTTTTGAGAAATCCAATGAAATACAAACAATATCACAAAAACTGAGTGTTTTTAAGGGTTTTTACATATTTCAGTATATTGTTATACTGTTTGATTGTTTCGGTCGTTAATGCTTTTGAATATTTGTTTGTCGTAAATCTTTCTGTTCTTATGTTTGATTTTTTTTTCTTGTTTGTATTCTTGGATTTGTTTATTTATTTTTAGTCTGATATTTATCTTGATCAAATTATGATTTATTTAATAGGTGAGTAGTAGGTTACATAACATTATCATATTCTTTATGTTTAGTTCTTGTATTTATTTATATAGTTCTAGTGTGTTTGTTTTTCTATTTAGTTTATATAATATTTTTAGTACTTTAGTTTGTTGTATGTATAGTTTCGTTATGTTTTAAAATCAAGAAATTCGTCCAAAACTAAAAGATTCCTTCAAATATTATATAAATTTCGTTTTGGTTTATTATTATTTCTATTACAGTTTACATTTGCGTACTTATGAGTATATAGGGTTGCATACAGTAAATTATATTAATTGCTTAAATTAATTATTTAACTAAATTATTGTTTTAAAGAGCCCCTAAATGATAAAAAAGTGTTTGAATTATCGAAGAATAAAAAAGTATAAGGATTTTAATAACTAAAAACATTTTTTTTCTTTTTATTAACGTTCTATACAATTAACTTAATTAAAAAGACATTAAGATAGATAGCACATTCTGCAAATATTATATACGAAAATTTTAAATTGATTATAAAATTGTCTGGCTACACTAAAATTGAATTTTTAATGCCATGGGACTTTTGAGAAATCCAATTAGTACAATCAATATTACAAATAAAATGTTATATTATGATCATATACAATTAATTGAAAAATTCACTATGTTTTAACCACAAATTATGTGTAAGTATGGATTACCACGTTGTAACGATCGCAACCATTCTCTTTATATACAATTATTTTGTATTATTAACTAAGTAATAATTTATGATCAAAACACTTATCTGAAACTAAAAGTTTGCAATATAAGTGTTTTACTATATCCAGTTCTCAAATATTGTCCCCTAATAAAGAATAAATTGGCAAAAGAAATCTCATATAATGATCATTTAAAATTATTACATATACTGTTATATAATTAGTAATAAATAAAGACCGAAATACCTAACTATAACTAAAGATACGCAACTTAGCAGTTTAATCATAACCAATTTGAAAATTTTGTTGCCACCACTAAGAAAGTAAAAATAATTGAAGTTATAAAATACAAATGTTTTAATTAATTTAATTAATTTTTATAGATTAGAATATGTATTATATAATGTTAAAACTTAAAATTTGCAACAAATATAGTGTTGAATACTTGCATTTCACTAGTTTGGTCATTTAAGTAATATTACTCACATTTAAGTCATATACTCAGTAGTTGCATAACGAAATTTAATTTTGTGTTACGTGTGTGGAGGACATTTTCTTGACATATTATACCGTCAAAACACTTAAAATTTGTAAGGAATAAACTGTTAAATAGATGTATTGACAATGTAAAGTTGACACGTTTGGTCATTTAAGTTATATTACTCAGTAGTTGCATAACAGAATATTATTTTGCATTGCATGTGTGGAGGACATTTTCTTGATATATTAAAGGTCACGTTTATATACAATTGATTAGTTATGGGAACAGGACGTTCAAACAACAATGTAAACAGTAAACAGTGTATTATTCTATATATTCTTATTTTAACATACTCTCGCGTAGTCAAACTGAATCACTGATATGATTTTTAATTTCTTCTTGAATGTGTTAAAAATGTTTCTTCATACACTGGCCTCTTCGTAGATTTGAAGTTTTCTATTACTTTATCAACTAAATAATCAACAAAAGAAAAAACTATTCTTTGCTTTGTTGTAGCAAATTAACGAATAATTTAAACACAATATAGTTAACGCAGTTGTATCATTTCTTCACACTGTATTAGTTGTTGTTGATGATGAGCGCCTAGCATAGAAAATAAAGTGTGAAGAAAGGTTACAACACTGTTATTTATATTGATATACTCTTCAGGAAACCCAAAAAATAAACGACGATTTAAATACAAGTTATTTCCCCATTTACTTAATAATAAAGAAAATGCGTTTGCAATTGATTTGCGTTTAAAGCAATAAAATGTAATTCTCGGAACCCATTAATTACCCCAAAGCCAAAACACCTAGAAATCACCATTCATCAATTCATCTCATAAGTTCATAATGACATTAGCGATCACAACCTTTGAATGACAGAAGGCAGTTAATTTCGTAAGAATTGGTAATCATAACGTTTTTAGACAGTTACTTCAAATAATAAAGACATATTTACTTCTAATAATAAAGATGTTTTATCTCTCTGTAATTAAATTTTTTCCTACAATTTATTAATTTTTCTTATAAATAAGATTATCTTATCAAAAGCATGTTACAACAATTACAGATAGTCATTTATACATTATAAAATATGCTTTTTGAAATCTAATCTAATGTTTTTATCTATTTTAGGAAATTAGACTTCCTTAAAGACTTTAAACAATTAAACTCGTTAATTTGTGATCACAACAACATTACATCGACGACCAAACTTCCGTACATGCCAAAATTGGAGCTGCTGTGGATGAATCATTGCAAGGTATTTTAGTCCTATAGTTATAATATTAAGTAAAAACGCATAAATGCATATATTTTTGCTTATAAACTTCCTAAAAAATAAGTACAGAAATAAAAAATAGAATGAGCAAATATTTACTCAAGAATTTTTACGCTTTTTAAATAATATAAATAACCCGCCTACATTTTTAAACTAGTTCTCTAAAGCTTTAAGTTATGAATTTTTAATATTTTTCTCATATTTCGTCCTATGCATTTTTTTCATGTTTTTGTTCAAAATTTAAACGTTCTGCATCTACTTCTTTTAAGCTTTAAGTAATGAATATCGAAATTTTTATTCTATGCCTGAAATTTTTGGAATCCATGTTTATTATCTCCAGAAATGTTTCCTCTTCTATAAAATCATAAGTAATGTTACATCATTTTGTTCAAACAGTGTCTTATTTTTGAGTATTTAAGAATAATAAATTATTAATTCCTCAACTGTATTTATCTTAAAATTATTATCTGATGTTCAGCATCTTCCTCTAAATTTGTTGCCTTAATAGATATTACATTATTGAAGACGCCGAAGTTAAAATTTACTAGAACTAAATACTTCAGTGACTCAAGTGGTCAATGAAGTATTTAGTTCTAGTAAATGAAATATCAATTTAGCCTGAATTTTGAAAATCATTTCTGGCATCTCCTTATTTTATATTTTCCGTTTGAAAAGCCTTATTCAAAAGTACAACACATAATTCGATAAGTAATATTTGTAGCAAAACTAATTTACATCTGATAATACGACAATTACTACTTCTTTTCTTGTTTTTTCCATTCGCTATCGACCAATGGTTTTTCAGCCAAAACTACTTTATTTTCTTTGTTGTTTTAGAACACTACATTTTAGATTTAGAAGCAATGTAAAAGAGAATATATTAAATTTACTAATTTGTACATTTTATTTATAGATAAAAGAATTATATCCCTGGGCAAAACAGTTACAAGAAGCATGCCCTGCACTCAAATACCTTTCTCTGATGGGAAATCCAGCAGCTCCATCCTACCTCAATGGGGGAAACTTCTACGAGTACTTACAATATCGGTAATTTATTTAATCATAATTAATTAAAAACATATAAATTTATCATTAACATCTGTTTTAGATTTTTTATAATAAGCCTATTCCCAAATCTGATCCACCTTGACGACAGGGCGGTGACGGCCGAACAGCGCAGAGAAGCCAAGCGAATGTACAAACGTCCAATACTGGAAAGAATCGCCTCGAGTAGTCCGACGTTGTTACCCTCTTGCTTGAAAACAGTCTCAGGTAAAGTTTCCGAATTCCTATCCCCACCGCCAAACTTCTTCAATCCACCAGAGAAGAATATAATCATCTAACTTATATTTTGTAACCTATTGTAAATAATACAGCCAATAAACGTAATAATTATGTTGTGGATTTTGTTTTGTAGATTGGATTCGAAGAAAATGTAAGCTTGCTCGCGGGATAGAAATGTTCGAATATGACGATTTCGTTGGTACCTCGGCGAAGGAACGGCGCAGGGAGGTAGAGGGCCTGCTGTGGCCCAATAAGGGCGTATCGTCCTAAAACGAAGCCGTTAACAATCACGATACCTTTCGTCCATTCCGACATGTCGATGTATGTATCTTTAGGTTGATCGTCGATGTCCAAAGTGGCTTTATAGAGGGCGGGTCTAGGCATTAACGTATTTATAGAATGCCAGCCTGTTAACGAATTCGTCCAAGATTTTTTAAACTCTAGAGGAATGATCTGCCAGTCGGTTATAATTTTACCATTAATGAGTACATCACCTTGCCATAATCCTTTGTGCTGATTAAATTGACCAAGGTTGCCAAAATTGTTTCTACCCCAATTTTCAACCACTAATTCCAGAGTGGCGTTTTGTAATTTTTCACTACCTAATGTGAGCGTGGAATCTTTAATCCTCCAATAACCGAAACCATTAAGGTCACTACTTTTACGCAACGGTGATGACACTAAAACACCGTTTACTAAAACCATAACGGTATCACAAACTCTTCCTCCTATCATAAGTATCGAATCCGGTTCCAAATTAAGATTTTGCTTCTTGTAAATTATATATCCGTAACTTTGTCCTGAATTATTATTTAATGGAAGGAATTCCATAGGGATTAAACTGGTACGCTGGAATTTATCTAAACATTGGGTTTGAATTTCATCCAGCGATAATTTTTGAATCTCGGTGATGTCAGGATATTTCACTCTTATATGAATACTGGGTGTTTGCGGATTTCTTAATTGTACATTATTATATTTGCGTATTAACTCTTTAACCATTACATATTTCTCTGTGTAATCACCATTTTCACTAATGGGTGCGTCGTAATCGTAACTGGTGGTGTCAGGTTGAAAACCTTTATTATCAACACTTCCATCTGCTATATTAGCGCCGTTCATAAACCCAAAACTAGTACCACCATGGAACATATACATATTAACTGATGCGGGATATTTTAATATCTTATCCAAAACATCATAAAACTCATCGTCGTCTCTAATGTGGTGATTTTCTGACCAATGATCGAACCAACCAGTCCAAAATTCCATCGCCATTGTGGGTTTATCTTTTTGCAATTGTTTTAATTTATTAAACTCCTTTTCCGGATCATTAGCGAAATTCGCGGTTTGTAGAAAATATTTTGGAATCGTACCTAAATCACCGTGTAGTGTTGGCGAATCAGATGTTACTAATAATTCCACTATACCATTCTGTATCATCAGTTCACGTAGTTGTTCCAAATATAATTTATCAGGTGTGAATGTTTTGGTTTCCGTGCTTCCATATTCATTTTCTACTTGAAATGCAATAATTGGGCCGCCTTTTGTAAATTGTAACATTGATAATATAGGAAGGAGCATGTTGAAATACCTGGTGACGTGCTGCATGTAATTTTGCTGTGATGTTCTAAGTTTAATCCCTTTGTATCTTAATAGCCAACTGGGAAAACCACCAAACTCCCACTCAGAGCAAATGTAAGGGCCTGGCCTTACTATAGCAAGTAGGTCTTCTTCTTTAGCGATATTTAAAAATTCCTTGATGTCTAAAAAATCCTCCCAGTCCGATCCACCGTTTCCAAAATCGAAAACGCCTTCTTGAGGCTCGTGCAGATTCCATGGCACATACGTCTCGACCGCGTTAAGTCCAGCTGCTCGCATTCTCCTCAAACGATCCCTCCAGTATTCTCGTGGCACCCTGAAGTAATGCATCGCACCACTGTATAACGTAATATTCCTATTGTTGAGCGTGAAATGCGAATTCGCATCCGATAATCCATTTTGTATACCGCCGCTCGTGTAGTGTTGATAAAGCGTGGGAAGAGCTGCACTTACTGCCATGTTGCACAAGCACAATTGAACTTCGACTGGTGATGAAATCTCGTTGGAACCTTTTATAACTGCTTGGATGATTAAAAACGGTCACGAGCGCGATACTCGCACCGCGCATCCTGTTTTATTTCTTTAACGTAACAGTTATTGTTTTTAAATTTATTTAATCGTTTAGTATTATAATTATTTGAATTAGACTAATTAAATGTTAAGTTAAGACTGATTTGAAATTTAAAGAAATTATTTATTTAATGATATTTCGTTCGCGTTCGTAAGTAACTGAATGATTAATTTCATCGTGTATAATCTCGAATTACTAACGGAATTATCGCGATAACGTTTGTATTTGTTTATTATTCTTCGACTAAGCGGCGTCGTTAAATTCCTGACGGAATTCGTTTATAATGATGCATGTTAATGTGATTGTCAGACGAGGATAATGTTTGTATTGTTTTTAAGTAGTTTAGTGTAACGGTCGTGATCAGTAATAAATAAGTATGTTTCTACACGTGTGATTTTAAAAAAATAAATATTGATTTTAATAAAATTATGTATAAAACAATTTCTGTTGATATTGGCTTTATCTACATAAAATGATATATAATTAATAATAATGATAATAATAATACAATTTACTTCAACGTAATTAAGTAACAATAATTTATTGAATGGCAACTTTCAGCCCAATTCAATCTCACTCCAGCATATTACACAAATTAAAAGTATTTGTTGAATTTGGTTTTCGTTTATCACGTGGTGAAACATTTTTAATATTAAGGGTTGTTTATAGAATAACCCTTAATACAAATTGAAAGTTTTTAAATTTTCTAAACAACTCAATCATGAAATACAGAAATTTGATTGTTATTACGAGTAATGTATAAATAATCTAAGCCTGTCTGGTATAGTTGCAGTGCAAGATCTTTTTTTATTGCAATGTCAATAAATATCCAATGTTTAAATTTCATCTTTATCAATTAACGATAACTTTATACACCGATTAAGGTTTTGTCAGTTGACTTTGAATTGAAATATAAATAAATGAGATTTTAAAGATCGAAACTCGTGTCTGCAGATGTTTTATAAACTTGTTTTATAAGATGATTTAATGTTTTACTTCATTTTAATTAAATCACTGTAAATTCAATTTTTTTCATTCATAAATAATTTAAAGAAATATAAAATCTTCGTATTATTTCTGTATAACCATACCATCACACATATGTGTATATATATAGGTCTCTAGATTTAGACCACGTTGTATTTCTATCCATCGCTGGAGCGATGTTAGAAACCGTGGAGAAAAGCAATCTAATAATACTTGACCGATATTTAAAAATTTCATTAAGTAAAACTTCTAGTAGTAAATGTTTCAGTTAAATCATTTCCAATTAATACAGTTTATTGGCTCAAAAATTATAAAATATATTTCTTATATAAGATTATTTTTAATTCATTCATTCCAAAACTAAAAACATAATTTTCTAATGATCTAAAATTGTAAATAATTACTTATACATATATTTAACATAACTAATTGGAATATTAAACTAAAAGGAGAAAGAGTGTGCAGAATTATTTTAATATAAATCAATAATTTTCGTATATATGTAATCAAGTTATAACTCAATACAAAAATTATTATAAAAAGATAAATTACACAAAAGCCAATGATTCTCAACAATTAACAAAATTATCTAAGCAATATTCAAAATAAAAGAGCAGATCTAATCGATCAAGGTTTGCAAAAAGTTATTAGAACGATTAAATATTAGAGAGAAACGGGGTCATATAACAAGCTGTTAATAATGATTTGATTTTGTTATAACTAAGTTATTTTAAATTCACAAAATCTGGCAACCATATTTATATTTTTTTAATAATATTTAGCTTAGGTAAGATAGCTTCAGCATTAGTTAGTAGGTTCCTCTATTACATCAACATGCTTACAAAATAATCTAAATTTGTACATAAAATCCATAAATATCTACAGTACATTCAGTCACATATGAAAAGGCAAAGTTTTTTTAAAAAATTGCTATTATTAGAAAAAAAAATGACCGCTATCCAGGGTCTGTTCCCAAAGTTTAAAGACTGATCTGAGAATACAAAATTTAATAAACTTATTCTACAGCGTATTAAAACTTTTTGATATACCATCATAGACTCCCTGGAGATCTTTGCGTACTACGGGGTTAAGAGACCAGGTTGTAGCTACCTAAGCCGTTAAAATTGTGTTGATTCGTTTACCTTTTAGGTTTTTCTTTATTTGGAGGAACAAAACAATTAATAGGAACAAGGGGAAGACTCTAGGAACTTAGCCCAAACTTAGGCAGCAGTGAGCGATATATGAGAGAACGCAATGTCGTGGTGAATATCCTAATCGTCTTTGACACTCTGGGCCGTAAGAATAAACTCTTTCTAGATCAGTGCTTTATCATCAAAAAATAATAAGCATGCTTTTTACGCGAGACTTGCTCATGCCAACTTTTTTGGGCTTTGAAGATTAGAGGGTGTGCTACTCCGTACTTTGACCTTTCGTTTTAATATCGTACTAGTAGACCAAGGTCAAAATATTAGGATCATCCTGCAAATATTGAAGTCTTTCTTAATTAACTGCCAATGGCCGTACCTTCTGGTTATCTGTTAGAATTTTAGGAACAATCATTTTATTAAAAAATTTAGATCGTCTTGCAAACGTTGAAGCATTTCTTCATAGCGGCCATGCCTTTTGTTCATCTGTTAGAACTTTAGGACCAAATTTGGCACATACTTTTATCAATCAGTTTTCTATAATGATTAATAATAAACATTCAATCCACTAGCGACATTAGCAAGGGGTTCTTGTATACCTTACTTCTTCGAAATAACTATGCACCACTGAGATATGCTATACATGTCCTGGAAACTATTCAAGAAGTTTTTTTGGGAGTTCATAAGCCTTGTCAAGTTTTGTTGGATGTCTTTCCTTTCAATGTTGTAAGGTACATTGAAATTTTGAACCGGTGCATAGTTATGGGAGGTGACTATTTCAAATGACAGTAAGGTAACTTTCGTTAATATTTTATCTACGTTAATGTTACAGGGCCTTTCACCGAACTTTGTTGTCAGAGATTGTATGTATTCTCTGTGATTGACTCTCTAGAAGTGAAAGGAAAAACATCAAAACGTGAATCGTGTTTAAATTTTACTCACAAAACCTAGCGAATCAAAGATAAAACAAAATACACACTTTAAACATTTTGACAGTTGAAAATTTAGGCCGAATTATATTACAGGATACATAACTGTATCAAAGTAATAAATACTTAATTATTGTATCAAAAAAGTATTTCACTATTAAGAAACCACCTGAATGGTTTATGAGACATTAGTAAGCCATCTGAAATCTAACTTCCAAATCTTCAATCTACATTCAAAAAATAAATATAATTTTACAGTTTCTCTATATTCAGTATTCTTAGCATTACGAAGCACGTATTTTTCTAAGAAAGATTTGTTTTCAAGTACTTCAACAAAGGTTTTTTTTTAACTTGTGCCTATACTCAAAGTTTCTTGTGTGGTTACGATTAAAGGTTGCGGCATAATTAGTTCAGAGAATACATAAATATGCAAGAATATTCGTAGTGCAAAAAACCTTTTAGGATTAATAATTTAAAAATACGAAAACATTTCGTGAATCTACAACAATGAGTCTTACTAAGACTACAAAACTTTTAGGATTATGTAACCTAATTCTAGTTTTAAAACCCAAAATATTAACAAATGAGTTAAATGTAATATCAGAAGTAGCTGTTTTAACTTGATTAGAATTTAGAAAAAAACACTTGGTTTCACAGAAAATGTATTATTTATTCTGCGAAAAACCAAGTGTTTTTTTTTTAGTTCTCATGAAGATAGTTAAACATGCTTCACCACGAGTTAAGGAGCAATTAATTAAATATAGCTTCTAATCTAACACATTATGAAATATTCCGAAGAACGCCTTCACGTAGATACTATTAAAAAACATAAAACTGAATATCAAAAAAAAACTTACTGTATTGCATCCAACAATTATTTAGATTAGGAAACCTGTGTTTTTAAATACTTAAGAACAATTCGTTCAGAACTTAAAATAAAAATATAAAAATCTTTGGCATTTTTTGTCATGAGTATTTCGGGAAAATACCTTACATGCTACATAAATTAACTTTTGGTAGTAAAAATACTCAGGATAGTTTAAAAATAAATCTTGATTGAAGAAGATAAACAAAATCATGTTAAAATAGTGATGTGGCCATCATAATACTTTCCCTATATTTTTCTCGGAAACTATGAGGTTTACGCAGAAATGTTATTCCTAATAATTTACTCAATTTTTGATCCTTTACTATTCCTAAATACATATATATAATTTAACTCCTATAATTTATTATCAATAGGCAAAAAAATTATTAATTTTTTCTCACAAGCTAAGATCTTGAAAAACATGTTTTAATAAAACTTGTTCAGTTTCTCATTCTCTTTAACTTTTATTAAAGTTATGTAATATTTTTCAAATTTAGAAAAAAACAAGAAAAGGCTTCCACTTCCGGTTTATGTTCACCAAAAACCTTTGCAGTTCATAGAGGCCACCCACCCACCCTATATATACATATAAACTTTAATTCCTTATCGTCTCGGGATTTCAAATAAAATTAATTACAAAACTTTTTGAATAAAAAGAAATTAAAAAGGTAATATTTTTGAGTGAATAAATTAGTAAAAATTTGATGCATGATGGGTGGGCAGACTTTAGATCTAAATTAGATAAGATTAGCTATAGAAAGTCATTTATAATTATATTTAAAAAATTGATTTTGTTTTAAATTTTTTATTATATAATGGGATTGATAGTTTTTAGCAGCAAAAGCAGCAACGATTAGCAATTAAAGTTATCATGTATATGTAGGGTGGGTGACAACTGTCCCACCCTCCAATCAGTAAAACGTAAACGAGGGTTTTAGTTAAAAGTTGTAAAACATAAATAAACATAAAATAATTGCAATTTTTAGAGATTCATTCATACAAATTTTTCAAATAATTTTTGATGATGTTTTACTGATTGGAGGATGATATAGATGCCGCCCACCCACCCTACATATACATATAAATTTCAATTGCTGATAGTCTCACGGTTTGGAATAAAATTAATTACAAAACTTTTTGAATAAAAAAGAATTAAAAGGGTAAAAAATTTGAGTAAGTAAATTAATAAAAATTGTATGCATGATGGGTGAGCAGATTTAAATCTAAATTAGATAAGTTTATCTATAAAAAGTCATTTATATTTAAACTTAAATTTTGTTTTTGTTTATTTTTTTATTACATAAAGGGTTTGAATGTTTTTAGCAGCAAAATCATCAACGATTAGCAATTAAAGTTATCATGTATATGTAGGATGGATGGGTGGCCTCTATCCCAACCTCCAATCAGTAAAACATAAGCGAGGGTTTTAATTAAATTTGTAAAATATAAATAAACCCAAAATAATTGCAATTTTTAGAGATTTATTCATACAAATTTTTCAAATAATTTTTGATGATGTTTTACTGATTGGAGGGTGGGATAGAGGCCACCCACCCACCCTACATATACATATAAATTTCAATCGCTGATAGTCTCGCGGTTTGGAATAAAATTAATTACAAAACCTTTTGAATAAAAATGAATTAAAAGGGTAAACATTTTGAGTAAGTAAATTAATAAAAATTGTACACTTGATGGGTGAGCAGATTTTGAATCTAAATTAGATAAGATTAGCTACAGAAAGTCATTTATATTAAAACTTAAATTATGATTTTGTTTTATTTTTTTATTACATAAAGGGTTTGATTGTTTTTAGCAGCAAAATCAACAACGATTAGCAATTAAAGTTATCAATGTATATGTTGGGTGGGTGGGTGGCCTCTATCCCACCCTCCAGCCAGTAAAACATCATCAAATATTATTTGAAATATTTGTATGAACACATCAAAAAATACACTTATTTTATAAAAATGCATTTATTTTGTGTAATTTTATGATTTAGCATTCCTAAAAAAATATCTGTATTAGTAATGATGATTAAAAATAAACAAAGTATTCTGCATTAAGTTTAAGTTTATGTAGAATGTTGATTTGATTGATTGTTTAAACATTATCATAGCGAAATTTTGGCGTTTTCCATGCATTAATCTAGTAAACTTTTGGCATTTCCCAATGGTTCAAACATTAACCCATCGTACTCTTTGCATGGTCTAGTGTATTCTTGACCTTTCTTAATATCTACGCCTGAACCTAGCGTCCCCAGACCTTCCTCAACAGTCTGGGAATTGTCCTAGCGTACTCCTGACCTTTCTCAACGTCTGCGCCAGATCCGAGGGTACGATTGACCTACCTTAACAGTCTGTGAATTGCCCGATCGTACACTTGACCTTTCCCAATAATCTAAACGTTATTCTAGGGTAATCCTGACCTGCTTTAACAGTCAGCTCATTGCCCTATCGTACCCTTGACTTTTTCCAATAGCCTTAGTTTTGGTTTAGCATATCCTTGACCTTTCCCGATTGTCTAAACGTTATTCTTGGGTACTCTTGACCTTTACCAATAGTCTACATATTAACGTAAGTTCTTATTAACATTTATAACTATAATGAAAGTAAAAATAAATGTCATAAATATAATACAAAGTAGCATTAAATATTTATATGGATATCATTGCAGCAATTTTTACCACAATATTTATACTCAATGAAAAATGAAAATATTTTTTTATTCCATAAATAAATAAAATATAATTCTATTATTTTTAAATATAAACAAAATAATATCACACCCGAAATAAATATAGCACATATAAAATCATAATAATATATTTTGTAAAATTTGAAACAGATTTTTTTAACTAAATTTATTAAAAAAACGATTTTCTTTGCTTTTTAATAATATTGTCAATATTAATATCCATATATCAATGAATATGTAATACAGCTAACTCGGTTAGACTTTTTTGAGATATAGTGGCTCGCAGCCACCATTTGGACCTTTTCAGTGCAGAAAAACTTCTTTCTGCAGAAGCAACGCTAACAGGAAGAGTACATAATTATTGTAAAATTATTTCTATGTTCAGTAAATATTCGGGTCATATTTTCTGTATACATCTAAAGCATTTTCTGGTAATTGTTCTTTGATTTTCTTTTTCTTTTGCCATTGTAATTTCCAAAATGCCAATTCAGACTTAATTGCTATTGCACATGTTACGTTTTCAGGTAAAATTTTATTTAAATATGTTGCAACAGATTTTGAAGTGACATCTAAATCTTCGCTAGTTTGTTATCAATAAAACACTAGGTATTGTTGTGTTAAATTTGAACAAATTCATCGTGTCTTTATTAAATCTGTATTGCAGATCTGTAATAATATTATTCAATATTATTATTCAATATTATAAAACTAAAAGGAAGTGGGAAATAAAGAAACAAATGAGTACAAAAAGAGAAAGAGATATCGACAGCCCTAATTATGGATTCCAAGGATTCCAAATGAGCAATGGAGAATAGAAAAAGATAGAAAAACGAAGCAGTGAAACAAAACGTTGTCATAACAACAGGATACAAAAATAAAACAAAGGAAGATGAAAACAGAAAAAAAAAACTCACGGAGAAGGAAAATCTAAATATATCTAAGAACGATGTGATAATGGAGGAATTAAAGAGCATGTTTAAAGACTCCATGAGAGAAATGACAAAGAACTAAAAGAAGAGAGAGAGCAAAAAATATACAGGGGAAAGTATGGAGATGAGAACAGAAACGAAAATGGAAAAACAATTATAGAATTATGTATAGCAAACAACCTCATTGTGACAAACACAAAATTCAAATACATACATAAACACACTAGAGAAGTTAGACCAAGAAAAGAGAAATAAAAGACTACTCCTTAATAGACGCAGAAGAATGGAAAAGGTGAAAGATGTTAAAGTAATAAGACAAGCTGAAATAAGGAGCGACAACTACTTGGTAAAAATATAAATTAACACAGAAGCTGAAAACTTGAAGTATACGAAGTCGAAAACAATAATAAAAAAAACACATAAAGCCAAAAATTGAAAAGAAAGAAACTAGGAATGAATACCAATCAAAAATAGAGAAAAAGACAAAATAGAAGGAGAAAAGAAAAATATCAAAGAAATCATAAGTGAAGCAGCCCAAGAAAGATGTGAAACAATCACTATATCAAACAAATAGAGGAAGAAAAACAGGTGATAGTCAGAAGAGGTAAAACAATTTGTAAAAACAAAAGAAGAGAATTGGAAAACTTAAACAAGGAAACAAGGAAAGAATAAGATTATAGAAGATATATAATAGCAAATAAAAATGTGCAACAAAAATTCAAGATAGCAAAAAAGCAATCCTGGGAGCAGTTCGTTAAGAAACTGAAAGAAACGTTCACAGAAAACAAAAAGATGTTTAACAGCACTATTAAACAAATGAGCAATTAAAATACATTAACCCAGCCAAGTATAAAAGATAAAAACGTAAATATAATAACAGAAGAAAAGAAGATATTAGAAAGATGGAAAGAATTTTTTAATGAAATAACCAAAACAGACCAGCACGGAGATATAGAAGGTGAAACAAATGGAGGAATCAACGAATAAGAATCGAAGAACTGGAGGCAGCAATCAAAAAATAAAACTAGGAAAATCTCCAGGTATAGATGACATCACAGCCGAAATAATGAAATATATGGGGAAAGGGGAAGGAAGAATTCTTGAAAATAGTAAATGACATTATCAAAAATCACAAGATACCCGAGGAATGGAACAAGGGAATAATAATATCCATACACAAAAAGGAGACACAAAAATATATCATAACTACAGAGGTATTACACTCACAATCAAACCAGGGAAATTTTTTACTAGGTTAATAGAAGCAAGAATAAGAGGAAAATTAGATCAATAGCTGGGAGAAGAACAACACGGATTCAGAAAAATAGAAGCAAACAAGATTTAATATACATAATGAGACAATTAACAGAAAAGATGATTAAAAAGGGAAAAGATTTACACATATGCTTCATCAACCTAAAAAAGCGTATTACAGGGTAAGAAGAGAGGACATATGGCATATACTCGAGACAAGAAGGATAAAAAAAGCATTATAAATATAATAAAGAAATAACAAAAATAAAGTAAGAATAGGAAATAAATAATCAGAGGAGTTCAAGACCAAAACAGGACTGAGACAAGGATGTATATTAACCCCGTTACTATTTGCATCACTTAATGACGAAGCAATAAGAAATAGCAAACAAAGAGCCGAAAGCACAAATATAGGGTATAGAAATATTAAAAACTATTAAAAATGCAAATATGTATTAATGTTTGCCGACGACATAACATTAATAGCAGATTCAGAAGAAAACCTGGAAATATTCAAAAAAGAGCTGGAAAAGATAAATATAATATCATCAAAAGAGAGCAATCACAAAATAGGGTTAAATACCTGGGATCAACAATAGAGGAAACAGGGAAGATAGAATCAGAAAAAGATGAAAAACTAGGCAAAGCGGGAATGATCTACAACACAATAAAGAAAACATTCTTAGAGAAAAAAGAGATTGCAAAAACAATAAAAACAGAAGTATATAAAAGACATTAACTGCTATATATAGTCCATCCGTTAGATGTTCCGTCCTACGTCACAAAATATCGCTTCGAGAAACGACACAAAAACATTCAGTCTGATAAAGTAAACCAAATGCATTAGAAAAAGAACGCACTGTAAAACTTTCGTTTTTTGAAGCGATAGTTTGTGACGTAGGACGGAAGATCCAACGGATGAACTATAGTAGTGAATCGTGAGTAAAGACAGAGAGTAATAACAAAAAAATCAATGCAATGGAAATGAGATACCTAAGAAAGATAGAGGGAATTAGGAAGACCAAGGGTTGGAACGAGCAAGTACATCAAGCATCAAGCAGCGGAAAGAAAAGAAATAGAATGGAAAAAAATAAGAAAATAGCACAAGCTACGCAACAGTGGTAAAGAAGTGTAAAAGAAATTAACTGAGACATATTGTAGAAAATAAGTCTGACACACATAATGGATAAAAGGGAAAAAGATAAATAAAAATAATCTGCTATAATAGGTTTATCTAGGTTTGGTCTATTCCTCTGGCATTTGGTAATTCGCGGTTTTGTCATTTAAATTTGTAATTCGTTTAAAATATTGACTGCATCATTATAAATTGTTTAAAAGATGTGGCAGTATTTTTCCCCTTGTTGGATAAAACATCAATAGTGTTATTTATAAAGTTATTAGAGCAAGATTCATTTTATTTATTCTATTTACTCAAAGTCACTGTATTTCAAGAGACATTTGTGAAATATGTTTAAGGGTTTTCCAAATGATTTTTTAAAGTTGTCACCAGATGCAATTCGAAATGTAGAATTTCACAAAAATTGCCCTCTTTTGTAATAGATTTTGTATTTAAGAGAGAACCAGCAGCACGATGATCTCGTAAGGGAATATTTTGTTTCCCCTAAATATGATACTTTTGATTATTGGTTTTAATCTATGTCTATTTTCTTCAATTTGTCGAAGTCTTTCCATATTTAATTTATTTCTTATATCTCGTGATTTTATAAAACAATTTCGCATAAACAATTGAATTTTTATGGTAATATTTTTATAACACAACATTTTTACCTGATAATTTAGAATATTGAGATACTGTCTGAGATACGTATTTTTGTAATGGCACTTGTTGGTGCAACCCACCAAATTTTGTAAAAAAAAGCAATATTTGCAAAAGAATCTGTTTAAATGATTAGAAAAGATTAACCAATTAAATTGTCTAAAATGTTTTCCAGACAAGTAATATTTATTATCCTTCCTCCTCTTTATGTACAGAATAGGGTAAAACAAAAGTATCTTTTACAATTTAAAATTCGAAATTTCTCAATTTCATTAACATTACTAAATTTAACTATATGAATGTAAATTTCAACATTACTATATGTACATATTGTATGCTTCTTTTTCTCATGATGGGAACAACCTAGTGAAGATTTCTACTGCTAAATGTCAATGAAGATGTAGATGGATGATTTAAATTGACTGTTGACATAGATCGATCTTTATTTGTTGAAAAATCGTGTTATTTAATTTTCTGAACAAATGAATCCAACGTAGATTATCAATTTTCATTTACTAATTTAATTACAACAAAAATCAGGAATAAATTAATTTAAAAGAATGCATATATTATTCCTAAAATCAAAAAAATACCTTATGTATAATTGATCGAATTATAATAAATTGGTAATTTATCAGCAATCACTAAAAATTTAGGATTTACATGCGACGTGTAAACAGTTTCGGTTTCTATCTTTTACATTTAAACCAAGTAAGACAAGAAATATTATAAATTAAACTAAGAAATGTGAATCGCGCTCTTTTAATGTAAAACAATGTAACGATTTACGATACCAAAGAGGCGAATAGTATCAATATATGTCGGGTATTATTAGAAAGGGGAACCCCCCGTGCAAAGGAAGTCATCACTTTTCTAACGATGCTTGCGCAGATAATTTTAATTTGTGTACATGGAAAAATGCATTGTCATAGATCGCTGACTAGAATTACCAACAGTTAACTTGTTTGTTTGAAATATTAGTAATTTTTAAGAATAAACAAAATAAGCGAATAAATAATTCTTAGGGGGGGTAATTACCCAATTACCCCCCCTGAATACGCCACTGCACTGCACTCTTGATGAAACGAAATTATAACATTAGGTGTTCTAATTTAAAATTAGTTTTTAAAAATATATCATTTAAAAAAAGTGCAATATCTGCCACCACTTTATACAAAACATTTCGAGGATTATATTTGTAATAACAACAATAATTGACTAAAAATTACATCATATAATTTACCTTATTTACAGGCACTAATTTAAACACCTACACAGACTTACCAACCCACGATTCCACATATTCAGTTGACTGGTTTCGTAATTAAAGATCTAATTGAATGGTCTACTTAGCGAGAATAAAATTGAATACAATTTTAGTGTTCGTTCATAAAAATAAAGGCTCAAATCAGCTAATTTCAGAATTGATATTTAAAACCAGTATTAACATATTTGTGTCTATTTAAGTTATATGAAAATAAACGTCTAGGTAAACATGCTAGAGGCTTCTACTTCGTTAAACATTTTTGTAAATTGAATAAAACACGATAACTTTGTTATACAAAGTTATCGTCTTTTATTCAATCTAGGCAAATATTTATTATTAATTAATTACTTAGATATCGAATTCAAAGGAATGCACTAATGAAGATGCTTATTAACTTTTCAAACAAAATATATTATCTATTAAATTGGAGTTCCAGCCAAAAACACTATTTATTCATACGACAAAAATTAATCACAATTGACACATCATATTGCATATAGTAGTACTCATCTGTTGGTACAATAAATATATTTATACAAATCTAAATGAGCTTAAATATAACTTTTATTTATCGCAACGATATGATTGGAATGTACAGAGATCAATTGGTAATCCATCTTCTGGATCGGCACCGATTAACTTTTTCTAGGCTCGTTTCAGTTTCCATTGAAGAGGCGTTGTTGTTCCTCCATCTGATTCAGTGTTTTCAGCTAAAACAGTAAAAAGTGATTTTTTTATTTTCAAATATTAAATTAACAATCAGTTAACTATTAATAATTATTCAATACTTTCAGATGAAAAAATAGGTAATTTTAATTGTTAGCAATAAGTTAACTGTTGACAATGAGCACAGTGGTGAAAAAAATAGTGAATTAAGGATTATAACTCTATCTTAACATTGAATAATCATTAATTATTTAAGTGTTATTTTTATTTTAATAATTGATTTATTAATTGATACCAATATTATTTATTATTAACTAAAAATTATTCTTTAAGTTTTCCATCTAATTGTTGCGAAAAAAAATAAGTGTGTTGAAAAGTTTTGTTTTTACTTTAACATTTAAGCAAGTGAATATGAATTTTCAACTAATTGATTAATGGTCGAGGCGTTAACTTCATGATACATCTTGGAAAATTAAACAAAAACGTTTACTTTGTTGACATCACACTTTATTTTTAAGTGACTCGAGTTTCGATCATTAACTAATCATTTTCAAACTTAAAGTCACTTTAAATAAAGTGTGATATCAACAAAGTAAACGTTTCTGTTTAATTTTTAACATATAATCATCATCAATTAATATATTTTTTCTGTATAAAACCGTAATTTAAAGAATCATTAAGTTAAAATGAAAATAAAAGATTATTATAATTGATACTTGAAGTCATTACTTTGTGGTACAAGATTATTAGTTACATAAATTAAAATTTAAGTGAACTACAATTAATTTAAATATACGAGATTTATTTTTTTGTATAGAAAAATACTCCTAATAATTCATTGATGCATGTTAATTTAATGGTGTAATTGAATTTTATATAAAAATAAATATTACTTTTTACAGATAAGAGACACCGTGCAAAGGTTAAGCAAATTTTATTCAAGCCTGAATAATTCTGTCTTATCGTTAAACAAACCAGATTATAAAGACATTTCTAACGTACCCATTGCCTTAAGAATGGGGACAAATTGTAAAGTTGTAGGGGTGTGAGCCTTAATTGTTCGTGTCGTGGTCGGTATTCGCTGCGCGGGCCTGTGAAAACTAGGGCTGGATCTTCTTCGTTCTGTCCAATTTCCAGGGGAACTTCATCGGTTAGGCCTCGCTTGCCCATTCCTCCGTAGCACGAGTGACCGAATGTAGTGCACCCTCCTAGGAACCATTAAGTGTGATTAATAATATTAAAATGGCGTACAACTCGGTGAAGTTGGAATTAGTTTTAAGTAGTTTATTAAATTTATTATAAGTGCTTACTGCCTTAAATTTTTCTCTAAAACTTATATATTTACGTCAGTGTAATTAATTTATTAATCGTATTTATAAACAAATATTAAACAAGCACATACGTACATTTTTTTCCATATATACAGAATAAGAATCATGTCACTTGTTATAGGCTATAGTTCCAAGATCTTACTTATAAAAATGACGATATTACTTATGAATATATAAAAGACCAGATTGGTATTGGTTTGTTTTATTAATTCAATATTCAATTTGTTACCAAAAAAATATTAATAAGTAAAAATGCCAAACTTTTTAATCAACAAGAATGTTTTCCTGTATTTTCACTTTTATTTAGTCTAAATATGAAATTTGAATTATCATTTAAAATTATTCCCCTCTGATATATCTTGTCAAAATAGAAGATCTATAATTTTTCTTGAAAAGTATGTTTACTGAACTATAAACTGTGGATTTGATTTTTCTTCAAAGCGCTAACAAATATGTGTATAATAGCGACAAAGTCGTAAACGCTGTTTTATTTAAAGATGCAAGAAATATGTAGGGAGAGCGGATGGCCACTATCGTACGCTTCAATTTCACTACTAGTAAACAAAAACATTTTATTTTGGTTTTTAATTTTAATGCTGAAAATTTTGCTAATGTTAAACAATTCAACAGGTGTTTTAATGGCATATTTAATTTTTTTATTGATCTAAAAACCGTGAATTTGATACTTTTCGAAGAAACACTAACAAACGTATGACACAATTTAATTTAAAGTTGCAAGATATATGTAGGGTGGATGTAGATATATTGCGTAAAATAAATTAACCAAACAAAAGGTTTTCATTTTCTCTGTAGACCCATTATTGAATCTTTTGCTAATGCTTAATGCTTAAAGGGTGTGGTACTGGCTACCTACCCACCCTACATACTTTTTTTTACTATACTATAAACTGTGGATTTGGGTTTTTAGAAAGCACTAACAAAAATGTGAATGATGGCAACGCAATTGCAATTATATTTAAAGTGGCATAAAATACGAAGTGTGGATAGTTGTTCACTATCAAGCCCTTTAATTTCATTAACATAAACAAATGGTCTTATAAGACAACTTAAAATTAAAAAATAAATTCTCTGTAGGAGGAAAAAATATAAAAGCTACGAACTAGAAAAAAAAATTAAAACACGACAAAATACTAAAGAGATGAAAAAAGGAACATAAAAAAATGTAAGAAGACAGAAGAATGAAGATGGGAGACACAACGAGAAAAACATAAGACAAAAACTAGAATATAAGAGACAAAAACAGAAAACAAAAATAGAAGAGAAGGAACATTAATTCAACAGTCTTACGTGAAGTGATGGATGTCAAATAATAAGAAAGAAACATGAAGATAGAAGACAAAAGATTAAAATCTAAAAGGCTAAGATTTAAAACATATATAAGAGGAGACAGACAAAAAGAGAAAACTTAATATTTAGAAAACAGATCGTTGAAACAGTAGAAAACAAAAAATAGGAGATACAAACCAAAAGGATTTGTTTTTTTTACTCTTATCTAAAGTGACAATGAAATAAAGAAACATAACACAAAAGATAGATAATAAAAAACAGAAGATACGAGAACATAGGACAGAATAGAGAATAAAATAGGTAGAAAGCAAAATACTGAAGCAAGAAGATGAAACTTTAAAAGATATCATAGAAAATTCTGAAAATATAAAAACAAAACATTAAAACAACAAAAGATGTGATAACAGAAAATTAAAGAACAAGGATATAAGATAACAGATAAAAACCAGAAGGATTAAAGAAGATTCATATTCTATTCTTACCAAAAGTAACAAATGAGAAAATCATAACACAAATAATGTAATGAAGGCAAAAAGCCAGAAGCAGTAGAAGGGAGAAGGCAGAGAAGATAATACAGAAGATAAAAGTTAGAAGAAGATTTAAGACATACGATATAACAAAAGAAAGTAAAATAATGAAAAAAAGAACAAAAAGAAAATTTAGAAAAGTAGAAGAAAGAAGACGCAGCAAAAAAACATAAAAAATGTTCCAATGTGTTGATTCAAAGGATATAATATAAACAAAAAAATACTAAAAATGTGAAATGCAGTATAAATACAAAAAGAGAAAAGAAGACAAAAGACATAAAAATTAAATTAAAGAAGATTAATTTTCTACTCTTACTTAAAGTGACAGATGATAACATCCTAAGACAAAATATTAACAAAGTCAGAAGACTGAAAGCAGCAGATACAAAAAACAGAACAAAAGTAAACGGAGGAGGAAGTGTAGAAGGCAAAAATTAAGACAAGAGAAGAAACTTAAATGATAAACAGAGAGCATAAAGTAAATGTAAGAAAAGAAATGTCTCCAATTTTTAGATTCAAAACATGATATAAACATTAAAAAAACTGTCAAAAAATATGTAAAGCGGAAAATATAAAACAAAAGAAAAATGTGTAAGATACAAACCAGACGGTTTCAGAAGGTTAATTTTCTACTTTTTCCTTAAGTAACAAAGAAGAAAATCATAAGGCAAAAGATGTAACAAAGGTAAATGGCATATATCTGTCATAAACGGCTCAAATATTCTCTCTGTAAAAAGAGACAAACTAAGCGAACAAACGTTCATTGAAGCAGTATTGATGAAGTCTATTCATGGGTTTGAGTGGAAGATCATTTGAAGAAGTTCGGCTAAAATTTTAAGTATTTTTTTCAAATTTTGTATATACTTCTTGTTATATTGTATTAGAAAGGAGAGCAAAACTGAAATAAAATATATAATAAATCAGTAGGTAGTATACAAAACACAGAAGTAAGAATAGAATAGACAGACAAGAAATTACCGAAGATAAATGTTAGAAGAATATTTAAGAGATACGATATGAGAAAGAAAACTAAAGAAATGCAGAGCAGAAAATATTAGAAGGCAGAAGAAAGAAGATATAGCGCAGTAAACATAAGACAAAGGAACAGGATGGTTGTGACCGTTACTATGTGGTATTTCATTTTCAAATGTACGATAAAATAAAACACGATTTTCTATATTTTTACCACTGTATTTTAATGATTTTATGAATAAGTAAATTTATGAAATACGATGTTCAAATCTAAAATCGTGTTTTATTTCATCCTACATAAAACAGGTTCAAATATGTTAGACAAAATATATAAAGATAGGATACCGAAAAAGAAGATATTAAAAAATATAAAATGGAAAAGACAAAGATTAAAGACATTATATATAAATAAAAAGTCTGACGATATAGAAAAACAGAACATAGAGATAATAAAAGACGTAGAGAAACAGATAAAAGACCCAAATGAGTAGAATTGAAATTTAAAAAAAATAGAACTTTAAAACAACAAAAAATAAAATATTAAAGACAGAATGATTTTGCACTCTTATCTACAGTAACAAATGGCAAATAATAACAGATAAAATAATGATTTAAAAAAATTGGAAGACGAAAGACACAAAAGCTGAATTCAGAAAATAATACATAAAACAAGAGATTAATGAAGAAGATTTAAATCACGTGACTTAAAAAATGGACTAAATACATAGAGAAACAGAAAATAGAGAAGATATAACAAGTAATCAGAATATAGTAGAATACAAGTGCAAATTTGAAAAATATAACATAAAAACCACAGAAGATAGAAGATAAAAGATACAAGAATTTTGCACTCTTGTCTATAGTAATCCATGACAAATAATAAGAAAACAGCATAAAAGACAACAAAAAAATAAAGTTTAGAATATATAAATACAGAAGGCAAAACATTTAAAACATATGACTTTAGAAAGAAGTCTAAAGAAATTGAAAAATTAAAATTGAAAACAGTAAAACACAAATAAGTAAAGTACACATTAAAAAATAACAAAACATAAAAACAACAGAAGATAGAAGTGTTGAAACACAGAAGACAAAAGCTAAAAGAATAAAATTTGAAGACATATGACCTTATAAAGAATAGTCTTCTTTATAAGGTCTTGTCTTCAAATTTTATTTAAAAAAATAGAAACATAGAACATAAAGAAAGTATAGGAAGTAGGCAGAAAACAAAACCCAAAAAAAACATAAGACACAAGCTAGAACATAAAGATTTCAAACAAATGACATACGACATAAAATAAAAATGGAAAAATCAGAATATTGTAGAATACAAATTTGAAAAACAGAAGGTAAAAACAACAGAAGATAAAAGTTAAAAGACAGGCGGATTTTGCACTCTTATCTACAGTTACTGATGACAAATAATATGAACACAACGTAAGAGAAAACATAGAAGGCATGATACACTAAAACAGAAAACAGGAGAAAAAGTACAGAAGACAAAAGCTGAAACAAAATGCAAATGACATGTAACCTAAGCTAGAACTAAAAATGAGAAAAGTAGAACTTAGTCAAATACAAATAAGTATAATACAAATGTAAAAATCACAGCATAAAAACAATAGAAAATAGAAGATCGCTCAAAAGGATGTTAAACTTTTTATAATAACTGATGACAAATAATAAGGAAGAACATTAATTATTATTATAAGTGACTTATGTGAAGATTTATTTCTATTAGCACCAATAAAATATCTATCTATCTATCAATGAAAAAAATAAAAAAATAAAAGATTAAGGCACACAAACAGAAGACATGAAGAAAGGTACATAATACAGAAGCTAAATAAATGACAGATGGCCGATGTCAGGTGACAGATGACAAATGACAGATGACAGATGATGATATATGAAAGTTTTTAGAGAGTAGGAAATAAATTATCGTAGATACTATTTGTTTGAATTGAAACTGCGAAGAAAGATCTCAGATAAAAGATAAAAAATGACAGAAAAAGAAAATGAATGAAAGTTGCTGATCACAGATGAAAGATGATAGATTACAACTAATTAATATAAGATAATAAATAGTAGATGATATATGACAGTTTAAAGATGGCCTACAGGTGACAGATGATAATTAAAAGGTAACAGATAATAGTTTTTATCCAGCCACATGACTAATGACAGATGGCAGATAATAATTGAAAGTCAATAGATGGTAGATGTTACATGAAAGATATTAGATGGCATATGGTAGATGATAGATGGCAATTAAAAGATGCTAGGTGATAGATAATAGTATTATAGATAAAATATAACACACTATAGATGAGAAATGAGAAAAGTAAAAAATAAGAACTGCAAACGACAGATTATCTTATTACGTTCTTCTTATTTTTATGAGAGTGAAAATAGATAAAATATACTAATCTAAACAATTAAAAAATAAAACAAAGGAATATCAAAAATCGTCTAGGAAAAAAATAAAAGTTAATTTCTGTAAAGATTATTATTCTTTCTTTATAACAGAAGATGATTGTAAGATATTAGAAGACATATGATATATATAAATAGCAGATAATGAATAGCAGATAACAGAATGATAATTGAAAGGTGACAGATGCATATGTTGTGTGTCTAATGATAGATAATAGATAATAATTGAAAGGTAATAGGTGGTAGATGACAGATGACATATAGATGTTGATCATTGAAGCGCAGCTTCTTCTATCTAAAATTTTTGTATGTTTTGTATTATTTTGTTTTATATATTCATGTGAATGTTGTCAGGAAGAAAGCTAAAGCATAATAAATACATAACTAAATAGAAGATAACTGATGACAGCATCAGATGATAAATGCGAGATAATAAAAGCCAAATCAAAAGTGACAATTGACAGTTGACATATTATTTTCATACGCTTTTATTATTTTCACGAGAGTTTAAAAGTATTAAAAATACAAAAATACAATTTTTAGATAAATGAAACAAAGAAAAAAATCGTTTAAGTGAAAATTAAAAGTGAATATCTATGATAATTACTTTATTAAATTTAAATTTATGAAAAATGGTAATTGCCAGATTAAAATTTAAGTATAACATAAGATAGGTGAAAGATGAAATTTACCAGATGACAGATGATAAATGAAAAGTAATAGATGCAAATGTCATATGAGAAATAAGTATTGAAAGATAACAGATGAAAGATGACAGGTGATGCATGAAAGATGCCAGATCATAAATACGGCAATTGAAAAATGTTCGATAGATGGTAATATCATATATTATTAGACGATAGATAAGAGATGACAATAAAAAAACATATGACAGGAGTAAAGACTAAAAAATATAACATACAAACCATGAAAATAATATAAGATATAGAAGGTAAACAGATTACCAAAGGCATAAATGTAAAGAAACAGTAAAAAATGTATAAAGCAGAGCATTGTCAAAGAAGAAGACAGTTGTTAGAGGAAAAAAAGAAAGAACAAAAGCTAAAATAATAAATTACATGAGATGAAAAACAACAGGAAAGATTGAGGATATGGAAAACAGAACATAGATAGACAAAAAATGATAAAAGACAAAAAGTGTACTAAAAAAATTTAGACAACAGACCATAGAAACAACAGATGGCAAAAGATAAAAGACAGAGGGACTAGAAAAGTTTAATTTTGCACTCTTATCTAAAGTAATAGAAAACAAATTATAACAAGAAAACAAAAGGCAAGTATGAAATAAAATATAGAACAGATAGAAGATACGGATCAAAAGACAGAAGACAAAAATGAGAGAATTAACATTTTAAAACAGAACATAGAAACTAATTAAGACATAGGCGGAAGATAAAAAAACAGAAAACAAAAAAAGAATACTAAGACAAAGGGTGGAAGTAGAAGAATTATTAAGAACAATTAAAAATATTTAGAAAAATCATTTGAAAGCTTTAAAAAGCAATTTAAAATTAGATTAAAATTAATATTATTGTGACTTGCTTGCTAATCGCCATACTGTGCAGGCGTATGCTGCAAAGTTTTCTATACCAGTTTATATAGAACGTTATATCTTCTGTGAGTTCCACAAAGTGTAATGGTTCTAAAGGTGGCAATTCCACTAATACCAGCACCAAGGTTTCTGACTCAGAAGAAGAGTTTACCATCCCAAAAAAACGTGGAAGAGGAAGACTACTCCTTTTCAAATCTGATAGCTCTATTTTCACATCATCCAAGGCAGTCTAACAAAAATTTTAAAAACTGTATAATAAACAGTTGTCACCACCACCAACACCAACACCACTAACGACTTACTCCGCCAGTTCACACAAAATCACAGTAGAGACATGCCTTCACCTTCAATTCGCCACCCAAAGAAAGGAATACTTAACGCACGAATACAGCTTTATAACAAAAAAATCCGCAGACAAGTCGTTCAAAAAAGACAATCGCCAATCTTAGAAGTCGTCCCTCAAGGTTCTTCCTTATCCCCGCTCCTATACAATTTTTTGCCACGACATTCCTAATCACAGATATTTCAACTCTTCACAATATTTCTTGCTCAACAATTCCTTTAATCCTCCTTCGAGTCCATCTAAGCCTGGTGCTCTGATTGGCGAATTAAAATTCATTTTTCCAAATCCCAACTATTCATCCCTTACCACAAAATCAGACCACAATCCCCCACGATCATAATCAATAATACTTTTATGTATCCCACCTACATCTGTAATTACTTTGGTATCCTATTTGATTAGAAACTCTCCTTTAAATCCCATGGATTTCAATATAAAATAAAATCAAAATTAGGGCTCAGCATTTTATATCGTGAACCTATAAACAATAAGGAATAACTATAAAAACTGCAACACACACACACATATATATATATATATATATATATACATCTATATGCCGCCCCTGTCTACATTATGATGCAATTCAACAAATATAAAAAAATATGTGGGCTTGTAACAATATGTATTTATTTAAGCATTGTAAATTTTTAGTAATAGCATCATACAAATAAGCCCCGACTGCTTAAGATATATAAGCTGGCAGTTTAGTACTTAGTTTATTTTTTACGTTATGTTAATAACTGTAAATATAATCTCTATGTAAACCTAAAATCCTGAAGTTGTGTTAGATTTACTATAGAAAAATCCTTCCTGATGTTCACTCAAACGCGAAACTAAAATTTCTTTGCACCACCAACCACTTGCATCAAGTATGGGTAAGTATTTAAAGGAATTTAAAAGCAATCAAAAATCCAATCGCCCAATCCTCTCAACTAAATATTTCAGTTTATTATAATTGATTTCTAATACGTATTTAAAGAAATCATTGTTTAAAACCTTTGAAACGATAGATAGAATTTTATAAATGTACCTGTAAAGATTATAATAATTACCTAATTGCAAAGCTTTTAAAGCAATTAAGTAATTAGACAAACTTCACTACAAAACTAGCCAGTCGTAATATAATTATGAAGACAATTACTTCATTTAGTATGATTTAACGTGCGTCAGCAGCTAAATTAGAAAATAAAAACAATATAAACTAATCCAATCAATTAAAACGATTTAAACTTTAGTGATTAATACAGACCTTGAATATTAATCGCATCATCATTATTAATAATTTCCTTCCTTGACTTACTGACCTATACCGCCTTTTATTACATCCTATTAAAAAAAAGAAACATTAAAACTGTAACGCTACGCATCTATACTCATAAGTAAAATAAATTACATTAACCAATTAAAACTATTAAAAGGCGCACGTTTTGGGTGGTGAAATTGAGTGCGTTTACTTGTAATTCCGAGGTCAGAAATTTTCAGTTCAGTGCCCATTTAAAAGTTGGAAATTTGATTTAGTCCAGCTGTTTACTTGCACAGTGTAAACAATGCGAAGTTTTCGCCATTTCGCAAATTGCGTGTGTAACGGAAAATTGTACACCTTTTTGCCATCGGAGTGGAGAAGCGTAAAGTTGAAAAACATGCCGGATTAAAATATTCCATAGTTAATAAGATTTCCGTTTTTTGTTGAATATTCAATGCTATTGGCTTCCTCATATATTATTAATTCATGAATTTAATTTACTTAATTGGTTTAAAATTAAATTCATCCAGGAAGTATTTTAGCTTGCTCGCAGAAAAATAACTACATTAGATTATTTGTTAATTAGTAAAGTAAGGAATAAACTCAGTGATGTTTTTATTTTATCTCAAACCATCAATATTGAGTTTTTGTGTTTTTATTAATATTCATATATTTTTCCTTCATATCTATAAAAATACAACAAATTAAATGTAAATTAAGAATATATTTTTTAATTGAAATAATAAACAAAAATACTTTTAAAAAACAATCAGAAATTTCTAAGAAAACAATATAGATTGTTGATATATTTTTCAAACAGTTAAAAAGACATTCTTAAATTTCAAAATGCAAAATCAAAGTTCTTATTTTTTAACAACTGGGAATTTAAAAAAAATTACAAAAATTGAATGAACCCTAATGTTTTTAAATATTATTTTCTGTGGTATAATTCTTCACAATTGAATTATTGATTGTTTAAATAAATAGAGAAAATTTTATGCTTTGAACCGTAATCTTTAAATCAGCATTTTCTTCAGTTTATAGAATGTTCATTATATTTTATCCACTCTCTTAGATTTAGTGAGAAAAAACATAATTAAAATAATGCTAGTGAAATTTACACAAAGTTCTCAAGCAGATTATTAACTAAATAATTGAAAATTATCTTTATACTAAACATACCCGTAGCGGATCTGGCACGAAGAATTAATCTTCCCTTGTCGCTTCCTATAAAAACAATATTAGTAAAATCTTACACTGTGCTAAAATTGCAATAATTTATAATAAACCAAATGCGTGTAATTGTAGAGTGGAGTTATATCTAAAAAAATATATAAAAAGCCTATTTTCATAAATATATATTACAAGGCAAAGCAATGCAAATTGCAAAAAATTAATTATATACATTCCTCTGCATAGCGCAAAACAAATCAAAATTATGGTTGTAAATGATTTTGAAAAATGTTTATAGATATAAAAATTATCATGTAATATTACTAATAGTAAGTAGTTTAAGATAAAAAAATTAAATTCTCATCATATAAAATGATGTTTAAGAAAATATGAAAATAATCGTACAATTTATAAAACTATTTTATCGAAAATTTATTTTCAAAGCTAAAGTAAAAATTGGTCGTTTTAATTAAGTATTATTTGTTGTATCAAAGCTGTATTGTTTTATACAATAAACGAGTTGTATTTTAACTTAAATACGAACATCTATAGTCTTTGAATAATAAGCTTATTTTATTAGCAAAATTACCATTACCATAAGGTGAGGTAACATATGTTAAATTTAAACTCATTTTCGCTGATGCTATCTCTCCCTCTTTGTAATCATAAATTTTCTGGCTTATATTCTACTTTACAAAACGTCTATATAAGATGACACCTTCGGTCATAATGCTAAGCCTGACGTATGTGCACTATCCTCGTAACAAACTAAATCCTTTCTGTTATTTTTCAATGCTTTGAAAACGTATATTCAGGTCAATAATAATTGTTTATTCGGCCGGAAATACAATGCGGATTCAGTAGTAGTGGAAATTAATTGTACAGTAAATTATATTACGCGCTTTATTTTTATTTTTACTGCCTTTGAGCTTTTCGCTTTATATGTAACTAGGCGTGGGTGCATCGTGTACGTAAACACGTAATATTTATTTATTTTTATTTTATATCTTAATAAAGGTAAATTATTGAATAATATGTTATTCGAGCCAATAATCACAAAAATTAAATTAAACGTGGGACGTAATGTTTAAATACGAGGGATTCCGTAAAATACAAACCGTTTGCACTGTGCGGAGCGCTGGTGAATAGAGTAGCCGCCCGATGTATGCTAACACTTTCAGTAAATATCACAAAGACATATCACTAGAAATTTCTTATTTATGTACGAGGTATAATCAATAATATTAGAAAGGTAACTTCTTAACCCTACTAAAGACCTAGAAAATTAAAGACAAAAATATTTGTGGTGATTGCATCAAAACTTACATTAAACAGATGGATGTAATGTACACACATAAGAGATGTTCCTTTTGCCTTGTTAAACACTCCAAAATAGCAAAATATAAGATAAATTTCGAGAAAACCACTTTAATCCCAGTAATAGGCCAATGTACAATAAGATATATCCTTGAGACAATTGTGATAAAAGAAACATACCAATAATTTAAACAAATCCGACTATCCTATCACCTGGAAATCTACACTATTTAATACATCATTATTGGAGTTCAGTATCAATCAATAAAGATGTATAGCTTCTTAAAAACAAATAAACTTTAAGCCATAATTTCGCGCATGCACCTGTAACGAAATGATGCATTCTCTAATAATGAACTTGCACAATAACAATATTGAACTTTGCATGATCGTCATAGATAGCGACATGATGTCAGTTCGTCTTTAAGGGAATTTCGGTTGTTGTAATACTCGTTAAGCAAGTTGAATGAGAATTGGGAACCCTGCCGTCCCAGCCTTTCTCGTCGTCGAGAACTTGCCAAGCATAAAAATTGAATTTTCTCAACAGGTGGTTAACGCTATTTACATTTATTTACAGAAGTCAATTTTCGTATAATTACCATACGTTTTATGATGAAGTAGATGATAAAGTAATAAATTTAATTTACTCATAGTAATAGAAATATTTAAAGTACGAATTATTGTATGTTATTAGATTTAAAAAATTAACGGTTCCAAGAAAAAATTTCACGAAAACAATATTCTATATAGATGTAGAATCCATCAACAATTAGTAATTAAATTTATGATGTATGTATAGGGTAGGTGGGTGTTATCTAAACCACCCTCCAATCAGTAAAACATTAGCGAGCATTTTAATTAAAAGTTGTAAAACGTAAATGAACATAACACTATTGCAAATCAAACACATTTTTCAAATAATTATTGATGATGTTTTACTGATTGAAGGGTGGGTTAGAAGCCATCCACCCACCCTATATATTTATATACATATATAAACTTTAATTCCTTATCGTCTCCCGGTTTCCAATCAAATTAATTACACAACTTTTTAAATAAAAGAGAAATTAAAATAGTAGAACTTTTGAGTGAGTAAAAATTTGATGCGTGGTGGGGAGACAGACTATAAATCTAAATTAGATAAGATTAGCGGTAGAAAGTCATTTATATTTAAACTTAAATTTTGATTTTGTTTTATTTTTTATTATATAAAGCCCATGATGGTTCTTAGCAGCAAAATCATCAACGATTAGGAATTAAAGTTATCATGTATATGTAGGGTGGGTGGGTGGCCTCTATCCTACCTTTCAATCAGTAAAATATAAGCGAGAGTTTTATTTAAAAATTGTAAAATATAAATAAACATAAAATAATTGCAATTTTTATAGATTTATTCATACAAATTTTGCAAATAATGTTTGATGCTGTTTTACTGATTGGAGGGTGGCATAGAGGCCACCCACCCACCCTACATATACATATAAACTTTAATCCCTTATCGTGTTGCGGTTTCCAATAAAATTAATTACAAAACTTTTTGAATAAAAAATAAATTAATAAAGTAAAATTTTTTAGTAAGTAAATTAGTAAAAATTTGATGCATGATTATTTTAATTAAATTTTATAAAGTAATCCATTTGTGAGGGACACGCCGCACAGTGTGGGATTTTGCGAATCCAGGAGGAAAAAAGTGCTAAAAATAACATACAAAATATTTACTTATAACCCACTAAATGCTTAGCTGAGGTGCTAAATATGCCATTAGCAAAATATATAATCTGTAGATGCCCGGCCTTATTGTTAATCGTTCGACAAAAGAGGTTAAATATTTGTTACTTAAAAACCGATTCGCAGTCATTCCTTACGCGTAAATTGTGAAGGTCGTATTATATAAAGTATTTATTTTAGACAACGTTTTTGCCATGGATAATTTACATTAAGGTATATAGTTTATATCGTAGACTAAGAAAGATTCCTCAATTATGTTTTTTTAAATAAAATTTTAGCAAAGAATATTCGAGAAAAATCAGAAATTACTTAGAAGTGGTGATTTCATTAGACTGCCAAAATTTTTGTACACCTTTGTACGCGATGATTTTATATTTTTTTAAATTTTGGATCCATCTAGAATATATACAATAAAATTTTGAGTGCGATAAATTGCGTATTTCAAAGATATCCAAGTGTTAAAAAGTGACGATAATAACCCACGATCAACTTCTTCTGCGACTGAAAATGACTTGTAGATTACCTTAAAAGTAAATTTAACATACATCATTGTTTTCAAATAACGTAAGACGAATTAAACCGGACTGTTCATTGGTTCACGATCAGATTCAACCAAAGATACTACCGTCACAATAATTAATTTGGATTTGGATGCACCCAGTACAAGTGGAATCCAGAGTGCAAAAAAAAGTGGGCTGCCGAAAAAAGACTTTAGTTCAAAGTTAAGTTAAGGCAATCTGGCAAAAGAAATGCTGCTTCTATGTTGCAGCAATTGCTTTCAAGTCCAAAAAGACGAACTAAAGGGAAGAAAGCTTTTCATACCACAGGTCAACAAATACTTCAGTATTCTGCAGAAGAAGCATTGGCATTGATAAGTACAACAAAATTAACGTACAGAAAATATTAAATTATTAGAAAATCGCCATTAGATAAGCAGCTAAAAATATATCCATCCTACGACCAAATAAAAGAAAGCTATGTATGAATGTATATACATTTCTGTAGAAATAAAAAACTAATACAATCCAAAAAGATGTTTTATTATAATTTAATTTTTTTCCAGCTAGATTTGTAAAATCCCCCGATCCCACTTTTATCATGAATGAAAAACAATCCTCAACCCCCGACCTCATTTTCTATACCAACAACCTAAAACCATTAATCCATTCAGTAAACCAAGTATCTTTCAATATCCTTCCTCCTTAACACACAACAAAGTCCAATCCAAATTCTACTAGAAGATATTAATGATTATAAAAGAGCAAACCTAACTCAAATATCCCGTGACCTCCAGATTTTTATTTCTAAACATCCAACTATCGATTCCCATACTACTTCCCAATTTAACTCCCTCCTAGAAAAATCAATTAATAAGCATACACCCAAAATTATTAGACATCACTACAAATATCCCCTACCCAAGTACATCCTAAGACTCTATAAACGACAACTATATAGAGACTATAGACAGTTAGAAGGCGAACAAATCAAGCAGACATTCAATAAACTTAACAAAGACATACAAAAACTTATCATAGAATATAAAACTCATGAATGGATTGAAACATGCAAAAACATAGACTCCTTAAATGGAAGGAAATACTGGACAGAAATTAAAAAGTACAAAACACACAATAATATCGGATAATTGAAAGACCTAGCAACTGACAATTTTTTAATGACAGATGAAGACAAAGCAAAGGCTTTTTCAAAACTTTTTAATGACACCTATCAAATAACAAATGATCCAGCTTTCGACAATGATTTCTTCAGGACAGTAAATAGATGGTACGAAAACCGAGACATGCCCACTTCCCCACCACCACCATCCCCCGACGACCTACTAGACGAACAGACATACTGCAAACTACTCAAAAAATCAAAGAATACAGCTCCCGGACACGACAACATACACAGACTTGTCCTGAAATCCCTTCCTGCCACAATCCACACATATATCCTCAAAATCCTTAATTATAATTACATTAATCAACAATTTCCCCCAGAATGGAAACACGAGATAATAACTTGCATCACAAAACTCAACAATGATCTCTCTCAAATTAATAGCTACCGCCCCATAACTTTACTACCGGTTATTGGCAAGTTGTTCGAGTCCCTCATTAAAGAAAAAATCCTCTCTCATATCTCTAGTCTAATTCCTGTTTACCAATTCGGCTTCATTCCTAAACGGTCCACTACACTCTTGCTTACTATTCTTACATCCAACTGCCAAACCGTACATCTCGAGGGTAAAAAATCAGCCATACTCTTCTTGGATATATCAAAAGCATTTGATTCCGTTTGGCACCGAGATCTACTCTACAAATG
This sequence comes from Ontholestes murinus, assembly GCA_963969525.1. Lineage (NCBI taxonomy): Eukaryota > Metazoa > Arthropoda > Insecta > Coleoptera > Staphylinidae > Ontholestes > Ontholestes murinus. The sequence goes on from OZ018396.1 coordinate 51,296,051, forward strand.
CAGTCTCCTTACGTGATCACATAATAAACCTAATCCAAAATTTCCTGTCTGATCGTAAATTACAAGTCCGAATAAATAAAACCCTATCATTACCCTTTACTCCTCTACAAGGTTTAACTCAAGGATCTCGGATCTCCCCTGTCTCCTCTCCTCTACAATATATTTTGCAATGACCTGTACAACCCCGATCCAAACCTTTTAAATGCAACTCATTATCCACTATAATTCGCAGACGATACTGCACTAATATCACATGCCTCTTCCACTAGTGCAGCCTTAAAATCCCTCCAAGACTTTACCGATATCACATCCAAATGGTTTTCCAAATGGAGACTCCGAATAAACCCCAGTAAATCCCAACTCCTACTCCCCTACCATCGTATACTTCCAACTCCCTTATCAATATCAATAAATGGATCATCTATCCCCTCAACCCTTCTATGCAAATATCTAGGCATCACATTTGATACAAAATTTTCATTTAGGAAGCATACGTCATCCGCCAAAATAAAAGCTATCAACAGAGCGAAGCATTTCCGCTCATTAACGTACAAAAAGCAAGGAATAAGCATGAAAACCTGCACGAAGATTTACAAAATGATATGCCGCCCCAATTTGGACTACAGCTCCATTCTTTATACAAGTCCCTGCTCAGCCACACTTCGTAACCTTGAAGTGGCTGAACGAGCATCTCTTCGTATTATAACCAAACTCCGACATCCTCAAAATTCTCTCCATAATCCTTCTAACACCTTTTTGTACGAATCCACCAATATAACTCCAATAAAACAAAGGGTTCGATTTCTCGCAGAACGATACGCATGTAATAAAAACAATTTGGAAATTCTAAATAAAATGTGCTTCCCTAGAAATTATATTATACCAGCGAAATTTAAAAACCCCGTCTAAACCCCGTACGAATACAAGACCTCACTCCACCCCCCTCACCTACCATGAATGGGAAAAATAACAACAAAATAAACGTGGGCAGAAAGACCGAAGGTCGATAGCCCTTTATCTGTAAATAAACAAATATATATATATATATATATATATATATATACAGGGTGTCCCGTTAATGCGGGGAAATGGCTGGACCATAGATTCCTGGGGTCAAAAGATGACGATTTAACGCAACTTATCTATATCCAAAAATTTACGGTTAAGCCGGAATTTGGCTTCAAAGTTTCATTTTTTTTTATTTCTTTTGTTTATAACAATTGAACGCTTTATTTGATTTGAATGAAATTTATATTAATAATAAAGTACCATAATATCATACATCATTTCAGTTATTGTGGCCATTAGTGATTAACAGGAAGTATAAAAAACAGTAGTACCACCACTTAAAAACTAAAATTTTTTGATTGGTGCATCCAATAAAATCCAAAAAAATCTAATTGAAAGGGCATTAGATTTAAAAACTTTTTTGACTCTTTCTAGTTTTTGATATCTTGTACGGTTTTTGCACAAAAAAAATAAAATATGAATATAGTATACTCATTATGCACTCATTAATAAAGTAATAAACTTACTCAATTGAATAAAAATTAAATAATATCAATTAATAAAATAAATCAAAACAACATCTAACACTTTTCAAACAATTTTCTTTGCAAAATCCTAATACAAACAAGATATCTGTTTGTTCCAAATATGAATATTTATGAACTATAATAAAGTTAAAAATTAATTGTTAAAAGACACTAAATAATTATTATTATACATAATTTACATTTTTTAAACAAAGACGGCCACGAAAATATTTATTTTCGATTCAACGAAAAACTAGATTTTGTTTTTACTAGATACAAAATATATATTTTATTTTTTTGTGGGAAAACCGTAAAAAATATCAAATATTATTAAGGGATGAAAATGTTTTTAAATTAAATGGTCTTTCAAGTAGTATTTTTTTAGTTTTTATTAGATCCACCAATAAAAAAATATTTTAGTTTTTAAGTGGTGGTACTACTGTTTCTTATACTTCTTGTTAACCAATAATAGTCATAATAACTGAAATGATGTATTATATTATGGTAGTTATTAAAAATAAATTTCATTCAAATCAAATAAAGCGTTCAATTGTTATAAACAAAAGAAATCAAATTTTTTGAAACTTTGAAGCTAAATTCTGCCTTAACCGTAAATTTTTGGATATAGATAAGTTGCGTTAAATCGTCATATTTTGACCTCAGGAATCTATGGTCTAGCCCTTTCCCCGCATTAACGGGACACCCTGTATATATATATACAGGGTGTCCCGTTAATGCGGGGAAATGGCTGGCCCATAGATTCCTGAGGTCAAAATATGACGATTTAACGCAACTTATCTATATCCAAAAATTTACGGTTAAGCCGGAATTTGGCTTCAAAGTTTAATTTTTTTTTATTTCTTTTGTTTATAACAATTGAACGCTTTATTTGATTTGAATGAAATTTATTTTTAATAACTACAATAATATAATACACCATTTAAGTTATTATGACTATTATTCGTTAACAAGAAGTATAAGAAACAGTAGTACCACCACTTAAAAACTAAAATATTTTTTTATTGGTGGATCTAATAAAAACTAAAAAAATACTACTTGAAAGACCATTTAATTTAAAAACTTTTTTATCTCTTAATAATATTTGATATCTTTTACGGTTTTCCCACAAAAAAATTAAATATATATTTTTTATCTAGTAAAAACAAAATCTAGTTTTTCATCGAATCGAAAATAAATGTTTTTCGTGGCCGTCTTTGTTTAATAAATGGAAATTATGTATAATATTAATTATTTAGTGTCTTTTAACAATTAATTTTTAACTTTATTATAGTTCATAAATATTCATATTTGGAACAAACAGATATCTTCTTTGTATTAGAATTTTGCAAAGAAAATTGTTTGAAAAGTGTTAGATGTTGTTTTGATTTATTTTATTAATTGATATTATTTAATTTTATTCAATTGAGTAAGTCTTTTTACTTATTAATGAGTGCATAATAAGTATACTATATTCATATTTTATTTTTTTTGTGCAAAAACCGTACAAGATATCAAAAACTAGTAAGAGTCAAAAAAGTTTTTAAATCTAATGCCCTTTCAAGTAGATTTTTTTGGATTTTATTGGATGCACCAATAAAAAAATATTTTAGTTTTTAAGTGGTGGTACTACTGTTTTTTATACTTCCTGTCAATCACTAATGGCCACAATAACTGAAATGATGTATGATATTATGGTACTTATTAATAATAAATTTCATTCAAATCAAATAAAGCGTTCAATTGTTATAAGCAAAAGAAATAAAAAAAATTGAAACTTTGAAGCCAAATTCCGGCTTAACCGTAAATTTTTGGATATAGATAAGTTGCGTTAAATCGTCATATTTTGACACCAAGAATTTATGGCCCAGCCATTTCCCCGCATTAACGGGACACCCTGTATATATATATTGTAGGTAAATATTATAGTTGTATATATGTACATACAAGATAATAAAGATTGTTTTCTACTATTATAAAATATAAATAAACACAAAATATTTGCAATTTTTAGAGATTTATTCATACAAATTTTTCAAATAATTTTTGATAATGTTTTACTGATTGGAGGGTGGGATAGGGGCCACCCACCCACCCTACATATACAAATAAACTTTAATTCCTTACCGTCTCGGGGTTTATAATACAATTAATTACAAAACTTTTTGAATAAAAAAGGAATTAAAATGTTAAAAGTTTTGAGTGAGTAAATTAGTAAAAATTTGATGCACGATGGGTGGGCAGACTTTAAATCTAAATTATATAAGATTAGCGATAGAAAGTAATTTATATTTCAACTTAAATATTGATTGTGTTTAATTTTTTATTACATAAAGGGTTTCATTGTTCTTAGCAGCAAAATCATCAACGATTGGGAATTGAAGTTATCATGTATATGTAGGGTGGGTGGGTGGCATCTATCCCACCCTCCAATCAGTAAAACATAAGCGAGGGTTTTAATTAAATGTTATAAAGTATAATTAAATATTAATTAAATGTTATAAAGTATAAATAAACACAAAATAATTGCAATTAATTGCGATTGGCAATCTTATATAGAGAAAGTAACATAGCTACATCTCGACGACTTACATGTAATTGCAGATTAAACATATCTAAAAGATTTTTGTAATGAAATGATTGGTAGTTTAGATATGTTCCAGTAGATTTAAAATATAATAATCGTACAAATCTTTTTTGCACACTTTCAATTCCACGCTTTTGCTTGTAATATACAGGTAATGAAACTGCAGTTATCAAGTTAAGATCTTATAAATGATATATAAAGTTTAATAATTGCATTTAGTGCGTTTTATAAAACCAAGAAGCTTAATACTACGACTGCAAATTTTGTTAACATGGGGGATAAATGTTAAGTTCTGATTAAAGTATACCCTTAAATTCTTAATTTCATTAGTACGTAAAACGGTGGTACTCAAAAGACTAGATACTTGACTTCATAAGTGGTTCTCTTACGACTAAAAGAAAGGCAACAGAATTTTGCAATATTTAAATCGAACAAGTATTTTTGTGCACCAGTCTTCAATTTTATCAAGATCATTTTGAAGGATTATATGATCAACATTTGTCTGCATCAACGTCTGCGTATAGTAATATTGGCAACGATATATCTTTTACAATATTATTAATGAACAAAAACAATTGAAACCTAGTGACATCCCGCTAGAGGGAATATACTATTTCAACAAAATTTATTCGGTTACATAAATAGGATTTTATTAAATTTATTATTGTTACATGGAATTTAATTTAGTCAAAAGTACTTCATGACTGATTGTATCGAATGCTTTACGAAAATCTGTGTATACTACATCAATCTATTATATAATTACTTAGTAGATTGTCTAATCACATATGGCCTTGTAAAATGCGTTTATGTAAACACAAGAAAACAATATTGTTTAGATAATTTCCTTACTAATATTGATAGTGAATATTTTAGTGTAGAAACTTTATATACGGCACTTTCAGAACATTTAGGTGTCATATTAAGTGTAAATTTATTTTATAAATCATTCCAACAAAAGTATATTCAGACCGATTACTGGACTGGGTAAAATAACTTTTTATAATTTTGTCTACAATACGCAATGGGATTTTATTTCTAATAAATCAATATGTATCCAGGAAATGTGGGACTTTCTACATCCAATTTTAGGCAAATATGTAAATTTATCATTTCCTATTAAAACAAAAACAAACTAGATAAGCAAACATACGTGTTGGTTCAATATGAACTTAATTGATATGCGGGAGAGAATGAGATTTATTGACGAATGCTACAGAAAACATCCTACGCCAAATAGCAGTCCTTGACTGCAAATAATACTTCGCCACCCTTTTTAAAAAGTAACTACACTTAGAAATAATTCATTTTACTAACTAAACCCCTTACATTTTGTTTAGTAAATTTATAGTGCTTAAATTATTTATCTGTCGCGATTTAATTATTTTTCCGAAACTATATATGCGACACCGTGTATATATTTTATACGCAGGTTATTTCCTTTTCTCATTTTCAATTCCATCCGCATATTCTTTTCGTATTCCATTTGCTTGGGGGTTCGATCATTTCCAATAATAATATTTCTATAATCTTCGTTATTTTTAAGATTGCTGGACTTCCTTTAAACATATAAAGACTATTGGAGCAAGTAGCCTTAAGGGACGAGTTTTCGAACCAACCGTTTTTCCTTGTCAAATAATTCGTGTCGGTAATTGTATCCCATTTTCAATTAAATTGAATACTTTCTTTAATCTTTTTGAATCATTATCCGGGTTGGTTTCAGGTACATTGAATAATATTGCTAGATATTTTATTTCTTTCATTAATCGTCAGTAATAATAATATAATATTATATTATAATATTTATATTCGAATCGCATGCGTCTGTATTTTGTTCACTATTCAAAGTTTTACTTTCATTTTCTAATTTTATAAGTCTATCGATCATGGATTCTAGTTTATTATATGATGCTTCTATAAATGATTTAATATACAATATAAATGCATTTAATTGTTCTTCGAGAATGCTTTTTTATATCAAAAAGAGAAGAGTCGGATACAGGTGAGTTAGATGCAGTTTATATCTTTGTATAATCTCGTACTATTCTAACTGTGCAGATAGCACTACAGAACCATTTTAAACCTGTTGATTTCTGAGTTATTGAATGAATATTTCAGGGATATTTTTTGCAATAATAAGTGTGAATAGGTTTTTACTAACAGTTTATAAGACGTCCTTCCAAACACGCAAAGAAAGAAAGTACACGAATAAATAAGCGACTATCACCAAACCACTTAATAAATAACTATCAAAATTTTAAGAAACAATAATGTATATTATAGCTAGACGAATTTTTAAAAGTATTGATTAAGTATAACACAATTAATCAGGGTTGAAACGCACGTGTACGCACACACTCAATAAATATTGAAATCTTAATAAGATCTATTTAATTTAGCAATTTTTGTTTAATGAGAAAGTCATTCCACACGGACACACTACAATCCCAAGTAGAACATAATTTACAAGCTGCATGACATCCACAAGGCTACAACTACGTTTGTTCTACAGAAAGATCGTGCCTAGATATTCACTAAGTAGTTTTTTTTTGTTGTACAGGCAATTAATATATGAGATCCACTATGTTCAAGAAGCAACCCGGCGCCTCCACCATAAATCAACCCGCGCATCCGCCACAAGTCCCTACTTCTATCGAAGATGAAAACATAATTCCTAAGACCCAAATACTGGGAAAATATTATTAAAGAGTTTCATTTTAATTCCATTCAGTAGATCAAAAATGATTGCAGATTCAAAACTATGACTAATAATTAGGCCTCAAATAATTTAAAATAATACTTCACAGCTTTATAGATATTAGCTTGAAAGCAGCTCAACTACTTTATTTATATTACCAAAAACTACTAAGCCTACTTACGGAACTGAAGTTGTCGATCTAGAAGTGTATGAGGTAAATACCTGAAACTAGTATTTCATCAATTAACACCCAATATTTTCAAAAATATTCAAGGTAGAGAAGAAGAGATTTTAGTAAACTGAAGAAATCCTTTCAATTATTAAAAGTTGTAGTAATAATCACGGTAATATATTATATATTTAATTAGATCGATAGAGTAAGTTTGTATGTTTAATAATAATAATAATAATAGTCTTTATTCCGCCTTCTTACATACAAAAACATATTTTTACAAACAAAAAAAAGATATTTGTATCGGTAAATTCGGAATTTAATTCTTTATTATTAATAATCATATGTAATTTTATAATTGTAAATCTGAAATTCTTTTCTGTGCATTTAACAATTTTGTTTAATTATTAATAGAACAGTGATTGATGGATACGTATGTAAAATTGTTCAGGTCGTGATACATCTTGAACATTTAAATAAAACACACTATATTTTTACCAGTCTCTTTCAAACTGTAAGTTTGAAAATTATCATCTCTTGATCGAAACTCGAGTCACTTGTAAAACATATAGTGTGTAATAAACAAAGAAAATGTTTTATTAAAAATTGTGTTTGTGTATATAAAGTTGCCTACAACTATTTATCATTATATTTTTGTTTCCTTTGTAATTAAATTTTAAATGCTTATAATTATTTACTAATATTTAATAGTTCTTAAGTTATTATTTTTTTTAATAATAGTATTGTAAAAAGTAATAGAATTGCATAAGTATTATAGTTGTTTAGATTAATATAACGTTAAAAAAATTAAAAATCGTTATAATTAATATATACTGTATTTTAAACCAGATTGCTTATTGTTTGAACATTTTTTTACCTTATTTAATTACATTAATTGAAACTTATTGTTTATAAACTAGACATGATGTGCCTAAATATAATCTCAGTCTCTCAGCTATTATCCTTACACCACACATATATTTCTTGTTTTTTTTATAAGGAGAAAGTAAATCTATTAGTTAATTTCATATACGTGTTACATTTTCGTGATTGCAGATTTAACCTTTATATGGTAATTATGAAATTAGCAATCTGTCTGCTGTGAGCCTTTTAGAAGGTCACGTAATAAATAACGTTCGTATGTTATTAATAATGCATTAAGCGTTAGATTTTAAGTTGTATATCTACTTTTAGTAAAAGTCAGTGTTATTAATAATGCATCCAGTATTAGATAGACTTGTATAAGTCCTTTTAGCATAGTTCGCGATGTTTTCATAATGGTAAAAAGTGATATTCCAAATATAATGAAGTACTGTAAATAGTCGCTTTAATTAACTACAACTTAATGTAATAAATATATTAATAAGAAGTAATTTGAATAATTGATGACAATAATTTTGCCACTGTTTAATAATTGTATTGTATTTAATCTTTATCTTACATTAATTACATAAATAAATATATAATTGTACTAATAACGAAAGGGAAAAAATATATACAAATAATTTGGACTGCATGGAGAAGGGCGGAGTTCACTCTAGAGTTTTTAATGTCTAATGTATGATGCCCTTCAAACTAAGCTGAATTCAATCTCATCCATTGCTCAGAAAATCGATCGTAACGTACATTTTTTTGATAAGATCAGCTTCTATCAGCATTTACGAGGGCCATCCGAAAAGTAGTAGCTATTTGAAGATATAAAATACTAGTATATATTAAGAAATATTAACGTATTATTTGTAAAGAACATACCTTAAACTACTTCTCTACATAATCACCTTGCAAATTTAAGCATTTGTCGTAACGTGTGACCAGTTTTTATATCCCAGCTTGATATTCTTCCGCCGCTAATGTATTGAGATACGTAATCTTTCTTTCGCCCGAAAAAGTCCTTGAGTTTTGTAAACAGGTGGTAATCTGAAGGAGTCTAAACTATAGGGTGGATAGTTAAAAGTATGTTGGTAATCTCGAACGGTCCTTATCATTGATGTTCTGTCTTCCTAGATTAAATACCAAAAGTTGCACATTTCTTGCGCTGACAAATCTAATCACAGCTTTAACTTCACAACTGATGGCGATCTTTATTTTCTTGAACATTATAAACACAAACATGAACAGCACAGCCAATACCAGCGAGACGTATTCAGTTTGACTCTTACAAAAGTCAACTATTCAAAGAAATTTCTACCTCCAAAACACATTATTCTTTCTTTATTAACTTTGTTCTTCCTGCTTATAATATATTTATAAAAAAAATACGTAAATTAATAATTCACGTACAAAAATTTAGACACCAAGAATCACGGGCGGAGTTCACTGGTTCTCAATGTTTTTCCTCCTACTATCAAACAAGACATGTTGGCAGCCTCTGAAATCGTCATTAAGATCATATTAAAGAAAATCTGCTATTGTTGTGTCTTTTTCGAGATGTTTTAACATTAATCTATCAATGTAACAGAAAAACTAAGAAATATTAACCAAACCTTTTTAAGGGAACGCTGGGCCAAAACATAAAAAACATGGCCAAAATGAAAATAGAAGTTTATCAACCTAGTACTAGTTCATAAAATTAGATTTAGAGGACACTGATGTACACGGATTCAGTGGTAGTATGACATTCCAGTTACCAATCTACTTTGAATGACCCGACGAAGTTAAGTTAACCTTAAACAGGGAAAAGTGGAAATTTTGAAATCTTCAATTGGAAATGTTTTACAATCATAATTCGGAACTCTGTTCCCCTTGGCGGCGATATATCCAAGGGTTTGGGATCGGGCTGGCCACATGAACGGTCAAGCAGTTTAAACCTTTGCAAGAAGCCAGAGTTCCTAAGTTTAGATGGATAAGAGGTAATAAACATAGAACTTAGCTTCTGCAGATATCGTCAGACAGCCATGTGAATATGTAATGATTTAGGTCGGAGAATCATGAAATCGCTTCATTGGGATCTATATATTAATTGATGAGGCTGTTATTTCTTGAAAATTGATATTCACATTTTTAATTAATAATTTAAATAATACTATAATTGCTTAGGCTTTCAACAATTTTATCGGCTAAACACCAATAAAATATAAAAGAGTAAATTAAATATTGATTATAATTAATATAAAACTCATTGGGAGTTCCTAAATTAATCATTAGTCGTAACAATAGAAATACCGTGCGACTTACTTTATTAGGCATGATAGCCAAAGATTTTCAATACAACCATGATTCTGTGATCATCAAATATTTAAAAAATTTATTGAAAAAAATAAAAACTTCTTAGATATTTGATATGGAGGCATCACAACATCATGGTTGTAATAATTGATGTTGCTGTTATTTATTAAAAATACATATTCACTTCTCAAATGTAAAAATTATAAAAGTTTTTTCACTTTAAGATTTAAAAAGTCTCAGTTAATGAGTTGAATGGCTTGTTTTTTCATTCATATCCATCTTAAGTAAGTTTATCTACTCCACAACTATAAATATGGATAATATGAATTGTATTCTCACTTAACCCTTGTTTGTTGATGGATTTATTTCTTGTTGTAAGCAAGATGGTTGAGAAAAAACGAAGACCGAAAACTCTTTTACTAAATGTTTACTTGTGTATTCAATATTACCATAATATACAAAAGTCTATTACAATTTATTGCGTTGACTGTCGGTATTAATATGTGTCCCTTTTTTCATCTGCCATGATGTATTTTTTCGCCACTCGTGGTAAAGGCGAGGTGAGCAGGGTGGTAGGTAGCTAGCCTCCCCGTGGGAATGATCGCCAGTTATTTTACGAGTAAAAAAGGGTTACCAACTTTCTCCATAATGTTTGCAAGTCCAAACAACCCTTATGAACATGGATTCCTTAGTTTAATATGTTCTATATTTCTCGTTTGTGGAGCAGAAAAATGTCATCGTTAGTAATATTTCAAAGGAAATGGAAATGAAAAATCTTTGGAAATGACCACCGTGAACGTTATTGTTTAATGCTTTTATCAGAGGAAGTAACTTCACGGTGATAATTTTGTCTATTTAGTTTTGTGCCAAAGCCATGGTACTGCCAAGCAGCATACCCTCCTCCTTCTTAAAGGGCCCTAATTCACTTCGCCATTTAGCAGAAGCATCTACCAAAATTAAAACCATTTTGATGAGGTGACGAACGCTAATGTGTCCTATGGTAGATTAGTTTCTCCAGTACCTATACTTTTGCATATAGTATATTCGCCCTTGCATGAGGAAGACGTGCTTTTGTTAGGGAGAAAAAAAACGTCTTCGTGCATATGTCTGTAGGTGGTCCTTCAAAGTTAATTAGTTCATACACTCCATAACTATAAACGTGGCTCTTTCAGCCCATGTCGTGCTGTTCTATATTTCTCATTTGTAGTACTTAAACACATCACAGGTGACATTTTTAGGAACAGTCAATTAGAAATTCCTGAGAAATGCCACATTTTATTTTGATGCTTTTATCCACGTAAGTCACATTGCGGCGATTATATTGACAATTTATTTTTATGCACCTTTTCTCTGCAGCGTAGTTATGATTAAAAGCCATGGTAATGCCTGGCAGTACACCCTCCTTCTGCAAGGGCCCTAATTCGCCTCACCAGCCAGCAGACGCACGACTCTTGATGCATCGTCTTTTAAAACTATTATTGTGAGTTTACAAACTTCCTTGTGTTCAGCGTGTGGCAGATTACTTCGTCCAGAGCCTTAACTTTTGCATAGAGGATATCCGGTCTGGGTTGAGGAAGACCAGCTTTTGTTAGGTAGAAAAAAGCTATCTTCGTGCAGAGGTATGTAAGCGGTTCTTTAAACATAACTGATTATATTCAATCTATTGGCTTCCTCAGTCTATGTCGTACTGTTTTATATTTCTCGTTGGTCAAGCGAAAAGCCTCGCCTTAGTTGATATTTTAAGGAAAAAGATGAAGGAGAAATCCCTGAAAATAACCGCAGAGAACATTCTTGTTTAATGATTTCACAAATTAAACACAATTTTCACTTTGTTTTGTATAACAGGTATTTATTTATATGATTACTAATAGTTTCAATACATTAACGTATTATTTTCAAACCGTAAGTAACTCAAACTACATAACGTGCGGTATTTATATACGATAGGATTAGTGATCAACAATGGCATTACAGATAAGACTGTATTCTAGGTCAAGCTGTTCGTTAATTACTGAAATTTCCGGATTAGCGCATGTTTTCCAATGATTTCAGGATGTCAATTTGTTACATTGATGATATTGTTAATTTAAATGCTGGATTGATGAGACTGTTATTTGTTGAAAGTGTCAGTGTTTTATTAAATTGACTCTTTGGTATTGTGCACCCCTTTACTGCAACGTTGTCCTAACAAAATTCCACCGTTCTGCCAAGCAGTACATCCTCCTCCTCAACAGCCTTTATTCGCCTCGTCAACCAACTAACGCACCCACCAAAATTCATCCTCTTTTAAAACCATTTCGCTTAGATGACAAATTTCCATGTGTACGGACTGTAACACATTAGTTTCTTCAGTACCTTTGCTTTTGAATATAGGATATATCTGGATTAAAGAAGACGTGCAGTTGTTAGGTAGAAAAAAAACTGCTCGCATGCCTAGGTCTCTCGGCGGTCCTTCTAACGTAAATAACTTCAACCACTTCACGACTATGAACGTGTATTCATTATGTTCTATATTCCTCGTATATGAAGCTAAAGCACTTCATCTTAGGCGACATTTCAAATGAAAAGCCAAAGGAAAAGTCCTTGGAAAACACCACATAGTGCTACTGGTCTGGTATTGCCTAGCAGGATACTCTCAAAGGACCCTAATTCGTCTCGTCATTTTATATTATATTTCAAAACCATTTTGATGAGGGAAACTCTCATGTTTTCAGCTTGTGGCAGATTAGTTTTTTCAGTACCTTTACTTTTGCCTGGTTTGATGAAAACATCCTTTTGTTGAGTAGAAAAAAACTCTCCATGCACAGATCTGTGTCCTTTAAATTTAACTAGCTTCACCCACTCCATAATTATGAACGTAGCTTTCTCAGTCGATATTATGATGAATAATAGAAACACGTTTAACGTTTTTATACTACTTTTTATTTTTACACAATACTTCGTGACTAGTTTCGAATTACACAGTAATCATTATCAAACTAAGTACTTAGGAAAAATCTCTGAGAAACACCCCTGGACATTCTTGTTTAATGTTTTTACCCGCGTAAGTCACGTTACGGTGATAATAGTGACTATTTAGTTTTGTGCACCCTTTTTCTGCAACGTTGTCCTAACCAAAAGTCATGGTACTAGCAAGTACACCCTCTTCCTCCTTCTCAAAGGGCCTGTAGCAGATTAGTTTATCCCGTGCCTTTACTTTTGCATATAGGATATCCAGCCTGGGTTGAAGAAGATCTACTGTTGTTAAGTAGAAAATTACTGACCGCATGCCCAGATCTGTAGTCGGTCCTTTAAACTTAAATAACTTCATCTACTCCATTGGCTACCTCAGTCGATGTTGTACTATTCTATATTTCTCGTTTGGCAAGCTGAAAAGCGTCGTCTTAGTTGGCATTAAAAAAAAGAGGAAAATCCCTGAAAACACAACATAGGACATTCTTGTTTGATGCTTTTACCCGCGTAAATCATTTTAAGTTGATAATATTGACTATTTAGTTGTGTGGAACGTGATCCTTTAAGAATTGTATCCTCTTCACAACTATGAACGTGACATCGTAATGTTCTATATCTAATATGAAGCTAAAACATGACGTCTTAGGAGACATTTCAAAGGCAAAGGCCAAGAAAAACTCGACATAGTGTTTTGTTTGCTGTTATTACCCGCGTAAATTATTGACAATTTAGTTTTCTGCAGTCTTCCTCTGCAACCCAGTCATAACCAAAAGCTGTGGTACTGCAATACAGATGCACTGCTCATTCTCTTCAACGAACCTTAATTCGTTTCGCCAGCGAGTTCACCTCTTTCGGTGCATCCACTGTAGACCATCTTTTTCTAAAACCATTTTAATGAGTTGACAAACTTTCGTTGATGTCAAACTATGTGCTAGTCTATGGCATATACGTTTTTCGGGTATCTTTACTTTTTATAAGGTGGTTATCCGGCCTGTGTTGAAGAAGATGTGATGTTGTTGGGTATAAAATATAAATATACTTCTGAGATTCGCATTATATAAGTAGTTGGATTTTTCCGGTTAGTGTCAATTGCTTCGAGAGACCGATTTAAAAATGGGTTGGGCAGCATGACTTTACTATTTCACTGGTTAGAGTATTAAGACGGTATAAATTACGTCCAAAAGGAGGGTGCTAAAGAAACTTTCAAACCACCTACCAGAGAAATCAAAATACATGAATTCTAGCTTTTGGTTAACATTATTTCCGCAACGAAATGATTTTTATGTGGATGTGCCAAGCATAGCCGTGGACACATGAAACCGGTCCATTACACCAACTATGCTAGAGTACCCAAGGATAGGGCCATCAAGAAATTCGTCATCCGTAACATTGTAGAGGCTTCAGTAAATCAATTAGTGATATAATCGACCCAAACTTTACGCAAAATTGGACTATTGAGTGTCGTACGCCATCCACAGTAAAGTAGTACGTAACAAAGGCAAGAAGGATATGAGGAAGAGAACTTCACCACAACGTAACTATCTGGGACGTGACTACGCCTTTGCTGGACGGCAACAGAGGAAGAAATAATTTCTAACGTTTCTGTGTTTATATAATTATTGATTAAATAATGTCTAAGGCGACCTACAAAATTATTAAAACCTATATTAACACTTGTAAGCCAAGAACTAGAATATCGACATATTTTGCTTTCTCTGATGGCTAGTTTGAAATCCTCTTTAGTTAGATCTAGTCAAAAGCTTTCTAATGTCTTTCCGAACTTCATCATCCTACTATCTCTTAGCTTTTTCTTATTTAGGAAGAGTAACGTCGGGCACCAATTAAGTTTTGTCATCAGGTGAAAGACCAAAACCTCTTTAAATAATATAGTGAACGCTTCTCCATAAACATTAAAAGCCAAAAAAAGGCACTTTAAATCAGTAATAATGTGATCAAAAATATATAAATGAGAATTTTAAAGTCCTAGTTAATTATTCGATTCGACTAATTTTTTTTACGACGGTTCAACAGGCAGACTTTGTTATAGCTGCTATTTCGTGATGGATATTTTTTTTCAAATACGCCAGAAAAGTTGTTCTATTTGCATTAATATTTGATTTGAGATCATCTACAGAAAAAAGTCCATAGGGGTTAAATACGGACTGTGCAGAGGTCAATTTATGTCAATCAATTTGCCAGGGAAAATTTCACTTTGTCGGCCATCTTGAGGCTCTTGTACCAAATGAATTGTATAGGGGTGCGGCTTTAGGTCTTTATGCATAATAAGGTGTGATGGTGAACTAGGTACATTTAAGTAGAACTGTTAGCTCGCAATTCACGAGAATTTAACACACCTCACAATGATGGTTTATCCTATAGGCTCATTTGAAGCGCATGTGCACTTCTCAATTGAAAGGTACGGATCAACAAGAGCAGATTGGTCAATACAATCCACCGTCTCTGTCGTCCTTATGAACATTTTTGATTTTGCTAATGTTGTGCCGGTCTCTACAAACTTCTTCGCCTATTTTCGTATGAGAGGTATGTTTGGCGCCTCATTTAAGTGACGAAAATCTCTGCTACAATCGCCGAATCGCATTTTTTTATCTAAAAATATTAAACGATCAATTATCAATCAATTCTCACTTAATTTATAAAAATAGTGATATGTTTAATGCTTGAAGCCATCACTTTGTGATACATCTTGAATCAGGAACATTAAATGAAAATACACTTCGTTGATATCACACACAGGGTTTATTACTATCAACGAAGTGTATTTTCATTTAATGATCCTAAAGATAGTGAAACAAAACCAAGTGTTTAATTAACCCTCTAATTAAATAAATTAAATTAAATCCGAATACAAACATAGTTAAAATGATATATGGGGTTTATTAAACTAGATACTTTTAATTGTAATTATTTTCATACACAATTAAAATATAAAACCGAAATAAAGAGTAACACATTTATATTTATTTAAAATCCATACGTGTTTACTAAACTAATAATTCCATTTATATATAAATAGCAACGAATAAAATATTATTATTTTAATCATCGCTGTCAATACATGCGAAAGGGATGTAAAATAATTGACGAATAGCGTGTTAATAATATTAAAGCATTCGCGCCACGGAATTAAAATAATGTAAAAATATTAATTAACAGATTAGTGCCACTGGAATTTGCAATAATTTTATTTACCGGTCACATTGACAATTTTTAAATTGTATTTATAAATTGTAATTTAACCGATTAAATATTTTATATTTGTATAGATAGCCTTATAAGGGAATACATGGAAAATAGTAAAGGGGAATATTCAAGAAAAAATTGGTGGGAATATAACACACCCTATCAATTGATTAAAATAGATAGCATATTCAATTTGCTGAAAACGATCCCTTCACTTTTAAACAAATCAAACATCACTTTCCTAAGGATTTACCGTTTCAATATTGACATTTTCATTATTTCTGTTGTAACGCTTGAATTGGCACACTTTTATTTGTTTAAAATTGTATTTTTCACGTTTTCACTCGGATGATCTTAATATTTAAAGTGAACCAAAAATATATAGGCATTTAAAAATATCTAAATTTTATTACAAAGTGTTAACAGTAGAGGCTTCTACTTCGTTATACATTATTCTTCACAAATAAAAAAAAACTTCAAGTTTGAATTAAAATTGTCGAAGCTATAGTCACTTAATAAAGTCAGTGTTATACAAACATAGTTAAAAAGTTTTTAATTTATTACAAAGATTAAATATTAAATGCGTTAACGTTGAGATATTTATGAACTACGATTTTTCTACTCTCATCCTAGAGAAATATGAAACATGTTTAATATAATGATGTAAGTTGTATTATACTGAGAAGCTTCTAGTTAAAACTACAATGAAATTATATTATTTATTATTTGCGTGGGATATAAATTCCTAGCATTGAAAATTTGTGGATGTACGAATTCAAAGAAAAACTAGTTTAAAGTATTATACAGTAATAGGCAAATGTGCGGAATTAAGTATTTCTTGAAGTACGAGGGATGATAGGAAAGTAATACCCGTTTTCACCGTGCGGAGCGCTGGGGAATAAAGAAGCCGCTTGATGTATTCTAACATAGTCAGTTATATTTCAGCTGTCTATGCAAAAAGTTACGTATTTTATTGCGGGTACCAAAAAGATTGTTTTATTTTAACGTCAACTTTTCAGTTGAATCCATCAATCTTCTCTACAATCATTATTTCATAAGATTTAGAATCCAACAAATATTAATCTTTGATATTAGATGAAGAAGTCTGTTTCCATCAAGAGTGTAGGGTGACTCTTTCTTCAAGTTTATTAAAGTTTGAGTAATTTTTGATTAAAATAACTATAAATCATTTTATTTCAGATATTTGAATCGATTTTTCACGATTGTGAATTTCTAAAATTTGATCAAAAAATTGATATCTCATAAAGAAAAATATTATTTTAAATAAAATTCCATATTGGTTTAATGTAGAAATTAAAAACTATAAATCGTCTCAATTCAAATTTATTTTTCTCCTTTGTGTAGACGAATTTTTATATACTTAATCAATAATAGTTATTCGTTCCAACTTAGATGCGAACTAATTGAAATAACAATTGAATACTTATTATTAATTAAATTACCTTCTATTTAAATCATTCAATCTGTATTTAGATGCGACAACGCCCAATTAAAATGCAAATGGTATCTTTTCTCGTCCGAAAATGAATCCGGTGATTTAATTACGCCGTCGAAGAACTTACGTCAAATAAAAGTAAACAAAAATCGGACGAAGGTTTGCGCTGTCGAAGGACTCTCATTAAAAATAATACGTCGCGACTTCGGCGATTGCGAGATGGTTTACTACAGAAACGGTGATTTCTTTGATACATCCTTGATTTGGAAATTGAATCACGCACTCCAGCGGATTCATACGCTGGATGTCGTTTATGCCCGGTTACTCTGCAGTTGCCCTGGTAATCCTTTTTGCGGAATTGTAGCGGTAAGTCATGCCTTTACTTAATGAGCCATGAGAATGCGTGGTGGAATTAGGCTACAAAGTACTTTTAATGATGTGTTATTTAAAATATATCCCTAAACCAACCAAGATATTAACAAAATTTATTAATTTAAAAATGTATAAATTATTAGTTACTTAGTATAACAATTAAAACAATACTTCTCCTATATATACTACGTATATGTGGAAAGTAAAAATTGTACTTGCAAAAAATTGCTTCTATTCGAAAGCCAAATAATATACAGGGTGTTTCATTAGAAATTTTAAAATCGACATTATATCCCATTAAAATAAAAATGTTTTCAATAATCTCTGCTATTCTGTTCTGGTTTTTGTAAAAAAAAAATCACGCTAATCTTTTAATTTTAACCATATGCCAAATTGGTATTACATGTTATCTATTCTTTTA
Organism: Ontholestes murinus; assembly: GCA_963969525.1. Lineage (NCBI taxonomy): Eukaryota > Metazoa > Arthropoda > Insecta > Coleoptera > Staphylinidae > Ontholestes > Ontholestes murinus. Next base: position 51,314,607 of record OZ018396.1, read on the forward strand.
AAATTTTCTAAAACCTCTTCTTGGAACTTTGAAGGATTTCTGGCATCTCCTGTCTTATTTGCAGAGTTATCTAGAGACTTCTCTTCAAACATTTTCTAATTTTTTGAGAATTTTGGAAGCATTTTTCTTCAAATCTGAATTTTTTTATGGAAATTTTCTAGAAATTTCTATTTCATATATCTATCATTAGTTATTTATTTTAGAATTTGTGAGAAATTGTTTTAGAGGGTTTAAGAATTGCGACCCTTATTACGTGACAATCCATATTTACACTGAATTAAAAAATAATAACGGAGAAGACTCTAGAAGAAGCACAAAATGGATTCAGAACAAAAAGAAGTATCCAGAACCACATATTCATGGTAAAGCCATAAAAGATGCTACAGGAGAAACAAGTCATGGGAAACATTAACCAAAAAAGATGGAAAATAATTAGGATAATTAAGGAAATGCAAAGGCGGTATTATATAAGAATAAGAGAACAGAACCATTTACAACAAAAGGTGGAGGACTAAGCCCGGGATTGTTTATAATATACATGGACGAAATAATAAAAGAATGCAATACTCTATGCAACGGTATAATAATAAGGTACAAAAATCTCCCAAAAGTGACGGTGACCGAAGGAGTATTTGTAAATGACTTGGTAACATTCGTGAAGAACCAAAACAAACTTAAACAAAACTTACAAATATGGAACGAAACGTTAGAAAAATATGGTATGAAAATAAACAAAGGAAAGATAAAACCAATGATTATTGGAGAGGAACAAGAGATGATGAACATAGAAATAAAGGGAGCAAAAATAGAACAGGTATCCCCGAACCAATACTTAATATAAATATAGACAACAAAGCAACACAGAAACCGAAAATAAACACAAGAATAGAAAAAGCATCAAAACTATACCACGTATTAAGAGATGGATTCATAAACCAACAACAAATATCAAAAAGCACTAAAACAAAGATATTCAAGTCAATATATAGACTGGTGCTTACCTATAGGTGCGAATCGTGGACGCTAACCAAGAGGCAGAAAAGCAGGATACAAGCAGCTGAAATGAAATATCTAAAAAGAGGTAGAGAAGTGACCAAAAGAGATAGTTTGAAGAACACAGAAACAAGAAACGACCTAGGAATACAGTCTACAATAATAAAATGTATTAATTCGTTGTAGAAAATTAAATAATAATTTAAAAATACGAAAACATTTCGTGAATCTACAACAATGAGTCTTACTAAGACTACAAAACAAATCAATTTTGAAACAACTACTTCTCTGGCTAAAACCTCGACAGACATTGAATAAAACAAAATTAATTTGCGTGTTACGAATAGTACAACTATCAAAGAAATACTTTCGTATTTTTAAATTATCAGTCTACAATAGACTTCATAGAAGAAAACCAGCTGTACTGGTGGGGAAGTGAAAAGAGTATGGAGAGCAGAAACACAAGGAAAAAAACGAGGTAGATAAAGACTATCATAGGACCAAGTGACGACAAGATCACAAGAGAAGACAGGAATAACATGGATGGAAGCAAAGTAATATCGAAAATATGTGGAAAATATAGGAAATAAAACCCAACATCTTTATGGTAGATGGGTATTAGATTATATATATTTTTATAACCACAAATTATTTGGTGAACTTTTAATTCCTTAGTTTACTTCATTTCTGGTGTCTTTAAGTTTTAGTTTTATAAATTTGCTACTTGATTATATCAATTTTTTCCTGAGCTGGTATTCCATATTATCTATTCTTTCAGAATATTCTAAAACCTAAAAATTTCAAAAAAAATTTTTTTAGAAACTCTATCCTTATTTTGAAGTTTTCAAAATGAAACTTTCTTTTTCAAAACATAAGATTTTTTGGAACGCTCTACAATGAGTTTAGAACTTTCCAGATAACTAAAATATTTAATTAATTGATTTTTTTGAGAATTGCTTTATTGCCTCTTCAATATTATAGCAATTGTTCTTTTTTAAATAATTTTTTAATGGTTTTGATATTATGAAAATTTGTTGATATCTTACTTTATTTATTCTCTCAAAATTTTCTAAATAATATTCTTCGAGCTTTATGGATTTTCAAGCATTTCTTTGTGTAGACTTCTCCTTAAAACTATTTTTGATTCAAAATGTAAGGATATTCTTTGATTTTTACCTAGAATTTTTTAGAAATTTTTCCTATATACCTTTTCATTTTTTATTTTATTCTTTGAGAATTTTTAATCCTGTTTTGCGTTATTTGTTCTTAAGAATTTATTTGGGATTTGTTAAAAAGAATCTTTTTCCAAATATTTAGCAAATTATCTGTCTTGTGTTTCTCTTGACTTTCAATTTCCATTTTCATGGTTTTCTAATATCCTAGAATTTTTGAAATAATTTTCCAGTGTCTTGCTTTATATACTCTACAGTTTTATAGGAATTTAAAACATTTTCTTGGGGATTTTAGAATATTTCTGCAAATTATTTTCCTTGGTTTGCTTGGTTTCTATTGTCTTTATATCTCTGTTTTTATTTTTTTATTTTCAAAATCTGTCTATGCTATTTAATCAATCAAAATGGGGTGAACGACCATCGGTCGAAAGCCAATTGAGAAAACAAGGGAAGAAGCATCGTAATTGCCCTATTATAAGATGTAATAGTATCTTCTAATAAAGAAAAAGATATAAATAAATAAGTAATAAATAAAAAGATGTTTATATCTCTCTCAGTCAAAATTTTCTGAAAACTTTTCCTCAATTTACAAGATACTATTTTTTTATATCCCCAAACGCGACCAACTCTCTTCCTTACTCATCAGCTATCGCCCCATTACACTCCTCCTTGTTATTGGAAAATTGTATAAATCCCTTCTTAAAAGCAAAATCCTTTCTTTAATTTCTAACCACATCTCTAAATACCAAATCGGTTTCCTTCCCCGTCGATATAACTATCCTAACCTCCAACATTCAGACTCTCCACCTTGAAGGAAAAGCCTCTGCAGCCTCTGAATGTCCAGAAAGCCTTTGACTCTGTATGGCTATAAGGCTTATTGTACAAATGTTACCTCCTAAATATACCTCCTCACATCATTTATATAATCAAACAATTCATCTGTAATAACTCCCTAAAAGTTAATATACAAAACTCTTTCTCTTCTTCTTTTACTCCCGAACAAGAACTTCCCTAAGGCTCTTCCCTTTCACCTCTATTATACAATATCATAAGCTTCGACATCTATAATTCTGATCCACTACTTCAATCCATCGAAATATCTCCTGCAATTTGCAGACGATACTTCCCTAATGACCCATGCTCCCACGTTACCAAAAGCCCTTCAATTCCTCCAAGAGCTTATTTACTCCCTTCAGCATCGGTTTGCAAAATGGCGCTAGCGCAATTATTAATTTATTAGATTACTTCAAGGGGCGATTAATATTTTTTTGGGATAGGTCAAGAATATGCTAGGACAATAAAAAAATATTAGTGTAAGTCAAGAGTACGCTAGAACAATTATTAGTTTATTGGGATAAGTCAAGTATACGATAAAACAATGCAAAATGTATTCTAGTCTAGGTGAATAGTGCGCTACCCGCAGGGGTGGCAGTCGTGCACAGCCATTTGGGAGTAGCGACCCCACGTACCCGAGCCGTACACTGCACACACACACGCACATTTGTACAAATACACATGCACACAAACAAACACATGCACACACACATAGATACACACATACACACACCTACACATACACTCACACAAGCACATACAGATTGTGAAGGAAGCTGACTGCCAGCCTACTCCCCGTGAAGTAATGTCTGACGGCGGTTTCGCAGGGTGATAGGGCGACATGGGGAGGTGGATTATTAGTGGGTATTCCAGAGAGTCCTACACTTTGTCTATAAAATATTTTCCACCTCCTGGTCATAAAAAAAGTAAAGAGTACGCTAAGGTAATTATTAATTTATTGGGATAGGTTAAGAGTACGCTAGGGCAATGAGTAATTAATTTGTCAAGGTCAAGCGGACGCTTAGGCAATTATTAATTTCTTTAGATAAGCCTAGAATACTCTAGAGCACTAAATAATGTGTTAGTCTAGGCTAAAAGTACGTTAGTGCAATTATTAATATATTGGGCTAAGTCAAGAGTACGCTAGGACAATAAATATTTTATTAACACGTTGCCCAAGCAGGGGTAACGGCTCTAAATAGCTATTTTTCTTGGAACACTTATCGCATTTCTCACTTCGGGGTCTTGATGAAGCGTATTGTATTGTTCTTCTAACGTAACGCATTGCTTAATCACAATATCTCAGATTTGGACTCCTAGAGAAATTCGTCCGATTCAAGCTGGACGTTCAACAAGGTCAATAGTACCTTGGGCAATGATTACTGAATTAGCAATGAATTTGTAAAAGCTTGTAGGTTGTTGTTGTGCTGTGTAAGGGTACGTAGTTGTTGAACACAATAAGACAAATCAAAGTATCTATTCACAAACGTCTCTCTTACTTTTCTGTACAAAATCTTCAATTATATTTTCACAATTATTACACCATGCAGTGCAGAGTTTTCTATTCGTATTGCTGTCACTTGCAGCCAAAGACATCTGCTAGAAGCTTTGAAGCGGCGACGTGTTACAAGCAAACAACTTTTGTTTCAATACAGCACCAGCAATGTTTTCGCAGATATTTCAAACTATAAAGTTGCAATGAAAAAATAACTGTAAAATATATTAAAGTCCCGAAGGTGGTGTTGAATGCAGAGAATTGAAACGAACGAATGGGTGGGTGTTTACTTCGTGAGCGAGTCTACAGAAATAGATAGATAGATAGATAGATGATGTTATATGGGTGGCACCAGTGTCTGTTCTACCACGACCTTTTCAGATCTATTGTGAATCCCTGTTTATCTCAGATGACTAGCTCTAGCTATGCCTCTTTGATTAGTCCTATTAGCCCTGCCAGAGGGGCGCGCTTTGGTTTGTAGTGCCCAGCTTTTGATATCTAATCCTTGCTAGACCCTCGCAGTGGCATAGGATGTGGAACAAGTCCTCTTCTTCCTCTAGGCAGAATCTGCATGGTGCTTCTTCCGCCAGGCCTATATTGCTCATATGTTTGTTGAGCTTACAGTGTCCTGTCATCAGACCTACTATTGAACTACTGAAATTAGTAGATCGCTCTTGGCGGCCAACAGCTTCGAATGAATAAGCCGTCAAGCGCAAGGGCACCTTCTTACCTTTGTAACGACAAATCGTCACTAAAGACAAAAAGAACCGCAACATTAAGGATCCACATAGATACTCCAAGCAAAAGTATCATTATGAGGAAAATAGTGATAGGAAGCCATGCGACCCGGCTAGCATCCGACGTTATCAAGTTTCCGGTCTTAGCAATGAAAAATATGCAATTGGCTACGCATTGGCGCATACCAGAGTATGTGTGGAAAGTATGCCTCTGGAAAGGAACAATTCAAAAACTTTTCTTCCTGGTCCATGAAGAACGACAATCAAGTTGATGAATAAAACAAACATAAAGTTCTGTAACCACCAAATCAGCAAAGCAGTGATTTGTGTAAAGTTCAGCACCGCAAATCATCGCAGTTGCGTTGCCAAAAACAGGGACTGTCCTTAAATAAGGAGATTTCCAAGTCTACTGCTGCGAGGACTTCACCAACAAATCGAGTAAATCAAAACATCAGGAATATAATGATAATATTCTAACACCAACCACCGAAATGGGCCTAACGATGGATTTTGTAAAGGCAGAAATATCTCTACTTAAACGTAACCCACAAGAAAAGAAAGATAAGTATGAATTAATTAAAAAGTTGGTTGTTGAAAAAGATAATATCATATCATTGTTAAAGAGTACTAAACCCAGACTCAAACCAAGAAATTACTGCAGGTTCCATAAATGTTAAACATGTGTCAGAAGTACAAAAATCTGTAAAAAAATTAAAGATTTCTCTAAACAGTTCGATCACACACCAAAGTAAATGCTAATGACCAAAAGATGCTCAAACTTGTTAAATATATAGACTGTCTCACAAAGGTTACACTTAAAATACCAAAAAAAAAAAAAACGAACCCGAAATCAATAGCTACACCTACTAAGCCAAAAAAAAATAAACAAGCGAAGCCGAGAAATGGACTGATGTAAATATCACAATCTTAGGTACATCTAAAACGCAAAATAATTCAGTGAGAGGTGTAAAGACCTTCGGATATCTGCATCTTTATAATCTTGACCGAAAACCTTCGCCTGATGAAATAATAAAGTACTTGAAAAGCCTGAATTTCCAGGACCTTTATTGTAGAGCACTGCAGTCAAAACATCCTAAAGAATATTCATCCTTTAAAATTGTAGTACCCCTAGAACAATTGGATGATGATGGATGAAGAGATCGGTGAATGTAAAAATTAATAATTTTTTTATGGAATATTCGGAGAAGAGAAAATTTGCAACTAAAGTTCTTTTTCTTAATGCGAAATTCATCAAAAATGAATTAGATTAATTCGAAGCTTTGATTCATGATCAAAATTTTAGTCTAATAGATAGTATCAAAATGTCAACGTCAAAATGACAAAGCTGTATTATATCGCCCAAATTAAGGGAAAATAAGCATTTAAATGCTGAATATATGTATCCAAAGCTGATGATCTGCGAATCAGTGGAGGAGAGGATATGGGTTTGAGTGGAAGATCATCTACAAGTGTGAACTCCGCCCTTCGGCATGCTGTTAAAATTATATGTATGTTTTTCCTTCAATTTTGTATATATCAGTTTATTTGTATTTTACATAATCATGACCGATAAAGCTTAAATAAATAAATAAATAAAAATATATGAGCATTGGCTTTCTAAGGAAGAATGTGTGGTTTCAAAAATCAGTGATATGTCTGCCAGAGCTTATTTTTCACGAAATTAAAGTAATTATGGAGGTTTGATATTATATATTAAGGACAATATTGCCTTAAATGAATATAATGGTCTGATTGATCAAATATGCATTGATAAATTTTTGGATTGTCTATGGTTTTTATACCTTCTTTCAAAACAGCATTTATATGTGTCTATCGTTCACCTAGTGGCGATTTTACTGTGTCTGTAAATGTCCTTTCGTATTTTCTAGATAAGGCAACTCATTTAAATTGTAATATGGTACTGGGAGGAGACTTCAATATTTTTAATAGTAATGAACCAAAACAAGCACAAATTACAGATTTGCTGATTATTTATGCTACTATTTGCTGACAACTTTTAATTTCCGGTAAAATCACCAGTTTGATTAAGTTTTTTACATAAGCATTGATATGCATAGTCTTATAATTATTCAACATTGAAATTTGTTACATTTTAGTACCTAATAAATTATTATAAACCTGAATTTTTGTCAAAAAAAAAACTGTTGTGAATTTCATACTTATTAATAAATATATACTGTCTAATTTAAAGGTAAATAATAAATAAGCAAGAATATAAGTTCAATATTATTCTAAATTGAATAAACAAATCGGAATTGTAAAAAAAATATCAATTAAAAATCAAATTTGGAGGAAAAACAACGCATAATTAATGGAAAGGGTAAAACAATACACGATGTAATTATAAACAACTGATAAACATACGTTTAAATACATTCATGATTTTAATTTAAATATTTAATAAGAATTGGTGGAACATTTGATTCACCTCGTTCCAATTAAATGCAGTAATTATAACTAAAATTGCAAGTTTCCCAGTAACCGTACATTGCGCATGTATTTTAAAACTTGCATGATTATTGACAGTGGCGGTCGATTAATTGGTTTGAAAAGGGGAGCTTTTTAAACGTAATTTGTACGTTTCGTGTTTATATAAAACAGAAGGTTTTCCAGGAACGCCTAATTATCTATTTCTGCGCTCTTCATCGCAGATTTTCGTTTGTAAATTCATTGCACGTAAAGGCCACCTCGTTGTGTTACATTAGTGAAGCACAAACTTTGCCACTTGATTCGTGCTAAATGATCAAACAGTTTGCTAAGATGTTTACTTGGAAAATTAAGGCATTCAATCAATATTCCATTAGATTGCTTCATATACATGCAATTTGTCAGACAAGAGTTCATCAAACTGTATTAAAATGGAAACGAAATAATGATTCGGCATATTTATAAACGTTGATCGAATATTAAACTTCCGGGATTGAGTGGGTGATATAAATTACCTTAAATACAATTTTGTTATGACAAATTATGAACAAAAATGAATTTACGACAGTTTTATTGAAAGGCAATTAAATAATCTAGCGTTTAAGTTTATAATCATCTGCAGACACGTGTTTCGATCTCTGGGTCACTTCAGTACAGTTTTATTATAGAATAGATTTTAAATATAAATAAAAACATTTACTAAATTAATAAAACGAAATTAATACTTTTGCTAGTTTTATTAAATTTTAATTTTGTTTAGTTTGTTTTAAATTACTACGAATTAAATTGTAGGGTTTCTAAAAATTTTAGTAGATAATAAGATATAAATTTCGATTTGATAAACTGAATTGAAAAATCCACTATGTTTAGTAAAAGAATATTATATAACGTTTAAAACATAGTTATGTACATCTAAACAAAAACATTATTAATTGAATTAAACCACTTTGTTATTTCCTTCCTTCACTTTATTTTTTTTATTATTTAAAAATAAATAAGGAAATTACAAAGTGTTTTAATTCAATAATGACAACTTCGCACAACTCAAATCAAACCGTAAACATTATTAAATTATTATCACCGTATTATTATTATTATTATTATTATAAACGTCTGCAGTATGCAACTACATCAAATTGTTCAGTTTTCTTATTTTTCCTTAAGCTCCAACAATTTCTACCGCAACTTTACATTTATATTCTGAGAAGGCACGAAATTCGATCTTTGATGCTGGTGAAAAATTAAATTTAAATAAATTCCGTTCACTTTTAGCCGTCCGCGCACATTAAACGAAGAGTAAATTTCATTAGGGTGCAACAAGTTGCAAAGTTTAAGTGAAACAAGCAAGTGCCTCTTCTATTTATTAATCCAACGCAAATTTGTCGCCGAGTAAGAGCAAAACTAATTTATAGCCAGTCGCTTTAAATCGAAATAACAGCAGTAGTTCTGCCATTAAGGAGAAGATCCTTAATTTACATTTTTTTTCGCTTCCCCTCTAGACGCTCAAGTTAATTATTTCGATAATCCCGATTCTAAACTTTAATTTCATTAAAGGCGATATCCTAGCTTAAGAAATATCCGCTCTTATTATCCTAACAGTTAACTGTTTATTGGCTTGTGGGTAATTTATTTGGTTGAGAACTCGGTTTAGTTCATGATTCGTAAATAACAAACTGTTTCTTTTATTTACACATAAAATTGCATTTAAAAATAACCTAATAATTACAGTAATATAACTAATTCTTCAAATGTAATTTAAAAAAAACATGGGAGACTTAAAATTAAAAAATCATCTTCAGAAAATATTTAAGTATGTTAAATTTTAATTTACATACAGTTAATGTGAGAATATGGCTGGAACACATTTTCTTGATATTAAAATAAGATGATTTAATCTATATCCAAAAGTTTACGATTAAATTTCAACCAAAGATGTTCTACTAGGAAAACTGTAAAAATCCATAGTTTAGGTGACAAGAAATGATCACAATGGCTAATAAAGGCAAAACTAATCTTAATTGATGCTACTGGAGTTCCTGGAGTTTCTAGACCTAGAATGGTTAGGGCAGCGATTCAACTTTAAGAAGAAAAAACTTCCAGGTCACGGAATGAAACTGTATAATATTCATTAGAATGGAAATCGTAGTAGGCTGGGTTAGATTTTCTTGCATTCAGCAATGTTCTCCTGAAGCGTATATTTAGAAATCAGCAGGCAGAATTACAGATTCTCATCATTAGCAGTAAAATGCCTTAAATGATGAAAGATTTTCCAGTGAGAATGTATGTCCAAGAACTTGAAGAAGCTAAGATACAGATTGTATTTACCAAACTATGAAGAATCGTCAATCATGAAAGAATTGATTAACACTAGATTTAACAGCTATTAAAATATACCCATCCCTACCAAAACCAGACAGAATGACTGGTGTATAAGAAAAAATTCTTATTAAGGCTTCCAGTGTTTATTCACTCTTAAAAACTGATTTATAGATATTGTTAAATAACAAAGCTCTTAATGGTTTTCGGTTTCTCAGTCACAATTTCTAAATATGAAGACTTTGCTGTGTATATACTTTCCGCATACACATTTTTTGCATCTATTGCTAATATTTGTAATCTTGTTGTTATTGCAATATCCTCTTTGATAGCATTTGCATAAATGAACCGTGCAAATTGTAGTTGGTTTATCAGCTTCGTGTGGTGTTTGTCTCATATTCTGAAGCAAGTTCTTCTTCTACTCGAAACAGAAAGTTCTGTTGTATTTTTGTACAATATCCAGCTAAATCTAAAATATTGAAAAGCACTTGAAGTGAAGAACCTGATTTCACGGTATATTTTTGTGACATTTGATCAGTGACATTGACGCCAAATTTAGTTCTATTATAAAACGATACAGTTTCAGGTAATTTCTTAGCAGTATAACCATTTTTTTTATTAGGTATGCTCTTGTAAACGGTAAGTGTGTATCCATTGGATTGATACAACAATGTTGTCAAACGAGCCATCCGTATTTTTTCAGTTTGTAAACTTATTTGCGCGTATTATTCCAAACATCCAGAGTACTTGTAAAAAATTATCGGTTGTTACAGTACATACCCTTTATAGTATACGGTTCAAGAAGTTTTAATTACGACAAATTCGCATTTCGAGCCTCGTCGTTTCCTAAATATTCCGTATTACCACTTAATGTTTGTCAAAAATAATGACACTTTTTAAGGCAAAAATGGCCATATTTAGCAAATCATTTGATAAATAGTCATCAAGAAAGTCTTCATGAAGTATTCTTCCAAAAGAATAGATGGTGTGAGTGGAAGAACATAAATTTTGTGCATTCCTTGGCCTTTTCCATATGCGATCAAAATTTATGTAGATTACTATTGTTATTATGTATACTATTAGGATCTTTTTATAAGCATGTTGGATAAAATAAATAATACCTAATATCTAATATCTAATACCTTACCACATTTATCTGTCGGTACATCAGACTCCAACCAAAATTTTATGCCAAATTTATGGGGTTTTTTTGGCATATATTGGGTAAATCTGCATCTGGCCTTCGTTGTAAAGAGTTGCTCATCATCGGTATTAAAAGCTACCGCTTTGAAGCAATTTCGACTGTTCTCAATAATAAACGTCAGACAAGTTGACATATAATTCCCACATTACTGACAAAAATGCCTGAATATATGGCAAAAATAAGCCTAAATATGGTTCATTAGTTTCTTGTGCGTTCCTCTTCGACAATAGCGTCAGCAGAAAAATTAACTGCTTCAGGATATGAATGGAAGGTTTGCAAGCGTTGATTCCTCTGTTTCCGCAAGCGTTTTAGAAAGCGATAAGCATTTCTTTAAAGGATTAATTTGTTTAAAAAGAATCAGTTCGGTTTTTGTTGGCGAATGTCAACAACTTTAAGAATTTACAGAACCTACAATTGAATGTTTTGAAAGCATATTTGTAGACCTCAGTAAAGCTAACACACTATATTAATTAACAAACTAATAAAATATGGCTTTAGCGACAATATTATTAAGCTCCATCTTTCCTAACTAACAAACAGTTTATATGAGACCATATGAATATGATTGTCGTTATGTTATAGTGGTGTTCCCCAGGAATCGATTCTTATACTTTCTATAAGAACCACCAATCACTATTTATCGAAGGTTCTCTAACCATCAAAGAGACTGAGACTAACATTAAATTATTTTTGTTACCTATCTATCAGTAGTACCAAACTCCAGCAAGCAACCAGATTGGTCGGAAACTACAATTTCAAAACCACCAATCTCTATTAGGTAGTCTCTGGAAATCAAGAAGACTGGAACTAACATTAAATTATTTACCTATATATCAGTAGTATATGAGATTCCAGCAAGTAACAACATTTTTTGGAAATCACTTTCTTGTTATTTGAAATTAGGCTACGAAGAAGTGATAGGAGAAGAATATGTCGTTGATCTAAGATATAAAGCAAGAATTATCCATATCAATTATCTAATCTACTTCTTGGTTTATAAATATATTACTGGTGCAGGATTTTTTAAACCACAGTCATTAATCCGTACAATCGGGTTTCAAGAAAACAAGAAATAACAAGAGGTTTTCCAAAAATTAAAAAATGACATACCACAGCACTAGCCTTGAGTTATTTTTTACCAAATATCCCAACTATACTTTAAGTTTAATTAAAATCAAAAAATTCCACTTGACAACAAAAGGATTCTCTGCTGAAATAAGATCAGTAAAACGTTTCTATAAATATTTAAATATAAGAAATTCCTTTTAAGAGCTTAAATGACAACCCATTGAAGAACCTCTTCGATACCTAACTGGACAAAATGGTAAAAATCCTCTTAATTTTCACATATTATTCTCCTAAATATCAATATAAGTTACTCTTTACTTCACTTATTTATTTGTATAGTTAGATGTACATTTCGTTACCAATAAACAAATGAAGTGAGGAGTAACAGTGTTTTTATTTATAATTATAATTAATCACTTAAACTTAAAACTATACAGTTATATTATATATGAATTCATTTCAGAGTTTAATCAATCTACTCATTAACGACTGGCGCAATATAATTGACAAAACTAGGCAAAAAGACCTCTGATTGATGGCCTTTTGGAAAATTAACACACTCTGAGACGGAAAATTTTATTCTACAACCTTATATTTTCAATTGATTTTAACTTCGTTTATGTAACAATCTTTCATCGATCAAAAAATTGATACATTCTTTAATGTAATCAAATTTAAAAAAAAGAAGCGTTTTCCCTGATCAAACGTAAATCTAAAGAAAATAGAGCTAACCTAAACTAATTTACACCGGAATTAAACAATATGCGGCTGACATTAGAGCTCTTAAATCTTCAATATCACAAATGTTCCAATAATATCAACATTAGTTTGCTAAGAAATAAATACCGTAAAGAATACCGGCAAGCACTGAAACTAAAGCAAATGATAATTTAACTAGAAACAGTTTGAAGATAGATTAGAATGTTGTTAATTGAGCTCAACCAAATATAGCCAAGACAGGAGCAGCAAATTACATTGCAACGATTTCAGCATTTGCTTTGCAAATGTGGCACAATCATCCACGTAAGAAATTAATTCCTCAAAATAATAATAATCCTGTTGATTGTTGAGGTTTATCACGGAATGTATAAATTCTCTTGAAAGTGGTCAATGTCTGCAAGTTACTTTTATTAACTTATCCCAGGCATTTGCACTATTTCTCATACTATTCCTCCTCCGCAAACTCTATATTTACGGTCTATATCCTAGCGCTCTAAGTGTCTATCCAATATAATACGATTTGTGTCACTTAATGGTGAATCATCGCCTTATGTCGAGCTTAATATAGAAGTACCACAAGGATCAGTCCTAGGTCCACTTTTATTCTTGGTCTATATTGTTTATTCAGGAGAATTAGCTCAGAAATATCTGATTCTGTACTAAGATTGGTATATTGTGCATTCTTCGAATTTGGCCTCCAGTGGAAAGCAATATGCATATTATAAGGATCAGGATATCGCGATGATACGAAACCTCTTTTCCGTAAATATAGATTGCTGCTCATGTCATGTCTCTTTATTATGGATTATCTGCTATATGTAAAGAGTCATTATCATAACTTTTAAAAACATACATCAAGAAATGTACGCATATAATACAAGGCACAAAAATAATATTTGTTTATCATTTAATAGACTAGAAAAGTCCAAAATAGGATTGTAAAAAAACACGTTGCAAGGTGCCTGATAATCTTCAGTAGTTTTAATTTAATTCCAAACACTAATCTGATTTGATTCACAACAGTGCTGATGCTTTATCTCGAAGAATATGTCCAGAATATTGTAAAGAACCACACAGAATTAAAAGAAAGTCAAGCACAGTAAAGGCTATTGAAGTGTTTCGAATGTACAGTAGATTTAGAATGATTAGGTGAGTTATTCCATTATAAAACTACTGACGAAATGGAAGAAAAAATCTCGAGGCCACGAAAAGAAATTGTACAATATTCACTAGGCTGCGTTAGATTTTCTTGCAATTCAACAATGTTCTTCTAAAGAGCATAATTACAAATCAGGAAATACCATTGCAGATTCTTATCATTAGGAGGTGATGAAATATTTTCCACCTATAATGTATGTCAAAATTTTTGAATACATTTGTAGAATTATTTGTATGTTTTTGAAATAATTATATTTACATATTACTATATTATTTGCATTATATGTCCAAGAACTAAGATAAAGATTATATTGTACGAAGTGTTAATTAAACTGACTAGAAGGATCGCCACAAGAATACCAAATGACAATCAAGGAAGAATTAAGGAGTTCATATCTCGTTTCGGTGTTCCCTTCAGACCAAGAAAAAAATTCGAATATATCTCTCACTAACTATGCACAATCCTTAAAATTAAAAGTATGATGACTATAACAGATAGCTTAATGAAACAACTGATAATGATAGAAAAAAAAGAAATTGCAGCAGTTAAAGTTCGCACCGTGCTAAAGCAATACCCATGGCTTTGTTTACTTAAAGTAATTCAACTAAATGTTAGGACTTGTTGGATTGTAAGAGTACGTGAAAATGTTTATAATTAAATCAAACAAAAAAATTCCAACGTAGCGTTTTATTTAATTAGATGTTAGGACTAACAAACAAAATTAAATCATCAGTTTCATACTTTATTTCATTCAATGTACTTACAAATTATACCAAGTTGATTTAAGGGAATACATTTTAAATTAGAATTTAGAGCGTACACGAATAGGATATAGAGATAGAGACTTGCAAATTGATCTTCAACACATACACTTGCTTTCTTATTTTGTCCATCAAGGCATTCTTATGGAAAAAAACTTCCAATTTTTTTTAAATCATTTGCCACAATAGTGGTTAACTTGATTCAAAATAGGAAAACTTAAAAATATTTATCAAAATGACATACTTCTCAATTGAATTATCTTCCACTCTTGCTAAACATAGCTTCGATGACTCTACTGCCACTGAATATGTTTTTGATAATATTTTGATCATTGTATTGGCCTAATATGGCTTATATAGTTCCAATAGCAGAAATTAATGACGGTTGGAGATAACTCAACATACAGTGATGTATAAATATCATTACATAAGTATTATTTTAACAGGAAGGAACGAGAAATGAAAGAGAACTATCGTGTGTATTTAATTAAATGATCTAAAGAGTTATAAGTAGAGAGCGGATTTCTAGTCAGTATGCTTATCCATAATATTTATTACCAAAGATATGGTCGAAAAGCTTAAATCTAGAATAGCGGATGGCCGAGATGCTGGCACCACAAGATTTTCTCGATGCCGTCAAAAATTCTAACTCTTCACTCTCTTAACTGAACTGGTGGTTGAGAAGAGTATTGCTGACTGGGGATCGGATCCTAAAACTTGTTTACTAGCAGAACCTTTAGCTAGCCTTAAATCAAAATCGAGAAGTATTTACACAAGCTCGGTTCAAAGCAAATTTACTTTAAAATTGAAAGGTGGAAGTGCTGTTGATCCAAATTCCGGAATGAATGGAAACCTAATGGAATTGAAAATAACTCCGCTCCCTAGTTGTAAGTAGTATAATATGCCTGTAGATTTTTTTAATGGTAAAAAAAGGACGAATGCTTTGACGGGATTTTAGGATTAGAAAATGGTGAATGAATCAAATTTGTAAATGAAATACACACATCCACGGTGGATTCTTCCTTTAGAAAAATCCTCCACCCAGCTGAGATTCGAAGCCATAACCAGGGGCTAGACTTTTCTAAAGGAAGATATTAACTGTTAAATGAAGAAATCTTTGAGGAAGGGATAGTGTATCTACCTTTTCTAATTTCGTTCGCACAAGCGGTCAAAATAAAACTGAATAGATAAATTTGAGGGTGGCTAAAGTGACTAAACTGTTAAAAATCTGTGCCTTCGCTTGCATGTACATTGTTATGCACCAAAAGCAAATAACGAATCTCCGCAAGCTTTTCAAGAGCAAGAAGTACAAGCCAATTGAACTGAAGCCGAAGAAGTTTAGTTTAATCCGAAGGACTCTCACCAAACACCAGAGCAAAATCAAGACGGCCAAGGAGATCCGCAATATGTCAATATTTCCACCTAGGAAGTTCGCCGTCATGGCTTGAGTTATTGTAAAATATGTAGTTTCACACTAAAAGTGCACTGAATAAATACATTTACCTTGAGTGAAGTAAAAAAATCAAAATTAAAGTTTTAGGGACAGGCATACAAATACATATTGATATTTCTTGCTATGTTTTAAGTAAATATCAATATGTTGTGAATAACTATTGCAGAAATGTGTTTTTTACTGTAGTTGTTGCCTTAAAGTGTTAGTTGGTGCCAGAGTAGGCTGTGATAGTCAGGTTAGATGCGTTACTACGTAATAATGAATTAAGTAGGTTGATCTACTTGAAAAGTTAGTGGAAGAAATGGATGATAAAAACAATATCCATAAAGAAAACAATATATTATTAGATGATAAAAATTAAGTTAAGTAAATCCAATTGTGCAGAAAATACAAACACTAGAGCCATCAATAAATTAGTAGATAATACTTGACCATCACCAAAAACTGAGCGAAACAGTGGTATCGTACATCCGAGTGCAAAATCCCAGCTAATGCCAAATTAAAAATTAAAAAGAAATCGAGCTGTTTCCGCAATCGTTTTAGAAAGCGACAAGCTAGATGGATGTTTGTCATGGTGGAAAATCAGAAATAAATTAATTTCCTGAAGGGCTGAAATGTGCTAAACACATCCCCTTGTTTAAAAACGGGTGAAGAGTAATGTGTAAATAGCTATAAAACAGTCAGTATACTTCCCATTATTACAAAGATAATTGAAATTATTATTTTTTTAAAGTAATAATTTAATCAAGAAAATTGTTACGACCGTTATTACGTAGCAATCCACACTTATACTGAATTGAAAAATTCACTATGGTTTAACCACAAATAATTATAGTACCACAAAATTTGCCTCTTGATGAGTTCAATAGAGTCAAAAAGAAATTGGTGGAATAAGACGAATTTTTTGGAAGTTCTCTTATTCTGTTATTTGTTTATTTTCATATTTTCAATGTATATATATATATATTTATAATAATTTAAAACTACGAAGTTTAATATAAAACTAAAACATAAATGAATAAATATTTTATTGTTACTATTATATTATCTGTTACAATATTGAAACTTATAGTACATAACGTTAAATAGAATTGAATTTAGATTTAGAAACGTGTTTTGTACAACTTTGCCTATTATTTTCATGATAAAATAATACACACATTGTCTGAAACCACACAACATATATTGCATACAAACATTTTAAATAAATAATACTGCGAATGATACACACACACAAAAATATATATTGTTTAAATACCTATAGTATATTTTATGTTATAATGCTGTATTTTAATCTAATCAAGCATTGTAAATTATTGTTTATGAGAATTAAATTCTCACTTAACCTATAGTGAAACATTTTTATGTTAATTACATATCTCCTTGAGAATGACGATCGAAACTAGTTGGAGAAATGTAAAAATAGTGAAACAAAATCTAATCTATTATTTATAATAATGTACTTTATTATTTTCATTAGAATATATCTTTGTATGCTTTCCATAATCGAAATACACATCATATTTACGACTTTTTGTACGTTATTGTATACCAGATTTCCTTAACTCTCAAAATCATAATTCATTGTTTCTAAATAATTTTTGTAAATCTTTATAGAGTAATGATGGTTGCGACCGTTACTATGTGGTAATTCATAATGAACACTGAATAAAACACTTACATGTTTTTAACCGCTAAAATTTTAGTGGTTAAAAACATAGTAAGTGTTTTATTCAGTGTTCTTTATAGAGTATTAAACAAAAATTGCAACACCATGAAGATTATAAAAATCTATATAACGTATTTATTTTAACGTAAATAGTAATAATTTAAAATATTTTACTAAACTTAATCTTAAAATAATATAAATAATAATAATAACAATAAGGGTAGAAAGACCGAAGTTCGATAACCCAAATGGATGGACTAACCAATTTAAATTAAAATGTATTTTTGTTTGTTCAAATACAGATATTATTCTCTTCAATAATAATAATTATATTTCAATATAATAATAATAATTAATATATTTCAATATTTAATTATTATTACTACGGGTCAGTATTATAATTTTCATATATTATCAAAAATTAACGCACATGTCACAGCTAATATGGAATAAATAAGGTCGTCATGCAAATATGCAACGTTAATAAGCTGTGAATATTGTGTGTCAATAAAAATATTTTATTCATTAAATTGGTAACAGTTCGCAACGCAACACTACACAATGCTGCCGTATTTAATTTCTATTAATTTAAATTGCGTTCATATATTCTACGTAATATCCACGTATGTGTTTCCAGGTAGTCGCTAAAAGCTTCCGTCTTTCGCAAAATAAAATAAACATTAAATTTAACGAGTAATCAATTACATTCATAATACGATTATCTGAATTCTAGATTTTATAAATGCGAGTGGGTTATAATGAAAAAACAAATAAATAATATGTTGCATAAACATAAACAAATTGATTATCCAGATGGATTCAAATTTTACATGAAGGGATGATATGCAATAAATTAAATTAACCTCAAGAAAGTAATTAAATCAACGGTTTAATAATAATTTAAAAATATAAAATATTTAGTGAATCTACAATGATGAATCTACAAGATAGGTACTACTTTCTTGGATAATACAACCCCTGATATTTAAATACCTAAAAGTAATTTGAATGTATTTATTTCTTTTTGAATTTTTAACTTTATTTCCAAGCCGAAGAGGAAATGCTAATCTCCACAATAACAATTCTTTAGAAAATACTCTGATATATCATCAGAATCTACCTAACTTAATTCAAGAGGAATATTTAAATAAATCAAAACATCATGAATAAATTCGTAAAAGTCAATAATATTAGCACCACTGAAATTTATATAATAATCCGTATATGCGTTAGAACAGTAGTCTGGATATAATTTACAGCGGAATGCTTGAATTTACCATTTAATATTTGCAGAGAATGGCAATACAAAATTAAGAAAATTTTCATCATCTTACAAATTAAATATGTTGGAAGCAAACGACATGAAAAATAATGAAAAAAAAATACTTAATTTTGATTAAATAATAATAAATTAAATAATCTTCTACTAGAACTAATACATTCATTTTATCCGAATGAACAATATTGTAAACCTTTTTCTGTTTGAAAATCATAACTTTTAAACCCACCCAGAATTTTTCAATTATTTTTATTTAATTAAATACAATAATTAAGTCGCCCAACCTTTTTTGACTTCTGTATTTATTTTTATTAACTAAATATTTAACTGCCATAAAAAAATATAATTATTGATAAGGAACACTTTGTGTTCGAAATGTACATTTAGTTAATAAAAATAATTTTGCGAAGTAAGTGTTAATATTTCCAATACAATTTACTATAATAATAATCTTGACGTAACTTGAGAAATATATTTCTCCAAAACCGAAAATGACCCCACACTTGTTTCTAGTATTCCATCTCATCAAACCGCTTTCTGTAATTGCTGAACTGCTGGAATCCTACATCAAACAAATACTCCTAATAACAATCCCATGCACAATCAATAAAAAACAAAATCAAAATCAGGGCTCGACATTTTAGATTGTCAACTTATATACAAAAAGGAATATCTATAATAACTGCAACATATACATGGTGTTAATCATTGTCGTTACACCCCAAAATAGCAGTTAGAACTCGTTAAAACAAACAACTTTTCTTAGTTCCAATTTGTGATTTGGTAATTCGGTTCGGAGTTATTGGAGTTCTTTTATTTTTCTAAAAATCGATATAACTCCCTTATTTGAAGGACTATTTTAAAAACCCAAAAAGTTTCAAAAGTAGCGTTCGGCTCTCTAAAGCAACTGTTTTTACAATATTTTTTTATTGTTTCAAATAACAAAATATTTTTATAACCACTCCATCAATTTTTAAAAGTAAAACATTTATAAAATCCTTATGCTATCTACTACAAAAATGTGCCCTTAATTAAGTGCTTAATTAATCCTTTTATTAACATAAAAATGTTTCACCACGGGTTAAGTGAGAAGTTAATTAATCGTTTCTCCTAAGATTTTTTTCAATACATCCAAACAAAGTATTTATTCGGTTGCTTGAATTACAGATAAATACCAATAAACTAAAATACAACGATTTAAAGGAAGTAGCTACTCTCATTGAACAATAAAACAAAAGAAGGTTAGATTTGTTAATTACACTACATATTTATAATACATTTTCAAAATGGGTAAAAGCCCTGCTCCTTCAGAACTTGGCAAACTGTCACATGATTTGCATGTACTCTGTTAGCTATTACCCTTGTGCTCGTCGATGGGTCATCTTCAACAATATCAAGTATAGCCTCTTCGAATGCAGAGGTTCTACGCAATCTGTTGGAGTTCCTACCAATTTTTAGGTAAAAACAGCAAAGCTGCATATTTGGTTGATGACGATTTGGATATATGCTTCGAGCTTCTCGTGCATTACGCCTTGCCTCCCCAAACCCAAAAGCTTGTCAACAAGTTCATCGTTGTGATAATAATACATGTTTAGTATTTTAATTTGTGACATACGTACAAACTAGACAACGTTACAGTGCACCAAGTTTGAAGTACAAGAATCTCGTTCGATGCCAAATGTGTCAAATCTAATTGTTTTGTTATATTGTTCAATGATACAATAGCAGCAAGCTACTTTGTTTTAAATGTTTTTTTTTGTAATATTAATATGTAATTTAAGTAACCGAATAAAAACTTCTTTTGTATAGATTGTTTGAGGCAAATTTTAAGTAGAGTGGTTATCAAATTTTTGATCGGTCGTTATTTTATTATTTAAAACAATAAAAAATAATTGTAAATACAAATGTTTTGGAAAGCCGAAAGCTGCTTTTGAAACTTTTTGTTTTTTTAATAGTTCTGTAAATAGAAATTCAAAAGCACTCCAATAACTTCGAACCAGAGCACCAAATCACAAATTGGAACTAAAAAAGTTGTTTGTTTTAACGAGTTCTAATTGCAATTTTAGGGTGTAACGACTTAGTATTAACACCCTGTATATAAATCGATATGTTAGCCCTTGTTAGATTATGGTGCATCAAAATCCGATTATCTATCCTTCACTACTTCCAAGTTTCCGAAAGTCCCGCCCCAAATATCTTAACTAAACTCCAACACCCTGCCAACCCACTCCATAACCCCTCAAATGAGCTTTTGTACGAAACCACCCAATTCTCACCCATTTCTCAACGAATATTAAGCCTTAGTTTTAAATTTGCTATTAATTCCCTTGTTAATTAAATTCTGGGTCCCACGAAACCCAAATATTCCTTTTAAATATCTATAACCTCTCCTCACAATACACAAATTCATTTTTGTGAATTATCAAGTCAGTTTAGATAGCCAACAAAGGTCCATTTTTCTCTCGTTATTAAATTCAGGTTAGGACAGAAATACCTCAGATCTATAGCTCAGACGCCTTAACACCATCTATATGAAATCATTAATGTTTAATATTAGTATGTATATATGTTGTGACCAAATAAAGATTGTCAGAGATTTTGCGGAGTTGGTTTACGTAAGACCAAAATATTTAGTCAGAAATAATACAACCTAGCATTAAGATCCACACACTTCTCGCCCATGCTTTGATGAGCTGTATGTATCACCATTTAATAACTTTTAAAAAGTCGACACCTTGATAAAGTGTCTTGTCTCAAATGATTGGAAAGTCTCATGCAACATATAATTACAATTATCTACTATGGTATTAATATCTGTCCTTTTTAAAGTTTTTGTCTAATAAATAAACCACTGACAAAAAATTATTAATAGCTGGATAATCTGTTTTCAAAAAGTAAAAAACTCAATAGTTCACACCTGATACGAAGTATATTTTAAAATTTGTTACCTCTGGATTGTAAGGCAAGTAATGATAAGTAGACTTGTACAATAGATCGGTTGATAAAGCGACCTTTATATTATTAAAGTTTCAAGAAAATATACAATACAATATAGAAATTATTTTCTGCACCTTAAGAAGCTATAGTGTGGGGAAAAATATGTAGTGTTTAAAATAAACCAAATTTGAAAATCAGACAGTGTATTTATCTTAATATTAAATTTAATTGAATTTGCCGAGTGTTATTAATTCGGTTATTAAATGAAGTATTATATTAGTATCTGCTAGTAAATTATTTCTAGTCAAATCCCAAATTCCTAAGATATCGTCCATCGACTCATAAAACTGTTAACATAACGAGATAATAGAAGAGGTTGGGATTAATGGTTATTATTATTAATCCTCACACAATAGAAACATTTATATTTTTGTCTTTGCTCGTTCCTGATGACTCTTGGGACAGTTGAAGACTATAATATTTAATGTTTGTTTTTTGTTAATTTAATTATTTCTACTATTATGATCTATGCTCTAATATGTCAATTTTATCAACAATCAGTTTGTAGTAACTTTAAATCATCAAAGTAATTTAAATTCTTAAGGACGAAGATAAATAACATAGGTAACATACTCAATTTTCACTTCGCATCATTTTAGAAGGAAATGTAGATAACGGCTCTATTTTTAGTACGATTTTCACCAAATAATAATTAAAGTCGATGTAATTATACAGCAAAAAAATGGTGATGGGGCCATCATAATACTTTACCTATATTTTTAATATGTATATGGAGGGTGGGTGAGTATCTATTATGCCGCCCTCCAATCCCTATACTTACACCAGAAGAAGTATGTTAAATTAAGAATTTAATTTAATCAGTTTCATAATTTTCTATCTTTTTCGTGTTTAGCCTAAATTTTATTACTTGGAGGGTGGATTAGTGTCCAATTCAAGCTACTTCTTTATATTATATAAGTAGGGTGTATGCGTAGCTTTTAATCCACCCTCCAATTAATAAATTTTAATGAACGTTAAACAGAAAACATTACTAATGAAATTTTGCATCTGACAAAATTTGAATCCAGCTTTTTGGTAGTAATTAAATAATTCAATTGCAAAACCGTTGCGTAGGTTTTACTGATTGGAGGGTAGATCTGAGAAGCTTTTTAGTAAGCAACGTGTTTTCGAAAACTTATTAAATTATTTCGTATTATCAATGTCTAAACCTAATATTAATATCTGTTCCCATCAAGAGTGTAACGAAACAACCATTAACTTTATAATTTTTTGACCTTTGATGATTTTAGAAAATCCATTTTATTTCAAAGATATAAGGCGAAATAAATTTTCGACAATAACAATATTTTATTGCAATATATGTAAAATTTCTTAATTTACAAAAACTATTAAAAAACCTACAGCTAGGATACAATAATGCAATCTTCTCTTCATTGACTCTGAACTCTTTTAAAAGCACAGGGTCGTTTCTTAGTGTTTCGCACAGTAATTATCCGATCTTGCAAGTCTTCAACATATTCTACTGTAGTTGTGTAAACTATTAACAATTAAAAGGCGAAAATGCATTCGACGATAATGAAGAATCATTGTGCAAGGCGATGCAATATCAACCGCAGCACATGAAGAAATCGCAACATTGAAGCCATCTACAAGAACTGCACCTTCAACAAGCGAAGCACATCCAAAAAGCTTTGTTATTACGGTCGAGGAGCTGCGTGATGCATTGCAATCAGTAGGTCTGTTAAAACTTGACTTCGCAGACCAAAAACCGATTTTTGCGCTAAATGATGTAAAGTGCACAATTTAAAGCAATTTGATCAAAAGGAAGGTTATTTCTACAGCAAAACAAAGTTTTGAAATTTTTAGAAAAACTAATTTTTAGCAAAAAATATGTGTGATCCACGAAAACAGTTAATTTTTTGCTACATAAAAAAAAACATTGATACTAGAACACCGGTTAAAATGATCCACGTAAACAGATTTATTTTTTTATAAAATTTCAAGAGAAAGCATGTAATATTTATTCAACATAATCTATTTTCGAAACAAAACAAAAAAGTTGACCTGTGACTTGACTGATTTTAATCGCTCACCTAATGCAAGTAACATATTGTACATTAAACTTTTTTCCGATTGATTAAAATCAACAATGGCGGAAATATTTCAATTTACATATTGTTGTTTATTATAAATTGCAATGGCAAGCTTTAGTTCGTAGTAAAAGATTTGTATTTTCTCTCACAATATATTGATTAGTCTACACTTTTATATAATGAGTAAAAACTTTTGTTTACTTTATGATTAGAAAACAAACCAGGAAATGTGTCTTTACAGAATAGTATTTAATCAATTCATTTAAATTTTGAAATATTGTGTTTTATTTTAGGCGAGTGTGTAATAATTTTCTGAAGAATTAAATTTAATTCAGTCGCATTACATACTGATTAACGAAGATGGACAAGCCTTTAGGATCTGAAGAAGACAGATAAATTATTACACCAACAGACTTTTTATTATTAACTAAATTATGATTTAAAGAATTTTTGCTTCTATTGAAAAGAACCTACGATACACAAAAGCAAAACAAACAATATAGAATTTTTTAAATTAAATAAAAATTATAATTTTAACCATGTACCTACTATAATTTAAAAATTACACATTGATAAAACATAATCAATAATGAGATTAACTCTTGATCAGTGATTAGATCATATTGCAATTACTTTAAATTGTAAACAAAATTAAATGAAATATTTTTAAATATCTTAGCATTTACAAAACATTAAACAAACTTATTTTAATAAAATTAATAAAAAATTTAAATTATTCATACTGTTTGAAATTAATAATTACATAATTTTCATTTTGTTTTATTTAAGAAAAATTAAGATCTGACATAAAAAATATTCACATTTTTAATCCTATAACTTAGAACATGATGGTGAGGATGGTTTTGATGGTGAAGAAGCATAATTTATAATTGTTCTTATTTTATTTATATAATAAACAAAAGACATCACATGTAAATTATATTAGATACAAACACATTTTTTTTTAAATCACCATCGAACATCAAACTTACTTTTGGCGTCAACGGCATGCAAGTCCATCACGAACAAGAACGCGACCGCCACCACGAGCGTGGACACATGCAGCGCTAAACTAATCATCCTGTGCAGCAACAAAGACTTCGATTGGGAAAAACTGAACTGAACAACGGGTTAGTTTTTAATTTTTTGGCTTCAGGTTGGTTGTTTGCGTGAAACGTGTTTTTCGAGAATGAGGATGAGATGATTTCGTGCGCGGCTTTTCATTCAAAAGATGCGTCCTGCGCGTGCTACTACAAACCAACCCCTCCACCGAAGCACGGGGTTACCACGCGAGCTTTGACCGACCCCCCCACCACCGCCAACACAGGTTATACTGCATGTGTGTTCGTGGAAAAATTCGCATCCTGCTATTGAAGTAATTGAAGTTTAAGAGGTCCATTATTACACGTGGCGTGACTTCACTGGACTAAGTTTTGAAGTCTTTTTTCATTACACAACACTTTAATTATAAGGGATTGTGTGGATAGACTGGGAGTGATATTATATCGTGGGAAGTTTAATGGAATTGTGATTGTATTGCATTAGGTGTTTTTAAGTTTGTCTGCGTCTTAAAAATTCAACACGCACAATATGAAATATGGAATTTATTTTACACTCCATACAAATACTGAGAAAAAATGTTGAAATTAATATTTTTTTAAAACGTTGATGAAATAAATCTTTCATACATTTATTTAAAGTATTTCAACTAAAAAATGGTATTTATTATCATTTTAAGAACAATTTAACCATCATTCAAAGCTATCGATTTTATTAAACGTTCTCATTAATGAACTATGGCTTAGTTTAGTTTAACTTATGATTGATTGTTGAAGCCATGACTTTATGATACATCTTGATTACGAAATAGGTTTAAGAAATAATAACACTTTGCTAGTATCACGAATTTTTACACTTTTTATTGTAAAAAGTGTAAAAATTTCTGGTGTTCTTTTACTCGACCAATTTCACATCTTAGCTGCTCAACTAAGAACCAAAGATCTTTCGAAATTTGAAACAACCTTAACTTCCCTTTATAAATGATAACGTAGTTAATTTTGTATACCAGCTTGTAAAAATTATAGTCAAATGTAAATAAGACTAAGTTTTTCTATCTTATGAATCAAAAAAAAAATAGTTGGAAATCTATTTGTAGACTACTAATGTTACCAAAGTTACAATATCCAATATAATTTTTCATTCAAGCCATAATCACATGTTACTAAAAATAAATTAATTGTTTATTTTCATGATTTTGGGTCCCAAATCATTCTTCTTCTTCTTCTGGTGCCATATCCTACCGGAGGTTGGATATCATCATCATTAGTTACAGCTGCGAGAAAAAGTTCTATGGTACTACATTTAAACCAATCCCTCAAATTCCAAATCATTAGATTTCTATGAAATGTTCCTCTTTGTTAACTGCTCAAGCAATTTATTTTATGCTTTTATTAACAAAATATGACTGCAATAAAAACAAAAGATCTAATAGATAAAATTAATCAATTCTTTGATTTCATAATGTTTCACCAAGAGATAAGTGAGAAAATTTTTCAAGAAATACAAAAGACTTTTTGAACTGTGCAACAACATAGAAATGCCTCAACTAATAACTAACTAAGAGCGAAAATATTATGCCTTAATTTTAATTAAAATTTATAATAAATCTCTTGTTTTTTTTGACTTCTTTATATTATATATTTCTCTCTATTGATTAAATGTCTGCGTTAGAATAAAATCCTGTTCTTGGTTGCATTAAGTACAATAGATCATTTTTATTCACTGCAAAAAATATAAATATTATTATATTATCGCTATTCTTGGCTACTTATATTTTCTCAAAATTTTGAGTATGTTTTACTGACCTTGTCAGTTTTACATGTAAAAGTTAGGGTTGTTGATATATTCCAGAATGGAATCCTGTGGTACACCATGTTTTATTGGAAGGACAGAAGAAATATTATTATTGATGAATTAATTAAGCACCAGCTGTCTTGGTATACGTTATAAAAGTAGAGCTTTCGTAATAAAATTTGATGAGAGACGCAATCAAATACTTTCGAGAGGTCTACAAAGCTTGTTTTTGATGTTGAGCCTTATTCGAAGCAATTTACTAGAATTTCCGTTAAGTTTAAAATTGCGTTATCGATCGTCTTTTTTAAAACCAAATTGCTCGTTTCGAAGAAGCTTTGAATTTTCAAAATATTCAATCAGTAGCAATCTAAGAATTTTTTTAATTATTTTGCCAAATATAGGCAGCAGCGAGATTGGTCTGAAATTATCAGAATCATCAAATTCACTACTAAAGCTCTCTTAAAAACTTCTGGAAATACATCGTTTCGAATACACAACGTTGTTAATGATAATATAATTGTATTAAGTACATGTAAAGTAAATGTTTACTTTTACTGTTTATTTATTTATGTATTCAACCCTATAGCCTAATAGACCAACTACAGTGTTTAATAATTTATAAAATGAAAAATATCCTAAGGTACATATAATAATTACAACAATAGATTTAGTAAGATCTGAGGTAATTCGTTCAGGGACTAATATTTACTATCAGCATTAAAAATATCTATGCGATTACACTATATATTTACTACTCGGCACATTTATAAAATAGGTGAGTTCAGGTGATGGTTTGTATTTGTTTCATTTATGTAGAAAGGTTACTGTAATCTATTATTTTGACGTGGTATGCAAAATTTCAACAACGTTAATAAGAAAGGGTCACTCATTTTATTATGAATTAACCTATGTACAAATATTGTCTGAGCTAAAATGGGCCCTTTCTAAAAAAACAGTAATATCAAACTCCCTTTCCAAAATCTCTAATGGGTAACCCTGCGCAGGATAGACGTGACTTTTCCTATAATACAGATATTTCAAAAACTTTTTCTGTACCTTTTCGACTTCGGTAATATGTAGGATTCCAGATAACAGAACAATACTCTAAACGACTGCGAATGTAAGCGTAATAAAACTTCATTAATGACTCAATGCTATTAAAGGGTTTGGTATTCCTTATTAGAAAACCTAGTAATTTATAAGAGAGACTAGTGATTTGACAAATATGTTCATTCAATTAGTTTTGTATACACCTAAATCTTTAAAACAAACAACACTTTCATTTGGTGAATTATTAACGTGGTAATTAAATTTAATGTTGCTTTGTTTTCTACTTAGGGCCATGTTTACATTTGCCTATATTTAACATGAGACCGTTTTTTTGTGCACCAATCGTGGAAATTACTGATATCTTGCTGCAGTAACATACAGTCGTCAGTAGTATTTATTACCCTAAAGGCTTAAAGAACGTCAACATACATTAAACTTTCTGATTTCAAACAGCTAACAACATCGTTAAAAACATAAGGAATAACAGCAGGCTAATATTTGACCCTTGGGGCACATCACTAGTGGAGACAAAATAATGTGATCGGAAATATTTTTATTCTACGTAATTAATCCTTCCTTTTAAATAGCATGTAAGCAGTCCAATCAAAGAATCACTCAACCCAAATTAGTTCAATATTAAGATAAAGACAATTTCTAATTTTCAAATTTGTTTTATTTTAAACACTACATATAACAAAAACAAATTTTAAAATCAGACATTGTCGATATCTTAATAAGGAAAATGGATTTTCAAACCTTACGTGCCTCAACAATCAATTAAATGAGTTCAGTTTTTTTATGAGTAAATAATGCTGAACCATCGAAGGCCTTCGACAAATCAGTGTAAATAATGTTCACCTGACCACGATTATCTAGGGCTTCGAAAATGATAAATGTAAATCTGCATATCTGGTGTACTACATGGTTATACATTATTTTATACATCATGATCTCAAATATCTTGGCAAAGTTGTTAATTACGGATATAGGGCCATAATTCCGGATATCATCAGTATGATTATTTTTTTGAATTAGTATAATTTTTGAACATTTCTAGATAGTGAGAAATTTATTATACTTGAAAAATATGTAAAAGTTAAATTGACAATACTTGTCGACAGTCACTAACAACTAAACCGGGAATATTATCAGGGCCCGTTGTGAGGTATTGTTTAAACTTTTTGTTGCAGTTATAAACTCATCTAAACTTCGTTTTGCTTGACTCTCCCGAAGAGTTAGGTTTTTGTTGACCTAAATATTCGAATTTTGATTAAACCTATTTTTGATAATATCTTGAGCAGCATATCTTGAGTCCAGTACTTAATCTCAGCTGGACTTAGGTGGCCAACCAATTACGACGATTTAACTAGAATTAGGCGCGAAAGTAGATTTTGGAAAACGTTCAGTATATTGGCGGGGTGTTATCTGTGGGTGCGGCGGTAGGAAACAGAATCACTTAAACAAAAATGACATGTTATAAATTGTTGAGAGAAACGGGCAGCGAGAGAAAACTTACCACACTGAAGAAAGAAGAACGAAGAGGACCAAGAGAAGAGGACGTTTCATTGCAGAAGAGGATCGCACGTTGTAGAAGAAAAGAAGAGGACACCCAAGGAGATGAGCAGGATGAAGAGGACATAAGACTCTAATCTGTATCTTTCTATTTCTGTGTTCTATACTTTTCTTCGTCTCCTGTTTTCTATATTTTTATTACTGTCCTATTTATCATTGTTTCTTGTTTATTGACGACGATATAAGAGTAGATTAAGGGGAGTGGGTGAAATAATAAGGGGATATGTATAGGGTGGAATAAAGGTTTAAAAGACGAGGGAATTTTAATTCAAACCCCAATAAACTGCGAGAGGATAGGCTAAGTTAATTTTAATTAGAATGATATACATTTATAATGCATAATTAAATAAATAGTTCAGTACAACTTTTAATAATCTTGGTTTCAAGTCCGCTCTAGGCAAACCGAGCCTAAATATCTTTATATTGAGTTCAGAGGATGTTCATGTATTTTATTCACAACTTTTAGCACCTCTTCATTTTTTTCTTCCTTGTGTGACTTTTATGTCAGATTACTTACTATAATATTAAATTCCACGCGCCTTTGTTCTCTTATCTCATGTAGAACTTCATCAATTATCTCAGATGTTGGCTAAAGAGCTATATCACGTTGAAGATTAGTAACCACATCTTTCAGGGCTAATATATGATCAGTAAGATCGGACATACAACAGCCAGCGCATGTTCACTTTATACTTTTATTATCAGTGAGTGCATTATTGCAAGATTTGCATTCCATCTTCAAATAAAAATAAATAAAGTTGGGTTACTACTTGTTCAGATCAATGCAGAATGCCCTCACATGAATACGCTTCACTTCAGAACAGGGTATCAAAAATTATCTCGATTCATTCTTCACCACCAAGCCTGAGTTCTTTTAGAATGGAATCCACAAACTGCCAGAAAGATGGGCACATGTTGTAGCTTCCTATGGACAATACTTTGATCATTGTGTGTATAACTATTTTTTCACAATAAAGCCTTAATTTTCGAAAAAAAATACCGCATGAATTAATGCATACTCCTTAAAAATAAAATAAATATAATAAACCACTTAAAAATGAGAATGAACGTGTATTGAACCTACGAAACAATTATTATTTCTTGTAATCTTTTCTACGAAAGCATGCGCGTGGCAACAAACAGGACTGTTTGAGTTTCTTTTTCATTTCATGTATTAATTAGGATTTTAAGTTTTACGAAATAGATATTACAAATCGTTAAAACCACGATATTCATTTAGAAATACCCAATAGATAATAAAGTGAAGATTTGAAGTGTACATTCGTAATGTAAAATGTGAAGAAGAAATAATATATAGGAAATAAATTATCTAAGCTCTAAAATTTATTATTATAAACTGTTAAACATGGTTCGCATTATCTTTAAATTCTATCATTAGACACCTATACTATTTAAAATCTGTTTTCAAAAACATTTAAATCTAATGATATATCTCACGTATATGCACAGCTTATATAACTATATTTATCTAGCAAACATTTAGAAATTTATCTAAAGCATATAAGCATATTACAACTCATATGTAAACGTGCACTTATCAAATTCTCAAAATCTTCACTAGCAGATTCATAATGATGGTTGCGACCGTTACTACGTGGTAATTCATAATGAACACTGAATAAAACACTTACTATGTTTTTAACTACTATAATTTATTATAATATATTGACTTAATTGTCAAAATCTATTTAAATGTAAATTTTTCTTTAATTTGTTCACTTGGTAATGACCGTCAAAAGTCGAAACTTAAGTCGTACACATTGTAATATATTTATATATTATAATAAATTATAGTGATTAAAAACATAGTAAGTGTTTTATTCATTGTTCATAGCGGAGGAGGTTTTTTTTCTTTTTTCTGCAAGTTTTATCTTAAAAGGATTCAGGCTTTAAATAGACTTAAAACTTTGAAAGAATTTTAGTTGGGTGGCAAATATGGATTTTTTTATATTAACAAAGTTACTTATATTTCTAATTTTCCTCTCTTATTTCCTTCATAGATCTCTTTGAATGTCCTACATATATATTTGGACAGTCATTGAAAGTTAGCATGTAGATTGTTTTTTTTTTTCTTCAAGTTCTTTTTTATCTTTATTATTTTTGATTATTTTCCGTAAAATATTTGTGAATTATTTTATTGTTCACATA
Source organism: Ontholestes murinus (assembly GCA_963969525.1). Classification (NCBI taxonomy): domain Eukaryota; kingdom Metazoa; phylum Arthropoda; class Insecta; order Coleoptera; family Staphylinidae; genus Ontholestes; species Ontholestes murinus. The sequence goes on from OZ018396.1 coordinate 51,346,610, forward strand.
ATAGATAATTTATATTTTTACTTTTTTAGAACGTTCAAATATTGGGCTATGAAATAAATGAAATGAATATCCTTTAAGGGTCTTTTATAAAAATATATTTTTATTTGATTGATTGAAAGACTAAAGGCCAACGAGCTTTAAGCTTATTATTATGCATTAATTTTCAAAATATTTAAGCACCATAATTAATTAATTTAATTATTAACCCTAATTAGGGAAATCAGTGCAACGTTAAGACAATATTATTTGACAACAGCTACGACCTATTTGGGTTCCATCAACAAGCCAGAGAAATAAATATAGATATCGTTATTTTATTATTACTACTATTACAATTTTATATTATATATTATACATTATGAATATTCGCACAAGTGCATTACGTTATTGCACAAATAGGATCGGTCAATAGCAAAGTGCTACTAAATTAATCTCCCACCGGCGCTTATCTGCACATAATTAGTTTACTTTTATGTAATAATATGTAATAGAGTTGAGGGCGAGATAAAATATGGAGGCAGTGGATAGGTTCCCACATCAATGTACTAAAATTATATTTTAATTACATGAGCCGAGGCCTAAATTCTCACTAACAAGATTACAACTGCTGATTAGTCAATTTTAATACAACCACCAAAGAGAAAAAAATTAAATCCCAACAATTTAATAATAATAATAATAGTGTTTATTTGGTGCACATAACCACACATTTATAATTGATGAGACAGTTAAGCAACTTTCTTTCTACATTTAAAAGAACAGTAAGCTATAGCTATTAAAATAAAATTACTATGCATAATTAAAAAACACAGGATTGACTATTACTTAAAAGTATAAACGTGTGATAAATATTAAATGGAAATAATAATGTCTCCAATTATAATCATTAAATACTACAAGTTGATGACTTAGTTTCAAGAAAACCTTTTCATATGTTTAGTTTTGAATTTTATTACATATTTAAATGAATTGAGATTAATAATAAAAATATATTTTATTCACAGGGGATGATGATGACTGAAATCAAAATAATCGAAAGACTTTTCTTGAATAATTTTCTCACTTATCTCTTGGTGAAACATTATGAAATAATCGAAAGATATTTAATTATTAATATTATTTTCTACAATGTTAAATATTTTTTCTTAACGTAATTCTAGTTACGAATATTAGACAATATTTGTTTAACAATCCAAAATTTGAAATACAAAAAGTATTAATTATTTCCTAACATCACCGGATAGTCGTAATTTGTGTGTTTTTTTTTTCTTTAAAAATCGAAAGTGTATAAACGTGTCCTTTTCATCAACATACCATTCAATTCGTTTACGTAATTACCGGGACAATAGTTAATAACAAACGCGGCATTCGTTAAGATCAGTGAAAGCAACTCCTTTATTTGTTGTGCTATCTATAGTTAATACAATTGTAAAATAGTTGAAGCTAATTCTATTACGAAGTAATTATATTTGATTAGAAATTATTATATTTTAACAATACGTTTTTATTTTTATTTTCACCTATATCTATTTTTAATTGAATTTTTTGATATACACTTAAATTTAATTATTTTTTACATATTCAAATAAAACCATTAATTAAAGCTTAATAACATATATATCCCGCAATTAATTATTTCCTCGAGATACTATAAGATAATATAATAACTATTTCGAATAAAAATAAAATGATAAAAACGAAGAAACAAAATCAAGTTTTGCCACTAGTATCAACACATGTTTAAATAAGGTATACTTTAAGTATACTTTCGGAATTTAATCACGGCCAAACAAACGTAAATATTTGTGTTTCGATTCGCACGCAGAAACTTGTAATTGCTTATCTTTAAATACCCGAGCCCGAGACTTCCACATTTAATTCGACACCTTCCTCCGGTGCCAATAATCGGTTACAACTATGTCAACACCGGCGGAATTGAAATATACACAGTGTTTTTGCACCGTCGTAATTAAATTTAACGCCAATTTTATAATCCATTCGTAATAAACGGTAATTGCATTTCCCTTACTTCCGGTATGTGTGCGACGATAAAAGTAACTTACGACTTTTTCCGTTGACAATTAAGTTAGGTCCGTTATGGTATTTTTCTAGCCGATGGAAAGTTGATAGTTTGATATAAAGATCTTCCAATAAACTCATATTGTATTGACTAGTTTATTAGTCATTTATATTGACATTAGAACGTAGGAACAAAAGGTAATACATTTTTAATTACAACCCTTTTAATCTAAGATTAACAATTATAAGAAGATAATTAAATTATCAAAGAAAACAAACAAACAAACCTCTTTGTAATTATAATAATAACATAGTAATGTTCTCTTTTTATAGTCTAAATAAACACATTTACATAATTTGTGTTTATTTCTATCTTCTATTTTTAAACCATAATAGAACGTAGCTTGTTCAGTAATACGTTGAAGTTATTTAGTTAGATTAAGAAATTTTCTTTATGAGAAAATCAAAAGGGATGACGATATGTCAAAATGATCTGTGCATTTTTTAAAAGCCGTCATATTTAGTAAATTTGCTGTATTTTTCAAGGACACTGAACATTTGCCATTTTAATCATTTATCCAGATAGTAAGATCAGAATTAATCCATATAAAGTTCTTCTAACTGACTGATATCTTTTTGGTTATATTGTTTCATCATTTTTTGGTTATAGTTCACATTCATGTATCTATAAAATTATGTTTATGTGTTTTGTTCTGGCAAAAGTTTTGAATCGCCAAAAATTATTCTCGATTAGAAAAACGTTTTTTGTCAAATTATTTCTAAGGTTTTTCTGATCATTTTATAGATGTTACGCCGAATTCGTGTAATTGCCAATTTCATGAAATAAGCAAAAATTTGCCTAATTCATGAAAAATGCAAGCCCGTTGCGTTGTTTATGAATTAGGCAAATTATCTGCCGAATGTATGAATTAGGCACAATATAAAAAATTACCAATTATAATAAAATATTTATATATCAAATTAAATAATTAACTTAAAAAATAAGATAGTCTACTTTAGAATAGGAGCAGTAGAATTATTATTTTAAACAAAATGCCGATAGTTGGTCCATTCAGTTTGGTGTTCTGATGATTGGACTTCAAGTTTCCGAATGAAAAACAAGCCGAGTTACAGATTTTACTATATTAATAAGCCTTTAATCTAGGATGGTGTCTCTTATGGTCTGTGTATTTTATTAGCGAAGTATCAGCATTCAGTAAGCTTATTTATTTTTAATAATATACAACTCATATCAAATTGTACCAACTATATAAATAATAAATAGGACATGGTTATGAAATTAAATCAAAATAGGAAAGAAATGACCATTTTATAATTAAGTATTTACTTTTTTCAACAATGTTAACTAAATATATGATGTGAATTAACTTCAAAATACTAATTAATATTTTTACAGCTTCTTCCACCATGACAGACAGATAGAATAGCACACCCGTATCGTACGGTTTCACATCCCTGAGTATATTGATACCTTTGGTATCCCTGACCACTCCCCACAGACTTAAGACTAACTAATGTCCTAATAGCTTCAAATATTTTGTTGTCTGCACACTGTTTTTTTCTAATAGATTCTCAATGATTCTGTTTTGTCCATACTTTATATCTATCATTTCTTTATTAAACTGACTAATGCCAACTAAAACACTATCATTTTTTTTCAGAGGGTGCATTTTCTTTTTCTACTTTTCCACTATTCGGTTAGCTTGTTGTTATGTTTCTACATACAACGGCCAAATGTGTCTGTATGATAAGATCTTGATATATTAGTAGAGTTGCATCGGTCGTATAATTCTGGCGGATTGATCTTTAATCAAATTTTCCCTATTGATCTGTGGATTTTCAATAATCCTAATATAAGCATTTATATCTTTGTTTTCGGTAAAAATATCAGTATTAATGATATTTTCAATACTTTTTTCAAAAAAAACATTATTTTTTCGTAAAATTTGCGTGGAATTTTGAAACGAGGGCTCATTTTAGCTAGTTGTCTGAATAGAGCTCTATATAGTTCAATTCTTATAACTTCATAATAAGTTGTATTCATTTCCCATTGAATGAAAAGCTGACCAGTTGCTCAATAGAAGTATTATGGTCGCGCATTCAAGCCATTAGAGAATCTTTTCTTTGTTTAATTGCTTCTTCCAATAGAGCCTTGACTTTTTGGATATCATGGTCTACCATTGATGAACACCAAGTCAGGCCAAAAAGACCCCAATTGTAGAACATGTGAGGTCCCAAAGTTTGAGATTATACTGAGGAATTTTCTGCCAATTCTGCCGCCCTTTAAGTGACTTAAAAAACTGCACTTTCTTAAATGTTCTTTATAATGTAAAATAAATTTATAATCTCCGTCAGACAAACTTTGAATATCTACTAAGTTCACCTGTCACCTGTCCTCTTTGATTTAAGTCAGAAACGGTGATAGGGCGAACAACTACAACGTGTCCACGTAAGTATGCAACAAATGGGAAACTTTTTTATTATTAATTTCTCAGAAAATTTTATTCTTTATAAAAGTTGGTGCTTGATCTTAAACATACAAAAAAGACATAACAAATGCCATTAAATGCTATATTAGAAAGATAATGAACAATTTTTATAAGTTTTGCACTTTTTAAGCGAATTTTATCAAGTATCCTTAGTTTTGACGTATCTGTAAAAATTATGGCAGAGTGATTAACCTTACAAGACAGAGCAGAGTTGGTGCTAATATGTGACGAACCTATAAAATTTGCAGAGAAGCAGCTGAAATTTTTAACAGCAGGCACCCCGAAAAGAGAATCAGTTATTCACAAGTGTCAAGAAATTTAAGGCAATTTACCATAAAAGGACCGGAAAATTTAAATTGTATTTTAAGAAGAACTAAACCAGTGAGAAATGTGGATAATTCGTTAGATATCTTGCAAAGCCTGGTTGAAAGCATTTAAACCAAGATGGGTTTAAATTTTGCAAGAACATGATTACGACAATTGTTCTATATTTTGTGAAATAGAAATTAATAGAACATTTCATAAATCATCCTCTTTACGGATGAAGCTACAGTTACTACAAACGGTGTAGTTTTATCATAAAACTGTAGTTGGAGGTTAACAGAAAATCCAGCATTCGGAATTATCTACAAAAATCAATATTCTCGAAAAATAAATGTTTGGTCTGGATTTTTGAACCGAAATATGACAGGGTCCTACATATTTTGGTATAATTAAAATTCAGAAAGATATTTAGAATATTTTAATATGGAATTGGAAAATTAATTGTATATGTTACCTTTGGCTCCAAGAAATTCTGTTCGGCTCATGCAGGATGGGGCACCTGCACAAAGTGCTCGTGTCGTAGTTGAATGTTTAATTGAACAATTTAATGATAATTAGATTTTAAGACATTCAAAATTTCCATGGCCTGCTCGCTCACATGATCTAAATCTACTTGATTACTTTTTATGGGGGTGGTTAAAAATCAGAGTTTATTCTGAGAGAAGAACAAATTTATGTATTGAGAGGGAAGGGGATCACATCGAGTGATTGTTATTAAAGGAATAATATCGTTAAGGTTGTTAATTTTAAAGAAATTAAATTTTTTGTTGATTAAAACCGTATGTCATTTGTTTTGTCTTTTTTGTATGTTTAAGATCAAGCACCAACTTTTATAAAGAATAAAATTTTCTGAGAAATGAATAATAAAAAAGTTTCCCATTTGTTGCATACTTACGTGGACACGTTGTATAACTGCTTGAAAACTCTTTTTTGTCTTTTCCGTGCGTCTCTCATACTGTTGTATAAACAATTTTAAGAGTGACATTGGTATATTAGCATAGTGCTCTGAAACTTTCTTTCTTTTCGGATCTTTAATTTTCGACACTTACTTAACTTCTGCAAAGTTCTCTAACCCAAATGTCTTCTTAATGTGATAATACCGTTTATCTTTTAGTTTAGTATTTTTATTTATCATTTTAGAAATGTTCAATACATGCTTCTGGTGATGATTATGAGGGCACCCTGAAATGTTTCCGGAATCGACAAGAAAATTACGGATTTGATGTGTTTTTTTATTTTAATATTTTGATTTAGTTTCTCCGAAGATCAATACACCTTTTCAAACGACGATCCACTCTTTTCAAGCTATCGGAAAAGTAGTAGTTTCCAGGTTTGCAAAATAACCATCTGTAGCGGCGATGACCTCCTCTTTTGAGGCTTTTGATGCAAATCTCTTTCCTGACAGCGATTTTTTCAGGTTTGGGAATGGGAAATGTGAATATGTAGGATGAGAGACTAATTCATAGGGCAACTCATTTAATTTGGACACGACGATGTCGGATGAATGAGCCGGTGTATTGTCGTTTTGAAATAGCACTTTTTTTCGCTGCAAACATGGCCGTTTTCCTACAATACTACATCGAATCGGGCGAATAAATCGCTGTAGTATTGCTGTCGTCCTTCCCTCCTGCAATTAGTTTATGAGGATATCGCCTTGGAAGTCCCAAAAAATGGTCGCCAAAACCTTTACGGCCCATGGAATGGCGTTTTTTTTTTCTTTGGAGCTGCTTCGCTCGGAACAGTCCACTGCTCGACTGTTCCTTGGTCTCCGGTATATAATAGTAGATCCAAGTCTCATCTACGGTTACGAAATGCATGAAGAAATCCTTTGGATTTCTCCTGACTAGATACTCTGGTGTGAGCAAATGCGGTAGTCATCGCGCCGAAAGCTTTTTCATTCCCAAAATTTCGTGTAAGATAGGCCAGCATTCTTTTATGAAGACTGTTGTCTCTTCTTTCTCTTTTAGCTTCAATCGACGATCGGTTAACACGACATCATGAATCTTTTCGATTATTTAATCGTTGCAAACGGTTTTTGGGCGTCAATTGCGTTGTTCGTCATTTCTGCTTATACGGTGATGTTTGAACTCGCTCACCCAGAAGCTAATGATAAAAAATTATGGAGTATATCCGCTAGGAACGCCTAGAAGTGTTTTGTCACTGCACGAATTTTGATTTTATCCATTCTTGCGAAACCGCCTGACTTGCTGTACAAAAGAAACTTCTAAACAACAACGGTTAGTAGAAGTGTTGCCCTTGCCGATCAATTAATCTACCTCAACCATCGTGCGCCATCTGTTTCCGAATCTGGAAATATTTCAGGTCGCCCTCGTACTTCTGTAATCGTTGATTGACGACTGCACATCCATTTTGAGCCTTGCTTAAAAATAGTCAAGTTCTGTATTTGGTTGAATCAACATTAGAAATGGAATGTGTACCTTGATGGGTGAATTCCGGAGTTCCGGTTATTAATAATTATTTCAAAAGTTGGAGTGGTGACAGTTCACAGAAGTGACGTTTTGTTTAGTTTCAAAAAACACCACCAGAGTACTACTGTTTAGGTTGCCCAATGCACGAAATGAGCAAAATAAATAATACCGAATTCACGAATTTGTCAGATTATTTGCCTAATTCATGAATTATACAACGGACTTGCGCATTACACGAATTAGGCAATGTTTTTGCTTATTTCATGTAATAGGCAATTTTACAAATTTGGTGTAACATAGATACCGAATTTGATGTTAATATAATTTTTATAGGGATATATAGAGCTTTAATAGAGACTATTTAGTGAACATAAGTTAAAGATTTTGCAGTACTCGATATCAACGGCATTAATGCTCAGATACCAAACTGCTATGTAGCTGCATTTTTTTACTTAATTTTGTTAGTAGATAATGTAAATTTAGTACATAATTCAAACAATTAGTCACAAAATGTTAAAAGCATTGGGTGTATAGTATACAACGAAGAATAAGAGTTTGAGGGCTTATTCTAGAATATAATTGGTTCTCTTCACTGCTGACTCTACTAAAAATTCAACGGGTTTGTTAGAGGGCTTGTCCTCAGACATATTTGGTCCTCTAGAGTTCGGAGTAAGACCCAGCTAACTGCTTAGAATAGAACCGATTCGTTTAGAATTAGCATGATTTCATAATTTGGTAGAACTGGGCAGGATGCTGTCGGTTCATCTTTTTCAAAAATTTAAATATCAAATTGGGTTGACTCATTAACAAGTAAGTTACTTATATTCCCTTATTAACATAAAGTATGCTCTTTGTAAAGATTAGTGATAGTTTCATCATTTTATACATTTTGAACGAGTCAATTTGCAAGTTTTATTAATATTATCAAAAAACTATTTTACCAAAAGGATAATCCGTATGATAATTGATATAGAAAAGTATACAGATAATTTTAAGAAACGCAATGATATTTAACAACAAGTCTATTTTAATGAATAAAAATATTTTTTACCCTCCAAAATATCTAAAACCTAAGACGGTAGCGAATAGTGGTGGCATAGCGAAGGAGTTCGGTGTAGGGGAAAAGGTATTCTGGGCCGGAATATTTTGTCACAGTTGCTTCCGAGATTAAAGTTGTAAAACCGAAGGCGAAGTCTTCATCCCCCTCGAAAGCCAAAAAGGCGACCAAAAGCAATCTAACGCAAATAAAAAACAAATCGCTCAAAGAGGGCAAAGTCCTTTCCAACAAAATACCTTAAGCTGCGAATATTGATATTAATAAATATTGCACCAGCTTACCAATCCCCCAATAAGCTATTATATAAGGACGATCTTAAACATACCAACAATTATGGTTAGTAATTTCAATTCAACTAACAGATTCTCGAAAAAGTTAACTTCATCCTGATAACTAGTGTTAACTTTATACTGGCATAAATATAAGTTAAATGTAGAGAATCTTATTTCGCCTTTACCATAAATTCATTCGAAAGCTTACCTTGAAGTCCAATATCGGCAAAACTATATACTATTTTCCCCAAGCTTCTGTCTCTGACAACGATATAAAAATGTGACATAAAACACTCAATATTTGTTTTCGTGTCAAAAACAGAGATGATTTGCACAAATTACGAAATATTAACGATAACGCTTATTTAAACTCTTGAATGACATCAGAATGGTAACCAAAGAAATCCAAGGAGTCTGATCTGGTCTCTTATAAGCTTGAAGAATTTACAGATTTTTAATGCCAATTTACTCATAAAATTTTTAGCAACAATCAAGGGTTGATATCTGTTATCCGGGCAATTTGAAGACCTAGTTTAGCCTATTAAACAAATACTTAGATATCAGGTATCGACGGATATTCACCGCACTGGTTAAAAATTTGATTTACAGAAGTAAATGCGCTTTTATTAATATTGCAAATGATGGAATGTTTTCCACCAGGCAGGTAAATCTCATAATAATAATTCTTTATTCATGCTACAAGAGAGTTTACAGATGTCATAAAAAAGTGAAAAAATAGGTGTATATAATGAGATAAAATATAAATAAGTTAATGAAATATGCTTCCATCCAACTATCATCCAATCAACTTGCTTAGTGTTTTAGGGAATTATGTTAAAAAGATGCTTTCGCGTCGGTACTTAAGAATCGAACTGTAGACTCTCTGATTGGTTTCGAGAGCATTTGATAGTGTAGTATGATAGAAAATTATAGACAACTAAATAAGGAGCAAATCCGCTCCATAAGCAGCAGTTTGCCTATAAACCTGACAAATCTACTGAGGATGTACTTTATAGCCTCACAATAGACATAGAAGCATCCCCGCAACACCAGAAGATAACATTAGGTATTTTCGTAGATATTGAAGGTGCGGTTGACAATACAACCTTCAAAATCCTTTAAAAAGTAGGCCATCAAGGTATCGACATGCTTATAATAAGACGGATCAAGGCCGTATTTGAAAACCGTATAAAGAGTGAATCAGAAACGGTAACTACAGTAAAAGGGTGACAGTGAGGCTGAATTCTATGGTGTACCGTGATGGATAACCTCCTGACGACTTTGGTCGAAAAGGGTTTTTGAATGGAAGGTTACGCCGACGATATAGCAATTGTCATAATGAGTAAATATGACAACGTCACTTTAGCTCTAGCTCAAGACGTCTTCAATACCAATGCAAAGTGGTATTTGGGGGAAGGCTTCAATGTCAATCGTGACAAAACTGTGAAGGTGCCTTTCATTAGTTGTAGGAAGCTGAATATTAAAGCCCCCAAAGACAAAGAACAAGATTACGATATTCGATCAGGTGAAATATCTATGTTTAATATTGGATAGGAAACTTAATTAGAACCTGCACCTAGAAAAAACAATCTGTAAAGCTCACAGGCTCTTTGGCAAATCATGGGACTGAATCTCAAAATGATACGTTAGCTGTACAAATTTTTAACAACTCTTTACCTATTATTTCATAATAATTCAGATAATTATCTATTACTTCTAATTTCTCATAATAGATTTTAGTCAGAACTTTATTTTCTATTTATTAGCATAGTGGTTAAATAAAAAATATTTAGGCAGAAAGACCTCTGGTCGATAGCCTTTTGACAAATTAATACATTAACACCTCATTCATTATTCACTATTCCAATGTAAATATGTACAAAATTTGTCAATAAATATATGTTACTACTAAAAAACATCATAAGATTTCGGATGAAACACAGACACGTTACAAAATAATCTCGATTGCTGAATGCAACGAGAAGTAAATAATTATAACTTTCATTTATGCAAATAATTTCTATTACCTTATCGTGATTACGAACTTCCTCGATAAAATGATATTTTAATATTCTACTGAATCACACGTAAAAATTAATGTCTGTCGAGTATGGTATTACATAATATGGCTACAAAGTAAGACTGTCCTTACAAGGATGTAATGTTCTTGATCTATATAAATACAGAGAGTGGATTTTCCTTGTCCACTAGCATATATTCAAAATATTCGAAATATATGTGACCCCTCAGTGCGGAGGATATATCTTAATTTATTACACTTCAGGGAGAAACATTACTCAAAATAAAAAATGATTTCTAAAGTGAGTTATAGTTGTATGTATGTATGCAAGGTAATAAATTATTGAAATGATATGTGAGTTAGTATTTAAAGACAATTTTATATATTTATATCATGTGTTATATCATTTTATATTAAAGATGATAGTGGTGACCTTTAACACGAAATATTTCTTTCCTTGGGAAAGTAGGATACTTTTCAATGCTTTATATCACAATTTGTTTTTTATCTAATTAATAATAAGTGGTTGATTTTCAAATTTTTATTTAACTCACTACAATTGAAGAGTAATGTATATATTATTTTATATCAATATTTTTATAATTTGATAAAGATAATGATTGCGACCTTTACTACGTGGTAATTCATATTTAGACTGATCCACAAATAATTATTATTTGTGGTTAAAACATAGTTAAGTTTTCAATTCAATATTCAATATTAAAACATAGTGAATTCTTCAATTCAGTGTAGATACAACTTGATTATCTTATACTTTGGAAAGAGATAATAATAATTAATTTATATAGTAATTTCTCTTTAAGATTTAAATAAATTGCATAATGTTTTATTGCATATTTTTAATAATACCACCTAGGAAACCTGATTGCAGATTGATTTTAATAGTAATAAATCCATATATTATTTGATTATGTAAAAATCTGCACTGAATCATCACCATACATACACACAAACTTATTGGTGTTTACATTTTTCGTTTTTAAACAGATAAAAGGCAATTGTAGTAAATAATCATACGTTTAATGCATGATTGAACATTTGCTAGTTAGTATGTAAGAAAATTACGAAACCTCTCAATGCCGGCAGTACTCTTTCGGATAAATTATTTCACCGGCAATCCATATACAGTAATTGCGTGATCCAGAAGTGAGTATTTTCCTCATACAAATACCGCATTACTGCACACGTTATGCCTTAAGAACTGAAAATATTTTCCATTATATAATTGGTTATCCAATCCACTTAACGGTTTTAACGCCTCTGTGCGTATAATACAGGTGAAGTTAAAGTAGGAAGATTCAATTTTCAATTTTCAAGTCCGTATATATATATATATATATATATATGTAAATACATGTATATATATATATATATATATATATATGTATTTATTTTAATATCCATGGGAAATAAACATGTGAGACTAACGCATATTGTGTTTGGATCTGATAATATGGTTTTATTAATGTTTATATCATATTTCACGAGGCTAATTAAGTAGGATAAAGTATGATTACGTTTATTATCTTCACTTGTTTTGATTTACGTGATAAGTGGGATAAGTCGTAGTTGAACAGTCCGTTTCGTGTAAAATGCAGTTGTGCATATGTTTCCAGTCTGAGGAACAGGATGGATAGGAGCTAGTTTGTTTGAAGTACTTATTTCTAACATGTCATGTGTAAATATTGCACCAGATATGTTATACCTTTAAAATATTAAAAATAATATGATATCTCTTTAGGATTTAGGAATAATTACAGATTAAGGATAATTTACTTGAAGTAAAACGTTTGATATATTTAATAAAATTGCGGATGAAAAAACTATAAGCATTTAACTCTTCGTGAATATAATAATCAAGGTTAAAAATATGAACAGAAAACAATTACTGGGTTGTTCTTAAGTCATTTCAGTTTTTTTGCTATAAAAATAAAAGACGATCTTTCGGGTAACATCATGACGCTCAAAGAACTTCTGGCCTTTCTCAGCAAAAAATCGGTTAAATCACAAGCGTTTTACTGTTATAGTGGTGTTCCGCAGGGATCCAACCTAGGACCCCTTCTATTCATACTTTTCGCCAATGATATTGTAAATTGTATTGAATCAGATTGTTTACTCTATGCCGATGATTTGAAAATATTTAGGATAATTGAAACAATGAATGACTGCTTGGCACTTCAGCGTGACTTAAACAAATTACACGAGTGAAGCATAAACAACGGCTTACATTTAAATATCTCCAAATGCAAGACTTTGACTTTTAGTAGAAAACTTATTAACATTAAATTTATCTATAATATAAATAAAGAAAATCTAGAGTCAGTTAAATCCTTTCGTGATCTTGGTGTACACTTTGACACAAAACTAAACTTTAATACTCATATATCTAGCCTCACTAAGTCATGCTACATTCTGCTCGGATTCCTACTTCGAAATTCTAAACCATTTAACAGTCTTCAACCTTTAATTAATTTCTACTTTGCATTTATTCGAAGTAAATTAGATATGGATGTGATATGGAATCCATATTACAATACTCATATTCTCGAAGTTGAGAAAATACAGAGAAAATTCCTCAAGGCACTGTATTACAGAAAATACAATAAATATCATATTCAAGGTTATCCTTCTAGCCAATTGGAAAAAGAGTTTAAAATACCTTCCCTTCAATACAGACGGCAGCAAGCTCAAATTGTATTTATTTATAAAATATTACATTATGATATCCGAGATTCATATATTCTCTCAAAATTAAATTTCTGTTTTCATAGAACCTCAAGTAGGTGTAAATACACATTTTATAACGACCGTACAAACACCATACAACATCTACACTCTCCTATTTTGTCAATGTGTAATGCGGCTAATACAATAACTAATAATATTGATATATTCCATGTTAAACTTCCTGTACTTTTAAATTATTTAAACCGTATGAATTAATTGTTACTATAATTATATTATTATTTATTTATGTGTGTATATACCATATAATTGAAATTATATTTATTTATATACTTTTTTCTTCTGTTTGTAGTATATTTGGATATTATTTTTAATTTTCTCTATTTGAATTGTATTTATATGACGCGATAGAATAGTTTTATTTTTTTTTAATATATATATTAGTTTTTAAGTTATCCTGTAATTAGTTTTTTGTTAAACTGTTGGATAATAAATAAATAAATAAATAAATAAATAAATAAATAAATAAATAAATAAATAAATAAATAAATAAATAAATAAATAAATAAATAAATAAATAAATAAATAAATAAATGACCTTCCATAGCCAATCTTTTCTAATTTAGATTTAAAGTCTGCCCACCCATCCTGGTGTTTTAATAAAACTTGTTCAGTTTCTTATGCTCTTTAGCTTTTGTTTGAATGGTTTAGTGATATTTTTCATATTTAGAAAAATATCGACAAAAAAAACAAATAAATGTTCCCCAAAAGCTATTCAGTTTCTAGTTTTTAGTTAGTTTCTAGTTAAAGTTAAAAATTTCATCTCAAACGGATCATTCATTTTTGAGATACAACGCCCACATATATTCTCATTATCATACGAAAACAATACTAACCCTATACCCTATATATGCTAAGAAAGTAAGTAAGTAAGAAACAATTGATAATAGCAGTTTAACATTTGACGAATACATAAATATTTGCTAAATAACAGTATGTATAAATTTAGAAATTGTTTTAAAAAACTGATCAAAATGAGCAAATTGCCATTACAATTTTACAAAAAAAAAATAATTTAACAAACAGATGGAAATATTTGTAATTTAAGAATGAAATTTGGAAAATTAGTAAACAAACGCCTTAAAAAAATAAAAATTACAGTTTCTTAAGAAAATATGAAACGTAGTTAAACATTTAATAAATCCATAAAAATGTACTTGAAAATCATCAGAACATAAGAAAAACCAGTTAGTATTAAAAAATAAAGATATAAAGAAATAATTTGGAGAGAAACATTTAAAATTCACTAAATTACAGTTTAATTTTTAAAAAAACATATCATTCAAAACATTTACAATTTTACCAATCTTAAAAAAACGGAAGTAAAAATATAAGAGAATCAATTTAAACATGATTATGGTTGCGACCGTTACTACGTGGTAATTCATAATATAGGCACTTAATAAAACACTTGTGGCAAAAAAAAACATAGTAAGTGTTTCATTCAATGCCTAAATCAATTTAAATCAATAAATATATATTTTTTAATAATATAACAGAAGTTATAACTTTACCAAATAACAATTGAAAAGATGGTAGAAACACTGGAGGTTTTGTTTTGATTTGTTTGCCAATTTTAAAGCAGTTGAAAATTATTTTATGTTGATTGGATGACGAGGGCCTAATTTTGTAAAAATTAACAGCGTGTAGAACCAAAGAATTTTTAGAATTAAACGGGGGATTGGAAAAACAATAGATTTATTTATACACTCTGGTCCATTGAGAGGGAGAAAACATTGTTTAGTAATTGCAATTGATGTTAATGGCCAGTGAATTTAAAAGCAGTTCCAAATTACTTACTGAGGATGTATAAAAGATATTTGATAGTAGGGAGGGAAAACTAGAAGAGTTTGAAATGTCATGGGGTATACCGCAAGGATCAGTATTAGGTCCACTGCTTTGGAACATAAACTATGATCAAATTTTGAGTATGGGCCAGGAACTTTATTAGATGATAAATAAACTATAATTTATCACACACGGGTGATATCATATCAAGTTATGGCTTCAAGCATCCAACAAATTTTTATTATGGATTCCCGAAGGCGCGAAACAAGTTAGATTTGCTGATGATTTACTAATAATAATAATAATAATAATAATATTTATTGCGTGCCACTACATAATAATGCTTACACTTGTCAGAAATACAAATTGAATAGAGCCATAACCATTACATATATAAATACTTAAAAATAAAAAAGCAAAAAGCAAACGACAAAATTAGTGTGTAAATAAAATACTTATAAAATAAAAATTTGGATAAAATAATTTTTAAAACCAGAATAACAGAAAATTAAAGATAAATAATAAAAAAAACATAATTAAAATAAATAATAAAATTAATTTATAAAATAAAATATGCAATAAAAAATAAATAGAATAATACTAACAATAAAATAAATAAATTAACGTAACGCAAACTAAACATACATATACAGTTAACATAACGTAGAAGTAACATTAATGTATAAATAAAATATAAAATAGATTTTATTTAAAATAGTATGAAAGATTTGTTGCTCAATAAACAGATCCAGGCCATGACTAACATAATATTTAAGAATTGATGATGTTTAGTTTTGACTACTCATACTATGTGAATCATTCAAATATTCCTCAAAACTGTAATATGCCTTTTCTGTGAAGTAATTGATTATGCGAGATTTAAAAGAATTTATAGATAGAAGTTGCACCTCATTTGGCAAAGCATTAAAGAAGTGAATACAATAATAACGTGGGCCATTTTTTGATTTTGACAGTCGAAAGGCGTTTAGACGTAAATCATCCCTACTTCTTGTTTCATAGTCATGGAAATTATTATTACGGTTTGATGTGGCAATGTTCTTTTTAATATATAAAAGGCACTCATAAATAAATAAAGATGGGACTGTTAATATTTTAAGTTCTTTATAGGCTTGATGACAGTCTTGACGATATGTGAGACCTGCGACGATACGAACAGCTTTTCTCTGAAAGGCAAATATCTCAGGCATGATAGAGGAATGCCCCCATATTATTATTCCATATGATATATGGGATTGGATGTAGGAGTAAAAGGCAGTTTTGGCAATTTTAATTGAGATCGATTTCTTTAGATTACGCAGGAAATATGTATTCTTAGCGAGTTTGCATTTTAGTTCAATGATGTTCCCAGGTCAATTTAGGATCTATGACTATTCCTAACAGTTTGGCTGATTGTACTTGTTGTGGGAGATTTGATTTAAGAGAGAGAGTCATTTCAACAGTCTTTGGCAAATTTAACTTAAGTTTATTGCAATTGAACCATTCCATAGCCATTAACCTATCTGCATTTAGTTTGGCCGATGCCTGTTCAAAAGTTTTATCACTAGCCGATAATGATGTATCATCCGCGTATAGGATTATTGATGTATGTATCATGTTATAAGGAAGGTCATTTATATAAATCAGGAAGAGAAGGGGACCTAAGATCGACCATTGAGGTACCCCATATAACATATCTTGCATACTCGATATATCATCCCCTAATTGAACACTTTGTTTTCTAGAGCTTAAGTAAGATACAATCATTTTGGAAGCAGTTGGGTGAAAGGTATAAAAATATAACTTTCGACAGAGAATAGAGTGTGTGAAAGCCTTACTTAAATCTAAAAAATTGCATATGGTTAATTCTTTCTTTTCAAATGACTCAATTGTGTCGTTTACGAATTTATTTACTGCCATAACAGTGGATCGACCACGACGGAAACCAAATTGTGAATTATTTATAACTTTATGTTTATCTAAGAATGTATTTATTTGTTCTAATATCACAGTCTCGAGTATTTTGGAGAAAACAGGAAGTATTGATATTGGACGGTAGTTGTTGGCATCATCTTTGTCACCTTTTTTTGAAAATGGGGATGCATTTACCTATTTTTAATGCATCAGGAAATGTATTATTTGTTATGGAGTGATTAATTAATTTTGTTAATGGATCTATAATTATATTAAGTACCCCTTTGATAATTTTTAAATTCATTCCATACACATCAGAACCATTTGTGGGCTTTAGACCCTTAATTATTCTTCTTACTTTAGTGGATGATACTTTTGTTAATATAAAGTAACAGTTATGGTTAGTTTCATATGATGACCCGGCCATAAGTAGTATGGGATCAGTTTCGGTGTCAGGTATGCTTTGTATTATATTTTTAACAGCCGATGCAAAATATAAGTTAAAGTCATCAGCTCGAATACTGGAGTTTTGGTTGACTTGGTCGTTTGCTATTTATTAACTCCCACATTGCCTTATTTGGATTTGAAGATGATTCGATGTATTTGTCATTTGTAAGTGTTTGTTCGACTTTAATCGCGTTTCTATATTCCTGCTTAAGAGACTTATAATAATTTGTTAACGAAGGTGTTGCGTTATGATTAAGAGCTTCTCTTATGAGATTCAATTGAGACCTCATAGCACGCAATTTAGGGGTGAACCATCTTATTTTCACTTTATTTGACTCTGTTGATATAATCTTGTCAGGATAAGATACTTTTATACAGCTTTGCAAAGTATTAATAAAAATATCCCAAGCATCGTTGACATTGCTGTAACTCGTGCATGACCAGTCAAAATCGCTCAATAAATTATATAAAATTATACTACCTTGTTGAGTTATAGGTCGAACAATTTTTGTATGTGTATGTGAGTAAGGTATATAAATTTCGGTGATAATGCCCTTATGGTCCGATACGCCTATATCTACAACGGTGGGTTTATTAATTGCGTTTATGTCATTTGAAAAGATATTATCTATGCAAGCTTCCCCCTAGTGGCCTGTGTGGTTAATTGCCACAAACCGTAACTGGCAAAGAGATTACACAGATCAGTTGTACTTCTGGCCATCGTATTAAATTGTACATTAAAGTCACCACATATGTAAATATTATATAGTCTTAAATTTATACGTTCAAGCATAGTGGTTATTATATCGAGAAACTGTGAATAATTTCCATTTGGTGATCTATAAATAGCTATGATTATTACATTAAATTTATCTAAAATAATTCCAGAGATTTCACAGACTAATTCAACAGATATATCGTTTACAAAATTTAGGATAGAATATTCACAATTTCTTTTTACAAGTATCATGGAGCCACCATTTTTTACATTTGTTCTACTGTAACAACTTGCGACAAAATAATCATTTATAGAACACCACTGAGTTTCAGGCTGTGTCAGCCAGTGTTCGCTAAAAGCCAAAATATCAAATTCCTTACCTATCGTGTAAGCTTCTAATGCTTGTATTTTATTACGTATGCATTTAATATTTATATAAAAAAGGTTTATTTTTGAGAGGGTGTACTTGTCTTCTTTGTAGCTTCTTTCTGAATTTCTGAGGTCGTTTTCGAAGGCGGGTTTTGGCGTCGGAATAAAAAACGTCCAATGTAAACTCCCTTTGGCCACGATTTGGGATTCTTGCACAGGAGTTGTTCGAAAGGAATTGTAATTTTAAATGAGGCATATTCTTCGGGCCATCTGGAATTTAGTTTTTCACATTCGGATTCAATTTTTAAGGCGCTTAGGTGCGATAAAATATTTTCAACAGTTGTATCGGGACTAAGTTTATAAACATGTAAATGTGCTTTTTTAATAACACCTTTAATTATCGAGTCAGCTGAGTCTGCCTCTCTAGAATTTTACTTTTCGGACTTCTTTTCTTCTGTACTGTGATCCACGGGTTTGTGTTGACGGGTTCCTGGATATCCTCGTCTACTGCGCAGTGCCGTTTTATCCATTAGGCATTATAGGCAACTGCCTAGGGGCCCTGCCACGTTCAGGGGCCCCTGTGCTACAGGGAAAAGAATAGGCAATGTTTCTTAAACAGTAAAAAATTAATTTGAAAATTTGCTCTGTACATTACATCGACGCTATTTTAGTACATTTCGGAACGCATTCCTTATTAGATATTATTATTATGATTATTATGATAGTTTAAAAGTTTATAACGCAGTAATATAATTGCAAGCAATTTTATCGCGGTAATTTAATTAAAAACGCTCAAAACTCTTTGTTGTGAATGCACACTTACTATACTGGTACCTACCAAGTATGTATATTCTATGGCCAAGCTACTTTCATAAGGTTGGCAGTACTGGTTCGTTAGCATGACCGGGGAATTCCCCGAGTCGTTAAATACGTATTGTATGATGTGTCATAGACATTATTTTCGAACCATTTTCAATTAAATCGTTCAATTTTTACTTCGTGCAATTCGTTTGCAAGTTTCACGGCTGTGAATAAAAAGAGAGTTTTACAATTTGTGTTTTAAAAATTACGAATTTAAGGATAAGTGTTGGATATTTATTTATAAAGACTGCAGAAGTGCTTCAGGCTTTGTGAAAATCGGTGAAACGACGGGTTAAAAACAGTGTAGTGGAAACTAAAGTTTCATTAACTGAAGTTAAAATTACTTTACGTAAGTTTTATTATTTTTTACATATTTTATTACCTGATACAGGATTTGACAAATGTGAAGTGTCGTTTTATTATTCAATTGGATATTTTAATTAATTTCTATGTTATTAAATATTTTTACTTTGGGTGTTTATTAATATTAAGCAGGAAACTATTATTATTATTATATTGTTTGAGCTGCTAAGGTGAAATTTTCTTTACTGTTTTAAAACAAAAGATTATTCCTTTCAGGAACAAAATGTCGGAGGTACCCGTAAAGAAAAAGCATCAAAGTGGTTCCGAAAAACGTAAAAAGCGGCAAGAGCAACAAAATAAACTTAATGAACAATTAAAGAAGACACAAAACCTTTTCGAACTCGGATTTAGTCGCGAATTAAAGGAACATCAACCTCATGACACTCCAAGTACGTCTTCTACCAGCCACAAGATGGAAGTAGACCCAGTAGAGGTTCCTTGCGAGCCTTTTGAACAGATTGGCCAGGATCAAGAAACACCTACGTTAGTCAGTGCAGAGGAAGGTGAGGCCGAGACAGGGGTCATACATCAAAACGTAGTTCATCTAGGGGTGGAATACCAGAATGACATTGGCTTATGGCAAAATATTACCAACGAAATGCAAGATTTTTGGTGTACTAGAGACCCTAACGAATGTCAACACTTTGATTGTAATTTTTCTGCTTCGGCCCGACAGTACGACGACAGTAAAAGATTTTTTTCTCAGTCTATGTTTTTTCGGAAACACATCAGTGGTGGTAAAATCAAACGGGAGTGGCTCATGTATTCTCCGTCTACTGGAAAAGTATACTGTTTTCCATGTATCCTTTTTGGTGAAGCACAAAACCGATCACAATTTCAAACTGGATTTTCTGATTGGAAAAATGCGTTGCACCGAATCCAATCGCATGAGAATAATGCAACTCACCGAGTATGTGTACAGACACTCATAAGTAGACGACGCATTCACGGACGAATCGACACTTCTTTAGAGATTACATTTAATAAAGAAAAAGAATATTGGAAAAAAGTTTTAGAAAGAATAGTCTCTGTGATAAAATTTTTATCATCCCGTGGATTAGCATTTCGTGGTGACAATGAAATTCTCGGTTCTCAACATAATGGCAATTATTTGGGAATTTTAGAGTTAATCGCAGAGTACGATCCTTTTCTTAGTTCGCATTTAGCAAAATATGGTAATGAAGGCAAAGGAAAACAATCGTATTTATCTGCAACGATTTGTGAGGAACTTATTGAAATATTGGGAAATAAGGTTTTAAAATATATTGTTAATGAAATTATTGAAGCCAAATACTTCTCAATAAGTGTCGATTCGACACCTGATATATCACACACTGATCAGTTGACTGTAGTGCTGAGATATGTTACGTCGAATGGAGAAGTGGCTGAACGTTTTCTTAAATTTCTTCTCATACAGAACCACAAAGGGGAAGAACTAGCCACCGAAATATTAAATTTTTTAAGCCAATATAATATTGATGTAAGAAATTTGAGAGGTCAGTCTTATGATAATGCGTCGAATATGTCTGGTCGTTACAATGGTCTCCAGGCGCATATAAAGAAAATAAATCACCTCGCACACTACGTTCCCTGTGCAGCGCACTCACTGAATTTGGTTGGAGTACGTGCAGCGGAAAGCTGCGTTGGAGCAATCTCATTCTTCGGATTTGTACAGGCAATATACAACTTTTTTTCGGCATCAACTCATCGCTGGGCAATTATGCTCGAAAATCTTGAAAAACGTGATGAACGTAAGCATAATTCGTCATTGGTTCTGAAAAGTGTATCCGATACAAGATGGTGTGCAAGGGCCGATGCTACTAAGGCTTTGGCAACTGGTTACAACAGTTTTCAGAAAGCTTTGCAGTCTATTGCTAGCGATGAGACTCAGACATCACAAGCGATTCACGAAGCTAAATGTCTATTGAATGACTTAAGAAAAAAAGAAAATGCTGTAATGGCCGTATTCTGGGCTGCCATACTAGATCGGATCAATGGTGTCAGCATATCTTTACAAAAGAAAACAATTGAACTACGAACGGCAGTCGATCTTTTAAAATCGCTTTTAGATTTTTTAATTTCACAGAGAGATTTATTTGACGACTACGAGACTAAGGCAAATGAGAAAACTGATACTCAATACAGTGATGAGAATCAGCGTGAGCGAAAAAGGAAAAGGCATCACGATGACGGATCAGCAGAAGAAGTTGTGCTCAGAGGAAAAGAGAAGTTAAAAGTTGATACATATTTGCCAGTACTAGACATGTTATTTACAGAACTGTCGCGGCGCCTAGAAGCTTACCGGGAAATAAATGATCTGTTTGGGTTTCTAACAGATTTCTCGACAAAATCGGACGCTGAAATTAGACAGGCTTGTACAAAATTTAAGGATCATTATTTCGAGGACATTGAGCCTGAGTTTATAGACGAAATGGTGCAGTATAAATACTTCATCTTACAATTAGATGACGCCGGACAAAAAAATATGCCAGCCGAGGAGTCTTACAAACTGATTATTGGTAACATGGCACAGTCAACTTTCCCGAATGTAATGACAGCTTTGCAAATATATAGAAGTCTAATGATTACAAATGCCACTGGTGAACGAAACTTTTCCAAATTGAAATTAATTAAAAACTGTCTTCGTTCAACGATGTCTCAAAACCGTTTAAATTCATTGGCTATAATGGCAATTGAAAATGACGTGTTGGAGAAGATTACCTTTCAGGATATCTTGAACGATTTTGTATCAAAAAAAGTTAGAAGAGTTAATATTTAAGCTATGTATGTTTTTTTTAAATGCATAAATAAACATTCTGTTCATTTGATTCAACATTTTTATTGAATAATATGATGATATACCCAGGTTAGTAAAAAACGGTGTAATTTTGAATTGGCCCTGGATGAGCATTGCCTAGGGGCCCCGACAGGCATAACCCGGCCCTGCTACTGCGGTCTTATTAATACGTGATTTCGGAGGCTTATCAAACCTGTGTGTAGATGGGTCGGTTGGGTTGCCTGCATTATTTGCTTGATCTTCAACGTTGGTTTTTTGGTTTGCAGTGGTTGGTACATTCGCTGTAGCGGTAGACTTATCACGTGATATTTGTTTACAAATCGTGGGGGTTATGTTTATGGCAGGAACATTTCCATTATTAATTTCTCGTCGTAAGTTTTCATACTTATCTAGTAGATCATTATATTTATCTGTTAACAACTGGTTGTTTATTGTTAGCTGTGTGATGAGTTGCTTCTGGTACATGTAAGCTTCTGTTCTAAAATCTATTTCATTGTCAGATTGAGAGAGAATCCTATCCACATCAGACGATTTTGAGCAGCAGTTTATTTCCTTATCGTTAAGAAAACTTGCCCCTTTAAGTAGCTTAGCACAGCTGGGATGAATCAGGGACGCACACGTAATACACAAATATCCTGATTTTGGCGTATTTTTACAATAGCGACACACTTTTATGGAGCGTAGATCTAACGATGTTAACTCGGTGGCCATCTTAACCATTATAACAAGAATGAGCGAAATCTAAATTAAAATTAGCAGCTGAAATGATTATTGAAAATTTAGGCAATTCGGGTTTGAAGATATCAATTAATTAAATAACTTCAGCTTGGGTATCAAGACGAAGAGCGGGAAGATTAACATTTTTTGACAAGAAATTGAAATTAAATTGAAGATAAAATATTTAAGTGTTATAATTGAATTGAATCCAAATTTTATTCCACGTGTATTAAAAGCAACAAGTGGCTTAGCAAAATATATTAATGCAGTTGCTAAACTAATGACAAATCATAACGGATTATCTAAAAATTCTAGAAAGTTTGCTTCTAAGTATGAAAACATCGAAATTCTAATAGACACCAAAGGAGATTCCGAAGTGCGCTTATCTGGAAAATTAAAGGCGATCAATGTTAATTTCTACAGGAGCTGCGGAGGTTTAGATGACGAGAAATAGCCATAAGCAAAATTATTGTTCACACTAATGCAAACCTACTAACTACTATTCTGTACATTTGAGGAATATTGCTAAAAATTTGTTTTACATGTTTTGTAACAATCGGCAAGTTTAATGTGGCAATTAATTTATTATAACCACTACAATGTATAACAAAACAATAGGTTTAGCTAAAAATAGTTATAATTATTTGAAGATATAGTTCCCACCAGCGTCTATTTTGAATTGCAAATTAACCGCGTGCAGGCCATGCAATATTCAATTTAGGGCGTGATTCTAATTAAAGCAATACACTACAAAGATTCGTCTCGTAATGGAATTTGTGGCCCTAATAGAAATATAATTACAAAGGTATGCTGCTGTCAGCGCACTACCATTATTACTATATACAAACAGTAATTGAAGCTAGACTACTTACAATACACAAGTTTATGCTAATGAATATGAGCATGAGAGTAATTAGTTATCGTCTATGCGTTTAACGAAATCAAACTACACTTAATTTTTCTCTTTATTGAAAGATGTAGCGAAATGATGTGTTTGGGTTTTATTGTACAATATCATAGAATTTATTACAGATAATTTCATTATTAAAAGTAACCCTGCATGATATTATACAGGATACGCTAAATTGACTAAGGCACTAACTTTATTTTTGCTTATATTACAAAATTTGTTTCCATATTTGGTTATAAAAATATAAAAGTTGCATTTTTAAATATTTTTTGTAAACTAAAATAAACTTTCTTTTTATACCCAATTTATAATGATTATGTAATAGGTTAATAACTATAATAAATAAATAATCTGTACGACACTGCAAAAATGTATTACCAAATTAAGTAATAATTATTGAAAAAGTATTTATTACCTAATTTAATAATATATTTTTGCCAATCAGTGTCATAGAGATTATTGATTTATTATAGGTTTTAATCTATTAATTAATAATAAATAATAAAAATATTATCTAATGTATAAAGTAAAAAATTAATTATTTAAGTATTTTAAATGTTTTATTCCTTTGTAACATTTATTACATATATAAAAATAAATGTTTATTACTAATACATAATTTATTTCCCTTGTTAAATTATCCATAAAACTTAAATAAATTAATCACCGGAAGAGCTAGCATAAATTACCAAAAACGTTTCAATTACAAGTTCATCAACCGTTACACCGAATGATGGATATAAATCCTCGCATTCTGTGAAAACAATTAAAAACGCGTACATTCACACGTACCATTAAGTTGACCAATTGCATAATATAAAAAAGAGCTAATGATGTTGCGTAAGATCAATACAAACAATTAAAATGCTTTCCTCGCTATAAAAAGAAAACGGCAGAATTCGCTGTTAGACCCAATTCTCAACGGCAGTGAAGTAATTTGAAACATGAAGACGTGAAGTAATCTCGAGAATACGTTGATACAATTGGGATGTTTTGTAATTTTTCAATTGTACCGTCAGGAATGAAAGAGTCGAATGCGAAACGTTCTAATTTTTAACATTTGCAATTTTTGCATTAGCAAATCCTATTCATAATTATTTGAATAAAAATGTTTACAAATTATAACAACATAAGTTAGGCTAATATTTACATGATCTTGTTTTGAATTTATTGATACTAGCCTTTAGTATAAATTCCTGCAGCTCAAAATTTTAGTATGATTTTATAATGTCTAAGCTATATATGAAAGTATCGAATATTCTTAGGAAAATATTCAAACGGATCATTTAGTTTAAATTTCAGTATTTTGCATGTATCACGGTATATTTCTGATTTTTTGAAACTCTTGAAATATACCACCTCATACTACATAATTGCACATTTGTCTGTATGCTAATGTATACCATAATAAGCGAAATTTTACCTTGAAATTACATGATCTATTTATTTAATTCGAGATAGTTACTCTTCAACGTAATTACCTATATAGTTTTCACAACTAATGTTATTTTTTTTAATTTATTTAACTTTTAATTATTTCTAAATGTTTCATCAGTAATAAAATTATTCAAGAAATATTTTTAACAGTCCTTTCTACAAATTTCGAAGTATAGAACTAAACTGAGATAGTCGATTATTCACTCTAGTTGTAAAGTGGTAGCGTCTAGTTGAACCGCTCTTCCTACAGTAAGATCTTACACAAAGAACTCTATTCTCTATTCTTCTCTAGAATAATAAATTAATTTGTTAAATGTTTCTGCTTTTTTTGTCCCAGCACAACACTAAAGTGTAAGACAATTGAAATGAAGAAACTTGAGGTTCGGAAATGTGCCATCAAGTTCTTTCTGAAATTAAAAAAAAAATCATTTAAAGTTCTTGAAAGTTCAGAAATGTTTCTTTGAGACTGTTTGTATATTTTATTAGAACTTTATCAGAATTTTCTAGAAATTTCTCTACCGAATTGCTAAAATTCACTTTAGATCTACAGATTTATCTAAAAATGGTTATCTGCTTGATTTTTTTAAATTTTCCAGCATTTCTTCCACTATGGGAAATTCTCTCCAATAATTAATTACGTGATGTACTGATATATTAGTATTCCCCATAAATTTCTGTAAGCTTGAGCTTCATTCCCTTTAAATTCCCTCACCTTTCCTATGGATTTTTTGCTTATTTTTATTCTGACTTTTCTCTATAAATCAAACCATACTATTTGCATTTTCCAGCGGTTTAATTTTTCCTTCGGTTTTAAATAATCTTTTTTATTTTTGTGTTTTATTTAATCGGAAATTTACCACAAATTTCTCTTTGAAATATGGATTCGGTCCATCAAGATGATGTTATGCTATAAAAAAACTCATCGACTTTTTCTTCGTACAACAGGTGGGTAAACAATACGATGTTCCAAAATTACAAGCCCGCATAAACCTAGAAAAGTCTGCATTGACCGTGGAAGCGAGATACATTTGCACACCGAATTGATGGAAGGGATGTTCTAATGATGTCCGAAGAAAGGAGATTTTGAGGCAAAACCCGTATTGCGGTTGTGATGATGTTATAGCATCAAAAGCTGAGAACTGGAGACATCGGAATTCACCGAGGAACTAGATTTATTTTTGATGACGAGCTGCCAGAGAAGGAGTATATGCTTTCAGATAAAGCTATTGAGAATAGTCTAATCAAAATGAATCCAGAAATTCTTACAGTAAATAAGATATATTCTTCTTCTCTTCCAAATTTTTAGAATTTTCCTGTATTTCCTTCATTTTTCAATAATTATCTCTAATAGCAAACAACGTGATTAATGCACTAACATAGAAGTGAATTCTCAATAAATTTTTCTAAATTGATACTTCATGGTGTTGGATTTTTTCACATTTCCTTGAGATTTCTTGCTTCCCTTTTTACATCTTTCCTCCACAAATTAAACTATTTTGTAGCTTCTTTTTCTTTCAAGTTTATATAATTTTTCTATTAAGTTTTATTACATCTTTTTAATTTTCCATAAATTCTTGTTTCATCTTATAGAAAATTTACAACAAATTTCTCTTAAAAATTGAAGGAATTTTCTAGAATTTTAAGCAACTTTTCTTCTAATTGTTTAGAAAGTTTTCTTTCTCATTTTTTTAAATCTTGTTTAATTTTGTCTGAAATTATGTAAGTTTATGCTTCATTCTCTTAGAATTTTCTCGCATTTTCTCCTTGAGATTCCTTGTTTTATTTTTTCTGATTTCTCTCCACAAATTAATAATATATTCCAGTTCTTTTTCCTTTAGATTTCTGTAATGTTTTAATTATATTAAGTTTTCTTACATTTTTATAAAATTTTTCATAATTTCTTAATTCATCTTATTATAAATTTTCGATGAATATTTCTACAAAGTTTTAAGAAACTTCTTCTAAGGTTCTATAACATAAAGCAATTTTTTGTCAGATTTTTTGAAATATTTCACAATTTCTTGTTTTATTTTATCTGAAATTTTTACAAATTACCTTTTTAGATTGGCTGAAAAATTTCTTTAAGAGATCTTAAATTGTTCTATAATGTACTATTTCGATTTACTGTTTTTTTCTGATTTTCTAGCATTTCTTCGATATTTCAGGACTTTTCTTTAGTAGCTATGTGAATCACTACTGTAGAAATTAATTGCTCATAAATTAAATGAAACACTTTTAACTTTGTTAAAAAATTGATTGTTGCTTTATTCTCTTAGCTTTCTTACCTTTTCTAAAGATTTTTATTTTTCATTTTTTTCTAACTTAAATGAATTTCCGGTTCATTTTATCTTTTAGTTTTTTATAATTTTTCTATTAGCTTTCTTACATTTTTTTTAGAATTTTTATCATTTCTTGTTTCATTTTTTTAGAAATGTTCTCTTCAAAATTCTAATGTATTTCTTCAAAAGAATTTCTTAAAGTTACAGAAATGTTTCTTTCAGGTTTTTTAAATTTTTATTTTGTGTTTTTTCACCTCTTTCTTCTTTTATTTTATCCCTTTTCCCAGGAATTTCCCGTTTGCTAGTATATTTATTTGAAGAATCTAGATTTTTCTAAAATTTACCAATTACTCATTGTGATTTTCAATTATTGAGTTCTCTTTAATAGCAAACTACTTAATTCACTTACGTAGATGTGAATTCGTTAAAATTTTCTATAAATGTATGCTTAATTTTCTTGATGTTTTTATGCGATTCCTTGAAATTTGTTCATTTTTCATTTTTTTTGCTTCTCTTCACAAACTAAAATATTTTCCAACTCTTATTCTTTTCAGATTTCTATAAATTTGTTTTATCTTTGAAAATTTACCATAAATTTCTTTTCTCGATTTGTATGGAAATTTTGATTGATTAAAATTTACTAGAATTTCTCTTTGTGATTTTCAATTTTCCGAATAATCTTTAATAGTTAACTTGTACTTAAGCTAAATTTTTTTGGATTTTTCCTGCGATTCCTTGAAATTTCTTAATTTTTTCATTTTCTCTTCACAAATTAAAATATTTTTCAGACTTCATATTTCTATAATTTTTCTATTAAGCCTTCTTAATTTTTACTAAAATTTTTCATAACTGCATGTTTAATCTTTGGAAATTCACCATAAATTTCTTATCTAAATTTGTATGGATTATTTCTGAGGTTCTAGAATTTTCATCCTGTTGCATCCAAAATTTTATAAATTTCATAAGAAAATTAATAATTAATAATAATAATTAGATCTTTATTTTTCAAAAAAAAAATATGTATACAAAAAGTTGCAATACAAATTAATGAAATTAGATCTTTATTTTCAAAAAAAAAAAATTGAGTGCTTCATTTCTTTAGAACTTTTCCACCTTTTCTTTAAATTTCTTACTTTATATTTTCTAACTTCTCTCTCTGACTTCAAATTAAACAATTAAGTATTAATACATTTATTCTAGAAGTGTTCACAATTTTTTGTTTTATCTTTTCGAAATATATTTTTATTGATTTTTTGGAAATTCTCATTTTTCACCATTTCATTATGTTTAATTCGAATTTCTAGGAGTTTCTTTATCACATTGAAGAATTGTCATTCTTATAAACTAATTTTTAGTTTTTTTACGCATTTCCTTAATTTTTCTAGAATTTTATCCAATTTATCACGAACTTAAAAGTAAATTCCTTATAATTTTTTGTAAGTTGGTGCTTCATTCTCTTGGACCTTTCTCACCTTTCCTCAAGATTGCATTGCTTTTTCGAAGTTTTTCCACAATTTAAACTCGTTTTCAACTCTAGTTTTTCTTCGGATTTTTTATAGTTTTTTCACGTCTTTCGACGCAGACTGCTCGGAGCAAACTGGCGACTGGCTGCATTTTAAAAGCAGACCCTTCAACCACATTTTCCAACCGGTTTTACTCCGCTGCGATGGAGAGTCGCGTCACAATAAAATCATGCGCATTACTTTCATAATAGACCCTGTAGTTGACTAAGCGATTTACTAATTTGGAAATGAATTCCTCATATATTTCTGTAAGTTGGTGCTTCTTTCTCATGAAATTTGATTACTTTTTCTCGGGGTTACTTATTTTACTTTTTTTGACTTCTCTTGAATTTTCGAGGAATTCCTTCTAAGGTTCTAGAATTTCCAGCAGTTTGTCTTACAGATTTTTAAAAATTTCTCTTTTCTTCTATTTGTCACCATATGTTATTTTACTTTATCTAAATTTTCCAGGAATTATTTCTAATTTCAAAAATTTACTATTAGAGATCTTGAATTTTTTTTAATTTTGTCTCCCTGATTTGCAGAATTTTCCAGCAGTTCTTCCATTTGTCAAGAATTTTCTTAAATACTTAAGTACGTAATTCACTGGATTATAAGTGATTCTTTAATAATTTCTTCAAGAATTTTCTCAACGTTCTTCAAGATTTCTTTCTTACTTTAATCTGACCTTTCATTACAAATGAAACGATTTATCAGCTCCTTTCAGATTTTTATAATAGATTTTATATATAGATTTGAAATTTATCTTTTTTTTGTCTTGAAGCCTTTTTAGAATGTACCATATTCTCTTCTTGACATTTAAAAACTATTAACATTTCATGCATTTTTAAGAATTTACTTCTTACTAACTAATCACGCATTTCACTATTTTAAAAACGATTTTTTTAATGATTGTTATATTTGACAATTAAAAGTCAAAAAAGAGTTCCATCTAATTTTAGACAGGAATATTACTTGAATTACAAATATGCACATTGGGTGTCAATTTCCGTCATTTTAAATTATTGGGTCTGAGTGGAAGAGCACACATTTGTAAAATGTGAACTTCGCCATCAAGTTTTAAAAGATGGTATCAAACCCAGAGGTACAAGAGTGGATACGTTTCTGCTTGTTGTTGGTTGGGGTTTGGGAATGATCTATCTACAACATGTATTCCACTGATCCCATTCATTGTTCGGGCTTCTTAATATGCAATTCCCTAAGGTATACCTTCAAATCGGAGTTCATCTGATGCTCCAAAAGAGCTGCACGTGTATGTGTCTGCGCCCCCACACCTTATCTTCGTCTTTAGTAAAATGCTTTTCAACCAGTTTTTCTGATTAACTAGTGCAAAAATCTACATATCTTTTTGAAAATGGTGTTATTAATTTAAACAACAATGTAAATGACTTCAATTCTTCATACATTTCTATAATTTAGCGCTTTATTATCTTGGAATTTTCTCACCCTTCTTCAAGATTTTTTGACATCTGTCCGCAAATTGAATTATTTTCCAATCACATTTCAATAATTTTTCCAATATATTTTCTTATATGTTTCTAGAATTTTCCATAATTATAAGTTTAATTTTATCCGAAATTTTCCACAAATTTCAATTTTTTTCTTCTATGGTTAGAATTTTTTATGGGAAATTTCTCTTCGAAATTCCAAATAACTTCATTTAAGGTACTAAAACTAAGACATGTTAGTTATAAATTTTTAGAAATTCCTCTTTCATTTTTTACAATGTTTTTGCTTAATTTTAGTCGAATTTTTCAGATAATATGACAATTTTATTTAAGAAATCTCAAGTTTATGTACTATATTCCTTATTTTAGAATTTTCTTCATTCTTCGAGAAATTTATTCAATAGAATAAATGAATTTGCATGATTTTTTTCTATAAGTTTGTGATACATTCTCTTTGAGATTTGTAGCTTCATTTTTTCTGAGATCTTCCCAGAAATTAAATTCTTTTCTAACTGTATTTTCTTTTTAGATTTCCCTAATCTAATCTTCTTAAATTTTTCTAGATATTTTTCACAATATCTTGTCTTGTCTTAATGGAAATAATCCAGAAATTTATCCTTCAAAAGTTTTTAAAGGTTCTACAATTACTAACAATTTATCTTACAGAGTTTTAAAATTTATTATTCCATTTTTCACGATTTCTTAATCTGAACTTTGCAGGAATTAATTTTCCAGATTGCGATTGCAATTGGGTAGAAGTGAATTAAAAAAAATATTAAAAAATTGTTTATTTTTTAGAGAGAAGATCAAATTTAGCAAGAAATCTTGACTAATGAGGACATTTGATCTTATCTCTAAAAAAATAAACAATTTTCTAACTGCTTATTTTATATGTAGTAAGGAGAACGCTCTAGTTAAGAAATTACAGAGTTTTAAATGTCGGAACCATGTGGCAATTGTTTCGCTACGCAGTAGCGTTATATTTCTATAATTTTTCAATTAAATTTTCTTACATTCTCTTAGAATTTTTAATAATTTCTCAAGAATTACTTAAAGTTTCCCTTCGAATTTTTAAGAAATTCGTTCCAAGGTTGTAGAATTTCCAGAAATTTTTCATATAGGTTTTTAGAAATTATGTTTGCATTTTGCTACCCGTTTTTTAAACCACTCGAACTTTCCAGAAATTACTCTATAATCTATATTTCTAGAATGTATCAATATTTTCTATTTCAGGTATTTATTTTCAAGAATTTCTTTAATATTTAGAATTTGTTTAAGATTTCTAAAAGTTTTATAGATAATTAATACTAAAATGTATTAGCCAGAGAAGTAGTTGTTTCAAATTAGTTTGTTTTGCAGTCTTAGTAAGACTCACTGTTGTAGAATCACGAAATGTGTTCGTATTTTTTAAATTTATTAGATAATTAATACTATGTGATATCAAAAATATCAAATAAAAATATATTTGAATCGGACTGGTTTCGATCCATTCGGAACCCATCAACTCAGTGCTGTTGAAGAATTTTGTTGTTGACAGTCCCTAATTATCAGAGGTTATTCACTTAATTCGGAAATCAGTGCATCGTTTAGATATTGTATGTTACTTTGGTGGTGTCTCCTACCAGTCTTCAGGCGCGCTGCGCTGATGAGACCCGAATAACTCGAAACAGGTCTGTATCTGTTGTTGACAAGGGAATTTAAATTTAATATTTTGATTTCTAATAGTCTAAAACTCTATGAAAAGTATCTTTAAAAATAATTGTATTACTACATGTAATACAATTACCTCTTTAATGCATTTTTTTCTCAAATGATTTTTTACGTTTTTACTAAGGCACGTACACCTAATTCAATAACTTTGTGGGGGAATGTCATATTAATGATTTGCATAAAAATAATAGAACTACACAGAAATGTAAAAAAATCTATAATAAAAATTAAAATTTAAATAATAATAATGCTTTGTCATAGAAAACATAAATTAGAATTACATCTTAGCAATCTTCTTTATTTCTTAATATTATTAATAAAAACATAATAATTATTAATTTACATTGGAAATTTTAATTTTACTTTCACTTCACAATTTATACAAATTAAAACGGTGTTTGGCTTTCCTTTAAAATTTTCAAAAAATGCAATTAAGCACTTTCCTAATTGCACATTAATGTGCGTACGATTTATGCAACTTAAACTCACACCGACGACATGAACAGATCGTATCACCAAGGAAGGTATTTGTTCCACATTACTTATTCACAATGCGGTTACGTATCGCCCAATGATTACATACAAAATCGTAGGTATAAATATAAGTAAATAAAAAAAAAACAACTCGATACATGAACTAACAACTATTACGAAACGGAGAGAGCATTTTGCCAGAGACTGGAACGAGTGAGTTTGAGACTGAAAGGGAAATGAGTGAAATGTGCACTATTCCATTTCACCTCCACCATTGTTACCACTAACTCACATTTGCCGAAGACCGCAACGCGGCGTTATTAGGTGAATCCTCGCGCGGAAAAAAAGTCGCGGCGCGTCGAAAACGAGAATAAACGGAAAATCATTCGAATTAATTAATTTAAGTGATGTGCAAATTAACTGGATGAAAATGAAACCAGTTTCTACAAAACCAGTGCGACGGAAATTTTTTGTGTAATTAAAACTGAGAAAAAATGTGCGCGCTCAGATCCGTTTCCTTGGTTGTTGTTTTATTGTCTTTAAAGGGTAAGTGATTTTCCTTTCAATAATTTCCCAAGTGTTGAAATTAGCACTACGCTTACAGTTTCATAACGAGATGCTCCCTATAGCTTAGAACCGCAATTCGAATAATTTAGTGTAAAGTTAATGCGAATAAATGAAATGCAATTCCCTTAGACACTCGAGTTACTTTTTAACGATTCGCGGATATTATTTTGCACATTGCATAGTTCAGGATGATTTTTAATGATTAACATGCAATCTTGTTACGAAGTAAATAAAATTGGTGCTTAGGATTTATATTAAATTTTATTCATCCCAATGAAAAGATATTTGATGTATCTATTAAAAATACGTTGTTACGCTTTAAAAATATTATGGAATATAATTTGCACAAAATTATCTAGAATTAAGAACAATTATTCGGTTCGCGTCCACTCAATATAAAAAGGAAATAATTTAAGTTCAGTCGTTCAAATAATGTAAAACGAATTTTAATTTATAAAAAGAGTTACACAACTCTTGTGTAAAAATAAACCAAACCTTTACATTTTAAATTACATTTCACACAAAAAATATTATGCTATAATGGCGAATATGAAAATTTCATAGTTATTGCACTTACAAATAATAGTGAAATAATTGAAATAACTTTTCGTTTTAACCCTTTATACACCATTTGTTTTAAATAAGTAAAATATTTTATTTTTTTTGTATAAAGACGGTAGTGAATTATAATAAAGATACATTATAAGAAAAAAACAATTTAATTTTACAAATAGAAATAATTTAAAAATAGTTTAAAATTTACTAAAAACATTCCACAAATATATATTTTTTTAAATATCCAAAATACCAATTGGAATTTGCTAAAATAATTAGGTGAAAACCTTCGAAGAAATAATTTGCTTAACAATCCTTAAAAATTAACAAAGAGATTTTTAAAACCTGTAGGTAACAGTTAAAAACTTGAAGAGAATAAACAGTTACTATTTTACTAAAAAATAATAATAAAAAAACGGCTTAAAACATTTAAAAAATAGGTAGAAGATAGTAGTAAGAAAAACAGTTGAAATTTTGTTAAAAACTATTGAAAACATTCTAAAAAAATGTTAAAATCAACATAGGAACATTTAACACTAAAAATGCAAGTAAAGTTTTCTAAAAAAAAACAGTTAGAAACAATTTTAAATATTCCCGTTGATTTTTTTTATATCAGTTATAGAAAATTTTTGAAAATAATTAATTTTTAACTTTTACAATGGGTTAATTTAAAACAGCAGAAAAATTACAACTGAAATATACCAAAAAGAAAAAACTATTGTTGCAGTGCATCGACATTAAACTGTGTAAATTATCAAAACCGAAGAGTTTTATTTACCATTTACACTTTTTAAAAAGAAAAGTCAAAATTTCATTTAAAAAAATAGTTTATAATTACTTAAAAAATCCAAAAAGATTTTAAAAAATTGCCATAAAAACAATTGTAATTTGCTAAAAAAATGTTGGGAACATTATAAAAAAATAAACGGCTTAACAGTAGTTAAAAGATTCACAAAAATAATTTTAAACCTGTAAATAACAGCAAAAACTTAAAAATAGTTGAAATTTAAAAAAAA
Organism: Ontholestes murinus; assembly: GCA_963969525.1. NCBI lineage: Eukaryota > Metazoa > Arthropoda > Insecta > Coleoptera > Staphylinidae > Ontholestes > Ontholestes murinus. The sequence continues at coordinate 51,381,897 of OZ018396.1, forward strand.
ATAACAAAATATTTCAATAAGAAAACTCAAAAAACAGTTTCTGAATGACTAAAGTCATTCGAGAAAGATATTTGTAAAAAATACCAAAATTATAATTACAATTTACTATAAATATAGTTAGGAACTTTCTTAGAAATAAAAATCTATAAATAAGAGCTAAACACTTTTTAAAAAAATATTCGCTTTAAACAGTTAAACTACTGAAAGAAATAACTTAAAAACAGATTACATTTTTAAAAAGCCAGTACAAAATTTGCTTAATGGTAGTAAGAATTTTATCAGAAAAATAATAAAAAAAATATTATTTTTACACTGAATTGAAAACATCACTATGTTTTAACCACAAATAACGGTCGCAACCATTCTCTTTATTAAATCGGCCTGTGCGGCAACTTTATAATAAGTTGATAAAAAAATACCGTTTCATATCCCAAGAAAATTATTTATGGTTAAGACATATTGAATTTTTCAATTCAGTGTAAGTATGGATTACCACTTCTCTTTATTAAAATTGATATTTTGAGAAATAACAACAGTTGAAAGAAAAAGTATAGAAATTTGTTGTTGAGTTACGCAAAGATATGATTAAAACTTGATTAAAACACTAACACTTTCTTCACAATCAATTTTTCATACGCACTTAACTCTAGGTTGTTAGCACGTTTTTTTTATATAATGAGCTCATTTCAAATTTTGCGCACTTTATTAATTGTGAAGTAAGTGTTAGTGTTTTAATCAAGTTTGAAAGAAAATCCTTAAAAAATTATTAAACTTGGTGTTGAGTGGAGTGGAAATTATCTAAAAATATAATTTTATAATAAAAAACTCGTGTTTCGATCATTAACTGAAAGTTTGATAATGATCAGTTAATGATCGAAACTCGAGTCACTTAAAAATAAAGTGTGATATCAACAAAGTAAACGTTTTTGTTTAACACTCTCTTTTCTTTAATCATCGCTTAATTCCCTCAAAACATGGTTCTCCAATTGGCGTATTCAAATAAATATCCTTCAAAATCCAAACTTCTCATTCATTTCCACAAAATTCCTTTATCGCCTTAAATCAAAATCAATACATCAGAAATGTCTCTTTCTCGCACTTGTAAATACCTTGGAATAATATTCGACTCCAAATTAACGTCTAAATTCGAAGCCCTTTCCACTAAATCCATATTCAAAACAAGGAAAGTGGCATTTCCGATTTATAAAGTTTAAAAACCATTTCTAAACAAACAACAGTAAAATATGTACAAAGCGATTTGCCGCCACTTACAATCCCCTCCACCCAATATCGCTCCTCAACACTCCATCATTTCCTCCACAGTTCGCACCCTGACAAAACTGCGACACCCTAATAACCCAATCTACAAACCATCCAATGAACTACTCTACGAAGAAACCCGAATCATTCCGATTTCCCATATATCTTAGCCATTGTAGAAAAGGTTCTATTAAACCCCATAATTATTTCCTAAATAAATACATATTGTACTCCTAGCAATCTCAACATCCAACCTAGATAGATAGATTTCAATAAACACCTTACATCAAATCATTTGTTCGTATCATCCCGACAGTTAAATCTTTAAATCTGTAATGATATGGCAGAATGACCTAAAGTCAATAGCCCAGACAGGTTTGCACTAACCCCTTCTGTTAATGTATATAATTATAAGGTATTGTTGTACAATTGTTAAAAAAGTGTGTCTCTGTAATAAAGAAGTATACATAGCAGAAAGCTAAGATACATAATTGAAATTACCAAAAGAAATTTTGATTAAAAATGAAAACTATTATCAACATAATATTTCACCAACTGATAAATAAGAAACACATATAAGATATAAAAGAAGTTTTACTAAGATTTTACAAAAAAGTTTGCTTCAAAATAGTCAAAACATTAATTATTTAATTATATTTTTGTACGTACATAGAATATTAGAATATTTTACAGATACATATATATCTCATAATTAATGATAACTGCCAATGATTACAGTTTCCTTAAAGCATAGGCCAAGATTTCAATTTCTTGGTTGATATTTGTTGCGATTTGAAATCAAAAACTTCAATGCTTTGTGCATTCGCGTTGTAGCTAACTCCAAATGATCTTGGTATCGTTGTTGCATATTTAATCATTTTGTTTTTGGCATCTTCAAAACTTTCTGCGACATAGTAAATTGGTTGGTATTCGGTGTTAGGATATTTTTGTAAAAATTTTTGGTGGATCAAATGGTCTGATTTCAGCTTTGTATTCAAGACAATTCTGCAATTGGCCATGCGAAGAGAGATATCCGGCACCGTATGGCTCAAGTTCTTCGTTTCCTCTGCATAATCCGTACTCGACAGCAAACCAGAAGCATGGTTTTAGTTTCTCAATGTAATCATCTAGAACCCCTAAACAAGCCAAACCTATTTTCTTGAGAGAATTGAGCAAAAGCATTGAAAACCACGGACCGATTAATTAAAAGAACTGAAAACGTTTAAAGAATAATTTAAATATTACCAAAAGAAATTTTAGAAAACTAATATTTACCAAAAACGGTTGAAATATAAAAATATTATCAAGGTTACTAAAAATTATACACCAAAAAAAAATTAAAGATTTTTCACTTATATTATCTGGAAATTCAATCTAATTTTTCTAAAAAAAAATATGAAATGGAAAAATATAAAGGGAAAAACAATTTTAAAAATTGTTAGAAATAATTTTTAGAACCTTCGAAACATCTTCTAGGAATCTTTAAGAAAATTTTTTTAAAAATTCGAAATCATGTTTTTGCAATTTTAAATAGAAATTATAAAGCAAAAATTGTTAGAAAGTTTAGAAAAATATAAATAGAAAAGAGTATTAAAAAAAACATTTTGAAGTTAAATTTCTCGAATGGTCCTACAAAATAAATTTGTTGAAAAAAAAATGCTAAAACATCTGAGAAAACAAGAAATGGTGAACAAACATGTTCAACAAAAGATATAAACGCTGGAAAGGATTGTTAACATGAGGTGATGACAAACATTCTAAAACGCTCAAAGAAAAACCTTGCAATTTCGAAGAAAAAACAATTTAAAAACTGCTAAAAAATTATAAAATTATAAAATAAAATTCTAGAAGTCTAGAAGAAATTTCTCGCATTTTTTAATATAATAAATTTAATATCAAAGGAAACAAGAATTGTTAGTAAATACAAATAATGTAAAGCAAGAAATGAAAAATATAAAAAAAGATACATTAATTGATGAGGCTGTTCATATTCACTTGTTTAATTGTTAAAGTAAAAACAGTACTCACATTTTGCTTTAAACGCACAATAAAAGTATTTTGAAAATTTAAGTCTTGTTTTTACTTTAACAATTAAACAAAGAAAAAAATTTGAAAATTTGGAAGGTAAATTGCTGAAAATGTTTCTCAAAATTTTAATTTGAAGACAAAAATATCTAGCTAAATCAAGTTATCATAAACAATTCTCAAAAATAAATTTATAAATGTAACATCTAGAAACATATTCTGAAATATTTAAGTACCCTGAAAGAAAACTTTCTACAATTTTGAAGAAGAAATACTGAAAAATTTCAAAAACCTGTAATAATAAATGCTGAAAAATGTTAGAACCCTTGAAACATATTCAAGAGATTTGAAAAATTCTTATGAGATAAAGCAAGAAATGATGAGCATTTTTCAAAAAGAAAGTATATGACCTGAAAAAAATGCTGTAATATTTTAGTAACCATAAAGAAAACCAGTCACGATTTGGAAAAATAAATAATGAATATTGTCAACTTGAACTCTCCAATAATGTTATAGGAGCCTTAATGAAATTGTTGGAAATTTCAAGAACTTTAGATAAAATAAGTGATGGCTTTTACATTGTGTAAAAAATGTAATTTTATAAATTAAAAAATACAAGTAACTTTGTTAATATCACGTGCTTTATTATTAATAGTTTAGTTTATTATACTTTAGCTTCTTTTCAACAGAATACAAAAGAAAATACAAAAATATTATATAAAACATACAAAAATTTGAATGGATGAAGCTGGACGGAGTTCATGCAGCTGCGATGTTCTTTCACTCTAACTCTGTTTTCTGGTAAACAGTGAGAGTCAGTCTTTCTTTCTATATACGATTATTTTTTGCCTTAATTTAGTCCTATTTCCCATCTTTTTGGAAATGGGATTATGTAAAATACATATACATACAAGTACACATGTTAGGTCTAGTTTATGCCCGAAAAATTGGATGACAAGATCTCTTCAAGACTGTAAAAAGATTTACTTATTAAGTACTGTTTGATTGTGTATTTAAAAGCAATTTCGGATAGATGTTTTACATTCTCAGGTAGCAAGTTATACAATTTTGGACCGTAAAAATTGACACCATTTTGACTACAGTTACGATATTGACTACAGTTTCGACACACTTGATCTTTCTAGTTAGAAAATAACAAGGTCAAATGTATCGAAACGACAGTCACTATTAAGAAATACGATGTGTAATATTAAGTTACTCGTATTTTTACTTTAGTTAAATATCTCGAAATTTTGACAAGTAATTTTAATAGAATAAAACAGAATATGCTGAAAACCTCTAATAAATTAAGTCAAGAAATAATGAATAATTTAGAAAAAATATAAGAAACGAAGCTAAAATGTGTAAAATTTTGCTAGAAAATCACCTCAGAGAAAATTTTTGAAACTACTTCAAAATTCTGACAAGACAAAGCAAGACATGGTAAAAATGTCTCTTTGTAAATGTTTAAAACTTAGAAGTACAAACTGCCAAAAAAAGTTGATTAAAATTTACCAGTAGCTTTCCAGCTCTTTTTATAATCAATAAAAACTTGAGTTCAAAATCTTGAGTGATTTTTGATATACCCATCATACACACACAAAAGGTTCTTTTAAAAAAATTATATTGAAACCTAATCTGAAACTTCCTCATATTTTGTAAAGGAAAAGTGTAAACTAAAATATTTTATGAACTGGACTTTGTTAATAAATTACTTCAATAAAGACAGATCTTCCATAAACTACTTGATATATTTATAAACCCATTCCGAAATCAAGGAAAAAAATAAGCATCTGAATTGTAAACAATATTTGCATACTTTTATTATTATATTTTCCCTTAATTAAATTAAAACAGCGGAAGAAAGGAGACATGGGTTTGAAAGAACATTTAATAGAAAAGAGGAAACTGATTAAATAAATAAATAAATTCCGCCCTTCAGCAAAATGGCAAAATTTGTATTTTTTATAAGTATATTCTTTTTTTGTGCCATTTTTGTTAATATTCTATTATAAAAGCATGTATGATAAAGGCAAATATAATAATAATATTTATAGTTCTCATAGTTACAAATTATTTTTCGCTCTTTTTATAGAGATCCCATACGCATAATCGATCCCACAATTCATTAGATAACTCGATTTCCTTAACAAACGTTATTTTCTTAGTATGTCGCAATGTATGTGTGGCATTTAATACTCGTGAGAGATTTGTGTGGTGAAAATATTAAATAACAAGATAAAGTCGGCTTGCCTAACTAATAGCAATTATTTAAAAACCTTTCATAGTTGAATGCGGACGAGCAAACAAGTACGTAGTAAGTAGTATTTACATTGCCTAAGACCTTGGCCGAAATACAAAATGTGCAATTTAGCATAAAGTAGATGTGTTAATTGGGTAAATATTAGTCTGTTGTTTGTAATTAAAATTATGTACCCTGTAAAATAGAACAGTGAAAATACCTGAGTTATTTACTTAATTACAAAAGCGTGAATTTAATTTGATTTATTAATCTAATATCTAATTATCTAATATGTATATGTGAGGATATTTTTACACTGAATTGATAAAATCACTATGTTTTAACCACAAATAATTATTTTAACAAATAAAGGGCTAATAACCTTTCTTTGCACTTTTATTTGAATCACGAATATCAAATGGTCAATTTGTGTCCGAAATATACATTTGGTAATTCAAATAAAAGTGTGAGGAATGGTTTTCAGTGTTTTATTCATCAAATTAGTTTGATCTTAACGTAACTAAAGCAACCAATTTACAAATAATAATTGCAAAAATATTATATAACGTGTAGGCACAATTATATAAATCTAAACAACAAAACACGACTCGAGTTTCGACATTTTATCGTCATTATCAAGAGGACATTTTTTATAATAAGTAACTCCATTTACATATAACATTATCCTAAATAATTTAACCCATTAACATCTTTTATTATTTGTTAATGCTAGAAGTTCAGAATTCAATAACCAAAATCTTGCTGATTAAGAAATTTCACAAACGATAATATTAAAAATATGAATATAAGATTACAACAACTGTGATATGTATGTTATAACCCAGATTCGCTTGACCGATCAATACACGATTACTTAATAATTGTGTGATCGCGGGATAAAGGATTGCCACTTTAAATGTTACGAAGACCATAAAACAACTCTACACTTTCTAAAAATATGCGGTGTTAACTTAAATTACATATTATGAAATTTCTTCTCCACGTGCGTTATTTTACGATGGAATTGAATAACAATTAGCGACATTACTTCTTATATAATTTACTGTTTACGTATTTGACCACGGGCGTATGTTCTACATTTAGCACCTAGTTAATGCAGATCGTAAAATTATTATTAATGGGAAAGTGCAACAGTTAGGTCTAATTAGTGAGTCTGCCGATGATGCGGGAAAGGTCAATAAAATGCGCTAACATTTATGCAGGCTCAATGGGATTGCTTTCACTTAAAACTGTTTAATAATAATAATAAGAAAAACACGAAAACGTTTCGAAAATCTACAACAAATAAGATTCATTAAGACTACAAAACAAATACCTCGACAGACATTGAATAATACAAAAATAATTTGCGTATTACAAACAGCAAGGCTATCAAAACAAAAATAGTTTGAACGTATTTATTTCTGTGAAATAAACTAAAAATGGTTAAGTGTATGTTAAATAGTTTGTGAGTGAATATGGTATGACAAATTAGAACACAATAAATGAATTTACGTTGATGTGATTAAAACAATTTGTAAAGGACTTTAATACATGTGTAATAATATATCCATAATTTGTAATATTGTAATAATGGCTTAATGTACTAGATAATGTTTATAATTCTCGTTTTACATCAGGAAATTGATTGAAATGATAATATAATAAACAGATACGGACGTATTACATGGGTTGAATTATTTACAATTAAATCTTCATTACATAATATAATATTAATGTTGTAAAAATATTTATATAGAAAACACATATTGAATCACTTACTATGTTTTTACCACAATTACCTTAATTGTAAGTGTTTCAATATGTGTTTAAATATGGATTACCCCTATTAACGGTCGTAACCATCCTGAAGTTTTTAAATATATAGTAAAATCGTAATGTAGAACTTTTTAAGATATCTATTTACTTTATTAGTTTTGTTTGCATAATTTATAAATATTAATTTATATTTTATTTATAGTAAAAATATAGTAACAATAAAATGAAAAATTCTAACTTTCTAATTAGAAGCAAGAAATATACTTCGCCCTATTTAATATAATGATCATATCATCATAAGTACTTTTCAATCGGATATAAAAATAGTTAATTATTTGGTTTTTAATATGTATAGTTACTAATTAACACCCTAGGAACCTAAACATATTAGGTTTAATTGAAACACAAATTCAAATTGATAAAATCATTAATTATAATGAAGAAGGTTTTACCACTTTGTTTAGAACAAAGTCATCACGTCCCATTCTTCATTATATTCAAAATGTACCACAATTAAACATATCATTAATTGTAAAAATTAATTATTGTTCCCTGTCAACAACAGTAACGGACCGGTTTCGATCCATTCTGGATCTCATCAGGGTGGCGCAGTTAGAGACAGGCAAACGGGATCTAGTGCACCGCTTAGACAATAGATGGCACCTTTATGGTAATATCTTAATAATATCCTATTCTTTGTGAAGGAGTTTATATGTTAATGATGATTAACGCTGTTGATTGCTACACAGTTTACTGTGTTATTGATAATGTTCATTTTTTGAACGAAATGTACATTTAACGCTTAATAAACAAGTGATCGATAACCAATTGAGAAAACAAGAAGAGAAGAAACGTAGTAATTGTCCTATTATCAGATGTAATACTAAACAAGTTATGCAAGGTAGAAACTGGGTGTTACTTTAATTTATTTTCATGATCATTTAGTAAATTCATTTTTAAATATTGTAGAGCTTAAAATTTAAATATTCCAATAGATACAATTTAATCATCCAATCAGAACATATGATTTATGCTACCATATATTTTAGCAATATTTATATTCCAGATTTTATAGCTCAATATCAAAATCAAAATTGCTTTGATCAAATAATAAAATGTCGTATTCAGGTTATTCCTATTTTTACAGGCAATAAATATTTGATATTTTCAAATTAGAGAGATTAGATTAAAATGAAACAGTTAAAAATATTTTTAAAATAAAGAATACATAACTTTTTTATATTTTCTTTATTTTAAAAATTGAAAATGTACCACGAAATGAACGCAGTGAAGATTCAGGAGTTAAAAATATTTCAAAATTGTTGGAATCATTCTTAAAAAATAGAAACTGATGATATTTTTAAAATATAAACGATTGAAAAAATAGTAGAAAAAACGTATTGAAAATTTGCTGGAATAATTGTAAAAGAAATAAAACCGTTGAAATTTTAAAATAAAATAATGTAATATTTAAAAATCAATCAGCATAACAATTTTTCTTTTTTCAAATTTTAACTGTAAAAATAATTAAATTTTTGTTAAAAAACCAACTGTAATAGGCTTAAAAAAATAAACGATTGAAAAATTAGTAGAAAATATATATTGAAAAACTGCTGGAATAAAAAAAACAGATAAAATTTTAAAATAAAACGATTGAAAATTTAAAAAATCACGTATCTTAACAATTTTTCATCTGTTTTTAATTTTAATTTTTAACTGTAAAAATAATTAAAATATTTATTAAAAAAGCAATTTAAATAGGCCCAGAAAAAAAATACAGAGTTTAAGTACATGTAAGAAAAACAGTTCAAATTTACTTAAAAACTGTGGAAGTGATATAAACAATTAATTTATAGTAATATTTAGTAAAAAAAAGGAAATCAATTAAAAATAACTTTTAAAAACTTAAAAATCATCTTATAAATAGTTAAAAACTTATAGAAACAATTAAAGTTTTAATCGAAAAATAAAAGTTGAAAACTTCAAAAATCAACATTTTGGGATTTGCTTAAAAACATGTGCAATTTTACAACACAAAAAACAAAAATTTAAAAAATAACGGCTAAAATTTACTTGGAAACCAATTCCATATAAGAGAAAATTAATTAAAACAAACTGTTATAATTTTTCAAAAAACAATTAAATTATCCTTAGAAATCATTTGAAAATATGTAAATATAAATGGTTAAAAACTTAAAAGCCATCTTTAAAATAGTTAAACCAATTAAAGTTTTATAAGAGAACAAAAATCAGTTGAAAACTTTTCAAAAAGTAAGTTTGAAATTTGCTTAAAATATTTCAAATTTTACAAAAAAACATGAAAACAGTCAAAAACATTATTTAAAATAATAACAATTAAAAATTAAACACATTGGACATTTTATACAAGAACATTATAATTTGCTAAGGGAAAAAACATTTAAAAAACACTTAAACTGCATTAAATATTCGAAATTTACAAATGCGAGCATATTTAGGGATACTAAAAAAACTGTTTAATACATTAATAAAGAGAATGGTTGCGACCGTTACTACGTGGTAATCCATACTTACACTGAATTGAAGAATTTTTCAATTCAGTGTCTGTTAAAAATTATTTAAAAGCTATTTGATGCATTCTTAATAAAGAAACTGTTGATATTTAAAGAACAACTTAAAAAATCAGTTCAAATTGTAATGAAAAACTGGTGTAATAATTCTAAAAGAATTTTTGCAATGGTCATTATAATAAAATGGGTTTCCGAAAATAAATTCAAATGCAGAGAAAAACAGATTAAAAAAACAGTTTAGCCATTTCTTAACTGCTTCTCTGTTTAAATTTTTAACTGTAAAAATAATTAAATCCACTAAAAAATAGTTAAAATAAGCGCAGGACAAATTCAGTTAAAAGAAATTTAAAAACAGGTAAAATTTACTTAAAAATAATTGAATTAAACAAAAATAAAGAAATTAAATGTTTTCCAAGTAAAAATAATTTAAAATTTACAATTGAAAAGAAAAACAATTAAAATGTGATAAGTAATTTTACTAAAAAAAACGTTGAAATAAGAGCAGTACAAATTCAGTTAAAAGTAATTTAAAAAACAGTTGAAATTTACTTAAAAATAGATTAAATTTAAAGAAACTAAACAAAGTATAATGTTTTTCAAATAAGAACCAATTGATTTTAAAAAAGCAGTTAAACTTTTACAAAGAAAAACAAATAAAATTTGTTAAGTAATTTTACTATTTATTTATTGTCATCATATCATAAATAGTACAACATTAACAATGTGTTACAATATTAGTGGATGTGTGTGACAGTTTATTAAAATTAAATTAAGTCACATTAGTAAAATAATACACAATAACATAATAGAATTAATCAAAACATATTAAAATGAATAAAATAGAATAAAATACATTTATAACAAAATTACATTTTCTATCACTTATATGGATGATTCAGCAATGTATTATTTGTGTATGTAGTAGCACTTTTGGACGAAGAATTCCCTAAGAAGTTTTTTGAAGCTACTAAGAAAATTAAAATAATCACAAAAAAATGTAATTAAAGAAATTTAAAAATACAGTTGAAATATACTTAAAAATGTTTTTCAAATAAAAAAACAATTAATTTACAAAAAGCAGTTAAACTTTTGCAAAGAAAAACAATTAAAATTAATAAAAAAATTGTACAAAATCTGTAGAAGACTTCAAAATTATCTTAGAAAAATGCCAAAACAATTCAAGTTTGATTAGGGAAAAAGTTGAAAACTTTCAAAAAATAACATTTTAGGATTTTTTTTAATAATTCCAATTTTACAAAAGATATAATATTTGTTTCTCATTTATCACTTGGTGAAACATTATGTTAATAATAAATAATTGATTGTAAAATAACTTGGTTCATTTTATAATATTCTAATTTTAACAGAAAACAGCTATTTTTTTTCTTAAAAATCAGTGAAAAGTTTACCAAATAAGAAACAATTAATTTAAAGAACAAATACAATTTTTTAACAAAAAAACATTTGCTAAGAAATCAAATAAAAGTATGTTTAAAAAACTGTAAAAAAATTGTTTCAAAACCGTTGCAATTTGACAAAAAAAATATATTTTCTAGAAATAAAGTTTCTAAAAAATTACAAAATGATGATATATTCTTAAAAAAGAAAAGAATTGATTAAATAAAAAACAGCATTAGAAACTTAACAACAACAAAACTTCTAAGAAGAAACATTAAGAAAAACATTTAATTAAAAAAGTTGATGTTATACAAATAGCAATTAAAAATTCTTAAAAAGGGATCAATTAAATAAAAAAGATCATAGAATATTTACAAAAAGAAACAATTGAATCTAAATGGACGATTATTTAAAAACCGTTAAAATTTTTCTCGAAGAAGAAACAATTAAAATTGTCTAAAATTTCAACTGAAAATATGTAAAAAAAAATATTAAAAACTTCATCTTTCAAATACATAGTTGAAATACCAAAAACAATTATAATTTTATCAAAAGGCAATACTGAAAAGAAACAAAATAAAAAATTAAATTAAAAAATTGAGAATTATTCAAAAAGGTTGAAATTTTGCTTAAAATAATGGGTATAAAAATATCTCACCTAAGAAAGAATTGCAGACATTTTACCCACTAGACCACCGCGGCTCCTAAAAACAGTTACAATTTTAATATAAAAATATAAAAATTAGTAAAAGAAAACTTTTAAATCATCTTAGAAATAGTTATATTTTTCAGAAACGGTTAAAGTTTTATAAGACAAAAAAACAGTTGAAAAAATTTACATGTTGAAATCTGCTTAATAGCACTTGCAATTTTATTTAAAAAAATGTAATTGGCTAGAAAAAAATATTATAAAAAAGTTTTTCATTTTCATAATACTGCACCTGTAAATCAATATTTAATTTTCACAATTATAAAAAAGAGTAAACTGACAATTTGTTGAAAAAAAAAACTAAAGAATTAACATTTGAAAATTAGGCAAAAAGGTTCTCAACGATCATAAAAATAATTCCCAACAAAGAAACAATTCAAGTTTACAACAAAAAACAATTAAATCGCTTGAAAATAACAAAAAACAATTAAAAATATTTTAAACTATACACCATAGTAAATTTAATTTCCAAATAAAATTAATGCAAATTCACAACTGACCCGCCTAAAAAAACAAATGAAAAACTTTTTGTTTAATAAAAAAGCTAAATTTCCAAATAAAATTTGTTTAAAAGCAATTGAAATTTTTCATAAAAACATAGAAGAAACTTTCTTAAAACATTGAATTTTATAAAAGAAACAGTTTGATTACAACAATAAAATATAAAAAGAAATCCAGCAAAAAACAATAGAAAAAACACAGTTACAATTTTCTAGAAAGAAACGTTTTAAAAATGCATTTTTTTTTTTCAAAAAAAATAATTGTTTTACAAAAAAAAAAACGATAGATACATTATTTATTGTGTTTCAAACATTAAGTTTCAAACATTAGAGAATTATAAAACTAATCCTAATATAATAATTTATACATGAGAAATTATATATAGAAAATACTATAATTAATATTTAATTAAAAGAACAATAGAAAATATACAAAAGAAACAATTAAATCTTTGCTAAATACCCGGTTATTTAAAAACAGTTGGAAAATTTAGAAGAAAAAATGGTTGAAATTAACTAGAACACAGTTAGAAACATATTCGCTTAAAGATAAAAAAGAATAACAATGTAAAGATACATAAAAAACAATTGAAATCTTTCGAATTGTTGTTTGCTTCAAAAGCTTAAAAACAGTTGAAATCGTACAAAAAATCAATTGAAAATTGCAATGGAAAACTGGAAAACATGCTAAAAACAATTTTAATTTTTCAAAAAAAATCTTAAAATAAAAATTATTCAATAAACAGTGAAAAGTTTTTCAAATAAGAAACAATTTTTAAAAAAATTGCTAAGAAATCAATTTAAAAAAAATCCTTTAAGAAAAGGCTGAAATTTTTTCAAAAAGACAAGTTATTTTCTAGAAAGAAACAATCTAAAAACACATTAAATTTAAAAGCAGTTGATGTTTTATAAAACAAAAGAAAAATTCTTGAAAAAGGAAACAAAAGAAAATTTGAAGAAAAACAGTTAAAATGTTTTAGAAAAAAAGATTATCTTATACAAAAACAAAAAAAATATTGAAACAGGCTAAAAGAAGATAATAAAATTTTTGAAAAAAAAAACAGATCAATCTTTGCTAAATGATCTGTTATTTTAAAGAATTTGATAATTTCTCAAGAAAACAGTTGAAATTATCAAAGAAACGAAAATAACAGTTAAAATATATATTCGATTAAAAATAACAATTAAAATCACTTTAATCAAAAATAATTGAAAATTATTGTTTGCTCAAAAACCTTTAAAACTTTTGCAATTTTTCGGAAAAAAAGGAACGAAAAAACGATAAATTTTTCAAAAAACTTTTGACGTTTTACAAAAAATGCTTGAAAAGGAGACATTTGAACAAAAAATACAATTGAAAGTTTGGAAAAAACAATTTTTTAAAAAGAAAACATTGTTTTTTTAGGATCAGTTAATGTTTTACAAAAAATATTTGATTGTAGAGGCTTTCACTTTGTGATACATATTTTATAACTTTAAATAATATAAAATATGATATAAACAAAGTTTATTTTATATTATTTGAAGTTTTACAAAAAAGTTAAAAACAAGAAACAAATGAATATTTGTTCCATGAACGTTTATTTAAAAAACAGTTTAAAAATTTCTCAAAGAAGAAACAATTGAAATAAATATAAACCTAATTTAGAAATAGCAATTTTCAAAACGTGTAGTTTTCAAGTTTTGAAAATTATTATTTATAAATTAAGTTTGTAACATGGATTATTGATTATTGATTTAATAAAATAGATAGAACTTAAATACTAATATTATTTTATTCCAAAAAGAAAAGAGCAACAAATTTTTAAATAAAAAACAATATATTTAATTAATTGCTCACTTAACCCGTGGTGAAACATTTTTGAAATATCTTGATTAGAAATTTAAAAAAAAAAAACAATTTATTACTATTTCTGTTTGGTCATAATAATGCCGCGTTGAATGAATGCCGTAATAGAGTGAAGTTAAAAAGTGAAATTAACGTAATTTCCGTGATGGTTAAGTAGCGCTACTTTTACTCTTGACAATGACATTGTCATGGGAGTCACAGGCGCGCTCTTTGTTTTCCTCCATTCATCAAAATTTGCCACTTAATTTTCATCCGTTTCAAGTTTAACTATGCAAATAAATAGAAATTAGAGCGAATTCATAAATGGCCTCTATTAGTATTGTTGTTTTACACGAAATATATAATAACGAATAAATTGATAGTAAATTAAGACTCTAAAATCTTTAATATTTATATTTGTAATATTAATATTTAGCTTAAATATTGATTAGTTAGATTATTAACTTCAAAGCTAGTAATGAGTATTGATTATTTTAATTCTTGATAATCCTTTTATAATATCGCATACGCTCTAATATTGCCCTTTCATGTCTGAAAAATCCATGAAATAAAACTTTAACGTAGTTTTATTGAATCAGGAGCAAATTATCCACGAAGTAAATAGGATTAAATTACAACTGCATCCGGTTTAAGCTGCGCATTTTTATTGAACTCCATTCGGTGGCAATTAAAATCCATTTCCAATAGGTCACCTAAAAATTATCACCAGGTCTGAAATCATTCAATTTCCCTTTTTAGTCGAACCGAATATCCATTAACCTAATTTAAATTTTCATATAATCAATCGATTTTTTATGTAAAAAGTAATTATATAATAATTAAATTAGATCCCTCTTCGAATAAAATACTTTTGATTATTTGATTAATCATATTTGGACAATTTAAAATACGATCTGTAGATTGTAAAAGTTGTAAATTTAATCTTTCTGTACTTTAAAGTTACTTTTAATAAAAATTACATGTGTAAACTGTTTATTTCTGTATAATTATGCTTTTAGAAATAATCAAAAATATTTTACAAATAAAACACTTTTTTTAACTTTATTTGTATAACTGGATCATTATTTACTAACTATAGTTTTGACAATTTCAACTTTAAAGTTTGAGAAATATATTTTTTATACCGAAATCTTACTTACTTAATTGTATAATAAATACTAATGCTAATTTTAACTTAATTTCCATGGCTAAAAATTCAGAAAATGTAACTTAAGCTTTATTATATTTTTCGAAACTGTAGGTACTTAAATAAAGTTTTTACATTATTACTTCCTTTTAAACATCGGGTACAGACCGGTTTCGACATATCCATGTCTCATCGGAGCAGAGCAGTTGAAGGCAAGGTAACGAAATAATTACTATGGAAACAATTGTTATCTTAACATTACACTAATTGAGTGCAACGTTTAGACAATAAATTTAACCCTAATAGTATTGTTTTTATTTATTAAATTCAATAGAAATATGTTTTTAATCATGCATACAATAATTAAACCAAAAAATCCAAATAAGAAGTTTTTAATGTAACACTAATAAAAAATTATGTTATTACCTACATTAATGTATCTCAAAAAATATCTTATCAATTGCTATAAACATTAATCCAGGAAAAAATGAAGAGAAAACGCAGTGTAGGTATCTAATAAATTTAATTAGGGCTTGCGTAAAATATAATTTTTCCTGGCAGCAGTCGGCACTCGAATGTTTCCCAGGGGAACTTTTAATAGGTTTACATCTAATCTGCTACGTCTTGAGAGCACGTAATTTTATAACCTACGCAATATTATTAAATTATAACCGAGTATATCAAACTATGTTACAAAAGCCCGCGAAGTTATTACAATATACGGCGAAGGCGTTTCGGAATCGGGCCAGTCAGAGGGGGGGCGATGTTCTCGTGATTCTTAATTGGCAATCGATAATTATAAAGAATGGTGAAGTAATAAAAATAATATCATCACTATAGATGAAAGGTATTTTTTCAATTGTTTAATATAGATACATTTTGCTGTAATTAAAGTAAACCTACAGAGAGAAAGAGAGAGAAGTTCAAGGCAAAACGGATCATTAAGAATTGTTCTGGCTAGTAGTCATGCTGATCCTTTACGAAGATAGCAAACCTAGTTTCCAAAATCCAATTTATGCTTTTTGCAGAGTTGGCCTCTGAGCGAAAGCTAAGTATGAGGGTTGGTAGATATCCAAATATCAAAGATCTAAATTTCTATATTTCAAGAAATTTATAATGAGTATAGTATTGGCTGTGCCTATTTGCATAGATTACAATAGGGGCGCCCAGCATTGTTTAGGGAAAAAAAATATTGAGTGTTTGTGATCACAAACTATCACTTTATCCAAATTGTTCTTTCTATTGACTTTATAAATTGGAACTTATCAATACCAAGTACTAAAGTTATCCATTGTTTTCCTCCTGTGATATTCAGTAATTCTTGTCTTCAGGTATGTGACTGTTTAATATTGTAATCCACAGATACATTCCTCTTATGTACTATTACACCGCGTACTGGCTAAGCTGACATAGTATTCTGGATTTGCCAAAACTTGTATTGATGCTGCAGGTTATCTTTTTTCTTGAGATATTTTCTTAAATTTTGACCTGATGGTCACGCGCGGAGAAAGGCAATGCCAGTATCTGTGTTGTCTTCTTCTCCTTATTGGTAGTCGGTGAAATCCAGGGGTTAAAAGTTTTCCTCGCTATTGGGGCTGGAACATTTCGTCAGTTGCGCATCGACTCTAGCTAGACGAGATGTTTGGAAGTCTTGCGTTGATGTCCAGCTCATAAGAGTAACCGCAACAAATCAATATTTCTCTTCTGAGAAATAAAATTTAACATGTATTGAATATATTATATAGCGATTAAATCTATATAGTATATTATATAGGAAAATAATTTTTTGTAAACATTTTTGGAATATCCGTTTTGACGTCCCCTGAGACAATTTCGCTAATTTCTGGGAAAAAATGTTTGTTCTGTGTGTGTGTGTCTATCGGTGGGCGCTGTATCTCAAAAACAAATCGGTATTAGGTGAAACTTTAAACTTGATCAAGTTTTATTAGTAATAAAAATGTAATAAATTTCTTTACGTTTAGAAAATTAACTAATAATTAGAAAAAAACACGAAAACATTTCTTAAAACTACAACAAATGAGTCTTATTAAGACTAAAAAAACAAATCATTTTTGAAACAACTTCTTCTCTGGCTAATACCTCGACACACATTGAATGATAATTATTTCTGCAGAATTAACTAAAAAAACTAAACAACACTAAAAAATAAATTTAAAAATACGAAAACATTTCGTGAATCTACAACAATGAGTCTTACTAAAACTACAAAACAAATTAATCTGAAACAACTACTTCTCTAGCTAATACTTCGACAGACATTGAATAATACAAATTAATTTGCGTGTTACAAATAGTACAACTATCAAAGCAACACTAATTTGAATGAAATTATTTCTGTTGAATAAACTAATAAATGATAAAATGCTTAATTTTCTACAACGAACTAAAGGATTTTAATACATTTTATTAACACTAAAAAAACTAAAAAAGGTTGAATGTACGTATCCCCTTTTTTAGTTTATTCTGCAGAAATAAATACGTTCAAACTAGTGTTGCTTTGATAGCATTGCTATTTGTAACACGCAAATTACTTTTGTATCATTCAATTTCTGTCGAGGTACCAACCAGAGAAGAGGTTGTTTCAAAAGTGATTTGTTTTTAAATTTTAATAAGACTCATTTGTTGTAAATTTACGAAATGTTTTCGTGTTGTCTCTAATTATTTTATTAATAAGTATATATTTTTCATAAAATTAAAAATGTTGATAGTTTTAGCCTATTATTTATAAACTAAAGGAACTACATGAAATTCATATAACCATTAGTAGTAGTAGTAGAAATAGTAGTATCATTTATTTATCCCAATATGTTTAGACAACATCCCAAAATTGTATATAAAATCCATTAATATCAACAAAAATTTTAGTCAACACAATATAGTGTTTTTCCACTCGTACCAGCACTTTCTTCCATGAGAAACTTGCTTCTTGTACCTCATCTTAAAATATTTCTTGTTTGTTTTGGCCAAGTGTGGCATACTATATCCTCAAAATGTTTCAGCAGTTCAGATTGTTGAATTTTCTCCCATTTTTACCAGTTTTAGAATTTTTCAGTATTACCCCGAAAGTTTTTCAGCAAGAAGCTTTATATTAGCCGAATTTCATTTCAGAAGTCTCTTCTCCAATTTATGAAATTTTTCTTCAAGGGTTTTAATATTTAACAGAAAATCTTCTTCTAGAATTTTCAAGCATTTTTGCTTCCACTTTTAGAAAATTTTTCAATGTATTTCTATTTTAGTTTGCGAGATTTTTCTTCAAAGCTTTTAGAATTGACGACCATCAATTTATTTTTCAGATTTTTTAAATTTTCTACTAATTCATGAGTTTTAGAATTCCCCACAAATTCTTCAAAAATTGTATGTTTTCTCTAGGTTTATAATTTGCAGGAATTTTATTTTTTTCAGAATTGATTCTCTTACTTTTAGAGTATTTTAATTGCATTTTTTTTCAGGGAAAAGTTTCTTTTAGGGGTACTGGAATTTTCAAAACAAAATGCTATCAGATTTTTTAAATGCTCAACTAAGCCCCAAAAATGTTTGCATTTGCTTTAAAAGTTTTCCAATATTGGTTGCTAAAACAAGTGAATATAAATATTAAAAGAAGTTCCCAACTGTTTTCATCTCCAGGAATCTATCTCTCTTACTCTTAATTGCCAAGAATTTTCTTCGACTTTTCTAGTATTTTCAAGCAATTGTTTTTCCAGTTTTATGTTTACATTTTTACAGCATTTGTTTCTTTTGCATTTAGAGAATTTGAGTTTAAAAATATTTAATTTTCATTCCTCAAAAATGTTTTACTATTTCTTTATTTCGATATTTCTTCTTTTCCAGAAATCTATCTTCTAATTTGCACAAATTTTCTTCGAAGGTTATAGTATTTTCCAGTAATGTTTCTTCAAGATTATTAGGTTTATAAAAAATATTCATTTATTCTAGGAGATTGTTTTTCAAGAATTTTTCATAATTTTTATAATTTTTTTACCAAATAGAGAATTTAAAAAAATACATTGATTCCCCAAACATTTTTCATTATATACTGAAATTAAACAACACATATTATCTGATTTTGAAGTAAGACACTTGTTTGGTTTCATATTCAGTTTCCTGATACATGTTTAGATCAATTACAGCCATTCTTAATTCTCATCGGTCGTCATTGACCGAAACACGTGCCAGGAAACTAAATATACCAATATGAAACCAAACAAGTGTCTTATTTCAAAATCCGATAATATTCTATTTTTGTTTCATCAAGAGTGCAGTGAACAAAGAATTTACTGTATTGGCTGTTGCTAGCAGGAATGGTCTTTCTGTTGCTTCCAGGTGTTTAATAATTTTCATGTCTTCGCCTTGTTCTCCCTATATCTCTGCATCTTACAGCATTATCAGTGCTATCACTTCCTGGTAGATGGTCTTCAGCATGACTGACGTCCCCCACGTATTCCCTGCGACGATGAACAGTTTCCTGGCTCCGTTTTCTGTTTTTCCCCTGATCCTCCAAGCACGCTTTATCCAGTCCAACCCATCGTCTACAAACATTCCCAGATATCGCATGTAGTGTGACATCTCCATCCTGTTTCCATCTCCCATTTCAATCTGTTGACTGCGCAGCCCTCTCCGCCATCCGATAAATATTGCTTCTGGTTTACTGATGCAGTCCTATCGTTTACTTTCTTCCCATGCCGAGACCACCAGTACCTGGTCGTCGGCGTATGCCTGCACGTATAAACCTTTTTATTTTGCTCATGCACCTGAACCATCCTTTCATGTCAATTAGCCACAGTATCGGATTCGATCATGACACTTGCGGGCACCCTCTCTCTCTTTTCTATGCTCTTTCGCAATGTACTATTGTCTAGGAAGTCTATTGCCATCCGCTGTTGTTTTTTGGGGCATTCGGTCACGCTCAGCTCTTCCCCGATCACCTCGTGGTTTATGGAGTTGAATGCGTTGGTCATATCTATTGTCACTACTATATGATCGGTGCATTCAGCACATCTGTCGTTCTTCTGCCCTGTGTCGAAACCCGAACGGTCGTTGTGCTAGTCTGCGTGTGGTCTCCAGGCGGTGTTGTAGTCTGCCTGCTATGATCTTATCCAGGATTTTACCGATCACTAGTAGCAGGCAGGTCGGCTTAACCCCTTTGTCTCCTGGCTTTTAAAGGCATATTACTCTCGCTTTTTTACTTACTTTCGAAAATATATAGCCTCCAATGTGCATTCAGCAGTTTGGTGAGTTTCTCACCTCCTAATTCCACTATGTGGGTCAGTGCTGCTGTTGGGATTCTGTCTATTCCGGACACATTGTTTGAGTGGAACGATTTCGCTGCCCTCCACACTTCGAATGTTATAATGTCGTGTTCGGTTGTTGTGTCCCCTGGATCTTTCATCCTTCTGATGTGTTCTCCTCACATCTCTTCGTTGTTCAGGAAGTATTTCTCCAGTAGTTGTTGTTGCGTCCCCTTTTCCCTCTGGCCCATGTCTAGTCTGCGCGCTGTACTGTGTTTAGAGCTCCCATGGGTCGCCTTCTTCAGCTTGCGGTCGATCTGAGAACGTCTTTTCATTTCAGCCTGCCAGTTCGTTCCTCAGGGCCTCACTGAACTTTTTCCACACATTTTTCCAGGCATAGTATGTTATCTCGCCGGGTCTGATGTCATATGTTATCTCTTTCTCATGTATATTCACGTCTACATAATAGTGGTCAGGTTTCTTCTTCGGACACTAATTTATTTTATTTCTCTGCCCATCCCCCGGGTGTCAAGGTGAGGTCGTTCCATCTGACGCCTTTTGCGCTGCTAAAGGTGTGAGGGTCATCAGCACCGCTACTGATTAGCATTCCGTTTGCTATAGTGAACATCCGTGTCTACCCTCTAGTGTCGCAGTCCCTAAAGCCCCAGGCCTCATGTTTCGCTTTGAAGTCTCCGGCTTTATTCACCTTTCCATTGCAGTTGGTGAGCACTTCTGTTAATTTTTGTAGGCATGTTTTTAGGCGTGTTTCAAGTATTCCGAGCGGCCTTGGTTCTACATATACGCTACCTCGTACCACTCTTCGCTCTATCTACTTCTGCAGTTCCTGTTGATGGTTTTTCGACGCGCGCAATTCGGGCAGTCGGGGATTGTTGACTTCCACTCGTCCTTGTCTTTGACACCACAATTTATTCCGGCAGAACTTTTCCCCGTATCCGAGTTCCACCCAGTCCACGACTTTGGCAGTCCTGAACACTACGCTGATTTTGCCTCCGTTCCTCCTGATGGAATTCACTTCCTCTGTCCCAATTCGCACCGTCCAATTTTCTATTGTACTGTCGAATGTGATGCGCTTTCCTGTTGATATCTTCTTTTTCGTCTACGTTGCCGAATATATTGCGGTTCTCTTCAACGATTGCTCGTGACAGCTCCTCTGCGTGCTTTTTACGCTTTCTATCAGCTTCTTAGGTTTTCCTGCATCTTTCGTAATTAGTTCCACTTTGCCTTCCTCTGTGCTCTTTAGTAACTCTTCCTTGGTGTTTCCCAGCAAACCCGCCTTCATTTTTACCAGTGCTGCGTACTTCAACTTTTGTTTCCTCTTTCTGGTCGCTGGTGTAGGGCCGATCTTGCCGGTTTCTGCTGCTGACTCTCCTACTGCTGGTGTATCTTTGGTGTTTGGGCCCACCGTTGCTCTTAAAACAGCTTGCGGTTGATGTCTTCTACCTTCAGCAACTGCTCCCTTTCCTCTAGCTTTTATTTCGGTCTTATGACTGCAGTGCTTTTAAAGGCAAGAAAACATAATGTTTTTCAGAAGAAATTTTTAGTCAATTTTATCAATTCATTTTTTATGAAAATAGATAAAACCTTTCTTCTTCAATTTGTTTTATTACACATCATTACTCTTTCCCTATTCGAAAGTAATACAATAAATAAATCACATATCCTAAGGTCTGGAACTGGAACGCTAGAACAGCGAATAATTTAATAAGATTTATGCTAAGGTAATGAGAAATTTATTGGAGTAAATTATTCTTTTCTTAAAGACGCCTTTCTCCAACCAGTTATTATAATTGGAAGATAAAAATTTACTCTGCATATCTTTTAAAACTTAAAACCATTATTACAGAAAATATTTGAAAATGCATAATCTCCGAAAAAATTAAATACTGTTTCAGAAAGTACAGTTTAAAAAAAACTACTTAATTGACGCATAAAATTTGAGAAATCATTATTAAAACCTCCTCGGTAATCGTCGCATTGTTGTTAACCACGAAGACCTCACACAATGGACACAATTCGGGTTAATTCGGTTTAAATTAGTGGAGCAAAATGAATCGTTTCGCACAGACGATTTCGGTTGCGTTGCTTTAACATCGATTATTTTCACGATTGCATTTAAACAAGATTAAAAGGATAATTAAATCGTTGTATGTATATGTATATATCTACTTCCCACGCAGAAACAACAGTAATATTGCAGCGACAAGTTCGGCTCCAATTGAACCCTTTATAAACTTTGTATGAATACAAATTAGATACAATTTTAACATTTATAAATATTGTATTCTTTTGATGATATTAAAAGTGTCCCTAATATATTTTATTAAAGGGAGATTTCCGTAAATAAAATGATATTTTTGCGAGGCTGTATTTTCCTGTAATGTTTAATTATTTTGAATAACCCACGATAATTGTTTTTGAAATTTCCTAAACATTCATTTTGTTCCCACTCGGATGAAAACAATTTAACCCTTCGGGCACATTTGTTGTACAAGTTAAGAAATTAATTTTTTTATACATTGTTTGTTTTCCCTAGTTGTATTTATTAAAAAAAACTCACAATAATGTAGTGTTAATGTAAATGTATTTAGTTGATCATAAATAAAACCGTTATCTATATTGAATTTTTTACCATTCAAAGAATTTTGCAAATATCGAAACAGATAATAGTCGGACGTAGGTCTGGTGAGTATGGTGGATAGTTCATCAAATCCCATAAAAACCCAATATATAACAATAATTGAAACTGAGGTTTTTAAATAAAATTTAGTTATTCATTCAATTGTTATTAAATTAATTTACCCAGAGGTAGTTATTTTTGATAATCGCAAATTGTGAGTTAATAAGTTACTCATTGAACGCGATCGAAACATTTATTTTACATTCCTCGATTGGAGTTCTCCAATTATGAGGGAAACGAATTCCGAGGCCATTACGAGGGGGGCAATTAAAAGAGCTATCAATTACGTAACAAGTTTGGACCTCTGTGAACTTTAATCAACGAATAAAACGCGTGGATAATTCATAAAATAGAGAGGCGAATTTTCCGAGTTTGTACTTCCGAAATTCGTGGCGGTGATTATTTTTATGGCCGAATTATCTTTCTCCTAATTACCTGCAAGAAAAGTGATAAGAATACATTATGTGCAAATCAATTCTATTAATTCTTTAAGGTGTTCATATAAATCATTTTAACGAATTATGAAATACATTAATATTTTTAGGTTATTGGTGAAAATATTTTCATTTAACTAAAAATAAAAGGTTGGGCCCTTTTACTTGGATAAATTTTCGCTAGTTAGCTGGGATTAACTTATAATTAAGTAGTGATATGCCGTTTCAAGGGCTACTAACGAGTAAACTGAATGTGTACCTAATAAAACCTCAGACTGCATTTGCTCTCTCCACAGGTTACACTCAGTCATCCAGAAATAGTACATTAAACTAATCAATCTACTGGTGAACTAACGTCAAATATTTCAGAGAAGTTAGCAGCACCACTAGCAGGAGAAAATGAGCTCTATAACTAACTTGGGGATCTTTTTTGATTGCATAAGCGATCGTAGTTATTATTATAAACGTATGTTAAAAATATAGAGAATAGATTTTTTGCTTAATTCTTCAAGATATTTTTAAAGTGTTACTGGAGAATTATTAACACCAAATGTTGCTCTGAAAAATTAAAATGCTATTTTGAAATATCTACCTCGCCAATTTTGATTATTAAAATTCAAAAGAAAGGTTAGTGCTGTCAAATATTACAATCGAAAAAGTTTGTCGGAAAATTTTGTAATATTTGTGAGAGGATTTATCGAGTACATTTTATATCCTTAAATATTTAATTACGAAAAAAATACAAAAACATATTTAATCGACCGTGTTGTATTATTTTATAATACTATAACGTAAAAAGTGGTACAATTAAGTTGTACACACTCTGATGTGTATCTGCACAAAACACGATATATTACGTGTGTGCAAATGATATCTACGCATAGCATTAACTAAACAGTATTGTTTAAATGCCCAGAGAATTTTAAATTGTGTCTGCGGATTGCGTGTTTGTAATATCTTCTTTAAATAAGCGCTTATTAATTTTGAGGTAGGTTATTGTCAATGTGTTATTTTAAACTCCGTAATTTGCACACGTTATTTTATTTTTAATATTATCAACTGTTAAATTAACTTATCTAATTTAAAACCTAATTTTGACTGTAAATTAAGTTATAAATCATAAAGGGGATATTCGTTTTTTTTTTACGTTCTGTCAACACGGCTAAAACGAATGAAGATAACGTGAACCGGAAGAGTGTCCGTTCGCACACGTGCAATTGAAATAATAGCCGCGATAAACCCACCCCTAATGACTCTTCAGGGATGACACTCCTCCGCGGTTTCCACTTTCTAATTGTATTCTCATATAAATGAATTATAGAATTAATAACATTACACGGCCGCGAAACTGGTACATCTGAGTGCTAAAAATTCCAACATTTGCATAATTATTCTAAGCGCATTTTGCGTCGTAACTTTATTTTAATTCCAGCGGACAGTATTGCGGATGGGGATGGAAAAAGGAACGCCAGCGTCGGTAATCACTCCGAAGCGCACTCGGAGAAACCACCAGGGGCGAATTCACACAATCTGACGTTTTTCCTGGGTTACGCCAACAATCCCTTCGGACCTTCGACGCGCCTTCATCGTAAAATGGAAAAGTACGTACAAACATTTCCTTTCAGGGACCAACATTATATTCATATTTAAATAGTGTAGTTCTACTAATCAAGTACCTATAAACCATGACATTTTATATACCAAACTAAATGCTAATTTTTTTCTAATAATTACGATATTCTATGGTTACTTGATGAAACTCCATTAAATTATATTGATCTATTCTATCTCCTCGATATATCATCAACAGGGAACTAAGTAGACATATTCAAAATTATTAATTTTTCTATCTAAAATAACTACGGACCATTTTGACCTATTCGAGTTTCATGAACGCAGAAAAACATATGTTAACATTACTTAAAAGTTTATAATCCTTCGGCTCTCCGTTAAGAAGAAAAATACCATTAAGGTATTTATTATTTCCCTAATTGAGTACGCAAACCACCAACAATTAGACATGTATAACTTAAAATTCCATGAAATTTCTAAAATATTGCAGTTTTTAAACAATCTTCAACGAATATCGATGGATGGCGGTGCCCAACAATTAAGAAATTATAACAGTTAAGTGAAAACTATTTCTAGAGAATAATAAAGCTAGTAATTTATAAAGAATAGTCTTTTTATACAGAAAAAAAATACGAAAAAAGTAACAAAATCGTTAAATTATTGTTAAAGAAGCTCGTATCAACCAAACTGCCCCATTTCTCAATTTACAAACAAATTGTCCACATTATGGTACATCGAGTTCTGGCTTCACACATTTAGCAAAAGTTAAAGGTAATCATTCTTTCAAAGGCAGTTACATCAGCAAATTAATATGGCAGAAACAAATGTCATAAAGTATGTCAAAGTAAAACGAACTGTTAAAATATATTTAAATTTACATCTACGTTAATTTTTAATTGAAAATAAACTAATAATTAAGTTAAGAATTAAACTAATTATAATAAATCCGTGAAAATGATACAGTAATCTTTCCCCTGTTTAAATATTTGCATAATTTTCACATATAACTTCAAACAAATAAACAGAGGCACCTACGGTATCATTAACTAGAGTGAATAACTAAGCAGCGCTCCTTTTAAGAATATCCAGATTAAACAATCGTATCTTCGTAGGTTGCTGAGAAAACAAACATTAACATTAACTATAACATTGCATAATATGTAAATGCGCGAATATTATCACAAGGATGTTATTTAAAGCATTAATACCGTTTATACAGTGGCACTTGCATGCATATAGTGCAATTGAGAGTGCATCAGTTTACGTATTAAATTAACTCTAAGTTCAGTGGTATATAAGCATATTAAACTCAAGCTATTTTGAATTATTTTATTATTTTGATTAATAAAAGCAATTGGTTTTTATTTCACTGTTTAACCTAATATAGTTTAATGAAATAAAAAATGCATTCTAGACATTGAGAATTGTAACGATAGTTTCTATAAATATAAAAAAGACATACTTTCAAGAACATATAGTGAATAGTCTCGCGACAATAAATTGTATCTTCAATTGAGCTAATGGAAAGTATAAAAAATACTTAACTTCATCTATTGTTTATGTTCCAGCATATTAAATGTGACATTTAAGAATCATATGCCGGGATTGAATGGAATCGTGGGCGACAGTCCTTTGGAGAATAATTTGGTGGATGAACAAATATCGCGTTACGAATCAAGATCGAAACGAGGTGTCGTTCAGCTTTACAATATGGTCAGTTGCTCGACGGGGTGCAATCCCCTTATATACAAGGGGTACGGTTGTTACTGCGGATTTCTAGGATCCGGCGATCCAGTCGATGGAATTGATAAGTATGTAATAATAATTTTTATATAATTATATTATATATATATGCTCTAAATGTCTGTTTGCTCTCTCACTTGAAGAACTTTCAATCCAATAAGTTGACATAAAGTCTATTTACGTTATTAGAAACCAAAGATAGAACAAATTATTGTATCTATTGTTTAGGGAACTTTTAATCAACTAATACTTGTTTGTGCGATTATTAAAAAATAAAAACAATAAAGGAATATTGGTGCTTGAAAATTATTAATATTGGAAGCAACTGAATTAATGAATATTAAGTATTGTGTTTATTTTAAATACGCACAGCATTATTTTTTTTTTAATACAATACGGAAATGGTAAATAAGTGAGAGATTTTTATTAGCATAATAATTAATACTAAATACATGCTATAAATAATTTAAAAATTATTTTGAGTGAATTTTAAACATTAATAAATTTACACAAAAATATTCATTTCAATATTATTTATAACGATAATTCGTGCAAAATTTTAAAATACATGTGAACCAAATTGGGCCAAATCGGTTATCCTCTTGAGAAATATTTATTTTATTTATACCCATACACTGAATTGAAAAATTCACATAAATATTTGTGATTAAAACACTTTCTTCACAAACTGTGGGTGGCATCCTTCAATCTACATAGTTCTTATGACGTTCCATTAAACATTCAGTTTTTATAGGCTTTACTTGTTGAGGATAGTGAGATTTATATTATAATTCGATTTTTATAATATATAAACTAATAAAAAATTAATATACTAAAATAATTTATACCGTACAAAATTCATACTTCATTCATCTGAAAGAAATAAAATTACGATTCATTAAACTTTAAAAGTCTGCCGAGGGCGCCATGGTGCGGAATTGCAGATTTGTTGTTGTTGTTTTCAATAACGTTTGTTGCCGAGAAACCTGCCACCTAAAAACAAGAAGTAATTAATTTCGGTTACTCGTAAAATAAATTTTTAACGAAAATTGTATGTTATTCGTTTAATGTGTATGCACGATATATGTAAACGAGATTAATTATTTTATTAAATAATAAACAAATTCATTCTTATTTGTATGAATTCCTTATACTCATATTTCATATATGTGTTTAGAAAAACAGTGACCTAAATATACTAAATAAACAAAACAGCCGTAGCAAGGGAAATATTACATACAAATAATATACGATCTATATTCATTAACTGAATTGCGTTACAATAATGCCAGAGAAAGTAAAAATATGTTAATTTTAATAACAAATTGTTTTTATTCAATTCAATAAACGCATATTGCTGTTTATTAAAATAAAGTAAATTTCTTTTCGCATTTTTATATACACGCACAAGCCTTTTAATATTATTCTTAATGTTTTATAATATAATTGAATATTCAGATGTTGCAAATACCATGATTGGTGCTACGATACAGCGAATTGTCCTATGTACCTGGAATACATCGTACCTTATTATTGGAAGTGTTACCGTGGTCGATCACTATGTGGCAAGTAGTGTATTACCAAACGTGGAATATTAAATTAACCGTGTTATTTTCCAGCAATCGATCACCATGAATTCGGAGGTTCGGGTTCGTGTGCTCAGAGGTTGTGCGAATGCGACAGAGTGCTTTCGGAATGTTTAAGCAGGTTCCCTTGCCCCAAGTCAAGAGCGGTGTGCACATCTTCGCCTTGGAGGTTCCTTCAAAACACCTTTATGATATTCTGAAGACCATACAAATGTATTACTCTAATCTATTGTACATATTTATTATCTGATTTTAAATATTTTACGCAAAAAATAATAAATAATGAGTATTTTTATTATTGATTATAATATGCATATAAATCAATTGCCATCATCAGTTATATGCCATTAACAATAAGGAAAACTACAATGCTAACTGGCATTATATTTGATAAATAAAATTATATTTCATTTATTATAAATCATACGTTGTATTATATTTAATGGTGGTTAATCTTATTTTTAATTTACTGTAAAAACACTTATAATTTAAATTCGGAGGAGTTAAAAAAAAGAGTTTCAGATTTTTTGATAGCGTCTGCAGACATTAATTTAAGTCGTTTAGGCACTATTTTACTTTATAAAACAGATTGAATATCACAAGATTTTTAATATCCAACTGACATCAAAGCAATAATCTATATTATTTATTTGTTTATAAAAACCTTACACTTTTATCCACATTTCTGTATCATTCTAATTTCGTCATAACAAAGATTAAATAGTTATTTTCACACACATAATTTCAATTACAAAATTTAATGAACACACCCTGTACAATCTTGTATTGGTAACGGTAAAAACAATAAAACCGTTCATGGTCAAGTTGCCATTACACGTATATTTAGTTGCCTATATTAAATTTTTAATATTTTAATTATATATTTATTTAAAATCAACGTTTAATATCTTCGCAATTGTATTTTGTAATTTTTTGATTAGATTTAATATTAATTAATTACTAGCATTAATATTTAATTCATCAAAAAAGTAAGGTTATAATCAGCAGTAACCTAAAAATTTGTTTACAACTTACAACACACAATGTCGAAATTATTACTGCGCTCCGTTGGGAAAAACAATTTAAACAACTGGGCCCACCTTCGGCGTCAATCAACCAAACCAGCTGTTAAATATGACCCCTCTGAACAAAATCAAAAGGCCCTTAAGGACTTCGAAAAACTCTCAAAGATTTACAGGAGAGAAACCAAGATGAAGCCGCAGAAGCCACCCTTCGCCAAGAACCTGTTCCTAGGCGTCTTCGACACTGACATTTTAACATATCCTGAAGTATTAGATAATGACGAACTAAAAAGGTTAAATACCTACATAGGACCTGTGGAATCATTTTTTGACCAGGGTAAAAGTGGTACCTTCAAAGAATTTTTAGAGGGCGCCAAACACTTACAAATGTTTGGTTTACAAGCACCACAGCTGGCTGGTGGTAAGGAATTTAATATGACAGAGATGTGTAAGTTTAATGAGGTGGCTGCGAGGTGTCACGGTAATGTGAATTTACTGAAGAGTGAGCAGCTGGGTGTGCAAATTTTATTAAAGTTAGGTACAGAAAAGCAAAAGGCCAAGTATTTGGATGATGTTACTTCAGGAAACTCAATTACGGCTTTTTGTATGGGCGAGAAGAATACCAGTGACACTAGAAAGATTGAAAGTACTGCTGTACAATCTGGTGAATTTTGGGTATGTTTATTTCAATAATAATAAATATAAACATTATTCAGCAAGACACATGGCCTGAATAATTATGATTGTAATTATCTACAATTATTCACATTTTAGATTTTGAATGGTGAAAAAACATGGGTAATAAATGGTAGCACAGCTAATTTATTCATTGTCTTTGCTCAAACGGAAATTTTTAACAAATTAGGAGAAAAGGAAAATAAACTTTCAGCCTTTTTTGTTGAGCGTTCTTCCGGAGGTGTGTCTTCAAAGCCAATTAAAATGTTAGGACTTAATCAAACTGATATTGCAACTGTTACTTTTAGGGACACAAAAATTCCAATAGGTGAGTAAATAAATTATTGAGAAGAAAATCAAATATACCAGTATTTATTTTATTTTATCCATTACATGTATTATATTTTATTTTTTCTGTGAATAAAGATGTTTAGTAGTAGTAAATTATTTAATCAACTTAAAACATTACTTGAGTAAATGATGAAACTCACCTTTATTATTTGTTGTAAAATATTTGGCAGCCACTAGTTGTGAAACGGTGTGAATGCATGTTTTAGATACATATTTGAATAATTTACATTCTTTTATTTTTTAGAAAACTTCATAGGTATTATTGGTGTAACTACTGGGGAAGAAATATTAGGAAAAATTTTAACCAACTATAGACTAAGTACTGGAACTGGTTGCAGTACCATCTCAAAAATTTTATTGAACAAATTTATTGGCCATTGCAGGGATAATAGTGATGAGCACACAAATTTAATGGAGATTGATGTAATCCACGAAAAAGTATCTGAGGTAAGAAAATTTTAAATCCACGTTATTGATCCATAAAAACACATGATAAAATTTCAGATAGCAGCTTCACTTTATGCCATGGAAAGTATTACATATTTAACATCAGCACTGATAGATCAATATGAAAATCAAGACTGTGAATTGGAATCTGCAATTGTAAAGGTATTTTATATGTTGCAGTATTTATTTTATATTAATTAAATGTATAAAAATAGAGGACTCCAATAGTACATGTTATTTTATAGTAATTGTTACATATAAGAATAAGAATTAATTTAAAAACCTTGATAAATTTTTGCTATTACATTGAATGTAGTTTTGTCATAAACTTACTCATTATATTATTAAATAATTTAAGTGGCAAAATTTTTTTCTGTGCATATGTAGTAAGTTGCAAAACACAATTTAAACATCTTAATTCATATTTTTGTAGGTTTTTAGTGCAGAACATTGCCACAATTCAACCCAGCAGTGTATGAATTTTATTGGCAGTGCAGCTTATCATGAAAATCATTGGTGTAATGAACTGTACCGTAATTCTCTTAGTTATTTAATAATGGACGAACCAATAGACACTTTAAAAATTGTGGTAGCACTACAAGGATTACAACATGCTGGAGTAAGTAAAATATAATATATTGCAAGTATACAATTTATTTAGATTAGGTAATGATAAACAATAGTATATTTTTCAACCTAGTAATTAGAAGAACTTTGTACAAGAAAGATGTTCTAAAATTTATTATGATTAATTATATTAAATATTTTTGTTACAGCGAATACTTCAAGACAAAATAAACGTTATGCGCAACCCAATGTTCCATGCATTAGAGTCTATCAAAAGAATATTCACCCATAGACGGCACGTAAATGACGATCCAAAGCTAATCTTAGGTTTAGAAAACTACTTACATCCCTCACTAACATTCACAGCCACTCGCCTGGAGTAAGTACAACAGTAATTTTTAAAATATACTTTATTTACTCTTATTGTTACAAAATAGGTATTGTGTTCATCGTTTACAATTTGTAACTGAACTACTACTAGCTAGGTACGGTGCTGATGTAACTACAAAGCACATGGACCTCAGAAGATTAGCTGATTGTATCTTGGATATTTATGCAATGACAGCTGTTTTAGGTGAGACAATCAAACCTGATTATATGCAAAATTTAACAATTGAAATTTTAGGCCGTGCTTCAAGATCATACTGCATTGGTTTACGTTACACTGACTACGAAATAATACTGGCGAATGCGTTTTGCTTAAGCGCGACTGAACGAGTGAAAGAGAATGCCAGGAAAATATTTATTGGGCCGTACAATACTAATGATGGAAATTATAAAGAAATAGGTGATAAGTTATTTAGTGTAGGAAATTACTTCCCTGAACATCCGCTCACGAAAAATTTCTAAATGTTATTTAAGCTGAGATTGTATATTGTTCCTTTTTCAAATAAATTATTGTTTATATAAATATATATATTATGCTACACCAATAAGAAAACCTCCAATAAAGCCAGCTGTGAAAGGTGTGTTGTCTTTGGAGAAGGTTTTAACCTGAAAACAATAAAATAAATTAGTATTAATTAATTAATACATAATTTATCTAATTATTGGATTTGGACGCCAGAACTAAGGTGCATAACAACCTGGTCAAAAATATTTGTTCCTTTTTCGCCTAAGTTACTGCCTTTCCTTGCGTTTTCTGCTTTGGCCTTTAATTGTTCCCATGTTAGATTTACTAGCCCCTTTGATTGAGCAATTTGGTAAACTATTATGCCAGTTCCGGCAGCAAATGATACAGTTCTTCCAATTCTTTTGGTCACATATCCAGTTACACTAAAATTAAAAATCATAAATGATATTAAATTCTTGAAACAACTTAATTAATTTTACATAAGCTTGTATAAACAAACTATGTTTAAATACATTGAAATTATTAATAGTAAAAATAGTTTCGTCAGCGATTCACAAAAAGTATATCAAATATTATACTTCTAGAGAAGTAAACATCTATTGGAAATAATAGTTTCCTATATTTTAATCATAAACATTTAATATAACCATCCTATTAGTTAAAATGAATACGTTTCAAATGGCCTCGAGTTTTTAAGTGGTGAAAAATATTTATTATAACCAGAATTTAGGTTAGAATTTTTATTCGTGCAAACAAATTGATTATTTTATTTCCCGAAAAGGTACTCACAGTCCAGAGGCAGCTCCTATCAATACCTGCCCTGTAGGTGTAGATGTTTTCAAAGATGTTAGGACTTTGTCAACTGCTTTCTTCGACTGATTCATTTTGAATTTATTATGACATCACCAGTATTATTAGCCATTCCAATATGAAGAACGAATCATGTGGAATACATACTTTGGTAATGACCTTAAAGAAATACTTTTTGACTTGGTGTTTTGATTGATTATTTAAAATTTTGACAGGATTGTGAAGTGAAAGTGCACAGCACAAGTAGATTTTATGTTGTTTTTGATTACTTTTATTGCGACACCAATTAATATAGATATAATATTATGTTAGTAAATATTATATGTATATAACATAATTATATATTATCGTTGATTGAAATGCAATATTTCAATCAATGATATTAATTAATTATAATTATTTGTTACTACACTAATTAATCTACTTTTGCTAGTACTAAATTACTCCTACATTATTGCACATTTTATTTGATGATACAAAAGAAACAATATTAATAATATGTAAACATTAGCAATTACAATAAAGGGTTTAAGTAAATAATTATAAAATCAAACAAAGTTGCAAACAAATTTTCAATAAACAGAAATATTAATAGCAAAGTACAATTTTGAATAATATATATTTTTATTTACTAGATGATAAATTACATTATATTGATCATACAGATTGATCGTTTATATATAAATATTGTAATCAACGTTTTAATATTATCCCAATAGTTGGCAGGAACAAATAAGAATATGAATAATAGATCACTTAATTAAAACCATAAGTAAACATTATTTCAGTAACATTAACAATGTGAAATAATTTTTGAATAATGAATATTTTTATTCATCACACAATACATTGCATTCCATTGACATAATTTAATATTAGGGTTAGTTTGCACAATATTGTATTGATAACACAGTTTTCCAATATTACGCTTCATTGATTTAACACTATTTAAAAAATTATTTCTTTCAATTAAAATTTCATCCGTATTTATAAATATATTATAACTTGGTATTTATCTGCATCAAAAGACAGAAGGGCAAATGATTAAATAAAACAATATAATTTAATATATATTTTTTGACCTAATAGACAAATCCTTAAAGCAATAATCATTTTTGGTAAGCTTGACATAAGATATTAAACAAGCTTAATTGTTGAATTTTAAGAGTACGTGAAAATGTTTATAATTAAATAAAAGACTAGTTTGGCACTTTTTTCACTAAACCAGTGAAACAAGTCCCAAACTAGTGTTTTATTTAAGCTTAATTGTATTGACTAGTTACTTTAATTAAACATTTGTGTAGGTAAATAACCATTAATTTATTTATAACTCTTATTTACGTTTAAACTTACTCGTGTAAATATGTATTTTGATTTTTGAATTTTTCAGTTGGCAATAATAGGTTCATCATTTTGCAGCATACCCGTACATGGTCTTATCAGTGAAAATAAAACAAATTATTTGAAATTGCAAAAAAAAAGTTTTATTTAAATTTTTTACAGATTACGTATTAAATGAAGTACTTATCACCGTAATCATACAAGTTCTGATAACCCCCAGGAAAGTTCGTCTTAGTTACTATTTGATTTTATAGGTTAAAAGATATTAGCGAAAATTTACTGAAAATTCACGTTCCAAACTAATTATTTAATATCGTATCAAATAATTGCAATTAGTGTGTCATAAAATCGTGTTGAGGAAACGTGTTATGTAAGAAGTGGGGATAAATATAAACAACGAGCACTCAGAGTTATCAAGTAGTGTCGTGCAGGTCTGTTAACACTGTTTATTAGGTCATTACAATGAGTCTACGATTGACAAATGATAATATTATTGTGGGAGATGAATTGGAGTTCATGTCGGGAATTGGACTGGGGGAGTTGCAGATGATTGCGTTGAAAATGCATGAAAATAAATTATTGCAGGTAATGGTCGTTGTTTTAATGAGTAGTGTTAGTCCACTGATTATTTTTAAATTATTTATCTCGTTTTGTAGCCAGTTGTGATTGTATTTATTTATGTTGTATGTTAATAAACTAAATTTATATATTAATTTAATTAAAAAATATGAAATTTAAAAGTAAATGGGGTATATTTGATTAAGGTAAGCTAAACTAACTCACTAATATGTTTAAATTATGTATATAAAATAGAACTGCTTTAATAATAAATAATAGAAAGAAGAAATTCTAGATTTTATAAATTAATTAAAACTCAATTCAACAAATAAAATATGACTTGCACTTTGGAATTTCTTTGTTAATAAAAAAAAATTAGAGGAGCATTATTGACTTATAGTAGGCGATGATGTTCTTATAATATAGCAAAAAGTTTATCATATGACACAAAACAATTTAATTATCTTATTTTATAAAATGGTGATGTGGCCATCATAGTACTTTCCCTATATTTTACTCGAAAACTATGAGGTTTACGCAAAAAAACTATTCTTTATAATTTGTTCAGTCTTGAATTCTCTACAACTATTTATTATATAAATTTCATGTAGCTTAAATAGTTTATTAGCAATTGCCAAAAAATGCCAAAATTTTCAATTAATTTTTTTCTCGAAAGTTAAGAATTTTATGAAAAAGATGTTTTAATAAAAGTTGTTCAGTTTTTTACGCCCTTTAACTTTTGTTTGAGAAGTTTCATAATATTTTGTATATTTAGAAAAATATCGGTAAAAAACAAAAAAACGCCTCGAGTAAACATCCACTTCCGGTTTATGAATCTCTACCAAAAGCTTTTCAGCCCCAGTTTTTAACGATAAAACCTTAAGTTTAAAGTTTCATCTCAATTGGATCATTCGTTTTTGAGATACAGCGCCCACCGACAGACAGACAGACACACACACACACACACACAGACACAGAATTTTTTTTTCCAGAAATTAGTTTTTTGGGTTCAGGGGACCCCAAAACAGATATTTCCGCAAAAAAAATTTTTCAAAAAAAAATCACGAAAACAATACTCCCCCTATATACTACGTGTTATTGATTTGATTTTTTTTGGTAATTGTAATTATTTTAATGATTTACTCTTATCTTAATACATCTCAAGTATTTTATTATTGTTTTTTAAAGTTACATGAAGATAACTTTAATTAAAATATACACATTGAAATTGGTTTCTTCACAATTTATTTTTATTTACAAGATGTACATGACATTTCGGGCATTATCAATACTTAAATGATAGTGAGCACCTAGTACCTAAAATGTACATCTAGTAAATAAAAATAAATTGTGAAGAAAGGAATTCTAACGTGTTTAATTTAAAATCGCAAGTACTTGAGTTTTAATAAAGCAATTATAAATGTTTGCAAGTTGTCATGATGAATAAAAAAATGTTTTCTACATAATACAAAATTAAATAAATAACAGAGTAATTACTTATCCATAAAATTCCATTAACACTATGCTTCATGCAATAGTTGGGACAGGAATCATATTACTTTTAAAATTTGTTTTCTGTTGATGTTGGGTATTAAAACCATTGAAAAATGTGAAAAAGTATGTAGAAATTGAGTAATTATCAATGTGTAATAAAAACATATAATGTTCCACTTATTTTCTTATAATGTAATCAATTATATCAATTAAATATGTATTAAAAGTAATGAAAATGCAATTTATGGTAATAAATTATAAACAACTTAAATATAATTAATGTAATAATGTAAAAGATTTGTACAAAAACAAAATAAAAAATGTTTCATAAATAATTTAAAAAATTTACATAATTATAATGCATTTAAATATGTTTTCAATCAATACCTTTTTTTTTTACAAACTTTAGTTCTCTTTATAAGCTATGCCCAATAGAAGCAGCCCCAAAACATACTCAGGAGGAAACATCATGGTCTATAGCTTTTCCTGTTTTTTCTATAATAGTTTTATTATCCTTGGTGCCTTTCAGACATTCCCTACTGTCCTATTCTGCCTACAATCTACTGACCAAGGTACAGAAAATGTCCTTCTGAATTAAACCTTTAAGAAATATTTTTTTCTTGAATAATTAACAAACAATAAGTTGTCAGAGAGAAAAAAAAAACATCAACTCTAAAATGATAATCAAGTCTACTAGTTCATTAGTAATTCATTAATTAAATATATAAAATATATATGAAACTTTATAGTAGGAACAAAACAAAATTAAACACAATATTTGAACTGAATTCAGTTATACCAAGTAAAAATTGTGTTTAATTTATGATTAATGATGTATAATAAAGTAGAAGCCTCCGTCATAAACAAGTGAATTTTATTTATTCTGATTTCAGATTGATGCCGAAACCAAAGAAGAATTAACGGCCAGCCTTTTATTGAACAGGGCCATTACTCTAGCTAAATGGCTGCAGGCGAATGGTGTTAAAGTGGGAGATTCCGTCTCTATTAACAGCGAGAATCGTATTGAATTCATAATCGTTCCAGTTGCACTGTTTTTTATTGGTGCAGTATTCGCTCCCTTGAACTCAGATTACACTTTGAGTAATATTAACAAGCAAATAATAATCAAAGAAAACTTTATGTTTCATCATTTCAGGCGAAATTGAGCATGCGATCAAATTATCTAAACCATCAATTGTGTTTTGTACAAGGAAGACTTTCGAAAAGACCAAGAAAGTCGTATCTGCACATTCATTTACAAAGAAATTAGTTTTGTTCGGGAAAAATAGGATTCATGATAGTAATGTACAAATGTATGAAGATATTATTAAAGGTATGTTTAGTTTTTATGAAGGAAATTACATAGAAATTGATTTAATTAAAATAATATGTACTCTTTTCAAGTTGTAATTCATTTTTTTGTAGGTGTGGTGGATGGTGATGCTTTAGAATTTGAGCCTGTCAACATAGATCCCTCAGAGGCAGTAGCTACTATATTATGCTCTTCGGGAACGACTGGATTGCCAAAAGGTGTAATGGCAACTCATGCTAACATGACGGCAATAATTGATATTACCAGGTACTATTTTAAATAAGTTTGCATATAATAGGTATACATCCTGCGTACATGGTGACTTATTGAATAGAAGGGAAAATGTATTATAATTAAATTATTTTAATATAATGACCCTCTGATTTTTAAAAATATCATATAATTTCATATTTTAATATAAATCTCAGATATATTACACGATTTTTTTTATAATTGAAATAAAAAGAAACAAATCTATCATATCTATAAAATATATAATAAAATCATTAAGGTCACTTGATTTATAATTAAGTTTATTAAATATTCAAGGGCACTTCTAGGCGACCTTCTTGAAAGTGGAACACTTGGAGCAAACGGGGAAATAACTACCTTAGGCTTAACCCCATTTTACCACTCGATGGGTTTCATGTCAGCGTATTTGCACATGCTGGGTGGAAATATGGTGGTGGTGATGAGAAAGTTCAAAACGGATCTATTTTTTGAGTCGATAGAAAAGTACAAAGTAACTATATGAATACCTATCTGTTCTTGTAATTAATTAGTTTTTATTCAGGTAACAACTCTAGTCATTCCTCCGCCGCTTGTGCTTTTACTTACAAAGCACCCCATGGTGGCAAAATATGATTTGTCTTCCGTGAAGGATGTTCGGTCTGGTGCAGCGCCTTTAGGAAAAGAAATGGAGTTGCAAATGAAAGAAAAGTATATTTAATTAAATTATTTACTTGTTGAGAGTGTCAAACTCTATAAAATTTTATTTCAATTTCAGATATAGACTTCAGCACATTTCTCAGGGATATGGAATGACTGAAACCACTTTTGGTGTATTGCTTAACAAAACAAATAATGCAAAGTTAGGTTCAGTGGGTCAACTCGCACCCGGTATACTTGCAAAGGTAATTATTTGAAAAATTATTAATAAGTTTATTCTGGTTTATATAAAAATACTATAATTCAAGTGAAAAAGAAGTAACTTTATTTACATTTCAAATTAAACCAGAATTAAAAACATCTTTAAGTTAATAAACTTAAAAGTGTAAATTACAGGAGTTGTAATTTTAACTTAAAGCAAATATGTCTATAAAATAATATGAAATGCAATCAATCATTTCTATTCAAGATTTGTTTGTTTTTTGTATTAAACATATTTTAGGTAATTGATGAAAATGGTAAAGCGTTAGGCCCCCACCAAGAAGGTGAGGTATGTTTTAAGGGACCAGTAATCATGAAGGGATATGTGGATGATCCTGTCGCCACTAGTAATATAATTGATAAGGAAGGTTGGCTTCATTCAGGGGATGTAGCATATTTCGATGAAGATGGATACTTTTTTATCGTCGATAGATTAAAAGAGTTGATTAAGTACAAAGCATTCCAGGTTTGTTTGGAAAAATTTGAATGCTAATGATTTAAAACTAATATTCATTATTTTTTTTTAGGTAGCTCCAGCAGAATTAGAAGCACTATTGCTCACACATCCAGCCGTTGCTGATGTGGCAGTTATAGGCCTTCCAGATCCAGTTGCAGGAGAACTTCCATTAGCTTATGTCGTGAAAAAAACTGGCATTCAAGTCAGTGAAAAGGAACTCCAAGATTTTGTTGCAGGTAAATTATATTTACAAAAATGTTTTAATAAAGTACAATTGTCATAAAAAAAATTAC
This sequence comes from Ontholestes murinus, assembly GCA_963969525.1. Classification (NCBI taxonomy): domain Eukaryota; kingdom Metazoa; phylum Arthropoda; class Insecta; order Coleoptera; family Staphylinidae; genus Ontholestes; species Ontholestes murinus. Next base: position 51,421,942 of record OZ018396.1, read on the forward strand.
ATTTTAGGTAAAATGTCCAGGCAGAAACAATTGAGAGGTGGAGTTAGATTTATAAATGAAATTCCCAGGAATCCATCAGGAAAAATTCTTAGAAGGGTTCTAAGGCAAAAAGCAACATCCCCAAATTCCAAACTATAATAGTTGTGTGTGATTTTAGTACAATTTTTTTTAGCCATAAATAGACACTGTGATTACCTATCAAGTACCAATTTTTATATAAAGGTTTTACTAGAATAATTCAGGTTTGAATGTAATAAAGTTTTTATTAACTATAAATAAACAGTACCTAAGGGAAATACTCCTTGGCGTACCTTCCCTTGTGTCGTGGTAAATCTGGTCTTAGTTTTCTAGGTATGTAGAATGGCTGACGTTCATTCAGTTTCCTTTTAAATGGATCAATGAAGAGTTCGAATGGTCTTCTCCGAGGTTCCAATTGCCTGGTTTTGTTGTCAATCTTATAGATTTTCTCCCAGTGGTAAATTTCATAATCCAGCTTATATCTTGGCCTATTTGAGACTAGAAATTTATATTCACGCTCCAACCACGCACGCTTATCATCATCTTCGTAATTGGATATATACTTTCCTTCTTGACTTAAGTAAGGTGTTAGGTTAGCTCCTAACCGTTCTTCAGGTGCATTTGCATAAAACTTCAACAATTTAGTCAGCACTTCTTCATTCAGTCCTATTACCTTGCCATCCTTAATATCTTCATAAAGTTTTACTTGTGGTAAAGCCCAGCAGATGTTTCGTTTTGGATTATCATTCGGGTTTACTCCATGGACAGTTATTGTGTTTAATTGGTAAGTATAGAATGACCATTCTTTACCATTGGTGATTACCGTTTGAGTGACTAATGGGTAAGTGATATCATTAAATGTGGTGAATCCTAAGAAGTTGGCTTGCGCGTTTAACCATCCGAATGATGCTAAAATTGCTTTTCTGTGTAATGATTCAGGAATGTACAAATCATCGAAAGTTCGTTCAAGTAAATGGCCCTGATTGTGGTATGAAAGGAAAGCAAATTGATGTGAGTCACCTGGCCAAAAACCTAATAAATAATAAAATTATTACTCTAGCCTAGATAATTATTTAAAATATATTCTTACCTGGAGTATTTACGCCATGTTGGTGTTGTGTTGTTGTACCAACAGCTTGTGGCTGATATTTAAAATATGGAACCTCGAAATCAGTATTAGTGGCTTCGTTATATGGTATTATAGGTTTTAAAGGGATTTCTGCTCTTAATGTAAGCATCGGCTGTCCAGTGTATTGAATTGCCCTGTCTACTGGTTCATTCTCTTTATGTTTCTGCCAATCTATACCTCTTCGGCAACTTTTTATTCTTTCAGGAGGATCCATACCTCCAGCAAACCAGAATGACTCAATTCTTGGATTGGAATCAACCTAGAAATAGATAAAATAAAAGTTTTTCTATAATAAAATAAAAAATATAATATTGATTAAAAAACTATACCTGTAAATCGATTAAATATTTATGTTCTTCAATCATAGCAGTAGATATAGTACGATTAAGTCTTTCAGCTACACATTCGGCAAAGTGATTTTGCAATTCAGCAGGAGATAAATCAGTGTTTTTCAAATCATGAGTCCTCCTTAAACACACCAGAAATAAGTTATTAAATATTTCAATCCCCTATTCACCTACTTATATCCCTCATGTTCCAATAGTATTGCCTCCTCAATTTTCCCTTTAACCTTTTCCAAAACACCCTCGACCTGTACATCATTATAATACTCGGGTAAATTTTTTGTTTCAATTAAATGAGTTCTTGTAACATGTTGTGCTAGTTGCAAGTTGTCATAGGGAATAAAGTTTTCCTTAAGCATGTAACATTTGAAGCCGTAGTATCGAGGCATGTTGATTTTTATTTGTTTCTCTTCAACGGTTTTTACAGATTTTATCTCCTCATGTAAGGCTTGTTTTTTGCGCTTTAGTTTACTCTCAAATGATAGGTCTAGGATTTCTGGGTAGTGTGGCACTGCTGTGTATTCTTCATCTTTTTGAGTCGCTGTGTTCATATAGCGCTTTGTTGTTGGTAGTGTTCTAGGGAAGTACCTTTGGAGTCTTATTAGTGACATTTTTGTAAGCTGAAATAAATAAACTATTAATTAATATATTGGAGCAAATCTAGTTATTTTCTTGATGATAATACATTTGCTGCTTACAATTGATTTTAACCACTGATGGTAAATAATCCTGAATAATATCCACCCTCTATATTTAACGTATTCTTACATAATACGTAAAATTATTAAATAAAAACTTGCATATAAATAATGAGGTTAGAAGGTTTTGAGGTTATATTGAAGTTATAAATACGAATTCTTTTTTAAGTGAAATGAAGATGGCGAAGTTGTGCCTCTATGGAAATAAATTTAAAAGTTGTTAAATTTTAAATAAACTAAACAATAAAATCACGTTTTATTACTTTTATTGTATTATTTGCTACAACCGCTTTTATAATTGTTATTTTAAATCATTTACTTTAAAAGTATTAAGTGTGTGCAAAAGCGCCTCTCGTGTTTGATATCAACACTACATTGTAATGATGGTGTTTTTCATTTATAGTAAATTGATGTAACCGAATATGGTTATATATTTTATTTTAGTGAAAACCAAGAAATATTTTAAAAATAAATTACATCAATCAGGTAATAATTTATTCTTTTATAAGTAGTGAGTTCTTACGAAATAGCATTAGTATTTATTGGGTACTATCTATTGACTACTTGGTCCTTCCGCAATGTTATTTGTGTATTTGAATTATTTTAAAATATTGCCTCTTATTTTAAAGTATCACTCATTAAAACTGATAGGTTGCAAACCCGGACTAATAATACTTCAATATCGTTAGTTTTGTTGCTACTATATTCGCCCACCACTGGGGTCTATTTTTGAATATTTTGTTTGTATAAAAATTACAGATTTGTATTAAAAAAGTCACATTGTTTCAAAAATATAGAAATGTTAGAAGCAAAAAAAATGGTTTTATGAATAATTATTAATAATATAAAACATTGTATTTTATGTATACGTATGTAGATAGTATAAAAACTATTTTCTTCTGTTTAATTGTGGAGATGTACTTTGTAGTACATCTTGAATTTTTAAATAAAGTGGTAAAACAAAGTCATCGTGTCTCCTTCATTATCTTTTTCTGCTTGTATATCTATTAAAATTGAAGGATAATTGGCATTTTCTTACGAAAGTGTATAAATAAATAACAGCTGAAAACACACATAGTCGATATCAAAACACTATTACTTATTTTTACTACTATTATCATTTATAGATGGTTGTAGTAAACTCTCTCTAATCCGACCTCTTTTAATATTCATAAGAATATATATTCATTTGTGGGTAAAAGAAACACAAGTTGGATGATTTATTTCATTTTTATTTTGTTTGAAATGATTGTAAAACACAAATATCTATAACTGACTGTACAAAAATATTAAATAAATTAATATCGGACAACTTGAAACAAGTACATTATATAAATAAATAAGTTGTCCCATTTTCATTGCTTTAAAGGCACTGCTGTTTTACATATATACAACATATACAGGGTATCTTACAAAAAGTTACGGTTAATCGTACGGAAAAGTGAAGAAAGTATCGAGAGAAAAGAAAACAAAAACACTAGACATATAGAGAAGCGAGAGACAAGACTGTTTAGTCGTTTCCTTGACATATGAAAATAATACGAAATAATAAAGGTTTTTTTTTAAACATTTTTATCTCTGACTAGCAGTATTGTTAACCCTTAAATGGCTGTGTGGTAGAAACTATTTGTAACTAAATAAATATTATTGATTTAATGTAATCAGCACTATTTTATCTTCAACTTATGAGTTTTGCTTGCCTGATAGTATTAAATCAATATGAACATTTTAAAGTAACAGTTGGCAAATTGATAATTGCAATTCTTTATATTTGCACTACAAAATTAAATAAATAATAGCTATTATATTCACCCAATCAATCTTACAATAAAATTGGTTGTAAGTATTTAACAAATTAACATTGAATTATAGTGCAATTATAATAGAATGGCTAATTTTTAGTGAGAATTTAAATCCTTTTAATTTTTACAAAAAGTGAGTTGTAATGATGAATAATAAAATAAAAATGTATATACCAGTACGCCTATTTAAAGGTTAAAATAATAATTATATAAAAAAAACATTCAGAATCTTGACCCCTTGGATAATATCCTCAAATAACTATCATAAGCTTTAACAATATATAGGAAGTAAGGTTCACATACACTTGTACTCCGGTAAAATGCAATACATTACTTTTACATTATTATTACCAATTGCAAGATTACAATTCATAAAATAAAAAACAAAATACAATTTGGTTCGCCTCGGTTAACATTCCACATGTGAGGAGCGCCGTACAGTGTGTCCGCACGAATGCGAATTTGGATTTTTTTTAGGTGTGTGTTCAATTTAATTAAAGCTTTGAAAGTCGCTCACGATTTGGAATGTTAATAAATAACAATACCAGATATTTAACAAAAACGTATTTAAATAATAATGAAAAGAGATTTTCATAAATTGGACAGCTCGTTCAAGCAGTGTTGTTTTTAAGTTACTTATGGTCCCTCTACTTAAAGCACCAAGTACAAGTATGACTAAAACCTTAATAACGACATCGTAAAAACCGATGTTTATAAGGCATTTTAAAAAATCTACCCTACTTACTATTAAAATTTTTTTATATACATACATACATACATATATATATATATATATATATATATATATATATATACATATAATTTATTTTTATATATAGATCAGTACCTCTATTCTCAAAATTTTTTCTTTGAAATTGTAATGTATGTTTTTTCGAGTCTAGTTTGGAATGGAAGGTAATTGTAATAAAATTCATTAGCAATTATAATGTTCTGACAGTATTTTGTAATTCAGGATTAATAAATAAAGTAGTTTAAAAAGAATTTTAAATGAAAATGTGTGAATGTAAAGGTTTACAATAAATTATTATATATGTTAATATGTAACTTTAAAATTTCAGCAAATTTTCTGTTTGGCATACTTCTGTCTACATGTTTTACATTCAGGTTTTCATTTCATCATAAAAATTAAGAAAAATAATTGAATCTGTTTAACAATTAAAAAAATCAGCTATGCAATCATAATCATAATCGATGAATGATATTTCTTTAAATCCAATTATTATCCATCCACTACACACTACATTAAATAAGTTGTGTTTTAAAGTTTACAAATGTGAATTATTACGATTATCTTCCATTACAAACTAGGCTTTTGAACCGTATGTTATATGATGAACCGTGAAATATCGAAGTGTACACAAATTTTGAATTTGTAAATAAGTTCATTCTTATAAAATCGATTAAAACCACTTAACACTGTACACGTTTATTAATATTGTCTGTTTACTTTCTACCCTGTCCGTGGGCTTTCTTCAGTTTTCTATTATGCGCACATAAACCGCTCGCTCGATTTGATGATAAATTGGAAAATAACCTTGTAAGTAACATTCTTTTTTTAATAAATTGTATTTTGTGATGTATATTGGAACACTTTGTTTAGATTATGAGTGAATAATATAATAAATGTATTGAATTATATATGAATTATGGAATATTAATTGGGAAATTATTATAATAATTGTTGCAAAAAAACTAATAACAATTATTCTGCACTTTTTTGCTATAATTATTTGGAACTTTATTTTAGTTGAATTTATTTATCAATAAATTGAAATAATAAAGATGAAATAAAATTTAGTTATTCAGCTTGAAAGAAGGCTTAATATTTAGTACCATTTGTGATTGTTTTGAAGATTATTTAAATTTTCCGCTTTTATAATATAATTGTAGCCTTTATAAGTTACTTATATTATTATCATAAAATAAACAAAGTGTTTACAACATCTTCCAAATCATCACAACCTCCTTGTGTATTTAGATCTAATGAAAGCGATTACACCAAACACACAACTTTGAAGAAACGAAAATAGTTCAGGACGGAAAGAAAGCAGCACTGCTTTTTTTTCTTAAACTCAGCCTTTGTTGTAATAGAAAAGTCGATGGGATCACAATACGAGTCCACCCCGGAGCGCACCGCCACCCCGCCGCCCCATCACCTGCACGGCGCCAGCAGGATTTCTAACCAGCACGGGCACGAGGCTATCTCCTGGCGGGAATATCCGGGGCCCCAGCCCTTCACGAAGCTGATCTGCACGGAATTCTTGTCGATGGGCCCCTTGTTCGTGAAGTTCCAGCCGTAGTTCTCGTGCGCCGCTTTGACCGGATCGAACACACAAAGGCAATGCTCGGCAGGTACTCGAGTAGGCGAGGGTAGCATGTACGTGTCCTCCAGAGTCAGTGAGTTGACGAAGACGGGGTTGTCGGAACGGTTGTAAACCCACACGCCGTCTTCTTCACAGGAGAGTGTTACACCTGAAACAATCATAATACAGATTATTATTATATAATATTTATTTTAATTTAAATATATAGGTTATAAAAAACAAATGAATAATACATAAAACAAAACTATGTTTTATAAAAAATCCCTAATTAAAAAATAATCTTTAATTATTTTGATGTTTGTTTTCTTCTGTAAGATTATACTTAATAATATTAACACGGATGACTGACCATTACACATCTACAATCAATTAAGTATACCTGCTATAGAATTAAAGCAATTATACAAAGCTAACAAGCTAATGGAATAATTGTCGTCGGCATGTGGGTTTATGCAATGGAATCGTTTAATGATTGTAATCCTGGATTTCATAAGCAAATAATATATTTTTAATTATAACTTGCGCCGGGTTATTTACATCTACCCGGCCCGATACGATCATGCAATCTCCACATCCATCATTTAGTTTCGCTTTAGAATCATTATTGTGTCTCGACTTTAAATTCCCGCTAATGGATTGTAATGTTTCTTAAGTCAGTATCTATAAATAACTTAATTTACAATTATTAATTGCGTAATTATACGCGTTCAATTCACACACCTCCGTGTGCAGTAATCTGGGATGCGGTGAATTGTAGCAGAAGTGCGCTTCCTACAAGGTTATTTAGTGCGATGTTTCGATGACGGATGGCGCCACACGGAAATCATTGTTTCGTGTAAATCGAAAATTTTAAAATCGTACTTTAATATATCCATTGTGGTGGATATTATACAACGAATTAATTTGAGGCGGTTATACAGGTGATAGTAAGATAGAATCATCTTGACAAATTCAGGTAATAAACTTTTGAAATACACATTCATATAAAAATAACCTTCAATTTAATTTGATTTGATTTCTTAACCTTATTTTTAGAATGTAATTTTATTATTATTCATCATTATTTGATGATAATTTTTAGTAGTTATTTAAGAAGAGAAATAATAATATAATAATTGTTTAATTAAGCTTTTATTTGAAAACTAAAAATCGAGTTCAAACACTGACTTTTAACATCAAATTTGGCCATTATACTTTAACTATAAATCGTATTTTTCCTACTTAATAAAAAATAAAGTAAGTAAAACTCGTTTCCCTGTCACTAACTGCGCTTCGCTGATGAGATCCTAACTAGATCGAAACCGGTTAGCGGCTGTTGTTGACAGGGAAGAATAATTAATAATCATTAAATTTGTGAAACTTGCAGGTTTACGCTAAGAAGAGTGTGAATACATACCTAAGCCAATTTTACACCTAGTTTTGTTCACTGATTCGGGAGGACTAAAACTGTGTTGAGGCAGCTGCGTCAGCGAGAGTCCGTCTCCGCAAGGAATATCCCCGAAAACGTTCAAGTACGGAGGTTCTACGTCGTAAAGGGGGCCCACTCGCTTCGACATCTCCCAGTAGGCCAGTTTGCACCAGCTTCTGGAATTCAGTGATGAATCTGAAAAAAAAAACAAAAAAATAATTATTTTTCGTCAATTTCGTAAGTATTATTAATAATGAAACATTACTCATTGTAACTTTAACTTTTTTACTCTTTTCATATAATAATAGATTACCAAATTACATATATTTAGATTATTAGATGCTTATTAATGTTTGGAATGTTTAGTAACAAAACTGACACCTCGATTAATTTAATATAGTTGGCTATACTGATTCTAGAATACTTAAAATAATAATAATATGATGACAATTTTTTAAATGTCATTTTTTATGTATCAAAAGTTAAAATGACAGATTTTCAAATATTGCCAGATTTTTTAAACTTATATTTCATATTATTTCTTGAATAGTAGTAGTAGTATTGTTAGGCTATCGACCACGTGGTCCTTCCGCTATGTGTTATTTGTTTATTTTTGTGTGTAAATGAGCTTGTTACTTTAAAGGATTTTCTTGAATATTTACACTGAATTGATTATTACAGTTCTAATATAATAACAATAACTAATAACATAATTAGCTGATAAATTGATATTATAATGCGCCAGTTGGTTGTTGTAGAAAATTCACTAATAATTAGAAAAAACACGAAAATATTTTCGTAAAATATACAACAAATGAGTCTTATTAAGACTACAAGAACAAATCACTTTTGAAACAACTACTTCTCTAGCTAATACTTCGACAGACATTGAATAATACAAAAGTAATTTGCGTGTTACAAAATAGCAAGGCTATCAAAGCAACGCTACTTTGAAAGTATTTCTTTCTGTAAAATGAACTGAAAGTGATTGAATGTACGTTAAATAGTTTGTGAGTGATTTGTTCTTGTAGTCTTAATAAGACTCATTTGTTGTAGATTTTACGAAAATATTTTAGTGTTTTTTCTAATTATTAGTGAATTTTCTACAACAACCAACTGGCGCATTATAATATCAATTTATCAGCTAATTATGTTATACTAACCAAAGTTTGTTAAAATATTTTTGATATAATGACGTGATACTAAAAAACCTGCGATCAAACTTTTGATTTTTTGGAGTGGACCCAATTTTTCCTTTATGGCATTGATAATAATAATTTTGCTAAAAATAAACAAATTTTGGAAACAAGAGAACTTCTGGTCCAATAAAGAGAATGGTTGCGACCATTTCTACGTGGTAATCCATACTTCTGATCCATTGGGGTACCTCTGTAAGAATTCCATGATATTTTTAACAGCTTTCATAACCTGTTGAAATGTTAAAACCACATTAAACCATGTGATTATAGCTTCACAATATTGGATGCATTAATTTATTGAAATTGTAATTGGAGTAGTTTTTCCTTTGTAAGTTTGCTTATAGGTGAAGACATGCTTGGTTTGACAAATTAAACGTGTTTTCGTTTAAGAACGCAGGTCAATTCTAAAATACTTGAATTTTAAAAGATTTTTATAGAAATCCGAAGATCAGGTGGTTTATAAACTCCGTTTACCTGTCTTGAATTGCACTGCACTGACGAGACTCGAATCGAAACCGGTCCGTAGCTGTGGTTGACACGGAAACAATATTTTAATGTTTATATTGTTATTGCTGTTATGGAAATCGTACAACATATTTTTTGGAAAGGAACACGTTTGGAGTTTGGCCGAGAGTCTACTACAGAAGATGATAGAGGTGTTTAACTTTTTCTTACCTCTCGGCGGAACGTGTTTACGTTGTTCTTTTGTTTGTCTGCACCGACAAACTTGCAGCTAATTGCATAATTGAATATGAATTCTTTTGGATTGCGTAAAAAATGGGGATCCGTCGAGGCAATAGTTGAGGAGGCATCGACCTCCGCGCATCACAAGCGCACGCCCCGTCTCCTTCTATTTCTCTCCTTTTCTCTCACACATACACACACTCTCTTTCTGTATGTAATTGTGTGCGCCTGTGACCTCAAAACTAGCCAAACTTCAATTGTTTGGGGAATTACAATGTAGAATTTCCATAATGGATTAACAAATGATAATGACGTTAAAGTGGATTTTCGGGAATGTTGTGAATGGTTTTTAGGTAATTTGAGTATGAATTTTATTTAATTTTTTATCAGTAAAGATCAAAAGATTAATTGAAGGTATTCTAAAATAATAAGCATCTACAAAACATAGAAAATAGGCTATAAACGATTTCTAAATATTATTAGAACCAATTGATAATTATTAAACATTTGGTATCACAGAGATATTGAAGGAATGTGAGTAATGCGATAAGTACGTATATTGTTGACGGGTTATGTAGGTTTCCTATTCGAAATTATTTCTGACAGCACCTATAAGGTCGGCGACCGTAAAGTGAGGATAATTCATGTTGGTTTCAGTTCCGGCGTTATTGGAATTGGTTCAATAACATATGAACGAAGTTGTCAATATAAAGGGTCAAGAGAACACAAGAACTAGTGCGATGAAGCTGCCATTCCCAAGACGGTAATTATTTATAGATTACTGGATACGACCCTGGGGAAGGGCGCTCGCTAAATGGCCCGTTGAAAATCAGTTTTCCCCGTTTTCCATTTCGACGTGAAGGTGAAACAAGACCAGGTGTGTGCGCTGATCGATGAGCCTGCCACCTTTCGGCGCCGGCAGATGGACGCCTGGCGCCATCTCAATGACGTCAGACATTCATTTACGTGTGTGTGAGAGTGTTACGCCTGGCTGGTGCACCTGTCAATGACATGCATCCGTTTTGTGGGGGCCATACACGAAAGCGTTTCCGCCGAGGCGCCATGGGAACACTTTTTAATTGTCTCCGATCACAAAAAAGAGCACACACACTCAATTACGCTCAATTGTGTCATTACAAACATGTGTCGCATCATGTCACCTTGTTTTTAATGAACCGATTAAAACCACATTTGGCATATTGGCACCATTCTAGATATGCCGTGTTGATCGTTCTTAATGATTCCGTCCAAACCATTAGGTAATAAAACTTCACCTGGCGTAAAATTTGCTAGCGATTCTAATCATCGCATTTCATCGTTGTGTTGAATATGCTCGAAATGTAAAATGGTATTTATTACGGCTTTGATTATAAAATCAGTTACATAGAATTATCTAAAATTTAATTTAGTCTAAAAATAAAAATTAAAATATCAAAATTTAGAATATTCCATTCATAGAAAATTAAGTATTTCTATAACCCTTACAAACGGAGAAGTAATGCATTTTCGCATAGGGAAGTAAAAGTATTTTGATCAATTCTTTGTTGTATTTATTTTTCCAACTAACATTAATTTTAGATAGTACTTCAGGTAAATTTTAAGTCATTTGAATAGATTTGGTAATTAACATCGTATCCTTACGATATTTTGGAAGCTTCTCAATAAATAAATAAATAAATTATAAAAATATACATTTAAACATTTAAAATGCAACAAGTGTTAAATATTAAAGGTATTTCTGAGTAGGTTTCATAACGCGCTCGGACAAATCTATTAAAATTCTGCGCAATCATTAATTAAAGCCTTGTCGCCATAAGGTGATCGAACCATCCGCGGCGAGACTACCTTACCAAACGGCTGGCGCCACGGGGACCATATGAAACGATTGAAACGAAAATGTGGGTCACTCGATTTGCTTTTGCCTTCTATGGGCCCCGCGCGCTCATTCACCACACACACACATAAGCCACTTCGCCGCTCGATAATTTCGAAAATGACAGGGGAAAAAAAAAACAAGACTACGATCGGCGGAATGTTTATTTATTTGGACTCACCTCTGCCACACACCGAATACTAAACCAATCGTAAATCTAAATCCTTTGGCACGCGCTCAAAAAACTACCGGGCATGATGGATATTCGGAAATTAAGGCCCGTTATCGTGTGAGCTACGTATTATATGGGCCGAAAATTGTTTTATGTGCAACGCTTTTTTTAACACCTGCCAAAAAGAAAATGTTATGTTTGTATTAGTTTTTTTTTGTTACTGAATAGATTTTTGAACAATTTCCGACATAGTTTAAATATTTCAAATAACATTTATAACCAATTTTTCTAATTATTAATATATGTATTTCTCATCAAAGATACATTCTTTATTTTGCAAACAATGGAGCTAAATTTGTCTAAAAAGTTGTTACAAATCGATAATTAGTTATTTCACATGTTCAAAATGTAAAACCTTGAAGCGGCCAATTGGTGATGTGCCCAGAAAAATAATTTCATTTCCTTTCCACATCTGTCACTTTTTGAAAGAGTACTGCATTAGAATAAAATCAAAATTTAGATAGGTCTCTGTTAAAACATCACCTATACGTTAGTACTATGGTTTATAAAATTATTTTTCTAAAATAAAATATGGTCTACTTCAATATGTCTATATTGAAAACCTATTACTTCTTAAATAATCGAAATAACATGATATAACGTAAAGATTTATGAATTTATCTAAGTGGGCTGGATTTAGGGATCACTTCGTGTCAAAATTATTCATCTCCTCACTTATAATTTTTTCTTATCGTTGTCTTACGTAAATGTCTGTAGATAAGTTTTACGTTGCGTTAATTTTATGCCAAGATTTTTGATTCGTTAACGAAAGGGTTAAAACCTCTTAAACGACTGTCCAATTGTGTTCTAGTCAACGGGAGTGTCGGATACCGGTGGTAAGGAAGTGTGCAGAGTCGCCGCTGGATCTAAAAGGAATATCTGAGGATCCGATCATTCCCATGGACAATAAATAACGCATGTGAATTGCGCCGGCCATCTAAATTTAGCCGTTAGGTCATTGCGATCCGTCCAGCCACAACACTGGCGCCGGCACCCGTCACTTTGGATCGTCACTACACACGATTTGAATCCCAAATCAAAAATGTTAATCCGCACACACATAAACAATCAAATCTTGACTATTAAACAAACTACTTTTCGAGCCGTCTCCGAAGAGCTGGAATATTTAATGAGGATCTCTCGTGTGAATCTTCTCCGCGCCGCGGTGCATTGACCCAAACCGCGGAAGAAAGTAAGAACTGCTAATTAGTTCCCTCGTTTGTACTAGTAGAGTAATGTAATTCATTGATGGGGAGATTGTTAGCGCATTCCATTAGATCGTAGTGGTTGTTGGCAATTTTTACAATTTCCTCACCTTTTCGAAATTAAATCAAAATATTTTAAACCAATGTATTGTCTTTAGTATATTAACTTGATAAAACTTTAATCCGGTCTTGTAATTTTGACCATAATAAAATTTGGATTAGCATAAAGTCGGAGCTCGTACGTAAGTGACCATTAGAAGGCCTTATTAATAGCGGATGAGTGCGCGCCTTGAATATTTATTATTAAGCGCCAGGCGCCAGCCGAAACGCATTCATTCGGTGAACGTTTGTCGATGCTAGACAATGCTCTCTCTCCGGACGGCGATAAACATTTTTCAGATCTTTATATTTAAACAAATCGAAGCAGCCGCTCATCTCGTTCCGCTTCCAGACGTAAACACTCCACGGACGGGTTTCGAAATAATAAACTAATTATGCACCGGCGCCATCTATTTATAAAATCTAAAATGTTTTTCAATGGATCTGGTGCCTCGATCGTCCTTCCACTTAATTCGATGTTCGTTCCATTAGCTAATGATCTGTTTTTGGGGGGTTGATAGATAATAATTTCCAATGACTTCATCACCTCTAAAATATTTGTTTATCTTCATATGTAGCGGTTTTAATGATCAGCCAGTCCATAATAAGTTTTGGCGCCATCGTACTTTTAATTTGTAACGTTTCTCTTTTTACCACCTTGATCATTCTGCAATACATGTCACGTGCACTTATACAGGCATATTCTAAATATGGACCTTCATCAATAATACATGCAGAATTCATTTTAGCCGATGACTGAAATTTATTTAGTTCGCTTTTTTTCGAAAAAGGTGATGAAATAAATTGCCGCTGTTATGGCAACGTCGCCAGAACACGTTCTGCGACCCGTCCCCCCCGTCCAGGTTTTGTCGCTTTGCTTTATAAATTCATTTAATCGCTCCCTTTTGCTGCCTTATTTGATGAGGAGGACTCTCTGAAATTCATTAACTCTAAAAGGAGCAGCCGACCGGCAAGTTTCGAGAACGCCTTCATGCCATGCGTATAATTGAACAGAGTTTTGACTAATTGGTTCGGATGACGTTTACATTATCATTCGGATGTTGTTAAGGATGCCTCAGCATTGTCGGTGCATTAGTTAGGGATTCCACGTTTGCTAAACACCACGACGTGATGATGGTACGAATCGTAAATTTGTACAAAATTTGATTACATACAACTTTTCATTCATCATAAAATTGTTTCCAAATGAAAAATACTACATTCTTAGAAGTTCTAAAGCTGTAGGCTTTTAGATGAATTTTGATAAGAAATTTTTTGCATGAAAATCTTCTAGAGTTATTATTAGAAGATATTGATGGCAATACTTTTTTAACATGATCAAAAAGTATTAATTCATTTTCTAAAATATTTGCTGACACTTAATGTTGTAGGTTATTCTTCTAACATCAATTAGGACTATTGGAGGAGAAAGGAAACTATTAACCCTAATGATTATGTAGTGTTAAATAAGATAAATGAGAAGATGTTAGTGATTAATTATCATCGAAGTAAAAATATAAATTATCCGCGTTTATTTCTGTATGTTGTTGAATTTTTAAAACTGGATCTTTGTTTACGCCAGTTTAACGTTCTGCGTGGCGCAGCGAGTTTGGCACAGGACTCCGCGCCACGCCTATTACCTAACGGTCGCCGAAACTCGGACGGGCGTTTCTTTTTGGAAAATTCTCCAATTTTTCGCCGAGAAAGAAACCACCACCGCCGCCCGGCGCCGACGGCGGCCAAGGGGGCCTCCCGTGTTGTAGTAGTACGTGTGTGCAACCTCGGCGCGGCGTTTCGACTGTGTGACGTAACCGCCACGATCGGTTGTAATCTTGGCGCCAGCTGTATATAATGTCTATTTTTAAATCCATCTATATCGTGATGTTTCACACACCCATACTCGTGTTTCATTTATTACTATTACCAAGTTGTTGTTGTTATTATTATCGCGCACTCACAATACGGATTTCGGTTAAAATCACGCAGGCGGACATTAGAAGTGCCGACACCGTTTATCGGCACTGTTTGGTGTAGATAACCGCCTGTTAGTGTAAACATCGTCGGTGAAGAAAAATTGTGAATGTGCGCGGGGTCACGTAGGATATTTGTCGTGGTTGTTCGTAAGGATCACCTGTTGATCTATTAGAAATTTGATATTATTTTGTCTTTGGGTGATAAAATTAACATCGATAACTTTAGTCCATTTTGAAGGACTAAATTTCATAATTTGGTGACCTGTTGGTAAAAAATTTCGAAAGCCTCTCTCTTGTGTCAGTTTTATAGCATCAATGAAATTTTTCCAATGCTTGAAAAGGTGATACTCGTTTGGTTCCAGATCTGGACTATACAATGCAAAGGAAAAAGTCAAAATCTAAGATTCGTGTCGATCTTTAACGATGTGTGTATCCTGGAGTTGTCTTGATGAAATACGACACTCTTCCTATGGCCGAATTCTGGCCATTACTGGTTCATCGCTTGGTTGAATCTGGTTGTTGACAGCAGAGGTTAGAATTGAGTGAGTGGATGATTCCTTTCCAATCCTACCAAACACACCGAAAAACCTTTTTGGTTATTAATCCAGGCTTGGCGATTGTTAAGGCCGGCTCACCTCCATTGGATCAACTATCCTTTCTAATCGTAAACCTTTTTATTACCAGTCACCATCCGCTTCAAAAATTGATCGATTTTGTTGGGTTATAACAAAGAATCGCAGGCATCAACTCGGTCCAAAGGGGTTTTGCCTCAATTCGTGTGAACACCAAAATATCGGGACTTTTCTCAACATCAGCCATGTTTCCTGGCCAATCTTCAGTTAAGTATTCATATGCTGGTCCGAATTACAGTTTCCATGATTTTATCGACATTTTCGACGTCCTTATTATGAGTAACAGAAGCTTTGCTGTTGTATTAGACACTGTATTTTGTCTCAAAAACCACACAAATTTTAAGCAGCGTGTTCTAAATTTTTAACTGGGTTTTAATTGAATTTTTCTTTTTTATCTCTTTGAAACTCTATAGTATACAACTGGCTCGACCAAACACAAAACTGTTAAAGAACTTTTTGAAGCGTAATGTCACCTTTAAGACGACGTTCAGGATGACCTGATGCGACCGTAAAATATGGTTTACTAAAGAGAACCAGCAGAAAACGGTTTACTTCTGAATCTAATATATGTCGTTTAGACCAACCTCCAAAACGATTATAATGTTTATTATTTTTTTTTGATCGTACAGAAATTGGTCCATAATATTTGTCCAAAATTGATAAAACTTTGCCCAATAACGAAAACAGAACTAATAAAGAACTGATTTGGTCTTGAGACGCATTTAAAGTAAGTTCACATAAGAAACTTATAAATTTAAATGCTACACTATAAGTAATTGAAGCTGTTCATAAATCACCAGCGGATTTTAAACACTTATTATACATATTAAGTTCGGCGTTAGATATCTTACCTATTTGATAAACAGTTCAATGGTCCCAATTAGGACTACTTATCCTAGACTATTTTCTACTTAAGCAAGATTATGGCCGAATTCCAATTCAATACATTACACGTGTTGTGCATTCTGAGCATAGGCACTTATAAACTCCACTTATATTCCTTTTGAACATTTATGTCTTCCTATTTTTTATGATTGATTGTTAAAGCTATTACTTTGTGATGCATCTTAATTAGAGAAGAATTAAAATAATTTTCTAGTATCACAAGTTTTTCACATTTTAAGACGATAATATACGAATAGGACGAAACTAGAAACAAAAAAAATGAATAATTTGTGATTCTAGCAAGGTGTTTTAATTTTACATTTTTTTTGTTTGTTAAATCTTGACTTATTAATCAAACAAATTGACATTCCCGGGAAATTTATTGTAATGTTCGTAAAGTTTTCAAAGTTTCTTGATTATTCATACATTTGATCACACATATAAAAAACTGAACTTATCTTTTATCAAAACTGACAATTTCTAATAAATTTCTTGAATGTTTTGCTCTTAAAGCAGTTTTAAAATTTATGGTAATATCAAATTTCTATAGTCAATTGGTTATAAATACGCAAACAGTAAAAAAATCAAGGTGTTCCAATAGATTTTAGAATTTTCAATCTCAGCTTTAATCTTCTAAGCACAGCTTTTCATTGTATTATCAATAATATTGGTATATTGGATTCTAAGACTCCGGTTTGGTTCAGGAAAACCTTCTTCCATTGCCAATCGTTCATTGAGGAAGTTGGATTGCGCATAACTAAGCTATCTTGAATTTTTTGGAACATTTTTGAGAGTTTAGGAAGGTTAAGTAAACAATCTTCAAAATTCTCAAGTGAAAGAGGTATTCATTGCTTCAGTTTATCATTTTGGTGAAAAATTGGAACTGAAACCTTTAAAAAATAAATATTTTTTTGGTTTTATTTTAGATTGGGAATTATGTACACCTGAAACAATGCCAATTTTCACCTGTACATTCTCTGAGCCGCTAATACGTCTTTTTTTTATCTGACGAATCTTTGAAATATTTCCATCTAGTATGGATATTTATCAATGTAAACATTTTTTTATTATTACGCCGAGAGCCAAGCCTTCTTTCACGATGAATTATAAATTTAAATCGAAGAATTTCCTCCCGGGTAATAAATTAAATGCAAATTGAAAACTAGAAAACGTCGGGCGCGTGCATTCGATGCGACCGCATCCTTGTTTATCGACGTTACCAGTTTCTATTTTTTTTTATTTCTCTAAAAAAATTTTTGCTATAATTTCACATTGCACTATACAGTGTGATTTTATTTTGGCAGCGGGCTCGTGTTTCGCGGAATGACAAATTGGTGCGATTCTGGGAAGTGTCGCGTATTTTCGGGGCTTTTTCGAAAAATCTCCAAGCTGGCCCGCGGGCGGGTCACGATTATTTTTGGACGCACGCACACGTACGCGCGCGCTCGCACATTTTGGGTACCGCCGGCCATTCTAAAATCGTTCCGTGGCGAAAAATATATATGTACGTGAAAAAAAAAAACGCGATCGCTGGCGCCAGCCTCGCTTAAATAATTTGGATTGGAATTTTACGATTCCGACGCGGAATTTATTGGGCTCCGCTCAAAATTCGACACGCGCATTCCCGACCGCGAAATACAAAGCGTTCAGGATGAGAGGCGGCGTGAGATCCCGCTGAATTTATTACGCACGGGACGGTGTACCGAAATCGCAAGGATTTTTCCTTAGAAAGTAGCAGCGGTACTGTTTACAAACTCTTTGTTGAAATGTTGCAATCGGTTAGGTGTATGTAAGTTCTAAATGATGATGTGGATAATAGGTTAGGTTAGGTTGGTGTGGCAGCACCTCTTCGTGCACCGCGAAGAGATGCACACTTAGGCCTAGATAAGCCCGTTGTGATACCAATGAGGGACATACACGAACATCCATGGATCCGGACGGAGAATTCTTCCTTTAGAAAAATCCACCGCCCGGCTGGGATTTGAACCCACAACCGTGTGGCCCGTGAGCAGGCACTCTACCCACTAGGCCACCGCGGTCCCCATGTGGATAATAAGATGATAAAAATTTGAATCATGTAAAACTTTTGCCAATCAAAGTTAGTAGTGTTAAAAACTTGCAAATATCTTTGTTTAATCAATTAGGCTCAAGTGAGTTAATTTTGATCTAAATGAGTTGGTCATAAAATAACGGAGACTCTATGAATAAGGCTATGTTTTAAACCTGGTTTTAATATGTTTTTCATTCCATAGAAGAAATCATCGACGACATTGAAATCGCAATCAACACCTGCAGCAGAATTCCGCTCATCATCAGAAGAAGAGGTTTTAAAAAAAAATCAAGACGATTATTACTTATGTTTTTTTTTCTATATTTTTATTTATGATAACTGTTTTCTTTCCTGCGTTATTTATATTTAGGCTAATTTATATGGTCCGTAACTTTGCGGATGGACAGTGGTTTCCGCGATAAAAAAATAACGGTGGCGCCTGCTTTATCAGCAGCAGTCTCCTTTGATCTCGCCACACAATGCACCGCACAATCCGTTAAATAGATTGTTATTATGTTATAATGGAGACTTACAGGGTTCTTTTTTGTAGGCTTTATCGTCGAGGAGATTACGCCCTTGTGCCGACGTCGGACGATAAATCCTGTTAGGCGACGACTAACTAGCAACATTAGCACACCACGGGTTCGAATTACGGCACTCCAACACAATTACGCATTGAAACATCGGGTCGCATTTCTATTTATCGCACCGATGACCTTTTCCGCGATGTAAGCCGATTCTGTGAGATTATTTAAGGAAGAGCTTAAAAGTGAATCGTGACGACCGCCCCCACCACTAATAACCCAAGAATCAATGGAGTAGAAATTGTAAGGCTTTAGAATTATCATTTTTTTTTGTAGTAATAAAGAAAAATGTTGAACAACTTTGTACCCAATTTCCAAAAAATTTTAGCATCTAAAAACTCGATATGTTATCTGATTTGCAGTTAAACCTTAAATTCCCTATAATCCAATAAAATCTGAACGATGTTAATTATGTCGGCGTATAGAATAAAGGCGCAAAAATATCCAACAATGTAACCAAAACTGAAAAGTATAATTTATGCGTCGAATACCAAGATAGCCGAAGCATCTAGGAAAATTAAATTTCTGCCCGCACGTGTCGGTATGAAAATGATTACAATGTAACAGGCCGAACCGCGCGGATTGCCAAGCAATAAAGCGCGAATAAATATTGCCGAATAGCGAGGAAAAGTGTACGCGCCATCCATTACATAATTTGCAAACAAATTTTATAGTCGCGTCTGGCAATTAACTAGTAAAATGTTAATTAAAACCTCGTGCGCGTATTTATTCATACAGGAACGATATAAATACGCAAATACGTGTGCAAATATTTTTTTCATAAATGTAAATATTATATATAATAAACAAGCTGGGCTGGCGCCGGTTTATAAATAGCGGCCTGGTAATTGCTTTGAGAATTTCATTGCATATTTATATTGATAATCACTGCCGGCTAGAGCTTGTGAGGCCCCGTTCTGCTCCTCACCTCTGCCATTCATACCTGCCACCGTGTGCGCGTATCAGTCTCTAATTGGGAAGAGAGAACACGACGAAAAATGCCATTCCGCATTAATTGGATTGCGTAATTATTGTAATGTCTGCCTGTTCTGATTTTAATCTCTGCTCTAATTAAGATATTTCGATCCGAACGAGGGGGGAAAAGACGTAACGGTGCACAACAGGCCTCTTGCTTGCGTGCTGCTGGAAAAACTGGCGACGTTCGAGAATTTTCTCACTGCACAGCTAGGAATTTTTTGAATGGTCGGATAGTTACGTAAATGCCTTCTGAATAGCATCACTTGATGGTCTCATTACGGTTTTTGTATTGCAATTAACCTGAGCTGTTCAAGAATCGTTTCCTCATCTCACATCACAACAAAAATACTGTGGTTTATAGCTATGGTATCATAATTTATCCTTTTGTTCTCAGCACAATAAACTTGGCCATATAATTATAATTACACAAGGGTTCAAAAAATTCTGTTTTTTAAATCATAAAATATGGTGTTCCAAAAGAGTTCACATTTCTTTAGCTTTCTGCGAAAACGCAACAAATCCGAGGAGAGCGAGAAGTATGTCAATCGGTAGTCTAGCTTTTGGGAATTTAGTCGCTATAGAGGGTTTCTTGAAAACAGATCGCGCGTTGTACATGCGAGGATTTTACTAAGAATTTCACTTAAATGAAACGCCAAGAATACCTCTCATTCGAAAATAAGTGAAGACGTTAGAAGAGACCGATATAACTTTGGAAACGAAGTGCCAAGCAAGCAAAAATAGGTGAAGAAGTTTGAAGAAAGAGGTACAACATTTGTAAATCTAAAAACCGGCCAACCATGATCTCAAGAAGGACAAAGAATGTGGATAGTATGAACCAGTCTTTTCGTGACGACTGGAAACATTCAATTCGGTCAAGTGCTTTGAATGTGCCTAGATCGTATTTACAACGTATTATACACAAAGACCTAAAAGTAATCTCCAGGAGATATATAAATTAGTGTCCTGATCGCGAGGGTTTTTATTTAGACATATTATTTTCAAGAAATAAATTCCCGAATTGTATAGTTTAAAAAATAATAAACACATTTTCGATAGATTGCTAAATTTGAACTTTTTTGTCGTGTAGTTTGCCTTAATAATCTTCCAAAGCATCAATATAATATTCTGCTCTGAATACAATTACAACAAAAATCAACTTATAGGTGACTTGTGAGGTATGTTTGCCTCTTGTGAACTGCGGCCTAACAGATCTATTTTTCTACCCTTAAACAATCACTTCCCAAGCCATCACCACATCCTCCATGAATCTGGTAACTTTCTTGGGGGTGATGCTGCGCACTTCTTCGTAAGATAATCGGTCCCTGCCGAAATGTAAAAAACGCTTGTGAACAATCGCGACACAAGTGCATAGTATGTGCTCGATTGTTTCATCTGCCGAATCACATAATCTGCAGTTTACACTTTCCTCTTTTCCCATATTCCACAAATAGCACAATGCCCTGTCATGAGTCCGATGAAAGTTCTTAGCTCGTTCCTTGTGAATTCAAGTACCTTATGGCTGTGATCGAGTTTGATGAGTCGTTTTGATTGACGTAGGCCTGGTACATTGATCCAGTGCTTGCGTCTTCTGTCCTCTTCTTCATTTTGCACCACCTGTTTTCTGAGCGCCATGGAGAGTCCGCAAAACGGCTCTGGTCCTATAGCAATAAAGCGCGATTTGCACCTCTTTTTGCGAGTTCATCTGCCACTTCGTTGCCTTTAATATCCCCGTGCCCTGGGACATGACGGTCAACGAGTGGTTCTTCGCCAGTTACGAGAGGAATCGTCGACATTCCCAGACAGTCCGTGAGCCGTGACTATAGGCTGTCTGGGCAAAGGTATATACGGGCGCCATTTCCTAAATGGCGCTTGATATGCCCCTTGCCTATCAAGCGCACATATTAATTACAATTTCTTCCGCTTGCAGAATCGTAGATATCGTACCCAGAGCCATAAAGCTCCTGTGGTTTTGGTTAGGACCATAAATGCCTAACTAAATACCTCGGTTATTCTTGGCTATCCGTGTACCAGGCTGATATTCTTCGACCACACTCTTTGATTATCACCAAAGCCGTTTTGGGGTCCTCAATCAACACCTTAAACGGTATTTCGAATTCTAGCCTCCTGGGCATGATGTCCGCCGGTTTGGACAGGAGGACCGGATCGATTTGCTGCAGTATTTCTAAGTGTCCTGTGCAGTCCCCCGACAGTGTTTTCTTCCTCTAGTGTAGTCGGAGGGCCGCCACAAGTCCCTATTTTTGTACCCCTAGATGGATTGGCGTTAGGCTCCCGCGGTTGGAGTCGTTTGCATGGCCCCTGTGATGCTTAGTCATGTTAAACGTTAAAGGCTACCCAGCTTCTTTTGCGTGTCTAGTTTTTGGGTCTTTGGCTACCATACAAGGGCAGCATAGTTGACAATGGGTACCACCGCCAATCTATTCAGCCAATCCGTGATTTTGCGGTTTAATCCTCAGGTCCATTAATCGCCGACAGGCGTTGCCTTGGCCATTATTTTATCGACATGCTGAATCCACATCAGTTTGGCATCCAGAATTGTCCCCAGAAAAATCAACTTAGATGAACTAGATTATCAAAAAAACTAAATTTTCTCAATTATTGTCAAACAATATAAGACAAGCTAAAATTGTGTACTCGTTCTATTTATGTACTTTGGAAGTTCCTAGTTTTATTTCTTAGGAAACGCAAAGAAACCTAAAAGAGTTTAGTTTAAATTGACTTCGATCTTATAAAAGACTATTATTCTAAATACTATTTAAAACTCTTAAGAGTTTGGCTAATGTTAATAAATATCCACGATGATTTTTATTCTTCGTAAACTATTTTGCAGTTATTTGGACTCTTATTCTCTGCAAGGAAATTATTTCCAATAATCTAGAATCACTTTATGTTTTTGCGTATAATGCATTAAGAAAAATTACACGAATTAATAAACACGTACAAAAATTTAGACACCAAAAGACGAGGATAGTTTACAGCTTCCCAATGTTCTTTCACTCGGATTCACATGGATCCACTGTCAAAAAAAGACATTTGGCAGTTTCTAAAGTCTTCTCTTGCGATATAATTATTTACCTTCTTTGAGAGATATTTTTCACATTAGACTCATTGTGACATGGTTAATAATATCTTTTATAGTAGAAATAATAATATGCGAGGTTTTATTATTCCCTAATCTAAAAAGCTATTTGTTTGCTTGTTTTCCTTGAAATCCTATTTTGGACAAAAACTATCTCAGATCTCGTAATCTAGAGTAAGTTATACTCTAGTTGAGATTACTAATACTTAAGAACTCCTTCGGTCTTTTTAGAAAACTATATTTGTCGGTTGACTTATATAATATAATAAGGTTTTACCTGATTTTTGGAATGACATTTTTTGAAAAAATAAATGCAGAGCATAGACATGTTGGACTATTTCTCTTTATTTGATAGAAGAAGCTTTTTCTTTTATTTTTCTTGATGACCTATTTATATCAAATTAATTATCGATCCTGGTAATCTAAGTTAGGTTATAACCTAATTGAAATTTTTTAAATTTGAGAAGACCTTTGTATGTGTCAGAAAGGCTTTATCTGATATTTGAAATGACAAATTTTTGAATGAGATTAAATGCTCTATTATCAATACCAAGATATTTTGGACTGTTCTTATTATTTTGATAAAAGCAACTTTTTCTTTGAAAGATTCCATAATTATGTTTAATCTTAAGGTCATATAGAATATGGTGTAAATAGAATTAATTACTGGCAAAATGTGTCAAACGGTATTAAAAAGAAATCGTACAAATTATTTTGATAAACACGTCCATTAACTGGCGAGCACATAAAAAGATAACCTGATCCGAGAACTTCTTTAGATAAGTCGGGAAAGAGCGGCGTATTGATAAAATCTCGTCACGGTTATAAATAGACCGTGCGATATTTCGGTCTTCGGGTCCGGTCGTCCTTCTATCGCGAAAACCGAAAAAACCGGGGACTACCTGTTGCGCTCCTCCTCTAATCTCCGGTCGGGCGCCGAAAATTGTGCAAATTTATGTGCGCGCAAACGGCCCGCGAATGGATTTACTTATCGCCCCGTGTCGCCATTCGCCATTGATAAGGACTACAAACAATAATAAATAATAATCTAAATGTGCATTGGCGCCGTGCTATTTTAGAAGGCCGTAGGAAGGACATTCGACGGGTCGGCGCACCTTTTCTCTCCTCATCGTTCGGCGATTTTTCTGCTTCTGCTGGGCGCCCACGCGGCGAAGGGCGTTGCGGAATTGCTCAAGTGATATTCAACACCTCTCTTGCACATCGCGCGCCGTTATGTTTAAACGATCTATAAACAAACCTCGGCGCTGGAATTTGTTTACAAAACGGCACAAATTGATTATGTATCCCAAGCTACCAAGAGAAATATCAATTTGTCATGACAATATACACTGGAGCTCTAAAGTAATGCAACACCCAGAAAGAAAAATGTTTTAAATGCTTTTGTATTAAATTTATGTTCAGTTTTCGTGTCAGAACAAACCATTACAATTTGGTGCAGGTTGAACAAAAAATACTGACAAACATTCAATAATGTGTTGACCCGACG
Source organism: Ontholestes murinus (assembly GCA_963969525.1). Taxonomy (NCBI): domain Eukaryota; kingdom Metazoa; phylum Arthropoda; class Insecta; order Coleoptera; family Staphylinidae; genus Ontholestes; species Ontholestes murinus. The sequence goes on from OZ018396.1 coordinate 51,446,684, forward strand.
CATTTGTTGTAGCACTCTCTATCTCGGCGAGGCATAGATCGAAGCAAGTGTTCGATGTCTTCTTGTGGCAAGAGATCCCAGGCCTGTTGAACACAGATGCGCAATTGGTCCAAAGTTCTTGGTGGCTGTGACAATCGCTGATGTGTTGTTACAATGCTATCCCATACATGTTCTATTGGCGATAAATCGGGGGATCTTGCAGGCCAATCTAAAGGTCTACGCCAGAATTTTGTATAAAGTCCATGATTTGACGGGCTGTGTGCGGCTTGGTGTTGTCTTACTAAAAATGGTTTTTGGGATAGGTTTTGCAACAGGTTGTGGAACTTCAGCGAAGACTTCCCCTAATGAACACTAGGGGGGACTTACTTCCAAGACCTATACAGCCCCATACCATGATGCCAGGGGTATTGGCTGTATGGCGTTCTGAAGCAAACTCTACATTTTGCTTTTCACCGCGAAATCGATGGACACGTCTACGTCCATCATGGGCCCCTAGGACTCATCACTAAAGCAAATGAAGTTCCACTCTATATCCCAATTGAGTCTGACTTGACTCCATTCCAAGCGACGAGCTTTGTGCAGCGGAGTTATCGGTATCACCCAAAATGGACGGAACGCATAAAGGCCCATAGCAAGAACTCTTCGATTAACTGTTTGCCTAGAAACCAGACGTCCTGTTGCTGCAACAAATCTAAATAATTTTCTTGTGTTCTCCAAGAAATGAATAAGTAATAAGGTATGTACAGTTAATTTTAGACGCCATCTTGGGATTATAATAATTTTCTTCCAAAATTATTTGTTTCCTTGTAGCAAGTTTTGTAAAGAATAACATTTAAGAATAATTCGTAAATAATTTCAAACCTCTAATAAACATTATAGCTTCTATATCTCGAAAGAAATCATTAATTTTAGTAGTTCTACGATATCGAGTAGAATTAATCACCGCCGTATATTTATTGTTGTTCGAATAATTCAGGTACGGGCATATTTTCGAGTAACCCCCCAATTATGGAAATGTGGGTGTGTTTAAATATGTTAACGATTTGATGGAAACAGAACCAATTGGAATTATAAATCGTGTACTAGTTGGAACATTAGTAGTATCGGAATTAGGATGGTGTTGGTCAATACGACGGAGGTGTGTAGCGGTGTGCGCCGCGTGGGCAACTGTTGGTGTACCGTAGGTGTAGGTGGTGAAAAAAAAGTGTCAAGTAAGGATTTGAATCAATATTTGAGGTGAATTCAGGTAGGAGAGGACGTTTAAAGGCGACACGGAGAGCAGAAAAGCAGAGAGCGAGTTACGCTCGGCACATGGCTGGCGCCACACGAAACAAGGACGCCGCTATCATAATCGCGCCACACGGCTAGACAAGGACCATTAAAGCGCAGCCGATGTTTGCTCAACGAGGACGACGGCCAGATGTCAGGAAGGACGTTGTTGCTACAATGTACGAATCTACAAGAAATCGACATATTTTCCGCCTCGAAAGAAAACCCACCATCGATCGTTACGCGGCGCTTTTTCCACAACGGCGAATACGAAAATTAGGCCGTTGCCCCTTATCTCCAACATCAATTTCCGATAGTCCCCAAGTCGATTGACATCTATACAGACCTATATCATCATCATAATTTATTTACAATGTCGCCGTGTATATTACTACAGTCGCAACAATTTTTTAAAACTCATAATACATGATAATGAAGATTTTAGAAAAATGGTGATGTAAAAAAATTATACAAATCAACAAATCCAATAACGCCATCCCACAAAGCGAAGAGTCCACTAAAAGCGGATCGCGCCCACGTGGCCGAACGGCCGCACGATTTGCATAAGCTGGATTACGTATCAGCGTTGATATCGATGTGTAAATTAACTCAGCGCCATCCAGTCCCGCACTCCATTGGCCGATTATTCGCACGAACGTGTCTCAGACGTCTCCTGAATTCGACTTGGGACCATCTTAATTATCTCTAATTGCCACTGGCGTTGTTATTTTCATTCGCGTTAATTGAAATTAACGACCAGAAAAGCATAAAGATTGTTTACACAGCGTGTACAAATTTGGCAACATTCGAAGATATCATCTGGGATTCATGGATCTGTAATATCGCCTACAGAATTCAACATTCTACCAGAAAAAAAGCATTTCTTAAACAGAAACCATCATATGGTATTTCGGCATTTCAAAAATGCTCTAATTTCGATGCCTTTTTGATAGTCTTCACTTAATGGCTTCCGTAGATCACACTTTAAAAAGTATCCCTTTTAGACAGTAATAAGTCTAATTAAATCTTTAATTGTTAGATATTCCTTTTGTGGCTTCCTAGGATATGTTGCATTGTTTGCAGCCACTGGAATTGTTGAAGTAGATTCATTGCTCGGCAAGGGAAACTCGTTTTATAGCAACTGTAAAAATTTCAGACGTCTACTGTCAATAGTTTAAGATTGTGTTTTGTACAACTCAACTCCATCATTTTCGACCATCAGCTTCTGGATGAGTATGGCCGCATAAGTACAAGTGACGAACCACGCAGTGGACGCCCAAAAACCCCTACCAACGATAAAATAGTGGACAGGATTCATGTCCTGTTAGCCGATCGCCGACTGAAGCTGAAAGAGACAGCAGAGACAACACAGGCATCTTAGAAGAATGCGTTGGCCATATCCTACACGAAATTTCGGGAATGAAAAAACTTTCGGCACGATGGGTACCGCGTGTGCTCACACCGGAGCAAAGACAAAAGCGGGTGACCGTTTCGGAGGAGTTTCTGGCCAGGATTCAACGCAATCCAAGGAATTTCTTCATGCGTTTCGTAATCGTAGATAAGACTTGGATCCATTACTTCATACCGGAAACCAAGGAACAGTCGAAGCAGTTGACTTTTCTAGGTGTTATCCTCATCGACTATCTGCAGAAAGGAAGGACAATCACGGGGCAATACTAGAGCGATTTATTGACTCGATTCGATGTAGTATTGAAGAAGAAACGGCGTAGTTTGTAGCGGAAAAAGGTGCTTTTTCATCCGATAATGCACCGGCTCATTCATCCGGCATCGTCGCATCCAAATTGAATAAGTTGCGCTACGAGTTAGTCTCTCATCCTCCATATTCACCGGACCTAGCCCCCAGCAACTTTTTCCTATTCCCAAACCTAAAAAAATCGCTGCTAGAAAAGAGATTTTCCTCAAATGAGGAGGTCGGAAGTCATTGCCGCTACAGATGGTTATTTTGCAGACCTCGAAACATCCTACTTTTCCGACCGCTTGATGATACTGGAGTACCGTTTGAAAAAGTCTATTGATCTTCGAGGAGACTACATCGAAAAATAAAAATAAAAAACCACATCAATACCGTATTTTTCTTGTCGATTCCCGAAACATTTCAGTGCACCCTCGTAGTCAAGTGGCTGTGCGTGGAAGCATACAGTTCTAGTGTCATCAAAATGTTTGTGCAATTGTATGTATTTATGTATCAGATTAAATTACTAATTTTATTGGTTCAGTAAGTTGTACTTCTTTACCTTTTAGTTGGCGTAAGAACGGTAGTAACATAGAACTAATAATTTTTAAGGTGTTCAGTTATCAAACAAAATAATTGACCAACTTTTCTTAGATGCGGAAAACCGCTTTCTTTCGTATCGAAAAAAGGAATGCAGAGCTTCAATTATGAAATTGTGAATTATATAAACACGTTCAATCTTTACAGATTTGTTGCATCCTCGCTTAGTGCTAGTAGCCTTTTCCTCTACACCCTATCCACTTGCTAATGCAGCAGCCTTTACTTGCCAGAGATAATTGAACCAGGAAGTTTGACCATTAAATTACAGTGATTACATATTCATCCCATAGAAATTATGAGCATATATTTTATTTTATTCTTCAAACCTAACTATGTTTTTTGTTGTTTGTTATACAAATTTTCTGCTCCAATCTCTTGAAATTTTATTACCTTTCCTCGAGATTTCTTGCTTAATTTTGTCTGGCGGCATATTCCTCAAGATTTTTTGCTTTATTTTGTCTAGCAAAGTGTTGTTATCTATTCTCAAGGTTTCTTGCTTAATTTTGTTTAACTTCTCTCTACAAATTACGATGTATTGAAGGTTTTTAGTATTTGGGTTTGTCAGGGGGTAAATTACGATTATCTAACTATCTTTAAGTATGATGTAATTTTCCATTCCTCAAGATTTTATGCTTTATTTTGTCTGGCAAAGTGTTGCCATTGTTCTCAATATTTCTTGCTTAATATTGTCTGACTTCTCTCTACAAATTACGATGTATTAAAGGTTTTTAGTATTTGGGTTTGTCAGGAGGTAAATTACGATTATCTATCTTTAAGTATGATGTAATGAAGGTTTTCAGGATTTGGATGTACAAAAAAGGTGTTTTTGATGTATTCAAGCATCTTTAATTATGATGTATTCAAGGTTTGTAGTATTTGGATATTTTAGACAAACCAATAAAATTTAATTTAATTCTTGAAACCAAACTACATTTTTTGTTATTTTTTATACAAATTTTCTCTAGATTTCTTGCTTAATTTTTGTCACCATTCCTCAAGATTTTTTGCTTTATTTTATCTAGCAAAGTGTTGTCATCCATTCTCAAGATTTCTTGCTTAATTTTATCTGACTTCTCTAAAATTTAAATTGTTTTCCAACTTTTGTTATTTTAGATTTCAATAATTTTCCAGTGAGAAAAGTCACTTTTTTCTTGGTTTTTCCTGTTTTATCTGACCGAAAATTCACAACAAATTTTGAATTTTTTTTTTCAGAATTTCCAGAAGATTTTCTTTCAGTCACTACACTTTGATCTTAACCGTAGGCCAAAAGCGATCAAGTTTTTTTTCCCAAATTGTATCAAATTGTATGAAATTTCTCTCTCCACCATTTCTTAACTTATTTTATTATCCAGGAATTACACCTCCAGATTACAAGATTTTTCTTTGAGGAATCTAAAATTTGCTTTAGAATTTTCCAGCGTTTCTTCGACTTTTTGAAACATTCTTCAATACCTAATCACGTGAAAGTGAATTCCTCACAAATTTCTGTTTGTAAGTTGTTTGATGAAATAACCTTAATAAGACATGTCATATGTCTGCCATGCTGACTTCTAAATAAATCCTCAAAAAAGGAGACAAATGAACCACTATGAAGAAAAATGTAAATGATTTCGGTTGATGCCAGCTTCATAACATGATGTTGCAATCAAATGTTTGAATTCCCCAAGATGTTTTGCTTTATTTTGTCTGGCAAAAAGTTGACATCTATTATCAAGATTAAGATCTCTTGCATAATTGTGTCTGACTTCTCTCTACAAATTAGACTGTTTTCTAACATTTGGTCTTTTAGATTTCTATAATTTTTCAGTTTCCCACTTTTTTCTAGGAGTGTTTTTTCTATTTTATCTAATGGAACCAATTTCGAGAAATTTCGGAATTTTTAGAATTTCCAGAAGATTTTCTTCCATTCACTACACTTTGATTTTAGCCATAGGCCAAATTTGATGTATGGTTTTTTGTGTAATTTATTAGTTTTTATATATATTGCTCAGAAAGAAGTCCAAAGAATTAAATAAAGATTAAGTGAAAATATCAAGTTCAACTACATTTTCTACAGCAGAATCTTGGGTGAACAAAACCTTCGAAACATATTTCTAAGCCATTAATTCTTCAAAATGCTTCTTCATTGTTTTGCCTCAAGCCTTTCTTGGGTATCCCTTTATTTTTCGAACACAGCTTTGGCTGTTTGAGAAGACAGGCTTTAACATTTGTAATACAAAGTGGATACTGGTGATGAGACCTGGGTCTACGATTACGATTATAAAACGAAACATTAAAGTGCGCAGTAGCACATCCCCTTATCTCCAAAAAAGTATGCTTGCTGATGTTTCGAAGCTAAAGATATAATCCACAAGGAGTTTGTTTCTGCTAGCCAGAGTATCACAGATCAGTTTTAGGCTGGAGTTCTGCGCCATTTAAATAATCGAGTCCACCGTAACCGTCCAGATATCAAAAACGATTAGGACAATGCTCACAGGTTGCTCGCCGTTGCCGAATTTTTGGCTAAGTTCAATTCCTCCGCAAGCACTCTTCAGCCCTGACCTTGCTCTAAGCATTTTTTTCTTCTCAGATCAAAAAAGACCTAAATAGAGAGCGATTCGGTACGGTACAAGCGGTCCAGGCAACTTTGTTGAGGTCCCTTAACAGCTTTGCGCGCGAAGACTTGCAGGGAGTCAATGAACAATGGAACAAATGCTAACAGCGATGTGTTAGTTAGTATTTAAGGCTCATACTTCGAAATATGTTGAATACATTTTGTATCTCACACTAGTCTTGTATCAAACCATATATATATTTTGATCTGCCAACATTTATTTTTATTTAAAAATGTATTCCTTTCTGTTCGTCTCAAAATTTATGTTTAAAGTTATCAATAGGTCCTTGAAGGTGCTAGTCTTTTAGAAGATGGGATCATTTTTTATTAGCGCTAGTTGAAAATAAATTGGAAGATAAATCATCAGATAGGGTGGAAAAATTGCGGAAATTAACGAACAACGGTTTGCGGGCAGGAAAATTATACGTCGATGTTGAATACACGGCATGTAAATTCCCGCAGAATTCCGTGGTCGTTGCACTCTAATCTCTCACAATTAATTAATACTCCCTCACCTTCCGGTCGCAACGACAGATTCCTGTAAATTAACATGCGACCTCAGGGTTCATTCATCATTTTTCATACGTGCTTCGGCCGCGGTGCTTGTACTTTTCAATTCCACTTATGTGCATAATTTGTCGAGTGGATGTCCGCGGTTATTGTTATTTATTACACAATTTTATGTTTGATCTGCGAAAGGGAGGATAGAGGATGGAAGAGGAATGATTATTACCATAATTTTGCTAGTTGGATTATTTCGATTGATCAAAAATGTATGTGATGAATACTAGTATCTTAAATTACGATGTACTGGAGGTATTGGGTATTTGGATTTCTTATAAAGGGTAATTACAATGTATTTAAGCATCCTTAATTACGATGTATTGAAGGTTTATAGTATTTTGATTTATCAGGGGGTATATATGATTATCTAACTATCTTTAAGTATGATGTACTGAAGGTTTTCGGTATTTGGATGTACCAAAAAGGTGATTGTGATGTATCCAAGCATCTTTAATTATGATGAATTGAAGGTTTTTCGTATTTTGATATTTTAGACAAACCAATACAATTTTTGGCCATACGTGTAATTACCCATGGATGGCTAAAAAATGTATTGATTTGTATTCGGTCGGTCATTTACGCACAAAATGAGACAAATCAATACACTTTTTGGTCATGGATAGCCAAAAATTATATTGGTTTGTACGCATTGATTTCTTTCTGATTATCTTTAAAGATTTTGTTAGGATTGGTTTGAAGTTATATGAATTATACTTTGCAACCTAAACAAATCGGAAATATATTAATATAGAAAATAAATAAAAGCAACAATAAACTTTGAAAGAGTTTGTTTAAGTTACAAAACCTGCATTTAACTAAGTAAGATTTAAATTTTGAAGATAACTAAGACCAAACAGAATTCACTAAATGATAAAATAATTGAGTAGAACCGTCTAGTAGAGATCCTTATCAGTTCTATTGTTATCGAGTAAGTAGTAATAGAGTCGATAATTTTGAACTCTCTAGTTGACAGTTGACGTTGAAGTGCGAAATTTTTGGCCAGCGATAAAATTTTATTGTTATCGAGGAATTGAAATGTTCAATTAAGAATTGTAGACACAAAGTCGAGTGGTGTAGCACTCCCACTTTGTTTATTTACAACCAATCCTCATCTGCAAACAATGAGCGTTCAAGAACTCACAAATATTTGCAGCCGGTATTATCGCAACGCTTATCATCAACTCGTCGCCAATTCGCAAACAGCTGGGATTTTAATTGATTATACAAAAAATACTTTAACTAACATTTACCAAATCAAAAATATATTAGAGTCAATAATATCGTCATCCTGAAAGCGAAAAATTTATGGTTTTGTTAAACAACATTTCATCGAAAACACAGGTCTTTTCCAAAAAGTATATCTAATCTTAGTCAAAATGGCATTAGCCCTTCAAAATTCTTTGTTGTCGGTTCGTAAGTATTGTAGTGTTTCTAAAATATTTTTGCTAGAATGAGAAGATCATAGGTAATACTTCTTGGTCAAAAATTCGAAAAGCCTTTAAAAGAATTATGATAGTAACTTTTATTTCTGCATTTCGATCACTTTGCATTCAAGATGAAAAATGACGTAATCCTCAAACGATTACTTTCCAATTGCCGCCGCTCTGATCGCGATTACTGTCATTACTATTATTACCGGTAATAACTGTGTGTGTCTGTTTTTTTTAATTCGCGAAAAATGATGTCATACGGAGACACTTTCTTCTCGATTATACGTGGGCGGTTCTTGTTTAATGTCGAGTACTTTGCCGCGTGCATGGCATTATCTGCAGACATGTGTCTGTCTGCCGGCGGGCGCCATCAGGGTGACAGCGCCACCTGCACAAAACCTGCCCACATCGCGGGGCCCCCATGTGCCCACATCATCTCTCGAAGGCACAACGATATTAACGATAGCCGTGAAATTGCGTGTGCGACCGTTAAAGCTAAAGGAACATTTTCAACGAGCGTTCATGTTTAATAATGAAAGTGTTATTAACAAAAGTATCATCAATGTAAATGTTGACCAACCTACTTATGTCAATCAAAAAAGGCACCATAAATATAGTTAGCTCTTACGTATAAAGATGGAAGTAAAGCCAATTGGAAATGGGTTTATTTAGGTAACTCATATTTTCATTGTCAATTTGGGATATAGGAGGAAGTTGTAAATCTAGGTTAGTCTAAGTTATTGATCTGGAAAGCTATGCCTATAGGAAGTTTCATCAACAAGACGTGTTAGTACATTATCACTTCAATAATAACATAATATATTTCCTTGATAGTAACTTATAGAACGTTCTCTTATCTAAAATCAATAAAATACGGCCGTATCTTTGAGAGAAGTAACCTGACAGATTATACAACTTCAAAAATATCTCCAATAAATTTTTCCTTTTTCAAATTTCAATATTTCAATCTTCTACAGAGTTTGACTTTTTTGGGAACAACATTCTTTTAGATTTAGATTCGCTTCCAATTGTAGGAAATCACAATCAAAATCGAAATAAAATAGATCAGAAATAACTTGTTTAATCAATTCTTTCTAAATGGTTTAAGTAGTTGTATGATGAAGAAAATACCTAAATTAACGGATAAGATATATCTGCCGAGAATTTTTTTATTATAAGCATAATATTTTAATTATTTTTACATAAGATTCCCTATATTATTCCATCAATGAAAATATGCAACGAAAATTTTCTGAATTCGTTTCCGACAGTCTTTAAATGAAAAAATAAATCACTTCGACGCCGGAGAAAGGAGGAAACAATTTGGTAGACCGTCCGGACAGAAGATCAAAATATTTACAAAACAACTTTCTCACCACGGTTTTCCTGGCGTTTCTGTCTTGTTTGTATTTCGAAATGCTGAATGAATATCTAACTGGGCATAATGAAGGTGGTCGACGGTAGGTGATTGCACATGACATCATGTTCCATATTCCGCTCTCTCCACGCGGGCCCCATTCAAGGTGACCAAGAGTCCCCCTTGTTGCTGCTTGTGCGTCGGTCCCCTCCTGTTAGAGACCCTCAGGGCACCCGAAGGCGTGTACCAATACCGCAGGACGGTATTATCTACTAGTGATTCTCGCATTATTATTTTACGTCCAACCGAAATTGTATGGAAGAATTCAAACTTATTTAATATTGTTCTAAATTGTAAAATTATCTTCTCAGATAACCATAATTGCAGTTTGTTCGACCGTAAAAGCAAAAATTACATATATAAATATTTTAGGTGGCGAATAAAATTAATGTTCTGATCTGTAGCCTTTCAGCCAAAACCGTTTGGTTCAAAACAAACCAAATCAAATAAATCAAACATCTTCTATTCGAATGGCAGGTATTATTAAATAATTATTCATGGTCCTCCTTCTAGAAATAATCATTGCAAAGTCATTTATTTATGGAAGAAAAATATTTATGATGATAAATAAGGGTATTTGTTTCATAATTCAAATTTTGGACAAAATTGTATACATTTTGTCCAAAATTTGTGTTTTTATTCTTTTTATGATATTTACTCGTTCAGCCGTAATATATATATTTTCTTCAGGTTTTGCATATACTCATTGTTATTAATTTAAAAATTTTGATTGTTATGAATTTTTTGATACGTTCCAAAATTCCGTATGCTCAATTTAAACAAGTAATAACCGTGATTTACAATTAACATCACACGCTTGTGTTTGAATATAAATAGCGTTCATATTGTAAACATCAATCGGTAGTCGAACTGTGCGAATGAAAAATAAAAAAAACGGTAGAAAAACAAGTGAGCGCACATTGCAGCGCGTCCGCGATCATTTTAAAATGGTAATCACACGCTGCTGGTCAAACCATAACCATTTATATGCGAATTGCATTTATTAACATATAAATAAAATAAAACGCATACCTTCACCGTTCGTCGTGAGTGACCCCGGATAGGTGTCTCTACAGACTAGAGGAGCTTCACTAGGAGCACGATCTGTAAAAAAAGAAGAATACAAGATATTAACCAAAATACTATTTTTCAATTCTAACAATAAGTGATAGCGTTAAAGATAAGTAATTAGGATATTGAATTATTGTTATCTTGTCCAAAACACTTTAGAGATGTTGCTTAAATGGTATATCTAATTTGGTCAAAATTTAAGGTCTTGTTCTGAATACTTTTCAAAGTCCTAGGTCTCAATTTGACCAGGGTCCGAAGAGTTTTAATCTGAGAAATACTCATACTCAAAAGGTGGAGTCGCTTAGCGTCCCTGCACTGCGGTCTCTGTGGTCCTTTTGTGCGCATTTTCTTACTCAAGTTTTCGGTTAATAAAATTTAATTACTTCTTACTTACTTACTTGTCAAAGTCATAAGTTTCCATTTAAAACTTACGCTTTGGTTTGTTAAACATTTTTTGCTGTGGTTTTTGTTTTTTCACTGAAGTGTTTAAGTTGCTTTCTGAAGTTTTTGTTTTTTTACCAAAGATTAACGGTCTGGTTCGGAATACTTATCCTAAGTCCTAAGTCAATTAATTTTTTTAGGGTCCTAAAAGCTTCTTTACTAAAGTTTTTGGTTCTTTACTGTAGTTTTGAATTGATAAAACTTTAGGTTTAATTTTGAACACTTATCCAAGCCTTAAGTCTCAATTTAGCTAGAGCTTAAGTCTTTGGTCCATGAAATATTTTTTATGATTTTTGATTGATAAATACTGTTATAAGAAATACTTATATAAAATAAATATGTAAAAATAATATAAAAAACTAAAATTAAAGTTTATAAAGCTTTGGTTTGTTAGAAATTAATTCTTTGCCTCAATTTTTTGGTGAATAATCTTGTCGGAATTGTAAAAATGACTACATAATTTAAGAACCACCAAAGAATTAGAAATTAACAGGAAATCCTAATGATGATAAATCACAGGGACAGATTTTTCTAAACGAACACGACTATTTAGTAAATTACTTAATTGGCGCATCTCGCGTATAACTAAATTATAAGCCTTTTGCAAAAAAACGCGCCTATATTATTTATCACACGCATTTACCAGAAAATTATCTATAATATCCCCATAATCATAAAACTTCCTAGTTGAAATCCCGGCTTGATCGCTCTTCAGGACGGGTATTGCGAAGTCGGCGTTGCTCACTTGTTTTTTTCTTCTCCTTTGTTTTTGGCGCGCGTATAATTTCCCTCTTAAGCAGTCGTAAAGCGTATTTTTGATGCTCTTTGAAGTTGCCAGTTGCCTGCGAAGTAATTAAACTGTCCACCAGCGCCACCGATATGACGCAAATCGACCAAAAAGTGGTAAATACCAGAAGGCGCCGATTTAGCACTTTGTAATCAGTTCCGGGCTGGTGCGCCGCAATTATCGACATTAATTAAGCTAAGAAATTTCTCCAGTGGTGGTCTAAACCAGTTCGCCTCGCAAAAAGGCTACCAAAGATTGATGTCCATAAGGGCAACATGTTTTTGGTTCATCGGATACGCCCAAAAAAGAATGACCGTCGCCGCTCTTAATCAATACACGATCGTGAATTAAAGAAGAGTTTTGGGCTAATATTTTTTTTTTGTACATCGCCGCATGTTTTTGTCAATAATACATATTACAACTGTGTTGGTAGCGTGTAACGTTTACAAATTCGAAATAATTTGTAGCGGCAAAGAAAAATGGGAAGTTCTTGCCAGTAAAGCTGCCCACGCCGTGACATTATAATTATTTTTTTCGACTTTAATAAGATCATTTTCTGCGTCCAAGCCATTAAACATCTATACTGTCAGTTACGCAATGTCATCATCAAGGCATTATTATTATTGTTTCGTTATCTAAGAACGATTTATGTCCAACACTCGTCGCATCACCGTCTAATTTTGAAGCAATTTATACGAAAATAACATCAACTACATACCTCATACGTTTTCAAAATTAAAATAATGAAGCAATGAAATTACTTACAACACCAATAACACTTTTTTGATATTCATTAACAGATTATTTTCGAAATCGTAGTTTTTATCATTTTAGAATTTTCTCAGTAGACTTTAATTGCATAATTATATTTATTTAGAATTAGGCTGGTTTATTATACTGGTGCCTTCACAAAAAAACACCACTTTTGGCCAATTTTGTTCTTGTTGATCATGATTTAGAATTTCTTACTTTTATAATTCTAAATTCTAAAAATACTCATTTAATTTCCAAATATTCGTATGTATCATACGCATGGGCATAATAATCAATAAACACTTCTATAAATATTAAAACCTATTGGTGAAATTAACTTTTAGATAAGTTCCAGGGAATCGTTTTCTAATCAATAAGCAGAGGAAGCCTGAATGGGACAGTCTATAAATAAGCGATTAGATGTGTACACGTACGCGTTTATTTTATTAAATTTATGAAGTGGGTTTTAGTATTTTTGAGTGGTTCAAATGCAGTTAACCTTGGAAGGCTTTATCCACGTGTGAGGGGCCCCGCCGGAGCAGGAGGTCTTTGCTCAAAAATTCTAAACGAGCATAACGTTCGGTGCCCGTCCGTAATCGCTCTTAAGCGCTAATTAGTGCATCACCGTGGGATTTTCTTTACCGCAAATCGTTAAAGAGTTAATTGGTAATATCGAGAAATTATTGTTAGAGGTTACATAAAATGATGTTCAAAATAAAGATAAAAATGGACTGTATCTCTTTTTACAGTCCTCAAGTAAATTTTGATTATTTCGCGTACATTATAATTGTGAAGAAATATTTTCGCGCTTTATCTGTTGCTCCTACAAGGTTCCTATGCATTGGCCAAAATTTTTGCAATGTTTTTGCTATTAGAATTAAATTCCCTTGATACCTTAACAAAATATAGGCTTTAGCTTTTAAGTTAATTTAGGCAAATAACAACGGAAGTTATAATCGAAGTATCAGAGCAAAACAGTTTTGGTCTACACTTTCTTTGATATAGATATGATTTTTTACTTTTATTATTTAATTAGCTTACAAATTCCTATCAGCTTGATAAATATATAATTAAGCAATACTCATATGATAAGAAGTTATTTTATAAAACAAAAGAAATCCAGAAAGACCAAACAATGGTTTTCTATGAGTAAAATCATCAGAAAATCTTGATATATATAAAACTAGAGTAGAAAAACATTGAACCTGATGAACTCCTTTAGGGTCGTCAAAAGATCTTTATATATCTAATTAATGGAAATTTTATATAAAGTAAAAAAGAAAAACAAGAAAATAAAATCGTATTCATTTCTAAACATTCAAACTAAATATTGAAATATTAGTGCAGTTTTAATAATATTAATTGATAGTGAGAAAATTAAATTTTCTTAATGAGCATTTCTGCACTTATGTTTTACATTTTACTGTAAAAACTCCAGCTAACAGTTAAAACAACTACTCCCCGTACTAAAGCACCGCCAGGCATTAAATGACATAACTGTTAGCTGTCGTTACATGTCTGAAATAATATTCAGCACTTCTCTATGACTTTAATTAACGAAAAATCAACAAATTATTACTAACTTCAATTTTTGTAGAGTTTTCGATTTTGGAAAAAAATGTATAATATGTTTCATATTTTAGGTACAAAAAGTTATTAGTATTTTTAATTCTCAAAGGATTTGGAATTGAGATTTTTTTCTCAGCGATTCTAAGTAACAAAAATATCAACAAGTCATTAATGATTTCACAACTTTGCGGAGTTCTGTTTTTAGAAAAAATGTGCAATGTGCATGCAAAATCTTTTGATATTAAAAGGTATTAATACTTTTATATCCCAAAGAATTCAAAATTTTCTCTTTTGAGGGATATTTAGATGAATATTTAATAATAAGTATTTAAATAAATACATTTGCAAATATTTTCTTGATTTTAGAAAAAAATGACCAACATGCTTCCAAATTTTATTGATTCATACATTATATGCAGAAAGATATTAATAATTATACTTACTAAAAAAATCATTACTGACTTCAACGTTTTATAGAGTTTTTTTTCATTTTTGAAAAGTGTGCAATATGTTTCCAAAATCTCTAGGTTCATACGTAAGATTCAAAAAGGTATTCATATTTTTACAGTTGATGCTTGAAACCATTACTTTGTGATACATTTGGAAATTAGGACAATAAATAAAATGGTCATTTTCAAACTACAAACCGTGTGTGATAACAACAAAGTGAATTTTATTTATCGTCCTAATATTTTTACTTCATAACTTTAGGAAAAGTAAGAACACATTTAATTGTGCTTATTTAAAAGTAAAAACTTGTGTTTGGACGAATAACATTCGATCTGGTAAACTCCAGAAGGAGAGAAAATAAATACAATACAGAAAAACGTATTTTCCCGATGATTTTAAACAAACAGAAAACAACAAATCATTCATGAATGTCTGTTTCGTAAAGTGATTTTGGTAAAAAATTGCAATATGCTCTTAAAATCTTTTGGTTGATACTTAAGATGCTTTTTCTTCTTTCTGTTTTATAAAGTGATTTTGGTAAAAAAATTGCAATATGCTCTTAAAATCTTTTGGTTGATACTTAAGATGCTTTTTCTTCTTTCTGTTTTATAAAGTGATTTTGGTAAAAAAATTGCAATATGCTCTTAAAATCTTTTGGTTGATACTTAAGATGCTTTTTCTTCTTTCTGTTTTATAAAGTGATTTTGGTAAAAAATTGCAATATGCTCTTAAAATCTTTTGGTTGATACTTAAGATGCTTTTTCTTCTTCTACTTCTCAGAGGATTGAAATAATTCTATATTTGTCAATATTTAGAGTGTTTGTAGAGTAATTTTAGAAGACAAATTACAATAAGCCTTTAATATCTTTTGGTTAAGACTTTAGATGCTTAAAAATACTTTAAAAAAATCGAATTATTCTCTATTTAGTGATATTTAGATTATATTTATACATTTACCAAATGTATACTTCATAATTTTAGAAAATGTGAGAAAACAAAATAAACCTTTAAATTTCTCTTATTTCTTGTAAAATATCCCGTGCTTCTTTCGATCAAAATTTTATGTATATTTTTTTTAATAATTTGTTCGAATGTGTATTATTTAAGAAATAATACCAAAGATAAGTACATAAATAAATAATTAAACATTGTTTTAAGTTACTTCAGAAAAAAAAGCAATACAAATTTAAATATTTTATTCGGAAACTCAATATTAGCAACTTTAAAGTATCTATATGCTATTGATATCTACGTGTGATATCAACGAAGTAAAAGTTCTTAATCTTTAAAATGTACAACAAAATAATAGCTTCCACCATCAACCATATAAACTTAGTAGGTTTGCATAGATTAACATAGATTAAATTGGTTTCTATTACCCAAATTTCAAAAAAAATTGTTGAAGGAATGTTTGAGTTTCAAAAATTACAAGAGATGCCTAGGAAATAAACTAAATACTTCATATTCAAATAGATTCTAATGGTTTCTCTAACTCCTGAAGAATTACAACTTTTCTTGTTTGAGCGATTTATATTAATCTATGCATTTCTAAACTTCTTTTATTCCTTCCGTAAGGAAGTGAAGAGAAAAAAGCAAACCTATTGTTCTATTTTTTTATTTCTCATAGTGTTTCAAAGCTTTTTGTTGGTTATAGCAAAGGAAAAACAAAGTGACAAAGGGAATTAGAAACTGAACAAGTTTCGCTAAAACATGTTTTTACAACTAATAAATTATTTATTTTAGTAAATGTTTTTATTTGTATTTAAAATCAATTTTATAATAAAGCTGTACTGAAGAGAGCGAAAGTTCGAAACACGTGTCTGCAGATGGTTATAAAATTGAGTATTTAATAATTTAATTGCTTTTGCTAATTTATTTCTAATTACTTCAATCTAAATTCATTTCTTATTTCAAATTTATCATAGTATAGTCACTCCTAAAACATTTAACGTACATTCAATCATTTTTAGTTCATTTTACAGAAAGAAATACGTTCAAACTAGTGTTGCTTTGATAGCCTTGCTATTTTGTAACACGCAAATTACTTTTGTATCATTCAATGTCTGTCGAAGTATTAGCTAGAGAAGTAGTTGTTTCAAAAGTGATTTGTTTCTTGTAGTCTTAATAAGACTCATTTGTTGTAGATTTTACGAAATATTTTCGTGTTTTTTCTAATTATTAGTGAATTTTCTACAACGTAAGGACTTATATATTTTATTATTTATAATTTATATATTTTTTTAAATTTATTTAATAATTTGCCCTTCTACCTTTCGATATAGGGCGTTTCTTTATATTTTAATGAAGTCGAAATTTTTCATTACACAAATTTCTGTAGTCTTCATAAATGTTTTAAATTAGTCAAAACTCTTGATCAAAAATAATTGACTCCTCTAATAAATACGAAGTTAGAATATAGAATATAATATAAAATACTAGTTTGAAGTAGAAAGTTTTAAGGTTATCAAAAAATCATCTTACAACCACAACAAAAATTTAAAAAAAAGTTTAGATTTTAATATCAGTATGTTGTACAGTAAGTAAACCAAATGGACAGCGATTAAATTCTAATTAGAACAAATGATTTAACGTATAATTTTCCATAACTCGAATAAAAAGGTCAGCAGACTGACGTCCCGTCAATAAAAACGTAATCGATGTTTATCAGTTTCCAGAAACTACTCACAAATGCCATGCTGATAATTGTCTTGTTCCGAAAATAAACGATTACAACGCTTCAACTTTCCGACTTTTAATTGTTCGCAGAAATTTTATTCATAAGTATGTTAATGCTTTGATAAAAAAAAATAATGCCGTAAACTCGAGCGAAATTATAGTATATAAATGTAACCAAGCAAAAAAAATCAATGGATGCTTTTTGCATTTAAATGACATGAATGTTTTTTGCATTTATATTTATTTAGATACATTTTATTGGTGTAATGTATGAAGACGTTAAAATTCAAGCTTAGCTTGTAGAAGTTTAAAGTTACGGCCAATAAAATAAATTTTTAAAAAGGGTTTTGAAGTTATTTGAATTTAAATTTATTCGAGTTTTTTTTTTGCGAGAAAATATGAAAAAGAAATAAATTTACAGTGATTTATATCAAAAATTAGATAGTGTAACGAAGCGTCGGTCGACCTCTCGGGGGAGGCCTTCGTCCGATCGCCGTCATATGCTCCCGCGTGATCCGATTCGAGGACACTGCCAGGCGGGGAGTTTGACTGGGGCGGTACATCTGTCAAATAATAACGCAGGTGTCCTAAGGCCAGCTCAGCGAGGACAGAAACCTCGCGTAGAGCAAAAGGGCAAAAGCTGGCTTGATCCCGATGTTCAGTATGCATAGGGACTGCGAAAGCACGGCCTATCGATCCTTTTGGCTTGAAGAGTTTTCAACAAGAGGTGTCAGAAAAATTACCACAGGGATAATTTATATAAAACATCTACAGACACGTGTTTCGATCTTTAAGTTCTCAGTAGAGCTTCCAAAATTAAAATAGTAGTGATGATGGACACCTCTGGAATGGAAATGGCACATGAAGAAGAAGTAGAGCTTTCAACATATCGAACTTTGTGCCAGAAAAAGTGTTTGTGCGGGGAGTTTTTCTTCATTACTTTAACATGAAGAAAAGTGCTACCGAAAGTAATCGTATTTTAGTAGAGGTTTATGGTGACTATGCTCTTGCTGAAAGAATGTGCCAGAAGTGGTTTGCACGGTTTAAAAGTGGCGATTTCAACTTAGAAGACGATGAACGACCCGGGCAGCCAAAAAGGTTTGGAGATGAAGAATTGGAGGCATTGCTTGATGAAAATGCGTGCCAAAAGCAAAAAGATCTTGCAAAATCATTGGGAGTTGATCAAGTAACCATTTCCAGACGTTTAAAAGCATCGGGATTCATCCAAAAGCGTGGAAATTGAGTTCCGTATGAATTAAAGCCAAGAGACATCGATCGCCGATTCTGCATGTTGCATCGGATTGAACTGGTGATGAAAAATGGATTCATTGCGATAACTCCAAGCGCAAGAAATCGTATGTGAAGTCTGGCCAACCATCAACATCCACAGCAAAGCCGAATATCCATGTCGGAAAGGTAATGCTCTGTATTTGGTGGGATCAGAAGGGTCTGTTGTATTATGAGCTGTTGAAATCGGGTTAGATGATCAAAGGGGACCTCTACCGAACACAACTAATTGGTTTGAAGAGAGCGATTGCTGAAAAACGACCAGAATATGCAACCAGACAAGAATCCATAATTTTCCATCATGACAACGCTCGGCCACATTTTTTCAAGACCGGTTCAAAACTATTTGGAAAACAGTGGATGGGAAGTTCTACCTTACTCGCCTTATAGCCCAGACATAGCCCCTTCTGATTACTACTTGTTCAGATCAATGCAGAATGCCCTCACCGGAATACGCTTCACTTCAGAACAGTGTATCAAAAGTTGGCTCGATTCATTCTTCACCACCAAGCCGGAGAAGTTCTTTTGGGATGGAATCTACAAACTGCCAGAAAGATGGGCAAATGTTATAGCTTCCGATGGACAATACTTTGATCATTGAGTGACTTATTTGTACTCTTTAAGACTCATTATTGATTTACCAAATATTTCTAATATTATATTTTACACAAGAAGGCAAAATTTAATTATCATTAACAATACAGTGATGCCGACAAAGAAATTGTTGAAATTGTTTATAGACAAACATCTCAATTATTAACGAAGTATTATTATCCTACATTAAATAGTAAAATTAGATAAGTGTTAGATTTTAAACTAAGAAACGAATTTTCGTCTTGTACGTCTGTAGTTTTTTTTATTACTTTCCATCGCAACAAAAAGGTGTTCGTCGCTCGTTACTGACCGGCGTGCTTGTTCAATAACAAACACATTCCTAAAATACTGTCGGAGTGTTAGTCACAGCGTCGCGACGGTGCCTAGCCTGCCGCAGTCACGTCACGGCTAGCGGTCGCCTCCTCCTCCCTCATCCCGACACCGCGGCGTCACAAGTCACTCATTTTCACAAGATTTAAGAGTGTTTCGATGTACTGCTGAGTGAAGACGACCGGGGGACTTTTTATTTTTAATTAGACGCCGGCTTCGGGTTGCACTCCGGAATTTCAATTAAGGCGAAATATTCGTCGGCCCGTGCATGATTTATGAATCACAAATTCCCAACCGACAAACATTTTTACTTCATTTATAATCGGTCGCGACGTGCTTAATATAAATTACAATAGATTAAAAATATGTTCGTATCTTAGAAGACTATATTGATTGTTGGGATAGTGTCTTAATGTTACGTCTATCTGATGAAGTCAGTGTCTGGTTAAACAGTGTTGTGATACAGTAATAAAACACACTCTAAAATCCTAAACTGTGTTTTAATAAGTGAAGAAGAGAGATTTTTAGAATATAAATATGACGAGGTTAAGTGTTTTCTAATTGGTAATGGAAAAATTAGATGAAGTAAAATGTACTGAAGATTCCTGAAGAATAGCTCAAGAGCAACGTTTGGCAGAAACTCCTGGACTTCATACAAGACACAGGAGTACATAGGGAGTAAAACATCCAAAGGGGCACAAAAGGATCACAGAGACCCCAGTGTAGGGACGCTAAGCGACACCAGCTCATGAGGAAAAAAATGTACTGAACGTTTTTTCAAATTGCTTAGCCTTAATGGCTAAACTTCGCCCAATTTTGTGAGCAAATAAACACCTTTATTATTATTAATTATTATTATTACTTCAGTTGAAAAGGTGATAATCGCTTGGTGCCAGGTCTGGACTATACGACAAGTGCAATAGAACCACCAATTCAAGTTCTCCTAGCTTCTGGTGGGTCATTAACGATGTGAGCGGCTCGGTTTTGTCTGTAGATAACACAAGACCCTACCTATTAGACAATTTCGCCTCCTTCAATCTGCCTTGTAGTTGAAAGTAGAGGTTCGAATTGAGTGTTTGGCTTGATAGAAGTGGATGATTCCTTTTCAATCCCAACAAACAGATAGCAAAACCTTCTTGGTCGTTAATCTAGACTTGACGATCATTTTGGCTGGTTCATCGCGATTGATCCACGACATTCTTCGGCTTCGGCTTCATCTCGCATGTGATCAATTCTTCATCACCAGTCACCATCCGTTTCAAAAATTGATCTATTACTTTACGTTTCAGGCAATTACCAATTCGGTCCAAATGGTTCATCATCGAGCTTTAAACTAGCTATATGAAAATGGTTCTAAACGGTATTCTGCTAATCTTCAATTCCTCTGCGCGGGTATAACACGATAATTTTCATGATTTTATCGACACGTCAACGTATCGATGTTGTTTTTTGGCTTTCGTATCTAAGTGTGAAGAAAGGATACAATATTCTTATTTGTACATTTATTTGTTTGGATTGATTAAATTGTTGTTGATAAATGAAGGCCAAAGGTATAAATAGACCATAGTACATCCTTTACGCGTAGGAGTTGCGATTGTTGAAGGTACCAAAATAAATGTAGTAATAGTTTTTGGGGGCGATTTTTCGTGAAGGAGTAAATAGATGGCGCGAACATATTGCGGTCTGAATTTCCGTGGTGGCGATGATGTTGGCTAATGTGGTGCGCTTCGGAAGATACTAAAAATAAACGAATCTGGGGAAACAATAAAAATGTGGAAAGTGACAGTGATGAATAGCGAGGCGGCAAAACTGTTATTCTCTGGGAATAGCGAGGCGCCACGTTATTTAAACTCTTCGCTGGCGAGGTCAAACAATGCGCAGAACACTGGCGCTACTACGTAATCGCATCCGGAGCGCGGAATAACGTGGCTAATTGAGATCGAGGAGGGCGCGACGCCGCCGGCCGAAATACGGGGGGCGGCGCTCGTGTGTCGTCCCCTCGTTTCTTTCGACCCTTGATTGCTGGCCAGACATCGAGACATCAGGTGTCTGTGTCTACGCACCGCACACGCGGCCCTAGGAGCCCAGACCCCTCTTTATCATCCTGCGTGAGGCGCCAGACTCTGTCGCCAGTTGGGCCATTCAGGAGCCACCGCACGCCCTTTTCATAACAAACAAAATATATGCGCTAAGGCCCTATTAGTCATCCTGCAACCGATCATAACTAAATCAATAAAAATATAACTATCCAAATATTTAATCATAATGTCAACTTTTTAGATATTTGTATTTTAAAATAAGGTCTTAATTTGTTTCTAATTTATAAGAAAATGATTTACATAAAGGGTACTTACAACTTTGGCGAGTTTCTTCTTCTATGTTAGCTAATGACTTGCCCTAACAAGCCTTACGTCTTTCGGTTGCAATTTCTTTTCAGTTTCTAATGGCCTGCTCCTTTTTGGATAATTACCGACGCTTACTTTGCTTAAAGAATAAGCTATATATCAGCAAATCGCATGTTTATAGTTCCTTTATGCTTTACTACTCGTTTGTAGAGTACCCAAGCATTTATTATCATTTGGACAAGTAGGTGATAAAATAGACGTACACATCACGTTTTGGAACGATTTTTTGTTATTTCTATCAACAAGGCTTCCATAAAATCTACGCGTCCTATGTAATCTCATCAACTTTTTTTTGCTTTTTCTTAAATCTTTGCCAAGATGACTTTGGAAGTATTCCTACATTTGTAGATAGCAGGCAGATTTTTTATTATCTTTTCTAAACACGATATTAGTTGCAAACACATTCAGATATCTCTTTTTCTCTATTTGCGCATGATAACCAAAAGGAAGTCTTGACGAAATACTCTACATAATTTTGATTTATGGGAAGAATTCTACTTAATCCGGTAACACTCAGATTCTCTTTAGTGTATGATTTCATGGCTGCATTTTCCAACAGTTACTTCAAAGTTATAAGCACAGCCAGATACACCATCTAGAATAATAATTTGAAGTCTCACATAGCAAATATATATATTATTTTATAGAATGCCTACCCTTACTGGCATTCTGACCGTGGAATAGATTGTCATTTTGACACAAAGTTGTCATTCATAAACCCAATTTTGCATTTTACTATTCTTATTGGAATTCTTACATTCGTGGCGAATTTTATCAAAAGTTTTTAGAATTTACAAAGCGATACTATTTTGAAGATTATTTTGAAGTTATACTTACTACAACTACAGCTATAAGGTCAATATTTTCAAGTTCAATTTCTGTAGTTGTTTGAATTTTTATACCATCTAATTTTGAATTGATTAGACACTTGTCTGACTCTATTTGACCACTGTATCAAAAATTATAAAAGGTATTAATTGTAGCGTAAGCATGGGATAATTTAAAACCGTATTTGGATAATGATGTTAATATCTTTGGTAGCATTGTAGATATGTGTGAATTGTTTGGTTAGGCGCCAGGAAGCGACCGCACAAAGGCCAAATCGGGCTGTAAATAACGGTCTCGGGGCCTCTCTCTGCGAGCGCGCGCGCGCACTCTCGCACGCACGCACACAAACAAGAAGGAACACGTCGGCCTTGTCTTCGCCGCTGCGAGCGGCAACGTCGGCACCGCCGCACGGACCCCTCAAACCCGTGGAAAGCGGTCTAATAACCGCGGCTCACCTCGCGCGCCCGCACTATCTTCCGACGGATCTCCAAGATCTTGGAAGATTTCGTGCGTTTTATCTCCGTCCACGTTCTGTGGAGACCATCAACAGTTCCGGAACGAACGTTGAACCGCGCAACACTAATTTTAGATTGTTTATATGTCAATGTGCACAATGGCGCTTTCCGATCGCTACCCGGGAATAATTGGGAATGTAAACATTTACGAAAAAGAAAACCCATTAGGACTTGTTGCTCGAGCATTAGCCCTTATCCCACGAGAGTGCAACAAGTGGCTGGCGGATCACTGGTAAAGCGAAGTGACAATAGATCGAGACACTGACATAAATCTCCAAATACAGTCAATGCTATAATAAAACTGATTGTTACGTGCAACCTTATCATTATTTCAATATAACAACAAATATGGAGTATTTACTCTGCCATAATATATTCTTATGAGGTTTTAACCGATTATCCTTGAGGTTATCTCTAAAGGGAAGGACTACGTCTTATCCAAGTTAGGTAAAAAATTATTCGATCAAATTAGGTCAGTTTGTAATAAAAAGAAACACTATCTTATTTCAACAATGTGTTAAAATCTTGAACAGTAAGATGACTCGTTAAGGTGTTAAGTCTAGTTTAATACATGTCTAATAAGCATTATTCATATTAAACATCTTGATTGAAGATATTAGATTATTATATCTAATCATTATAAGATTCAAACTCCCAATTGAAGATATTAAAATGATTATTGCTACATTTTTTAAAGATTTTTCTAATTGTTACTTAACAAATAATCATGTTCATCTCTACAAAATCGTGATTGAAGAGGTTAGATCGTGATTATGGCTATTTTGAGGATTTTATCAGTTTTAACTTTATAAATTATCATCTTCATCTTTCCAAAATCTTGATTGAAGATGTTAGATCATGATTACACCTAAATTCTTGTAGGATTTTCTCCTCTCTACAAAATCTTAATTGATGATGTTAGACCACGATTAAAGGATCTTTTAGGTTTTCACTTACAAATAGTAATCTTCATCTCTTCAAAATTTTGATTGATGATGTTAGACAATGATTATAGACATTTGTTAAAGGATCTTTTAGGTTTTCACTTACAAATAGTCATCTTTATCTCTTCAAAATTTTGATTGATGTTGTTAGACAATGATTATAGACATTTGTTAAAGGATCTTTTAGGTTTTCACTTACAAATAGTCATCTTCATCTCTTCATAATTTTGACCAAAAAGTAAGACCATGATTATTGCTCTTTTTTTTTTAACAAATAAAGATTTTACTTTTTTAGATAATTGTCTTTATAGGTGTATTAATTAACAAATAAATAATGAATAAAATAAAAGAAGACGTTTTTACTTATAACTTCTCCTTAAAAACTATCTATCTACGATTATTTATTTCCGCCCATGCTCAAACATCTTGTGCGCAATTATACCCCACCTCCTTCCTTCACCATCACCTCTCACACCCGCCAATTATTCGATATTGGGCTTCCGATATATTTTCACTTGACGCAATATCTGATAGTGACGTATCCCATAAATATTCGGCCGGAGAACGCCGCTGGACGCGACGCCTCTAACAGTTGGTGAGAAAATTCTCGAAACGTCGAAGACATGTGTGAAATGTGTGACAATAAAATTACAGTTTGGGCGTTTTAATTTGTATGCATAATATAAAATTACAAAATGGGTATTTATACAGCACCCACCTCTCGGATGCCGGGGAGACGACGGCGACGGCTTTCGTGATGTGTATTTTCGTTTTAATGGTGTCGCCGCGGTAGGTGCCCTTAAATAAATATTTATGGTGACTAAAAATGAGGCGTACATAAAATGACAGCGCCATCACCCCGTAAACATATCTTCTAGTTTCGGTCTCAATTTACTCTCAGGAACACATATGCGTTGAGAAAACAATGAGTTGCTTCCCCCATCATTATGAATGAGTCATAATTAGATCAAAAAACGGTCGTTTAGGGCAAAACAAAACAATTATGCTAATGGAATAAAAGAAAAATTGGTGTTGATATAAAATAAATTCTATTGTTGAAAAGTAAACTTTTATTTTGATAACCAATTTTGAATTTTAAAGAATGTGACACATTTTTTGTTTGAAATGCTCTGTTGTTTGTCCAAAATCTTGGTTTTACTTTAAAGAAGATAGTAGATATCGTTTTGATGTCTTTACTTCAACCTTTCGACGATTGGATGAGTTTTGGACTTCTGTAAGGTTGAGGAAGTTGTAATTATTTGGGGTTTAAAAAATTCCTTTTAAGTGTTCATTTAATTTCTGTGCAGTTAAAACTTTCACAGTTTTTTTTTTGTTTTGCAAGTTTTGCATAGTAAGCTTGCCATTATAACGGGTGTCCAACAATTATTGCAGTCCCGGGTGGCGTTGGAATAAAAAACGTAGGTCGATTCTTACATGTTGCAAATAAATGAACTGACATTTTTAATGCACATTTAAGTTGTGTTTGACAATTAAAATGTCAGTTCATTTATTTGGCACATGAAAGAATTGACCTACGTTTTTGATTCCAACGCCACCCAGGACTGCAATAATTGTTGGACCCCCGTTACAAACAATCAAGTTTTGCATAGTAAGCTTGCCATTATACAAAAAATCAAACTTTTTTGCTGGTAAAAAGGTAAGTAGAATGTTTCGACAACAGTTATACGAAATGTTTTAGATTCATTTAGTTTCCTTGACAAGTCATATATCACGATGTTCCACCGGAAGATGTGATAGTATACATTCCTTTCTCATGTGGGCAACTATCTCGATTCACTCTTCCTATGAACCATTCTGTTGCCTAGCATTTGTCTATCCATTCATTTAGCGTGACTGGTGTGCTTGGAGGGCTTGTCCTACGCTGTTGGGTAAGGTTTTGTTAAAGGTTTCTTAGTCCACAAATTTAGTTAGGGACAATAATTGTACGGTTTGCTCAAAGTAGAGAGTTTCTCCCAGACTTATTGTCCCTAACTAAATTTGTGGACTAAGAAACCTTTAACAAGACCTTATCCAAGTTTGTCCCCGACTCTCTACTTTGAGCAAACCTTACAATTGTTGTCCCTAACTAAATTTATGGACTCAGAAACCTTAAAGATACCTTATGTCTTTAACAAGACCTTACCCAACAGCGTAGGACAAGCCCTCCAAGTACACCAGTCACGCATAGAGATTAGATGTTAAGTCAGTACTCCATTAGAATGAATATTTGTCTGTGATAAGAAAATGCAAAGACTGAAAACCTTGATCATCTTTTTGGATGACAAGAAAAAATAAAATCCTCCGTGAAAAGAATTTAAAAAATATTTTATTCAACAAATCCAAATTGTCTCAACAAGATTATCCGTTAAGTCTTCAGAACTAATTACCCATACGTCAAGATCAAATTACGACCAATTATAAGGCACCGTGATACTGTGTTTATCCTCTAACCCAAATATATTATACTCTTTTTTTTTGTAATCTTGTTGGTCAATTATGAGCGATTACCGTGAAGGATGGATGATTTGTTTGTGCAAGTCGGAGAAGTTTTTTTATTTGTAAATTGAATTATGTTGATTCTTTGGAACGTCTAAATTAAATATAACCGAGAGCGGCAATCAATCTTCTTTGTGCCATCAAATTGGACACGATCTATTTGTTCCCTTTTGTTGTCGGCCGAATGTGAGTGGTTATGGTTTGGAGAATGCGCTTATTTATAAATACGGAATACAATGTGTAGTCTTATTTGTGGGGCCATTATTCGTCCGGTTGTGCGACAATTTGTCGTCGGGCGACGGACGAGGAGGAGAGATAAGGCGCCACCAGTTTTACGCCGGGATTTTTTTTTTCCAGCAACGGCGATCCTCTTGGCGCCGTTATTGTTGTATAAAGTGAATTATAAGTGGGTGCGTGAATCATTTTGATTTTTAATGCAGGTGACTTATAGGTCATCGTCGGATTTGTTTGTTGTGTTCCGACATACCGGACCACACCTTCTTCGGATACCTCTGAAGTACGGACGCGGAGCATTGTCGTTCGTGTGGGTTGCGTTACGTGTGTCTGTAATAATCCAGTCATAAACATACGTTCGCGAGATTAATTGGAGTATAGATGCGAAATCATAAAGGTCTCAATTAGAACTTGAGTCTTATTTTGAACCAAACAATATTTTTTGGGCATTAGAGGTTCAACGACCAGTCGATTGCCTCCCTTAGAAAGAAAAACGTGTATTCCTCATCTGAACACTCCACTATGAATATTTGTCTTGTCCACGGGATGGTGTACAGGAATTCAAGTACATAAATTTGGGATCCCGCTGAGGTGTAAGTTATGCGTACACTTTCTATTAAGCCGGAATAAAAACGCGTTAATGGGAATCTTTAAATTATTCGAGCCGGCGACAGGAGGACCAGCTCAGGAATTTACATCTGGGCGTGCATAATGTCTAGTGCTTTTGATTGATGCTATCCTGACAATCAAATTACAGACTGTTGAGACTGCAAGTGACATAACGCGCACGCGGTGTTATTGTCCTGAATTAGAGGACGCGGGCCGGCAAGATGGAAACGCAAGTGTGCGTCTATCTACTCATCTGCATCTAATCAATATTTTAATTAAAACCACCTTAACCTAATAATACTGGTAAGAGCGAACTAATTATGCCTCAACAAGTCATTTCAGGCCAAAAAATTGATAATCAAACAATCGTTAAAAATTACAAGTCTCTCTCGAGATTCTGTTTACATTTCGGAAGTGGCGTGACAACAATAGCCATCTGCGGAATGCCAGCTCGGATAAGAAGAATTCTATATCTGGAACACGTACGGCACACACAAGCATACGTACACACAAAAGCGAGTTTCCTAGCGAGCAATACTCGGCACATAAAAATATCAGCATTGAAACCTGAGCGAACGGCATCCAAGCGGCCTTGATGACAACGTCAACTGTACAGAGTGCGTTGAGCTTTGCAAACAACATTACCTGGCTCATGTCGGCCGTTGTTTACCTTTACGTAAGTGCTTCCATTTTCCGTGTGATCCGATGAAATCCTCGTCACAAATCTACGGCACGTCCTCCAAAGGGATCTATTCTATTTAATTGGCAGCATCGTAGGACTGTTGCGTACAATTGTGTCCAACAAATCAAATCAAATTAGAAATGGTAACGTAAAAGTTTTTAATTATTTGATTTCGTAGTATCAATCAAATATTTAGCACCTAACGTTAAGAGTTACCTGTTTTGGTTATAAGTATAAGATCGTACACCTTTCTTTCTCCTGTGGGCAACTATCTTGATTCACTCCTGCTATGGATCGTATTGCCTAGCATTTGTCTATCCATTTAATTAGCGTGACTGGTGTGTTGATGCCTTGTCTTACGTTGTTGGATGAGGACTTGTTAATAGCTCCTTTAAATAAGGTGCCTTTAAGGTTCCTAGTCCAAATATTTAATTAGGGATAACAATTGTAAGGTTTGGTCAAAGTAGAAATTGTACATGTTTGCCCCTTTTTGTGACTAGATGTTGAGTTGGTACTCAATTAAAATTAATATTTGTCTGTGATAAGTTAATGCAAAGACTTTGCCATGTTGTTGATTTTATAGATTTTAATGTTATTCGACTTGTATATTTGAAAACGTTGTTCATCTCTTTGGATAACAAGAAAAAATAAAATATCTGTTTTTGTTTTAAGTATAAGATCGTACAATTGATTTATCACAAGATTAATAACAACGAACTTTGAGCAACTTCATAGAAGTATATTTAACACTAAGTATGAGGATTACGCCGCTAATTCGTCGCCAATTCATAGGATCATTATTCGCAACCAGTTCATCAACTCCCGTTGAATATTCTTCAACGCTGCTTAATCCAAAAACAATTGACAGTCAATTCATTACTGAAAACCTAATCAATTCATAATTGACTTAAAGAAATTGAGTCATCTATCGCCAATAACTGCTATTGCTAAAATCAAGAACCTAACAAATAACAAAAACTGCAAAATAATTCACCGCAAATAATAGATCAACACCGATTTGTCACCAAACCATCAGAAGCTCCTAGCATGTCTTACTGGCCAGTGGGTGGATGTGGGTTTGAGTGGAAGAACACTGGAAACCAGTGAACTCCGCCCGTAATTTTTGCTGTCTAAATTTGCGTACGTGTTTCATTAATTTCTGTATTCTTTGGTAAATGTGTTATAAGCAAGAAGAATAAAGTTATAAAGAATAAAGTATATACAATTAGACATCTTCATGATTCATTTAAATGCTTCAAAACATATCACAAAATACAATATAAATGTAGCAATAAAAACTTACCCTCAGGTTTAAAACTATCCATGGCACAGCGTGAATAAGGAGGTGGTGGTGTCTCTGCAAAAAGAAAAAATTATGAGTTAAGTTCAAACATTTCGACGCACAAATTTATTAATAAAACTGAATTCAAAACGAAAATTATATCATAATCGATACTTGTTCTGCTACTTTCTTAATGGAATCAAATTTTTAAATTGGAAGAAGTAACTCTTGATATGTTCCATTTCTTTATTTTCAGATAACTGACACGTGTTTCAAGAGTTTTACTTCTCCCAATTTGAAGATTATTTCTTTGTGGTGTTTAGACAGTACGCTTTTATTAATACTAAATAAACATCTTCTTCTTCGCAACACTGATTTCGTAAAATTATTATATATGACTATTGACTATTAAAATCTTTATAATTATCTTTGATACAGAAGATTCCTTGTTACATTTTTTGGCCATAAAAAGACATCTTCATACCTGATCTGTTTGTTGCTAGATGTCATTGATCAGTATTAAAGCCCCGAAACATTTTCAGCCATCTGGCGTCTTTTTCTTCTTCATTTTTGAACTGAAAGAGTCTTTTAAAAGCACCATCGTCAGTTCCACTTTGCCACGCACTGTAATTCTTTCCTTACCTTACTATGGAGTAATTTTGACAGTGCGAAAAGCATTTTATGATCAACTAGAATTTACCTAGGTCATAGGTTGAAATAGTTACCAATGTTTCTAGTCGTGGTAATTCAATTCTTTCTTCCAGTATCTGCTGTGACCTATCATCACTATGGATTAAACAAACGCACAATATTCTAGCAGCACTTCCTTCCTCAAATGTAATTCCAAAATCTGTAGTAGTATCAATATACTGTAAAATTTGATGTTTTTTCCCTCAAATTTAATTTTTATAATATAAGAGAAGTTTACCTTGGGAAGGCTTGAACGATTTGATGTTTTGATTTTGTTCATTTTAATATTTCAATTTGAAACGCCAGTCTAGACCGAACGAAGCTAAGAATTTGACAAATAAATAATGACTAACACTTCCTCAATTCACACTATTTTTAGATTAATTCTCACCACTTTACATATTCACATTGAATAACAATGAACCGGTGTGGCAATAGAGTCGTTAGGAAGCAAGCGTACGCAGGTTTATCCGCGCGGCCATAAATCATAATAAAGGACAACAGGTTCTTGCGTTAAGTTATGGTAGCTGGGGATAAGTTATTGTCCATCCTTTGGCCAACGAGAAAAACAAAATTACGCGTTTCCTTGTAAACGTCCTCGCTATTTACAGTGACCGACGTTTTTCAGATGGGAACGATTTATCTTTATTCGCTTGTGGAAATTGTCAGTTACACCACCGTAAATATCGTCTCTGCATCAAATGTATCTTCATCAAAAGCGGCATTGTTAGACAAGCCGCAAAGTCTTTGTAAATAATTTGAATTCAATCAGTGGATTATCTCGTCGTATTTTAATTAAGTATTTTCAACCAATTGTTATAAGGCATATATTATATCTTAAAATGCATCATGAAGTGAAAGCCTTCATAATTACTTATTTGACGTACGTAAAGAAGACGGCCCTCACAGGAAAAAAATCAAATCTAAGGATAGCCTTTTTGGTATTTGTTATAATTGTTTAAGAATATATTTTCTCTAAATAATCAAACAACGTCATTTTCTTATGCACTAATTTAGATAAGAAGATTTTGCTAGACGATCAAGAGATGTTTGATCCCTTATCACTTGGTAATGCTGAAACCAGAACATTATGGATCTCCGATTATCTTAGGCTATAATCCCAATGTTCCTAAGGGATTAAATTTATTTTCATATACATCACATTTCAAATTCTAAAAATTCAACAATTATCTATTGTACTACACCTATGACATAAAAAAGAGTTGCCAACAAATTTATTTATTGTACACTTATAAATACTTAGGGTTTCCATAAATACACGAATAAATAACTGTTATCACTATTAGATTTATGTAATTACAGGTCGTAGAATAGAGGTAGTAAATATGATACCGAGATAGGTACAGGACAGGAGACGCCGTAACGACATAAATCTGAAATGCAATCAAAAACTAAATATAGAACACTGTGGAATTTCGATGGCATTAACTACGTTACGAAAACATTCGAGATTACGCACTTATCATCGAAATCTACGTTTTCGGGTTTATCGCTGGCGATAAGATAGGCGCGCGCTCTGGGGTCCGGATAGGTTTCCCACTTGTTGCTACTCGTCGATGTGTAGGGTCAAATATATATTCAAATTCGCTATCTTCGGAACGCACCCTTCCTCCCCAGCGGCCATTTGCATAAACGCAGTCAATTTTATAATGGCAATTTACGGAGGGTCCATCCATCTCCGGGAGACTGATTTGTGGGAGGCATTATCATAATTGGGAATTATGGTGATGTTGAGAAACGGGGATCAGCAGATTTTAGGAAGGAGGATTAATGTGGCGGCCGAGGCCATTCCAGGTGATGGATGAGGGTAATTTTAGTGAAGGTCGCAAGTGCAGTTCCATTCGGAATAACGGACTGCCAAGTAATTGAAAGTTTCAATTCGAGCAGTGGATTTAGAATGCAATTCTATATTTACGTCTGCACGGTTCCAAATAAAATATTATCTATGGCCAATGTTATTTGGATTAGTTTATAAATAAGTTTTGGACATTAAATATATTTGGGTATTTAGAGGTGGTGAAAGCTTGTTAACTTTTAAACAATGTATTTAATATAAGTTAGCTTTGAAGTATAAATCCAAACTTAAGTTTAGACGATAAATAGAAATATCTTTAACGCAAACTTCAGAAATTGTAATTTGAATAAGTTTATAAATGATATAAGTATTGATTCGATTATTGAAGCTATTATTAATATCAGATTTTATTTTTTAATAATTTACTTTAACAATAGACATTTTTGGATTGATATGAAATGATTATTACAGCAATTTGAAATTGGTGATTGCAATTTTCTAAAAAGAATCTAATTTTTAGTAATATATGACAGAGTGATTTAGTTGTAAACATTGGACAAAACTGTCAACTTCCTTAACGAAAAATTTATAAACTTTTAAGAAGAAGAATTTGGTCTACTTAAAGTAAATTGTATTCAAAATATTAGCACATTCTTCACAACCTGATAGTAATGGTCTAAAAAATACAGATTTGGTTTGGATTTGATTAGCTTTGGATTTCAAGGTAAGAAGCTACAATGAACCACATGCGCCCCTCAAAGGTATCATGAAGATATCAAGAATGGGCGAAGATCATTGAAAACCAGTGATTCTTGCGCTGTCTAAATTTGTGTACGTGGTTCAATTATTAATGCATTATTTTGTGATTTTTTTTTATAAGCAAGAAGAACAAAGTTGTAAAGAATACTTCATTGTTTACAAATCATATAAGAAGAAAAAAATAACATTTTTGATTCTGGTCCTCCAAAATTCTGTTGAAGGCGTAATTGCTTTGATTAGTTTGTACTTCGCACACAGCTTTAACTTTCCAAAAACTGATAAGGTAAAGAGAGTGCTAATTCTATTAGAGATATGTACAATGAATCATCTTTGTTTAAGTTAATTTACTATAGGACTAACTAGGATGACAATTAGTTCTATCAGAAGTCCATTAGAGACTTTTAAAGTCAATTCAAGATATCTAATCCAGCTCCATCATTAGATCAAAGAAACATGTTTTCAGTTAATTTTCTTGTCTGAAAAATTCTGATAGGTGGCATTATAATCTTATATGGTCTACTGTTTGGCCAAATCATCCAAATCATTATCTTTTTTAAATGATGAGGTAAAGTGAGAGCGAAACTTCTTGGATATATCTTGATGACTTATAAACTAGCATCATAAGAGTCAACGAAACATGTTTTAAAAATCTGTTATAGACCTTCGGCTTAAATCAACTTCATTACAGGAATCAGATAGGTTGAAAACTTTTTCAGTTTCATTAGGGGTATATAAGAAATTTTTGAACATAATGACAGACACCTTCATGATATTTGTAATACATTTTATGAGTTAAACATTTTTGACAACTTTTGACAAAATAATGAAGACAATGAAAATTCGTTTTTTAACGCCCAAAATAGATCAAAATTTGTAGAAAGATTTATATGAGTAAATAAAGCAGATATAATAGAAGCATCCTTATTTATGATCTTAGGGCTGGTCTCTAGTATTCTCCTTTTCTAAATTAGACTTATCAAAGTTTAGAGAAATCATCACCAAGTTGGTAAATTGATAATACGTTTACAATTGTTTCCTACTGTTGAATTCAAATGAAATATTTTTAATCATAGGATTATAATAGATGCAAGGAAGCCATCTATTACAAGTGAATCTAAATTTAATCCTCGTGAGAAAATGTAGCGCTGTTTACATACTTTTTCTTCGGTATTTTGGTCGGGCCGTAATGGCCCCGAAAACTATCAGATCTATTAGCGTCGTGACGACTTTACGGCGACGCCTCTGCCGATATTTATTACCGCCAGGTACACATTTCGTAGCGTCGCGGCGCTAGGCGCAAAATAAAAAATTACCGAACCGACGCACGTCCACTTAAATCAGTGCCGCTTTAACGGCGCTTCGACTTTTACGATTTATTTTTTTTATTCTCTCTCTCTCTCTCTCTCGTGTATTTTTAACGCCACTATTTTGAAGTAAATCAGGGGAAGATGGGCGTATATATTTAGTTCGATGGTGGTAACATACGGCAGACATCTTCCAGTTATTAATAAAAGGTGCGGAGAAAAATTGTCCAAAATCGGGTTTATTCCGCCATTTTCTAGCTTTACTACAATCGATCCTGGCCTCTGGGCGGAATCCGGTTTGGCTAGGCCGTTTCCGGTATGTCTATCTATGTGCACTTTTGCCTACATCGCCGAGGCGCATTCTTTACGCCGGCGAGAAGATCGGAATGCTCGCCGGCTCCATACATAATCAAAATATTTCCTTATGTGTCAATAATAAATAAAGAAATTTCCACACCTTAAAATATGAAAATTAATGTACGGTAGAAATTGTACGTGTTCTAAATACCAAATGATGATGTGATGACAATGTTTAATTTTTAGATCTTTTTGGACCGCACAAGTTAAGTTAGTTTAAATATCAAAACTTTTATTCAGCAATGATTTTGAGATTTGTTGTGTTGATGAGAGTGTAAAATTTGAATTTTGATTGGCTTTAACCTAAGCAAAAATGTTTAGATCTTTTTAAACTACACAAGCCTTTTCTTCTCATACAATGCTGTTACTTCCAAGTTAAATTAGTTTAAATGTCAACTTTTATTCAGCAATGATTTTAAGATTTGTAGTATTGATTAGAGTGTAAATTATGAATTTTGATTGGCTTTAACCTCAGCAAAGATTGTTTTATATTTTGGTATTTTATGCCTATTTCCACTGTATAACCCTAAGGAGTTTTTAACTTAAACCTTAATCAAACAAGAGAACTCTTCTAATAATTTAATTTAAACGGAGGACAATGAGGTCACACCATGTAAGCTCTTATGAAGGCCAATCATCACATTACCCAATTTTACGATTCGGCAGGAGATCATGCTTTCCATGTTGGTTGGTCCTTGTAGCCTATGGCCTTTTGACTTAGGCATATGCCATTCAGTCACGACATGTTTGTATTTGATAAAATTATATTTTTGTTTGGTTGGTCTTGATTTTTGTTCGTTTTTGTTAGTTCATGTTTTTCGTCATTCTGCTTTCATATTGAGCCGCTTCATGTGGAATATGTTAATACTTCAAGGTGTTTCTTTAGCTGGTAGAACCCAGTTAGTAGGGTAATTCATAAATGGCGGCAAATTTAAATCCGACGCTCTTTTTGGGACACACTTTATTTTTAAATCTATTCTTGATATACGACCACCTTTGACTCAGTTACATTATTTGTTACAGTATTTGCTGTAAACTACCATAAATCGTGGTTGTTCTATAACTAGACTTAGATATCACTATTATCTATAACCAAAGTCAAAATTAGAAAGATGTTGCTTAAACCTTAGTAAATTTATATCTATATACAGTTCAGAACATTGAAAATTATAGAATTTAAAAGACCAGTGGAAGATTAAGATGACCTAAGAAGAGAAAACGACCAAATATAAATAATTACATTTGTACAGATACGATAACCGTGCTATGGTTACGTATTTTTTGTGTGTTCATTAGTATAAACTATTCATGTGTAAGGTCAAACGGAGTTATCGCGTATTTATCTTAATTGGACACTTTCCTACGTTATTATTTGAAGAAATGTCGCTTAGATTGATTATTAATTGGTGTTCGCAACACTCGGGACTGGATGGAGTCGTTGTGTTTAGATAATTGCGACGTGAATTTATTCACACTTAATCGCATCTATTAATACTTGTATAATTTTGCGATAAGGCGCGCGAAAAAAATAAATGGCCGTTGCGCAAGGGCAGATCTTAGACTGTTTGGCATGCTACATTTTGACGGGGAAAACGAGAAGTATTAATCAAATTCTTCACATTTTTTGGAAATCAATACGAGCTGTATTAAACTTCAGTGAATTATAACTTCAAGCATTCTCGTTACAAACAATTTTGTAATCAAAGATAAGTTGTAAATATTTTTGACTATAAGTCAATTTTATCAATTTATAATTAGCGTTGTATAAATTGATAAAATTGCTGTTTCATTTTACTATTATTGATGTACAAAGTCCCAATACGTATATCAAAACTACTAATTATATTAAATACTGTTGATGTCAGAGCTTCTTAGTAAAAATTGATAATATAGTAAACAATAATATTTTCAATAAGTTTGAAAGTATGTTTTTGCAGAATTTGTGATAACATGGTGTGGTGATTTGTAGGAATTGTCCATTAAGCTCGTTATCTAAAAATTGTCTTGATTTGTTTAGATATGTAATGTATAAATATTGATAATTTCTGAGGCAAAACATCTGCGCCGTCTATGTTTATACTGTCGTGATTTGAATCCGTTAAGGCGGCCGCTCATCACATGGGGGCCGAAGAGTGGAGAAAAGAGAGAAGAGAAGAGAAGAGCGGTCGCTTTCTACCCACGAATTCCACACAAACGAGCCGATAATTATTTTGAAGAAAATGAGTCTGTAGTTATGGCAGAGAGCGGTCGGTGGGTATACGCAGGCAGATAACGACGGCGCCAGGCCCAATTCTACTGGGTGGCACGCCATGGTATATATGCATGCCATGCCATGAGGAGCACCGTCTGCTCAACACTCATGACTAGGTCCATGCACCTGTACGCCGTCTCTGTCTTCCTCGTGCCGGCGCGCCCACAGCCGTTGCACTCCAAGAGAGACACACTCCAAGTCTAAAATTGGAAATGCCTTCGAGGGACGGAGGGAGGACGATGCGCGTACTCACGTACACCATACCACCAGACACACTTGATGGATTGTCCTAGCAAGACTTTTAACCGTATTTTTTTCGATGACAACGTTAAACCTTTGAAGACAAATTGTTGCAACAAATATATTACGTCATAAAGGTACGAGGAAGTGTTTTTCTAAAATATAAACTAAACCGAATTGGAAACTAACTTAAAAGAAAGAAGTATTCAATGTCTTCTATTAGTACTCTTTTAATTTCGAAGTATTATCAATCTTTTATTACTAAATTAATTATTATTTGCAAAAATGCACTTAGTACTTGCACTTATATGCATATCCTAGTATTTATCTTCTA
This sequence comes from Ontholestes murinus, assembly GCA_963969525.1. Classification (NCBI taxonomy): domain Eukaryota; kingdom Metazoa; phylum Arthropoda; class Insecta; order Coleoptera; family Staphylinidae; genus Ontholestes; species Ontholestes murinus. The sequence continues at coordinate 51,483,954 of OZ018396.1, forward strand.
AACTCTTAGGAATTTCTGGTCGACCAATCTTACATTTTCATTTACATTTACCTTGATTCATGTTTTCCCACAGTGAGTAAATTTTCTAGAGAAATAAAAGCCACTTAATTATTTTCAGATTTTTTTTCTTTTAGGTATTACTTATGTTGCTCAAGTTCCCATACGTTATATTATCTTAATTCATGTTTAATAATCTCTTGATTTAATAACCAAAATCATCAAAAATTTTGTGCAATTCATTCTTGTAGTATTTTTGAGACTGAATTTCTCTTTTTTATAAGAAGCAAATTTAATTAGGTTAAATAATTTGGCTTATATTTGAACACTAAAGTCTAGCTCTGTCCTAATCACCACTTACACTTATTTTTAGTAATTATGTTCCATTCTGTTCCAATCAAATAAATATTTCAATTTATTTATACAATCCCACTTTTAATTAGCTATAATTTTCTTTGCTGGGCACCATTGACATTTACTATCAAAAAATATCTCTAAAAATCTTATAAATTGACCAATTTGGTAGCTGAAATCTCTTAGATAATCTTCCTATGCATTCAGAAAAATTACAGCCTAAATAATTGTTGATTTGGAGCTTTTTAATAAAGAAAACAATTCCTACCATTTTTTATAATCTTCAAACTTATCACTATTTCCGCTTTTTTAGTCTTTAGGCTATTACCAATCGAAATACTGGACAAACCTAAGCTCCGTAGGTTATTTAAATTATTCTTCCTATACACCCAGAAAAATTACAGCCTAAATCAGAGAAACCAACAGAAGAAGAAGATCAATCAAAACTTCTTCCGTTGAAAAGGAGGAAGAGAAAGCACCAACAACCTTAACTGCTAGTCATAAAAAATGTAAGCCTCTATCGATTATAATGAAATAGAAGAAACACCAACATCACCTCAAATTACTAAGCCAAGCTATGAAGAAACTCAAATTTCTACTCCAAAAAAGTAGGAAGGTATAAGTGAACACGAACAGGAAACTGAACACCTAATTCTTGAAGAACTCGAACCAACCGAACCCGAAGAAACATATATCACTGAAACACCCGATAAGAAAGACGCATTTTTCACTCTGATCATGTATGTACTTGTCACTTTGAAAAATAAAGACCTAGTCTATTCTATTCAAACAATTAGCGAAACTAAAAAACATACGACGTCATCAGGTGAAGAACTGAAAGGTAGCATGAAACTAAGCTATGAATAAATACGAACTATAGCTAAAATCTGATCAAAGAGGGTCTTGCCACACCAAGTAAACCTACACCCAAAGGTCAAACTGAAATCTCCCCAAAAAGCAAAGAGAAGCAAATTATTAAAATAATTGTTTATTTAAATAATTCTAATGACTAAACACTTCTGACTATTTGACTTTAAAAAGAAAGTTTCTTCTATTTCTTGTATCTTTTGGCTAATATAAACTTAAATATTGTCTTTGGGTCATTGCTAATTTTGGTTAAGTACTTATTAAATAAATTATTGGCAGATTATCACTTTTAGACGATTAAAATTGATTAATTTTTGAAAATCTATAGTTTAAATTGTTCTCATTCTAATCTTCAGCTTTTTTTTGTTTTAATCGTTTGTCAATATAAATTTTTACATGTTCAAATTATTATCCAAGTATTTTTTTCAGTGGTTAAAAATGTCAATTACCATTTTTGTAAGTAACTATTCACTATAATCTACAATTTATTATCCAATAATTTTTAGATGGTTAAAAATGTCATATTAATAATTTAAAAACCTTCCCTAAGTTTTCCCTATTTGTATTTCCTATTTCTTCCCTGTTTGGGCTTCTGGCTATTGCCAACATAACTATTGAGTATTTATTTATGTATCTTTGATACTTGATAATTTAAAAATTATATATAATAAATTAATTTTATTTATTTATGCTTTTATTTACCTTTTTTGTTCCCTTTTCAGGAGAGATTTTTTGTCACAGATATATAATAATAACAAGCTTCGGACTATTTTTTAGAAACTAAAGTCTTCAGAATGTTCGATTCTTGTATCAAGTTTTGCTTTTTAGACTTTTGGATATTGTCAACTTAAATATTAACTTTCGATCATTGATAATTTTGGATAAGTGCCTAGACATTCAATTTATTAATTTATTGTATTATTGTCACCTTCTCTAGTGATAAAAGAGACTATATTTATATGAATCCACTGTGAGATGAAACATGTTCAATAATAAATGTAAAACCTTCTCAAATGTGTTGTTTTATTTCAATGTGTTATGAAGTTTGGTCATGTATCAATATTGTCGAAGAAGAAGTAGGTTACTAGTTACTAGCAAAGTGTTATTATTTCTTAACCTACTTCGTAATCAAGATGTATCACAATGTAACGGCTTCAACCATCACTCGAATATATATTTGATCACATGATTCTTTAAATAAGTATCCATTTATCTTTCTGATGTCCATTCAGTTTCTTTGTTTTTGGACTACTGTCAACTTAAATTTTGGGCAAATAGCTTCCAAAATTCTTTAAATAATTGCCCATTTATATCTTTCTGATGGTCAAAATAATTTACATTTTATAGAAACTGATTTTTAGTCTTCTACCTATTTCCAATCCAATTATTGTTAACCTAAATATCAGATAAATACATGCTTAGAAGATCCTTCAAATGATTGTCTATTTAGAGCTTTCTGATGATTAAAAAACTTCTTACTATTTTCTATAAAGCGTTTACAATTATCATTATTTCTCCTTTTTTAGTCGTTAGGCTACTGCCAATCCAAATATTGGCAATCCTAATCTCCCTAGATTATGTAATTTATTGTTCAATTTTCTTTTTCTGATGATTAATCAATAAATATTGCCTACTTACAAAATTCAAAATCTTCCACAAATGTTCTCATTTTGATTTGTTTCTTTTTGAACTTTTGGCTGTTGCCAACCTAAATTTTGGCTAAATAGCTCATTTTCAATAATTGTCCATTTATAACTTTCTGATGGTCAAAAAACTTTATATTTTTTAGAATCTGTATTCTGTACTCTTCTACCTATTTCCAATCCAATTATTGTCAACCTAAATATCAGATAAATATAGATGCTTACAAGATCCTTTAAATTATTGTCTATTTAGGGCTTTTTGATGATTAAAAAAAACTTCTTACCATTTTCTATAAAGTACATCATTATTTCTCCATTTTTAGTCTTTAGGCTATTGAAAATCCCAATACTGGATAATACTAATTCCTAGATTATTTATTGACTATTTAATAATTCAGTGATCGTACTCATTATAGTTTTGATTAGATAATTTTGGTTCTCTTTAAAAGTGCTATGATAAATAGAAAATCTTGGCATTGGATAAGTATTTACAAGATTCTTCATTGATATCTTTCTGAAAATTAACTTCTAAATTTTAGAAATTGAAGTATTCAGATAATTCTCATTCCTATTTTCTTCATTTTTAGTTTTGTGATTACTAAACTATAATATTGAACTATGCCCCTTTGTAAAATACAAAAATAACTTTGTATGACTATTCTTTTTTGACTGTGGTTTCGACAACTTAATTTGTGACTACAAAAACCTACAATACGTATTATGGTAGGTCAGTCAGGAAAAATAATCTAAGGTGCCTGAATAACATAATCTAAGGTATGTGAATGAAATTCCTAGGGTTTTAGGATAGTTCATTAAAGTATGTTTCCAAAATTTCTTCTTAAGCTTAATACTCCAATTAAAAATTAATGCAGACTTTTCAACCGACTGATCGATTTTCCACTGAAGAAGGTGGATAATACAATGCAAACATTCTTTCGCAGTGAGTCACAGACATATGCAAACTTCGCACGATACATGAACAACATTTTCCGATGGTGTCGTCTTAAAAGAATTTGCGACTTCATTAATTAGATCATTTAAAGAGATACCACGTCCGCTACGTTTTACCTACATATTTATAGCACCGTAATCTGTTGCATAATAATTGTAAATTTTTCGGCCAATTAAACATGTACGTTGATTAACAGCTTAAAATTAGAGCAGGGGCAGTGATAAATGGGACTTTTGCACTTGCGGATTCTCGGAAACCGTTGTAGATCGAGCGTCGTAGAGCGCGCCTCTATTCCTGGAGTAGTTCAAAAGTTAGATTACTATTATTCGTGATGTTTCTTAGCGTTCGTTCAATCACCACTACAAGGAATTTATTTCATCTATAGCTTTTTAAAACACTATTTATCAACCTATTAGATAAATCCTACATAGGTTTTGAAATCCAATGATTTGAAATAGAATTGTATATTAGATCAAAAGTAATTTAAATGGGATTCCGACAGTGCAGAAAATAGATAATCGTTAGGCCGCATAGTAAAAACACGCCGGTTTATCGTACGCGATACCGACTTATCAGCCGAATTTCCACACACCGCCGATTTTTCCCGAGGCTCCGTAATTGGTCCCGCGGCACATTATTACTCATCGTCTGGTCCGGGTGGCCGTTTGATGGACGCCGACCGCCAGAGGTCGCCCGTACACGAGTTTTGCATTAATTGTAAAGCAGAGTGTTTATTGGCGACGATAATGAGCGGCTATCTCTGGCCTCTTCCTTATTATCTTTGCGGTAATAGCTTTGAATTGGATGTAGGATGCGGTGTAGGTTTTTGAATTTATATGCCCTTAGCGCACAACCAGTTTCCTCGGAATTCCTCGGCGCGCACGCACATAATAATAATAATAAAAAAACACGAAATACGTAATTTCTTCTACAAAAAAAAGAGTATGAAACCATACGCCCACTTCCTGTTGGATGGAAGAATTGGGTTGGGCGACAAATTAATTGCGATTAAGGATGTTATCCTCGTTTTGATCGCTTTTTTTTTAACCAACAGGCATAGTGTGTCAAGTAAAAACAAAATATACTTAATACCTCAACATTATGAATGTAAGCATGATAATTAAATTTATAATAGTGAAATTATTTTATCTCTAGGAGGTTTTATAAAGGATAGATGTAATAATAGTAATATCTGAAGTGTGAAATTTAAATATATATTTATCTTTTTTGGTTTTGTCCACTTTTTTAAGTTGATATTTATATTTATAGACGTTGTTTATAATAGTAGAATACTATTTTTTCGCTTCTAAGGTGATATGCTATAGTTACTGTACTGGCATTTCTAAGAACATTTTGAGTTTGTGCTCGTGATAGTGTTGCCAAAAAATTTCAATACAGTAACAGATGTGTATTGTATGCAAAATATAACATTATACACTACCTAAATTTATCTTACTATGTAACATCTGACAGGTTAAATTTTCCTTGCACTTGGCTATTGTGTTTTGCATTTTTTTGGAGCACGTCATTGCTATTATTTACAAGAGCAGTAAGTCGGTTCCAAAGCGTCGTGTCGGAAAATATTTTCATTAAATTGATACGAGAGGTTATACAATTCGAATAAATGATTTATTTCAGGTGTCCTTGACCCGAGCCCCTACAAACGGGCGCGTCGGTGTAAAAAAAATGTAAAATCAATATCGGACTAGTAGACGCCGACGGTGACTCCGGCACCATTTGGTTAACACAATAAAGCCAGAATGAGATTTATACGGGGCGCCTCACCATTGATAAAACCCCTTTTGCTTTAATGGTCGATAAGTGGGTCCGTTGGGGCCACTTTACTTAAGATAGCGGCCGAAAAAACACGGAACGCCAATATTGATAGGACTGGTCTGGAGATTAGGTGTTCCTCCATAATGGAGGATAAGCGCGTATTCTCACGGTGTCGCGAATATTTGAGCAGCTAAGCAAACACGGGGCTAATGAAGGGCCCTCGATTCCGTGCGGTATTCAGATTAAAAAGTACTCCGCCGCATTCTTTCGTGCCGGCGGTAATCTCCTACTGATGGATCATCGTCCATAACGATTTCGTACCCGAGGCATGGACTCCAAGAAGTGTATCATTAAATGGAAAGGAGCGTGGGCTCGTTCTTAGAAGTCACTCTGGAATCCAAGTGGGACGGCCGACGTTTGATGAGCTTCGGCACCGTCCGAATACATTCCCTCCCTCTCCATCTCTCTCTCTCTCTCACACACACCCGTTCATCAGGGAATCCGCTTGTCAACAACTTATCAAACTGGCCAATCTTGATAAGGCACCGAGGAAGTTACCGTGGCAGCGTGCGTTTTAGGGGAATTCGAAAGAGGGTCCCGTGTTGCATTCCTACCACGCCGGTCACAATGAGCGGAAGATTATCTTACATAAACACTGACCGATCTTTAAACCGTTTAAAAGGCACTGAATCATAACCCGCGTTGCGAGCTGTGGCGCTTGTCTAAATATACAGACAATAAAAACTCGATTCATCTCTTCTTTGTTTTAGAATTATGTTTGCTAACATTACATCCAAGTAACTTTGGAAGTTATGGTATCCATTTACATTCTTAGAAAGACTATGCTGATTTCAACTAAATATTGAACAATCGATTCTTTTTATTATAGTCAATGCTACATTTTTGATCAAACCAAATTATAAAAATTAGCAACGAACTTTGGAAGTTCTGGTACTTCAAGTACCATTCAGGTTCTTTGCAAAACTAGAATGTTTCAACTAGAGACTGATCAAAGATAATTAATTAAAACTAAAATTACATAGGTAACTAACTAAAATTATTTTGATCAAACCAAATTACAAAAAATTAACAACGAACTTTGGAAGTTCTGGTACCAATTAGAATCTAATTAGTTATTAATAAGAGTTTGATTTTCAAATTGTGAGTGAACAATTATAATGTCTTTATCACTTTATTTTAGTAGTGGATTTAAGGTTGCAATTATGAAGACTTCTACATTTTTGAAGAGTTCTTCTTATAGAGATATTGTTTATAGGGCAGTTCATAGGAATGAAGTCTAAATATTATAGACGTAAGTTACTTACTTACTTAGGTGAAGATGATAATAACTTGATTACAACACTTAGAAACCTTTCTTCACTATTGCACTTCACTAAAATAGTGAAAACAGGTTTATAAGAATTTTATGAGATACGTAAAGATGATAATAACTTGATTAAAACAGTTAGAAACCTTTCTTCACTATTTCACTTCATTAGAATAGTGGAAAAAGGTTCCTAAGAATTTTATGAGATACGTAAAGATGATAATAACTTGATTAAAACAATTAGAAACCTTTCTTCACTATTTCACTTCACTAAAAAAGCGAAGAAATGATTCTAAGAACTTTAATCAAGTTCTGGTAAAAAGTTCAAGAGTTAAAACCATGTAACTGATGAACTATCTAATTGTAAATAACAACTACTAATGCGATCTTGCTTCGTCACGTTCTTAGATCTTTTTGAGATTAGTTATGTCCTAATTTCATTCGTTTCCTAATCAAGCAATTAGATTGTACTTTTAAAATATTTTGGGTTTTGTTATTTTTTCTTATTCCTATTAAAAACCCTTTCGATACAAGTGTATACTGAAACCTTTTGCAATCAGAAAGAGGCATATTTGAATGTGATATAATATCTCCTTACGTTTTGATTAAAAACAATTGGCTTACTTCTGTATAACCAATATTTTTGTGCAGGCATATGTGCTTTAACAAAACTTACTATTTTCTACTGGTTTTTTGCTACATCTATTAGAAATTACTTTCCTTTTCTACCCACTCAAATATTTTGATATATAAAAAATTTAAAAGCTGAAACAAGCAATTTCTTGGTGCATACTTTATCTAAATTCTTTTGACCCAACTTTAAAAACTTCAAGTAAAAGTTTTCTTTTAACCATTTATGTCCTTCTTGGGACACAAGTACATTTTTTTAGCTTAGCTTGAATTGACACGTATTTACTAATCGGACGATAATGTCTGTACATCTGAAATTTATGTTTATATTTTGGATAAAACTTTCATCAGTTCTGATTTTGGCATCTCTACTAGTAATTACTTTCTTTTGTGTAACATTTTCATATATAAATATATATTTGGCAGGGTTCTTTTGGCTTAACCTTTAAAATATTAAAACCTAGGTTCAAGTTATTTAAAACTTTCGTTTTGTTAGTTTTGGACACCAATAGGTTTTTTTGCGTTAGCTTTAATTGGCATATATTTACTGATTAGACAATTGTAGATGAAAAGATTTTTGAGTTCTGTTCATTCTTTTTGGCTCTATACAATAATAGATATTTCATAATTGAAAATGAAACTTTTTCTATACTATATATATATATATATTGTATACTACTACTATATGCAGAATATCTGCATTTTGTGCATACTATCAAAAAGTTTCGTTTTCAGTTATGATGGAATATTTTTAATCTTTAAACGTGGTATATTATTCTTATAAACTTCCTAATAATTTAATGAAGAGAAGGGTTATGACGGTTACTACGTGGTAATCCATACTTACCCTAAATTTTTCAAATCAGTCTTAATAATTTAATTTCTTGCATTCTTTGCTAATTGAGGAAAAACCTTTCCTCAGCAAATTCAGATTATAATTTTGTACTTTATTTTTCTTTTATTACCTTTAAATACTTGGTTAATGGATGGATTAAAACTGTATCTTTTATTGTTCTTTTGAAGCAGCTTTTTTGGTACAACTGTGGTGAAATCTAGATTGTCTTAAAAATATAGTGTAGGCATCCAAAATTCTAAAATATGCGAAGGATTCATAATAGAGCAAGTTGAAGGATCTAAAATTATTCACGTCAATGAAAGAACAAAAATAAACAAAGACTTAAGAAAGGTTTTTAAAATATGTTAGATGAAGTCGTTTGCTGGAATATCTCAGATTAATTACTATCATTAGAATGTTTTCCAAAGTTTTAAAGTGTTGGATATCGAAACAATATAGCTTTGGCTTAATTTGCTGAACCATTCTTCAGATTTATTAGCAATTTTCTTTAGAATACGTACACAAAAAAGCAGCTGATGTTTTAATTAAGAACTTAATTAATTTCAATAAATTTTCAGTAAAAGTAATTTATATCCCTTAATTTTAATTTTGAATCTTTCCTAGTTTTCGGCCTTTCTTTTCACCCAACATCGTATTGCTCTTAAACTATACCAATTTTGTGAGGTTTCATTCGATCTAACTTCTCCTTATAATCCAGCAATTAACTGAATAAGATTTTGAATATATCTTCTATAACTGATGTTAATTTTTTGGCCTTTTCTTGGGCATTATTACTACCTCTTAAATTATTATTAAACCGTAACCATATTCTTGTTAACTGTCTTTATTACACGTATACATAAATTAGATCTTGCTAACTTATTAAGCCAAAATTCCAAAAAGAATTTAGATATTTTCACATGAACCCTTTTCCCCTTAATGCGTTCTTCACAAATACATTTATTGAAATAAGCTTACGATAATAAAGGTCTTTACTAGCTTATAGTACTTGTCGAATTTCGGCCATCAAGGTCACTCTACCATTGTAATAGCTTACTTGAAATGTTTTTTTAGCGAATAAAATTAGCTTGTGAGGAATGTCTTTTATTAGAAGTTTATTAGTAATATCCACACGTAATTCAAAAATATAGACCCAGAAAATTTTGTATGAAAGTCTTTCTTGTGTAGATTTAGGTGCAAAATAACAGTCTAAATTTTAAATACTGGATTGATGAGGATGTTACTTGTTGAAACTCCATGAAAATGATGGTGGCGATTTTTAATACGAGGTAGTTCATTTTCAAAATGAGACACTTTTATATCGCAATTTAAATTCTAATACTAAAAAATGCAAAACATTTTGCAAGATCTAAATATATCAATTAAAGTTGACCAAAACAAAAAAAAATGAGGCTGTGTATACTTCACTAATGTAAAACAGTAGCAAGCGCATCTTAACCATTAATATGTAGCGCTATTAAATCCATTTGGAATGAGCAAAAGCATTACGTTTTATGGATCATAACAATCACCAGTTGCCTAATGGACTTTAAAACATTTAAAGGGCTTAACAAATGGACCAACTAAAACTTTATGATCGTCGGTAAGTGTTGCAGTATTGAGAGCAATAAGACACGCGGGCGTCTCCGTATAATTACCATCGGTTAATTATAGATCCAGTATTTTTATTCCGCCGATTTTAATTCTTGTACAACAATTAGTTAAACTTATTTATTTTTTTGGAAGAGTCATCACTTTTAAATAGCACCGTTACCGTACAATCTAGATGGTTCCTGTGATACGCAAGTGTACCAAAATAAATAAGAAGCCTTATTCATGTTGAAAATATGAAAATCCAAGGACTCCCCGGTAAATGTTTAAATTTACAAAATTATGCTGTGACGGTGACGAATGCTTCGAAATAATACGAATATGAAGTGTTTTCATTGGACGGCGTTTGAAAAATATTGAATAAGAGGGTGACGGATACGTTTTCTTGACTGTTGATATCAATTTGGTATAAAACATAACGTCAGGCACAAAAAATAAGTGGTAAAACAAAGTCATCGTGTCTCCTTCTTTATTATAAGTTTTTTTGATCACGAATATTAGATGTCAAAAATGATCCAACTTATAAATTAAGTTTATTCATAAAAGGAACTTCGGGAGCAAGGAAAGAGAAGAATATAAATTATGATTCCTGTCGAAACGAGTAATTAAAGGGGAACTTTAAAACCCAGAGAAATCATTTTAGTAACATCTATTGTCTAAAGCGCTCAATTAAATTTTCCTAATTTAGTAGATAATCACCGAGCATTACAGGAAACTGCCAACCACTACAATTATAACAGCAGTAATGTGAAAACATTGAATCATTGTTTTCCTGCCAACAACAGCCACAGACCGTTTACGATCAACTTTGGAACTCGTCAGCACAGTGAAAAACTGTGCCTTTTGAATCTTCCTCTTGGTAAATTAATAAAAACTTTAATTGTTCATAGTATATTTGGTATAAACGTCTTTTGTGATGTTTTAAATAAAACTTTTAGTTACATCATTGCTTAATTTAGATTTCCGCACTCTCATCATTTATAAATATTTAATTTCCTCACTTAAAAATTTTACCTTTTGAATTTCTTTTTTATTCAAAAAGTTTTGTAATTAATTTTATTCCAAATCCCAAATTACGATCAGTAATTGAAATTTATACATATATGTAGGGTGGGTGGGTATTCTCTATCCCACCCTCTAATCAGTAAAAAATCATCAAAATTTATTTGAAAAATTTGTATGAAATCTCTAAAAATTGCAATTATTTTGTATTTATTTATATTTTACAACTCTTAATTAAAACCCTCGCTTATGTTTTACTGATTGGAGGGTGGGATAGAGGCCACCCACCCACCCTACATATACATGATAAGTTTAACTGTTAATCATTGATGATTTTGTTAGTAAAAGCAGTCAAACCCTTTATCTAATAAAAAAATCAAACAAAATCAAAATTTAAGTTTAAATATACATAAATGACTTTCTATAGTTAATCTTATCTAATTTAGATTGAGAGCCTGCCCACCATCATGCATCAAATTTTTACTAATTTGCTCACTCAAAAATTTTACCTTTTTAATTTTTTTTATTTAAAAAGTTTGGTAATTATGTTTACTCCAATCCCCGAGACGATCAGTAATTAAAATTTATATGTATATGAAGGGTGGGTGGGTGGCCTCTATCCCACCCTCCAAACAGTAAAACATCATCAAAAATTATTTGAAAAATTGTTATGCATACATCTCTAAAAATTGCAATTATTTTGTATTTATAAACATTTTACAACTTTTAATTAAAACCCTCGCTTATGTTTTACTGATTGGAGGTTGGGATAGAGGCCACCCACCCACCCTACATATACATGATAACATTAATTGCTAATCGTTGTTGATTTTGCTGCTAAAAACAATCAAGCCCTTTATGTAATAAAAAATAAAACAAAATCAAAATTTAAGTTTAAATATAAATAAATTCTATAGCTAATATTATCTAATTTAGATTTAGAGTCTTCAATCCCATAATGCATACATTTTTTACTAATTTACTCACTCAAAAATTTTACCTTTTGAATTTCTTTTTCTTTTTCATTCAAAATCGTCTCCCCGAGACGATCAGTAATTGAAATTTAAATGTATATGTAGGGTGGGTGGGTGGCCTCTATCCCACCCTCTAATCAGTAAAAAATCATCAAAATTTATTTGAAAAATTTGTATGAAATCTCTAAAAATTGCAATTATTTTGTATTTATTTATATTTTACAACTCTTAATTAAAACCCTCGCTTATGTTTTACTGATTGGAGGGTGGGATAGAGGCCACCCACCCACCCTACATATACATGATAAGTTTAACTGTTAATCATTGATGATTTTGTTAGTAAAAGCAGTCAAACCCTTTATCTAATAAAAAAATCAAACAAAATCAAAATTTAAGTTTAAATATACATAAATGACTTTCTATAGTTAATCTTATCTAATTTAGATTGAGAGCCTGCCCACCATCATGCATCAAATTTTTACTAATTTGCTCACTCAAAAATTTTACCTTTTTAATTTTTTTTATTTAAAAAGTTTGGTAATTATGTTTACTCCAATCCCCGAGACGATCAGTAATTAAAATTTATATGTATATGAAGGGTGGGTGGGTGGCCTCTATCCCACCCTCCAAACAGTAAAACATCATCAAAAATTATTTGAAAAATTGTTATGCATACATCTCTAAAAATTGCAATTATTTTGTATTTATAAACATTTTACAACTTTTAATTAAAACCCTCGCTTATGTTTTACTGATTGGAGGTTGGGATAGAGGCCACCCACCCACCCTACATATACATGATAACATTAATTGCTAATCGTTGTTGATTTTGCTGCTAAAAACAATCAAGCCCTTTATGTAATAAAAAATAAAACAAAATCAAAATTTAAGTTTAAATATAAATAAATTCTATAGCTAATATTATCTAATTTAGATTTAGAGTCTTCAATCCCATAATGCATACATTTTTTACTAATTTACTCACTCAAAAATTTTACCTTTTGAATTTCTTTTTCTTTTTCATTCAAAATCGTCTCCCCGAGACGATCAGTAATTGAAATTTAAATGTATATGTAGGGTGGGTGGGTGGCCTCTATCCCACCCTCCAATCAGTAAAACATCATCAAAAATTATTTGAAAAATTGTTATGCATAAATCTCTAAAAATTGCAATTATTTTGTGTTTATAAACATTCTACAACTTTTAATTAAAACCCTCGATTATGTTTTACTGATTGGAGGGTGGGATAGAGGACACCCACCCACCCTACATATACATGATAACTTTAATTGCTAATCGTTGATGATTTTGCTGCTAAAAACAATCAAACCCTTTATGTTTCTATGGCTTATCTTAACTAATTTAAATTTAGAGTCTACCCACCCATCATGCATAAAAATTTTATTAATTTCCTCACTCAAAAATTTTACATTTTGAATTTCTTTTTTATTCAAAAAGGTTTGTAATTAATTTCATTGGATACGAGACGATAAGGAATTAAAGTTATTGTGTATATGTAGGGTGGGTGGGTGGCCTCTATCCCACCCTCCAATCAGTAAAACATCATCAAAAATTATTTCAAAAATTTGTTTGAATAAATCTATTAAATTTTGCAATAATGTTATGTTTATTTACGTTTTACAATTTTTAACGAAAACCCTCGATTATGTTTTCCTGATTAGAGGGTGGGATAGAGGCCACCCACCCACCCTACATATACATGTTAACTTTAATTGCTAATGTTTGATGATTTTGCTGCTAAAAACAATAATATAAAATCAAACCAAATCAAAATTTATGTTTAAATAGAAATGAATTTCTATGGCTAATCTTATCTAATTTAGATTTTGAATCTGGCCACCCATCATGAATCAAATTTTTACTAATTTACTCACTCAAAAAGTTTACCTTTTTAATTTCTTTTTCATTTAAAAAGTTTTGTAATTAATTTTACTCCAAAACCCAAGATGATCAGTAATTGAAATTTATATGTATATGTAGGGTGGGTGGGTGGCCTCTATTCCACCCTCCAATCAGTAAAACATCATCAAAAATTATTTGAAAAATTTGCATGAATAAATCTTGCAATTATTTTGTGTTTATTTATATTTTACAACTTTTAATTAAAACCCTCGCTTATGTTTTACTAATTGGAGGATGGGGTAGAGGCCACCCACCCACATACAGATCATGAAAAATCTTAATACTCTTTTAATTGAAAATACTATAGAGGTATTTTGAATATTATTAACCATTTTTAGTTTTGTTTGTGATGCCAGTTTAAAACTCTAGAATTAAAGATTTTTTTAGTATTCCTCACACAGATCATCATACATAGTATTAATGTTATTATGTCATGATGTATTCCAAAAAAACTTTTAGTTTAAACATTGTTCCAATTCTCTTTAGTTTCATTAAAGATAGATATCAGAGCAGACATAATAAGCTAAAAGTTCTTTAGATTTTAAGCATCCTTTAGTCAATATTAACTCTTTAATTTTATTTAAGATACATGCCAAATCATGAACTTCAGAGGCTTGTATATAAATTCCTAATTGAAAATACTATAAAACTCTTTCTTTTTGACTTTGTATACCTTAGCCTTACAATATCTAGTAGACCTACATCAATGCTACGCAACCACATTTTTACTTAATTGTAAAGAATCCAAAATTAAGCAAATTGTTAAGCTTTTTGCGTAAACCCCATAGTTTTCGAGAAAAATATAAGGAAAGTACTATGATGGCCACATCACATTGAAGTAATTATACCCAAAAAAATGTTATTCCAGTTAAAGAGATTGAAGGAATACTGCTGCAATATTTGATGTGTTTATATAATCGTTAAAACTCGATATTACTGCCTACGAAAGCACGGTTCGTCGCCACGCGCATAGTACAACACAATAGCAAGTTCAATCACTCATCCAACTTCGTACGCACGTTCCAAATCAAAGCCATAACGTATCGTGGGCCTGTTGAACCGTTTCAAGTAAAGTTAATTGATTTGAGAGGGAATCGCAGGCTGGACGTGGATGGGTGCTTGTAAAGTATAATTAGATTTGTTTGGAGGACGAAAGTGGCATGTTTGCGATTTTGAGTATGTGACTCGCTTAATACGAACAGTGTGTGGTGTGATTGTGTGGAGTGCGATGAAAAGGTTCATTGTTGGTGGAGATGAATGCCATCATAAACAAATCCGTACGAGTACGCGGCGCACGGTGTAGCCGATTGATGAATGTTAACAGAATCTTTACAGTACATGTGTTAGGTTATTTATTAAAGGTATTTCATATGTACTTACCAGGTTCGCAAAGGCGACTCCAATGGTAGGGGTTACAGCAAATGTAGACGGGGTCGGAGGCAGAACGGCACGCGGGCAAACGCCTAAGTTCGGCACTATGTCGTACTTCTGGCCATCTCCACGTCTGGCAGCATAGCACGTGCGGATCGAACTCGCGGGACAAGAGTACACAATTGGACAGCTCCTGACCGCGACTGTCGACCGCGTTCAGGAGCATCTCCAGCTGATTGTCTTTGAGTTTCTTGAGCAGATCCGCCAGCCCTTTGGCGTCGTC
Organism: Ontholestes murinus; assembly: GCA_963969525.1. Lineage (NCBI taxonomy): Eukaryota > Metazoa > Arthropoda > Insecta > Coleoptera > Staphylinidae > Ontholestes > Ontholestes murinus. The sequence continues at coordinate 51,499,499 of OZ018396.1, forward strand.
CTCAAACGCACGCCGCGCTTCATCACCCCGTCTCTTGCGCGCCTTCACCAGCTGTTTAGTTAGAATGGTCCGTTTGCTCCGGAACATGAACATGAAACGATTTTTCTCTTCGGCGCCGGACCAGCATTTGGGGGCCACTACTGTACAGCGACAACAAACCACAACTAAATACAACTCCTCTTTGCGCAAAAGAAAAGGAATACCGTGCGGCAAGATCCTTAAAATCACATCAGCACAAGCACACACAATCACTGGGTAATTCCATCTGAAGTGTACTTCTTCAGGACAAGCACCGACTTGACTACGATAAACTGTTAGGTGAGTACACGGCACCGGTCTAAGTATTGCGAAAACGCGCACACACTCACTCTTAGAAAGTCTAAGTTGGACTGATCGCGAGTTGCCACGATCAGTCGGTAGAGTGGAGACCGGTCTAGACCTGTATGTGTGGAGGGGAAACGTTGGCGCCGTCTTGGCGCCAGGCCCGGACTTCGTACTAGAACAATTACACACCAGCATGGCTGTTACTCTCTTTCATACACACACACACACACACCATACAAACGCATGCGACCTATAACGTTACGCACTCTCATAAATTTTCATACATTAATTCAAAATTCCAATTTTTCACACACAAAATAGGGATCGTTCTTATATACCTGCTCCAACCTGACGCTCCGACACTAATCAATGAGCGTAAAACACAATCTGACCTACACGGTCCATTAGACACGTTATGCATTTGAAGTTTTGCACGAAGTCATCGCCAGGTCTCGCAAACGTTCGGTTCGTTTAATTAATATAATCGCTTATTAATTTCCTAATATAAAATTACAATTTAAAGCTTCACAAATACTTTTATATTATATTATTTTTATTAAAAAACATTAAGATCTAAAAACTGATAAAAATTTAATAATTGTATTCCAAGCTACTCAATAGAATTCAAATTCAACTGTCGTAAATGCTCTAATATAGTTTATTATATATATTTATTTATAGTAAACTGATTATATGGTCTTCAAAATACTCTTCATATTAACAAGGGACAAGGTAAAATTAAAGGGCGGAAAATCCTTCGATGATAGAGCGGACATGTTCACCTATACTAAAATGTTATATGATGTAATTATTAAATGTCAAATATCTAAAAAAACATTTTCACAGTTTGCTTTACATTAAAAAAATGAAAAAACTAGTAAACAAAATTTCCAACTCATTTTTTCAATATCTGTTAAATTGTAGTTTTAAAACTAATATAAACATGTAAATTAAATATTGATTTACAGGTACAGTATTATGAAAATAAAAGTAATAATTAGAATGAATTATTTTAATAGAAAAATGTTTTATATTAAAAATTAATATACCGTCATGAAGTTTTTTCTAGATAAATTTCAGACGATGGTTTTGGTAGCACTGGTTTCAATTCGATTGCTAACTCTCATGTCATCAGTTGCTTTTAGTTTTGGAACTTATAATACAATACTGTATATATTTCAAAGTTAATAATATAAAACTTAACTTATATTTTTAGATAATTTAATCATAAATTAATATCTTGGACAAATGTAATCATCATAATCCTAACTTTAAGTTAAATTCTCCATAAACGTTTTCAAACATAACCCCAAATAATTCTTTTACTTTTAATATTTTATTCCTATTATGTTTTTGTTAAAATCATATCTATTTTTTATAACAGCTAATATATTCCCTGCTTTAAATTGTTAAGTAGTTTTTAAATTTATATTAATTGTTAGAATATGTTTTTTAAGTGGCCATGTAAAGTAAAATCAATAAATCAAATGCTATCAAATATAATTGGCTTTTACTACCAACAACAGAAAATAAAAAATACGCAACCAACATCCTTTTCGTTAAAAATGCCTCAAAAGCATCAGATGCAAAAAAATAAATTGGGCTATGTAAATCTGTCAAAAAAATTAATATTCAAAGTATGTAGGGCGAGGTTGCTTAAGTCGTACCCCTTAAGAAAAGAACTGTACAAAACTTAGGATTATTTAGATACATAGAAATTAAAAATGTTATTTGGACCTTTGTTAATTTTGGTATTATGTGTCATAACGAAAGTAGAGAATCCATATACGTTTTTACGTAAAAAAATAATTAAAAAAAAAATAACATCCCTACAACTAAGTCAACTTGTTTCTTAAGTCGTACCACTTATAGCCTAAGTCGTACCACCTACAACCTAAGTCGTACCGCCTATGATCTAAGTCGTAATTAGGAGTTCAATCAAAAAAGATAATAAATAACACATATTTTTACAGATGCATTCAGTTAGTACAATCATTACATCTTTTTGTTCTCTTGTTCAATCTAGCGCAAACATCGTGCACCCAAGATTTGCATTTCAAGCATTGAATCATATTTTCCGTCCGATATAGAAAGCATAATAAATATTGGCATCCAAAAATAAAAAGAAGAAAAGCGATTGGTATAGTTTTATTTGTGGAGAAAAATAAACCAATACCAATCGTTTTTCTTCTTTTTATTTTTGGATGCCAATATTTTTTATGCTTTCTATATTCGGCGTGGACGTAATTTCGACTGACGAGGTAGAGCATCTATGGAACCCATGGCTTTGGTTTATTATTGGAATCAGAGCTAAAGTATTTAATTGCAGTTTTATTTCTTGATTATTGATGTACAATGGAGTAGTGCGTAAATAGTCTTCAATAATAACTGTAGTAGCGTAAAAATTGTCATCAAATTTACCGGTAGATTTGAAACCATTCAAAGCAATACGAACTGATTTTGAATATGCAATTTAAAATAGTTCTGACACAGAAGTTTGTTTAATTGTGTTACCAGGATTTGTTTTTTTACCAAGAAGAAGAAGCTTCGTTGGTTTTTACAGATTAAAAAAAAATGTCCAAAGGTTGAAGACGGTGGGTTGTATAAGCAGGAAATGAAAACATTATAATGTCATGCTTGCAAGCTAGTTCTATAGCTTCAATATTTTTTGTTGGGTAGTGTGTCCATCAGAAAGAAGAAGTATTTGCTTATTGTTACTATTCTCCAACTTTGTATACTTGATGAAATCTTCCAGCTGTTGAACAAAAAGTTCTGACGTTATCCACCCGTTTTAAGAGCATCCAAATACAGTACCCGGAGGTGATCCTTTCTTTAAGGATTTTTTTTTCATCCGGATGCGTTTAGATATTAACATAGGAGATATGTATTTACCTGCAACATTCAGCACTTGTAGGTGCACCAACTTGATGTTTGCCTTTCTGAGCAATTATTTTGGTTTGAGAACAGTGGATAATCCTGTTTCGTCAACGTTATATGGTTAGAAGTCAACTTGTGTTCATCTAATATGGATTCATATTTATCAAAGAATCCATAAACACATTTTTTTATTGAAAGCCCTGGCCCTGGTCATATTGCATTAAGATAAACAAGGTTTATTCTTTATAAATTTATAGTACCATTTCTTTTCTGTATTTCTTTTTCTTTATTGATCCGTGTTGTTTAAATTTAAATTTTTTCGCCAATTGATAAGCAATACTTCTTAGATCAGTTGCAGTAATCCCAAAAGAGCTTGATTCTAAATTGCGAATGTGTGCAAACAACTCCTTCTCCATATTTTCAGTTATATTCTTAGGCCTCCCTGTGAACTCCGCCTTCAAGTCCTGCGATCTAAATTCAAGTTATTGTAAATGTATCTTATTATCTTATTTTGTATATTTTTATTTTGAGGACTTGTAAAGTAAATAAACTAAACTAAACTAAACTAAATTGACATTCTTATTTAATCCTTTAAAACGACGACAAAACTTTGGTTAAGGGATGTTATATTGTGGATGAGCTTAATTGAATCCAAAATCTCCTTCCGATAATTTGTTTAACACTTCGTTCATATTTTCTAATTTCTATGCATTATAAATTCGCTTTGACTGTGTTGACATGATTATTGCTTAAAATATGAAGAATGTAGAAAACATCACACTAAATTAGGAAAAACAAATAATGATTTCTTAAGTCGTACCAGTAAGATTTAGGATTTTCATATGGGTACGACTTAGGACACAACACATTAAAATTTAAAACTAAATATAACTTAATATTGATTATAATTAACACAATTTCATTCCGACAAAACGATTATGTAAATTGCACTGAACCTATATTTATGAAGAAAAATAATTTAATAAATAATTTACTTGCAAGATTTACTACCAAAAATATGCAGAAAATTATAAGAAAATTGAAATAAATTTACTTGCTGCCAAATTTTACAAAGTGGTTTGTTTACTTCAAATAATAATATGTCACACGACGTGGTTGTCTCAGATGTATATTTGGTTACCGAAGAGTGTGCTGTTGTAGCTGTAGTGTGTACTAAATACATGTGGTACGACTTAAGCAGTGGTACGACTTAAGCAACCTTACCTTACTTTAAGCAACAATAAAATATGTCATCATAGTACATCTCTGTGTTTCTCATTTTTTATGCTTTATAGTTATGTCGAAAATTCTGAATAATACAATTTTCTCTCCCTCATCTTGCCCCTAAAAAGCTCACGCTAAACATGGTGGTGTATTAAAATGTTTGAATTTATAATTAGGCAATATTACCTTCTCCACAATTACTTTTTAATATTACTTCCACCCTAGATGGAAAAAAGTCATCAGAATAAATATACAAAAAAGTAGTTCCGATCCAAGCAAAGTTTCCATCACTCTCCTCCTGGTCGTAAGCAGTATCCTAGATTTGATCTACATATATTAATCTCAACTCCTAGACCCCTCAAAATATATCTTCGTAGTTTGCAGATGATACCGCATTAAATGCTAAATAATACAATGCTCCTAGACTCTACAATAGAATGATTTAAAAGATAGAGAATCTCCCTAAATCTATCTACTACCCAATTATTAATCCCATTTCGCCGAATTTCACACAATTCCCCATCATTAAGCATTAATGGAAACACGGTTCATCCTTCATTAATTTGTAAATATCTTGGAATCAACATAGACTTTAAATTTAATTATTAATCCTACACCCAAATAATAAAGACTAGGGTTTCAGCAAGGGCAAGTCATTTTAGAGGACGTACATACAGGACTGAAAGCATATCAACTTTAATGCTGCCAAAATATATAAAGCCATAAACCCACCTTTGCTGGAATAAGGTTCAATTCTTCTTTCCTAATCTTCACCATCAACCATCCAAATCCTTGCAGTACCTGAACACAACCCAAATAATCCTCTCCATAATCTATCAAATACATTCCATTTTGAATCCACAAATATCATACCTATACATGGTTGCCTACATTACCTTTCCACCAAATTAGCATCCAATCTATAGACCAATTCATGAGTAAGGGCGGTTTACGAACTAAGCTCTATCTAATTTGAACACTCTTAAACGTTACTATAATCATCGAAATCCCCCTGAAATTTAAACTATTAAAAGCATTCCTGATGATCAAAAACGAAAAAATCTAAAGCTTGTAATGTAATTCCACTTACTGGACTGGATTTAACATCATATTTAGAAATCTCTCTACAGAAGAATAGTAGAAAAGCAAACTGTAGGTATATCATGAGAAGAAATATATTTTTTTTAATTAAAAAAATGGTAATGTGGTCATCATAGTACTTTCCTTATATTTTTCTCGAAAACTATGAGGTTTACGCAAAAAGGCGATTCTTATTAATTTGTTCAGTTTAGAATTCTCTACAATTATTTCTGATATAAATTTCATGTAACTCCTATAGTTTATTAGTAATTGACAAAAAATGTCAAAATTTTCAATTTTTGTTTTTTTTCTGGAAAGTTAAAAATTTTTATAAAAAATATGTTTATCTTCTCATTCCCTTTAACTTTTGTTTGAAAAGTTTTCTAATATTTTTTATATTAACAAAAATATCGCCATTTCCGGTTTATGAATGTTTACCAAAAGCTTTTCAGTTCCAGTTTTTAACAATAAAACCTTAAGTTTAAAGTTTCATCTCAATCGGATCATTCGTTTTTGAGATACAGCGCCCACGGACAGACAGACAGACAGACACACACACAGACACAAAATTTTTTTTTGAACCTCAAAACAAATATTTCCACAAAAAAAAAAAATTCAAAAAAAAAAACACGAAAACAATACTTCCCCTATATATACTTCGTATATAGGGAAAGTAAAAAAGGTATTAAAGCACTCGAAGTTTTGGAAGAAGTAGCAAGTACTTCCAAAAGTTCTAAAGATAGCAATAAATAGTCGTTTCAAAACACCAAGGATGATGAAGATTCAAATTAATGAATTGACTACGACTTTTCACTGCCTTATAACGGGTGTCCAACAATTATTGCAGTCGCGGGTGGCGTTGGAATAAAAAACGTAGGTCGATTCTTACATGTTGCAAATAAATGAACTGACATTTTTAATGCACATTTAGGTTATGTTTGACAATTAACATGTCAGTTCATTTATTTGGCACATGAAAGAATTGACCTACGTTTTTGATTCCAACGCCACCCGGGACTGCAATAACTGTTGGACACCCGTTATTTAGTTCCCGTTTTTGGAGCTCAAGCCTAGGGATCTCGGTTATTTGAAGGGATACAAGGTCGGTAATTAGGGTAAAGTTGCCCAATCTGGAGTATATCATAATGCCGTTTTGAAACATAAAATATTCGGAAGTAGTCATTCCGAAGATTACAAAAAAAAATCGAAATTTACAAAAAATCTATTTAAAAAGATACTTCAAAACAATTGACACTTTATCATTGCAACTTTGTACACTCTACAACGTGGTGATACAATAATAAATATTCGATTTTTCGATATTCGGCAAACATCATCAACTTTGTTTTATCTTATGGGCACCATCTTGGATTTTTACATTTTCAAATACAGATTGTTTTCTGATTACGGTGATGTGTTGGCGGTCATGTGTTGGCGTTTGATCTAGCAGTTCGATCGAAATTCCAAAAGTCCTGCTTTTGCAAAGAGTGCCTTGTAAAAGACAGCAATTTTTGACACTGGATTTTGCTTATCCTGACCTACAGTTCCAAAACTGGTATATATTTATAACAAAATGCCGTTTTCAAGTGAAGACAAACTATATATGCTAGAACTTTATTACGAAATGAAATGGAAATTTTACAAGCAGTGAGTAAAATGTTAAAATCTTCTGAAAAATAATAAACGGTTATAAAATTAATTCTCCATTAGATTCAAAATAATCCTTCTATTTCGATAAGGGCTATAGCAGAAGAATGAATGTATCTCATCAGGTAGTGTGGAGAGACTTGAAAAAACATAAGTATCGCCCCTTTAAAATTAATATCACGCAAGTTTTGCATCCAGGAGACACTGAAAGAAGAGTAACGTTTTGTAGGAACATCATGATGCTGTTATTCCAAAATCCTAATTTTCTTTCTAGGGTGATATTCACGGATGAGTGTAAGTTTACCAACATACTCATGTTCAATCGCCACAATAAACATGTATGATCCGTTGAAAATCTACAAGAACACCAAGGACGACGACGGCAAGCACGTTTTGGTATAAATGTATGGGTTGGTTTATTTGGCGATAAGATCATTGGCCCATTCATTTATGAAGACAATTTGACTGCTGATGGGTATTTGCACTTTTTATTGACTTACCGGATCGATTACATCAACCGCCTAAATAGCCTTTGGTTCCAGCAAGATGGAGCTCCACCACAAAACGCTAGTAGAGCGATTACTTGTCTCAAATAATTCCCGACAGAGTTATTTCAAATTGTGGGAATGTACGTTGGCCGACACATTCTTCAGATCTTTTCCCATTAGATTTTTATTTATGGGGAGCTATGAAAAACATAATTTATAAATCTGTACCCACCATCTGTACCAATGCACAACTTGCGAAGAAACATCATTACAACTTTAAGTACTGTAATTTCATTTTATGTAATGAATTTGAATAATATTTTTCTACTTTTTATATCTTTTAATGAAATAGGAATAGAAAACAAGTTTGCGTTAGTTTTGTATTATTGTTTAATAAATTACTTTATTAAAGCTATCATTTTCAAGGCACTCTTTGCAAAACCGGATTTTTGGCATATCAATTAAACTGCTAGACCAAACCTCAATACATGACACATTACCGTAATTGGAAAAAAATCTGTATTGGAATTATCTTCATTACCAAAATAAAAATACAAAAGTCAAAAACGTTTCTGTATCATTTTAAAAGGTGTCCCAAAAGAAAGTTTATATTCATTTAGCTTCCTGGATGAAACTAGCGAATCCTAGGGGCATAGGGGCTAGGTCAAACCGCAGTTTGGCTCTTGGAGCGTTTTTCAAGTTGTGCGTGCGATAGTTCTAACCAGTGTTTCGTAATGATCCGAACCTTCTAATTCGGAAGTTGGTAAGTGCTTTAACATCGCCATTATATTGTAACGGGTGTCCAACAATTATTGCAGTCCCGGGTGGCGTTGGAATCAAAAACGTAGGTCGATTCTTACATGTGCCAAATAAATGAACTGACATTTTAATTGTCAAACATAACCTAAACATGCATTTAAAGTGTTGTTAACTGTACACGTTTAGGTTATGTTTGACAATTAAAACGTCAGTTCATTTATTTGGCACATGAAAGAATTGACCTACGTTTTTGATTCCAACGCCACCCGGGACTGCAATAATTGTTGGACACCCGTTATTATGTACAAAAGTCTAAAGTATGCCTATCAAAATAAAATGTTTCTTGACGAATCGATCCCAGAAGAGGTGACATAAATTGGCCTCTACGTAGTCCAGATTTAACCGCTATTGCAGGTATTTATGCCACATTAAAGCCTGCGTAACTATTTATAGATAATTCTAAGTTTTCCATCTGAATTTTTTTACCTAATTTAACCTACTTACATATTAAATTTAAGTTTCCAAAAATTTTCATTTCAAAGTCAAAGGTACATTAATGGTATTATCTTGTACTATGGATACCTAATTGGTTTATTGCTACAAATTAAAACTAAGTTTTAACTGCGCTAAGAATAACTTGACTTAAGGATAGTTCATTATTGTTACACTTGTCGATGTTGATAGTTCCCTATGCATGTCGGTGGTGTACATCCAAGCAACTAGGGAATCATAATACAACGCTTAGACAATAGACGGCATTCTAATGATATTATCTTCAAAATGGGTTGAGAGATAAGGCGTTAAGATGTTGAAAATCTTTATTCATTTGTATATTAACAACTTCAACTTTAATATACAAATCTTCAAAATGATTTATTTTTCTTTGGTTCCTCAGCAAACAACTTTAGAAAATTCTGCTCAATTTGACATGTATTGGTCTTCACTGAAGGTCATGAAATAATTTCAGACTTACAAGGTTGGTTTCTGTGCCGGTTTTTCTACTCTCAAGTAGCTATGAGGGTTGACAGATTATATTGCTGGCTTTGTCATCAAAAGAAACGCTGCCACAGTATCTCTTGATATCTGTAAGGCATTCTACAAACTTTGGCACAACGGCCTTATATTTTAACTGTTTAGACTGGAGTATGTAAAAAGTTTATAATACTTTCGTAAGATATCTGAAAGAGTTTCACAAGGTTTAGTCTTGTTCGAGCTTTGTAACATATATTTATCTAAACCTACGACATACCAATTATTGCACCGGTCATGAACTGACTAGACTGCCATTTTGTACAGAGGGAATGCAAAAAACGCTTGGAACACATATTTCAGACGATGTTAGAAAGACGAAATTACAATTGATAACAAAAATACTCGATATCTGTATTCAATTTATTATAAACACCAAACAAGAAAAGAACACCTTCTAAAGAGACTTTTCGAAACCTATTTGCTAATCTAATGCCAAGTAGTCATAAAGCTTGAGTTGTCGAACTTGGGAGGCGTTTTTTTTTGATATTTTTCTAAATTTGAAAAATATTACATAACTTTTTAAACAAAAGTTAAATTAAATTATTTTGTGTTTACATTTTACAACTTTTAACTAAAACTCTCGCTTATGTTTTACCCTACATCACGATTTATTAACGAATATTTTCAATCTTTAAGATTCTCCTGATGAAGAATCTGAGTTTGCAAAACTACACGAGATGTTTGAGAAGGTGCAAAAAACCATCAACGATGAAGAGAATCCAAAAAACGTGTAAGACCTCAACGCTCAAGTTTCAAAACTATTCGCCACCATTGATGAGGTAATGTCTATGAAATACCCCAACGAGGAAACGAAAATGGTGAAGAGGAACATAACAGGAGATTCAGTAGCTGAATATGAGGAATTGTTGAAAGATGCTTTTTCGAAAGGTAAAAGAGCTGCAAATGTGAAGGTGATTAAATAAAAAATTGAAGAGAAAAAGTGAAATAAATATGTTGGTCAATAAGAATCAAAACTAAATTTTGATGATGAAAACGATTCTCATTAACAAATTTTCCTCAAAGATCTTCATACCGAAGATGGTAAAAGAATTGTATTGGCTAAGAATATTCAAAATAGTGAAGAATTTGAAAGATTCACACGAAGAAGTTTTAATGATGGTTTCTAATAGAGATGATGATGAATTGATCGCAGTCATTGAAAAGGAAATAAATGAAAATGAAAACTTAGCCAAAGATGCATTCTGATGAAGTAAGGATTTCTTAAAATCAGTGAAGGATTAGTTGGGCGTTTGAAGCGATTGAAGGATAAAAAGCAATCCGTCGGCCAGAGGATAGATGTAATATTAGTTAAGGTTAGAAATGGGCATATCGAAGAGGTTGGTGTTGTTAAAAACGAATCAGTAATTTCCAATAAAGATAAAATTGAAGAAAAAACTTCAAACAGTTTTCAAGAAAGTAATTTAAATGTTAATGAAAGTGCTACAAAAACTGTTGATATAAATACTGTAAGTACTATAAAAAATGTTGGTATAAGTACTGAAAGTACTACAAAGAGTTTTGATATAAGTACTGAAAATACTATAAAGACTGTTGATGCAAGTACTGAGAGTACTACAAATACTGTTGATATAAGTATTTAAAATACTACGAAGACTGATGATTTAAGTGTTGAAGCAACATCATCAAATTCTAACAAAGTTGTAAGTACTGAAAATATTATTGCTAAAAGTGTTAAAGAAACATCATAAAATAAGGATTTACAATATTTAACAACATTATTTGAAGCTGAAGACGGTACTGATGATTTTAACAGATTAGATGAAAGTGCCGCTGCTTAAGTTAATAAAACCAATATAGTTACAAATAAAAACGAAGCAAATAAAACTGCTTGGAATGTAATTTAGTTAAAGCTGTAACTTCAAATGAAGATCTGTTAGAAGAAATTGTTACATCAACTACTCTACTTGAAGAAGACTTTACAACTGTCTCAAATAAAATTAGAGTTTTTGAAGATAATACGAATTCATACGAAGATTACACTTCAACTGGTTTAGATAAAAAAGAAGTTGATGTAACATCAAATGAGGACCTAATTGAAGATCGCACATCAACTACTCTGGATACAAATGAAGCTGAAGTTGTAACATTAAATGAAGATCTATTAAAAAATCACACATCAAGAGTTTTCCTGTGCAATTAATTGTTTGTCTATCGTATCGCAAAAAACAATCATAATTTCTTATATAAATATACATAAATCTATTTAAAACGTCAGTATACCTAGTGTGGCATCCGATCTTGATTTATGATTATGCGATCAAAACAAACTCTCTTTAGATATATGCCGCACAAATAAAAACGGAATCTGAGCCGTTGGTGAAATGATGTGGGCCCATAATGAAAAATGAAACGGTTTTTTCCATTACACCGACGTAACTTTGCGGCTGATAACATCGCTTGTTTTTCCGTCGCGCGATCGTCTATTTTTTCATGGCCGATTTGGGCCTCCGGCACGGCGCGATCATATTTATTAATAAATTCCATCGGAACCCATTTCCACATACGATATTTTTCCCATAACAAAAGTGCTCTTCGACGCAATCGACATTCATAATGTTTTTATCTTTTGCGTAATTTATGATGCTTTTGTACGATACTTAATTGTATTAGCAGAAAAGAAACATTCAAATCATTGAACGTAAATTAAACATTATTAAATATTATGATATGAGAAGATTAAGTGGTAGTTTTAATCAAATACAAACATTTTGATTTATCTCATCATTTCGTTTTGTATTTCCAGTTTGTTTTATTTAATTTTTTGCATTACAAGCAAGAAGTTAAATCCGCTTAAGTAACTGGAAATCAAGAGCAAAAAACTTAACGATCTGCTTAATAGCCAAACAGATGTTAATAATTTAATTATAATTCCATTAATCTTATTATAAAAATTCGCCCTCTCCTCGCTATAATGATATAATACAAAAAATATATAATCCTCATCTTGGAGTAGTTGTAGCAAAACCTTATCAGCACTTTGTTTCTTTAAATCTTTCAAATTAAACTCTTTATAACATTTACAATATAATTAATCAAGGCCTAATATATTGTTAGGAACATACACTCGATTTCATATGAAATGTACAACTCAGAAAGAATAATACGATTGATGCGAAACTTGGTAAAATAATTGTTTATTCGTTGGTACAAAATGATTAAACTGTCAAGAAAAACGCCTTTAATTTAACAGAGAAAAAATTAATAATGAGTTACATCGCCTCGCACAGCAATGCAAGAATTTACCCTTCTATGCTTACTTAGAATGAAATGGTCTATATCTGTTTGAGCCATCTCATTCCAAGCTAATTCTAACTGAATTCTCAGATCATCTAAGTTGTCAGGAGGTCTGGGCATTTTGCGAACTCTTTTACCCATTATGTCCCACACATGCTTGATGGGGTTTAAGATTTTATTGGCCAAGGAAACATTTGTAAATCCTCTTCTTCCAAGAACATACTTGTAGCGTTATTTTGCTGGAAAATCCCACTAGGTAATGTCTGCATAAATGGCACCGCGATGGGATCCAAGACATTACCAATGTATCGATGAGCGTTTAAATTACCTGGAATGAACACCAATGGTGATTTTCGTCCCAAACTGATTACACTTCACATCATGATCCCCGTTGTTGAAGGTGTTTGGCGTCTTTCAACAAACTCTAAATTCCTTCGTACTCCTCGATATCGAAGCACCCTTCTACGTCCATCATTCTTGAATAAACTAAACCTGGATTCAACCCAACTCTGCCGCTCTTGACACCAAGCCAGACGAGTACCTTTCTGTGGTGGGGTTAGTGGAAGACGTCTAAATGGACGATAAGAATGGAGGCCAAAGGACCCAATTCGTCGATAAATGGTCGCCATTGAAATCTGGCGATTTACAGCTCTTACCCAATCTATGAAAACAGGCCTAGTTGTTTGAAATCGGTTGTGTGAGGCCATTCATCCCAGAAGCCGATCTTCATGAGCGTTCGTCGGGGAGGTCCGACGACATCGGCCGGCTGGAAGACGATACCTTATTCTGACCAGGAAGATCATATTCTCCCGACAATTGTATGATCTCGATTCATTCTTCTGTCAATTTCGTGGAACGATAAACCTGCTTCTTTCATGCTGATAATTAGACCCCTACCAAACTACGAAGTTTGGGAAAAAATTGGGCATTTACTCTGGGCATTATGAACTGTTACTGTGACAACTTCAAAATGAAACTGCTGATAAATTCTAAGTAAATATTCTTCAATGCCCATATAAAAAGTTGTGGAATTTTAAGATAACCATGACGGAAAACCTCAACGACTTAACTTTTTTTATTGAGAGTTTTAATCATTTTTTACCAACGAATAAACAATTATTTTCAGTGACTACATACGAGTAGATTTAGTACATATAAATGTTGGAAAATCATATAAAAACACTTTCCTGACGTGATAATGACGATCCAAAACAAAAGAAGAAAACACAAAAGTTGAAAGTATATTTATTTTTCTTTATATAACAAAATATTAAGAAAAATGAACATAAAGAAACAACGATTATCAAATAGTGCGTGTGTACATGTACCGACATATGTTGCTTCAGTTTTAGTAGCGACCTCTATCGCGTATACCAGCAATATGATTTCCCATCGTCTGGGAGTACTCTAAAGGCAAAATACACTACAGTGAAAAGAAGTTGTAGGTTACCTAAATAGTTTATAACCACCGTACTAATAAATCCTGTATATAATTATTTTACTATAAATAAATTAGCTCTTCGTTAGCTGACATTTTCCTCATATTGATCTTCTAAGCATTTAAATTTGAGGTAATTTGGTTCCAGTAAAATTCTGTGCCACCAAATACGAGATGTACATGTTAATATGATTAACCCTTAACCTAATATATGAGTTGGGCAGGGAATTAGCAAAACAAAAAACTACCCAATCGAAAACTTAACATCCCTTGATGGATTTTGTTAGAGGAAAAGTCCAGCTACAGCTTCAACGCCTGTCGAAGGCATGAAGCAAAGGATTGTTCCAGAAATCACCTAATATGCTGCTGATAATTTGGAATCCTTTTAAAATGCTATAATGTAACAATGGCCAACATTGTGAACTTCTATTAATGTAAACAAATTAATAAAAAAATAACATAATAAAATCGCCAATGACAATAAAACATATTTTGACTGTAAGATATATTTTATTGGAGATTAAAATTCCAAAAAAAAAATTCCTTTTTCGTTCTAATTGTCATTTAAAAACAACCTCTAAAAAGTTACAAAATTATTTATGTTGACAAATAGTTTTCTTCCATGTTACAATAAGTTTTATTTTATAATATCAATAGTTTTTTTAGATATTGCCTTATAAAACCCAGTATAATTTTTTAATGGATGACAAAACATACATTTCCATTGAAATTGCGGATTCAAAAAAATTATAATTACAATACTTTCCCGTACTTGGTCATCGAAATAAGTTCAAAAAATGCAATTCATATGAAGGAGATGGAGCGTTGAGGTGGTGCCCTTTAAGGCTACTACATTTTTAGAAAATATATGTGGGACCAAAAATATATAGTCAAAACATTGAAGAAGCTTTTCAAACCTATTAAACGCCAAAATTGATTGAATCCAAAGATAACATGAACGATCTGACACAAGACAGGATACGCAGAAGACGCCTTGCGAGATTAGGAGGCTTCAGTGCTGCCTCGGCAGTATCACTCACTACACTGATCTCAACAATGCTTAGTCCTTGCCCGACAACGGAGTATTCGGCATTCAGAACGACAAGGTAGATTATGCCCGAGTACATGGAGATCCAAGAGGAAGAACAAAGTTCGACAAAACGTTCCAGGTCCCCGGCAAGCCAATATACCGAGCAGTTCGAAGAGCAGAAAGAGAGCTCATCCACAGAGAAGTGACTCGGAAACCAGCTCGATCCACATGAAAGTCGAAAAGTCAACGTCGATAAAACCAGTGGAAATACGTTGAAGAAGGTGGTTCAATGAAAGATATATTTCCATCGACCGAGATGTCTAAGGAACAGCTAGTAAGTTTCCATCCTGCGTTCTTCTAACCACGTACAAAAATCCATCAGAACCCTTTATGTACCTGCCCGAAACCTGCGATGAAGAAGTGTTCGCTTTCGAATTTCGATTTGATATCACAAAGCCTCATGGAGATCCTCGTAAAAATATCATCTGGTTACAGGTGAAACCGTCAGGCGATCAGGATAATGTCTGTAAATCCCTTCTCTGTGAGCCCCACCAATATTAGCCCTAGTCTGAGCCCGATCGGAAGTGGTCCAATACTATTGTTACCGTTCGCGAAGAGCAGCATAAGTGTTCCCAGTAATGAAATTGGGAGTTAAAATTTGGCATTTAACTACATCATGGATCCTACCATCCGAAAAAGTCTAGTGTGTGAAAATTATTTAGTGGGCAGATTGTTCACTAGACAGTTCTACTTTGCAAGGATATTTTGTTAGTGGTGATAATAAGAATAATAAATACAACATTACTAATAGATGTTTCAGAAATAATTTAGGTTGATTAATAATAAAGATATCCTTAAAATTAATAAAATGTAAAAAACTTTAAGTTCTTCAAACTGAATAAAAAAACAAATTAAACAATTATTGTGTCCAAAACCTCTAAAAATTAGAAAAAAGAGAAATAAATTGAACTAACCCAAAGATATCATTGATTTTTTTAATTGTTCAAGCACGACAAAAGCAATTATTTAGTTATAAGGGTACTAAAATAATTAGAAAATAGATAGACAATCTTCAATTATTTTCTGATTGGTAAAGTATCAATTAATATTTTATTAGAAGAAGCAATGTAAATATGCTGGGTGCTGCAAGATGTCCCAGGCAAGACTCATTATAATGTCTTTTTTATTGGTAGGAAATTTTGGCCTGGCGTTGTTTTCATGCAATAATTTCACTGGAAGAAAATTAATTGATATTGATAGCACTCCCCAATAACTGTCTCACCGCTTGCAATAACTTATAAAGGGTGTGACGAACATAACGTACTAATCTTTGACAACTGGCATCAGATTTAGTCATGACTAATTATATGATCGAGCAACGCCTAGCAATTGTGAAAATTCATTACAGAAATGGTGAAAATTTTGCAGAAACGGTTAGAAAAGTCTGCATGTCTTTGGTCATCATAACGCACCATTCGCAACACTGTGGTGCATTTAATAAAAAAAATTGAGGTTAGAGGTTCAATTCTAACCTCGAAAAGCAGTGGTCGTTCTCGTAGCGGTCGGTCGATTGATAACATAGCCGCAGTGATTGCGAGTGTTGACGAATGTCCTTCCACCTCCATTCGTCACCAGCAATGTTGGTTTCAAGAAGCTCTGCGCAGCGAATTTTGACTAAAGATCTGCATTTGCATGCCTACAAGATCCAATTGACACAAAACATGCGCAGTGCGTACATTCGCTAATTGGATAGAGGAGCATCAACAAATCGATGGTGATTTTTCGAAGAAAATCATCTTCAGCGATGAGGCGCATTTTCAACTTACTGGCTACGTGAATTAACAGAACTGTCGAATTTGGAGGACCGAAAATCCTGAAATGATCCAACAACTTCCCATGTATTCATCACGAGTCACAGTTTGGTGCGGATTTTGGGTTGGAGGAGTGATTAGGTACTTTTTTAAGAATGCGGTTACTGTCATTGGCAAAGGCATGGACTTGGAAGACATTTCGTTTCAACAAGATGGTGCAACCTGGCACAATGCGAACGAAACAATGCAGTTATTGCAGGCAAAGGTTCATATTCGTGTTATTTCGCGCTACGGCGATGTGAATTGACCACCGATATCGCCATTAGACTTCTTTCTTTGGGGTTTTCTGAAAGGAAAAGTGTATGCCAATGATACACAGACCATTCCGGAGCTCAAGGATGAAATTAGACGCACCATTAATGAAATTAAGCCGCAATTATGCAAAAATGTAATTGAAAATTTAGTCAAAAGAATGATCATTTGCAAACAAGGTACTTTTTTCAATAATATAATATGTTTTATTAATAAATTAAAATGTCAGTTCATTTTGAGACACCTTTTACGAACCACGTCCTTCATATTACTTCCCTCGTTGATTTTTACTGGCTTCGGTGAGTTTATGCGGAACCCATTTTCTTCCTTTTTGAATTTTTCCTATCTCAGGTCTGGTTTGGAATTAATTGCTGGGTTACTCCCATCTGTTCTGCAAGCTCTTTCTGCGTTTGTGCCGAATTTTCCGCCAACAACTTTTCCAACCCATCGCTGTCGCAGTTTATAGGGCCTCCAGGGCATTATTTATCGTTCAGATAGAAAAAAAAAAACACTATAAAAACTGTTCAAACCAAAATGCGCAAACATCGTCGATATAAAACCTTCGCCGAAAAAGGAATAAGCTGAGTCGCACGGTCTTGCAGCATTTTTCCTTGTTGACATTCGCAAAGAATGCGGATATAGACATTATCACTTGCCATTTTCGATTGTACTTAACTAAATACCTTTAAAGGTTATGTTAGACTTTTCGGAATACCAACTGTTATTTTAAACCACTATTTGTAATATGTAGTGTATAACCGCTAAAGGATTTGAAAATCAATTGGTTTTCAAATTAACTTTTTGACTGTTTAAAATAATTGGGATTATTTATTGTACTCCTAATTGGTATCTAAAACATTGCATAAAATTATAGGGAACTGCCAACAAAATTACATGGTGCTGTTCTTAATAAGAGGAGTTAAAAAGTTTTTGGTAAAATTTCGGTAACCAAAAGTAAGTATTTATCTGAAAAGAAATAAAGACAATTAAAAACTCTACATTAATACAAAATTTTAAGGGTCGCCCTCGTGTTATTAATTGTATCCGATTGGCGAATTGCTATCCCGAACTATAGGGTCCGCCAATAAGGGTGCGTGAACTTTAAAATTGAATAAAACCAGTTGTGTGTGAGGTAGAAACGAAATATATTTTTCATTCGAAAGGGTATTCGACCCCATTAAGTATGGAAGATAACATCGTTCAAATGACCACCGCGGCTCTGTTTGGTAACCCGGATCCGGGAGGTCCAATTTTCAATGACTCTGGAGCACATATCGGCCTCAATTTGAGCGATGGCGTTGCGTATGTTGACTTTGAGGTCATCGGTGTTTAGAGGCTTGTTGGCGTAGACCAGCGACTTGAGATAGCCCCAGAGAAAAAAGTCTAAAGGCGTTAAATCGCACGATCTCGGTGGCCAGTTGATATCGCCTCCGCGCGAGATGACCATGTCCGGAAATCGCTCGTGCAGAATGTCCATTGTGGCATGGGCTGTGTGGCACGTGGCGCCGTCCTGCTGGAACCACATATCGTCCGTGTCCATATCATCCAGTTTTAGCCAAAAGAAGTTGGTTATCATCGACCTGTAGCGCTCCCCATTGACGGTTATGGCCGCCCCAGCTTCGTTCTCAAAAAAGTACGGACCGATGATGCCGCCGGCCCAAAATCCACACCAAACAGTGACTTTCTGGGGATGCATTGCCACTTGGTGGACCTCCTGTGGGTTGTTCTCACTCCAAATGCGGCAATTTTGCTTGTTCACATACCCGTTCATCCAGAAATGAGCCTCGTCGCTGAAGATGATTTTTCGGCCAAAATGGGCGTCTGCTTCCAACTGCTCCAGAGCCCAGTTAGCGAACGCCCGACGCTGTCTGTGGTCGTTTATCTTGAGACCCAAATCCAGATGCAAAATTCTGCGAGTTGATCTCTCCGAAAGGCCAAGTTCCTGTGCACGACAAAAAATGGACTGCCTCGGGTTCTCGCGCACACTCTCACGGACAGCAGCGATATTTTCGTTCGATCGGTCGTTTCGTCGACGTGTCAGTGTTGGCTGGTTGTTTACTGAACCAGTCGACTCGAATTTGCCCACCAATCGACGGATAGTCGACTCTACAGGCCGATCATCGCGACCGTAAAATGGGCGAAGTGCGCGGAACGTTGCTCGAACTGATGACCCATTTTCGTAAAACAATTTAATAATTTGCACGTGCTGCTCGACACTCAAACTTGCCATGGTGATTTGGGGTTATATACTGAACAAATGACAGCAACTTTGACAGCTCTACCTCGAACAACATGGCCGCACCCTTCCGGCAAACTTCGCGCGTCCCTATTGGCGGACCCTTTATAACAAAATAATAATTCCATTATAACAGGATACACTAGTGCAAGGACCACGTGGTCGATGGCCAAAACACTACTACTACTACTAGAATACACTAGCGATAGCGATATTTCAGCATCGTTAGTTCGATTCAGCAATTGAATGGGTGGCCGGATCTATTCGCCATTGGGATACAATTAATAGCGCTTTAGAGTGGCGGTAACAAGCTCATTTACACACATACTCATATACACAAATAATACAGCCGAAGGACCATGTGATCGATAGCCAAACATTACTACTAGGATACACTTCTAAAGTCTATTTTATGAAAGTTGTTACATAAAAAATACGCTATTTAGGACATTATTATTTTTAAATATATTTACATTTCTTAATATCTATTACAGATCATGAGATCTTTACAACAACAACAAAAAATAACTAATTGATGTTAATTACGATGATTTAATGGATTTTGACGTCAATTTACTTCAAAAGGCTCCACGGTGTAGTTGTTAATAGCCCACCTCCGCGTTCTGTCGTTACATAAAAAATATTTATTGGCGTTTACGCAACATCAATAATATCTGGAGTTATACCTGTGCGGTTTCCGTTTTTGGCGTTAAAATCAAAAAAGTCATGCGGCGGCGCCTGCGATACCGGATTTCCTGTGTCGGCAATTAGAAACGCGCCCGCATTAATAACCTGTTATCGTGAACATACATGAAACGATAGTCGAACATGTTTTTACATGATTAAGGTGCATTAAACGCTGGTGTCTCCGCGGTAAAAAAAAGAATGTAGGGGATTCTCTTGGCGCCAGCAGTCCCCGTCCCCCGACACAAGGGGACCGTTAGTAATTAGGAGGGCCGATATCGCGTTTCGGTTTTGTCCAAGAGCAAACAGGCGATATGTGTCGATGGGAAGTTGTCTCGTCTGGAACGCAGCCGGCGGCATGAGGTGTACTCCGTGTTCGGCACAGGTAAGGCAGATGGATTATGACGCTTTGTGTTCATTGTCGTCGACCGACCCTAATGGATTACATTATACGCTCCTTTGGATTTGTTTGGAAACTTAACGCGATTAACTGCTTTCGAATTGGCCGTGTACATTATTTCCTCGGCTTTCATCCTCCGAAATAACGATGACAAATTTGTCTATATAAATAAAATTAATACTCTTCACGACAAACATATTTAAACACTCAATTGATATAAAATATTTATCACTAAGATTTATATGACTAAGATTTAAACTATTATGTTAAAAAATGAATTACGTTAATGTTGACATTTAATATTAATTATAAAATTTATAATATTTTTGAATCAATTGACATAAAAACTATATTTATAGTTTATAGGTTAGAAACAATTATTTACCTGAAGATAACAATATACAGTCACGTTTCGAAGATTACGCCGCCGTCTCCTAAATCATCGATGCGGACGTCCACAATTACGTAACCATCCCACATGTTCCGATCATACACCTAAGTACAGTCCGACGGCGCTCGGAGGGAGAAACTAGACAGTTATTAAGAAAAAAAAAAAGGGGGCCGAAATGATAGTGACACAGTTTAAAGACGAACAGACAATGGAACGTGGTACACGGCCCGTCTAGATGATGATGGAAGAATTATCTCGGAACCTGTCATTTGAGCGGCGTTCGTGCAGGATGTCTGCTTGCAGGCCGCAGACAAATGATACATAATCACACGTTCGAGGAGGCCGCCCGTTCATTCTGACGGCGCGACATCCAATGCATCCAACTTAACGATGAAAGGAAAAGGGTAAACCAATAACAACTTCCAATTCAATGCGAGAGCCTACGCCATTATGTGTTTTTACGTAAAATACACGCAGCGGCGGTGTGTTGCATTATTTCGTGGCCCCGTTCGTTTCCAGACGACAGATTGGAAGCGTGCATTGTATAATTAAGGTATGTACGTTCATTTCATCTTAAAAACACTTTTAATATTTAATATATCGAATTGAAACTTTTATAGGTTATGTTGTTGTGTTGCGTAGTTAATGGCCTGTTGACTAGCTACAGAAGTTATATGATGTTTGTTTTTCTCCAGTTGATTAGCCGTGAAAAAGAAAACATATATTGGACGAACATCTATTAAGAAATAATTTAAAGTTTTATATTATTTATAGAGATAAATAGAGAGAAATTGATTTAGTAATATTAGAGTATTAGTAGATAGGTTACATAAAACATATTAAAATTTTAGTGGAGTCTGATGTCCAAGGTATACTAGTGCAAAATAAAAATCTATCATGGTACTTTTTACATTTGAAAAACATATGGTCAAGATATCCAAAACCACCACAGCTGCATAAAGGAGAGGGAATTTGATTTTGTTCTCATTCTTATTAATGAATCTTCTCCCTAATACTTTGTCATTAAGCAAACAGGGATTAAGAGGGATTGTTGGCTGATAGGAAAAGTATTTGTAATGGAACGATCATTGAGACCAAAGCGTCTGCCACTTGTTTTTTAGGCTGTCTTTAAACACTTTAAAATAATCCTGATAAGGGGATGATTGAAGAGATATAGGGGAGAGACGGGCATTTTTTGCAATTTGATCGGCAATTTCATTACCATTACTGGTAAGTGGCTAGGAATCCAACATAGGTAAATTTCATAATTTAATTCTTTTGAGAGGCATTAATAGAAGTAATGAGTTTCCACCGCAAGGATGGATAATTTCTGGTTAGCACCGCACCGTTCCAACCCTTGCAGAGCACACCAGGAGTCAGTGAATATCACCACCCTTTTCAATCTCAATTGATGAGCCAGGTTCAGGCATTCCTTAATGGCAAGAAATTCTGCTGTGAGGATTGAGCAAAGTAATTGATAATTAGGAAGCTTCTTATTTTTTGAAAAAATTATATTTTTTGACTTTTGAGGGGAGAGGGAAAGGCTATGGTAGTGAAGCCAATCTGATAGTTCTAAGAGGGCGCCATTTAAATGATTAAACAGTGATTGAACGTTGTTTCCAGAGCAATATAAGACGACATCGTCTGCACATTGAAGAACGGTACAGTAGGGTTTTAACAGATTCTCCAGTTCTTGTGTGTATAGGATATACAAAAAAGGGCCTTGAGGTAAGCTAATGTGTGATGTTCGAGTATTGTTGTATGAATAGTCGTTTTTAATAAAGAGGGTTTTGTGTTAAAGTATTAAAGGGAAATTTAAGGAGAAGGTAAGGACTGAAGGTATTACTGAATCAAAAGCAACTGATATATCCAAAGAAACAGCAACTGTAGATTTTTGAACTAACAATTGTGATTGAATGCCTGAGGAAAGTTTTACAATATTGTCAAGTGCACATGTACCCCTTCTGAAGCCAAACTGAAGAGGAGGGTATATTAGTTTGTTCTCTGCCCACCAATCTAGACAGTGTTTTATTATGAATTGAAATAACTTTCTTACACAGGAGGTTAGGGCTATTGGGCGATAACTGGTTGGAATATTTGAGTCTTTATTTGGTTTTAAAATAGGACAGATAATTTGTTCATACCAAGATTTTGGTACGCATGTACGTAGAATCTCATTATAAAAACTGAGAAGAGTAAGTTTACCTTTGAGTGGAATTTAGTAGCATATTCTATCCTTCCCTGGAGATGATTTTTTTCTGGATAACAGAAAAATGTTGAACTTTTTTGTACTACTTTTTATTTTTATACAACACTTCGTGACTGATAACGATTACTGTGTAATTCGAAACTAGTCACGAAGTGTTGTATAAAAATAAAAAGTAGTATAACAAAGTTAAATGTTTTTCTGTTATCCATTAAAAATGTACTACTGTGAACGCCTCCAAAATTCAAGATATGAATCTTTTCTGTCTTTTAAGGCAGAATCCAATTCTCTAAGTGTGATATTGGAAGAAACAAATGAGAACTCTTTTCTCAGAAAAGTTGAATTTTTGTGAAGTTTCTACATAGGGAGGAGTAAGATTATCAAAGAATCATAGAAGGCATTGGTTATCTGTCGCCTTAGGTAGAGGAGGAAAGAAGGGTTTGTATTCCAGAGTTGTGCGGAGTTGTGCGTGAAACAGATTCACAGAAGGCTCTGAATGAGTCTTTTTTCTTTTTGTTAAACAGTTTTATTGAGAGTGCTATTGCTTTTTTAGCATCAATAAAATTTACGAGTGTACAGTTTTTATAATATTTTTTGATTGCCCTCTTTCTCGAGATATTTTCTGTTGAACATTCTGCGTCCCACCAAGGACATTGGGATTTGTGTTGGAAAGGATGAGATATGGGTATCCAACGGTCGCCTATTGAGTTTATAAGATCGATGTAATTTGAGTATGAGATTCCATCCAATTGAGAGTCATCAATATCTTTATAGAATTCAACCCAGTTTGTTAGGTGAAATTTCCTTGAAGGACGAGCCCGCGCATTTGTAGGATAATAAGAGCCGGATGGGTGCAAAATTGTAATGATTGGGAAGTGATCAATTCCATAGGTGTCATCAAGAGTGAATGTTTCTGTTAATGTCCCAAAGGAGGCAGATGAGATAGAAAGGTCGATGATACTTTTGTGCGAGGTAGGAAAATTAAAACGTGTAGAAACTTTTAACTCCTGAATATGAATTTTCTAAGAAAGGGAAGAATCAATCGTTAATCCTTTAACTGACTGAACTTTAGGGATGGGATCATCTTCAAACCGTAATTTATAATTTGGAAGCTTCTTATTCTTGGTAAATATTATATTTTTTGACTTTTGAGGGGAGAGGGAAAGGCTATGATAGTGAAGCCAATCTGATAGTTCCAAGAGGGCGCCATTTAAACGATTAAACAGTGATTGAATGTTGTTTCCAGTGCAATATAAGACGATATCGTCTGCACATTGAAGAACGGTACAGAAGGTCAAAATGACTAGGTTAAAGATTTCGATGCTGTCTTTTAGTATTTTCCCTCCTCCATTTGAAAACACTCCATTAAGTTCTACCATGTGGCAGTTAAAGTCACCTACCAAGACAAACTGAGAGCTGAGAGAAAAATGCCTCTGAGGGAAGGATGGTTGTGGGTAGAATGTACCCTGAAATTATTTCAAGGGACTGGATTTTAATGGCAATAAATTGGGCGTTTTTGGGGATCAAGGGAGAGTTTGTGTGGATTTCAGAAAAGGCAACAGGTGGTTTGATAAGGACAGCTAGTTCACCTTTGCTATCTGGGCGGTTTTTATAGATAGAATTAAAATTTTTATATTTGATATGGTATGATTGGTTACCCGAGCCGTTCACTGCACACACACGCACATCTCTCTCACACACACACACACCCACACACTCATCACACACACAGACAAACATCAACGACGTAGACCGACACCCTACACCCCGTAAGGTAATGCCAGAATGCGGCGGTTCCGCGGGGTGGCAGGCCGGCCACACTTCATCTATAAAAGATTTTCCACCTCCCAGCCACAAAAAAAAGGTTTCTAAAAGACAAATTATGTCAGGATTTTATGTGTCAATAAGGTTTATTAGGTTTTCTTTATTACAGCTATAGCTCCTAATATTCCATTGAACTTGTATCCTTTAATTGAATGTAATTTTCATGTATAGATAGGGGCGAGCAATTTTTTGAGTGTCGAGTGGAATTAGTTTCCTTATTATTTCAGTGAAAGAGGAAGCATTAGAGGAATAGAGTTTTGTTATTAGGTCGTAAAATTCATGGAAAACGCATTCCCAGTCTGAGCTGGCAGGAGAACCTTCAAAATTAAAACATATTTTTTTTTGGGATGGGGAATGTTTTGGGACAAAGAATATCGTGATGTTTTTGTTTTGTTAATGAGTCTATACCTGTGGAGGAGGAAGAACGTTTCTTTTTGGGAAGTTTAGTTACAGATAGGTAAGATATGCTAGTGATGGGGGTTTTCAAAGTTGGATGTGTTGAAGGAGTATGTGAAGCGTTATTGAGAAGGAGTTGATAACGAGATATTGTGTTCTTTAGGAAACAGGATTGATATCTAAGACATGTGTGACTTGGGTAACCGGGTATATATATATATATATATATATATATATATATATATATATATATATATACTTTGTTTGTGTAAAAGATTTTGACACTAGGGGGGAGAGATAACATTTTGAATGTTGCTGCTAGAGAATGGGTAATAATAAATTTGATTTCGTCTTCAACTACAATTTTTCTCTGCCAACGTTTGACATGTAATTCTTGAAATGGATTTGAAGAATTTATAGAATTCAAAATCTCCTCCTCTGTAAATGACGGGTCAACGTCTCTTATAATTCCCTTGTATGTAATGAATTGACTTGGTATGTATGCATTAAAATTATTTCTTGACAGTGAGGAGGTGTCTTTAAGGAACTTATTTGCTTCAGTGTATTTTTTTTAAATGGCACACACTCTATTCCTGCCTCTCCTTGATGTAGTAACATCGTATCCCGCTTGAAGCAAGATGTTATCCACCACCGTCTCATGAAGAGATAAGGGCGAGGAGTCCAGTAAAATTTTTTCGATATAAATTTTATAAGGCGGACGATCAGATGGATTAAAGGTGTTAATTTTGTTGTGTGAATCTTCAACAGTTAAAACTATATCTAAATTAGGATTTAGATGTGTTG
Source organism: Ontholestes murinus (assembly GCA_963969525.1). Classification (NCBI taxonomy): domain Eukaryota; kingdom Metazoa; phylum Arthropoda; class Insecta; order Coleoptera; family Staphylinidae; genus Ontholestes; species Ontholestes murinus. Next base: position 51,525,717 of record OZ018396.1, read on the forward strand.
GTTTGGAGGTTATGTTATCCGGGGGTTTGTCGCGGAGGGTCAGAATATATCATATATCCGAGATATCAAAATATAAACTGCATATGTTTAAATACGCACTGAGAATATTTGCTTTCCACTATAAAATTGAGATAGTTTTGTTTTAATATATACATGATAACAAATAATATTTACAATAAATGAACACAGTGTTTCAGATTGTGAAGTATGATACATGATACAACATAGATATCCAAGGTTAAGTAAAATTGTATTTAAATTATCGTTTCCAAATCAAGACACCATTAAGGTGACATCTATTGTCTAAACGTTGCACTAATTTTTCTATTTTTTTTCTAATGGAGAAGTGGATGTTTATAAAATCTGTAGTAACATTCCGTTTTCCTGTCTTCAACTGCGCTGTGCTAACAAGGCCCAAATAGGTCAAAGCTAGTCTGTAGCTGTTGTTGACAGGAAGAAAATAATTTATTATTAATTGTCGCTGTTGGCAGTTCCTTAATTGTTGGTAGTTGGTCCAATCAATTAGGTAAATCAATACAACACTTAGCCAACGGTGACTCTATTTCTAAAATTGTATTTCTAGGATTTTGACAATCTCAGTAGCTCTAACCTAAGCAGACATTTGAATGAATTAATCTGCCTGGTGAAGCAACTGTGTGGCGAAAGATGTTGCAGTATTCAACAATAAATGTGAAACCCTCCCAACTGTGTTGTTTTTTTTATACATGACCAGCACATTATGAATCATATAAAAATGTGCATAGAATCAGAAGCACGTCGGGTTTTAGGATCCGAATGGAGTCTAACTTCAGCAGTTTTAGTTGCTTTAGTTGCAAGTACGTGGTGCATTGAAACAAGAAATTTGAATTTATGGAGTAAGAAATTGGGCCCTGCATTGTTTTCACGAACAATAAGCAGAAATCATTTCAGAGAAATTTTGCGATTATTCGTTTTGATAGAAGCAAGAGTGTTTCCAGACTGATAAATTTGCTCTCATCTCGAAGATATGGAATATATTTATAGAAAATAGCCAAAATCGCTACAAACCAGGTACCATACAAATATTACTGCCGATGAAGAGTTATTTGCGACAAAGGCAATATGCAGATTTACGCAATATATGCCCAACAAACCCGATAAGTTCGGAATCAAATTCTGATTTCTATCAGACGTTGAGAGTAAATATTTTATGAGAAAAGATCATCAGCAATACCACTTAGTGAATTTGTTATTCTCAAACTCACTGAACTAGTTACAGGCTGCGGAAGAAATACAACTACCGATAATTTTTTTATCAGTACATCTTTACCAACAAAACTTCTATCAAAGAACTACCTTAGAAGGAAATATTGAAGCAAAACAAAGGGAATCAAATTGCTAGAAAATATACCAGAAAATCTAAATCTCGTAGATCCTGTCCATCTATTTTACAACATATTAGATTTAGCAGCTATAAATGCTTGGATTTTATATAAGCAAACAACCGGAGAAAGGATATCACGACAAACATTTTTATCTCAGTCGGCAGAGGAACTAGTCACGGAATACCGAGATTTACAGTAAGAAGAAACAAAAAGGATGGAGAAAACTTCAGCAGATTCCAATGCAATTTCTGAAAGACGGACAAACATGTCAAATTGGATATTGAAAAAAAACTTTTGTTCTACATGTAAAAAATATGTTTGTGGAAAGTGTGTACAGAATGGAGATCTCTCCATCTATAAAAAGTGCGACGACAAATAAATTCTAATTTGATTTGAATAACAATATTGATGTAAATTACTGAAATAACATTTCAGTTTCGAGTTTTCTTCAATCAACACTTCGAATTCTAACCCAAACCCAAATAATCCCCTATACAACACTTGAAATACACTATTTTACCAAAAACCCAAGTAATCCCAATTAATGGTGGCTTTGTATATTGTGTTATAAAGTTTGCTATCAACCCTGATATCCAAGAAATCCCGAAACCTTCACATATTTCTAGGCTTAAACATCCCTCTACTACAATCTTCTATTTAATAACATCTTTTCATGTTTGATCTTCACCATCACCGGCATAACATAACGGACGACTAGCCACCGAACTACCCTTCAACTGTTAGTGGTAAGAAACTACCACAAATAGCATATTGTAATGAATCATTTTAAATCCAAACTCTTTATCTCTCCACAAAACACACCATTATCTCCCACAAATTTATTTATTTATTTATTAAATTGTGTTGGAGACCATGGTAGATGATATACATAAATTTATTATCAACACAATCCAGTCCAATTATATGTATCTCTAAATATGATGCTTAGATATGAGATTTGACAGCAAATTATTCTTTATATCCAAGCTAAAAGGAACAAAGTCAAGAATAAGGCCTGGCATTTTAAATAGCTGATGTACAAGCAGCAAGATGTATCAAGGATCTTTTTAGAATCTCACTCCTTAGTTTCTTGGAGCTTACCTCTATTTCCCAGACTCTATAACATATTTTATTGAAACTTGCATAAACCCTGCTTCTTGTATTGTAAGCCACCACAATTTTTCTGACTTTTAACCGATTATATCCCATTCAAATTGCTCAAGTTTGTCTTCAAACCTCCTTTGGCATTATTCACTCCGTAAAATCATTAATGGCAACAAAACTATCCACTATCTACATCCAAATATTTAGGCTTCATATTTACTCCAAAATCTTCTTTAAACCTCATATCTACACCAAGACTAGAAAAGAACCTTGCAGTTCGCTGACATATAAGCTGCAAGATCTATCAACAAAACACATGTAGAGATCTTTTTAGATTATGTTGCTATCATTCTTAAATAAATCCGACTATTCATTCTACCCTACTTCCAAGTTAAAGAATAGTCCTAAGAACGCTAATTAAACTCCAACACCCTTTCAACCCATACCGCAATTCTTCGAACGACCTTTCATGTTTGGATTTGAGTGGAAGATCACATGTAAGCGTGAACTTCGCCCGGCAGCATGGTTTTAAAATTATATGTATGGTTTTTTCCTTTGATATTGTGAATGTCTCGTTATTTTATTTGTATTGTAACCATGTTTGACAAAGTTTAAATAAAGATAAAACACCACATCTCAATGTATATTAAGGCTTTGTATTAAATTTACAAACAATCCTTACAATCTCTATAATTAAGTATCATTAGAATTCATCATTTAAATGTATTCATTATTATCAGGAGATCGAAACTCATCCCTGGCTGTTGTTGACAGAGAACGATATATAATGTCTACCTTATTATTGTTATAATTGTTTTGACAGTTCCCTTGATTTGTCGGTGGTTATCCACCCAAACAGGGATCTAGTGCAAAGCTTAGACAATAGATGGCACTTTTATGGTAATATCTTGCTTAATAGATATTCGGAGAGTTAAATCCGTTACCCTCTCGCCAACTGCGCTACACTGATGAGATCCAAAAAACAACAATAAAACAATTTTACTTTCAAAAGCATTTGAGAAACTATATGGAGGCGTTTTGTTATTAGCCAACATTTTGCTAATAGATATTTGTTCAAAGATTGCAAAAGTTTATAAACTTTGACTAAAATTGAGTCTTTCTAATTTTTTGGTAGAGTTACCACATATGTATATCATTCGATTGTTAAAAAAAACTATAAACCTCACAAGAAAACATTTGGAAATAGCTAAAGAAGTCCAAAACACAAGCTAATGTTGAATTGTAATTAATTAAAGGTATAATCATTAAAATTACTTAATTTGCTTTGGCTTTGGATATGTTACACTCAGAAAGTTTTTATTTTTTAAATAGTCTTTGTCAATATGTTAATTAAGAACGACATGACTAAAATTTGCAAATAATTCTAAGAATAGTAACCCCGTTACTGAGTACAAACCCAAATACAATGCACAAACAAAATGAGATGGTCGATGTTTTTTTTGTGCGTGTTCTAAGCTACTAAAATTAACTATGCTAGAGTGTAAAGATGGTGCAAACTAAACCATCTTCTTCCCATAATATTCTATGGGCTTTAAATTGAGCCAAGGGAACACTGTTAACTGCAAATTTTTAACGCCAACTTCATGAATAAAATCCATAGTGAGTATGGACTATGGCGTTAAAGTTGCTGAATGGCGTTTTTAACATAACGTTAAATTGTCATACTGTTGAATAAACAGAAGATATGAGTGGCTACCATAAGCAATAGCTCCCCAATTACTACAACAGTTCTGTGTATATGCCTTCCAACAACACATTCAATATTAGAGCGACGTGAGACGGAAATTGACCCACTGTCTATATAAGGCATTAAAGTTGGTTGCATGATATCCCCAACCATAACCGTTATACTACTAAATAAAGAAAAAAGCAAAAGCTTCTCAATTGCGACAGTTCTGTGGACATGTCTCTCAATAGCAAACTCAGGATCAGGTTATCATATCCTTTTACGCCATCATACATGCCCAGAATAAATCATTATTTTATTCTGCGCTCTAATGCTTTCGATTCTTTTAATAGTCTAAACGTTGACAATAATGGAAGCACTAATCGTGAACAGTATAAAAGCGTAAAGGTTTTAATGCATAACAGTACATCTATCTGTGTGGAAAGAGGAAAGAGGCAGAGAGGGGAAGAAAAGGTTCAGAGAAAAGAAAACAGATAAACGTAGGAACAAAGGAAGAAAGGGAAGGATAAAAGAGATGGAATGCAAGGGAGAGATCATCGAAAGGGGAAACGCGTTCATAAATCTGGGGTTTAAGAGTACAAGAGGCCACCACGAAGAGTAAATGCGTATTGTTTGAGGAAGGAAAGGAAAAGTGGAGCCATCTGGTAAAGGAATGTAAGGGAGTAATATAGAGTTGTGTAGATGGTTGTAGAAGTGTGGAAAAATGAATGAGAGAAGATGGAGCCACAGTAAAGATTCTGACTGACGGGAAAGAGGAAGGAGAGAGCTGTTTATTGGAAAGAGTTATGGTTGTCTTGTATGTTTTGATTTATGTTTAGTATATTTTAGAATGTCAAAGGTTTATATATACATCTATCTTTCTCTCTAAACAATTGGTCACTGATTTACTTTAGGAAAGTTGAGAATCATATTCTTCATTTGGCTTTTTGTGCAATCAAATCTATATCGTTGATTACTATTTTATATCTGCTTTTACTCGTTTTATTATTCCGAAATGATGCATTGTACCAAAGCTATTTATCTGAAGCACTGACCTTGATACTCTGTGGTTAACTTCCGTGGATCAATTGGTTTTCTTATTTCTCTACTTTCATTTATCCACACCTGATATATACGCAGTACACTCGTTGCAGTAAAATTGATTCGAATGGCAATGGAACTAACTAACATCTGACAAGAATATCACAAAGTTATTGATACTTAATAACATTTGTGTGTGATATTGTTGAGGAACTTGAGATATTTTATTTATATTTGATATAGTTGGCGAAGGCACAAAATCTAAAAACATCTTAATTTAACAGCTTTTATTCACCTTGTTATCCAAAACGAACAAAACTTTTTTCATTAAAAACCTTTTTTCATTCCAAACATTTTCACTTTTGGTCTTACCCTTATAATATGTAGCACCGAGTATATATTATTAATTGATTGTCTCTAAAACTACTTATTTGGAGTGAAGAAAATAGTCTATCCTGAGACTATTTTTCTGCAATTACTGGAATTGAGCAAGTGAACTCATTCTTCCTATAAACCAGCACTTATAACGTTCATGTCTTCTTCTGTAAACTGCTTTAATTTAAAACCATCTGAAAAAAACTGTAATTGCGCATCTTCTTCAGAAAACCATACGAATTTCACATTCCATCAGCGCGATTATTTAATCCCGCTTCTAGAGTTTTTTCATCGAGCCAGTGCCACTACTGGTCCACCGATTGATGAAACGAAGACACGGCAAACACACCTGTGGTGAATGGCGTTGTAAGATAATGTTGTAATTACTGTTAATTTTAGCGTTCAGGTCCGAATGGCATTGGCTGTCCGAAGATTTTTTTCGCGCATTCGTAATTGCGACGATCTTTTTCTTCGGAAACCTTTAATTGATTAAGATACCGGGTAAAGCCGTGGTGAGACGCGCCAGGATGGCGAACCGGCCGTTTTATTGGTTTTTGTTCCGTGACGGTCGAATAATTGATGGCATTCGTGAAGGAATGACCATAAAAAGCGGAATGCTAAATGGCCAAATACTCTATGCTAAAATAACTTAATGATGACTCCTTTCCGACTTCAAATGCCGACTGCTCCCAGGACACACACATGCAGAATAATTTCGAAAACCTTTTACTATTTACTATGAACATTTCTGCGGCCATCTAGATTCGCTTCGAGTTATTTATACCTCGCGCCGACTATTTACATGTTATTGCTTTGTAATTTTTTTTTTCGCCACGACAAATTTGATTTGCATTTCTCGATTTTAATGATATGTACGGATTAACTGCAATTTAAAATCGAATATATGCAGGCGTTGGCGCCACGGTGACATTGCCGCAATAACAAAATACAATGTAATACAGTGGAAATGCTATAATTAGGTAACATAACTTTAACGGACAACTTAAAATATATACGCATTTGAACCTTATAAATAATGAAAAATGTGTTTACGATTATAGTTTGAATTGCTTATGAACTGTTTATTTCCATATTTAGTATTTGTAGTACTTAATTCCAATATAAACGTTGAAAACAAGTCGAAAGTTATTGCGTGCTTATATTTTTTTGCAAACTTAAGTATTCCAATAACTGTAACAAATAAATAATAATAAGTAACATACTCAGCTATGATAACTTTGATAACTGAAATTTGTAACAATGGTTAGATGTTTTGAATTCACTTTTTTCAGTTTTGGTTTTTATGGATTTCTCAAGTTGTTTAGATGTTTTTGTATCTTTATTAATTATTATTTGCGTTTTATACATTTTTTAATTTAAAAGGCTATATGTATTTTTTAAGCAAATTTTGTCAATTGAGGTGTAGAATGAATCCCACATATCTGGACATTAATCAGAAATGGTTTGTAATAGTGAATGGCAATCACTAGTACAAAAAAGAAATGTTTCTTTACTTTAGAATGTGAACATTTTTAATATGGAATGGCCCAATTTTTGATTTCTTTTTATAGATTAACATAATATAAATTGATCAAAATGATGATACAAATTTATAGATTTTTATATAATTTATGGATTAATATTTAGAAGTTATATTTTCCCATCTTTAGAATTTAAAGATTGTTGATATATAATCGTAGTATTTATTGATGTTTAAAAAACATTGATTTGAAATTATTTGTTGTGATAATTTCAGGATGATTTTAAAAGAGAGGGAAATATAACATGTTTACACTGTATATTTACATTATATTCATTAAAAATATGAGCTTAGCCTGCCCGGTCTATTAACCTTCGACTAAACTAATTGAGTATTTATTTAGGATATTAAGAAGCCTTCGAAATTTGCTAGAAGCAGTAATTGAACTTTGTTTCCGAAAGGATGATTTTGATATATTTTGTTATTTGCGTTTTGCTAACAGTGAAGTTTTGCTTTGTGTGAGGATCTACGGAATACCCAAATAGAAGCTTTTTTGTAGAGAGGAGGAATGCTTTACGCACTACTCTTCAAATATAGGTGCCTGGCGCTTCTCCTATTCCTTCTGAATAGGCCCTACCAACTAAACTTCCTTTCTTTCCTCTGGGAGTACCGGTGGTATCGCAGAGCATTCTTTGCTCGGACCCCCCCTTGTCTACGCTAGCCATAGTTAACCGTGTTGCCACAACCCATCCATGTCTGCCATGAGGGCCTCCTTGTCACAGATCACCCTCTTCATGGTGGCAGCAACCGCATCCCACTTCCGTGCCTCTGACAGCTTGGCAGGCACGAGCGTTTCTGCTGTTAACGTCTGTACTCCCAGCTCACGCTCAAAGTACTCCTTCTCGGTAGCGTCTTCGCACCAGAGGCACCTCGCACTGTCGGCGTTCCCGATGCGATGGAGATACGCCCGGTGAAGACCTGTATCTGGTGGTACGACAGCTCCCCAAATTATTATTATTATTATCTACTGAACCACGACCCAACCTCTGGAATTAGCTTCCTTGTCCAGACTCCCGTAGGTACCGCGCTCCTTCTACGTTGTCACTCTACCTCGAATTCCGCTGCGTTGTCGCTTTCGCCGTCGATCATTCTCTGTTCCTTGCCTCGGCCCCCCTTGTAAACCAGCTTCCTTTCTCTCTTGTAGCTGTCCAACATTCCCATCAGGTATCCCGGAATTTGCTTTTTCCTCAGAGCCTTCAGGAGTACGTGCCTTGAGAGGCTTTCGGAGAACCCCCCGGTCGCATCTATGTCAGCACTGGCTCTATCCACCAGGAGTTGTTCCAGCACCTTTCCTTCGCCGTCCAAAAGGCATATAGGCCTGTACGCCCCCGGAGAGTTTTCTGGTTTACCCTTCTTAGGGAGAAGTACCAACCTGACCCACTTATAGCGTCAGAGGAAGACTCTTCCTACAAGGCATCTGTTATACAGCTTAGGTGAGCTCCACGACGCCCCCGAAGAGTTTTCTGGTTTACCCTTCTTAGGGAGAAGTACCAACCTGGTCCACTTGTAGCGTCTGAGGAAGACTCTTCCTACCAGGCATTTGTTATACAGCTTAAGTGAGCTCCACGGCGCTGTCCTTGGCGACCAGCTTGAGTGCTTCATTCGGAATCACCCCCGAAACCCGGCGACTTGGGATTCGGAAGGGCCGTAGTTGCCGCCGCCACCTCCCTCTGGCTGAATAGCTGGCTCTCACTCGGGCCTTCAACCAGGTCCTCTCTCGCTACTCCTCCAAAGGAATCGAAGGAAAGAGCTTTTCGACCACCGCAAATAGATATATATTTGCATTATATTCATTTAACCCTTATCTGCATCTGGGGGTCCTGAGAGACCCCATCCTTTCCTAAAATTACTTTTTAATTATTTATGTCTATTTATGTCCTTATTGCTTTTTATGTATTTGACTGTTGTTGATATTTTTTGAAAGAAGCCCCTGCACTGTATTTATTCATATAACTAAATAAGAGTTTAACGAATTTTAAGGAAAAAGTGCATTTTAAGAATTTAACTAAGTTATTTTCTCAATCCTCAAGGGAAAAGAGTTAACTCTCTAGTATGGCTGATTTTTCTAGTCCATAATGTACCAATTAACACGTTTCTACAGTTCTGTAGTCCTATATAGAGGATAGAAGAATTTTTTACGCAATTTTTCAACTTGGGGTCCTGGAAAACCCCATGTGCAGTTATGTTACAAAATTGAAGTGGTGCTGCTAAGGGTTAAAAAATGGGCTTAACCTTTCCGGTCTATAAATTTTCGCTAAGACTAATTGGGTATTTATTTAGGATATTAAGATGCCTTCGATATTTGCTAGAAGCAGTGATTGAAATTTTATTAGGAAAGGATGATTTTCATTTATTTTGCTATTTGCGTTGGCTAAGAGTGACGTTTTGCTAACGCTAAAGTTTTGCTTTGTGTGAGTGTCTGTAATAGCCTCATATAGGAGCTACGTCAATTGCGGCTTTTTTATCATCATACATAGCTTTTCTCTATTTCTGACTAATAAATTGTATCTTATATTGTTGATTTGTCCTTTGACCTTTTGGACCTGATAAGCGATTGTTTTTGTTCAGCTGAAATGTTAATCGAAAATTATTTAATCACATAAATATGTGATCGGAATTAATTTCTTTTTGGAGGAGGATTGGGGAAAATTTCTGTTTCTTTTTTTGAGGTATTTTATCAGCATTGACCTCAAGTCGCCATTTATTTGCCCACTTCTCGTAGGAATCGAGCTTGAAGAACATAAATTAAATGGCCTGTAGTAACGCCTCTCTAAAGATTCTCCATATAGTTAGTCTATTTGGCGATCATCTCTAAAGATTCTCCATATGGTCAGTCTATTTCATCACGATCATCACTGAAGCCAGATTTGGAATATCGCTGGTGTAGATGTTACAAAGTGTCTGAGATAGAGAAAAGCTTTGTGGAAGACCTGCATAGTTCTTAAGGCCTCTTCTTTTCTCATCTTGAGATGAACTCTGCAACTATTAGAAGCTGATCGTGGCCGCCATGAAAACCAACCTGAGAATCCTTAATGATGTTTTGTCCTTAAGAAAGATTGAAATACAACACAGCTTAATACGCTGAACAAGCTGAGGAGACATTAGCTGAAATAGTACAGGATGACAAATCGATTTATTTATTATATTATAATTGAAGTTGTTAAAATACCTTGATTTATATATGAGTTATAGAGATAATCTGAATTGAACTTTTTTTCTTAAGGTGTTCAGGAAGTAAGGACGAATTTTAATTTGGTGCCATGACGTTTGGCAGTCGTGTTTGTTTCATGTTTGTTATTTGCTATCCTTTCCATTTGCAGCCTGATAGATTTTGCGTGGTGGTGTTTATTTTCGTCATGGAGCAGATAGCAACCAAGCAACGTATCCAAGTGAGGAAAAGTTATTACAAAAACAGTGAAAGTCCCACGGCAACCATTCGTGAATTGCGTGTAATCCTCGGACGTAACGTTGCTCCAACCGAATCCTCAGTTCGAAAGTTGATCCGAAAGTTAGAGAACACGGGTTATGTTGCAAATGTTAAGAAAACAGGACAACCGCTACCCTGCGTGATAATGTGACCATAAGCCCGAGAACATCAGTTCGCTGACAAGCCTAACAACTGAATTTATCAATAAGTACAATGCATGCAATCGTTTAAAAAGATCTGAAAATGCACGCGTACACGATTTACTTTACAAAAGAGTTGAAGCCTGCTGATCATGAAAATAATCATCGATTTGCTCAGTGATTCCTGACTCGACAAGTGGAGAACAATAACTAAAAATAATAATTTTCTCATATGAGGCGCACCCACTCAATGGGTACGTCAATAAACAGAGGAGTGATCGACCCATATTCTTTTAAAAATCATGAGGAAGCTGCCGTCACTGTGAAGGGCGAACGTTACAGAAACATACTTTCTGATTGATTTTTTTGCAGTTGTGGATGAAAATTTTGTTTCAACAAGATGGTGCGACATTCTACAAATCCCATAAAACGATTGCTCTGCTGAATGAAAGGATTCGTCAAAAAATTATCTCTTTGCGTGGCAACAAGGAATGCTCGTTACCGCGCGGCCTTGGATGCTCATATGGAAGATATAATTTTTCATACATAAATGGGACATGTTACTTAATGTGTTTATAAAAGAAAATTACATTTTCAATTAATTTTGTATTTTCTATAGAACTTAATTATTCGTCCCTACTTCCTGAGCACCTTTTATTAGTGAAAAGGATGGATATTTTCGAGCCTTCGAAATGATAACATTTTTGGGAGAGGATCTACATCCAAGAACAAAATAAAGGTTTTTGGTTGTTAAGGAAAAGGAGACGTTTTGAGCTCACCTAGTTTAAAATTACCTTATTGAGATAGGCCAAGAGTGAGATAGAGTATTGAAAAAATATTGGGATAAGCAGAAAGTATGCTAAGGCTATGGTAAAAAAAATATTGGAGTAGGTCAAGAAGAACCTGAAATATTAAGTTATTCAAGTAAACACTAGAATAATTAGTACTTTATTAAGATGGGTCATATTTTTGCTGGGATAACTAATAATTCAGATTATATTTCATTTTCAGAAATAGGAAGAAATATAAATTATTATTGCAAAAGAGAAACCACCAGAAATTTTGTAATTTAATAATAAAGTATTTTCATAAGGTTTTTGACAAACGCACATCTGTACAGACACAAAACATTGTCTTAAAAAAATAACTTTTGGTAGATGTGTCTATCAATGGACGCTATATCTTAAAATGACTTTAAGCTCAAACTTTTTTTTTTCTTTGCCAAAAGAACTGAAAAGCTTTTGGTTAAAATTCTCTTCTACTATAATATTTTATATTTAATATTAATATTCGAGGCTCGTTTTTATTTTTTCTATATAGGAACAGAAAATTAGAATTAGATTATAATCAGTTTAGGATATTAGTAAAAAACTGAATAATTCGTATTAAAACAAAAGTTTATACTTCTTACTTTTTTATTAAGTTTAAATTAAATAAGTAATAATATTAGACAATTACAAAACAAAATAATTTACTAAGAATAGTTTTTTTTCACGTGGAAAGGAAGATTTTAAAAAAGTGGAAAATATAACAAATAATAAATATGTACAAAAGTTTAGAAAATAAGCACAAACTTGTATTTTTCTTTGAAAATTTAAGTAATACGTCTACAATACTGTTTCTAGAAGCAACAAAAAGTTTAAATTGAGAAAAGTTAGACATTTTAATAGTTGATTTCATTGTAAATTTACTTTTTTACACAAAAAACAGTTTTTAAATAATAAACACAAATTCTAAATCAATTTGGTTTCTAGAGCACCAACCCTCTTTATCGGAATACATATTTTCTCATTTGACCTGACAGATACCACCTTTAACCTCTCAGGAAAATTGACATTCTTCTGTTTACATGACATTATGGAAAATCCTTCGAAGTGGCATGGAAAAATGAAATCAGACAGAACGATCACAAGTAGTTGATGAACAGCGAATGAAAATGACCAATTAAAATTCTGAGAAATGGAGGAGCTACTACCCACATGCACAATCATCGCAGAAGAAGAACAATGTGAAGAGATGTACAACCAAACGACAATCAGAGGAGACGATGGCCGCTACTACAATTACAATTTATTACACTGCCAGAGAACCGAGTCTTGGCAAGATTAATATAATTAGAACGTAAATTGCAAAAAAAAGCCCACAACTTTATCATGAATACAGTGAGTTCATGAAAGAGTACCTCAAACTGGACCACATGAAACCTGTAGGTCCCATATTCTCTGCTATATTCGGATGACTCTGCACCAGCGTTAAACAAAGCCTTTTTCATGCTAGGGCGGCTGATCGATTCGATACAATCATATGCAATAGCCATAAACCATAACAAATCCCAGTTCCTTATTACATTTCACCGTCCCTAGAATTCCCAACATAAATTAACTATAAATAATCAGACAAGTTTCCCTTGTCTGTTCTGTAAATTCTTCGGAATAATATTTGATCCTAATCTAACATTTAAAATTCATACCCAAAATCTTAAAGCAGAGACCAGGAGGATCATAAGGAGGGCACGGCATTTTAGATTTTAACTTCCACATCTCTAATACGATATTTTCTTTTCCTTATTAAAATTTGGCATCTTCTGAATCTTATCAACGATCCTTCTAATACGCTTTTACACCAATTAACAGAAAAACCCCAAATATAGAACTTGAAACATTTAAAAATTTGCCAAAAACCCATATAGTCAAGAAAACTTCAACTAATTGTGTATCCTTCGTAATCCCTTAAGAATTCTCAAACCAAACCACCATCATTCATGAATTCATTTAATCTAAATTTACCGACATTAGCGAATCATGATATTTAAACAACAGTAGATCGTTAATACTGTTAGACATTAGTGGTCACGATGTTTACAAGGCAATTTAATCCAGGCTGATTAGAAGAAAACATGTCTGCCCTTAAAAATCTCATTGTACATAAATTTCTTAAAAGTTGTAAAATGTAAACAAATACAAAAATAATTGCAATTTTTAGAGATTTATTCATACAAATTTTTCAAATAATTTTTGATAATTGGAGGGTGGGATAAAGGCAACCCACCCATCCTACATATACAAATAGACTTTAATTCCTTATCGTCTCGTTGTATCCAATGAAATTATTTAAAATACTTTTTAAATAAAAAGGAATTAAACAGCTAAAAGTTTTGAGTGAGTAAATTATTAAAATTTTTATGCTTGAAGGGTGGGCAGACTTTAAATCTAAATTAGATAAGATTAGTTATGGAAAGTCTATTTTATTTAAATATAAATTTTTGATTTTGTTTTATATTTTATTACATAAAGGGTTTGATTGTTTTTAGCAGCAAATTCATTAACGATCAGTAATTAAAGTAAATATGTATATGTAGGGTGGGTGGGTGGCCTCTATCACACCCTCCAATCAATCCCTAAAACATAAGCGAGGGTTTTAGTTAAAAGTTGTAAAATGTAAACACAAAATAATTGCATTTTTTAATTGATGCATTAATATCATAATTTTTAATAAAGGGCTCAGCGGGCAGCCCCGCCTCACCCCCATCCATGTTCTAAATTTCTTTGATACATCATTCCCACTTTCGCCACAGCCTACGTTTTTTCATACACTCTTTTTATCCACTCTACCACTCCATCACTTACTCCTTTCCTTCTCAAGCACTCTATCAAACTCTTCCTTAGAATTGCTTTAAGATCCACAAATACTGCATACATACGACCTCTCTCTTCTATCACACTCTCAGCTATCCTTGCCAGGGTAAATATCTGGTCCCTAGTTCCCCTCCCCCTTCTAACCCCCCCACTGACTCTCCGGCAACAGTTCGCTTCCCTCTACTTCTTCCTGTAGCCGGTTCTTCGTCGCTGTCTTCGCGATCTTGCATCCAATGCTCATCAACGATATTCCCCTGTAATTGTTGATGTTGGTGTTATCTCCCCCTTTGTGCCCCGGGAACATTACTGCCACTCTCTAAGCTGCCGTTATGTTGTCTTCTCCTCTCCACATTCCATTTAGAAGCTCCCTAAATCTTTTCTTCCCCTTTTCTCCTATCTCCTTTCACATTTCAGCCTTCAGTCCATCCAGTCCAGCTGCTTTTCCTCGTTTGACCCCCTCAAACGCTCTTTGCACCTCTTCCTCCGTGAAGTCCTCCTTGTCTCCCCTATATTTCGTCCCCTATCCCACATGGTATTCCACTAGAACTCTTACATTTCTTTGTCCATTCCTCTAATGGTATTCCTATCTGCCCCTTTATTTCCCCTCTTTTCAGAATATTCCACATTTCTGCTTCATGTCTACACTTTTTTATTTTTTCACTCTTTTCTTCCAAAACCTGTATTTTCTTCTTTTCACATATACTACGATATTTTGCTCTAGCTGCTGCCACCTGCTTCTCCACCTCCGCTCCGTATACATTCTCTCATTGCCTTCCTCACTTATCTTTTTGTATGTCGACATTCTTCAGCAACCCCCCTACACGCTTTTCCCCTTTTCCTCTTTCTTTTACTTCCGCATTTCACTATGATATCCTCTAACTCCTCCATTTATCAAACATTATTCCACTGTCTTTAGCCTTTCCCTCATATCTCGAATGACCTTTACTCCACTATCTAGTTTATCACCTTCCTGTTCTTGCTCTATTAATTTATCTCTGCCTATGTGTATCATTACTTTTAATGGGTGGTCCGATCCCATACTTATTTCCACTTTCATTTTTCTCACCTCTCTTCTTGCCAGCCCCTTGATGACTATGTTATCAATTACTGACGATCCTTGTGGACCAATGTAGGTTTTCTTCCCTTCCCAATCCCCTACTGTACATTCATTTAAAAATTCCCATCCCTCTTCCATCACCCACTCGTTCACTCTCCTGCCCTCGCAGTTTATATGTTTATCCTGAGATCTCTCTATATATACCACTCCTACGTTTATTCGATACGTTCCCTGCTGATATTTAACCCATGCCAGACCTTATTTCTCTTTGCATTGCTCTTTCCTCCATAGTTCCTCCATAGTCATTGTCTAGATATATCCTTTTATTTCTCAGAGAACTTTTTTCTTTCATTATCTTTTGCTTTGCACTCCATTACTCTGCTTCTGCAAGCACCATTTTCTTCTCCCTATTTACCATGTATGATTTTCCTATTGTTGTTTTTATTTTTAGCTTTTCCTCCAAGAACGTCTCCACATCTTTATGTTAAGTACATCTAATCTTTATTAAATCATAAACAGGAATCTCACAAAATATAGGATTAGATTAAATATTGTTTTTCATTTTTAATTAATATTACTTTTATAAATCACGTTTTGATTTAACATAAAACGTTTGGAACAGTCAAGGTTACGCTAGGGCATTGAATAATTAGTTAGGATAGGTCAAGAGTACGCTAGAGTAATAAAAAGTTACTTGGGATAGGTCAAGAGTACTCTAATACAATGAAAAATTTGTTGGGATATTAAGAGTACGCTAGGGAAAACAATATTGTACTATCTTGAACAATAAATATTTTGTTGGGATGGATCAAGCGTACGCTAGGACATTAAATAATTAGTTGGAATACGCTTGGACCATAAATTTTTAGTTGGGGTAGGTCAGAAATATGCTAGGGTAATAAATATTGTATTCTCATAGGTCAAAAGTATAATAATACAATCAATAATTTGTTGGGATACGTCAAGAACAAAATAGAATATCAAGCTATCTAAGTTAACGTTAGAATAATTAATAATGTATTTAGATAGACCAAGAGTTTGTTGGGATAATTTATAATTCCAATTATACCCAGCCATACATTATTACATAATATCAACAAAGTAGCTTATATGAAAAATAATAAGATGAGTAACTTATTAAAATAATCTTTTCATTTAATAAGCACTTTAGAGTAAAATTTCTGCCTATATTGATTTAATTTAGGTAGTTTCCAGCATGATTTTGAAAAGAATTTGGAAATGAAATTATAAGGTTCTGTTTTGATCTTCAGATCAGCTATAATTAATAGGAAGAAGACACACGAAAAAGCAAAGAAATGCAATATGTTGATACATCATTAAACTACAAAATGTAAATAAAGGGGTGCAAAATATAGACTTTTGAGGAAGGTGAATGTAATGAGATTAAATATTAATTTATTCATAAGAAATCCGCTAACTATCCATGGACCCGAACCCAACAATTTCGTTCATTCAATTTGACCCCCCAGCATGGGGTTGGAACCTTCGCCCCGCACCGAAGGCTTCTTTCAACACGCCATAAAATTCATTCATTACTAAGAAATATATAAAACTGCTGAACAACTTTTTAGACTTTTAAATATTAGTATCAGATCTAAATGTAATTTGAAATTAATAGCTTCAATTTATCCATTTGATGATATTGATTTTAATATAACTCTTGGGATTACAATTTAAGTAAAGTTCCTAGTAAAATTTTCTAATATCTTTCTCATATTTTTTGAATTTGTTTATGTTCACTTTCCCTTTTTTAATATGGAGTGTATTGTTTTAGTATAAATTTATTTCTCCTAGGTTGATTTGGTTATTTCAGAAATATGAATATCTGTCTATATAAGTAATACCTCTAAAATTTTTGTAATAAAATTACACTTAATAACGAGGAGATAAAAAATTGGAAAATCATTGGTTCTTTACGTTCTCTGGAAGACCTCTGAAAAAAAATTTAAATATGTTTTTTTTTATTTTTACATTTTAGTAGTACATTTTAGTACATAATTAATATTAAACGAAAATTATAGTAGTAATAGTGTTTATCGATGTATAAATTAACTCTCGGTGATAATTACATTTTTTGAATTTGGAGAAAAAAATTAAGAAAGTATTATGATAGCTACATTACCATTAATAATATATATTATATAATTATTTAAATTCCTTTAGGTTAGATACAGCTAAAAAATTACTCCACTTAAAATATTATATGTGCAGTTTCACCGAAACACTCAAAGAAGAATCCGGATTTCGGATTCCGTTCGCCCATCGGAACAAGTGCGGGCATTTAATGTTGGCACACCGTAAAATCAAATAGGAGTAACAGTTGGGTAAAAAAAAGGAGTAAACAAATCCAGCGCGTACAAAAAGCCGATATTAAAGGGCCATAAATATAAATCAGTGCCTCTTCCCCCCTGATGGGCCGGCCGAAACAATGAGCCGTTCTTGTTTCTGGCCTGGAATCCTGCTAGGCCAATCTCGCCAGGTAGAACGGGTCCGGCGGGCCACCGTGCTCAATATTGATTCTACATTATTTATTGTTTACTTAGGACAATAATTAATTAAGACGAACGCACGGATGCGGGTTATAATTTTAATATCAGGTTTATTGTGTGCACCATCGTGATGTGGTAATTTAAATGCTTCATCTCGAATTTTGAATTAATATATCAAGACATAGATCTCTTATAATAGAGCGTATGTTTTATTAACGTTTAGAGGTTATAGGAAATGAGTAAGAAAATTATAATTGGGTTGTAAAGGAAATCGTGATTATTATTATAGGATTTCCTTAATATAATTTTTATTGCTATAACTGCAAACCATAACTGTAAATGGATCCAACTAAATTATATATATAGATTATCCAAAAAGCTGGAAAGATTAACATATATTATGTATTTGGCGCAGTGGGTAGGATATTTCGGAAAATCGAAAATCGATCGTATTTTAGAAATTTAACTTCATTTGGAAAATCTAAATGGATTAAGCAATTGCAAGGTAGAGTAAAAAAATTGAGAAAATTGTCCTGACATTCAAACTAGATATTCTTAATTTCAGTCAGAGCCATAAGTGTGCTTATATCATATTATCCTTACTTAGCATTTGAATATTCTCTATAGAGATAAATTCCGGTTGACTCCTATATGTCAGCATTAAACTAATGGAATTAAGGTAACTCTTTCTACCTTAGCATCGATAATTTCCTTGTATGTTCTATAAAGAAGAAGACGGCCAAGGCCTCGGATAAGTCAAAGAATTTCGTAATTTCTATCAGTAACTTTACTATTGTCTTGATCACTCAGGAGCAATTTTTAATAGCACTTATATTTGATTAGAAAAAAATGTAAGATTATGTATTTTATCAAGAATAAGATGGTCAGTACTTCGGACAAGTAGTTTTGCACAGTAATTTTTCTCTATAAGAGAAATGTCTACATTTTTTATTCTAAAATAATTAGACGAGCAAATGTTTGAGCATTTGAACGTTGCTAATTTAACTTGGTGTGTGTATTAACGTACATATTTATTTTGGGGAAAATAATTAAATTGTCAAACTGCCCCACTACAAAACCACAATCAAATATGTAGCTAAAAATATTTTGAGCGATAAACGTGTGGAAAAAGTGTGTCATGCAAGGAGAAAAATTAATGGCGGCGTCAGAAGTCGCCTGAGCCGTGCGTCACGACTTAATTTATAATTGCAGCGATTCTTATCGAGGAATTCCGGGAATAACATTGAAAGCGATCGCGATTTTCATTGCGTTCGCTCTTCGGGGACTAATTAAGAAGTTAACGGTGATGACTATCTCGATTTCACCACCATCCGACCAACCCCCCGACAATGGGCGACCCGTCAGCGTCTTGGTTGGTCTTGGCAGACGGTACGGATTCCATCCGCAGCTTGATACTTCTGGTCCGTGCGTCTTCCTTCAACACCCTCCGATGAAGAGAGAGAAGCACCGATCCGTCGGGCAACTTCGACGGGTACCTGTTTGGAATGTCGATCTCGACAAAATTACGTACTCCTCGTAATTTTTTATTTGTGTGGTCGGCTCTGTGGATTTTGGCCCGACGCTAATGACGAAACAAAAGGCCGCCCTCTCCTCCGATTTTGATTTATACGTTCTGCTCGTAAATAAACAGGTCAGCATCCCCGCCGTTCGCCTTTTCCACTCTCTTTCCTTTCACTTCACCCCTCGATAATAAATTTATTCTAATTATCTGGTTAGCTCGAGGAAGTTCCACATTAAAATGAAATATTGGTATAAGTGACTTTTTCTTGTACCGTTAGGAATTCATTTCCATCAGATGGAATAAATACCTTTCCGATATTAAATTCCGCAATTACGCAACATATTAATTAATGATTATGTGAAAGGATTATTTAATCAAAAAGACACCATTAGCAAGACGCAATGCGGCTGCAGTTGTTCTTGGATATCCAATTTACTATTATGCGTCTTGGGAGATAAGCGTTCAATAGATGGTCTTTACCTGCGATATTATCTGGTAGTTATCGCAGAACTGTTGAGGATTTAAGGTTGTGGGAATAAACGGAGATGTTTTTTTTTAGGTATTATCTTAGAGCAATTATCGTTTCACTAGAAGGATAAATATTTAATCCAGTTTGTAAAGATAATGCTAATGGATATTGTAAGTGATTTGAGGTATAAAGTATTTTCTCACTCTTTTATTTATTATGTAACATACAGGGTTTACAAGAAATCAAAAAAGTTCTTAAATGAAATAATCTTTCAAGTAGTACTTTCTAAAATTTTTATAAGGTGTGATTCTATGTACTGCTTTTCATACTTCTCAATAAACATTACCTAAATGCACGTTTAAGTAATATATATATATATATATATATATATATATATATATATATATTCTCGGTTTTAAAACGTTATGCGACGTTGTCCGATACCCGTCCTCCATCCTCTCCTATCTTCCCATTGTCCAGCCTCCAGGTTTCTCTCGCTCATAGCTCTTGAAATTCCTTGCTCCCATTTTCTCTTCGGCCTGCCTCTTCTGTTTTTCCCTAGAGGTCTCCATGCTAGGTTTGGTATTCTTGTTGGCTGCATGCGCTGGACATGTCCATACCATATTAATTGCCGAGTTTGGATTTCCTCGATTATGTCTTCTTTGAGATCTATGTTTAAGTAATACTTTCATTTATTATTTAGACATTTGAGTACTTTTCAAATGTTCATGGATTATACTCAGAATATTGGGTTTCTGGTTTTTATCAGAAAAGTAACATTCTGTTTTTTTTAAGAATACTTTCCAAGGTTTTGAGTTTTTGTAGGGTGGAAAGACATCCTGTTTTTTGTTAGATATTACAAATCGTGTAAGAATTTTTATTTTATTTTTTATATTCTATCTATTTTTAACGTGTGTATTATTGGCATGTTTTTAATAAAGTATTCTAGAATTTTTAAACGTTTGCAGTTTTTAGATTCCGCCTACTATATTATTTCCAATTTTTCTAATTTGCAGAATTTAAAGATTCTTATCAACAACACTACATTAATTTATTTGTTCAAATCATCAAGATAGATAGTTCAGTTAGATAAAAACCTTATTGATTTTTTACACATAAATTAGAGCGAAGACAAGGCCGATAGTCAATACCCTAAACAAAAGACTAAGCTATAATGTACTTGGTCCTTGGTTCTACGAGAAAAATGAAGCCGCAGTGACAGTGAATTTGGACCAGTATGTAAACATGTTATAGGATTTTTTTCTTCCACGACAAGATGAGTTGGACTCATGAGGTGACATTTGGTTCCAACGAGACGTTGCTATGGCTCACACTTCAAGAGCATGATGGCTGTTTTGAGAGAACACTTCTTAGAGCGCCTAATCTCAATTAGGGGCGTTTTGTAGCAGCCATCCTGATCTCCCAAATTATCCCTTTGTAATTTTTTTCTATGGGGGTTTTTTGAAATCCCGTGTTTATGTGAACCGTCCAAGGACCCTACAAGATTTGAAGATCAATATCAAGGAAGAAATTGCCAACATAATCCCTCCTATACTAGCAAGAGTCATGACAAATTCAAGAAATCGGTTTATTTATTGTATGGAGAATGTGGGACGTCATCTACTTGATTTTATCTTCGAAAACTGTGTAAAACAAAACTTTATATATGTGCCTACATATAAAAAACAAATATAAATTTTCTGATTTATACAATAGGTTTTATTAAGTTTTGAAAAAAGAAGTTATGTTACCGCAGTCTGAATATTCATATGTCTATAAGCGTTCTGCACTAATGTTTTACACTATAAATAATGTAAAAACTACCAGCTAACAGTTAAAACAACTTCCTCGTACTAAAGCACCGCCAGGCATTGAATTACATAACTGTTAGCTGGTAGTTTTTTTTACAATGTAAAACATTAGTGATTAGTGCAGAACGCTCATAGAAATTTAATATTTAATTTCAATGTCTATAGATTGGTTTAATATACTTTTTCGGTATTGTGTGATTTTTATTTTAAACAACCTCTACTTGCTAGTAATTACACACTCTTAGATTTCTTTCTTTACGTTACTTTAAGATATAATTATTTACTGAAGAGGTTTGTTTTTGTTCTTAATCAATGCTGGATTGGTTTAAATCGTACTTAACCAGTAGATAATGTAACTACTTGAATTTTTAGTAAGTTTTTTAAGGTTCGCATCTTGGACCGTTAATCTGTATCGAAAAAAACATAAAATAAAGTTATAATATCACAAGTTAGTAAACAAATTTACTGTTACATTTGCGAATTAAATTAAATTTTACAATTAATAAGGAAAACCATATTACACAGTTATGACAGTACAGTAAACTCTATAATGGAAACTTATCGGTCTATTTACAAATTATAATTGAATTAATTATGTTTATTTTCAAATAATTGAATATATTTAGAGATTCTGAGCGTGAGAAATTGCGAATGGAAAATAATACAACTATAAATTCCAACCAATATCAATTATTTATATTATTCGATAGTGGTCGATAAGTATTTATCATTGCATATGGAGCAGATAATTAATTTTGGTGATTGAAACGTTTTTTAATCTTAACTTATTATGTTTATTATAAAAATGCATAACTCTTCATTTACTGTACTGTTAGACTAAAAAAGTTATTCTTTGTTCGAAATGATTGTACATCTAATTTCCTTGAAGATGATGGTGTGATGGTAGGCAACCAAATATACACGGCGGCCATTGTAGTAAATTTAAGATGCATTCCAAAAGGCTTTAAATATTTAATAATGTAAGTACATATAAATTAATAATACATTCATACATATAAATCATACTTATAGGCAGGTGTTTGATACTTTAATACAGTCATTAAATATATAATTATAAAAAAATATTATTTTCATTATACAGATTTTAATAAAAACACAACATATCCGATTTGCTTGATTAATTTCATTTAAAAGTAATAATTACAAAAAATATTGTAATTATTTTGTTATAAATGAAAAAAAGAGCTCTGCTTTCATCAAAAGTTTATTTGAAAGTGTATTATTGGTTACATTACTTGAAAAATATTATATCGCTCAAATGGCGACCTCCCGAGTTGATGCATAATTGCGCTCGTTTTACTGCATTTCGAGTTGTTGCTTGCAAAACATCTGGCTCCAAATTGGCGATTTCTTCTTCAATGTTAGCTTTTAAGTCTTCAAAGGTTCGTGACTTGTTGTGGTAAATGCGAGATTTTAAAAAGCCCCGAAGGAAGAAGTCTGTTGCAGTTAGATCTGGTGATCTGGACGGCTAGTTGAAATATCCAAAACGGGATATCACTCGACCTGGAAATTGGTGTCCCAAAATCTCCATAATTATCCGAGCTGTGTAAGCGGTTGCTTCGTTCTGTTGAAACCAACAATAATCAATACCCAAGGCAGCAACTTGAGGCAAAAAAATCCGTTACGACGGTCTTCAAAAAAGTAAGGACCAAACACCTTTTCACTGCAAATGCCGCACCAAACAGTCACATTGAGGGGATGCAATGGATCTTCTTGCATTACATATGGATTTTATGTGCCCCAGAAACGAAAATTTTATTTGTTGAAATAACCACTTAAGTGGAAATGGGTTTCATTGCTCATTATGATTTTTGATACGAAGTTATCATGTGTATCGCTCCATGGATTGTTGGACATCATAAATATCAAAGCACACTGATATTTGGCGCCACCTGCAAGAATGGCGGCCAATTCGAACTATGACATTACTTTTGCGCCACCTTGTATAAGGAATTTTTCTTACTTGTGTATTCTTCAAATGTATTACCCAACGCCTATTTATATTATTTTATGTGTCAATCAATTAGTTTCAAATTATGATGACTGAAAAAGTAATCAGTCGAACATTTTATTCATCGTTTAATTAAATAATCAAATAATCAAGCAGTCAGATGTGTAAATATATATTTTGGAAAATAAATCAAATAAACCATATAATTTTCCTTTGGCTTAAACTTAAAATTTTTCTTTTTTTTTGAATGAATATATTTAAATTAACTTTTAATCACCGGGTTGGTATTTACTTGGTGTTTTGATTTATTTTTTTTAATTTTAAATTTACTTCTCAATCACGGGAAAATAAAGTTTTGCATCAGCAGAAGAAGGGCGTCCTCTATTCGGCGTTAATGACGTTCTCATTTTACACAATGTTTCCCCTAACTAAATTCAAAATGGCACCACAGGATAGAAATAAAAAGCGTTGCAAAACTGCAACACTGTGCAGTTAAGCGTTACAAATTATCAATATTGAATTTATATTTTTATTAGTGTAATCTCATTTAATTAAAATTATTTATTTGTTTTTGTATCAGCAGCCTATTTACAACATTTTTATACACAATAACATTCGTATTAAAAAAACTACGCAGATATAATTACCTTTGTCAGAGTTAAATTTAATATTCACACAACGATTAAAACTGGAATTAAATATATTTTCAAAGAAAAAGTGACGGCTTCAAGGCTCACTTCTTTTTGATCTGTACCGCCGCTTTCCGATAAATCAATTAACGTTGCCAGCGACAAATACGGGATCCAAAACAATATAAATTATTCCAAAGATTAATGATTATTACATTTTTATGTTTTGTACAAAAGCAATTGTAACATTAATTGACCACGTACTTGTGCGGAAATTATTCGTTGTGATCAAATAGTACTAACATGGAGGTGACCGGTACCATTTGTTATTTGGATATGATTACTGGTACTTTAAAGAAATGGGTGCGATTATTTAAAGTAACAAGCTCATTTACACACAAAAATAACACGGCTAAAGGATTATGTGATCGCTAGCCAAACATTAGTACTAACCAGCGATAGATTGGAATTAGCGAGAGCAACGGGAACCTTTTGCCATTAAGATATAATTAACGACAACTTGGACAATCGCAGCTGCATGAACTCCGCCCAGCTTCATACATCCCAAATTTTTGTACGTTTCGTTATATATTTGTGTATATTCATTTGTATTTTTTTTTTAAGAAAGCTAAAGATTAATAAACAATAAACAGTAACAAGCTCATTTATACACATATAAATATACAAATATTGGGTTGAGTCTTAATTCATTTCGGGTTTTCTTTTGATGGATATTTGCTTTCGAAGTGGTTGCAGTTTGTTCACCGGGTTTGCATCATGGTCGTTTTCTCACGAAGTTGTCGTAAACTATCCATGGCTCATCCCCAGTGACAATACGTTTGAGGATTATTTTCATTATTTTTCAAGAGCTTTTTACAGGCGTTTGTGCGCTTTGTTAAATGAATGTCTTTGAGTTCATATGATACCCAAATATTGAGTTTACTAATATATACCAACCTGTGCAAATATCTTTCCCCGGCCGTTTGAGAAATGTTAATATTATTAATACTTTTATTTTATCATCTTCGATTCAACCTTCCTGAACGTGACACATCTTTGACCTTTAAAAAACGAAATTGGTAAACCATTTCTGGCGTTCTGTTAGGCAATCTTTAACTTTTTTATGAGCTCTTGTTGTGTTTTTTTTTTGTTTCTCTGAAGTAAAACAGTAAAACATAGCAATATTCCTCGGTTTGCGTTTCATCTTTCGACCATTGCTTTACGACAACTGCTGAATCGATACACTTATTTTTTTTAATGATAATTGACACTTCAATTCCTTTCAAATGGTATTTAGGTTAAATGATTTGCTGAGGATAGTTGGTTAAAAATACAAGTGTCGACATCTATTGGTCGGAACTCAACCCAATATAATAAGTAAATAAAAATTACAGTGAATGTTAAAATCTCTATTATTTTCCTTTTGACATTATCCATATTTTGATTATAATGATTGTTTGCAACTGATGTTCTTGTTGTTTTAGTCTTTGTACATGTAAAAACAGATACATTACAAATCTGGAGGGTAATAGGTTAATTTTTTAATTATTGGAATAGGTCGAGGGTAGCTTAGTGCAATTCTAATTTTATTATGTTAGGTTTTGTATAAAAGTTTTTACCTGTTTTTAGCATGATTTATTTGAAAGTAGAATATGTTTATTATCTTAAAAGTTATGTTTAAAAGCAGTCTCAACTTTTCAATAACTATAATTAATAACTTTGTTTAAAAACGTTCGAAAATT
Source organism: Ontholestes murinus (assembly GCA_963969525.1). Classification (NCBI taxonomy): domain Eukaryota; kingdom Metazoa; phylum Arthropoda; class Insecta; order Coleoptera; family Staphylinidae; genus Ontholestes; species Ontholestes murinus. Next base: position 51,551,742 of record OZ018396.1, read on the forward strand.
AAAAAATGGTTGAAATTATACAAAAAGAAGAAGCAGAAAGAATAAATAATTGATTAAAAATAACCATTAGAAATTATACAGAAACATTCTAACGAATAAAATTATTTAAAAATAGTGGACTAGTGAATCAAGAAGTTGTTGATTTCCTAACACTAAAATATATTAAAATTAACTTATAACTTATAGAATAAGTGACATTATATAAATCAGTTGAAATCTAATAAAAACAGTTTTAATATTTCTAAATAAAATATTTGCTTCACACAGTTAAAATTTTATGAAAAGTGAGACAATTGAAAACTTTTAAAAACAATTATAAATATTCTTTAAAAAAAATCAGTGACAAAAATTGAAATTTTACGAATAAAAGCCTGAAAATCAAACAATTGTAATCAAATTATTCTTATAACTTGCTTATTGTTACCATAACAGTTACAATTATGAGTTATGTCGATTTTAGGTTTTATTTTTTCGTTGCAATCTAAAAATGATTAAAAAAAGAGTTTAAAAACAGAAACTCGAAATAAAAAATAACCCTAAATTATTTCAAAATTCACTTAGAACAAATAGCATTTTCTAAAAAAGAACTGTTTATATAATATTTATTATTTATTTCACTACTATTTATATTTTATTAGTTTTATATTATTTATTTAGGTTAAGAGTAATACTGTGAACAATGAATATTTCTTTTTTGTTAAATCCATTGGTGTTAGACACGACACAATAAAATTTGCATTATATTTCGAGAAAGAGACGAACAAGTACGGAAAGTTAGTTAAATCTCTAACTTTCCGCACTTTTATTGTTTCAACAGGAGATTCCGCCAAATAAATTATTATTATTATTATTAGTTTAAATGTAATAAAACATTATAATTTTATGAAAAATGAAACAATAGAGAATCTATAAAAACAGTTTTTACGCATCGATTATTATTTATCGATTATTTCTCCATAATTAGGGAATTTATCCTTAAATAAAGTAGTTCAGTTTTGCTTCTACTTCTTAATACATTTTTCACTTTAATTCAGCGTACTTTTGACGTAATACAATAAACTATATCTTGACTTAGCGTATTAATGCATAAACTATTGAGGTGCTTCAACAGTACGCTTTGTAATTTATTGCGACTGAACTGAAGGATAGGGTAGCAATTTTTTTAAGTATTTATTACAAAGTTTTGAATAGTTTACACTTTTAAAAGCAATACTTGCACAAAAACTGTTTTAACTTTTTAAAAAGGATTTTAATAATTTTGTTTAAAAGTATTTGAAAATTTTGCAGAACAAAACATTTTTAATTTTGGTAAAACAGTTAATAGCTGTTTTTTGTATTTAATCATGCATTCCATAAAATATATATAGTTCACTTATGAATGATCTTCCACTCGAACCGGCAGAAATAGCAGAAATCTTACAAAAAGTAAATGATCTTGCCTAGACAAAACAGTTAACATATTTAAAAACAAAATGTTAATTGTAATCTTACGTTTATATTTATTTGAAATAGTTAAAATAATAAGGAAGGCTTAAAAATTCCTCAAAGAATAATTGATTAAAGAGAATTATTGGAAATTAAAAAAAAAACAATTAAGTTTTGATGCCAATTAAGGTTTTTTTTTAAATTAAATTTATTCAAAAGAGAATTTTAAAAGAAAAGGTTAAAATTTACGAAAATTTTTAAAAAATGCTTAAAATAGTTTATTAAAATTAACATGAAAAATCACTTTTTCTAAACAAATCATTTATTTTAAAGCAGTTGTATTTAAAAAAGAAGCAATTGATACTTTTAACAAAAAGCTATTCCGAATTTTCTTAAAATAAATATTTGAAAAGTTACTTTTACGAATAAAAAATTGAGAAGAACCTTTTGGAAATCAAATTATTTTTACGAAGTTATTACTTTTTTTCATTTTAGTTACAATTATGAATTATTTAAATTTTACAGATAATACATCTTTATTTACAGAAAAAAGGAAATAAATTTACATGTAATTAACAATATGACAATGATACATTTTTTTTCTGTCAAACGGCTATCGACCCGCGGTCTTTCAGCCTTACAGATAATATTTTCTCTAAAATCAAGGTTTTGTTTTAATTCAATCTACAACCAAGATATACAAAATGTTTTCATATTTTTAAATTATTAGTTAATTTTATTTAAACGATCTAAGGACTTTAACACATTTTAGTTCAGTTTTGTTTATATATATGCTTTTACTTCGTTGTACATTTTGTTTAAGATTTTACCTTCCGCTTGAATCCAGCGTACTCTTGAACTACCACAATAAACTGTATCTTGACCTAGCGCACTCCTAACCTGCGATAATGCACAATCTATTGAGGTAGGTCAAGAGTACGCTAGATACATTTCTAATTTATTGCATCTGATCTAGAAGAGGTTAGATTAATTTGTTATTTATTTTGGTAGACCATGGGTTCGTTAAGTCTGAATAAAGTTAATTGTATTAAGTTTTGTAAGAGTTTCGACTTTTTTTCTAAAATAAGTTTTGAAGAAAACATATTTATTGAATTTGGTATAAAAGGTAATAACTGTTTAAAACTTGCTTTTCAATAAAACGAAAAAAAAAATATTAAAAAAATAAACTTGCTTAAAAATAATTGAAATTTTACAAAAAAAAACAATTGAAATTTTATAATCAACATATATTTTCTAAAAGTCAAACACTTAAAAATTTACACAAAACAATTTAAATCTAATAGATCAAGCAAATATTTTAAAAATATATATTTGCTTCAAAGAGTTGGAATTTTCAGAAGTTAAACTTTTGAAAATCTATAAAATTAGTTATAAATTTTCTGAATATACTTTCGGAGATTGATATAAAACAATTTACACGATTTAAATAATGAAAAAAACAATTGAAATCAAATGATTCTTATTCATTTCAGTTATATTTGAATTTTATTTAAATGTTACGTTTTAATTATTTTTTCTTTCTAAAAACACAGTCAACTTGATATCGACCTACCCCAATAAATAATAAATTAACTTAGTATTCTTCAAATAAATCCCAATCCCAACAATCCAACCTCCCACAATATCGAAGTTAGCGAGCGAGCATCCCTCCGTACCCTAACAAAACTCCGTCATCCTCTTAATCCCTTACACAATCCTTCTAACCAGCTCCTCTATGATACCACTTTAGTTATCCCCATCCTAGAACGTCTTCGATTCCTATCAGAAAAATTCTCCAAAAATCCTTTCAACTTTCACATATTATCCTTATATTGTATTCCTAGAAATCCTAGTGTAAACCCCAAATTTAAAAATCCTAATTCAACCATATTTGATTTCATCTCATCGTTTCATCCATCTACGCATTAACGACTGACGCCATATGACCGGACAAAACAAGGCAGAAAGACCTCTGGTCGATAGCCTTTTGACGAACTAACTCACTAACACATCATCCATTATTCATTATTTAAATGTAAATATGTATAGTTTGTCAATAAAAATGTGTATATATATCTTCAAATAAATCGTAAATCTAAAAGATACTAAGTTAATTTGTTATTTATTGTGGTAGGTCAAAGTTTATTGTGTTAAGTTTTGAAAAAATTTCAACTGGTTTGAAGGAAGTTGAAATTATATTTAAAAAATCCAACTGAAAAGAGTAAAAAACGAATATTATTCATTAAAAATAACTATTACAAATAAGAGAATAATAAATTTAAAAAACGATGGATATTTACAAACAAAACTGTCCATTTTTTAAAAGTAAATTATTTCAATATTTATTTAAAACAATTAAAATTTGGTGAAAAAAAGAAAACAATTGGAATATTTTAATCAGAAGAAATTTCTAAAAGAAAAATATTTGTTTTGAAATAGATGATAATTAATGGAAAAAAAAACAATTGAAAATCTTGAAAAACAGTTTTTAATTTTCTTAAAAAACATTTGAAAATAATTGGAACAAAAAACAACAATTTAAACTATTTTTAGTGCTTATTAATTTAATTTAAACTATTTTTTCATTTTTTCTCTAAAATTTAAAAATAATTAAAAAAAAGAGAATAAAATAAAAGAGTTGGAACAAAATACACTGTAAAAAATCATTTTTCTTAAAAAAGTTGCCTTTTTACGAATAAAAAACACAAATAAATATCTTCAATCTACAGCTGTACATTTTTAAAATCAATTCTTCCAAACTACACTTAAAACCATTGAAATTTTACAAAAAAAAAACACTTGAACTCTTATAAAACTGAAAATTATGACAACAAATTAGTTTCAAATGATGATGACTGAAAAAATTAATATCTTCAATCAATATTATTCCGAAATACACTTAAAACAATTGAAATTTTACAAAAAAACAATTGAACTCTTATAAAACAACTGAAAATTCTGACAAAAATTTAGTTTCTATGGAAATAGATGAAATAATTGAAAGTATCTAAAAACAAACTAACAAAAAACAATTGAAATAAAATATATAAAATCAAGAAATTTGTGGGAATGATGTTAATTAATTCAGTTTAGTTTATATTAATTGCTTTTACTACGTTACACAATTTTGTTTGAAAAGTCTTCAGTTTTTTTTAATAGAATGTTGACTTATTGTACTCATGATCTGCGTTAATGCAAAATTTGTTGAGGTAGGCCAAGAGTACGCTACCTAAATTTCTATTTTATTATTTATAAGAATATAAAATTTCTTAAAGTATGAATAATCGATTAAAAACGTCCATTAGAAATTTAAAAAATATATTTGTCATTTACTTAAAAAGAAAATGTTTGAATAAAAAAACGTTCTTAAAAAATAGATTTCCTATTTATTTATTTAGATCTTTGTCTTCTATCTTAAAAAAATACATATTAAAACCAATAAATTACAAAAAAACATACGTAACCATTTGAACGGTGGAAGCACGGGTCGGAGTTCACAATTCTTGTTCTTTCACTCAAACCCATTTTGGACCATGATGTTGCGAATGCAGGTATACTCATCCACATCTGAAAACTTTAACATTTTCTTCTATATCGTGATTTTTTACACTTTTTAGGAGAGACTTTTTGGTTGTTTTTGTCTTAATTAAATTAGTTCGGTTTTATTTATATAAACTGCTTTATTTTTATTTTATTACACATTTTTAAAAAAGGTTTTTGCTTGAATCGAGCGTCCTCTTGACTTACCACAATAAGCTGTATATTGACCTAGCGTACTTCTGACGACCTACTTCTTCTGACGTAGGCCAAGAGTACGCTGGGTAAATTTCCAATTTATTGCGACTGATCTAGAGAATTTCAGATTTCCTGTGGTTCAAATTATATCATTGACAATTATTGAGTTTGGTAGACCCAAATGTTGATAAACTGCAATTTGCTTCTAAAAAATTGTTTTTTTACTTACACACCACGCTCCATCTCTGTTTTGTATTATCTTCTTTTAAATTGCAAACCTTTGAAAAACAGTTTTTTAAATCTCATGGCATTATTCAATTCAGCTAATTAAAATTAACAAATAAAAAACTTTGTATGCAGCATAATAACACCCTCACACGATACTAGCTCCATACTGCATTCGAATACCTCGACGTAAGTACAAAATTTGATAAATAAATATTCCTTGCAATAAAGTTCTTTGTTTGCATCCTTGAAGGGTACTACCTCCACAGTTCAATCAAGGACACCAGTTGGAGGAAATGTTAAGTAAAGATTTATTGCAATTAAGGTAATTACGTTCCCTATAATTACTTTTGCAAATCCAACGTTGAGAAAGACACTCCACGTCGTTTGTTTTCCGTGCGTATTGTTCATTTAGTGTAAACGAAGTAATAGCAGATATTTATTATTTAAAAAGCAAGAACAGCACGCGAGATGTGTATACGTATTTTAATGACGGTATCACGTGACATTCGCAGTTTGCATCACAAAGGCGGAAAATGGGGAAAGCCAGGATAACCGACGTCGGACTGCCCTCTCATTTATATATATATATATATATATATATATATATATATATATATATATATATATATGGAGGGTGTTATTGAAGGATGAAAAATTAACGACAAGTCAACAAACAAACTCGCAAACATAGTTTTTTTATTCTTCTTCCTTCAGAAATGGAGACGCCGACTGTGCGGTGTCGGGCGTCGCGCCAGAGGACGCTTCGGTGATGGCGCCCTGTTACGCGTCGCGACGCCCGCGCCGCCTGCCTGACGGACGCTCTGATTACCGAATACTTACACAATTCGAGATGATTCCAACTAACACATCATCCAGATCCGATTTATATGGACTGAATAATGTGATTAAATCATTCCCTCCCCAACGGCCCCAGCGAGGCGCCCCTTTCAACTTCGAAGGGTGATTTAAATGTCCACTGGAGATCCAAACAAAAAATATAGCGCGCATTATTTTTTATAAAAAGAAGCAGCTATTGAACAACATGTTATTATCTCATATACAGAGTGATAACAATAATAGTTTAATAAGGGCATACTTTTAATTAACTTTGTGGTGTAATTTAAGTATAAAGTTTGAATTTATTTCGTATTTTCAATATATAAAATTATCGCACAGAACCTATCATCTCATGTATACACCATTAATCATTAAATCAAATTTAATAAATGGATTGATGATTTGAAATACGTACTAATTATTAGAAGAGCATCATTTAAATGTCTAAGTACCCCAAGGATCTAATCTAAGTCTAAAATCTAGACTGAATTCTAAACTATTTATTATTGAAAATTACTTTGAAATATATAGTCTATTACTGCCTTTAATCAGTAAACCATATTTATGAAGTTACTTTTAGAGCACAGTCCAATTATTAGAGTAGTACTTTTTGATCGTCTAAGTAGTACGTTGCTTCAAGGTTTTAATCTAAGCTTTCTTATATTTTATACTAATAATAACAATAGTACAAAGCCTGTATACTATCATATTTTTTCCTCATTCATTTTTAGAAGTAAAGTTAATTAGTTTTTACAAACTACAATTTTCTTTGTCCAAATCGTGTTTTATAATATTTACTCATTATATAAGACTTGAAAATGTTTAGTTCATGTTTGGATTAACCAGGTAGTAAGCTGCAAAACCTAAACATCTATGTGCTCTTATTATTTATCTGTTTTTTTTGTTTGTTGGGAAAAGTAGGTATTGTTTCCTATAAGAAGTCTTATAGGATGTACCTTGTAGTGTAAAATAAAATAGAAAGATATGTGAATCAATTATTTTGTGATATACTATTTAATATCATCGAAAAATGAGTCTTAGAATTAGAGTTCCTGAGTCAGCTGAGAATTTCAAGGTAGTTAGTATTCCTGAGAATTATGTACCGATGAATATAATTTTTAAATGTCATTTTATACCAAGATTTATGATCTCTTGTATCAAAGACTGTTTGTAAATTGTGCAAAGAATAATAATCGTAAGATTATTAATCCTTATTAAAAAAAGAAACTCATAAACTGGTTGATATGTACAAAACAAAATGTTTTAGAGCTTCGTATATATTTTAATGTTAATGCTGACGTAGCAAAAATATTTTCGTGGCATTTTTTTGTCAATGTTTGTTCTTGAGATGAAGAAAAATAAATTGGAACTTATACAGAATCGCATTCGAACTATCGACGTAAATAATTACTCTGTTGGCGATGGTTCAAACTAGTTACATCAGGTACAAAACAATCCTTCGGACGGGGTTTATCGCGACTGGAGCCCCGACGTCGGCGTCGTCGTCGCCGTCGCCGCCGTCGCTCCGCCGTTGGGCCTCCTCCAGTTATTCTCCCAGGAAATAATACCGCATCCATCACACACACACTCCAGACTGTTTATAATGTTTTACAGGGGCCAGCATAATGGATACGTCTCCCTTTGTTTATTATTGTGTGTGTGTCTAATAAATGACTTGTTTACGAATCCGACAAATCGTGAGGCCCCCTTAAAAATAACCCCATAACTTTTCTTGCAAATGTACTTTACATATTATAGGCGCCGTGCGTGGAGAGTTTTATGGATCAGATACCTCATCATATTCATTGTTTTCCTACTTTGGAACACGTTTACGATCCGGTGCGCAACTTTTACCAAACATCCTTGTTTATCAAATCGTAAATATTTAAATTCTAAACTGTGGCGTAAAATTGGTTTCATAATCTGAAAATAAATAGCAAATGTTGTACATAAATAAAAAAGTCACTACGTCTAGTATTACTTACATCCTTTAAGGCCATCCTAAAAATATTCCTTTGTCCATAATCTAGGAGTTGATATTGCTTCCCATTATTAATTACAATATTTCTGACCCATTCTTTATAGACTATAAGCTACCAGAAGCCTCTATTAGAATCTCACAGTTTCTTACCAGAAGATGTAGAGGAGATAATAATGTTCTTTAACATTGGGTGTGGTACTAATAGGTGTAGAAATTAAAAAAAAAATCTATAAATCGAAGGTTGATATTTCAAACGTATTTGTTTTAAATGTTCTTATGTTTGTCCAAATAAAAATGTTCTTCTCTCTCTCTATAAATTAAATTCGAATGAAAAGGACACACCATCCAAAAAGTAGACGCAAAGTAAAAAAAATTAAATGAGATCTGGGGAAAGGATGTATAAGTTGACGGAATAAATAAAAATTGAATAGATAACTGCATATAAGTAACAGTAAAGAAATTAGGAAAGATAGTAGAAACAAAAGATATAATGTCAGACATTCAGGCTTGGTTTGGAATAAATGGAAGTATATAAATATTAGAATCACAGATTACTACAATACATTAAATTTAAAAAATATATAAGTTGATCATAGTATTAAAACTCTAATATTTATTTAAAATAATACCCATTAAGTTGTTTACTATTTAAAACACCACATTGTAAACTGACCTCATCAACTAAGATTATGGCAGATTTGATTTACGAGTTAATGAACGTTAATAGGCAGCAGTGCAATATAATTTTAATCGATGCAATGTATACGTATACGAACCATAAATAGTCTCTTTTAATTTTATATCGTTTTTCCCTGTAATTGACAATTTTACGTGGTAAATTATGCGTTATTAATTCACAGAAGCTGAATGTTAAATATGTTTACGACGATTTTTTCCCTCGACGTAAATATGATGCGTGCGAATAATAAAATAGTTGTTAATGAAATGATGTTTTCTTAAATCTGTTGTTGTTTTCGCGGAGCCGTAGTCGTCCGGAGTCCTGGCTCCGGGGTAGTCCTGGCTCCAGAGTCCGGAGCCGCAGTCCACTCTAGTCTCGCCGCCACGGCTCCCCCTGTTTATGCCACTGTCAATATTAATGTCACCCTTGTTTAGAAAATCAGGATAACTTCCATATAGCCTTAATGTCTGCATCGTGTGATCCTTAACCGCCCTCGATATGATCCGGGCGAGTTTTATTGCCGCATTATTAAATTTCAGATTTGCGGGGATCGGCGATAATTGGAATTGCGCGTTTTATGCATTCGGTTATAATAAAAGCCATAAACGGTGGGGGATTCATTAGTGTGTACATATGTGGTATTGTATTACACCTCTAACGCAGCACAAACAACAACACACGATGATTATCGCGCAGTGTGGATTATTATTTAAAACATGTAAATTGAAACATTGATCATGTAAATTTCTTTGTTCATATTGTACGATTTTATTATACAGTCAGATTATCATTATCGGAAATATTTATAATACTAATAGTAAAAGAACAATTATTTTATCATACAATATAAGTTTTTACGAATATCAATTATAATTATAATTAAACATAAGAATGAAAAGATCAATATAATTTCTGGAGAAAAGAAAATACTCCTAACAGCCAGCGTACACTTGACCTACCACAGTAGGCTATATCTTGACTTAGCGAATTCTTTACCTACCACAATAAACTATATAATGATTCTAGTTGTATAAATTGGACAATCGAAGATGTTATCTCGCGTTAAATATAACGTATTTTCTTAAAGTCATATTTTTTACAAATAAAGCCTTAAACAATTTATATAATTTACATTCTATAAAATCTGTCTTCAATAATATAAGTATTTATAAAGCTTACACCAAAAGAAAAAACGTGTGAAATTTACTTTTCAAATTGAAGTCAAATTTAAAAAAAGGAAATATTTGTTTTTAAATGTCCATAACTTAAACAATTCCCATTTTGAATCTATTTTGGTCTAAATTATATTCGATTTAATCGATTTTAATTTAGCAGACTACTTCTGATTTCAAAATTTTCCATCAAAGGGCGAGGACTCTAAATTTTGGAGTACTATAATTTAGAGAGGATTTTGTATGAGATGTCATGTTTTACTACAATCTTGTTTTATTTTGTTTTAATGAAAATTTTAATTACTCACAATTAACTGAGAAAGTCAGAAGTTTATAAGTAATGAAACATAATTTATTGAGATAGGTCAAGAATACTCTACTCCCTTACCTCAAATTTAAAAAGCGTAGTGAAGAGCAAAACTTTGAAGTCGTGTCCTCAGAATTCCTGCTCTTGATGATATGTAATTATGTTTAAAAGTGCAATGTAATAAAAATTGACTTTGATATATTTCATTAAATCTAGGAAGCCGCCTGTAGACGCAAAGGTTAGTAAATAGGTATTGTTGCCAAAATACTAAATAACCTAATCTATTTTTCTAATTGTTTCAATTAATTAAATTAATTGTTTCAATTAATTAATAGTATATTACATAACGAGAGTTGTAAGTCATATATTACGTACGAGTGGAAAAAGTTTCGCACGAGCCGTTAGGCGAGTGCAGTAATTCCACGAGTACGTAAGTGACTTACAACTCGAGTTGTGTACTATACTTTTTCTTATTTATTATAATTTGGAATACTTTGCAATATTGAGGTTATGCTTACTATTAAAACACTTCGCAGCATCGAATATATGGCCCAAAGAGATGAAGGTTTGTATTTCTTACTTATTTCTCCAAAATAAGCTAATAACACATTTTCCGATAAAGACTGAACACTATTCATACGCTAATCCATGAATTTACCGTAAACCACTTCATAACGCTCTTTGGATTTTTCCGGGAGAAGATCCGCTGCGGTATGTTCTGCTAGCTGCCTAATTACTGGTGGAGTTCCAACAATTTCATCTGTGGAGTCACTTTCACTCATTTTAACAATGAATAAATGCATTATTAATAATAATTAAACCAAAATAACGTCAATGTAATATGTATTCAACAACGATAAATGTCAAATTCATTTGTCTAGGCTACTTGATTTGAGTTTGGTAATAATAATGGTTACGTAATATATTACGTGCTAGTTTTTTCTTCATTACGTGCATGTATCATAATGCCATGGTTACTAATCAACAAACGATTGCGTTATTGCCTACTTACTACTATGGGAGTAGAAAAACTAATTTTACGTAACTCGTAAAACAAAATATCTTACCAAATAACCTGTTTTTTGTCTTTACTTGACATAACTTCAATCAATTTTGACTCATATATCTTTAGTAAGCCGCACGTAATCTTCAGGAGAGATAGTTTAGTTTAGTTTATTTACTTTATAAGATCTATTAAAAAAATAACACAAAAATACATACATAACTAAAATTAAGCACTTTGAAATTTGGTGTATAAATTTTGATGTCGGAGTTCACAGTTTCTCGTCTCGACCCATTACACTTATTAGCTGATGATGCTTATAAAGCGATTGTAGCAACTGAAGCATTATTTTGGCCATTTGAGGCACAATTTGGTTTAAATTTCGAAGACCTCTATTATTTCAAGAGCTTGTGTTTATAGCTATTATTTCTGCAACACTTACCAACCAATTACACAGGATTGCGAATTTAATTTTTTTTTCTGCGGCACGGAGCTTCAGAAGTCTCTTAACCTAATTTTGGTAAGCTAAATTCAAATATGTTAACACTTTTTTCGTATCACGTAAGGTTGTTTGTCATGTTGGCATTGAATATTTACTACTTAAATTATAAACCATAATATTTTAAATTTCTCGAAAAAAAAAATACAGAGGCTTGATAACATAACTATTGTACAGTTAAAATAGTTTAAAATAAATAGGGAATTACTAACATACCTTAAGATTTTTCTCCTCCTCTTAGCAAGACATGGACGCTGAGTTGATTCGCGTTTGTGATCCTGATGAGGATTTTCTGTCACCGAACACCAATAGTAGTCGGCCATCATGGAGACATCCCATCGACCCTGGTACCTCATTTCCACCTCTTTTATATCTTGATGGAATCTCTCACCGTGTTCTTTACCTGATTCTCTAAGAAATGTTCAAGATGAGATTGGAGTGTAACTTCAAGCTCATATAACATTCCAGTCCACTGAACTTTGTGAGCACAGTTTTTACAATTTCTTCATATTGATCATTTTTACTGAGAAACTTCCTTTTATGATTCCGAAGCTTAAGGTTCCATGCCAGACATGCAGTTTTTAAAAGTAACATCTTTCATAACTTTGCAAATCTTTGGGCCATCAAAAACGCCTTCCTTCACCTTTGCCTCCCACAGTAACGGAAATCTTTTAACAATATATTGGCAACAGGGTCCACTTTTGTCCAAAGCTTTAACAAATAGCTTCATTAATCCTAGTTGTGTGCAAAGAAGGTAGCAATATTTTTGCAGAATCAACTAATGGGAAATTTATTACATTTTTTGTCCTTGGGACCAGTTGATTTCTTTTTGGCCAATTAATAATTTTCCAGTGCCTTTCTCTGGCTCTAGAGTACCAATTATACAAAAACACGGAAATTTCGTGTACCATCCTTGTAGCCCCAATAAAATACCGCACACTTTATGTTTCTTACATGCGCAGTGAATTAACTACTGGATCTGAATGGATTCCCATTATGCAGAAGAAGGACTTTTAGACTTCTTTTGCTAGAGTCAATAAATAAACGCCAATATGCCGGTTCATAAACTGTTCCTAGGCGACCAATCAAGTCAGGGATATCACAACAGTACACCACTCCCCCCTCCATTACGAAATACTTTTTAAATTCTTCCTTACGATGTCTATACCAATAGAATGTTGTATCGGGAGTTAAAAGATTGTCTTCTTTCAATCTCGATCCTAAAAGTTCACTTTTTTGGTTTGTAAGACACAAATCTCGTACCTAATCGTTTAATTTTGATTGATTCTAAGGTCACGGATTGTTATTTTGTGATTCTGGGGACAGATTGAAATCATCTTCTGTGCTGGAAGTGGAAGGAGAATTGGTACTACTCTTTAGTAATGTTGTTGGCGGTGTTAGAACGGAAATATCTGGCCCAAGCAGAAGAGGGTCTTAGGATGAACCTACACTTAGTTAAACACAATGATAAACTAGTATGAATAAAATGAGTGATTATATTTTAAAATCGTATTATATTTGAGACTTTTACACATTTTAACACAACATACATATACACATATGCGTGGTGAACCGCACGCTCTCATTTTTGTGTTAAAATTAGAATTGTGCGAAATCTGTACGTGATCCACAAAAACTAACATGTCCGTTATCAGGATATTTGATTTGAGTTATCTGCATTAAAATATCTCATTCCGCAAAATCTTCGTAGGTCTGTGTTATTTGTTCTATTGAGTTTTGCTTGGAACTTGTAAACTCCTTTGCTGCTTTGAAGCCAGTTAAATATACGTATTATCATAGAAGATAAGTTGGAAATTGGGAGGTCTCACATTTTATATCTCTCACAGACTTTTCTGGAAGATAAATAAACTATTAAGGTAACATCTAATGTATATATCAAGTGGAGAATATTTTGTTTTGATAATGTCGCCTTGGTAGTTTTTCTGTATTTACGGATGCCAGGAGTTATGAAAGTCGATTGTCAAACTCCGTTCTTTGTTTTTCCAAAATACTATGTCACTTGCTGATTGTAAACATCGAATGTGATTGCATATGATTGTAATTTTATCTGATCTTTTGGCCGTAGACTAGTCACAATAGCCATCGCGGAGGAGTGGTTTTAGTCGGTAGAAGAACAACACTGCCCTATTAAAAGGGTGTCTATGGTGGATTTTCTCACCTCTCTTAAAAAAACCTATTTGTCTTCATCTGCGCTACTCTGATGATATCCAAAATAGCTTGTAACCAATCCGTAGCTGTTCTTGATAGGAAAACAATAATTCTATGATTTCCGCAAGATTTTAACTTTTAATGTGAGAATTTAAATATTTGCGTTTCTAACTCAATAATTATAGTTTTTATTAAAAGCATTAAGAAAATATTATTTTAAAATGACGTCTCGCAGTATTGGATACTTATTTTGTTTAGCATTTAGATGCTTATTTTTCCCTTGATTTCGGGATGCGTTTTATTAACTTCATTTTTTTTAGATGACTCACCTTTTTTTGTTCGTTTAAGTTTTTCTTGGAATTTGTGGACTGTTTCATTTCAAGACTTTCTGGTTTTCAACCTTTCAAATACTCTAATAACGGACGAGTAATTGGAAAATCTTATTGTACATATATATACAACATCTTTATTACAGACACTTACATTTGTTGAAGTTTAACAATAATACATCTTAAATATATACAGTGGTAGAAGAAGTTAGTATGTACCTGTAGGGCTGTCGACCTTGGGTCTTTCTGTCCCGTCATTACAAATATAAAGAAAAAAACTAGTAGGTTAACTAACTGTCGTGATGATACGAACAAATGATTTGATGTAACGTGCTTGTTGGATAATGGTATTTGGGTTGGATGTTGGGATTACGTGGAGTACAATATTTTTTGAGAAGGTTGAAATTGTAGGATTTTGTGGAAAACTTTTCAGCAATGGCTAACATACGTTGGGGAATCGGGATGATTTGGTTATTGTACATATTTATATAGTTTTTTTGCAATATATTTTTGAAAGCTATTAAGTTGACTTTATTAAACTTACATTCTACTAATATATTATAATCAAGATTCGTAATTGATTTCATTATCATGGAAATAACTTATTAAATCAAAAATAAGAGACCTTTTAGGACAGCGTTGCATTTTGTAATTGTCCCATAAGAGTAGTGTTCTACTGACCTATCACAATAAATTAGGATTTAAGGGAGGTACTATAACGGATGATGTGAGAATTTTTCTGGTCATTTTAAGCCTATTGAATCATAGGTAAGATTTAATTTTAAAAATAAGATAGAGTAAAATTGACAAACTTAAATACATTTCTATTTTCTTGATTAGAACTAAACACTTGGTGCTTTTTAGTTATAGTCAAGATAGTTCAAAAATGAGTCAGTGCGTGTTAAGTGACCAATTAATTAAATATACATGTCTATCATTTTGTTTAAATTTGGTTTCAATTTAAAACAACTAAACCAAAATACTTTATCACTTTAGATACAAATTATATAATTGAAGATAGATTTAGTAGAATGGAAAGCGGATGAATTTTTAAGCCATAAGCTTTAAGTTGTAAGAATTATGGCGTTAAGTGATTACAAAGTGAACCTCCTACGTCATCAATATATTGTACAACTAGTATAACAGTTATTACTGTTTGGTAATAATAAGCTAAAGTTGACAAAACTATAATGAGATGAATAATTGGACAATCTCACTGACCTCATTATTACAATTCCTCTAAAGTCTTTCCTACAATATATTAAGTTGCCAATGTTTCACTTAATAATAATGACAAAATTCTTACATGATATTTTTTATGGAAACGCATTTTTAAATACAGAAAAGAACTTTTAAGATCGTGACCAATTTTTGTTCGTTTGAGAATTTTTGGAACTGGTTACTGTTTCACCTTAAAACCTCTGTTTTTTTAATAGGGGATGAGTAATTGGGAAATATTATTGTACACATTATTACAATTTCTTTATAATATCTTCTGCAAGATATTGTGTTATGTATTAAAAGTTGGTTTTAATTAATAGTAGTATATTATGAAGTGTCAACATTTTTAACTGATAATGAATAAGAGATCTTTTAGGATCGTGGTGCCTTTTGCAATTGGGCCATAAGAGTAGTATACTCCTGACTTATCCCAACAAATTATGTCTTAAGGAGGATTTAAAAACATATCACAAACATAAAACAAACAAAAAACTTTAATATTTCTTATGCACTATAGAAAAACGTATATTATTGAACCCAGATTTTGCAGAATGAAAATAAAATACATTTTTAAGCACATAGACATTAAGTTTTGAAAAATATAGTTATAAGAAAAAGTTCAACTTAAGATAACTTCTTAGTTCAAATTTGTACAACTACTGTTCACATTATTACAGTTTCTCTGACGTCTTTCTTCCTGTAAGATGATTAGTTGCGATTATACCGCTAAATAAATTATGAAGTTTCAAAATGCCTACTCCGGAAAAACATTATTTATACAAGAATAAAAGATAAATTGAATAAATTAACATAAATATCTTAATGAAGATTCTAAAACATAGCACGAACTCTTTTTATATAAGAATTACAATACAATTGACTCAATAATTTTATTTTATTTTTTATTTAAAGATGTTTTTTCGTGCAGGTTAAGAGACAAAATAGTAGTTGAAATTGTTCTAGAATTTAAAATACTCAATCTTTGATATTGATATGCTCAATTAAAGTCTTTTAAATTACCTGTGGTATATGCGTAAGAAGAATAAAATTGGACCAAGTTTGATCAACTTGTAAATATGTTTACTGTTTTGTTTAAATTTGATTTCAATTTAAATGAAAGTAAATCACAATATTTCTTTATTAAATATAGGTCACAGAAAAATATATATTATTGACCTTTTAAAATGTAAGATGCATTTTAAGCCCTAATTTTTGAATTATAAAAATATGGTTTCAAGTAAACGTGAATGAACGTAAATTTTAGTAAAGTTCAACTTGAGATAATCTTTTAGTTCGTTAAATTTGTACAACTAGTATTAATTTTTATAATCTAAAATACACGAATTCACTTTTTTGGCATCACTTCATCAATAAATAAAATAAATAATTAACTTGTTGGAACTACAGTAACAAGTGTTATTAAAGAAGTGATACCAAAAAGTCAATTATTTTATTTTGAATTATCAAAATGTATCTTGAAGTGAAAGCCTTCACTATTACCTATTTAAATTTTTATAGATTTTGATGCTGCTGAATACAAATCTGAGAAAGAAGCTAAAAACATTTCTCTAATGCATAAAGTGACTATTTACCATCAGATTTGCAAAATTCAAGATAGAAAATTATATGGAATAATTTCAAACATAAAACAATTTTGTGGTGCATCACCTTTCTTTGACATATGTCACCTATAGTTCAGTTATAATAGAATTTAGAGTGTACAGGAATTGAAGTTTACTTGCAAATTGAACTTTCAATGGTATCCTTGCTTATATCTATTGTCCATCACTGCTTGGGTTACTTGAGAAGAGTGGCATTATTATGAGGAATATTTCCATTTTGCTTAATGTATAATGGAAGTTTTGGATAGCAGAAGAGTTTGAGTTTCTCAAACTCTAAACTGAATCCCAACTTATGTTTTGAATTTTTCTTTTGTTTTTGTTATTGCCTATAAGTGAAATTTTTATAATTTCGTTATAATGCAAATAAAGTGGTTTATTATTATTATGTTTGCCACAATAGTGGATATAATTACCCAAAATAGGGTATTTTTTGCCAAATTATAAATTTGTAACCACACATCATTTTAACGTGGATTTAAATTTTAGAATCTAAATTATTCCATCTTCAAATAACCCTCATCCTTCATTTAGTATTCCAAATGGACAACAATAAAAATCAAAATTTCACCAAAAGGTGTAAACATTAACATCTTTGAAAATTATCAGCTCATATGGTCAAATAACGTCTATTTAATTATGATTCGAAAAAGCATCAAACACAAAAGTTTCCAATAAAATTAAATTAAAAATGGTAGATTGTTTCTTTTAAAAACAATGTTGTTAATCACCGCGTTGTTGTGATAAAATTTAATCTAAAAGTTTGGGAATCACAGATTGTAATCTTACTCTTCTGCCGATGGTCAATTAACATAAAAATGTTTCACCACGAGCTAAGTGAGAATTTAATTCATCGTTTACTCTTCTGTAATCTATGATCTCATCGATCTTCGATTTGAAAATTGGAGTGAATTAATTACGTTTCTATAAAAAAAGAAATATTTCTTGTTTAATTCTCATATCAAATATAAAGACGTTGAACCCAAGTTAAATTTTTAATTAAAGTTTATAAACGCAACTGAAATAAATTACATTATTTAATTATGTTTTATGTAGAGATGTTTATAATTAATATCTGTGTTTTCGTGTTTATTTCTTAGACCTGTTGATGAAAAAGCGGCGTAAATTTGTTTGCATGTTTACCAACGGATACACAAAGGGGGTGTTTTTCAGTTATTATTACAATCGACCCTCGAACAGGAAGCAAACTGTGAGACATGGGCACAATCAGTAAATAAATGATGGTTAGTCGTTTTATAAACATGAGCAAAATGAAATGACGCCAGTTCTTAGAAGTTCTGGCGTCCAGGGCGTCGCGGCGGCGGCCCCAAGCGGCGTCTTCCAACTATGACTTTTTTGTCAAATTAATAAAAATGCACCGGCAGTTGGTATAACGTCTAGCATCTTCCGGAAAAAGGACCCGCGATGGACTTATATTCGATATGATTTGTTTACATGACCACTGCCAAATTGTTAACTGCTGAAATATTGGTCTGTTCGGGACGGCAGGATGGCAGGATGGCGATGGGATATTTTATTGCCTAACATTAAAACTTTTCATGGAGACACACACACACATACATAGATGTATATACGTTCGGTGCTGCCGTCGTGATTCATTCTCACACAGACCCTTTTTTCCATTTTCCATTTTTCAAAACAAACCATTAATCATAATTAGCAGCGCGCAGCAGAACTTCGCAAGAACGATTAAGCTTACAATGATATAATTACTCGCGATTACTAGAAATGTAATTAACTCATAACAATTAATTACGCGAATGATTAAATACTTACTTACACGGTTAATTACGTAGTTACGTTGTAATTATTTGTTAAATATTCTAGCGGTTTACTAACGATTAAATGATTTAGTTTGATTTTGAGTTAAACACAAACATTTATATATTGATTTAACGCATTGCTTATACTAATAGGTAAAGAATTGATAAACACTTGGTTTGTTTCACTGATTTTGTCGATATATTTTTGTTTATTTACTTGCATATACTGATAAACTCTTAATATATCTTATAATTATACACACATTGCAATAACGCGTATATCGAACTAGATAATGTGTTTTCACCTACCTTATGAAAATATATATTAATTTAGCCTACACCTTTCTTTGTTAATAATAATTTGGTCGATCGTATTTTACATCTATCTCATAAAACCATATTTACGCTAGCGTTCTCCCAACCTACTACAATAAACAACACAATTTCTTAGTGTACTTTTGACCTATTACAATAAACAATGATTTTATCAAGTTATATGATTTTAAATTATTTAATAAGCTAAGAGTATTGTAGCTGAATAGTTTAAAGTTATTATTATTTTCTGTAAAATGGATTTTCCGTTAATAAATATTATTATTTGTTAAAATATGTTAAAATTTCAAAAACAATAGTAATGGTGTTTGCTTATTGTATTGCATTTTCAGATATAATTTCAAATTTATTCTTATGGCTGCGATGTTCTAAGCACATAGGAAACATTTTAGAATCTTAATGTACTACATGAAATTATGACTAGAACTTATATTATATTTCAGGCATATTTTAAAATCTATGCAGATATTTTATTTAAATTATTGTTTGTTAATAGCTAACTACTAGTGTCGACCTATTTGGGTTTTATCAGCGCAGACAGGGAAATGGAATGTTATTACGAAATTGTTAAATTCTTCGTTAACAATGAAGATATCATGATATCTATCTATTACACCCTACAGTTTTTATTATATAAACAATGTTTTCTTAACGAAATGCTGTATTAATAAGATGCTTCCAATAATAAATCAAATCTGCATCTTCTAATAAATTATTTACTAAATATTGGGTCTTCATTTTGTGAATTAAAGAGTATATAAATGCCACCATACACTACACATATACATGCTTCACTATCACTTTAGTTTTCAAAAAACAATTGCAGCTTTTACAGCCGTACTAATAGTCCGAGATTAATTCTCAGAGTCCTGAGAAGATTGTAAGTAGTATTATATATTTTTTCTGTGATGGTGAGTGGCTACTATGCCACCCTCCAATTGTCATAACATAAACAACGGTTACTCATGAGGAAACTCCAATAGAAACATATATTTTATAAAACAAATACATAAAACAAATATCTTCTAAGAGCTGAGTAGCTATTCACTTAATTACACACATATATATTTTATGAAGAGTGGGAGAGAGATCACCCACCCTACATATACATATTTAATTCTACCACTCTCACATCTTTGGTTTCCAGTAAACTACAGATGAATTTCTTGGTAACATGTTGACAAAAACAAAATTAGTGTTTCATATTAAGTTTATATGAACACAGGGCGTTTCTGTGACTCGGGGAATAAAATTAACCAAATATACTAGACCCAAAATGATGATGATTCGTAAAAAAATTATTAGAGAAGTCTTCAAATGACCAAGATACATGCTATCAAAGTTATGAAATTTTAACACATTTTTCTAAATATTTTGGTACAACCTAAACTAACGTCAAGTAAATTTCTTACGTAATTTGTCACTTTGACATTTATAAACCCTTAAAATCCGTCATTTCGTTCAAGAGTTATAATCAATAAAGGAAAAACAAATGAAAACCGAATTTTCGTTTTTAACTTCTACATTTGTAAACAATCAATGCAAGAATTGTTAAAATTTGATCTTTCGTTCAAGAGTAATAATCAAAATACGAAAAACAAGTGAAGATAGAATTTTCGTTTTCAACGTTTATAATAAGTATGCGATATTTGTAAACCATCAGTGCAAAAATTTTTAAAATCCGACGTTTCGTTTAAAAGTTATGTTCAAAAAAAGAAAAACAAATGAAAACCGAATTTTTATTTTCAACGTTTACAATAAGTATGTGACATTAGTGAACCATCAGTGCAAGAATTTTTAAAATTCGATCTTTCCTTCTAGAGTTATGACCAAAAAAACGAAAAATAAGTGAAAATCGAATTTTCGTTTTCAACGTTTATAATAAGTATGCAACATTTGTGAACCATCAGTGCAAGAATTTTTAAATCTGATCTTTCGATCAAGAGTTATAATCAATAAAGGAAAAACGAATGAAATCGAATTTTCGTTTTTTTACTTCTACAATAAGTATAGAACATTTGTAACCCCTGGTTGCAAGAATGTTTAAAATCCGACCTTTCGTTTAGAAGTTATGTTCAAAAAACAAAAAAACAAGTGAAAACCGAATTTTCGTTTTCAACGTTTACAATGCAACATAAGTGAACCATCAGTGCAAGAATTTTTTAAATCCTTCTTGCGTTCAAGAGTTATGGCCAAAAAACGAAAAATAAATGAAAATCGAATTTTCGTTTTCAACGTTTACAATATCTATACTACATTTGTGAGCCCCCAGTGCAAGAATTTTTAAAATTAGATCTTTCGTTCTGGAGTTATGGCCAAAAAAACGAAAAACAAATGAAAATCGAATTTTCGTTTTTAATTTCTACAATAAGTATACAACATTTGTAAACCCTAGTTGCAAGAATGTTATAAAGCCGACCTTTCGTTTAAACTGTCAGTGCAAGAATTTTTAAAACGCGATCCTACGTTTAAGAGTAATGATCAAAAAACGAAAAACAAATAAACATCGAATCTTCGCTTTTAATTTCTACAATAAGTATACAACATTTGTAAACCCTAGGTGCAAGAGTTTTTAAAATCCGACATTTCGTTTAAAAGTTATGTTAAAAAAAGGAAAAAGAAATGAACTACATTGTTGAGCCACCTGTGCAAGAATTTTTAAAATTCGATCTTTTGTTCCAGAGTTATGGCCAAAAAATGTAAAACAAATGAAAATAGAATTTTCGTTTTCAACGTTTGCAATAAGTATACTACATTTGTGAGCTACCAGTGCAAGAATTTTTAAAATTCGATCTTTCGTTTAAGAGTAATGATCAAAAAACGAAAAACAAGTGAAAATCGAATTTTCGTTTTTGACGTTTACAACAAATATGCGACATTGGTGAACCATCAGTGCAAAAATTTTTAAAATACGATCTTTCGTTCTAGAATTATGACCAAAAAACGAAAAACAAATGAAAATCGAATTTTCGTTTTCAACGTTTGCAATAAGTATACTACATTTGTGAGCCACGAGTGCAAGAATTTTTAAAATTCGATCTTGCGTTCGAGAGTTATGGCCAAAAAACGAAAAACAAATGAAAATCGAATTTTCGTGTTCAACGTTTACTATAAGTATGCGATATTTGTGATAGTATTAGTAATTAGTGTAAGGATTTTTAAAATTTGATCTTTCGTTCGAGAGTTATAGCCAAAAAAACGAAAAATAAAAGAAAATCGAATTTTCGGTTTAACGTTTACTAAAAGTATGCGACATTTGTGAACCATCAGTACAAGAATTTTTAAAATGCGATCTTTCGTTCAAGAGTTATAATAAATAAAGGGAAAAAAATGAAAATCGAATTTTCGTTTTTAACTTCTACAATAAGTATACAACATTTGTAAACCCTGGGTGCAAGAATTTTTAAAATCCGACCTTTCGTTTAAAAGTTATGTTCAAAAAAAAGAAAAACAAATGAAAACCGGATTCTCGTTTTCAACGTTTGTGAACCACCAGTGCAAGAATTTTTAAAATCCGATCTTTCGTTTGAGTTATAATCAATAAAGGAAAAAAAAACAAATGAAAATCTAATTTTCGTTTTCAACTATTACAATAAGTATATTACATTTGTGAGCCACCAGTGCAATAATTTACAAAATTCAATCTTTCGTTCAAAAAACGAAAAACAAATGAAAATCTCATTTACGTTTTAAACGTTTACAATAAGTATACTACATTTGAGAGTCGCCAGTGCAAGAATTTTTAAAATTCGATCTTTAATTCTAGTTATGATCAAAAAACGAAAAACAAATGAAATCGAATTTTCGTTTTCAACGTTTACAATAAGTATACTACATTTGTGAGCCACCAGTGCAATAATTTTCTAAATTCAATCTTTCGTTCTAGAGTTATGTTAAAAAAACGAAAAACAAATGAAAATCGAATTTTCGTTTTTAACTTCTACAATAAGTATACAATATTTGTAAATCCTGGTTGCAAGAATTTTTAAAAATGCGATCTTTCGTTTAAGAGTAATGATCAAAAAACGAAAAACAAATGAAAATCTCATTTTCGTTTTAAACGTTTACAATAAGTATACTACGTTTGTGAGCCCCCTATGCAAGAATTTTTAAAATTCGATCTTTCGTTCTAGGGTTCTGGCCAAGAAAACGAAAAACAAATGAAAATCGAATTTTCGTTTTTAATGTTTTCAACAAGAATGCAAAATGTGTGAACCATCAGTCAAAGAATTTTTAAAATTCGTTCTTGCGTTCGAGAGTTATAGCCAAAAAACGAAAAACAAATGAAAATAGATTTTTAGATTTTAACGTTTACAATAGGTATGCGACATTTGTGAACTGTCAGCGCAATCATTTTTAAAATGCGATCCTTCGTTTAAGAGTAATGACCAAAAAGCGAAAAACAAATGAAAATCGAATTTTCGTTTTCAACGTTTACAATAAGTGTGCGACATTTGTGAATCATCAGTGCAAGAATTTTTAAAATTCGATCTTTCGTTTAAGAGTAATGACCAAAAGACGAAAAACAAATGAAAATCGAATTTTCGTTTTTAACGTTTAGAATAAGTATGCGACATTTGTGAACTGTCAGCGCAATCATTTTTAAAATGCGATCCTTCGTTTAAGAGTAATGACCAAAAAGCGAAAAACAAATGAAAATCGAATTTTCGTTTTCAACGTTTACAATAAGTGTGCGACATTTGTGAATCATCAGTGCAAGAATTTTTAAAATTCGATCTTTCGTTTAAGAGTAATGACCAAAAGACGAAAAACAAATGAAAATCGAATTTTCGTTTTTAACGTTTAGAATAAGTATGCGACATTTGTGAACTGTCAGTGCAAGAATTTTTAAAAATCCATTTTTCATTCTAGAGTTTTGGCAAAAAAAACGAAAAACAATTGAAAATAGAAAATAGAATCATAATACTTTTCCTATATTTTTCTCGAAAACCATGAGGTTATTCTTAATAATTTGCTCAATTTTGAATTCTTCACAATTACTTCTTATATGAATTTCATTTAGTTCCTATAGTTTATTAGCAATAAGCAAAAAATTGTAAAAAATATTAAATTAAGAACTTTACAAAAAAAAAATTCAATGTAACTTTTTCACTTTTTCATTCTCTTTAACTTTTGTTTGAAAAGTTATGTCTTATTTGTCAAAATTTCTTAAATGTCAAAATTTGTTTGAATAAATCTATTTAATTAAAACCCTCGCTTATGTTTTACTGATTGGAGGGAGGGTTAGAGGCCACCCACCCACCCTACATATACATATTAACTTTAATTACTGATCGCCTCGCGGTTTGCAATAACTTTAATTACAAAATTTGAATGAAAGAAAATTGTCAGAAGTAAATTTTTGATAAAGAAAATGGTTGCGACCGACTACATGGTAATCCATACAAATTATTAAAATTTTAGAGCTTTCAATAAAATCTTCACAATTTAGAAAGCGGGTTGAATTAAAAAATCGTGAAACCTAGAGAAGAAATTAGTGGAAATTTCTTGAATTCTTGAAAAAGTAAGTCTAGATTTTAGAAAAAAAAATTCTAAAAAATCTAGGGCCTCAAGAAAAATCTAGATTTATACAAACAATTTTTTTAAAAAGTTCTAGAGGCTCCAAGAAAATCTTTGCAATTTATAAGACAAGAAGATAACCTTGAAATCTGGAGGACAAATTTCTGGAAATTTTCTAAAAAATTCTAGAGCCTCCTAGAAATTTAGAAGACCAGTTGAAAAAATATCTTGAAATCGGGAAGAGAAATTACAGAAAATTCCTAAACTTTCTCGAAAATTAGAAAAAATTTATAGGGAAAAATTTTCAAAAAATTCTATACCCTCCAAGAAAAATTCCGCAATTTAGAACTTTCTAAATAATTCTATAGACTCTAGTTGATTTATACAAACAATTTTTTTTTAAAGTTCTAGAGGCTCCAAGAAAATCTTTGCAATTTATAAGACAAGAAGATAACCTTGAAATCTGGAGGACAAATTTCTGGAAATTTTCTAAAAAATTCTAGAGCCTCCTAGAAATTTAGAAGACCAGTTGAAAAAATATCTTGAAATCGGGAAGAGAAATTACGGAAAATTCCTAAACTTTCTCGAAAATTAGAAAAAATTTGTAGGGAAAAATTTTCAAAAAATTCTATACCCTCCAAGAAAAATTCCGCAATTTAGAACTTTCTAAATAATTCTATAGACTCTAGTTGAAACAAAATGTTGAATTCTAGAGAGGCAATTACTGAAATTCACCTTAATTCTCGAAAAGAAGAGGAATTAAAAAAAACATTTAGAGGCTGAAGAAAAATCGTCGCAATTTATAAGAAAAGTTGAAAAAAAATTAATTTGGGGAAGAACAAAATAAAAGTCCTTTACGTTGTAGAAAATTAACTAATAATTAGAAAAAACACGAAAATATTTCGTAAAATCTACAAAAAAGAGCTAGAGAAGTAGTTGTTTCGAAAGTGAGTTGTTCTTGTAGTCTTAATAAGACTCATTTGTTGTAGATTTTACGAAATATTTTCGTGTTTTTTATAATTATTTGGGGAAGAAGTTATTGGCACATTTTCTAAACTCTAAACTTTTAGAAAAAAAATCTAGAATGCCTCAAGGAAAATCTTTGGAAATTCTAAAAGTTCTAGAGCCTCAAAGAAAATCTTTGCGATTTAGAAGACAAGTTGAAAAACTCTTGAAATGTGGAGAAGAAATTACTAGAAATTTCCTGAGTCTAGATTTTTAAAAACATATTTTCTAAAAAGTCTTTAAATCTTCCCAATTTACTAGAAATTTCCTAAATTTTACACATCAAATTCAAATTGATACAATCAAAATCAAAAATTCGTTATTAATTTGTTTTACTATTCTAACTATAATTACGAAAATTCTTTCACTAATAAATTACCAGCAACGAAGAGAAGTAAAAATGCTAAAAATTGGAAATTCGATTTTCAATGGTTTTTCAGTATTTTTAAAATAACTTTTTATAGCAAGGACGGTTTAAAAAATTCTTTTACGAAATGATTCCTAACATCAAATACAAGTTGATGGACTAAAAATCTTGAATTTTTTTTTCGCAATTTAGATAAGAAATTCCTAGAATTTCGATATAACGATACAAGAAATTTTGTAAATTTCCAGAAATATTGCAAAAACATTCTAAAAAAACAACTCTTGGAAAATTGCTTTGCTATATCCAAAACAAATTGCTTAAAAATACTAGAATTTACAGACCTTTTTGAGAAAAAAAAAACAACAAAATAAGGAAATAAATCTAAATAATTAACGGTAATATTAAAATTTTTGAAAAGATATTTATAGCAAATTATAAAATCATTAATGAAATGGTACAACTTAAATATACAACAAATAATAACATTTATGAAAAAAAAATGGTAGACTCCTTGGAGAAATTTCTAGAACTCTACAAAAGAAATTGTTGGAAATTTCTAGAAACCTTTAAAAAATCTACATTTCAAACAAAACAAAATTCTTCAAAATTCTAAAAACTTCGCAATTTGAAAGATAGCTTGAAAAAAAACAATCATGACATCTGGAAAAAAATGACTGAAAAGAGTCTAGATTTCTAGGAACAGATTTTCTAGAAAAATCTATAGTCTTCAAATCTGAATATGAGTTATTGGAAATTTCTCTCGAAAAAAAGTGTAAAATTTTGATAAATATATTTTTTTAAATTTTTAGCCCTGAAGAAAATCTTTGCAATTTATAAGAAAATATTAAAATCTGGAAGAGAAATTACTGAAAACAGCCTCAAAGAAAATTCTAAAAATATTGAAACAAACTTTCTAAAAAACTCCCGAATAAGACCTTTGCTAAAAATTCTGGAAATATGAAGAAGAAATTACTGTTAAATTACTGTTAACTTCTAGAATCCTCCAAATAAGTTCTAGAAATCTACAAGGAAAACTTGTGAAAAATTCTAGAACCCCTGATCAAAATTCTTCGGAAAGGAAGATGCAAAAAAAGAAATTCCTCAAACTTTTAGAAGCCTCTAAGTAAGTTCTAGAAAATTAGAAGAAAATTTCTTAATAAATTGTAAAACTAAACAAAATCTTGAGAGAAATTTCGGAAAGATCTTTACTAAAAATTCTGGAAATATCTATTTATTTATTAGATAAGAAAAAGAAATTACTGTCCACTTTTAGAATCTTCAAAAAAAGTTTTATAAACCTAAAATGAAATCTTGTGTACAATTCTAGAAACCTTAATGTAAAAGAAAAACTAAAAGTATGGATCATCTGAGAAAATTATAGAAATTTAGAAGAAAATTTTCTAATAGAAAAAGTTGAATAAAA
This sequence comes from Ontholestes murinus, assembly GCA_963969525.1. Taxonomy (NCBI): domain Eukaryota; kingdom Metazoa; phylum Arthropoda; class Insecta; order Coleoptera; family Staphylinidae; genus Ontholestes; species Ontholestes murinus. The sequence goes on from OZ018396.1 coordinate 51,579,378, forward strand.
TCTTGTATAGAAACCACGAAGAAATTTTTATAAATAAATGACTTTTTGAAACTCTTAAATAAATTCTTTACTAAACCTGTAAAAATTTCTAGAATTCTCGATGAAAATTCTTTGGAAAGGAAGTTGCAATAAAAACTAAAAGTATAGAGGAGAAATTACTGAAGTTTCAAGAATCTTTAAAGAAAAATATAAAAAATATAATATTTTTTTTTTACAAATCATCATCATTTTCGCTCTAGTATATGTGGTTAATGTTATTCCCAGAGTCACAGAAATACCCTGTATATAGGGTGGGTGGCCTCTATCAAACCCTCCAGTTTTAATTACAAAACCAAAATTTTCTTGAGGAAAAGCTGTGTTTCAAAGATGTTTCCAATAGTAAATCAAACCTATATCTTTATACTGAGTAACTGCTTCATTATTTGCTAAATCTCACAGGCGGGTTTTATGGATTAAAGAATGTATATTGTATGTGTAGATCCCCTTTGATTATCATAACATAAACGATTTTCTTGAAGAATCTGAACCAAAAACATATTTTTAATAATAAATGAAACATGCATTTTTAGCAGATAAACAATTATATCTCAACTGGCAATTGTCATTAATCAACTATTATTTAATAACGTTCGAGTTTTTGTATTAACTATCAACTGTCACTTATCAACTATAAATTACAAATATCATTTATCAACTAAAGTCAGTTATTTTTCAACAGTCAATTGCATTTCTCAATTATTAACTGACAACTATTATCTATCCACCCATCTGTCAAATATCATTTATCAACTCTTATTTAATAATTAACAATAATAAACTGTTTTTTTTTAATTGCAAACAGTGATTTTTCAACTGTCAACTGTTCATAATAATATCTGATATGATAGTTGTATATATTATTTTAATCGTAAGGGTGGTTGCAACCGTCGTAACTACTTGGTAAATTATGATAAACACTAACTATGGTTTTACAATTGTAGTGGCAAAAACATACTTTTAGTTTAGTGTTTAATCATATAAACATCTGCAATATGAATATCTGACTGCAATTTTTAAAAACGACTGTATTTAATTCAATTTCAATCCATTGATAAATAGTAATGCAGAGTTAAAAATAGTTGACGTAGATTATGATTTCGTAAGTTCGTTCTTATCTAACGGCCAAGATAACGTGTGCATAACAGAACCAGCATTTGCCAACAAAACGTCGAATATAGCAATTTTAAAAATAATTGTACGGCAGTTCGATGGGTGGACGTAGGCTACGGATTTAGATTAGCATTAGCATTAGCGTGCGTGTGCCTGCTATGACTTATCGCGTGCCTTTGACCTCGAAGTCGCGGGCGCATACCCACGGAGTGAACCCACCGCACCGCGTTCTCTGGAGGTGAGGACCAGAGAGAGTTCCTTCGACGCCGGAGTACAAAGAGTGTCAGTCACGATGTGCTCGCCGCCGGTTTATTTGGGCCTGGACCTCAGCACACAGCAGGTATGAAAATGCGGAAAAATCGTGTTTGCGCCACCGAGTAATAATTATTTAGTGTTTTTCCCTCGGGTGGCCGGTAGGGAGCGCATGCGTCTCGTCTCGCGTTTTGTCGATGTTCCGTCTTCCGCGGCCACGTCGCAGGAACTGATTTTACCTGCGCGTTTGAACACCGTATGCCACCTGTTGATGACATTGACAACCGATTAATTAGGTTTCTGTACGTCGAAATTTTAATAATGAAAACACATAATTGTTAATCTATTATTATACGCGCTTCATTCTTTAATTAGCCTGAAATATTTAAATCGTAACTAAAAGTAGAACAATTATGAAACAAAAACAGTTCGTATATAAAAACAAAATCGACATAGTTTAATAAAGATACAAATAATTAACAAATAGTGTTTTAATTTAAAATATAGATTATTTGATTTTGGGATTTAAATACAAATTAAACTTTCAAATCATTTCGTTGCTGCATTAAAATTTATAGAAATTATAATAAAATTAATAATTAAATTATAAAATTGCGCTGTAAGTTTTAACTTTTACATAAATTTACATTTATTTTGCTTATTTGTTGGTTTTAACCGTATCAAATAAATTTTAAAGAGGTATTAATTAAACCTCTAATAGATTTTTTTGAAATTCTAAGTATAAAAGGTGAGTGTTTTATGTTTTTCATTAATAAATTGATGTGGTTCATTCACACGTCTTGTGTTAATAGGCGCAACAATCAAGTTGATTTGTACATTAGTTATTTTTTCCCAATTCATTAATTGTTAAATTAAATATTCATTTATTTATATATTTAATAGAAGAAGACTTTTTACGGACCCGTATATAGAATATATAAGAAAAGTATTGTTTTCGTGAATGAGAATGTCTGTAGGCCCTGTATCTTAAAAACCAATGATCAATTTAAGATGATACTTTAAACATAAGGTTTTATCATTAAAAACTAGAACTGAAAAGCTTTTGGTGAACATTCATAAACCGGAAGTGGATGTTTATTCGTTTTTTTTTTAAATTTTTCTCGTTTTTTTCTAAATTAAAAAAATATTACATAACTTTTCAAACAGTAGTTGAAGGGAAAAATGTAAGGAAATTACAATGATGGCCACATTACCATTTTTTATGTTACTTTACATTTTACAACTTTTAATTAAAACCCTCGTTTATGTTTTACTGATTGGAGGATGGAATAGAGGCCACCCACCCACCCTACATGTATATGATGATTTTGCTGCTAAAAACAGTCAAACACTTTATGTAATAAAACAAAATCAAAATTTAAGTTTAAATATAAATGACTTTCTAGAGCAGGCATGTGCAAATTTATTTAAATTTTTTCGTAGTTTGATTTAAGGAAATGATATTATATTTATTACGTTTTAACAGATCAACAACAGCTGCTCACATTTGTATGTACATTTTTTTCTGAGCCAAAGATGCGAGATTTGAAAATTTATCGGTTGGTAAATATTTTTTATAAATATTTTATATTATAACGGCGTGTCTCTAAATATCGCCTTAAAATTTTTCTTGCAATTCAATGAGTTCCATTTGCAATGAAAATTGGAGCTTCTTCTATTTCCACTTCAAATGGAGAGGAAAAAAAATTCAGTCTTGCTTCTTGGCAGCTAAAATCTTTAAATCTGGTGTTAAATTCATCTCTTAAAAATTGTAACTCGTTTACAAACGTTTCCAAGTTAGCATGATCTTTATGATTTGCAAGAGTGAGAAAATGGTAGGTATTCCCTGTTCGGAGCTGATTTTCCCAAAGTCTTAATTTATTTTGGAATGACTTGATGTGACCATATAGTTCATGGACAAGTGTTTGAGTTTGCAACTTTGTATTTAATTCATTCATATGACTTGTTACATCAACGAGAAACGAAAGTTCGCAGACCTAATTTGTGTTATTTAGCTCTTGTACAGGTTTTTCTTTTATATCCATAAAAACAAATATTTTATCTTTCAAATCATAAAATCGTTTTAACATTTTTGCTTTACTTAGCGTACTTCACAATAAAATGTCAGATCTTCAAATTCAGACTGCAGTTCTTACAAAAATGTTTGGAACTGACGGTGGTGAAGTGCTCTTGATTTAATGAAATTTATGCAAGAAACTACTGTTTTCATTACATGTGTAAATTTTGCACACAAATTTTGTTGATGTAAAATGCAGTGAAATACACTCAAATCTTCAGCGTCAATATTCCTACTACAAAGTTCCAATTTAATTCTATTGGCAACTCCTAAATTGGAACCAACCATAGCTGGAGCACCATCAGTAGAAATTCTACTTAGATTCTCCCATTTAAGCGCAAATTGATCAAAAACTGCTTTTACTCGAAAATGTTTTCTCCTCGTGTGGCACTTCTTTCAGCATTAATCGCCAGACGCCACTCCTCGAAGGATTTCAGGGTTTTCCAAAGAATTTTTTCTAAGCGGGTTCCAGTTACTCTTCTGTACAGAAGAGCAGTATCTACAGTACGATCATAGCCAGAACCGAATTTGGTTTCTCGCTGATATAGATATTATACAAGGCTGGGGATAGAGCAGACCCCTGAGGAATATTGAGCTAATTGGGCGATAATTTTAAGGAAATGTTGGCGATTTTCTCGCCTTAAAGATGTTGACCACTACGGCCAACTTTCAAACAGATGTAAAAGAGCCCAGTCACATAGCAGTATTTGCTATATAAAGCAGAGCGATTCTATCCTCTTGGGCAAGATTTTTCACCATTAACATGGAAATGCCGTCGTGACCAGAAGCTTTGCGATTTTTGAGCTCGTCCTAAATAGTTGCTTCGCAGGACCACTCACAATCGTAGAATTATATCTTTTGGCGGATCTTATGATATCATTAATGAAGTTATAATTAAAGTAAATGGTCACACGGCTGGCTGGCTGTCGACGAATTGCTATAAAAAAGGTGAGTCCCCTCTCGCCAATTAACGCTTGGTTATTATGTCTTCTTTCTTGAGCATTTTGAAAAACATCCACACAGTAACGACCCAAGCCATCGATCCAATTGCTCATTACTCAGGATGCGTAATTTTTCTCCCGCCCAGCAAACGAATTGATTAGCTTCCGTGCGGAGGAATGAATCTCAAATATTTTGCGGGGCTCGGAGAAGGAAATCCTTCAAATCGTTTACTCTTTGAAAGCTAAGAGCATGACCATGAAGACCTTAGAGATAGCTGCTTTAAGTTCGATCGTCGAATTGATGACATTAAGGGGAATGATTAAATTTTCCACCTTCAACTTATGTTTAGGACAGATGGTAGATTTAATTTCTCCAGCTGGTCTAGTCGTTCCGACTGTTAGGTCCTGAAAGACCGGACCTGAGTTCGTTTGAAGACCAGATTTCATAGTCCCAAATCGAGAAAAAGGCGTTATCTATGATATCAGGTAGGAAATTTGAAGTGGTAGAATATTGGGCATTCAGAGTTAACCGCTTTGATATTTGGTTACAGTTGTTGATGAACTGTTGAAGAGTTCTACTATTGCGATTTGCAAGTTTACTACTCCACTCAGGGCTCAGAAAATCATTAGACGGACCGAAACTGAAATGTGACTTTTCCGATTCATTCGTTACTTTTATTTATAACTTTAAAGGTTCTGAGATGTTATGTTGAATGCTTAAAATATGCGTAAGTATTTTTGTCTGATAGTTTTGAGAATGAGTTATAAGTGTTGCCGGCGTTCAGTTTACCTGAACGTCGTAACAAATGCGTAATTTTATTTTAATCCATTTTATGAGCTACCCATTGCTCCTGGCGTGGAAGCTGAATCATGTAGCACTTGCGGGAAACTGTTTAATCGAAACCTGTGGCTGTCAATCAATGGTGAGCCTCGCCAGGGACCCCTGTGCCGCCTCCAGTGCGTGTTGGTTCCAGAGAGTACCGCAGTGATACTTTCTTGCCAGTCCATCACCGCGTTCACCGTTAACATGAGCAAAATTTGTTATATCTTCTGGTAGTTTTAAACGTTTAGATTCCAAAACTTATTACGTTTATTTCTATGTTCTGAAAGGTTCTTTAACTAACGTCGAATGGTTTAAATAATAACAAAGTTATTTACTTTTTCTGATGGTTTTAAAACATTCCAAACAAATTTGGATAGAGTTAATGACTCTTACTGATGGTTGAAAAGGTTCTAAGACATTGTACCGAATGATCGGACATTTGTTTTTGTTCTGTTGATTCTCTCTGATGTGTATGGTGCTGTTGTTTGGTGTATTATGCCATGATTCTCCAAAAACTTCTAAAATTCTTTATTACAAAATTCTTTTCCTCTATCAGATCGTAGAATCTTAATTTTTACTTCTCGCTGGTTTTGCAATTCAATTCTTAAATATCTTGAAATATTTTAGGACTTGTTTCTTAGATGTAACACTTCAAAACCAATAAATAAGACCAAAATTAATGACTTTTACAAATAGTTTCAAAGATTATGAAACATTACACTGAGTATCCAAAAAACGAGCAATATTTTGAAACGGTGAAGATTAAAATATGGGCAAACGCATTACGCCGAAATAAAAATATCATTCAATTTAGGGGAATCTGGTAGCAATTGTATCTCGTAAGGATTATCTGAGCCCCAGATGCGTTAAATATTTGAGGACTTATTCCTTCGATGTAACATTCCAAAACCAAAAAATATGAGCATAATTAATTAATTTTACAAATAGTTTCAAACATCATAAATCGAAGAGCCAGTAATTCTTCCATGTAATTAAATTTGATATCAACTCCACGAATAAAAATAGCTAATTGTGCGGTATCGGTGGTATCTCTGCTCTCGCCGAGAGCAATTGAAAACTTCTGCGACGCACGTAACTTAAGGTTTTATTTGATATGGTTGGCCATGTCATCGATACGTCTTGTTATAGTCCAGCGAGAAAGACTTATTTTCTCTATCTCGTCGCTCTTTTCAGGACACAGTTCTTTAACGACAGCACTAAGACACTCTATAACAAAATCACCTTCAGAATAAGGTTTAGAATGCTTTGCAATTTTTTCACTAATTATAAAACTTGCTCGTACAATACTATTGCATAAATCACTTTGTTAAAGTGGCGTTTTAAATTCAATTATTTTACCACTGATATAATTTCAAGGCAAATTAAACAAACGGGCTTGTTTTTTGCATAACAAAAAAGTAATCGTTAGTCCACTTATCTAGAAAAACACGATTTTCAATATCAACTTTTCTTCTCTTCTCTGATGTCATTTTAAAGATTATGTTAAATTGTAAATTAAGTAGGAATTTAGAAACTGATGTGCCTCACTACAAATAACTACGTGCTTTTTCTCTACTGATTCTTCCTTCACTAATCAACATACTTACAGCCAGTGCAAATAAGACGGGGTTTTCCCCGTTTATTGCATACACTGAAATCTGAGTTGACTAAATACAGTACAAAACTTTATGATCCTTAGATTGATTATATGAAAATTAATAAGAATACATATATATTTTTTACTTTCAAGGGCCAGGTCTAGTGAGATTTGAAAATTGTGCTGCGGGCCGGATAAAATGAAATCAGGGGCCGGATCCGGCCCGCGGGCCGTACGTTGCACATGCCTGTTCTAGAGCTAATACTATATAATTTATATTTAAACTCTCAAATTGTCCATTTTGTAATAATTACTTACATAAATTAGACGTTTTATGAAATTTTAATAAAATCGTTCAACAAATTTTAGGTGTTGCAATTTTTGTGGAAATCAGTGTATAGAGCCTTAGAACTAAAATAAAAAATCTTTACTTTAAAAACTATAAGTAAATCAATTGATATATTGCATAAGTAAATGATTACATATTTACATATTTATAATTTCTTTACAAAGTTGTCCGACATTGTATACATTAGATACGACCATCCTTAACATTACAAACTATTGGGAATGTGGTATTCGTAATAACGTTGCATTAAACAGCGGGTATGCAATAGTGAATATTAAGTAAAACATAAATGTTTATAAATGCTCCGAGATTAGCGCCATAGGATGTGAAGATAGTGGCCGGAAAACACTTTTCATTCCATAATACAGGAAACACTAAATATCATTCTCCTTTATGAATATGTAATGCGAGGAGATGAATTTCAATTAAAAGTGGTTCCACATACAGCGCTAATTGAGGCAAATCTACAAATGTAAATTAGGTGCCGTTAACCCGAAAACAATTAGTCAAGGTAGATGAAAATGATTTGGTCGAGGAAACATTTATCACTGGGAGAATTATTTATGGATTATTTTGGTAAATAAAAAAAAAATAAATGATTTATGATTAAAAATTATAAAATATGATATCACGGAAGAATTCAGGCTGAAAGATTTACGTTCGATAGCCTAGAAGATAAGGATGAAGAAGTATTATATTTTTTATCTCGTATTAATGTAATAAAGATCTCTTCTCTCTGAAAGAATTCTTACAGTGTTTTATCTTTATTGTGGAAGCTTTTACTTTGAGGATACATCTTGAACCAATGTATGATAAAATTTAACTCGATAACATTTTTTAACTTTTATATAGTAGTAAAACAAAATTATTATACAATGATTTTAATTAGAAAGTTGTTTTTAAGTGGTATTTATTTACAGTTGGAAATTTATTTTGTTATTGTTAATTTTATTATTATGACAATATTTAAACAATTTAAAGAAAATACTTGATTGTAGAATTATTAAAGAAAGTACTTTAGAGAGAGAAAACATCTTTATTGTAGATTACAATATATAATTATAATAATTATTGTGTTTCTTCGTCCTCTTCTGTGTATCGAGAAAATACATTATTTTCCTTAATTTATCATTACAGCGCAAGTAATACATTTTATATAATGTGAATGTAATTGTAAAATTGCAATAAGTTGTTCGTTTAAATATAACATACGTTTTGCTTTATTTACAACAACACCAGAATTCTCTTCCACTTTCTCCTTTCTCTTTATTCTTTTTTTGTGATTCGAGAATAACCGTTTCTATTCAATCTGTACTAAATAGGGAAAAGTAAATTTAATCCGGGAAGTACTGTCAATGTATTCACAATATCAACATTATGTATTTACAAATTTTTACATTTTTTAATAGTGAAAATATTATACAGAAAAAAATAAAAGTATTTTAAAGTGTAATATTAAACTATAAATTTTTTAATCTTGTTCTAGTTGAAGGCCATCGTTGTTAACGACGACCTGAAAGTCCTGCATCAGACTGCCGTAAATTTTGACAGCGACCTTCCGGAATTCAGGTAAGACTTCAAGCACGTGCGTGCATCGGGAAGATTTGTTATGTACTCTATTGATTTTAATATGAGAAAGTAAATATAGGTCAGCGATACGCTCCTTATGTTTATTTTACACCGTGGGAATTCTACTGATACTTACCTACCGTTGTTTGCGGCGAATAAAATTAATTAAATCAAAGTATTAATTCAATTAACCTAAATTGTGAGGAAAACCAACAATAGTGAATTTAAACTGTTGATTCTCTATTGTCCTATTGTTTAGTTTATCCCAAGTGCAGATTTTAATTAATGTACGGGAACGGTGGTCGTAATTAATATGTGTTGTGTGAATAATTACTATTTATAAATTGTTCTGTATTTATAATAATCTTTACACTCTTAAAAATATAAGAACAAATTTTAATTATATTTTTTTTATTCGACGTGTAGTTTGCGAGATATTTCAATGTCTTCATTTAAATTGAAGACCCTATATATTGTCAAATCATGGACAATGATAAATAGAGCAAAAGAAATAATAAACCCGATAGAAATGGGAATTCTCAATAAAAATAGAAAATGAAAATTCATACGATTGCGGCCGAACTAGAAATAACGAAAACAATTGATCCGGGTCTGCAATCTGATGAACGACCGGTACCTTTCGCCATTAAGATAAAATTAATAATGCTTTAGAGAAACTGGGCAAATTCATTTATACAGACAAACTACATAGGCTGAAGAGTCTTTGATGACAATAAAAAACGAATTTTTAATGAAAGAAGTGTTTTAATCTTCAACATAACCTTTTTTTAGAGTAATGCAATAGTCCACTAACATTTCGATGCCGGTCTTATAGTGCTTTGTATCAAGTCCCTCAAAATAGGTTTTTGTTTCCAACTCGAATTCTTCAGTAAAATCTTTTACCAGCAAGTCACTGCTTTATTTAGACAGGGAAAAGGGAAATAGTCGCCAGGGGCCAGATCTGGAGAATACGGCAGATATGGAACCAATTCATAGCGCAATTTTCTTTAATTGATCAGTCTTTTTTTTCCTTTTAGCAAATATGGCCATTTAACCTTGATCTTATCCTCTAATCGATCCAGTAATGCACAGTAATATTATTGATTGATAGTTTTATCGTGCTATAGATAATTAAGGAATGTTATGTCATGTACATCTCAAAAAATACTGGCCAAAACCTGGCTGATTGTTGTGTCTTTTGACGCTTCCAATTGGACTCCGGTGTGTAGTAATGGATCCATATTTTATCCATTGTTACAAATTGATGCAAAAACTAACATCCCCTCAACAACAAGCAACCGGGAAAGTTAACGGAGTCGGCGCTGGACGACCTAAACAGGCTCATCACAAAATCAATGGTAGACAAAGATATAGCCATGGTCACATTTCTAGATATAGAAGGGACGTTTAACAACGTCACAAGAACCTGTCTCGTAGAGGCACAAGTAAGGAAAGGAGTCTCGCCAAGCTTTTGCCAATGGATCAAGGCCAGCCTAGGCAAAAGATCAATCATATCCACTTTGGGGGGCCTTACCATTAAGGCTAAGGCAGGGAGAGGCTGCCCACAAGGTCTCCACTGCTATGGGCAACACTAGTAGATGACCTTCTAGGGAAATTGTCCAAAAACAATATCTACTGCCTAGGGTACGCGGATGACCTAGCCATAGAGTGTCATCATCAGCAGATGATTTACCGTATCACGTGAAATGTGCTAAACTGATCCTTTACGCTGATCATACCACTTGCTTAAATCAATCCTCTAAGAACCAAGATCTGTTAGATAGCAGTAACAAAGCCAGCCTTGAAATTCTCGAATGGTTTAATGTCAATAGACTATCTTTGAATTCCGATAAAAGTATAAATCAGATATTTTCACTAAGTACTAAAGCCTTAAATAACCTAACACTACAAAATTCCTGGGTTTTCATCTGGATTTCTGATTAACTTGGCATCTTCATGGAGATTATGTTTCGATGAAACTGCTTATTTCGGTATGTTTCATAGTCATATAACTTATGGAGTATTATTATGGGGGCATTCTCCATTGCTGACTCGATTGTTTGCTCTACAACGCCGTAGAGTGCTGGTTAAAGCCAAGTATAGAGATGACTGTAAACAATTTTTTATTGATTACTATTGAGTACTAACCCTTCCGTCCATTTATATATTGGAATCCTAAAAATATTTTCGAAATCATATTAACTCATACACTACCCATGATCAAATACACTGCTATTCGACAAGGAATCATAAATTAATCTATCCTGCATCCCATCTAATATCAAAATCGCGATCTGCTACCAACTATTATGGACTCAAATTATACAATTACAATGTTACCTCCAAATATCAAATATCTCTCAGTTACAACCTTTACAACAAAAATTAAAGCTTATCTCTTGAAAAGGGCATATATAATAATATATATCTTTATTTCAGAGTGTACATAATACAGAATGAAATTGGCGTCAGTGGTCTTAATATTAATATTTATTCTAATGCTTATACTAATTACAGATAGACTTATTGATACTATATTATAGTGTCAATGAGTGCTTGACTGAAAAGTTCCTTGATTTTAATTTAGTGATTAAATAAATAAATGTTATTTTTATGCTTATTTATGTCGTTTTAGTCGGTTTAGTTGTAGACATATTATCTGTTTGATTCAATGTTTTTGTTTATATATTTAAATATTCTGTATTCTGCTTTTTCATTTTACCTTTCTGTTACAATTTAGACGTTGGTAAACAGTTTCTGTGATGGCACTAATAAAGAATTATATTATTATTATTATCATAGTTATCAGAGGCCGGAGTGAGCCCTAAACATAGTAGACAATTGGTGCAAACAGGCGACTGGCGATCAATCCCCAAAAAACAGAAATTGTCATTTTCACAAAAAGACGAGAACTGCAAGGCCTAAAGTCACTGATGCTCGGGGATACGGAAATCCGCTTCGTATGGGAGGTCAAGTACCTGGAAGTAACCTTCGATGCCAAAATAACGTGATTTATTGATTTGATTTATTGATTTTGCTTTACATGTTCACTTAAAAAAAATATAACAAATAATATAAATTTACAAACTACTTAACAATTTAGAGCAGGGAACATGCGGGCGGAGTTCACATAGTGTTCTTCCACTCAAACCCATAATACTGGATGATGGCATCCTCACGTGGAAACAATATATCACAAAATCTACCCAAAAGCATCAATAGCATTGGGCAGGTGTCGTAGAATGTGTGGAAAAACTGGGGACTAAACCCCTAAAATAACTCTATGGCTATACACTAGGCTGATAAGACCCATGATAGCCTATGGAGCAGTGGTGTGGTGGACTAGGACAAAGCAAAAGGGGGGACTCCTGAGCAGTAAAAAAGACTAACATATCTCGGTACAACAGGAGCCCTAAGCACCACCCCAACAGCAATCCTAGAAGTTATCTTGAATATACCACTACTGCACATCTTTATACAAGGAAAGGCCAGGTCCGTATCATATAGACTGATAGGACAGACGCCCATAATCCGATCACACGGAAAAACACACCGATGGCTACAAGACGAGCTGAAGGCAAACGCGATTACAGCGATGCCAAGTGATGTCATGGGGAAAAAAATAAAATTACGAAAGGAAATACAATGGACGGATCCTGCAAAGAGAAGACTGGGCCGATGGCCAACCTACCAAAATAGAATCAAATTTGTTCACGGACGGCTCAAAGATAACAAAGGGGTAGGTGCAGGTATATACGGTACAAAACCCAAGACTCACCAAGGACACCACGGTGTTCCAAGCAGATTCAAAAGCTCTTAACCACTGCACAAGAGAAATAGCAAGACAAGACACCAAAAGTAGGTTAATAGCTATATTCTCCGACAGCTAGGCACTACTAAGAGCATTAATCCATACAATCTAAGCTAGTGTGGGACTTAAATGTGCTCTTAATGAACTTGGCAGTCACAAAAAAGTAACAATCACATGGGTCTTAGGACACGGAGGACATCCGGAGAATTACAAAGCAGACGAACTGGCCAAACAGCGCTCGTCAAAAGTAGTAATTAGCCCAGAAACCTCCTGCGGCATCTCCAAAACCGCAGTTAAACGATCCATAAAATATGGGTGGAGACACAAGCCCAAACCTTGGGAATGAACTCACCAGGACAGAGACTGGCTAAACAGTTCCTTAAGAAACAATCGCCAAAATTCACGACCGAACTTCTGAATAAAGGCAGGAAAATGGTTAAAACAATAGTAGGTATTATGACAGGACACTGCAAGCACAACAAACATATGAGTAAAATAGGCCTGGTGGAAGAAGCACTATGCAGATTCTACCTAGAGGAAGACATCCACATCCAATGCCATTGCGAGGGCCTAGCAAAGATTAGACATCAAAAGCTGGGCACTACAAACCCAAGCGAGGAGAGCTATACTCAGGCCCCTCTGGCTGGTATAGGACTAATCAAAGAGGCAAAGCTAGAGCTGGTCATCCGAGATAAGTAGGGATCCACAATGGATCTGAAAAGGTTGCTAGTGCCACCCATATATCATCTAATCTAATCTAAACTAAAGCCAGATTTAGCCTTGAAAGTTTCCTTTTTGGTCAATTGTTCAAAAACGCGGCACCCAACGCTCGAAAGCTTTTCCAAGTGCAAATTTTCATGAATGATATGACCAACGCGTTCTTTAGAGATAGATGACTATAATCAATTTCATTTTAGGGTCATTTAATACAATTTCAATGAGAAACTGACTTACTGAACGTGGTGTATCATTTATTCTCGTATGGTTACGACCAAACTCAGCAAACAAATATGTGCCCTAATATTTATCAAGTCTTCACTTTGCTTTAACAAAGTTTTTTCTTATCAGGAAACAATGTTTAATCAAAACACAAATTCCTTTTTTTTCCTAGTAAAAATAAATTCAGAATTAGCATCACTTCGAAAGCTACAAGTTTCAACGAAATGTCATGAAATTTTGACACCAGTTAAATTAAGGTTGGTACTCTATAGGAAGTATAAGTATTTTTAGTTTGTGACTCTATCTATACGTCACGCCAGAGACTATTCAAAATATGTAGTACAAATAGTATATATCTTATTTCCCATTTTATCCCCAAAGTGTGGGGATTTATTTTGTCTATCTTTTACTTTTCTTGTATATTCTTTCTTTTTTCTCGTTTATCTCTTGCTATTATTACAGCTTCTGTCTAGGTTTGTCCTCTTCTGTTTAGGTTCTTCTGTATTGTTTTATTCCATTACTCCTTTGGTCTTCCTCTTCTATTTCACCCTGTCGCTCGTGTTTGCCAGATTGGTTTTACCGGTGTAAATAGGAAAAATCGTAAAGGGAGACCAAGGAAAAAAATGGTGACGTGGCCGTCACAATACCTTCCCTATACTTTTCTCGAAAACTATGAGGTTTGCGCAAAAATGCTATTCTTAACAATTTGCTCAATGTTGAATTCTTCTTCTTATTAAAACATGTTTTCCATGAAGTTCATTTCATAAAAAAATTAAAAATTTTGACATATTTTGCCCATTGTTAATAAACTAAAGGAGTTAAATGAAATTCATACAACAAGTAATTGTAAAGAATTCAAAATTGAGCAAATTATTAACCCTTTGGGTTAATAATAATGAGTAAAACTCGTCATCTGCTTACTTGGGCGAAGTTACGGTTGACGAGTCTGACTCTTCATCTGAATTTAGGTGTTGATCGCAAACAATCGCCTGACGTTTGTTTATGACACCTTACAGTTGCAAATAAGGTAACTTTCACCTATCTTTATTATTATCCCTGTTTTTTGATAAGCTATCCCAAGATGTCTAAAATCTAAACAATCATTTTATGACCGCGAAAATAATGGTTTCAATAAAGTGGAATTTGATCTGTAATAAGTGTAATTACAGTGAATTAGATAGTAAAAATGATGAAAACGACAATTAATTGGAAAGTGATAATGATGATAGTGAAGTAATACCACAAATTAAATTTATTATACTTGATAACAATGAGACATATTTACAGACATACAAATACTTATAATTAAAAGAGTTATTACTAATTACCTACTATCTAAAGCCTAAATTAGTTTTATTTATTTTACATACATAATTACAATTTCCCAGTTGTGCAGGGAAAGGAAGTAAATAAAAACCCTGTTGTGAAGTAATACCGGTACGTCAAAAATGCACGCGACTTTTATCGAGTGATAATACATTTTCTATCGAACAATTACAATTCTACACCATTGAAAGTGCTAGACCAAATTCTTGCTGAATATTTCTAGAAATGATAATAGAAGAATCGAATAGATATGCCAGTGAAATAATTGAGAACACATCCAACAAAATAAACCTAAAGTGGTTTCTAGTAACTCTGTATTAAATGAAAGGATATGTCGCATTAGGTATTATTATACCTCAAGTAAAATAAATCTAAATTGAGTTCATATTAGTCAAAAAGAAGTATTATAAATCCACCAATTTTTGCAGCCGCTATGTCACAGGATAGGTTTTCTCATTTCTCAAGATTCCTTCACTTTACAGGCAACGAAAAGTTGGATAAAAATAATAGAATTAGGCAAATCAGAAATCTACTTGATTATCTGAATAATACATTTGAAAATCTTTATACTTCAGAGAGCGCAGTATCACTAGATGAATCTCTAATGAAATTCAAAAGACGTTTGAGTTATATTCAGTACAATCTATTGAAACGAGCGCAATTTGGAATAAAAATCTATAGACTTTTCGAGTCTTCATGAGGTTATTGCATTCATTTTAAAATCTAGGTTGGCGCAGATAAAATACCTGATATATCGGCGTTTGAGAGTGTTGTCCTAGAAGAAGAAGAAGAGAAGGCTACCCACAATACGTGGATAATTGGTATTAGTCTCCACAATTAGATTTAAAATTACTAGCACAAGATACAAATGTGGTTGGAACTGCACAAAAGAACAAAAAACACATACCAAAAGAGCTTGCTTCCCTCAGAGCAAAAAAAGGAGAAGCTTAAATGTTATATTCAAGGTTTCTTAGCACTAAGATTGAAAGATAAGAAAGATTATGCTTAGAATAAAACTTTCAAAAATTGATTTAATTGATACAGGGAAGTAAAAAAAGAAAGGTGACAATTTTGACAAAATTATCAAACCATCATGCGAGGTCGAATATAATACAGGTATGGGAGGCGTTGATAAACAGGACTAATTGCAAGCGACCTTTCCAAATAAAATATATTACTTCTACATATTAACCCATATAGCAACAAATTAAATCCGTTATTTATGCATTAAAATCTACAAATGATGTATTATGATGGCGGCATCAACATATTTACTGATTGATTAGACCTTCAACAGAACGCATAAAAAGCATCAAACAATTTTTTGAAGATTTCAAGATATTTGTTAATTGCTACTAAATATTGGGGTTTATTTGACCAAACCTAATTGTTAAAACATTTATATGTATATTTATGATGGCAATGATTTTTCGATCCGTTTTAACTCATTATTATAAACATATCTGAAATATGACGTACTGAAATCTGGACGGACACTTAAAATCTATAAAGGAATTTTTTGTAGTTCGTAGATAGGATAAATTAAAGCGAAGTATTGTATCAATAAGGCTTTCTTGTTGAAACTCTTTTAAACAAAACACTGTATTGGGCGGTTTCAAAAATTCTTTATCATCTATTTGATGATGCTACTGTCTAAACAAAAGCAAATTTCTAAAAATATGGAAGGTGAGATTTAACAGTATCTAAAAAACCAAATGTTACGCTTTATTAGCTGCATTACAATAGGAAACTGTATCATCGTAGTATTATGACTGGAGACTTCAATGTACGTCAAAATAAAAATGATGTTTTTATTTACCAATAGACGCACGATCTTGATTTATTTTTATTGAAGTAACATTATAATGAGAATAATCTCTCTGGAATATTTGAAACAAACATATTTTTTTAAATTCTTTTTTAGTTTAACAAATCTCATCAATAATTTATAAAGAAAAATTTAAAAAAAACCTTAGGAATTTAGATATAGATTCATTTCCAGAAGTTACTCTTGAAGGATTACAAACTTTCAACATGTGTAACAGCATTTTTAATTGAAATATTAGGGAGTTTTGTATATCACTTGACTGCTTCTACAAAATTCTACCAATTACATGTTTTTATATCCTAGATATAAATAATTAAATAGTTTATTACTGCTTACATATAAGTAAATGACTTACAAATTAAATTCGCGCTGATTATATTTAGTGCAAGCCATATCACAAGCATAAAATTTTACGATCCAGCGTGTTAAAAAATTAGTTCATTGACATTACACATGAATATCATCGAATATATTTTTGGAGTTATTAATTAAATAATTTTAAATTTTGAACCAACTTAATTATATTTGGTATATTGTTTATTTATATTGCGAATGGAAATCTTCGAAGTCATTCTGGGCACTTTCTTCTTCGGCCAGGCGGAAAAGGAAAATTGGGAAAAACAAAAAGCGGAATCGTAATTATGCGTAGTTAATTGACTTCCGTTCCTAAGTATAGTTTACTCTAAGAGCGGATGCTAGTTGGCGCAGGATATTACTAGCATTATGTTGGTGCCCGGGATACGGAAGTGGTTTACAATTTTTAATATTCTGGATGAGTTAATTGGATAGCGTTTGTATATCTTTTTCTTCGAGATTGTTACGTGTGCGCTTGCATATTAAGTTGTTTGACCAGTCGCCAATTTTATTCATCGTTAATGTTACATAGTGTAAAGATAGTGCAATTAGTTCTTATTTCATTATAAATCAATATACTAACTAAGCACTGCACACGATGAATTTTTTTTATATCAGCGCTTATAATTTTCAAAAATACAATCAATTTTCTAAAGAACATTAACGATTTCATTTCGTATTCGTTTGATAATGTCCGAATAGGACGAAACTAGTCACAATAAAAAGTGTAAAAATTCGTGATACTAGCAAAGTGTTATTATTTCTTAAACCTATTTCGTAAATTGTATGTTTAATACGTATTTTTGAAGATGGTATGAAAAAACAAAGAACATGATTTTCATCAACTAATAATAAAAGTATAATAAATATCATGTCTGTAATAATATTTTTATGGTACAATCTATATAAAATATTTTATACTCTATTAATATGTATACATTGTCTATATTTAAGAATTAATTAATAATACTTTTCTAGTATTATGTAATCATAAAAGTTTATGTCTATAACATAGTTAAAAATAAAATGCAGTTTACTATTACATGCTATAAATTAACTGGATATCTAAAAGAAATACATAATATATTTCATCTTTTAGAACCCACGGCGGAGTCGTCCACAACAAGATCAACCATCACGTGGTAACGACGCCGACACTTTTATGGGTGAAGGCATTAGATATGTTAATGGATCGGCTGACAGTTTGCGGTGTGGATTTCTCACAAATCGTCGCTATATCAGGGACCGCACAGGTAAATAAAATTAATCAAATATCCGAGCGGCATAATAAATCGATTTGATATCGATAGCTGCACACGTCTTGCCAATCCTTTATACCCACCATGCCGAAATCATTTGCTATGCGTCGTGGATTCGAATAAACGTCCATTTGAATAATAATAATATGCATTCGTCAATATCGGTGATTGACAAATAAATAATATGTTTACTCTGCGATCTTGATAAAAAAATATATTTGGGCGGATGTGAAGATGTAAAGATTATAATGGATTTACATTAAGCACGGAACGTCATGATGGATTCGTTATAACCGAAAGTTTCACAAGTACGAGGGATAGTAGGGAAATAGTACCAGTTTGCACTGTGCGGAGCGCTGGTGAATAGAGTAGCCGCCGGATGTGTGTGACATGTTCAGTTATATTTCAGCCGTCTGTGTGGAAAGTTACGTCTCGCTGATATTGACTGTGTTGTTTATGAGGAGTTACCATTCATCCAATATGCCGGTATTTATGGCCTTTTTTGAAGGGTAACTCCTCTGCTTATTGGGTATGTTGTTTACTAGTAAGCACAGGATCTAGCGCTGACCTTCGGCGAAATCCTTGCAATCCTTTTGAAACCACACAAGATTTAAAAGCAATTTAAAATTTGTGAATTTTATCACAAAGACAATCTCGTATCTTTCGTAATTCATCAACCGCCTACATTCGCTGAGCCGCAGGGCTACCAGCAAGACCACCGAAAGAAATACACCGATAAAAACAGATTACTATAACTCTGGTGATTGAGCTTGGATAACTCTCTACCAATTGAACAACAAGTAGAAGACACCTTCAATTTAGCCCCAGAAGAGATGAACCATAGGAAATCTTACAATCCATCTTCGAAGTGACGCAACTAGATAATAAATAATCAGCAACTATCAAAAGAACCTCGCGTTAACACCCACTTTCGGTGCGTTTTCTTGAAAGCTTTACAGTCTCAAAAATTCTCAAAATTGAATGACATTTGAAAACTTCACGATTGAAATACTTTCGTACTATTATAAGTAAAACAAATCTTTTTAAACATTATCCAAAGGTAAAAATAGTGAAATAGAAGATTCTTTATAACATTTTAGAATTTCAATGAAGAAGGACTGATTATTCGTTTTACAAAATGCTAATCGAACTTAATTTCGAACTTATAAATATTATAAATTTTAGCAACATGGATCTGTGTACTGGCAAAAGGGTGCAGAAATGAAGTTGGAGAATTTAGATTCGGGGCAGTTTTTGCACCAACAATTGGCATCGTGTTTTTCGATTTCAAATAGCCCGGTTTGGATGGACAGCAGCACATCTAAGGAATGTACTGAATTAGAGGAAGTAGCTGGTGGTGCTAAGGTAATTACCTACTAAAATGATTTTAAATTGACAGTGATAATAAATCTTTAATAAAAAAGCAAAGAAAGAATGATTTTGAAATACATGGCATTCCTTATTATTCTTGAAAAAATTCTCTATATCTACGTAATGTTTATGATGTTTTAGAAACTGGCTGAAATAACTGGCTCTAAAGCGTACGAACGATTCACCGGATCTCAGATAATGCGAATTTTTAAAACCAGGCCCGACGTTTACAGAAACACTGAAGTAAGCATTTGGTACACTATAAAAAAATAAATTTCAAATTGTTCATTTTAGAGAATATCGTTAGTGAGCAGTTTTTTGTGTTCCCTGTTTTTGGGAAAAATCGCGCCCATAGACATATCGGATGGTTCAGGGATGAATTTAATGGATATACGAAAAAAGCAGTGGGATGAAAATTTGTTGGCAGCATGCGGCGATGATCTTAAGAAGAAATTAGGTGATCTGGTACCTTCCTACGCGAATTTGGGGAAAATTTCTCCGTACTATGTCGAAAGGTGGGAATTCAATGAGGACTGCAGAGTTATTGCATTTACAGGAGACAATTGCGCTTCATTGGCCGGTACTAATTATTTTAAATATTATTATAATACAATTAATAAATTTAAATTGTAAAGTAATAAATTTAAATACGGCTGAAGGGCCAGGCGCTCGATAATCAGACACTACTACTACTAAAGTTAAATCTACAATTAGTTATGTACTTAATATTACTTTCTAGGTATGAGATTACGAGAAAATTGGTTAGCAATTAGTTTAGGGACTAGTGATACTGTCTTCCTATGGTTGAAAAATCCTGAAGTTGTGGATGAAGGGCACATCTTTTGTAATCCTGTCGATTCAAATGCTTACATGGCTTTATTATGGTGAGTTAATTGATTGAAAAATTTGTGTAGTGATAACATTTTAATTATTTAAATATTAGCTACAAGAATGGTTCGTTAGTGCGTGAAAAAATTAGAGACAATTTGGCTGAAGGATCCTGGGATATTTTTAATCAACTGCTGGAGAACACGCCTAGAGGAAATTTTGGAAATATGGGTAAACATTTTATTGATTTCTCTAAAGCATCACATTCCTCAAAGCTACATAAGGGATAAGAGATGAGAAGAGACAGCTAATCACCTACAATAAAATCAGCTCAGAAATTTGGCATTCGAATATTTCACTCAACGAGCCACTTAACTTGTTCATGGAAACATTACCTAGATTTATAACTTAAGTCATTAAAGAAGATCTAATGTTTGAACATTGAAAGATTATTAGACTAGAGATTTTATACCTATTATAGTCCAATACAATCTTACACATTATTAATATATAAGCTGTGTTGATATCAACACATAAACATTAATTAATTTTAGGTTTGTATTACGACACACAAGAAATCATCCCGTTCTTGCATGGAGAATACCGATTCAACAAAGCCAATGACAAAGTGATAAAGTTTACCAGCCTTGAAGTTGAAGTAAGGGCACTTATTGAGGGCCAATTTATTGCAAAGCGGGCGCATGTAGAAGACATAGGATTTAAATTAGGTATTTAATAAAATATAATGACCTACAGCTACGTTACGAACAGTACCGTCCACCATTGAAATACAATTCATAATGCTTTAGAGTGACGGGGGTGATCCTTAAAGTAACAAGCTCATTTACACACACACTAGTTCACTAATAACTCGGCGGAAGGACACGTAGTCGACAGCCAAACACTTCTACTACTACTATAATGACCTATAAAATTACTTTTATTTGTAGATAGTAATACAAAAATTCTAGCCACTGGAGGTGGATCGAAAAATAAATCAATCCTTCAAGTTATTTCGGATGTCTTTAATGCTCCAGTGTATGTACAGGTAAATTAACTTTATAGAATTATTGTTATTTTGATCTATCAAATATAAAGATTCATAATATTTATTCTGTTTTATTTATTTATAGGAAGTGTCTGATTCCGCAATGCTCGGTGCTGCGTATCAAGCGAAGCATGGTTTGCTCCGCGAAGAAAAATCATTTTCTGAAATAACATCGTGCCTAGCAGAACCACAGCTGGCCTGCGAACCGTTCACGGACGCGAACGACATTTACGCACCCATGGTGACACGGTACAAGAAGATAGTAGCATCTCTATTGTGAAGTCGAATCGAAAAGCTAGCCAAAACATAGTGCTTGTGATAAAAGGAATAACGTGCAATCTACGCACACTTTATCTCATTTTCTTTTATTTATATACATATATTTTGTTTTTAAATTTTATAGTTGAATTTTTAAATAAATATTTCTCTTGTTACTTTATTATTATCATTATTAAATGAAAAATCTACGGGATTAACCACTATATATATATCAACTAATATAACAATTTAAATAAGAATGAACATAATATGTAATTCTTGAAAGTTAAGTGGGTTATTTTTAAATTATAGTGTGACTTTGTGTAACTATATAATCTTTATCAACAAATTTTAACTTATATCCCAAAATTTATTTGAAAATTACAAAGTAAACGTATCCACAATTAAACAATTAGTTTTATTTTTGAAACATTAAATAAATACTGTAGATGTAAGAATATAAGGTATTTAATTCATTTTTTCTATCTTAAAATATTAAATTATTCAATTGATGCAACCACAATTATATAATATAAATTAAATAAATAAATACACGAGGGAAACATAATGATATAGGAAAGGAATTTTAATAATCAAGGATATCTTTTTTTAAAAATAAAATTAAAAAACAAATGGTTTATATTTTTTTTTCTTATTATATTCACATTTATTTTATTGAGTGGTCTTCATCATAAACTTACCTACTTTAAAAATCTTCCATCAATGGACCACTATTAAACGCTATATTTCATTCAACTTAAGTCAAACAATACAATCCTTTATGTAAAACCAAATTACTTCTTCCTTCCACCACGTTCTTTTATCTGCAGTTGGATAACTGCACCAGGTGTTAAATTGTAATAAGCCAAGGTGTTCTGATCTTTAAAGAACATGCCCTAAAAAAATGAAAAATTAGTTTTACCCTAAATTAAAACAATTTATACGACACATAAATTATGAGGTTGATATTGATTGAGATTATGTCATAATTATTGTCTTTCATTAGAGAAAGATTTGTATTACATAAAAATTATAAAGAATTTCTAATAAATGTATGATAACTAAGAATTTACGAAATAATTATATAAATTTTTTATAATTGTGCTTAAGCACTTAACTGTGATAAAAAATGTAACTAACATCATAAAATAATTTCTGCTTAGCTGGAGGCATGTTAGTATCCTCCTGAACTTTCGCTTTTAATACTGAAATTGGATCTGATAATGGTAAGGTAAGAGACATCGTTTGACCATTCAGCTTCCATTCTGTCTTCTCCGGCATGACTGGAATGTTCACCTTGATGGTAACAGGATTCTGCAATGAAAGTATACATTGTTAATAACTTAATCAATTCTGCAAACATTTCGAACTCACCGTATTCCTTGACAAAAATACCGCTTCGGGAATGAGTGAATCTTCATTTCTCAATTTTTTATTTGAAGGCTCATCCTCAAGGGCACCTTCATTGGGATGTTTCATGCCCATGTTCATGGGAGGTCCCATTTGAGGAGGCATTGGAGTTACAAATCCAGTCATAGGAGGTGGTGCTGCCACTATAAAAAAATGAAAAATAAAATTGTAATTTTAAAAGAATATAAAAAAATTAATAAAATGTTAATTAATTTCATACTCATTAATGGTGGTGGTCTCATTGGAGGCATAGGTGGTGCAGGCATCATCATAATAGGTGGTTGAGGAGCCAATAAAGTAGGTTGTGTCTGTACTTGAATTGCAATTGGAGGAGGCTGTTGTACTTGTGCTGAGGAAGGTTTTGGCTGAAAAAATTATAAAATAGTAATTAGTCTACAGTTAAATAACTTATTAATGACAAGAGATATTGATTGTTTATTGAAATATATATTATAATTAAATTTAAAACACTTGGATACTACTAAAAGATTAATATTGAATTATTTAATAATAATGATAGTAACAAGACTTAAGAATGTAAATTTAAACAATTTCAAAGGAAGATTGTAGCCCAAAAGCATTTAAATTAACCTCTAAAAATTAATTTGGATAATAATAAAAGATTTAAATATTTAATAATAATAATAAAATACTTACACCTCCAGTGTAAATTAAGGCTATTTCAAATAAAAATTAAAGCCTAATAGCTTTTTATATAACCTCAAAAAATTATTGTACACTTATACAAGTACACATTTCTTCAATGCAATAATAAAAAAAAAACATATATACTTACTACAGGATTGGGATTTGCCTGTGGTTTAGCAGATATAACAGCATTTGCATTAATTTTATTCCTAGATCCCACATTCTTAGGTCCAATCTTCTCTTTCTCTTCGTCTGGTAGCAAACCTTTTACCTAAAATATATATTTAAAAAAATTTATATTTCTCGTTTTAAGTACTTAATTTTACCTTATGAATTTGATGAATCTGATCCTCCAAAGTAATATTAGCCCTGGCAGCTCTTGTAGCGGCTTCAACACTAGAAGTATGGCCATCCCAGGTAACCTTCTCATCCTTACGTGTTTCCTCTTCACCAATCTTCTTACCGATAGCAGTTTCCTCATCACCGACACCAAAAATATCAGTACGACGCTCGGCTAGCAATTTCAAGCTAGCATCAATAGCAGAACCTTAAAATAAACATTATAACACATGTCCACATTTACATGGGTAAAATAATTTACCGACTGCATAAACACTATCCTGGTTTATCTTCTCGGTAATGTGTTTATCTCTCTGCTCCACCCATCTTGGATCCAAAAGTCCAATACGCATATGCTCCTGTACTTTACTTGCAGGAATTTTTTCACCATTGATAGGAGATATAAGATAGTCATCACCAACAGTTGGACGTGTAACTTTAACAGCTGAAAATTATATTAGAATATTATAAGAATAGAATTATACTTTTCATCATCAACTTACCCTGTTTAGGATCATATTTCTTAACAAGCACTTTATCTGGAACGGGTGGTAATGGTGGTTGAATTTGCGGTTGTGAAGAATCATCAAGACCTTCATCTCCAGAACTTTCTTCATCCATATCTTGTAACCTGTTATCATCCTTATTTTCCCCTTTACGTGCTGTCCGATCCTCCATATGACTCAATCCTTCATCCTGTTAGGGAAATATACAAATACTTTTATTTTATTTGAACAAATAAATAATTTCATAATTTAAATAACTTTAAACTAAGATCAATAAAATTGCATAAAACAATTGAAATATAACCGAATAATCATTATAAAAACATAGTATCTAGGACAACATATATTGATTAGATTAATCATTCAAAGCAATATTAAATAATTGAGTAAATATCTTACACGATCTTCATCATCACTCTCAAGTTGCATTTCAATATCTTCACCTTCTTCAAGTCGCTCTTGGATCAATATACGTGCACCAACTTCCTCAGGGGTGGTGGGTGGAGGGAAATTTCCAATTTCAAAGGGTTGATAATCAACAGTTTCCACAACAACAAAATCATGCCAATCAATTTGTGCATACGCAACTGTAAAAATATTATCAATTAAGCAATCTAATATTAAAATATTAAAAAGAAAATAAACAATAAACTAAAATACTTATTACATTTTTAGTTCTAAATTGTTTTCATTTTATCATGAATTATCATGTAGTAACCATCACAATTATTATGTTTAAACTTATTAACTTCTAGGAATATCAATATTAGAAAATAATGCCTTCCTATTACTTTCAATTAATACTAGATGTACATTTCAATTAACGCTTCATGTTTGAAATGTACATCGAGTATTAAAATAAAAACAGTGAAGAAAGTGCATTTTAACATGCCCACAAACAACCTTTACTAAATTATTATTATATGAAGAAACCTTTATTTGGCATCCTTAACTATACGCAATCTACTAAACTATATTCCACAGATAAACAAATTATTATGTAGAGAAATTATCATACCTCTTTCTCTTTCCAATATCTCTTCCTCCCGTGCCTTTTGTGCTTCCTGGTATCTTTGCCATTCTGCTCTATATTTAACATGATCTAAAACAGCAGGAGCACTCTTTGCTTCATCCCTTAGCCTTTGCTGCATACTTTTTGGAGGAATAAGAACCTGAAAATAAAAAATTCAAAATACTGAGCCATTTGTAAATTATCTTTAAAAATTTACCTTAGTGTACTGCTCCAAAAGTTTAGTAAAATATTGGAAGAGAGAATGTTGGGGTCTTAAAAAATCGAACTGAAAATTTCTCTGCTCACGATTCATAAGCTGTGTTAAAAACTGTCTTCCATTACGAGCAACAAATTGGGCTGTAAGTTTAACAATATCCCTAAAAATAATAAATTATTTAATTAATCTAACATCATAACAATTAATTGACTTACAGATCCAAAGCTGATATAGATGGTGGATCGGCGATGAATTCAAAATCAGATGGTGGATCTTTTGGTACGAAAGGCTGCTCTACAGACTTCAATATTTCCTGTTGTTTCTGTTGTGCAGTAGCATTAACAGTGAGTTTGGATATCGAAACAGATAATGCACTTGGAGGTTCAGGTCCTATTAATTAAATAAATAATTATATTAACAAATAATAATAACACATTAATTTAACTATATTATTAAAAAAAATATAATTTAAATCAGGTTTCGCTCTCAAATATAATTTTCATCGTACTCAAGACTGTAAAGTCGAATACTAATATATGGCTAAAATTCATCACTAAATTAAATTATTATTATTATTAAATGATATTGGCAATTATTACCTTTTCCTTCACGGAATTCATTCACTTTATGCTGGTAATATGCATGATAGGGATCGCCGGTGTTGAGGAAGTTGAATTTCGGATTGCCGAGCTCATTTTGTCTGATACGCGCCTCGAATTCGGGTCCATTCCTTGCCACGAAGCTCGCAGTTTTGTCGACAATATCTTTAATTTAGTTGTCAGGAAAAATATAATGATAACTTTATAGTGACGTAAGAAAACTATAAAGAAATTGAATAACTTACTGTGACCTCGGGTTCAATGGTGATAAAATGTGTATGATTCTGAAAAAAAGTTTTCTTTTTATGCACACTAAATAATGTGATAAAAGATTTTAACATTTGTAAATAATTCAATCAGTGCATGTATTTTCTTATAAATTAAATCACGAGAAATTTTATTAAAGTCAATGCTTCTTGAGTAATATAATGTTTATAAATACCAATTACAATATATTTTTATGGTAACAATAATTTAATAATTTATTATTTTTCTCTGGGGTTTTTCCCAGTTTAATCACTTCCCGAGATATAACAAGTTTAATTGAAATCCTCTCTTTAGAAGAAAAGAAGCCCCAATTCGGCAAGATAATGGTGAACCTTTATCATAAAGACCTTCTGTGACAACAGCGTCATCGATGCAGGCAAGGGTGGAAGAACATTGTATTATGAACTCAAGCCTTTCCATGTGCAAACAAAATTTTTGTAAGAATTTATTGTTATTTTCAATATTATTATGTAAGCACAGTGGATAAATAAATATTACTATCTCAGGCACAGGAATCTGTAAAAAAATGCACATGCACGAAATTTCATTAAAATAAGATAACTTGGGTAACATCAGTTTTCTTGCCCATATATTTAAGGGAATTTAGAACAACAAAAAAAACTTTGATTATATGTGGCACCGTACTTTGGAGTATACCATTCTAAACAAAATTTTTACTGTATTAATTTTCTTTTATATTTTTGATTAAAAATATGTCCATATATATCGTTGAGGTACTAAAAAGCAATATTTTTCTACCCTACTTTTAAAAATAAATGTGCGGGAAGGTGTTAAAATCTAATCTCCATAAGTTAACTTGATTAAAACACTTTTTTACTATTACGAGTTGTACATTTGGCCACAAAGTGACCATTATAAATGGTTTGATACTTATCTGGTTACAAAGAAAAAGTTGTACAAGTTGTTATCATCTTTACGTATCTCACTTAATTAAAAAAAATTCACAAATACTAAAACATGTATTATTCGTGCCAATCAAATTCTATAAAATTAAAATATATGGTTTTCGATCGATGCTTGTGGCATTATTGTTGCAAATACTCCACTCCACAAGCAGGGATTTAACATTTACAAAGCAAACTCTAAATAAAACTCAAAGTGATATATTAAAAGACGTGAATGAATTATTTACGAGAATAATAACAATATTTTTTAACGTTATTTTAACGTACCTTAACATAACCTCAAAATAAATATTTATGCTTCTATTCAATTTGTAGGTGTAGAATAGAGGCATATATAAATTATCATTTACCATTTTTAAAGGATACTTCTCACCTCAGGTGGTGGATAAATTATCCCCACGACGGGGTTGATGGGCCCCGGATCGTCCGCATTCTCATTATTTTGATTTTGGTTGCTCACAACATCAACAGACGGCATGATTGGACTTTCAGTAATCGACTGATTTTAATTACTTGCGAGTTAAACGATACTAAGAAATCGATACTATTTAGTAGCACATCGTAAACTGTCTCAGAAAAGGAACAACAAACTACAAACAGTAATATTTTGTCGCCATTTGTCGCTGTTGGTTACTTATATTTTCTATGGTTGGTATGAATTGGTAAAGCCAGCTCCTATAGATTAGCAAATGCAGAGATTAAATATAACTATAATATTAAGTTAAATGAACGATTAGTAATCCTTTAATCATTTTCCTTCACTGGTTTATTTAAAACGCTACATTTTTTTTACGCTACGTGTACATTTTGTCCATTAAGTGGACATTTTCAATACCTGTACTAAACTATTACAGTGTAAGTTGGCAGTCTTTGTGTACTTTACATGCGGCCCCGTTGTGAAGGGTTTTTGAAATTCAAATTCAATTCAAATAGATAATTATCTTGAATACAAATTGTTGTAGCATTTATATTTATTAATGCTTATTGATTATTATCCTAAAAGATAGACCATATATTATATTCTTAATTAAGAATGTTTATGTTTAAAATTGCGACAATCAATAACAGCGCTTTAGTGCGTGGTGAAGGAACTTCCTTAAATAGTAATTTATGGGCAATCGTTCTAGTAATTTCTGTAGTATATATTTCTTTATTAAACCCAATTCTGCCACCAACGTAAAGACAAAAAATCCTATTACTAATATTAAGCTACCTTCACACAACATACTTAATTCAACATTCAAATTTTATTCAGCCCAAATAGATTTACATATGATCACAATTTTTGTTTATTTGTTTTTAAATTTCTTATTAGTTAAGTTATTGCGTCCAATGGTCAACATTTTAAGTACAAATACTTGTTTCATGCTTTCCATTTTGTTTTTTTTCCTTTTAAATCTATTTGAACTTACTTACAAATTGTTCATTGCTTGGATATATTTTGCGTTTTTGGGAATTTAGAATTATTTTTTTAAATGCCATTTTCCTTTTTCGTCTTGCACAATTAAATCACAAAAACCGATTAAGATCAGGCCTACATTACTATAATACGATAGTCTAGCCTAATTTCAAATTATGTTAGTAAATTTTAGGTTATCTAATTGTTACTTTCCCTATATAATGTATACACGTTGTCCCCTGAAATTTTGAATACGGGCAATTGAATGCATTACTTGTTGCTTAGCTACCACGCTTGTTATAATATAGGGAATGAAAATGAAACATATTTACATGCCATTTTAATATTACTATTCTTACAATCACAATTCTGACGTAATGAATAACAAATAACTACAATGTTCACCTTATTAAATGTTCGAAAACATCTCCTTGTTGAGCCAAGCGATATCCTAAACGATCATAAAATTCCCATTTTGAAGCTATATAAGTCAAATTGACATTCATTTGCAGCAACAACCATGGCAACCAATAATAATAATCGAGATGCAATACAAACACATTACTCATATTCAAAATTTCTGGGGACAACGTGTATATATATATATATATATAGGGGAAGTATTGTTTTCGTGCAGGAAAATGTCTTTGGGCGCTGTATCTCAAAAACGAATGATCCGATTGAGATGAAACTTTAAACTTAAGGTTTTATCGTTAAAAACTGGGACGGAAAAGCTTTTGGTAAACATTCATAAACCGGAAGTAGGTGTTTACTCAAAGCGTTTTTTTTTTTGTTTTTTTTTTCGATAATTTTTTTAATATGAAAAATATTACAAAATTTTTCAAACAAAAGTTACAGGGAATGAGAAATTGAACAGGTTTTATAAAAATTTATTTTTCATAAAATTCTTGACTTTCGAGAAAAAAAATACAAATTGAAAATTTTGAAAATTTTTGCCAATTACTAATAAACTATTGGAGTTTCAAGAAATTTATATAACAAATAATTGTAGGGAATTCAAAATTGAACAAATTATTAAGAATAGCCTTTGTGTGCAAACTTCATAGTTTTTGAGTAAAATATAAGGAAAGTACTATGATGGCCACCCACATCACCATTTCACCACCACATCAAGTTTTAAGATTGTGGCATTTGTTTTTCTATTTTTTAAACGCTTGTAAAACTGAGTAGATTAAAATGATTAGAAGATAAAGTTTTTATTATTTATTAGAAAATTTAAGGATTATATATTGTAAATTTTAATTATAGTTTAAAATTTATCTAATTTATCAAATTAGTAAGTTTTAAGATTGTGACAATTTTTTTTCTATTTTTTTAAACGCTTGTAAAACTGACTGCCATTAAAATATTCAGAAGTCATGGTTTTGATAGTTTATTAAAAAAAAATAGGCCATTTACGTTTTAAATTTTATTTTTATCTTTCGTTCAACTAATTCTAATCAAAATTGTAAGCTTTGAGATTATAAATGAATTTAACCTTTTTTGATAGTTTATTAGAAAATTTAGGGAATTTACGTTCAAAATTTTATATGTAGCTTAAAGCATAACTAATTTTTAATGAAATTGCCAAGTTTTAAGATTGTGTCACTTGATTTTCTATTTTTTTAAGCGCCTGTAAAACCAGTTACAATAAAAAAATTATTAGAAGTCGTAGAAGTGATAGTTTATTACAAAAAATAGGAACTTACGTTTAAAAATTTTACTCGTAGCTTAAAGTTTAATTAATTTTTAATTAAACTAGTAAGTTGTAAGATTGTGGCATTTGTTTTCTATTTTTTAAGCGGTTTAAAATTCAACTACCACAAAAAATGATTAGAAGTCATAGTTTTGAGTTTATTACAAAAAATATGAAATGTACGTTTTAAATTTTATTTGTAACTTAAAGTTTAATTAGTTCTTAATAGAACTAATAGGTTTTAAGTCTGTGGCATGTGTTTTTGAATTTTATTAAACGCTTGTAAATCCGAGTGGCATGAAAATGATTAGAAGTTATAATTTTTATAATTTATTACAAAATTTGGGAAATTTGCGTTGTAAATTTTATTTTTAGCTTAAAGCTTAACAAATTTTTAATGAAACTAGAAAAAGTTTGTTTTAAATCTTATTAAGCAGTTGTTAAACCAACTACCATAAAAATGATTAGAAGATACAGTTTTGATAGTTTATTACAAAATTTAAGGAGTTGACGTTCTAAATTTTATTTGCAGCTAACATTTAGCTAATTGTTAATTTAAACAGTAAGTTTTGAGATTGTCATTTGTTTTTCTATTTTTTAAAAGCTTGTAAATCCGAGTGGACATAAATTGAATAGAAATTAGAGTTTTATAAATTATTAAAAAATTAAGGTTATTTACGTTCTAAATTTTATCTGTTACTTAAAAGTTATCTAATTCTTAATCGAACTAATAAGTTCTAAGATTTTGGCAATTGGTTTTCTGCTATTTTAAGCGCTTGTAAAACGCACTGATTTAAGAATGATTAGGAAATGAGTTTTAGAGTTTATTACAAAATTTAGGAAATTTAATGTTCTAGATAAGTTATGTTAAATCATCATATTTTGATCACATGAATCTATAGTCCCAACATTAACGGTACATGCTGTATATATCAAGTTATAAACTGTCAAATTTTCAGTTGTTTTTTTAGTAAAGTAAGTTTTTTGAGGGAAATATTAGGTTAGCTTTCAACTAGCTTAACTAAATGTTTATTTACCTTCATCAGTAATAGTTCAAAACGACAAATTGATTCAAGAAATTGAATTTTCTAATGATTTTATGTCTTTTACATACTCTTGACGTACAGAGTTGTCTTAAAAATATATTATTTTTTAAATTAGTTTTTAAAATTTGATTCAAATTACATGGGTAGATGATTTTTTTTTAGATTTTTTAAACGACTCGTGCAGTTTTCAAATTACTTCCAGTAGGATTTAGAATGGTTTAATGTTACACTACGTGGTAATTTATGATAAATACTAAATTAAAACACTTTGTTTCTACCACAAAAACAACACAATAAAAAAACAAAGTAATTAAATGACCGACTTTTTCTTTAACCTTCTCTAATTCTTCTACGCCTCTGCATTTTCTATGTAGTTCTGGGAAGTTCGAGTAAACAAATATTGACCATCTTTATTATCTCGTCATATTGTTTGACGGTTGAAGTATTCAATGATTTTTCGAACTTTATCATTAATAATTTTATTTTAAATTTAAATAATATAAACAAGTACAATATTCATGTATATATAATATAATATATTTGTCAAATGGTTATCAAACATTTGTCTGTATTATGAATTAATACAGTCCTGCAGTAATGCCATATAAAATAAAAATTATGTGCGTGACCTGTAGATAACGAGTTCACGACATTAAGAATTTGATTAAAAGACCATGTGACGCAAAAGGAGGCTCGACAGTTATTCAAACAGAGGCAAACAGAGGAATTGATTTCAATCGTAAGTGTTTACGACACATTTTTTCCAATATATTAATAATTGATGCACTTATTTTATTTTAATTTTCATCAATTCATTCATTTCATTAAGTGGCTGAATATTAATAATTTCAACGTAAAGGACTTTAATACATTTTTATTATGATTGAATATTAATGAATTTATTAATTAATATTCAGTTCCCACTTGAATGAAATGGTATTTTAATTTAACATTCAATTGTATGGTGATGTATTTAAATGATTAAATATTTTAATTTTAATACCGTTTTGTATATAAATTATTACCGTTGGTTGAAATATTTCAATCAACGTTATTACTAATCCTACTACTTACCAAACTACACTCTTATAAAACAAATGTTTATTGGGTTTGTTTAGATTAATGCACTTGGTTCTATTTTCAATTTCCTGACATATGTTTCGAATTTGAGAATTCAATTTTATAAATGAATTTTCAAATTCTAAACATATGAATCAATTGCATTCATAATTAAATAAACCTATTATTAAACCTTTATTTTTGATTTTGGCTTGCAATAAAGGAAGTTGGAAGAAGTTAGTAGAGTTGTTTTGTTACCTTAATGACGGACGACGTTCGGTTTGTCATTTCTTTAATTTATGATAATTGTATAAATCAATTGCTAATTTCGCAAATTGGACGCTCATCAACTTTAATTACGCGCACAATTTGATGTTTGTTTACGATCACAACGCTGAATGAAGAAATAGGTGTACACGTGAGTAGAACGTGCTCACTGTGCCGGTTCTTGTTTTTCCCACCTGACGATGTTTACCTGTCCTTGCTCAACAGTACACACATCGTGCAGTAGAGACAGAGATCACTCACGAAGCGGTTAAACGCAAGTTAAATTTACTAAATAGATCCTATCGATACGCAAAATTAGCGAAATAATAGTGCGAAGTGTTTGTTTGCATGCGAGAGTTGAAAACAATTGCAACAACTGCCAATAGCAACTGTTTAACGTGATTGGGATTTGTTTACCGGTGAATAAACATAAAAAAATTTGTAAATATTTAGGAATTTTATTTGAAAATGTAAAATAAGGTATGTATTGTTTTAATCGTAATTTATTACAAATTTATGATTATTTATGTGTAACAAATAGTAAATAATAGTAATAAATTTGTTATCATTAACATTATTGAATACAACACATTATCAGTAGAATAAAATAAAATAAAATAAATAAATAGAGATTCTGATATTGATGTTTTAATAGATCATAGAAAGTTTATAATTTTTACGTTTTAAAAATATACATTTTACTGCAATAGAAAATAGAATCAAAATTGATATTATTGTATATTTTAAAATCATAATGGAGGAGAGGAATTTAATTTAATCAGGAACTTTATCAAATGATAAATAAAACTAATTGATTTATGGTTGAGACGTTCACTTCGTAATAGATTTTGAATATTTAAATAAAACTGGACTTTGTTAAATGATATTAACAAAGTACAGTTTTATGTATCATTTGATAAAATTCTTAATGTATCACAAAGTTATTGCTTCAAGCATCCAACACATTTGATTAAATATTTTATGTAATAATATATCGATGTACAGTTTGTTGCTGAAGCTCTAAATCGTAAAAGACTTAATAAAACAAGTGAAAAATAAAATATAGCTGTTTCTTTAATTAATCTCAAAAATACATACTTCAATGAAATTAACTTTTACACAGGGGAAAGTAAAAGCAATCGCTGATTATAATTACCAGATTGGCCAATTAAAAATATTCCCATAATTTAACGAGCATTAACCTACGTTTTTATAACGCAAATGATTACGAATACAATCGTATCGCCAATTAATAGAGATTGAGCAATAAAACCAAGAAAACATTTATAATTCATTGATTCCTCAGCCCCGCTATTAATTATTAATCATAAATATGTATCGAGCAGATGATCCATGGTCAACACTTGGCTAATCTTAATAAATATTTATAATGTTTTTGCATAAACGAATGTTTGTTGTGAGACAACCTTGCTCCGTTCATAATTTCTAGAATGTATAATGATTATGTATACAGCAGTGTAAACATACTGAATAGTTATTTTTATATATTATGTATGTTATTGTTCCTCTACTAAAATGAAAAATACATTCTACCAATAAAAACAGTACTGGTATTTGAATTGAAGAGACTTGTATAATATTATTTACAGAGTTCGTTTCATTCGAGATGTTCTTATTATTATTCAGCTCGTAAGTTCATGTTTGCATTTAATTAAGAATTACATATATGTTTCGATAGGTAAAAATAATGTGTATACTCTACTATTAAATTATTACGATACAATTAGAAAATGTAAATAGTTAACCTTTAATATCAACTATTTATGTTTTTTTTTAATTATAACATTAAATCGTAACGAATCGAATCAGCATTGAATAACATTTATTAAAAACGTTTCTCCGAATCCAGACAAACAAATTATAATTTCATAAGCGATGTTTGTTTTTCGGGTTAAAGATAAGATGATGTATAAAATTCGAGTAATTAAAAAAATATATTAGTTTATTAGTTATTATTTACTCAATTAATAACGTTAAAGTGCGATTGGAATTTTGACCATATTATGCGTATTTTGAAGAAACTTTCAACATTTACTCTAGAAAATCTGGTTTGGTTATTGAAATGATATGACGCAAAAGCATTTTGATTTCTTGAACAAAATAAGCTTTTTCGTTTAATTTAATTCTACCAACTTTTACTTTAATTCCTTCTATTTTATTATTACTTTCAACATTTACTCTAGAAAACCTGGTTTTGCCATTGGAATGACGTAGAAGCATAATGATTTTTTGAAAAATAAGCTTTTTTGTTTAATTTCATTCTTCCAACCTTAATTTCAATTCCTTCTATTTTACTATTGATAATTCCCTAAAAGTTTCTTATTTCTTATAATTTCCTTTCTAGATTTTTTCTATTACAAATTGCGTTTCTTCAAGGGTTTGAAATTTTTCTACAATTTACCTTCAAGATTTTCAGTATTTTCCATCAATCAAGTGTGAAACAACTTTTTGAAAATCCACCAACATCGTTTCTTACGACCTACCAAAATGTTCCAGCATTTCTTACAATATCTTACTGGAATTTTACAGAAATTTATGTTACAAATTGCGAGAATTTTTTTTTTGAACATTCTAGAATTTTGCGTATAAGATTTTTTTTTGAGATCTTCTTGGTTTTTTAAGTAAAATTTATTTTTCAGATTCTAGAATTTGCACATAAAATATTTTTGGGATCTTCTTGTATATTAATAAGAACAATTCTTTATTCATTTATTTTCAGATTGCGAAAACAAAAAAAAACACATTCGTATGTAAGGAAAATAATTTATGATATTAATGAATACATACATTTAGAAGCATCACAAAATAAGCTTCTTTTTTTGTTTAATTTAAATCTTTCAACCTTTAATAATTAGAAAAAAACACGAAAACATTTGTTAATTTTTTTTCGTTAATACATTTTTATTCTTTCAATCTGTTTTTTTTCAATTCGTTCTAATTTATGAATCAGACAATGCTTCAATCTCTTAAAATTTTCTAGTTGCTTTTTTTATTGAATTAAAAAAATTTCAATATGTTTAATTTTCTTCATTCCATCAAAATGATTTTACACCTTTCCTCGGGATTTCTACAATTCTCCGACAATTTCTTTTATGAAATGCTAAATTTTCCTTCAAGGGTTCTAATACTTTTGGCAATTGCTTTTCTACATTTCTAGAATTTTCTACCTATTTGTTTTCCATTTTTGGAGAAACTTATAGGACTTTTCCTTTACTTTTTCGAAAATTCTCCACCATATATTGCTTTAACATCACACTAATTTTACAATTGTGACAATTTCTTTGAGAACTCTATAAATGTCCAGTAATTTCTCTGGATTTTTTTTTCAATTTTATAAAAAATATTTTAGATTAATAAAATTTTCTTCGATCTTTTATCAATTTTTCTTTCAGATAACTACAATTTTCAACAGTTACTTCTCAGTTTTCTATAAATTTTCCGGCATATTATTTTATTAATTTGTATTGGAGACTTTTGGAATTTTAACCACCAATTTTCCTTTTTTTCCACCAACTTTAATTTCTTTTCAGGAATTTCTCTTCGAAAATTTGTAGAATCATAGATTTGAGATTTTTATTTTTCTTTTCTCCAGAAATTTCTTGATTTGTTAATTTGAGATGACAGCAATATTTCTTACGAAGTTTTAATCAACTAGTCTTGCATTTTTGGGACTATTTAATCCTTCGAAACTACGAGAATTTATTTGAAGGCTCGGGAATTTCTAGAATCGTAGATTTGAAATTTCTATATTTTTTTCTCCAGAAATTTCTTGATTTGTTAATTTGAGATGACAGCAATATTTCTTACGAAGTTTTAATCAACTAGTCTTGCATTTTTGGGACTATTTAATCCTTCGAAACTACGAGAATTTATTTGAAGGCTCGGGAATTTCTAGAATCGTAGATTTGAAATTTCTATATTTTTTTCTCCAGAAATTTCTTGATTTGTTAATTTGAGATGACAGCAATATTTCTTACGAAGTTTTAATCAACTAGTTTTGCATTTTTTTGGAATATTTAACTCTTAGAAACTACGAGAATTTATTTGAAGGCTCGGGAATTTCTAGAATCGTAGATTTGAGTTTTCTATACTTTTTTTTTCTTCTGAAATTTCTTGATTTGTTAATTTGAGATGACAGCAATATTTCTTTCGAAGTTTTAATCAACTAATCTTGCATTTTTTGGGAATATTTAACTCTTCGAAACTACGAGAGTTTATTTGAAGGTTCGGGAATTTCTAGAATCGTAGATTTGGGTTTTCTATATTTTTTTTTCTCCAGAAATTTCATGATTTTTTAATTTGAGATTACAGCAATATTTCTTACGAAGTTTTAATCAACTAGTCTTGCATTTTTTGGGAATATTTAACTCTTCGAAACTATGAGAATTTATTTGAAGGCTTGGGAATTTCTAGAATCGTAGATTTGAGATTTCTATACTTTTTTCTTCTGAAATTTCTTGACTTTTTAATTTGAGATGACAGCAATATTTCTTCCGAAGTTTTAATCAACTAGTCTTGCATTTTTTGAGAATATTTAACTCCTTGAAATTACAAGAATTTATTTGAAGGCTCGGGAATTTCTAGAATCGTAGATTTGAGATTTCAGCAATATTTTATCCAGATTTTTTAAAAATTTAATGAATTGTCTTGCATTTTATTTTGAGAATATTTAACTCTTCGAAACTACGAGAATTTATTTGAAGGTTCAGAAATTTCTAGAATCGTAGATTTGAGATTTCTATATTTTTTTTTCTAGACATTTCTTGATTTTTTAATTTGAGATTTTAGCAATATTTCTTGCCTTGCATTTTTTGAGAATATTTAACAAGTTCTTATTTTAATTTCTCGGAATTTCTTTTGCAAATTACTAGAATTTTCTTGGAGGGTCTAAAATGTTTCTACACTTTTCCTTCTAGATTTTGTTCTTTAATCAATTGCAAAATTTTTTTCTTCTTGGGTCTAGAATTACGCTTCTAGATCACTATTAATATCAATAGATCTTATTATGTTTATCTTTATTTATTACATATTTGTACTCCATTCTTATAAAATAAATATCATAAAAATACATTACAAAATAATATATAATATACTCAAAATTTTGGCTGAAGGGAGGACAATTTGTTTAACACTTTTTAAGAATTTCTTTTTCGAATTGCATTCATTATCTTTGAGAACCAATTTCTATATTTTGTTTTTCTCTTTTTCTTTTTTTAATCTACTTGCCTTGCCATTTTCTGAGGATGTTTAACGAGTTCTTACATAAATTTTGCGAAATTTCTTCTACAAATAGCGAGAATTTTCTTCAAGGATCTAGAATTTTTCTAGAATTTCTCAACTGGATTTTTGGAATACATTTATTGTACACTTTTGAGAATCTTTCGGTATCTTTTCTCTCTTTATTCCAAAATATTCTAGCATTTCTTGCTTTTACTTTCCAATATTTTTTTAATTGTTACAATGTTTTAAAAATTCAAGAAATTTCTAGTAACTTCTTTTAACCAGTTGACTGTGTCGCTCCGTTTTGAAAGTGCGAATTTATGTGTGTCACGAAAATCGATCGATGACGAGTATACTCGTCAAACCCAGTTAACTGGTTAAATACTTCTATATTTTTCTTCATTTTGATTGCTAAACTTTTCCTTCAAGGTTCTTGATTTTTTTTAGCAAAATTTTCAAAGATCTTTATAACCTACGCCAGTCTTCTCCAGTTTTTAAATTTTATAGCATGTTTAGCATTTCAGCAATATTTCTTCCTAATTTATAGAATGTTCTTCCTAATTTATAGAATGTTTAATTAATGTCTTGAATTTTTTGAGAACGTTTAACGACGCCTTACTTTAATTTCTCGGAATTAATTTCTTTTACAAATTTTCTCCAGTGGTCTAGAATTTTTCATGAATTCACGATCTAGAATCAGGAGAAGCAAAGACAATAAAGACAATTTTGATAATTTTCCAGCAATAAAAGTTGCTTATTATTTCAAAATTTTCTACAATTTCTTACTTTTTAGTAATTTATTTTTTGAACTGCTATAATTTCTAGTAATTTCTTTTCAATATTCCTAAATTTTTCTTCCAATTTGTAGAAAATATTTCAGATTGTTAAAATTTTCGTTCAAGGTTTTAGATTTTTTTATCAATTAATTTTTCTTCTAGATATTTATAATTTCCAGCAGTTTTTTCTAAATATGTTGTTTAGAATTTTCTTATTTAATTTCTCTTTAAAATTGCAAGAATTTATTCAAGAGTTCGAGAATAAAGGATTTCTAGAATTGTTCAAATATATATTTTTTTAATTTCTTGAATTTTTAATTACCGATTTTAGCAGATTTATAGAACGTTTCAAATTTTCTTGAATTTCTTTAAGAATGTTTAATTTTGCAGAATTTCGTTTAAAAATTGCTTCAATTTTCTATGAGCTTGTAAAATTGTACTACAATGTTTTCTAGATTTTTTACATTTTCCATCAATTTATTTTACACTTTTTTGGGAATCTTCCAGTATCTTTTCTTTCATTCTCCCAAAATTTCAGACTGTTAAAATTTTCGTTCAAGGTTTTAGATTTTTCTTTCCGATATTTATCATTTTCTGCAGTTATTTTCAGTATTCAAGCATTATGCTTAGAATATTCTTATATTTTCTATTCAAGAAATTTCTAAAAATCCAGCATTTTGTTTGCTTTAACCAATTTTTATTTAAATTTTTAACCAGTTCTTACTTAATTTCTCTTTGAAATTATTCATTCGAGAGTTCGAGAATAGAGGGTTTCTAAAATTTTTCAAATATAATTTTTTTAATTCTTGAAATTTTAATAACAGATTTCAGCAATAGTTTCTCTTGATTTTTAGATTTTTTCAACTAATCTTGAATTTCTTTAAGAATGTTTAATTTTGTAGAATTTCTTTTAGCTTAATTTTCTTTGAGCTTGTAAAAAACAATTTGTTTGAAACTTTTTTGGGAATTTCCCAGCATCTTTCTCCCAAAATTTCAGATTGTTCAAATTTTCGTTCAAGGTTTTAAATGTTTCTATCAATTTTTCTTCCAGATATTTATAATTTTCAGCAGTTTTTTTTTAATTTTCAAGCATGTTGCCTAGAATTTTCTTATAGTTTGTATTCAAGAAAATTCAGAAAATCTAGATTTTTTGTTTGCTTTAACACCAATTTTTTTTTTATTTTTTAATGAGTTCTCACTTCACTTCTCTTTAAAATTACAAGAGTTTATTGGAGAGTTCGAGAATAGAGATATTTTAGAATTTTACAAATTCATGTTTTTATTTTTTAAAGTCTTGAATTTCTAATTACAGATTTCTCCAGATTTTTGAAATATTTCAACTTGTCTTGAATTTCTTTAAGAATGTTTAATTTTGCAGTTTTTTTTTTAAATTGCTTTAATTTTCTTTGAGGTTCTAAAATTTTTCTACAATGTTTTTCCCTAGATTTTGTTTTTGAGAATCTTCGAACACCTTTTTTTATTCTTCCAAAATACCATTTCTTGCAATAACTTTTTCAAACTTTATAAAAATGAAAAAAATTTTCTTCAGGAATTCTAATTTCCTTTACAGATTTTTTTTCATTTATTGTTGTATTTTAACAAGAATTTATTTGTTTATTCATTAACATATTTTAGTTTTTTATTAGATCTATTTTAATGGAATGTCTTGTCACTGACAATTTTTTTTGTTAAATCAATTTCTCTTTTGTTTTTGAAAAATTCCTTTATTTTCAATTTTCGAAATCCTTTATTAATTTCTTTTCTAGTTTGCGAAAAGTCCCTCACCACTCTTAACGTAAAAAACAAAATAAGTCCCAATAAACCTCAAAGTGAGGACGAAGGGAAGAACTCTAAAGTACTCTTAACCTACTTCAATTAATTTTTGTAATACTGTTGATTCAATAATTCTTGTATTAATTCTGGCATACATTAATAAATAATTAACCTGGCTCACTACCAACCACCTCATATATACCCCTAGCGTAATCTTGACCCACCTCAATGTTTTTTGTATTAATCTAGCGTACTCTTGACCTAGCCCAATAAATTCCGTATTAACGCATTAATAAATAATACATTGACAAGTGTAATGACCTATTGTTACCCCGACCTACCCCAACAAACCTTAAATTAACTTCTGCAGCGGGTCAATTTGCAGTTTGTTGCGGTAGGTCAAGAGTACGCTAGGTTTATTCAGACAAATTGCGAAAAATTAAAAGTTAAAAATTAAGATGATCATTATCACATGAAACAGTAGAAACCGAGAGAAAAATAATTTTAAAAAATTAAAACGGTTGAAAATTAAAAAAAATACATTTGAAATTTAGAAAAGTAGAACATTTAATATTAAGGAAAAACAATTGCAGGTCAATAATACCAAAGAAAAAGTATAAGTTAAGGAAATAAATTTAAAAATAGTTGTATTCTATTAAAACGGGTTCATTGAGCATAAAAACAAATGTAGTTTATGGGTCGATGGCCAATGAAGAAGGAGAAGCAACATAAAAAAAATGTTATGTCGCTATATTGTAATACTATCTAAAACAGAGTCAAGAGTCTGCATTGTATTGAATCAAATTTAACAATTCTGGACAGTGCGAAACTTGAAGTTCTTTTTGGTCTTCCGTCAACACTTTCTATGTACCCCAAAAGTCGACATGTTTAGGGTGTCGGTGATCTTCTCTCGCCTTGTTCCGTCTCCCGGGCTGTGACCTTGAAATACAGTCTCTTGAAAGCCATTTGAAGTATCTGGAATGTTTAGGTTAGATTTTCGTTAAACCGCACATAAAACTTGATTGCGTATCGCTGTTTAAGTGAACGCTTCATCTCGCCGTGTTACAAAAACGAAAAACACACTTCACGCGGAAGGTCGTCTTTCCACTCAGGCTGCTTGCGACCTGTGCATTGGAAAGGCAGACCCTACACCACGTTTTCCCACCTGATTTACACCGCTGCAATAGATAGTGGCGTCACAATAAAATCATTAGCATTACTTTCATAATAGACCCTGTATCTAGGCATGTTTTGCACCGTTGCAATA
The DNA here is from genome assembly GCA_963969525.1 of Ontholestes murinus. Lineage (NCBI taxonomy): Eukaryota > Metazoa > Arthropoda > Insecta > Coleoptera > Staphylinidae > Ontholestes > Ontholestes murinus. Next base: position 51,621,605 of record OZ018396.1, read on the forward strand.
GTTAGGGGCGTCACAATAAAATCATACGCATTACTTTCATAATAGACCCTGTATCTAGACTGACTTGTTTGGAATATTTTCTACTCGACTTTCTTATTTAGAATTTGGGGCTACATTACATAATTCATAATTGCTGTTATAAATCACAATTAACACGATGTAATGCTATATTGAACTGAAGTCGTTTCTGCTTGGTACCTCTCAATTTATTCAATGTGTTTCAGGGGTTTACACCTCATTAGTGCAACGATTCAAAAATCATTATATTTATAATTAAATAAAATCTTCGCCTATGTTCTGTTTTAAAGGCGTTTAAACAAACTATCTTGAAACATTAAACAGTATTTTTCTTTTAAATTTTCAACACGTTTATTTCTTTATATTTATAAGTTAACGTGTTTTGAATTTTAAATGTATAAACTGCATTTCACTCGTCGAATAATCGGCTTAGAAATTTTGCAGCCTGAATTGGACATGACCTACAATTATCAAAGATTTCTATGCAAATTGGAACTCGTAAAAAATAACATAAACAGTTAGAGACAAGTTTAATTATTATGCCCTCGGGAAAGTTGTATATTTGCATTGGACTGAAATTCAATATGGTTTGAACATAAAATTCAACCACACATAAATTCCTATCACAAAAAATATATAAACGGTATATAAATTGCAAAACATGTTTATTTTAGTTTTCTTAAAAACATTAATGCCGTAACGTAAGTATTATGCAGCAAGGTACATTAATATTTATTATTTTACTAATCAAATTTAATTTATTTATTCATCGTAGAAATTATTCAATCAGGCCTTTATTAATACAACACGTTTAAAAATTGATTTCCAAATATAACTGTTAGGTTAGAGGTTATTGAATTGATTAAAAGTGGACACAGATGTCTATGTTATTTGTTAAATTCTTATCAGAATATTATATATAATATTACATCAAAAATTAGATGACACATTTCAAATTACACCTTTATATTAATTTAGATTGATTATATATGTATTGAGTTCGTTCGGGTTTAAGATAAGATATAAGTGGAATACAAACGCTGTCTAAAGGCACAATCTTGGCACAGATTGTTTGGCAGTTGACTTACATGCTAATCTAACACTAATATAATTTGCAATCAATTACGTGACGCTGTTTGTGAGTCGATTATCAGTAGGAAAAAATATTATCCGCAATAGTGTGTCATGAAAATTTTTGAAACGTGATTTAATATTCTTTACTTTACGAGTGTAGCCAGTTGTTTACTAAAAATAATATTTTGTGAGTTATTTTAGTTGTATCAATTTGATTACAGATACACACCATGGACTCACATGGAAAGTACGCCAGTTTTCTTGTGATTTTATTAGTGGTTCAACTAAGTTCTTCAAAGCTATTACCAAATCCTATTACAGGTAAATATTATTTTGTTAAATCTACGTTATCATTTTATAAAGTAAATAAAACACTCTAGCGTTGTTTGGTTTTAACACATTTTAAAAAGGTTATGATTAAGAATGTGTATATATGGAAAAAATTATAAAAAGTACTTACAAATAAAAAATTATACATGTATTTTTATCTTAGATTTCATTCAGTAAAGCTAAAATAAAAATTTGAACCTTACTATAATTATAATAGTATTAATTTTAACTAAACTTTTATTTACTTTACGGTTTAGGGTATAGAAAATCATCATATTTTCTTAATGAAAACACCGAAAATAATGAGAGCTCGCAGAAGATTCGAAAGTTCTCAAATGCAGACATTAAGAAATCTCTGTCGTTCGGAACAGTGGTCGTGGATAGACTGCGCAGGTTAGAGACCAATCTGCAAAATTCGGACATTAAGGTCAAAAAAGGTACCGCAGCTCACACACAATTCCTAGATTCGAATGCCGAAAAGGAGGCGCTGGATCAGGGTAAACAGGCTTTGATTGCGGCCAAAGCAAGTGTACACCTCATGAATTCATTTTGTAATAAGTAAGTAATCGATATCTATAATTTAATTAGTGGTATAAAATTTAAATTATCATCACGAACAGAATTATTTTAAACACACTCAATGTTTAATATGTATAATAAATCATCGTGGCGATTAAGATTATTTTATTAGGGAACATATTTTTTTAGGTTAAGAGCACATCCTACCAACTGCGCCAAAATAATGACGGAATTTAAAATAAATCCAGTTCCGAATTCAGAAAATAGATGTGATAAAGTCGAGAAGCGCTGCACCAGTAAAGACTTGGCCATGAAGTACCGTTCAAGTGATGGTTCCTGTAATCACATTTCGGATAAAGGTATTGGAGAGTCGTTCACGCAATACGCTCGACTGTTATTCCCCGAATATATGGATGGTATACATATTCCGCGAAGATCAGTGATCAAAAGGCACGGTTTACCTTCACCTAGAACGATCAGCTCCGGTTTAGTGAAACATGCCGATCGAGAGGATAAAAAGTTAACAATGGCCGTTATGCAATGGGCGCAGTTTATAAGTCACGATTTATATCACACTACCTCCAGTAAAATGTGTAAGTAATGTGTTTACCTTTTTAAATATAAAAATGTAAACTAGACAACTCTATTCTAACACACGCTATAAATTAAATAAGGGTAGTTACAGTAATTTAATTTCTTAAATTTTAAAATTTAATTAATTGTATTGCGATTGCTTCCTTGAAATATAATGCCAAATATTTCAATAGTCAGGCACCTTCTTCCTTTACCTGACTATTCAAATCTTTGATTTACAATGTATGTATATCATATAATATTTTTTTGTAATTTTGTAAGCAGGAGAAGCAAAGACAATAAAGAATAAGTTCTCATTGTCTATTTCACCAATTTTTAATCAATGATAAGAGATTATAGTTGTTACTCTAATTAAGTATTTCCTTCAAGTGTAACTATTAATAATAACTAAACATTTTTAGTGCATTCAGGAGAAGCGATCCAATGTTGCTCATCGGAAGGAAGAAAACTATCACCCAGATATAGCCATCCATTATGTTCTCCCATCGCTATACCAACTGGTGATCATTTCTACTCCAAACACAATCAACAATGCATGACTTATGTGCGCTCTGTACCTGCGATGAGATTTGATTGTAATTTAGGTCCCTTAGAGCAAGTGAGTTAATTATGTCCTAAAAATAATGTTTATCGATAAACTAATAATATTTACAGTTGAATCAAGCAACGGCTTATATGGATGGTTCACAAATTTATGGCAATACTGCGAGGAAGATGAAGAGTCTTAGGTCGAGAATTGGTGGGAAGTTGAAAATGTCGCATCATAAGGGGAAAGATATCCTTCCTTTAGTCGAGGATCCACTTTATAATTGTCCGGAATCCAGTTTAGATTCTTGTTTTGAGGCTGGTGAGTTGTTTTCAAATCATCACACACACATAATACTATATTAGTATACGGTACTATGAATAGAATAATTTAATTCAATGTGTTGTGGAGTTTCATCATGTCAATTCAAATAATTTAAGCTATTTTAAAAAACATTAAACTATCTACGAATGTAAAAATAAACATGAACCTGGAATTTAGTGCAGTAAATCTTCATCTTCAACTGCACTACACTTGTGAGATCAAAACTGGTCTGGTCTGTAGCTGTTATTGACAGGAAAACAATATTTTAAGGTTTTAAAATATAACTTTTCTTTCAGGCGATTCAAGAGTAAATTCCCAACCACAATTAACAGCAATGCATACAATTTGGAATAGAGAACACAACCGCATCGCGTCCGAACTATCTAAATTGAATCCTCACTGGGACGATGAGAGACTCTTCCAAGAATCTCGACGCATTGTCATTGCCGAACTTCAACACATCACTTACAACAAGTGGTTGCCAAATATTCTAGGTAACTATATCACACGAGGTTATTCATTTAAATTACACAGTGTATTTTATTAATAGGTCGTAAGGACATTTCCAAGATAATGGGATTCGGTTCATTCATCGATGGTATAGATCCATCCATAAGTAATAGCTTCGCCACAGCGGCCTTCAGATTTTGGAAATCATTAATGGCCGGTGAGATGAATTTAGTGGCCGAGGACAGAAGTGTTAACTCGACGTTAAAGTTGGCCACGCATTTCAATAAACCGGGGATTTTAACAGACGGATTTTTCGATTATTTAATTAGAGGGTTGTCTTCACAAAAAACGCAAAAGGCCGATTTTTTATATCCCGAAGATGTAAGTTAATAATCCTAATATAATAATAATCATTTTTAAACCATCCAAACATGAGCTTAAATTGTTAAAAATGTTTTACAAACTTTTTTAACACTGAGATTTGTTATCTTTTAATTTATTTCTATTTTTCCTCCCTTTTTACCTTATTACTAATATTGTTATTATTATATTATAGTAAAGTTCTCAAACACTTGGAGTTGACACTAAATTAAAACACTTACTATATTTTTTAGTGCTGGCAAACACCCTAATAATTTGATGTGAGGTGAATTATATTATTTTTATAATTTTATTTGTTTTTTTTTAAATTTATAGATAACCAATTTGATGTATGGAAATGGAAAAACTGGCTTTGATATAGTAAGTTTAGATATACAACGTGGCCGTGACCATGGACTTCCTGGTTACACCAAATTCAGATCTCTATGTGGATTACCGGCTGTAAAAACATTCGAAGATCTTTCCGATTTCATACAAAAGCAGGTAAATTTCTTAAAATTCAGAATTAGCATTTTTTAATGTGAAATTCTTATTCAGTTATTTAAACAGATGACTGTATTTTGTTAGCAGAAAGGATCCTGATGATTTGTATTTCTTTTAGGATGTTAAAACCTTATCAGAAATTTATAAAGACCCTAATGATATTGATTTACTAGTGGGTGGAATGTTGGAGGCAAGTTTTGCCGATTCATTACTTGGACCAACATTCTCGTGCATCATTACGGATCAATTCTTAAGAACCCGAAGTGGAGACAGATTTTTCTATAGCTTTACTAATCAGCCATATCCTTTCACTAAACAACAGTTGGCTGAAATTAAACAGACATCTTTAGCGAGGGTTTTGTGTGACAATAGTGATGGTATCAAATTCATGCAAGCTGATCCGTTCCATGTCATTAGTAAAAGGTTTGTAATTATTTTCTCTTTAATAATATAAAATATTAGGAAAATGTATATATTTAAATTTAAAATTGAATGACGAAGAAGCTTCAATTAAAAAAACTGTTAATTTTAAGCTTTACAAATATTTTGTAGAAAAGATATTATTAAACTGTTATCTGTGGAGGCTTCTACTTCAGTGTACATCATAATTCACAAATGAAACACTTTTTAACTTTATATAAATTTGACTTTATTTAGTGACTATATTTTCACTTGTCATTTTTAAATTAAAATATATTATTTGTGTAAATTCTAATTGAAATTTTAGTGAAGCTTTAAAATAATTGATCACATTTTTAACATGTTATAGCTAATTATTCATAAAATTTATTTCAGGAATGATTTAGTAGAGTGCAACAGTTCCTCAATCCCTAAAATTAATCTGGAGAGATGGAAGGAGTAAACAGTGAATTATATTCGTAGACTAAGACTGAAATTAAAATGGCTGTAGACAGAACGGCAATTTTCTGTTTGGGCTGGTCTACAAGGGTGCCATTGAAGAAAGTGATGTTACTAATGAAATTGAATAGTATTTATACCAAAACCGCATCAACAAATATATGCAGTACAATTGTTATTTATATAATTAATCTAGAATTAGTTGTTATTATCATAAAATAAAGTTGCTTTATTATTTATTTTACTAGGAAGTTACATCCTTTACATATAATTAATTGCTAAATATTTTTTTCAGAAAAATAACCTTTATTAATATTTTCTCTTATGGTTTTAATTGTATCTGATAAAAACAAAAATGCAATTAAAAAATAAAATACTTCTTTAATTACTAGCTTCTTAAGAGCAATAATACAAAACAAAACATAAACTATATTAAATAATTAGATCCAATTCAGTCACATAATTATAAAATGATTGATCTAAATACTTCAAAAGATAAAACTAATAATACACCATAAAAAAAGTTTTTTAAAGAAGACATAATCAATAACAAATGAATAAGCATATTATTTATTTTAAACTTTTTAAAAACATCTTCAATTATTTAAGAAATCATACAAACAAAATAATTTAAATATTGAACATCTTCAATTATTTAAGAAATCATACACACAGAATAATTTAAATATTGACTTAGTTTACATAATGTGCATCACCATTAATCTCTTTGCCACGATCAACACAGTCCACGTTATGCACGATTAAATTCGCTGGCGTTGTGAACCTCTGAAAACACAAATTGCACTCGTAAGGTTTTGTGGTCGTATGCGTCCTCATATGCACTTTAAGCTGTGAATTATTCGTGAAACCCTTGTTGCACTGTTCGCACCTGTAGGGACGTTCACCCGTATGAATTCGCAGGTGTATTTTCATCACATCCGAGCTTTTGAAGCGCTTCGGACAAACACTGCAGGCGTATGGGCGTTCGCCGGTGTGTGTTCGCATGTGTTTCGTCAGTTTATTTGCTACGTAAAAACCTTTATTGCATATTGAACAAACGTGAGGTTTTATGCCACTATGTGTTTTGATATGGGCAGCTAAATTCCCTGCATTAGAATAACCTTTACCACAGATGTTACATTGCAGTGTTTCACCTGTAATAATTAGTATTAAACAATGTGTAATTAAAACAAATTCATATTTACCTGTATGTGATCTCATGTGATCAACTAACATGTTATTCTGTGAATACTTTTTACCGCAAATGTTACACAAATGAGGTTTATTACCAACATGGTTCATCATGTGCACAGTTAATGCTGCTTTCTGAGTGAACCTTTTCGGACATATCGTACAGACAAATGGACGCTCCCCAGTGTGCAACCTTCTGTGGTTACTTAGCTGTCCATTTGTTGTAAACGTCTTCGGACAAATTTCACATGCAAACGGTTTATCACCTATAAATATCATTTAAGGCATTATTCTAATCTACATATAAAATATATAAAAATTTAAAATTCAAAAAATTTCATTACAATATAACTTACCTAAATGTGTCTTCATGTGATACGAATGAGCATTACTTTGTGCAAACTTCCTATCACAAATATGGCAAGAGTACGGCATTTCCCCACTGTGCAACCTCAAGTGTGCCTTCAAATTCCCCGCATTCGAATAACGTTTCCCGCACACGTTACAAACATGCGACTCTGAATGCTTCTTCATGTGATTATTCAACTGTACCTCTTGGCAAAAACCTTTTGAACAAATGCTGCACACGTATGATTTCCCATCATCCACTTTATGAGTTCGCATGTGACAAGCGTAAGCCCTTCCCTGGGTGAAGCACTTCCCACAAACTTTACACTCGAACGGTTTCACCCCCGTATGCGTACCCATATGGGCGACTAAATTGCTCGGTTTTAAATATATCTTATTGCAAATATTGCAAACCAGACATTTCCCATCACCCACATCATCTTTTTTTGTATGCGCTTTCAGTATGTGGTCAATTAATTCCTTATTATCTGCGAATTGTTTGTTACAAATCCAACACTGTAAAACGTGGGTGTTTTTATGTTTGTTCAAATCGTGCTTGGTGTTAAAGGTTGTAGTACATAAATTGCAACAATAGACTTCTTTATCAGATTCTATTGTTCTGTATGTTTCTTCTTGTTCTGGTTTATCAGATGATTCTAGAAGATTGTCAGAAAATTCAGTATTGTCATTAGGATAATCATCTGCTGTAAATATTTGATGTTGACTGTCTTTAATAATTTCAAGTTTATTAGTTTTTGTGTTATTTAGTAAGCACTTTCTTAGGTTGTTGTCTGATTGTTCGCACTGGATTTTGAAGTTGTAGGCATTTTCTAGTTGTTCTGTACAGGTGTGGCAGACTCCTTGGGGAAGATCATCCCCAAAAATTACCTAAAGAAATATTTGCAGTATTATAAGTACTATAATTTATTATATCGTTTTAAACATGGCAACATTCAGATAAATAAATTGACAGTGGGCTAATTTTGAATGACAATTGTTTTATGTTTTTGCCGCAATTGAAATTGTAACATTGGAATAATGTGGTAAGTTTTATTTACTTCATATTATTTTTGCATGGAAATAATTACTGATTTGCGAAACAATACATATGGCATTACCTGAATAGAAGCAAGAGTCATAACTTTTGTGGCAAATAAAATATTTGTATCGTTCGAGGGGTTGAAAATAGAACTGCAATTTGCGTCTAAAGAGTTCATGCAGAGCCGGCAAATTTTATCGAAGTCAACATTAACCGGAGCACTATTCATTATTATCATGGAAAACCGAAATTAATATTGCTATTATTATCATCAAAAATATAGGTTATGTTTCTAGGCTTCTAACAATAACAATAATATTTCGATACATCGAAAATTCTTTATGTCAATAGGATGGACAGTGGTGTAACTTGATGGTTTGACGTCAGGGTACAAAAAGGATTAAAGAAAAGAAACTTTGGTTGCAACTTCAGTACATGGTATAGTCCGAGATACATAGAGAGGCATGTGAAGATGATGATGTTTGGTTTTATAGGATGCTTCGATAACTAAGGGAGAGGTATGTGTAGTGGGTTAATATTTATTAGGTGGTATATTATATATCAAAAAAATTATTTATTATTTATTAAATTAAATATGCACTTGTAATATAAAAACATAAAAGATTAAAATTTATAAGGTTTTATTTTAATCATAAAAGTCACATAATCGAAAATAAGACGTAAAAAATAATTAAGTTTTTAGTGTGTTCAAACGATTTCTTTAAAATATTCTCCTCCTGGATCGTGTAACTTCCATCGCCTCTTTTATGCGCTCTTGTCTCGATAATATTCTTCGGGACGGTTTTAAGATCAGTGGCCCAGCCTAACCAAGCCAGGAGGTCGATAAATGAAGTGGTTAAATTTCTGGAATCGAAGCCCAGTTCGCTAGCTTTATAATCCCATGGAAAGGCGTGATGGTAATTGTGGAAGCCTTCTCCAAAAGTAGTATATATTGTTAATGTATTTTCGGATGGATTGATATGCCTAAAAAATAATAATATTAAAAAATATATTATTAATATTAGTGGTTAAAAATTATTTTACGTTGTATTTAATTATCATCCCCTGTCAATAATAGATGCCACCTTTATGGTAATATCTTAATATATTTTTTTTAGGCAAATGGGGTAAAGAAAAATGTTGATGTTTTTTTCTATTAATCATAAGAATATTAATTAACTTTTCTTACTTTTCATAAGGTTTATATCCGTACATATGGGCGAAGCTATTTATGGACCAAGTAACGTGCAATGATAGAATATACCTATACAACGCTGCAACAAAAAATGCACACTTCAAAGATTCATTCCAGAAGTACCACGGTATGACGGTCGGGATTATTATACCAAATAGTATAATCAATTTATGGTAATTCCTAAAATTTTAATACCATAATTAGGATTATTTTCAGAAGTTCTATAAATTATTTATAACATTATTACCTATGTTGAAACATAACAATTTTGTTCGATTTTAAATCACTCAAATTTATCAGTTTTCCTTTCTCTTTAATCTCAGGATGTTTCTTAACAAACAACCATCCCATGTGGCTGAAAAAGAATCCTAATATACGAGATAAGTGATGCCTGTTTAAATATATACCAATACATACCCCTTTTCGAGTTATGAGGATCAGCATCTGTTTCCGTAAATTTGTGATGCATCCTATGATCCCTGCTCCACGTGTAAATACTATTTTGATATGTTACGCAATTACATATCATCAATAGGATTTGGGCAACTGTATTTGCTTTGTAGGCTTTATGGCACCATAATCTATGCGCTCCTGCAGTTAATCCCATTGCTGCTATTATATAGCAAATTTTTGCTAGAAATCATCACGATGAATGCAAATGAACTGAAGTTAATCACGTAAGTAGTTTTATTTCATAGTTAGCTATGGCTTTATTATAAATATATGTTTCTTCTTTTTATTCAAATATAGCATTTGGAAATAAAAATATTTTTTTTATGATTTGCTTTAAAATATTTATTGGGTAACTTACCAAATATAATTGTTTTCAACATAGCATCAGTGTAGCGTAAATAAAATCCATAAAATCCACCCAAGTGGAGGACGAGCAATATAACGACATTTCTCCATATTATTGGATTCTGAGTGTTGACCAATTTTTCTTTCGCAATCGAAATGTCTTTGTCGGGCGACATCGTATACATTTTTTTTGAAAATTTTGAGCGGGGCTTTATATTCCGCACTGAATGGATTATTTAAAATTTCCATTTGCATGATCGATTGTTTGTTAATCCAATTTTTGATTAATTAAAATTACATTGTCTGCTTATGTATGCAATATATTTTTCATTGATTGTAATTCACCTCAAACAATAATTGAATACGGTTATTAATGAAGTACTATTTAGGTCAACTCCAATAGATAATATTACTCACTTTAGCATCCAACAATTTCTGTTAAATAAAATAATTAAAATACTTCTTCAGCTTCTTTAAAATCCCAAGGGTTAATTTTATACAACTACGGAGCGGTTTCGACATATTAGGATCTTATTGAAAACAGAAAAATGAAAAGTTCTCAGTTTATGCTTAAGATTAATGATTAGAGAACTGCCAACAACGCTAATTAACAATCATAATATAAAAGTTAAAGTTCTTTAATTCTTAAACAATTGACACTCAATTAAGAAAAACATATACATAAAACTATACTTGCAAATTTAGATTCACTTAGATTTGCATAGAACCTAAAATTAGAAAAAATGATTCACATAAAACTCAATTTTTAGAAAATTTTTATCGTAAGAAAAAAAATTCTTAGAAAATTTAATTCACAAAACTTTCAATATTTAGAAAATTAAATAGGTAATTGCGGAGGTCTCTACTTTGTGATACATTCTTATTAATAAGTGATTAAGGTATTTACAATCATTTATTTAGAAAATTAGTTTCGTAGAGGTCTCGATTATTTTTAGAAAATTTATTTTTATTCACAAATTTGATTTGCAGAAGATTTAATATTTTGATTTGCAGAAAATTTAAGATTAAAAAAATAATGATCTACAGAAATCTGGATCTTAAGAAAATTCTAATTGTAAGAAATTAACATTGAAAAAACAATTCACAGAAATATCAATATTTAGAAAATTACTTTCACAGATATTCTGAATATACTCGTAAGAAGCTTTTAATTCCTTATATTATTATTTCATAATTAGTAAAACACTTTAACTCCGTTTGTATAACACTTGAACTTTCACAGATATCTTAATTTTTGGAACAATTTTTTTAGAAAATTTACTTTGTAGAAAACTTAAGATATAAAAAAATCACTTCACTAAAAATACAAAAATTAAAACATTTATAATTAGAAAGGTGGAGCCATTATTTAAACTCGATTTTTAGAAAAATCTATTTAAAAGTAAATATTTTTTAGAAAGTTTTGTTTGCAGAACTCTCAATAAAAATTAGATTTACAGCTCAATTAAAAAGAAGGTGTATTCATAAAGATATTTTAGCAAATTTGAGTTGCAAAAATTAAATATTTAAAATTAAATTCATAAGAGAGAGAATATTTAAAAAGAAAACTTAAGATATAGATTTTAAAATGTTATATCTATTAAATTTTATTCTTGGAAACACAGTTAAACATTTTTTTAATATTTCGCTCAGTTTTGGAAATATTCCACTTTGCCAAGATAAATGCCCCACCCTGTATATTAATCTATCTTAAATGTGTGTGTAAATGAGCGTGTTATTGTTGTATCCGAATGGCGAATTGTACTGCTTTTTTGTTTTAACACTAATTAATCAATGTTGCTGAAGGAATATACAAATAATTTTTAAGAGTCTTTAAATCTTGCAATAACTAATTAAAGACCGTTCTGCAGTGTTTACAATTATTTAAATTAATACCTAAAGTTTTAATTTCCAACGCAAGTAATTTTTCTTTGTTAATGTTACTTTAAATGTTATGTAGATACCTATCTACTTTGCATACAATTACAGCCACATTATATGCTTAATATTTTAATCGCTTGCAATTATTAATTTAATTAGTTAGTCTATTTGGATAAATCAAGAACAATTCTAATAGTTTTTAATTATCGAAATTAGTATTATTAGCATTTGTGTTAAAGTGGAAAGTATTTAACGTACTTATTAAAGAAATGTATTAAATTGGTTAATTTAAACTGTGCCAAACTTTTAACAGCTCACCTTTACGCACAATCAAATATCTTCTGTTAAGCACAAGTTATTGGTAATATTTTTATTTATTTTTTTTTCTCAATTTTCATACAATTTGGCAACAGTATATCTTTAATTAACCTTAAAACAATATAAAATATTTATGAATAATAATAATATACGGTATATAAATCTGTCGATGTTGATAGTCGATTAAAACACTTCAACGTGATATGCAGATACAAAAGGAAAACAATATATTCTTGGCAACGTTTACATATCATATTATTTCTCCATATCTTAATATATATCAAAACAGGTACAAGTTTCTCCTGAAATAATGTTATTGTACAAAATCATTAATGTGGAAATTAACAATTTCAAGATTTGTGAGCGGATGACCGTGTGCATTACGCCAACTGAACTATTCCCGGAAAACCTGCAATGTTTGTTTATTTTTATATACCTTATAAAAATGATTAAAATAGAAAACAATCTTATAAAACATTCGTGTGTTTAGGTAAGGAATGATAGGACCATATTTTTACCATAAACACGTTCAACGATAAAATATAATTTCCTTCAATGTAGATAAAAGAAATGTTTTTAAAACTATTATCATGGTTACAAGCGTACATTGTCTTTATATAAAAATAATATATTCACATAAAAAATTCAGACTTTTAGATTAAATGTATATTTTATTATTTGTAAAAAATGCTTCCATTTCGGATCATTTATAAAAATATAGATGTAGAGGGTTATTGCTTAAAGCGTCATGCTTTGTTCACTACCAGCGGCAATGATGGTCTATCTATATTTTTATATCTGATGTTGGTTTTACTTTTACTTCCCATATATCGCTGATTTCTGAAAGCACTAATGATCAAATCGTTTTGATTCAACTAAGGAGGCAACGTGTTGCACCCCACGATGCATCCTAATAGGGGGAGGAATGATTCGTGCAACTACTGGGTTATTTTCATCAGCTGTTCTAATAATGAATTGTTACATTTTTTTTTTGGCAATGAAATCTGTTTGGGTACTTGTAACCATGAAGAATCTATCATTTTTTTTGTATTTTTTCTGTGTGTGTTTGTGTTTGATTGAGCTGGACGCACGCACTATTCCAACATTGTTGATGTCGGCGCTACCTCTAACAGCATCTGCAGAAATACTGTTATTCCATCTGAAAATAAGACAAGGTTAGGTGGTTTTCGTATTGGTTTGTTGGTAAGTTATACCCATCAGGGGAATGCGCACTTTGTAGTGCACGAATGGCACGTAGAATACCATTCCGCTCAGAATGAACAGGGCAGCGTACATATATTCGATGGTTGGTTTGTCAACTATGGGACCAATAATCAGGTAGAATGAGATCACTAGCACCACAACTGGAATGATAATCGGCACCTATAAAAAAAATAATATTTAATTTTTTAATTAAATTAATTAAAGAATTATTCTCGTAAAATCTACAACAAATGAGTCTTATTAAGACTACAAGAACAAATCACTTTTGAAACAACTACTTCTCTAGCTAATACTTTGACAGACATTGAATAATACAAAAGTAATTTGGGTGTTACAAAATAGCAAGGCTATCAAAGCAACACTAGTTTGAACGTATTTCTTTCTTTAAAATGAACTAAAAAAGCGATAAAACTTGAGTAGTTTCTCATGGTTAATGCCATTCTGGTATCGCTTATTGGTACTTTGACAGTGTGCTCGTTCTATTTTGAGAAAAGTGTTGCATAAAACGTAGAGTTTATAAAGTTTGTACAATACCTTGTAGGGCCTAGGGTAGTTTGGTTTAGTGAAACGCATTACGATCAGCGCCAGCATCGCACCTCCGTAAAAAATCCATGCTGTGAAACTGAAGAAGTCTATCAACGAGTCAATTGTTCCATACAAAACCATCGCCCCGGCAATTATCGACTGGAAATTGAAAAAACAAAAGGTGAGCGGATTTAGCATGGAACATTTGGTGTAATACTAACATGAAAAATAAGACCGGGAGCTGGTGTATACCTCCTAACGTGGACATATGACAGTATGTCCAATAAATGCCCTTCACGGCTCGCAGCAAAGCACAGCCGACCAGCGGCAAACAGGGTGCCATTCGCCGAGCCGAACGTCGAAATCGTCACCGACAGTGGCATCAACCACGCCATCACCCCCAGCAGCCGGTTACCGAAGGTAACCGCCACCGCCTCCGAAGTCATCATCTCCATCGGGGACATCACTGTTAAGTACGAGACGTTAATCAGAGCATAACATATGGTCACTAACGGTATTCCTATCACAATGCTGCGCGGAAGATTCCTGTAATGCAATCGCGTTAAAATTAGGCGAACATAAAATCGATGTTAATGCGTGCCACTCACTTAGACGGATTCTTTATTTCCTCCGTGACATAATTTAAATTGTTCCAGCCATCATAAGCCCATAATCCGGTGTAAAAGGCTGTCGCTATATTCCCTACTGAATATTCAGTATTCTTGAAGGGGTCTCTTAAATGCTGTACATTTCCTAAAAACAAAAACAAAACACATCACGCATCGTATTATACAGATAAATTGCATTATTATATCATCTACATTTAACTATAATTTAATTATGATATGACATGGTAAAACTATAAATAGAATAAGGATGAAGTTAAGCAATCAAAATTTTTCTGATATTCGGGATAGAATAGCTGTATATGTATTTAGATTTGATTCAGATTTTTCTTACGGTTCTTACCTTCAAACATTTTATATGCTCCCCCGCATATAACAATAAGTACTGCAACTAGTTTGGCTGCCGTGAATACATTTTGAACGCTTGTTGCTAAGTTGACACTGTAGCAGTTCACGTACAAGATGACAACTGAAAGCAAAAACTATATCAAGTGCATATTCGCTTATTTAAATTAATGAAAGGGCCGAAATTACAAATATATTACGAGGAACAGTATGAAACTCCTTTACAGCGTGCGGAGCGCTGGTGAATAGAGTAGTCGCCGGATGTAAACATGTTTTTTTTTTGTTTTCATCTGTATCTGTCTAAAATTAGTTCTCGTTGGTACTGACTGTAGTGTTTATATGAGTGTACTAATGTTCAAAAAAATAAAGGACGTAGCCAATTGTGTGATTATTTTTCTAAACGCGAGAAATGTGTAAATGATCTTGTTACTTTAAAGGATCGCTCCTATTAATTATATCCTAATCGCGAATGGTATCGGTCACTAATCCAGTTGTTGGCCCAGACTAACGATTCTCATTATTGCTATCGATTCACCAATAAATTAATGTAATTAAGCATTTTATTTTGCTTAGTGTTACAACTTCATTATTTTTAATCTAAACTTTATTAACTAATTCTAATTAATATTTTCACACGTATTACGTTATTTTAACGCGATTAAGCACCGTTGGCGTGATTTTGTTTAATGCCCCTTCCTAAATCCTCCTAACTTTCAGGATTAAGATCTAAGATACCGTCGGCATAATTTATGGAGTCATTCCCTGTCACCAGGTCAAGGTGCAACCCCGTAACAGTGGTTGATTACTTTTAATTACGGAATGTTCGTGTATTAGTCACTATCAGATTGTTGGCGATAATTATTACAATATTCATATTGTGTACCATTAATAATTCTACCTACCGTTTGAGAACTTTATCCTGATTGGCACTTAATCTAATTTTATGAAAACCGCAAACTCAAATATAAGCATATAATGAATGAAATTTCATATATACAGCTTGATCCTATTTGAATTGGCCATGCGTAAAATTCGTTGGCGTATAGAAAGTTTTTTCCTTAATGGAATCTCCAATAAAAAATATAAAACTCGACATAAAACAGAAAGTATACAGTCGTACTTAAATGAAATTATTTTGTTTGGTGTAATTTCTTTAATTTAAAAGCAGGAAAATGTGAAAATATAAAAATTCCATGTATTATAAAAGTAATTATGAATACAATAAAAAGTCAAGGTTAAGTCCTTTAAAATATTGCATTTATCCATATTATTGGTAAAATTGTGTACATATATGTACAATTCCTTGGGATCTACATACGAGGAAAGTTTTGTTACATTTGTTTGTACATTTCCTTCTACCCCGAGGAATATTTGCAGTCGCGAATATAAAAGCCTTTTCCATGCATAAATATCGATTCTACCTTTCGACTTTCTTTAGCTGTATAATCTCAGTATTGTATTTTATTATTATTTTTAAATAATAATTATTTGTAAGAAATATTGATTAGTCTTGCGAAAACATACCAATGGCCAGCAATGCTACCATCTTGACGACGATTTCCGGAGGTTCACATTCGGTGACAAAAGCTTCCACCGCGTATTTCCCAAAACTGAGGCAGATGATGGCCATTTGGGAGGGCTTCAGTACTAACGTGCTCGCCCAGGAGAAGAGGAAAGCCGGCGGTGCTCCGAAAGCGTCCATGAAGTACGCGTATTCGGCTCCAGAAGACGTGTTCATCGTGCCCAGCTCCGCGTAGGCCAGGGCACCTGTAACAAAGACAAGAAGGAATTAACTTACAGGTATAACTATTAACAAAATATATATTAAAATTTATAGAATAAATAAATTGCAAAGGCCAAAAGTATAGTTGTGTTGATGTGCATATCTTAGCTTTATTGCATTTGTAATCTTTGTATAAAGATATCTCAAATATAACATGGCTTATAATGATATAAGTTAAATTTTAGAAGTGTTTTTCCACTATGATCTTGTATTGCCTTTGAAAGCAAAACACTTAGATCTTCAGTCAGTATTTTTAAATAATTTGTTCAAATTTTGCTAAAGGAATATTCGAGAACACAATTAAGATGTACAAAGGGAAAAGAAAACATATTATAGAAGGCAGAGTTTAAAAATTGTGTTAGAAGCCGACAAAAAAGAAAAAAATCGACCAAGAAAATGAATAATAGAAATGCAATAATTAATATAGGCATTTTCTACCAGAAAAGCTTCGATATTGGTCGAGATTGACTATTTACTGGCAGATAAGTAAATAATAAATATCAAGGCCTTCCCTTAACAGCATTTTTTCTTTTATAATTCAGATAAACACTTTAACATTCCCAATCACCAAGTATTTTCCACTTATAGGCCATATGAAATATGAAATTTCATTACTCTACGTATCGCTACAAAGGGGAACAATCTGATTCCATGATTGCGTCGCCAGTAGAAAGGGTATGTAATAGAAAATTAAACCGGTTCTGATTTCAATCGGGTTCGAACTGAACAGAATACAATCGGTTTGAATCCGTTCCGAACGGGAACATCGAAAGCGATGTGCGAAGTGAGTTTTATTGAAAAAAAATCCCGTCTGAATGAAATCGTCGAAATCACCTTTTTTTTATAAGTTATACGGTTTTCTCAGCGAGTAAAGTTTAATTGGAGGATTGGACTTTATTTCTATGGAGCTTGTAAATTAATTTTAATTATGATAAAATATTGCCGGCGTTGTAATTTTTCTAGTTAATTGCTTCGAGTAATTTAAAGTTCTATTCATTTAATTAAACGCTTGCAGGTCGTGATGAAATATTTAATGAGAATGTATTTCAGCTGGAGTTGTAATTATTAACTTTAATATTAAATTTTGCAAAAAATTGTTTATTTTAATTCATACAATAAAATGTTATTAAGTGTGGATAAAATTTAGTAAAAGTAAGTTTAATATATTTCTTTTTTTCTCTTCCATACAGAATTCCTGATTGAATGTGGTTTTCGTAATTGGTAAAACAGGTAATTTGTATAATAACCTCCCACCATAATGTTAATAGTAGCTAATATTTCTAATGCTACTGAAAACTCATTCCATTTAAATTTCTTTTTTCTTTTTAAATTAATCAAGTAAAGTAATGTGTACTATTGCCTAGAACCAACCTTTTAAAAATAGAGGAACTGCTGAAAATAAAAAAATAAGAATTTACTTAAATAGACTGGGACTTTATCATAGACTAAGCTACACACAGAGAGGTAGAGAGAGAGAAAGAGAGAAACTCTAAAGAAGACTGCGAAGAATCGACTCCTCCAGGACCCAGAAATATTCAATCTGCCCGAATTCAGAATTAAGGATGAAACAATGAATAAAAATATACAAAGAATTATAGATTGGGTTTATTGGGTTGCGACAAGGAATGAGGGGACTCACAAAATGCTCATGCAAGAATTCTCCCTAAAGCACTACTACAAATCCACATCCAAATTTAAATGCTTTACTACTTTTCATCGCATCATAAATCTTATAAAATCAATATCCTGAAGGAATTGGCGATATCCAAACTCCAAGAAATTAAAAGAGAGAGCAGAGATGACAAAGCATATGCAAAGAAATCTTTTTGGTTTATTTTATTGGTCATTGTACTGGTTGGATATCTATAAGTAATTAGGGAATTCATGTTTTTGAAATAAGAGATTGTCTTGGAAGAACTGGAGATTTGAAAGTATTTATTATGGAAAAAGGGATGACCAAAAATGTACTCCTGGATGACGCGTCGATATCAAATCTACATGAATTCATAATAGAAAAGGGATGTATCAATAGTTGAGGTTGGTTACTTGGATCGCGACAATGTATTAGCAAATTCACAAAGGGACCATGCTTCTATATCTATAAAATCCAGATCCTGATTTAAATAGTTTACTATCTTCTTCCCCAGAAATTTTAGGACGACATAACATTGCTCATCCTAAATAGAAAAGAATGACAATGTACTTATAGACAACTTGGCGTTAACCAATTTGCAGTTTTTGATGGAAAAGAGACTATCAAAAATATAAACAGAAATTTTGTTGGCCAATGTAGGGCTTCTCTCTATTCTTCTTTCGATCAAATCCAGATCTAGGTTTAGATAGTTTATTATTTTCCACAAAATCTTAAGATAAAGAAGATTACCAAGAATGTACTCCTAGACAATCTGGCGAAATTCAATCTACATGATTTAATTCACGATGAAAAAAGGGGTTTCCGTAAAAGATTCTCCAAGAGGATCCAGTGATTGACCTTTTGATGTAGCTAAAACGTGTAGCAATATGTTATGTTGAATGGATTGGGCATAAAAGACCCGACAGAGGCGTCTTCCTTCCTTTTCATTAATTAAATCCAGATATAGATTACGTTGGTTTACTATTTTCCATTACAAAATTATAAGAATAATTTTAGATTTGCTAATGTTATTGTGCGGTAATAAATACAATCTACTCAAACTGATAATGGAGGGAAAAATTAAGGGAAAACGCGGCTCCGAAAGAAAGAAGCACTCATGGCAAAAAATATTCGTGATTGGATAGGCTTGGATGCTCATTCACTGTTACAAACTGCAAAAGACCGTGAGAGTTTTGCTGAGATAGTTTTCAACCTTCATTAGATAGAGATGGTACTACAAGAAGAAGCATGCTATTGAAAGAGGAGGTCGATCAAATTCAGATCCAGATTAAGATGATTTATTATTTTCCATCACAGAATCATCATCATTGCAAATCTTAGAATGGTTACCATTATTGAAAGAGGAGACTGCTTCGAATTTAATCTTGGAGGACCCTTCCATATGCTATCTGCAAACATGTGTAATGAAAAACGTACTCCTAGAAGATTTGACTCTGCAAGAATTCATGATAGAAAAGGGATGATTAAAAATATACAAAGAGATTTTTGGTGAAGTTATAGTCATTGTTTATGTTAATGTTTATTAGTCTTTAGCTTCCTTTCCAAAAAAATACATATGAATATATAACAAAACGTACAAAAATTTTGGATGGATGAAGCTGGGCGGAGTTCATGCAGCTGCGATGTTCTTCCACTCTAACCCTTGTTTTTGTTCATGATGCTGAGGGTGCAAATATCCTCTTGGATACTCTTCTTTAAATACTTGTATTTACTTTTTTGTTCCCTTTTAGAGAAGACTTTTTGGCTGTTTATATCAGCATGACATTGAATTGACGAGGCGGATACATGATGAAACTCCATAACACAGTTGGGAGGGTTTCACATTTATTGTTGAACACTTGAAGTTATAGCTGTACCAATAGGTTGGTTTGCTGTAAGAAATCGGGAATTGCATGCTTCTTCAGAACCAGATTTAGATGGTTTACTATTTTCCACGGCACTATTACAAGAACAAATCTTAGAATTACCAATGTTGTGGAAAAATGAGGTGTCATTAATTTGATACTGGAGGATTCTGCTATAACCGATCTGTAAGAATTTATAATGGAAAAGGGATGACTCAGTAATATTCAATCCACCAAATTTATGATGAAAAGAGATGATTATAAATATACATACAGACCGTTTTGCTGCAGTCACAGCATTTACTAATAGATTAGGTTAGATTGTATACAAAGATCCCATGCAATGATTCTCTATTCTCTTCATTTAATCAAATCAAGATCTAGATAGAATACTATTTTCCAATACATAATCATAAAACAAAAGCTTAGGATGGCCAATATTATTGAAAGAGGAGATTGTCAAGAATATATTTTTAGTGAACCCAGCTTTATTCAATCTTCACGACGGAATAGGGATGACAAAAAATATATTGTCCTTTCTGATTCTCTATAGATTAAATTGATATTGATTAGAGCTAAAAACACTTGGTTTGTGTTTGTGAAACAATCTAAGGGCTTCTAGTTCTAATCAAAATAGTTCAAAAATGTTTAAAAAATAAGTGAACAATTTATTAAAGATCAAATTCAGATCCAGATGTAGAAGAATTACTCATTCATTGTTGCAAGCTGCAGAAGACTTCGAGAGTTTTACTGAGATAGTTTTCAACCTTCATTAGATGGAGATGGTACTTCAAGAAGAAGCATGTTATTGAAAGAGGTGGTTGATCAAATTCAAATCCAGATTAAGGAGATTCATTATTTTCCATCACAGAATCATTATTGCAAATCTTCATTATTGAATTTACTCCTGGAGGATTCGGCTATATCCGATCTGCAAGAATTTATAATGGATAAGGGATGACCAATAATGTTCTCCTGGATGACTCAGTAATATTCAATCCGCCGAATTTATGATGAAAAGGGATGATTAAAAATATGCATAGAAAACTTTTTGCTATAGTCACAGCATTTACTAATAGGTTAGGTTGGATTGTATACAAAGATCCCAAGCAAGGATTCTCTGTTCTCTTCATTTGATCAAATCAAGATCTAGCTAGAATACTAGTTTCCAATACAGAATCATAAAACAAAAGCTTAGGATGGCCAATATTTTGAAAGAGAGGATTTTCAAGAATATACTTGCAGTGGACCCAGCGGTATTCAATCTTCATGGCGGAATAGGAATGACTAAAAATATATAAAGAGAGTATCTTGGTTGAAATTACAATATGTACCAATAGGGAATAAGAAATTGCCCTTTCTGCTTCTCTATAGATCAAATTCTTTCTGATTAGAACTAAAAACACTTGTTTTTTTTGATACAATCCTAGTGTTTTTAGTAGTAATCAAAATAGTTCCAAAATGTTTCACTTCAGGTTAACTTAGCAACTTATTAAAGATCATATTTAGATCCAGATGTAGAAGGTTTACTTTTATCCACTGAAGGATCACAAGAACAAATATTAATATTTCCATTGTTGTTGAAGTCTCAGCAATATCTAATCTACAAGAATTTATGATGAAAATAGGATAACTAAAAGTTTTTAAATAGACCTTTTTGGTGTAGTCATGAAACGTGTCAGATATGATTGAGTTGGTTAGGTCCACTCATGCAGGACTCTTCTTTTTCTCTCCATCGATGTAGATTTAGGTAATATACCACTTTCCATCACATAATCATAAGTATAGATTTTAGATTGACAAATATTATTGAAACTATTTCTTGGTGTAGTCACGACACGTGTCACATATGGTTGAGTTGGTTAGATGGACTCATGCAGGGCTCTATAATAATAATAATAATATATTGCTAATAATGCACTCTTATATGATCCGACGATTTTGAATCTGCACGAATTAATCTTTTAAGAGAAATGAAATTTGTCTGATATCCTTTTGGTATAATACAGTTCAGCATGAATGAATAAGTTTAGGCCTTTCAGGACCTCTTTCTGCTCTTCTATCAATCAAATATAGATTTAGATGGTTTACTATTTTCTATGGCAAAATCATAAAAATAAATATTACAATGATCAATGTTGTTGAAAGATTGGAAGAGACGATAGTAAAGAATTTACATCAGGCAAATGCAGCGATATCCAATCTACAGAAATTTGTGATGCAAAAAGGATGAATTAAAATTACTAAATAAACCTTTTGGTATAGTTAAAACGTGTACCAATAGATTAAGTGTGATAAGGAATGGCATAACGTTCAAATTCAGATTTATATTTAAATGGTAATTGTGGAGGCCTCTACTTTAAATAAATAATACCTTTTATTTAAATAAAAGGTATTTACAATCATTTATATTTAAATGGTTTATCATTTTTCATTTTAGAATCATAAGAACAAAATTTGTTGCTAATGTTATTAAAAAAGTTAATATGATTTGCAAGAATTTATAATGGAAAAGGGATTACCAATAATTAACTTTTGGAAGACCAGGCGATATTCAATCTGGACGAATTCATGATGGAAAAATTATGATGAAAATATACCAAAAAGCTCTTTCTGGTGAAATTACATTGCGTATAAATAGACAGCGTTGGTTAGATTGCTGCAAGATGATTAAAAATATACAAAAATATTTTCTTGGTACAGTCACAGCTTATACTAATAAATTTAGGTTGTTGAATTATGGTAAAGTATCAAGGTTCAAAGAAACCCGTGCAGGGCTTCTTGCTTTTCTTCCATTGATTAAATCCAGATCTAGATTTGTAAAGATTATTATTCTCTATCGCAGAATTCGAAGAACAAATCTTAAAATATCTTATTGCAAGAGGAGATTGCCAATATGCACTTTTGGAGAGCCTGGTGATATTCAATCCTCACGAATTTATGATGGAAAAGATATAACTAAGAATATTAAAAGAAGTATAGTCACATTGTGCACCTTTAGATTGGGTAGACTAGATGTGCATAAAGAGCCCTTGCAAAATTTCTTTCTTCTCTTCTTTAAAACAAATCCACTTCAAGATTTGAATGGTTTACCATTTTCTATCGCAGAATCATAATATACAATTTTTAAATAGTCAATGATATAGAAAAAGTAGATTGCCAAGAATTTACTCTTGGATAATCCAGCTTCATAAATTTTGAGATACAAAAATTACTAACAACATCCAAAGAGATCTTCTTGGTGTTGTCTGACCATATACTAATACGTTTATTTAGTTTGATTAAAAGAATTGTGGTGTTATAGTTTTCTTCTACAGATCAAATAAAGATCTAGTTTTAGATAGCTTACTATTTTCTATCGTAAAATCATAAGAACAAATCTTAGAATGATCAATTTTATTAAGGCTGGTGATTGCCAAGAATATACTTTCGAGGATTTTCAGTCTATAAGAATTTATTGTGGAAAGAGTATAACTAAAAATTTTAAACAGGGTGTTTAGTCATTAGACGCGCACGTACCACATCAGACGCACACGCACCCTCGCCCTGGAGTAGGGGGTAGAGCTCAAATAAGAGAGTAAAGCTTTTTACACTGCCATTGATCAAAACCAAATTTAGGTTTAGATAGCTTACTATTTCCAATTTCCGAATTGTAAGAACAAATCTCTGATTGTTTTTAGCATATTTCAATGTTTTGATTAAATGAGCCAGTGCATTCCAATTAATCGGATATGAACAAGAAATGTGGCTGGTTCATCTCTTCTAAGTCTTGATCTTGATTTGATCAATTCAAGATCAAGACTTAGATGGTTTTCTATTTTCCATCACACAATCGTAAGAACAAATCTTTGAAAGGCCAATGTTATTGATGAGAAGATTGCCAAGAATGTACTTTTGGAGGACTTACTCAATAATTATGTATTATGGAAAAGGAACGAATAAATAGAACATCTTGGTGTAAACACAGCATGTACTTCTGATTTCTTCTTTGCCATCGATTTAGGTTTAGATGGTTTACTGTTTTGTATCGTAGAAACATACAAAATCTTACATTAAAAGAGGAGTTTGTCAAGCAAATTCAATGAATGGCTCTTTAGAGTGGCGGAGGTGGTTTTTTAAAGTAACAAACCCATTTACACACAAAAATTCACAAATAACACAGCTGAAGGACCATGTAGTCGATAGCCAAACACTCCTACTACTACTATTACTTCAAAAATGTAATATAGGTCGGAACTAATATGAAGTGCACAGTTGACTGCAATGGCTAATGCAATAAATTAAATTTCTCATATAAATCTTCATCTTCATTCATCGTAAACGACTTTGACTTTATTAAATATTAACAGAAACATGTTACTGTCTCCGAGACCATTACGTCAGTACGCAACCCGAACAAGATCTAGTTGCAGATTTCAATTTCAGTAATCCAATAAAAGCTTTCATCGCAGCTGCCTCGAAACGGAATCGGAATGAACGCGATTTACTATAATAGAGTAATAACGAGGGATGCAAGTTGTTTGTTACAATAAGAGTTATTCAATAGAGGGTATTATAAATGATCAGTTGTAGTCAATTAGTATGCTTAAATGTTACGGTTATCGGTATTAATTTTCTATTCATTGCTGCAAAATAGAAATATAATTCCCTGCAGAGGAGAGCTTTACTCGTTTCAATCAATACAAGGAGTAATTAATTACTGGCGATAAATAATGCATAAGTGAATCAATTAATTAAGTAATGGAAGTGATGAAACTAATCTTATAAATATATTATATTAATTGTGACTATAGTTTCGACAGTGTTAAGCTTGTCAAACTATACTTTAAATTGACATACAATTTATCCAATACTAGATGGCGTTAAGGTTATGTTTTGCTTAATTAAACTTTAAAATTTTCGAGGTCATTTAACTAGTGGTTAAATTTTTAGAATTTTTTAAATGCACTTTTATTTATTTCAATTCAAATTTTCTAAGTGATCATTAAATTTCTTGCTATGATGATTCAATTTCTAGGAGTGATCTACTAATTATTTAAGTTTTTAAAATTTTTAAATCACCGAAAGCAATTTTCTTTTCTTTTAAGTGAGTTTTGTGAGTTACCATTAAAAATATCAACTGTTTTGATGAAATAATAAAGATATATTCATTTTTAATGTGTTTTTGAATTTTTCAAGGTCATTAGATCGACGGTTGGATATTTAGAATTATTAAATCACCGAACGCAATTTTATTTACCTCAATTAAAACTCTATGATTTGCCATTAAATTTCTAGCTGTAATATATAACTTGTTCTGATGAAATGTTACGGATTCGTTGTTTTTTAATCATTTTTTTTAAATTTTCAAGGTCATACAACTAGTGTTTAATTAAAAAAAAATAACCGAACGCAATTTTATTTGCTTTAATTCGAGTTTTGTGAATGAGCTGCAAATGAATTTTTAACGATGTTTTTGATGGAATATTAGAGATACGTTCATTTTGGATAAATTAAAAAAAAATTAAGGTCATTCAACACGTGTTTAATGGCTTAGAATATTTTGAAAACAATGAAAGCAATTTTATTTCTTTCTATTTGAATTTTGTGAATTGCCATTAGAATTCTAGCTTTGATTTATCATTGTTTTAATGGAATATTACCGATTCGTTTTTATAAATAAATTATGAAATATTCAAGGTCACTCGTGGTCAATGTTTTGGGATGTTTTAAATCACCGCAAGCAATTTTATTTCTTTCAATTCGAGTTGCTTTAAAGTTTCAGCCACTATATAGGAATTATTTCGGCAAGCTATTAAAGAAAACACAAATATAAAAAAAAGACAACTGACAGCATACGGACAACATATAATACAACAAAATGATAGATATGACAGGTATTAGTTGAAAGATGACAAATGATACATAGCAAATTACAAAATACATATGACACAAAATTGTTGGCAAATTGACAGATGACAATTTCTAAGAGAATATTTTGCGTTAGTAAATATTTATAAAAGGAATAAATAAAACTTACAATATTCCCAGGAAATATTTTTTAAATAAAATTTAAAAAATGTTCATAGTTTTCACGTTTCAGTTTGTTTTTAAATATTTAATGTTAAATATTAAAAAAAATCATGTTATAAAATAAATATAAACTGTCAAACGTAATACAGGAAATTGATATTCAACAGTTCAAAGATCGATAACAAATATCAATAACACATATTCATTGGCAGATCAGAAATGATTGATATGAAATAGCAAGTTATGATAAATAAAACCAAATAGTTTTAGATGGCAATTCCAAAAAGAAATCCTGACAGTAGAGAATAACTATTGATAGCTGACAACAAATTCTGATGGATAGATGACAGATTTCAATTTATATGTAAAAAGTGATGACAAATGATATTGGAAATTAGAGTTGAAAATAAATCGTTGAGAAGTAAGTGCCAGACTTAACAATATTTGTTAAAAGCTGTCATGTAATAAATTCCAAATGTTAGTTATGGTTTTTGAATTTCTAGTAGTATATTTAAGTACACTTAATTATTCTAAATTATTTTATTTTAAGGATAGATCGCTTGAATTTATATTTGAGGTCTAAATTTCATCAGACATGGCTGCAATATTTTAGGAGCTAAAACAATACAGAATAATTTATTTTCAATATTAATCAAATTAATATTTTACAAATTGTAAAGAAAATACGAAATATTAACAGATGTCATTAAAATATGTCTATTGAGAGACAAAAATATGCTTTATTTAAGCAATAATATATAAAAAGATACTGCAGAAGGTATTCTGAAGCAGAATGGATGATTATATAATCATGGGTTTGAGTGGAAGAACTTTTAATCAAGAGAACTCCGCCCGTCCTCCTTCCGACTAAAATTTTAAGTATATTTACATGTTTTATATTATAAATTTTGTATTATTTTGTAAGAAAGGAGTACAAAGATATTATAAATAAATAAATAAATAAATAAATAAA
This sequence comes from Ontholestes murinus, assembly GCA_963969525.1. Taxonomy (NCBI): domain Eukaryota; kingdom Metazoa; phylum Arthropoda; class Insecta; order Coleoptera; family Staphylinidae; genus Ontholestes; species Ontholestes murinus. The sequence goes on from OZ018396.1 coordinate 51,648,918, forward strand.
TAAAGTTATTATTTAGTGTATGAATTAATATACATCTGATATGTCTAATATTTATTATTTAAAATTGATTTAGGTAATGTAAATTAAATAATATATACATATCGATTACCCCTTATACCAATTAATGTCGGGGTTAAATTAAATGGGCATATAATAATTATTAGTACTAGAACGTCAAGAATTTAAATTATGTCGTGTATATTTTGGTGGATGCGCCGGGAAATTATTTTGTAATGTATGCCAATATGTATTATAAATTTTATTTGAATTACACCCACGTGTACACACATGATATTTTCCCTTGGGAAAAAGCGAGTCGTTGAATTGGGACCTAACAAGCGGGTAGAATAAAAAAAGTTGTTGAGTTGGAGTGCTGAATAATATATAAAATGGATTACAATGCGCCTAATTTTGTATAGAACATGCATTTCTGTAGATTTGTTTAGATTGGTTCCGTTTTTCTTAAGATAATATTGAGCCGACTATGAGAAAATGAAATATCATACCTATTTAGTAAAAGCTGAAAGTGATAATATTTACACTATTAATAGGTGAATAAGTATACAAAACAATAAATAAGCCATTGAAAGTAAACTGTTAGAAATTTCTGATTCAATTTTGTAATATATCACAGAGTTGTAGCTTCAAGTATCATGCTGACATTAACTGCTAAAAGTTCATCGTAAACTATGGATAAAAACGTTGTTAATGACAATATAAAATAATTTGAAAAATACGCAAACATTTCGTACAATATAAAACCATCCGGATGTGGATGAGGATTGCTGCTTTTCCAACATCATGGTGCAAGAAGGGTTTGAATTGAATGAAAGAAAATTATTTGTTATTGTGAACTTCGCCCATGCTTCTTTCGTACAAAATTTTACGTATGTTTTTGTAATTAGTTTTTATATGTAATTTTTTTAGAGAGAAGACCAAACATGTGAATAAAAAAATAAATAAATAAATTCATCAAAGAGATATTTACCTTAGACCTATAAGTAAATATACAATGTAAATCTTGTCAGTGGTATGATATTTATAACTTTATTCTGTGGATTATACAATGTAGTAATTTGAATATTCAAATATTTAATTTTTTTATGATGATAAATCGCTATAAATAAATACATTGATTTATTATTTTTATATTAGCTTCATTCATAAAATTAATCAATCCTCGAGGTCTTTAAATAAACTGTATATATCTATCGACACGGACTATTATTGTTTTAAGGAATAATATAATATTAATTTATTTATACTTTTAACTTATTTGTAATTGTAATTTGCCATGTATATTACTTGTGTAAAGATGATGGAATATGTTGGCACCAATAAAATATCTTATCTTAATAATAATAATGGTTTTTATTATTTATTATTAAAAACGTTCACAGTACTGGATTACACTAAATACATATATTTTTTAGTTAAAAATAAAGATTCTGTACTATTTTAATTTATAATATTTCAATCATATCGATGAATTTATTATAGGTCTTATTATTTAATATCAACATGAACTATTAAAGTATTAATGTTATTTATTGTAATAACAACAGCTTCTTTAGCCTATGTTTAACTAATCTATAGATTTTTAATAATAAAGGAAAATAGATAGAGAATAAAAATATTAATTTAAAATGATTTACTAAAATTAGGGTTTTTTTTTAAAACATATTTTCTCCTTTTTTTATTTTCTATAGTAAGTTTTTGGGTTCCTAAGATATTAGTGGATTATTCAGGAATAATATTATCATATTTATTTAGTTTATAGATGTTTTGGTCGAAATATTTTTAGTAATAATAAGAAATATTACAATAGTCATCACTAATCTATCCATTAACGATTAAAAACATTTGTTTAAAATTGCAGGAGAAACGTACAATATTAACAAATACGGTGGATGCGCCGGGTTATGCGTTAAATGTACATTTTAAGAACCAGGTGCTCATTGTGGATAGTTAACTAAATTAAGAGCATTTCTTGTACTAAATGAGATGCACTGTGGCAATTGAGATATCTATATTTCAAGATTTGCATTTTGAACTTAGAAGGAAGTTTCCCATGAACCACACCGTTTTCGTGCTCTAATTATATATCTAGTTATAAAAATAAATAGTAGAGAATATTTACTCTAATATCATTAAAATTTAAAACTAATAAGCTATATGAATAACATATTAGAGCATGCTTTAAGCATATTTGAGTTATAATATATTAATGGAATTCAGTATTAATCAAATAATAAGGGATTGAAAACATTTGCCTGAAATTGTACAATAATATCATATGTGAAAAATTGGTGAATGCGCCGGGTTATATACTAGATGTATATTATAAGTACTGAGTGCTTATTATGAATAGGTAATTAAATTATCAATTTAGAATGTACATCTAGATATAAAAATTATGTGTGCACAATGTAAATTCTAACGAACATTTAGTTTAATTAGAATATTTCTTCACATAACTCTTTTTAAACTTTATTCTTTTATTCTATTTTTGACTTTCTTAAATAAATCCAGAATAAGCTAGAATAGAAATCCGAATAACCCAAATAAAAAAGGTGGCCTTTGTTTTATAATCTTCGGATAAATGTATAAACCTTAAAAATTTTGTACAGGATTTGTTAGAAATCGTACAACTATTTGTCTTAAAACGTTTTAATTTTACTTTAAAAGTCTCTAAAATTTTTGACTAACTTGTTACAAAGATTGTGCAAATATTATCCTTAAAATGCTGAAAATCCTTAGTTTATAACTTAACTTCAAAAGAAATTTTAAACAAATCGTAAAAATATTGTTTTTTAAAATCGTGAATGTTGATAGATTCAAATCTTGTAAGTCTTTGGACAGAGCTAGTTAAAAAGGTCGTAAATTTAGGTGCTATAATTATGAGAAACCCCTACAAATCATCCATAGAATCTTTGGCTGGATCGTATTAGTATTTGTTCTTCACAAGTTAAAAACTTTTTAAAATTTGTGTAACACTGACTTTATTAAGTGACTATAGTTTTGACAATTTTACTTGTCATTATCAAACTAGAAGATAAAATTGTCGGATTAATATTTGTTCAAAAATGATAATATCGAATATCTTATAATAAAATTTTGGAAAGAACTTAAAAAAAAAAATGTGCAAATATTGTTTTTAAAATGTTGAGAATTATTATAACTATGAAAATCTTTGAAATAAATTTTTAGATTATTTGTACAAATGTTGTTTTAAAATAATTAAACTCGATATGTTCTTTCATCATTCCAAAAATCTTTAAACCAATATTTAAAAAAAAGATCGTGAATTTGTGTCATAAAATTGTAAGAAAACTTAAAAATCTTTCATGAAATCTTTGGATAGATTTTTATAAAAGATAATCGTATAAATATTTATTTCATTGTGTCATAAAATTGTAAGAAAACTTAAAAATCTTTCATGAAATCTTTGGATAGATTTTTATAAAAGATAATCGTATAAACATTTATTTCATTCAGACAAAATAATAGTATATATCCTCTAGTATAAATAGGATCAATATTTGTTTTAAGTCACAATCGAAAGAATAATGAAATATTTACGATTCTGAATTTCTGGTCTTGAAGATCTTACAAAGAATCTTTGGACAGAACTTGTTAAAAAGATCGCAAATTTGTGTCATGAAATTATGAAAACTCACTAAAATTTCCTATAGAATCTTTTGATGGATTTTTTAGAAAGAAAAGCGTATAAATATTTATTGAATTGACGAGGCTGGTACATGGTGAAATTTCATTATATAAAGTAGCTTCATCAACAGAAATACATCATCAACATATGCCAACCATCTTAGAGACACAAGACATGCATTCAACGAGAATTTTAAACAAAGGCAAGAAGTTGAACCTACTCGAACAACTTGAAATAAATAAATTTAAAAAAACGCGGCACTCTACTAAACGACCAATTATAAGTTAACAATTCTTCACTAATCATCATATAATACAAATGCTCATAACTCCTCTCCCCACTTCAACACAATAGTATATAAGATAACATTGTTGTCTCTATCGGCCATTAATCATTTACCTAATGAAGCCACTGTGTGGCGAAACATATCTCGCAGTTTCGACATTAAAATCAGTGAAATTACAAATCTATTGTATAAATATTTGTCTCATAATCCATGAATTTCTTAATAATCTATCCTGCCAAATAAAAATTTGATAATTATTCTCCAGATCATTTCCACTGGTTCCGTAAATGGCGCATTGATATACACCCTACAAAATCCAAATCTTTTATTCCCTTTCACAAAATTACCTCACCTTCTCACAAATCCACATTTTCTGTCATCAAAAATTCCCCAAAAATTTTTAAAACAAATATTATTAAGAAGGTCGTAAATTTATGTCATAAAATTATAAGAAAACCTAAAAGTGCTTCTTTGGATGCATATTGTTTAAGGAATATTTTATAAACCTTTAATAAAATAATAATAAATGCTTGATAACAGCTAAAGTTAAAGTTGCTGGAATTCACAAAACGTCAAATCCAAGTTATACAAACAAAGTATTAAAGCCTCAAGTATAAATTGTATACATATTTGTTATAAGTCAAACGCGAAGGCCTTTTAACGAAATATTTGGGAGAACAGATTGTGAAATTTGATAGTTTCTGGTCTTGTAAATCTTATAAGGAATCTTTGGACAGAACTGTTTAAGAAGGTTGTAAAGTTATGTTATGAAATTATAAAAAAAAACTGTTCAGCATTTTCCATAGAATCTTTTGATGGATTTTTTAGAAAGAAAAGAAAATCGTTTAAATATTTGTCTCATTATCCATAAATTCCTTAATAATCGATCCTGTCAAATAAAAATACTACAATAATTCTCCAGATCATTCCCATTACATCAGGGTGTACCCCAAGGATCCCCACTCCCAATACTTTATAGTATTTATTGACACGATATATTTAATCCCTATCCAACACATTTCGATCCCAAAATATATCCGCTCCTATTTGTTGATGATACCGCAGTAATAGCATGCACATCTACTTTATCTACTGCCACCAACTTGCTAAAAATAGCATTAAATTCCCTATAAAACTGATTTCGTAAATGGCGCATTGAAATAAACATTACAAAATCCACACCTTTTATTCCCTTTTACAAAATTACCCCATCTTCTCAAAAAATTAATTTATCAAACCAAAATCCCATCCTCTTACACCTTCAAATACCTAGGAATCCTACTTAATCATAAAATATCCTTGAAACTACATGCCCTATCCATTAAAGCCAAATTCAAAACAAGGACCTGGCATTTTAGAACACTAACATCTAAAAATCAAAGCATTTTAACAAAAATCGCGGCCAATATTTACAAATCGATTTGTCTTCCCTTCTTAGACTATCGCTCAATCCTTTTTACTTAATGTCGTCGTTGCACTCTGTATTATATCCAAATCAAAACAAGGGCCTGGTATTTTAGAGCACTAACAACTAAAAATCAAAGCATTTCAACAAAAATCGTAAGACTGTTGCTCAATCCTTTCTACCTAATGTCGTTGTTAGATTCTGTATCATATTCAAGTCGCAGAAAGATCCGCACTACGAACCCTTACCAAAATTAGGCATCCAAATAATCCTCTTCACAACCCATACAATAAACTACTATATGAATCGACCCAAATAATTCCCATCACCCAACGTATATCAGCCATAAAAGTAAAAGTACAAGTAAAAGTAAAAATTTCAATTTAACGCTTCTGGATAAACACTGAATTCCCCTCAATCCCAATATGCCTTTAAAATTCAAACATCTCACAAAAACTCTTCACCAATTCATTAGATCATATTATTCGCACAGTTAAATTTAAATACTTTCTGATTTTGAAATTTCAAAATCAGATAATATTCTATTTCATCAAGAGTGCAGTGAGCATAGTATTCACCGTATTAACTACTTTCAATTACTTCCTATTTTTTGCATTTAAGAGGAGACTGAAAGACCTATGGTCGATATCATAGATACTGAAGTACTAACACATCATACTAAATATATGTATTATATAAAATATATGTAATAGTTACTGCAATTAATTAATTAACTATATATTTGCCTGAAAATGTCTAAATCGAATGTTTTATAATGAAATTTCAGGCATAACTTGTTATAAAGATGGGAAAATATTGTTCTTAAAATGTTACAATTCATAATGTATGGCCATAAAAATCTTCGTAATAAATTTTAGAAAAATCAATAAAATCTTATACTTAAAATTGTAATAATCAATATTTTCAAAAAATCTTCTACTCCCCCTATCCGGAAATAAGGTACCTATCTGGCGATTTTTGTTGTCCAGAAATATATAGTGTATATTTGCAAAAAATATACAACCAAAATTAACATAAAAATTTTAGATTTTAAGAAAATATAATTAAATAGAGTATAAATAATTTTATTACAATATAAATTTAATGAACATAAGACGTGTCAATTAATTAATAATCAATTTTTGTCATAAAATGATGAGATGATGTGCAAAGAATTTATTGTTATTTATAATTTTATTATTTAACTACAGTGGATAAATACATACTACTATCAAATGTAAAATTCCAACGGTTTTCGCTTTGAAAATCTTGAAATGAAATATTAAACAGAACGTATTAGAAAGAATTTACAAAAAGTGTTCTTCAAATGTTAAAAATCGATAGCTTATGACCAAGAAAATTTAAAATTGTGATATTCGATTTTTGTTGTTGTTGGAAATCCCTGAAAAAATCTTCAAACTTCAAATCTTGTTAAAAGACCATCATACAATGATCAAAAGTCCTTAAGAATCCTTGGATGGAATTCATTAAAAAATTGTACAATTTTTGTCTAAAAAAAACGACAGTTTTTTGCTTTGAAAATCTTAACTTAATAAGAAGTTTTTGTAAATATTATTCTTATATGTTTAAAATTGATATATCATATACTTATTTCTAATTAATCACTTAGTGAAACATTATGTTAATATATAGGTTTTATAATTAAATTTACTTGGCTTGTTTCACAATAATTTTTTATTTTCAACTAGTTTCGGCTTATTGCCATTATCATTTTTGATGTGAATTTAAATTTGATAGGTTATGTCTATAATAATCTTAAATCAAATTTTAGACCACGAATATACTCGGTTTTTTTTGTTCTTGAAAATCCCTCAAAGAATCTTCAAGCTGGAATTTTTAAAAAAATGTACAACATTTGTCTAGAAAATGATAAAATCGACAGTTTATTGTTCTTGTAATTTTTAAAATTGATAGTATATGACTATAATAATTTTAAATGAAATTTCAGATAACCAATGAGAATATTTTAACAGATTTCAACATTTATCTGAAATTATGAAATAGTAAAAATATTGAGGAACAGGATATTACGTTACTATGTGGTATTTCATTTTCAAATGTAGAATGAGATAAAATACAGTACAGTAATAATATTGTTCGTAGAATCGTGAAGATTGCTAGTTTTTGACCCTAGGAATCTTTGTGCAGAATTTGTTAAGGAGGTCGTAGTTATGTCATAAATTAACTAAAAATTCTTAAAAATTTGCAGTTGAAACGTCGGATCTAATTTGTTGAATAATAATATAATAATAGAGTAATTTATTTGCTCAAGTTAATCTAAATTACATATTATATCTAAAATACATTAAACTTATGCAATTCTTAAACTAATATACAAATTAAACTTATGCAATAAAATAGAAATCTCGATGAAAAAAATATTAGTATATAATTAATATTATTTTAGACAAATTAATTGATCAAATATACTCACAGAAGTGAAACACTTGTGTGTAAGTTAGTAACTCGCAAAATATGTACTTGTTATTTCATTATGCCATTACATATGTGTGTTCAATAAAATAAATCAACAATCAGTAAAAAGTGATAGTTTTTTACTTTAAAAGTATTCCAATAAAAACTAAAATAACATCTGTTGTAGCCAAGTATTCAAATAAAATTTTAGACAGATATTTTTTTATTACTAAGTTGTTTAGAAAAACTGTAAAAATATTGTTTTGAAAATGGCAAAAGTGGATAGTTTTTGATCTTAAAAATCTTCTATAGAATCATTGGGCAGAAATTTAATGCATGAGGCAGATATTTAATGAAATTCAATTAAAAAGACAAATATAAACATGATTTAGGGTTTCACTATTAAATTTTGAATATTGCAATATGTTTTACCACACAGTGGGTTCATCTACCAAATAAATAAAGATATCCTTCAAAAGAAAATCCAAAATATACTTAAATAATTAGAAACACTTAAAAATATAAATATAAAATTATTTGAATGTTTGAAAGAAATTTTCTAACAATAATATTATTATTATGAACTATTCGTCATAAAATGTAAAAATTGATAAGCCTTTTACTTTAAAAGTCTTCTACTAAAATCATAGACAGAAATTATTCGGGAGATTATAAAAACATGATTCCTAAAATATTAAGAATTGATAATTTATGATTATTATTTATTGATATTAGTCAAATTTAAAAAAAACATTATTCTTTATGATGGTGATAGTTACCGAGCTTGCAAATCATCCAAAGAATCTTTGAAGAGAACTTGTTAAATTATCTAATAAAATGATCAAGAATTTTCAGAAAATCTTCAATAAAAAGCTGATAGGTCGTTTGAAAATTGTTAATGTTGATTTTCAGATTTAAGGTTTTTAGTCAATTGCCATTTATTAATTGCCATTTTTATCAATTTATTATTTCACACATTCAGTCATTTGAGGATACTCCTTTATCATCTAACTTTTGTACTTTGTCGATTGTCATATGTTGTAATTCTTTTTTCATTATTATTCAATTATCATTTTCCATTGTACATTCGCTGACAATTGTCAGTTAATTTAATTTTTTACAATTGTTGTCATAATTAATTTGCCAATTGCTATTTTAAGATTTAAGTTTTATTCATAATAATAGAGATATCATAGAAAACATCATTACTATAGATAGTGTTACAATTTATAATTATAATAATTATTATGTTTCGTCTTCTTCTTTTTGGCTATCGACTTCATAATAATATTTTTATGGTTTAAAATTTATTACTTCCTACGTTACTTCCAAGTTGTTCTTATATAATTTTTAGATTCAACTTACTTGTTTTTATTTGGACATCATTCTATTCTATTTCGATTAAGTAATCGATTCTAAACGCTTTCACTTCATGAGACATTCACTAGGGTATTTGATTTTACTTTTTGTTCAATTTTTATATGAAGAGATTCGTAATTTCAATTGTGTTTAAATAAAATTGAAGTAGACATAATAAAATAGTAAATAGTTACATATTATATAAACATTTAATTACTAACAAAACAATAAAAAGTATTACTTTTCAAGTGGTTGAGAATTATTAGGGTTTTATAATATTTTTATAATTAATATCTGGAAAGAATAATTACTATAATTATTTTTTAATAAGTTATTTGTTTTGTAGTTTTAGTAAGTTTAATTATTGTAGAGTGACGAAATGTTTTCGTATTTTTAAATTACTATAATTATAAATAATAACATCTTTTTACTACATTATTATTAAGGATTTTAGCATAGATTATTCAATTATATGAAATTATTTCTTAGAATATTTACAGATATTTTTGTAAATTTAAAACATTGTGTATTATTAAATTACTTATAATTAATATTTTAAATATTTAGAAATGGTTTTGTAAAATTTGTAACTGAGATATTTTCGCCTGTTGTTGTACACACATTTAATGTTATTGATTTGATTCTCTCTTTATTATCAGGTTATTTTTAAATTGCTAATTATTTTTTTTAAACTAGTTTTAACACATAGTAGAATTAATTGTAGTCTATACTTGAAAATATTAACTAACTACGCTTTTAAATTGCCTCCTTGCGATGTAACTGCTCGTTCTTAAACATACTTCTGTCGTACTTCACAACTTCGCAATTGTCTTTCATCTAGAGAACTTTTTTTATCACTCGACTTTATAATTACTTCGCGTGAAAACTGACAATAAAAAAGTATTATAATCGTTCATTAATTAAGTTTGAAATATTTTTAAAAATGTTTAAAAGAAACACAGTCAATTATAGAGTTATGGAAGAGGAGTATTCTCTTATTGTTTTATAATGATTTTGTTTTTAATATAATTTAAAACGACGTATGCTTCTATTTTTAATTTTTAATTGAGGCATATTATTCTAAGATTTATTTATTTTATTTACGGTAATTTTGATCAGAATGTTCCACCTCTAATAAAAATTAGTTTAATAGTTTTCAGCTGTAGTTTATTAATTAGCGGTTGAAAACATGTGTCTGTCAATAATGTATGAATTGGTGGATGCGCCGGGGAACATGATTTTGATTCATTGTATCGGTAGGTAGAATTCATTTTTAATTATAACCAACTGCATAATAAACTGCAATTGGACTGAAATTTATAATTTTTTGTGTTATATTTCTTAATTATTGTTCCCTGGTAACAACAGTAATGGACCAATTTCGATATATTCTGGATATCATCAGCGTTGTTGGCGACAGGAAAATTAGTTTTACTTTGGTGCATTTAAATCTCCAGGTAAACCTCTAATCAAGATATTACCATAAAGGTGCCATTTATTAAGGCATAAGTGGTTAGGGCACTCTGTTCTCTTCAGTAATGTTTTTTGTACATAGTAGCCAATTTAAATTGTGCCATTTATTGTTTAAGCGTTTCGTTAGTTCCCTGTTTCAGTGGATAACCACCTACACATCAAGGGAAATGTTGATATTTGTTGGTGGTATTTATTTATTTATTTATTACATCTTTACACACTTTTCTAAGAAAATATTACAAAATTTTACATCAGAAAATATGAATATATGCTCAAAATTTTTGCTGAAGGGAGGACGGGCGGAGTTCACTTTTTCTAAGTATCTTCCAGAAACCCATAAGTATGCACCATCAATATTGCTTATAATTACTTTTGTTTAGTTATTTTATCCCTTTTTATGGTGATAATATTTTGGCTGTTTATGTTAGCCTGATAGATATATAATATATATATATATATCCCCTCAAACAGGATATAGAGCAATGCTTAGACAATAAATGACACCTTTATTGTAATATCTTTTATTTGTTAATTATTTTGTAATATTAGAGTATTTTTTTTAATACGCGATAAAAACCATAATGAATGAGATTTTCTTAATCTTAAATTTGATGAGTAATAGTATTATAAATGTACGTAGCAGCTCTGTAATATTTAATGACACAATCTCCCGGCGCATTCACCATAAATTTACACTTATAGTAAAGTAGTTGAGGAAGTTTACTATTGTCGATAAACGGGAATGATAATGTATTCGTCAATAATTTTATCAAGCCTTTGCATGAAATGAAGTGTGCAAAGTTGCACTGTATCAACTAAATGTTATTGATGATTTATTTACATTCAAGAGTGCTTTATTTGAGTAAATTTCAAGATATCGACATGCTCGCCTGGATTGATCCAGCGTTTTACTTAACTAGGTCAATCAGAGAAGTTGTGAGCATCATGTTCCTTAGTTAACCGTAATTAAATTTTATTAGCTCACCCAATCGTTAATAAAAATGATGCAGTTTTAAAATGCTTAATACTAACTAATCGATTTTGTATGTGCATCCTAACATATTATTGACGCAGTACGATGTAATATATTTGCTTGTAAGTTTTGCTAATGTTTCTATACCTAAAACTATGTGACTAACTTGAGTTAGAAACTGGATTGACATAAACTTGTTGTAAACTTATAATATCAAAGCTAATGAGGTATTTCATTGTTTAAAAAATGTATACACTGACTAGTGTGCAAATTAAATTAAAACTGCACGTTTTAATTTAACTATGTATATTGGTATACATTATAAATACGTTATATACGATAATAATATTAATTAAATACATTTAATAAAAATTAATGACTTTTGATGAATACGCCTGGTACATACATTTACAACCTGAATTTAAAGACTCAAGCGAAGCAAATTTTTTATACAGTTAAAAAAATAAACAATTCGGTGGTTTATGTGTTTATGAATATTTAATGTTATATTTATATATTTAATGTAAATATAAGAAAAATATATGGTGTTTGCGTGTTATTTTAATAATAATAATAATATTAAATAAATATGGTATATTAAATCAAACTTAATGATTTATGGTGGATGCGCCGGGAACATACGTTAACCACCTGGAATATTTCTCTCTTTACGTTATATTTATAAGGTTATAATCTAATTTAATATAAAACATTTGTATATTAAATTCCATAATTTATTTGGAGCGTATACAAAATATTCAATAAAGATGTAAAACACGGATACAATTTAAATAAAACGCGTTTGTTGATGTATTAAACATTAATATATTTGCTTTCTTACGCAAAGTAAATCATATCAGTCAGGTATTGAAGTAAACAATGAAAATCTCTGAAAAATGCCAACATATGTATTTATATCAAACGATTGTCTTATATAAAGCTGTAATTATTAGAATGTTATAATTGTAAATAATAAATTTAACGCAAATTAAAGAAAAAACTCCAATTCAAAATTAGCAAATGTTAGTGTATTGTTTTATTAAATGTTTTTCAATATTTCAGGACTAGAAAAATAGCATAATGACATTAACCATTAAAAATCCCTACAAATTCCTGATTAAAGTATTTTAATTTAAAAATACAAAGCATTTCATAAATCTACAAAAACTAGTTTTGGAGTCTAAATAGGAATTATTGTTGTAGATTTATAAAATAGTTTGGTTTGTATGTATATTTAAATGATTAGTTAACTTTCTACAATCATCTAAAAGATTTTGTGGATAGCCACCGAAAAAATATGAGGAACTACAGTCATTTTCTTGCTATTTAACCTTGTGTAAGTATTGTGATCGTAAACAGTTTTCCTCCAGATATTTTGGCCCTCTCCCACCCACCTGCTACTCCTTAGAAACTATTTTAACTATTTTTAGAAAGGAATGGTTTTTGTGTTTATCTAGGAGTCTGTCCATAGGAATTTAAGAATAGCTACATATTTCAAACTTAGGAATTTAATTTATGCATTTTTCTATTATTAAAAAAGGCGAAGAAAAAAATGAAATAAGAATTTACTTATTAACCATTTAATTAGCCTTTATTTCAACAAGAAGTTTATAAATACATTTGCTTTTGAGAAAAAATAAATAAATCATAATAATATTATTATTAAGGGCTGAAAGACCCCAGGTCTATAGCCTAGACGGACTAACACCATCTATTTGTATTGTGTTCATATTTATTGTTATTATGTATTTTGTATTGTCCAAATGAAGATTATTGTATATATATTATTATTAGCCCTTTCAGCCCTGGATTTTTTCAGATGTCCATATTTTTTTTTGTACTGTTTATTATTTATTACTATCTCAGATACTTCTATAGAAAATTTTGTTCCATTTTCTACATACGTGGTTTCGAAAGTCATCTTTATTTATTACACAGCTATTGTGAATTCATATGAAAACTTTTGAAGCAGTTTTTATATTTGTTGATACAGAGTGATACTTGACACTTTTCATACTTCATGTGGGTACGACCTTCACACGTCGCTAATTTGTAACGTTGCTCGTGTCCATTTGTATGGGCTGGCCAATGGTAAATGCCATCATCGAATGTCAAATCACTCATAGGAAGTGATTGTTAATTCAGACGCTTCTTCTTGGGATTATTTGATAGAAGTTGAAGTGCTTCTGTCAAAGTAATTACCTTTGCTACATTTTATCTTTTTGTAAAATTGCATGGGAGGAATGCCATCCTCTATAAAAAAAAACAATATCAAACTTCCAGAAACATATCATGGTGGTAATTGCGGCAGAGTCATGGTGGAGAACCGAGTATGCACAGTCGCAAAGGAATACCAATTATTACTTATGCAACAATGTACTTTATGTTTCATTTTGCGTTTATTAAATATTATAAATATTTTGAAAATAATTGGTATTGACCTAACACGTTACTTAGCCCGGCGCGATTCACCCTTGCACATGTGAACAAATCCGTCCAAAAGCAACACTAAAAGAAGACCCACCGACGGCTAATATGTAAAAACGGTCATAATGATGGTTGCGTTCTTTACTACGTGGTAATTCATAATGAACACTGAATAATTCAGTGTTCATCTAAAAACGGGCGGGAAAAGGCTGGCTGAAGACTAGCGAAGAGTATTTGAAATGCGCTCTAATGTCGGTAAAACACATCTCTGAATATGATGGTGGCAATTGTCACCGCAAGAGCCGATTGGGTTAGTGAAAAGGTCAGAAAGGTTCAATTTATTAATAGGAGTCAAAAGAACGATGGGTCAATGCACTTATTGTGATAGGTAAATAATACGCTAGAGTACTAAAGAATGTATTAACCTAGGTCAAGAGTACGCCTAAGAAATGAATAATTAATTGGGATAGGTCAAGAGTACGCTAGTACAATAAAGAATTTATTAGCTCAAGTCGAAGGTATGCTAGGCCAATCAATAATTTATTGGTTAAGGTCAAGAGTGCGATAGAACAATGAATAAATCATTGGGATAGGTCAAGAGTAAGTGAATACAATGAAGAACTTAATAGCTTAGGTTGAAGAAACACTAGGCTAATGATAAAATTATTGAACTAGGTTAAGATACGCCAGAACAATAAATTATTAATTGCGATAGGTCAAGAGTACGCTATTACAATGAAGAATTTATTAGCTCATGTCGAAGGTATGCTAGGCCAATAAATAATTTATTGGCTTAGGTCAAGAGTGCGGAGGAACAATGAATAATTCATTGGGATAGGTCAAGAGTAAGGGAATACAATGAAGAATCTATAAGCTTATGCTAAAGGTACACTAGAATTATTAATTGGAATAGGTCAAGTATACAATAAAGAATTAATAAAATTATTGACATAGGTCAAGAATACGGTAGAACAATAAATTATTAATTGGTATAATCCCATTTTAGGCGACTGGATACTATTGTAACTATTTTTTAGAAAAATAACCTGTGTATTTATGTGAAGGAGTTTGTCCGTAAGCGTTCTATCTTAAGAGAGGTTAAATATTTTAAACTAAAAGATTAAATATAAATAATAAATAAGACCTACTTCCCAGTATATTGTATACTAGGAAGTATGTCTCATTTATTATTTATATTTATGTCCACCCGTGGATTATTCTACTAATATTATAAAAGAATAAACTTAAGCGTTCTTCTTATTTTGAAAAGTCTAAAAAGCGTTTGGTAAAACTTTAATTGAAAATGGAGAATGATTTTGGCTTTTTTCAGATTTGCATTCGCAATTTATTAATGTAGGCGATAAGATCACTCGGTCAATGAACTAATTGTGATTGGTAAAGAGTACGCTAGAGCACTAAAGAATTTATTGACCTAGGATAAGAGTAATTAATTGGGATAGGTAAAGCATATGCCAGTACAATAAAGAATTTATTGGCCTAGACAAAAGGTGACCTAGGTCAAGACTTCAGTAGAACAATGAAAAATTCATTAGGGTAGGTCAAGAGTATGCTACTACAACGAAGAACCTATTAGCTTAGTAGGTAAAGAATTAATAAACACTTGGTTTGTATACAAATTTAGTCAAATAAACCAAGTGTTTATTAATTATTTAACTACTATTTCATAATGCTTCACCAAGAGTTAAGTGCTAAAATTATTCAAGAACTGTTAGATTAGGTAAAAGATACTCTAGACTAATGATAAAAATATTGATCTAGGTTAAAAGTACGCTAAAACAATGAATAATTAATTAGGATCGGTTAACAGTATGTTTAGTTTAGTTTATTGACTTTACAAGTCCTACAAAGAAATATTCAAAATAGTTTACATTTACAATAAATTGAAATTAAGATCATAAGACTTGAAAGCGGAGTTCACATGCAGTGTTCTTCCCCCTAAACCAATATTTCTTCTAGCCGATGATGCTCAGGAGGTGATTATTACCATTGAGGCAATATTTTTGCCATTGCTAGTGGTTATTTTTGTCCAATTTACTTGGAGTTCTGACATGTATGTCAATGTGACATATATAACCGATTAAGAACCTATTAGCCTATGTTGAAGGTAATGAAAAATTTATTGGCCAAGGTCAAGGGTATTCCAGAGCAATGAATAATTAAGTGGCTTCATTTAATAGTACGTCAGGGCAGTAAATAATTTATTGGACTAGGTCAAGAGTACTCAAGGACAACTAATAACTAATTAAGTTAAAACAATGAACAATTTATCGGGATAGGTCATAAGGTCTTAAGGATAATAAATGATTGATTGAAACAGTCCACAAGCACGCTAATGAAAAGTTAATTGGAATTGACCAATAATACGCTAGAGAAATGAAGTGTTAATTAGGATAGATCAGTAGAATATTTCAAACTAAAGGAAGCGTTCTTAATGCTACTATCTTCTTGTACCGTGTCACGATGGGTGCGTAAATGTTCTTATTTTGAAAGAAATAAAGAGCTTTCGGTAAAACTTCGTTCATTGAAAATGAAGAATGATTGTTTTTTTTTTTGAGATTTGCGATTGGAATTTATTAATATATGTCAAGATAATGCTCGGTCAATGAACTAATTGTGTGAGTTCACTAGGGAACTAAAGAATTTATTTACCCAATCTAAGAGGACGCTAGAGCAATGAATAATAAATTGGGATATGTTAAAAGTAGGGTAGTATAATGACGAACCTATTAGCCTAGGTTATGATACGCTAGGCTAATGCTAAAATTATTGACCTAGGTCAAGAGTACGCTAGAACAACGAATAATTAATTGGGATAGGTTAAAAGCACGCTACTACAATGAAGAATATGTCAGCCTAGGTTAAAGGTACGCTACACCAATGAAAAATTTGTTGGCCAAAGTCAAGATTATGCTAGAGTAAAGAACACTTAATTGGGATAGATCAATACTACACCATAGCAGTAAATTCATTGGACTAGGCCAAGCGTGCTCAAGGACAAAGATTAACTACGCTGTTCGTGGAAATGTATAAACTATTACATTTCATCAAATCCGCACAAACAATAATTTAATTCAAACAGCATTTAAAGCGATTGCGTTAATTCCAATAATCGCTTCGGCCAATAATTTAATTTAAATTACGCAACGTAATTAATTAAAAAGCTATCTAATTACTCCGTTGAGTATGAATTAACACCGGGGGAAATCGTATTAGTGGACTAAATATGCGAAATAATGATATTACCGAATGCCTTCGGCCATACAATTTTCTGATTAACATCTATTTATCTCGTTAATAATAACTATTCGTGTATCGATTGTTTAGAAATTGCGGTTTTCTCATTAAAGGATAATTAGTTTCGTTATTGGAATATTAACTTTAAAAATTGCAAAGTTGCAAAGTTATAAGGAATAATATTGATGAAATGTATCGTGCAGTTGGCACTTTTTTTTTTGATATAGGGTTCGAGTTTTACAACTCGTTATATAAGGGATACAAACTTGTTTATTTATAGTTCTTTAAGAAGTTATGAAGCTTGAAATCTTAACAGGAAAGTTTACTAAAAAAATACGAGACTATAAACGTATCAGTTTGTATAAAACCTGTTGTATCAAAAGTGTCTTTTACTTAATAATAAATATACGAAGTTATCTGTGTGTCAATAAGTTTAGTAATATTTATATTGGTTATTTTAAACAGATTAGTTCAGAGTAGATTGAATTATTAGGGTGTTTAAATAATTCAATAATGATTTTCACGACCCTTTTGGAGTACTCATTGAAATCTGGTTTTATATACCTAAAACCTAAAGCTGACACCGCTATAATATTTATTTGGTATAAGAATTTAAGCCCCAGAATTTGTAAATGAGGCAATTAAGTGCATTTCAACTTTTTCTAACATTTTGTTTTTAGATGAAGCTTATTTTCATCTTATTGGGCATGTGAATAAAAAAAAACTACCGCTACTGGAGTACGAGGAAACCAAAACGCAAACATCAGACATCTCTGCATTTGCCTAAAGTGACCATGTGGGCTGGGATTTTTTAAAATGAAAATGGACGTGTAGTTAAAGTTAATTCGAAGTGTTTTGTGAAGATGTTAGACAACTTCTTGGTTTTTGAATTACAAAACATTTCTAAACTTGATTCCAGCATGATGGAGCAACGTCTTATACGTTCAGCACATCTTTGCCATGAGTTCGTAAAATTTTTCCTGGTTAACTGATCTTCAGGTGAGGTGACAATGCAGTCCTGATTTAATCCCTAATCACTTTTTCTTGTAGAGTTATTTCAAATCTAAACTTAACGCCAATAGATCAACTTCTCCGCTGTATTTGAAAGAAAATATCCATCAGAAAATATTAGCTATCACAGAGTCTATTTACAGAGCCGCCATAAGAAATTTTAGTGTTCGAAAAATTGAGTGCCTTAACCGCGAAGGTTTACATTTGGACGATATTATTTTTAAGAAACAAATTCGCAAATTGTATAGTTTAATAAATAATAAACACATTTTCGCTTATTTTCTTTAATGGTTCACTAAATATTAATTATTGTTTGAACATCATGTACAACATGAAGAATTTGGATATAGTTATGAGAAATATATTTTATGTAACTAAAACATCAAACAATTGCTAAAAAATAAAGTCTTTTACTGTTTAGATTGTTCTAGTATTTTAATATGATTCTTCGAAAATCAGAAAAGATTTTAAGTAAATTCGAAAACATTCTTCAAACATATTTGTGCAGTCATTATATAGATTTAGGTATTTTTCCGAAAAAAAGTGTGCTTTTTTAAAAACCTTAAAGGTAGCTTTGAGGTTTGAGTGAAAAGTCAAAGCTTGAATTAAGATTCTAAAGTATAAATACCTAATATACAAACGTAGTTAAATCAAGATCAACGTCATTGCTTAATTTGTTCAAGATACTTAAATTAAAAAACGGTAAATATCTATTTCCAATTAGATATTTTCAAATACAAAATAAATCAATTTTAAGATCAAAATTTATTGTCAAAAAGCAAATAGTGTAGCCAAAGGCTAAAGTAAAAGCTTTAAGCGAAGTTCCAAAATGCAAAAGTAGGAGTATAACGTTACTATCATACTTTAATAGCAACTTCTAAAAATAAGATTATAGTCAAGGTCTTAAAGTTGAAGGTTATCTTTTCTCATTATGAAATTTTTAATCGGTTTAAAGAAGGATTTTGGAATAAGCTGGTGGGCACAAAAAAATAACTGGAACTTTGTAATGTCCCCTTCATAGACCCAGTAAAAATATTTAGGTCATCTAAATCGGAATTTTCAATTTTTAAATTGTCGATACCAGCGACGTTCCAAAGAATTCTATCTTTGAAACGTCGCTGGTAGATTTAATTGTAGTTCTTTGCTTTTGGCTTATCAATACTACGTGCACTTATACTTTTCAATGATATTCTCAGATTACAACAAAATTTGAGTCTCTGATTTAGTTTTATAGAGATAATTAGTAGAATGTTATAGTATAGTGCAGTTGTTCGAACTTTTAAAGTACTCTAAGCTTAGTGTGTTAATTCTCATTAAGACATTGATTAAGGTAATATTTTTTTGTGATATAAGGTTGTTGCCCTCGACGTTTTCGTCAAAAAAAGATACAGTGCAAACCATAGTATAGATTAGCTTGTACTATAGTATCTAGCAGGATGAAGTAAAATTGATTCTCTGTCTTCATATTTTGGAATCAAATCTAAAGTAAAACAATCTTTATCCTTTTATAGCTTGTATTGATCTGGCCTTCTTGCCTCATACAATAGAAATTTCCAGGATCTTACAAATTGCTCAAAGAGCTCTTCTTACATCTATTCTCTCAAATTTTTATTTAAGGATTCAAGAATTTTTTTTTTGGTTCTATCCTATTTTTCGACAGATATCCACCTTTTTACTTTCTACAATATTCATTAGTGACTATTCCATTTTCTATTGAATTATCTTACTACTAAACATCTTTATTTACAGAAAAAATTAAATAAAATACATGTAATGGATAAAATCAATTCTGACATAAGACAATGGTTTAATTTTCTGCTCAACGGCTATCAGCCCGATTTATATTAATTTTTAGAAATTTCTATTTCAAATCGCGAGAATTCTAAAAATTCCACAGTCATTTCTATATTTTCTGATCACTTTCACAAGTGCGTGAATTGTTTCAGCATGTTCTCTTCGAAATTTTCAGATTTTTTAAGCACATTTTGTCATATTTTATTAGAAATTACAAGCAAGTTTTCTTTAATTTTTTAGATAGCAAGGAATTAAAAAGAGTCTCAAGGAATTTAAAAATCTTCTAAATAAAGCACTGTTATGACAAATAATAAGTCTATGTACGTTTTGATACTATTTTATTTCTTGATTATAGTTTATTAATTGATTGAATATAACAATATATCGAAAATTATTTTTTATGTTAATTAACAAAGAAAAAACAAAATTGTTTGTTTGCAATTAACGGTTTAGAAAGAAAATAGTTTTTACTTTTGATTTAATGACTTAAACTAAAACCTAGTTTCGATTTTAACGCTAAAGTAATTACAATTTGGTTTAATTGATATTTGTGTACAATTTATAGGGCTGTTAAATGGAACTTTTGGAATTGCTATTAAAGGGAATTAGGAGGTGGGATTTGGTTGGGTTTAATGTATCATTTCAGGGTGGCTTGTATTTGAGGAATTTAACCAATTTTTGTAAGGATGAGAAATGTGAAATTAGGAACGAATTGTAAAAAAAAGGATATTTAAGCAATATTATTTGTTATCATGTAGAAACTAAAACACTATCTGCAAGCTAAATATCAAAGTAAATGATATATTAAAGTAGCATACTTTTGACCTACCATAACAAAACATTAATTGAGGTATCTTACTCTTGACCTACCTCAGCGGTAATCGTGTATTAAGTTAGCGTGTACAATGAACTGTGGTGACCTAAATAATATGTTTATTTGATCAAAAATAAAATGGAATATTTTCTAAGGTGTAATAAAAGGCGGTAATAAAATTAATATATATTTTTTTGTACAGATGAAAAAATAAAATAAATATATTCATTATGTAATATATTAAGGATTTTCCGAATAAAGAAATGTTTTTTTTTGAATAAGCAAAAATACTAAGTGTAAGTACAGAAATCTAATAGAAAGTTTGATCGTAATTAATTATTTGATTACAATTAAATTTTTGCATTAGTATGATAACGAACCTCTATCAATAAGCAAACTTGATTTAAGTTATTAGTTAAAAAATGGTGATGTGGCTATCATCATACTTCACCCATTATTTTTGACGATGTTTTACTGATTGGAGGGTGTAATAGAGGCCACCCACCCACCCTACATATATAGATAAAGTTTAATTCCTTATCGTCTCGTGGTTTCCAATAAAATTAATTACAAAACTTTTTTAATAAAAAAGAATTTAAAAAAGTGAAACTTTTGAGTGAGTAAATTAGAAAATTTGATGCATAATAGGTGGGCAGACTTTAAATCTAAATTAAATCAGATTAGCTATAGAAAGTCATTTATACTTAAACTTAAATTTGGATTTTCTTTTACTTTTATTACATAAAGGGTTTGATTGTTGTTAGCAGCAAAATCATCAACGATTAGCAATTAAAGTTGTCATGTATATGTAGGGTGGGTGGGAGGCCTCTATCCCACCCTCCAATCAGTAAAACATAAGCGAGGGTTTTAATTAAAAGATGTAAAATATAAATAAACAAAAAATAATTGCAATTTTTAGAGATTTATTAATACAAATTTTTCAAATAATTCTTGATGATGTTTTTCTGATTGGAGGATGGGATCTAGGCCTCCCACCCACCCTACATATACATATATATTTTAATTACTGATAGTCTCGCGGTTTGAAATAAAATTAATTACAAAACTTTTTGAATAAAAAAGAAATTTAGAAGGTAAAATTTTTGAGTGAGTTAATTAATAAAATTTTTATGCATGATGGCTGGACAGACTTTAAATCTAAATTTGATAAGATTAGTTATAGAAGGTAATTTATGTTTAAACTTAAATTTTGATGATGCTTTATTTTTTATTACATACAAGGTTTTATTGTTTTTTTAAAAATTAATTTAACTTCTCTGGTTTTGTACACCTCTCTAAATTATAATCTATATCTTATTTTATTCTTTAATATTTTGAAATATAATTTATTAGCTTTCCTATGCTAATCAATGATTTAAATGCAATTAGCCATTTTATTATGGCTTTGTTAAGTTAGATTTAATTGCAATTAAATACAAAACAGATTTATAGAAGCCTAATTAAAAGTTAATTGTAGTTAAACTGAGAATTAATTTGACGTCTACTGTTCTGTTAAAGAACTCTAATTATTATATATATATATATATATATATATATATATATATATATAATGTTTTATTCTTAAAAGTTTTATTTACAGAATATTTTAAAGATTTTCTCTATTGATTATCATTATTATGTCTTTGATAGTCATGTAAAGGTTATGACTAATTTGACTGTTATGGTGCAAGTTTGGAATTTAATTTAGTATTGATAGATTTTGATTTTTTATATAAAAATAAGTTGATGGAAATCAATCCATAAATATCTTGCAATTCTAAAGTTAAACAAATATCAATTATTAATTTGTTTATATTTAGAATTGCAAGTGCTTTATATTTTGATTTTCATCAGTTTATTTGACCTCTACGCTATTGATCTTTAAACGAAGATTATTTTCGATCGACACATACCTTTATAACTTTGTACCTTTTGTTTTAATATTGTGACAAAGTAAATGTTTTTACATGTTGGGAAATGTCTTCCTAGTGCTGTAGTGACACAATGAAGAAAGGGCACGACAAAAAGTTGGCTTTTGTCTACTGCTAAAAGATGGAACATACAACCTGATAATATCTAAAATCCCAGATGTATCCATAGAACCATGAAGTATTTTGTATCCAAAAACTAGGCTTGGTATGACGTAGTGATTCAAGGGATCGAAAGTTAAACTTTAAAGAAATGCTGCATGATCTTTATCTTTCTCTTTATTATATGTTTGTACTCCATTCTTATAAAATAAATATCACAAAAAATACATTACAAAATAATAAAATATACTCAAAATTTTGGCCGAAGGGAGGACGGGTGGAGTTCACTTCTTAAGAGGATGTTCAACTCAAACCCATAAATATAGATCATCAATTCTGCTTCAAAATGCTGTTACAGGTATCCATTTATGTATTTATTGCTTATATAAAGCATATTTTTGTCTTTTAAATAGACATTTTTTAAGAACTTACGTTGAATACCCTCGACCAGGTTTTTATGCTGTTGGTTTTGTGGAAACCAAATTAAGGAAGCATATTCCAACTTAGAACGCGCATAAGTTTTATATAAAGTAATTAAGGTATTTTTAATTTTAAAACTATGAGAGTTCCGATATAAAAAAAACCCAGAGCCTTTAATGAACGCTTAATTACTACAACGAGGTGATAGTTAAATGTTAATTTCGATTCAAAATTAACACCAAGATCTTTAAAAGTTGAAACATGTTCAATTATAGTGCCATTAATTGAATAAATAAACCTCAAAGTAATTTTTTTTCTAGTAAATGGCATGAGCTTGCATTTGTTAATATTCAACTCCAGCCCATTTACCATACACCATACATGCAATCATTGTAATTGTTAATTGTCGCGTATATTTTGAGATCATCCGCATATAAAAGATGTTGACAGGTCAATGTTGAGGAAAAGTTGTTGATAAATATATTGAACAGCAAGGGGAACAAAATTGATTCCTGTTGAATACTTGACGTAGGGAAATAAGAACTGGATTTAAAATTATTGCATGTGACATAAGAGAGATAGATGATTTGCAAAATCCAAAGTTATCCATCTTGGCAATAAAAAGGTTATGATCAATTTTGTGTAAAGCTTTCGTCATATCAGTGTATACGCCATCAATTTGATCAGCAGAGTCAAGAATTTCAGCAATGTTAAGAGTAATAGTGCATAGATTAGTTGCTGTCGAGCGATTTGGAATGAAACCATGCTGTTTATTAAATAGGTACTGTTTAATATAATTGTACATTTGGTCATATAGCATACGCTCAAAGACTTTAGCAATATGTGGTAAAATTGCTATAGGTCAATAGCTAATAATGTTGTAAATATTGACACTCGATTTAGGCATTGGACAGACTGATGTTATTTTTTAGGAAATATGAAGTTTGAATTGATAAGTTGAAAAGAATTGAAAGCGGATAGCAAAAAAAGTAGGAGCACAATCTTTCAAAAGAAATGCAGGTATATTGTTATCGCCAGAAGAATATTTATTATTAATTAGTTTATTCAACAGAAATAATTTCATTCAAATAAGTGTTGCTTTGATATTGAAAATTAATTTTGTATCATTCAATATCTGTCGTGGTTTTAGCCAGGGAAGTAGTTGTTTCAAAATTAATTTGTTTTGTAGTCTTAGAATTTTTTTTATTAGGAAGTATCATAAGCAACTTTATTCGAAAGAGGAGATTAGGGAAACTAGGTATATATCTGAAATAAGATAACGGATAATTATTAAATGGGGAAACATGAACAGATTCAAAAAAATTAGGAAAGCCATTTAGAGTCTTTTCAGGATTGTCAAAGTTTACATCTTTATCTATTAATATTGAAGGAATTCTGGATGTTCTAGATCTCTTTGAGTTTATGTAGGTCCAAAATTGATTTGGGTTAGAAGTAACTTAATTAATAGTGCATATGTACGAGTTATAAGTTGATTTAGTTTTACGTTTAATTAATGCTCGAAGATATCTTATCTTATCTATCAAATTCACTAGAGAAGTTGGTCTATTAGCGTAAACTAAATTTGAGATGACCCAACAGGAAAAAGTGCATAGGGCTTAAATCAGTACTGCGTGGAGCCCAATTTATGTTACCTTTGCTGGAGATTAATTTGCCAGGAAAGATTTCACGAACTTATGGTAGAGACGTGTATGACGTTGCTCTGTCCTGCTAGAACCATGTTATTTGGTTATAGCTAGAAAAGTTTTGCTATTTAAGCACCAAGAAATTGTCCAAAATTTCCACATAAAAGTTTAATATTAATATTATGCAATAATTAAAGTGCATAAAAACAACTTTGACTTCTTAAAATTTTATATTCATACAAATATTTTGACTTTAAATAGAAGTTTGGATAATCATTTCGAATGATATCATTAACATCTTGGACCAAATACCCATCCTTATTTTTTGTAGGTATTATATTACTTATTAACGTCAAAATATTTTTGTTACATTCTTCAGCACATATCGGAAGGTTATTGAATGAAAGCCATGACTGAAGTTTTTATTGACGCTACGTGTTATATCAACTAATGATCAATTGCGGGTTGAGGGCAATTAAGAAAATGGATGGTCGCAGAAACGTGACGCCGCAAAGCCCTGGCCGTTCCATCGGAGTCTTGTTTGTTATTTCCCTGGAAGGCGAAATTGGAATCGATGTTAACGGGAGCGGCGCGTTTTATTGCTGGTGGAAAGTAGCGATCGGATGGCCGAAGTCTCGTCGTAAATACGACTGAGTTACAATAATCCAGGATCGGAATGACGTTTGCTTCGCATAGGCAGGCGGAAGTTCAGGGTCAAGGGGGCAATGTGTACATTAGGTTTGATTGCGTACGGTATCGATTCTCTTCATCTTAGAAGATCATAAAAAAAAACATAAGATCTAAAAATATGATGTGATTTATAAGATTGATTTGATATTAAAATTGTGGTTGTGTATTAAATGAATAAAAACTGGGAATATCGATTAAATTTAAACATAAAAGATCAGGAGTGAAAGAGTGAAGGTCTTTAATTAAGTGGATAAACCGCCAAGACTTAGGGAGGTCAGTGCAACGCCAAACCAATAGATGTTACCTTAATCATGTCCGTATCCTAACTAGAGGACAACAGTTTTATAATTCAATAATAATAATTAAATGAGACACAATAACTTTGTTTTACCACTATAAAAAATATAGTGGTAAAACAAAGCTATTGTGTCCCATTTACAAATCATTCAAGATGTACCACGAAGTAAATACCTCTACCATCAAATAATAATAATAAGTTTCTCTGTCAATACGGTGGCACGGTTTATAGGAAAATATGATTGTATTTGGTTCATAATTAATCGCCGAAAGCCTAAAGCTACCGTATTCCGCAGATCCTTTCGAAGAGAGCGGCGCTTAGGACGATCCCTAAAATCATAGCGATCATTTTCCTTGAGACCAGACAAATGAAGATCTTTTGGTCCTGGACTAGTGAAAATATCGTGGTTTTAGTAGTTCGGCTTTAGGAGTCTGATACAACCCTATTATAAGAGTATCCATGATGGATGTCTTCTCCTTTCATCAACAAAAAAATATTACGCCGTCTTAATAGCCAATTAACCAAATCAATCAAATCATTGAGCCACCGTAATCCGCTCATGGACGCAGCTCCTTTCGAGGAGACTTACGACTTACGACCCAAATCTTAGCGATCAGTTCGCTTGTGTATCAGACAAGAAAATACCGATGTTCCTGGGCTAATAACAACAGCGATCACGAAGAAGTAATTTTGGTCGGTAGAAGTCCGACACTACCTTTTTCAAAGGTGTCAAAAAAAGTTACACTTTCTTAATTTCGCTCGAGATCTGACCAGAGAAGTCCTATTATCACAGAAAAGTGGTTCTAGTCGGTAGTGTAGTGTCGGACATCTACCGACTAAAACCACTTTTCTGTGATCGTAGCTGTGAATATAGGTCTATTCTGGTCAGATCTTAAGCGAAATGAAGAATGTGTGTGATTCTTGATGGATTCCCTCTTCTCACATAAAAAATAACTACGTTTCGTTGATGGGAACTGAATAGTTCAATAGTTCAAGCCGTACAGGGAAACAATAATCTAAATAACTATAGTTAAAAAATATATCAAGGCACTTATAATCTTGATTACTATTAAGTCGTAAGAAAAGTGCTTTTTATATGCTTGAAAAAAGGTACTTGGCTTAAGAACGCGTTGTTAAGTAAAGTCACTACACCCAGAATAGTTAATTTATATTTCTAAATTAAATATATAAATAAAAATTATATTATTTACATTTATTACAAAATATAGTTTGTGAATAGTGAAATTAATTATTAAATTTAAAAGTTTTGTCTATTAAACAATAATACAAATTTAATTCACGTTTGTAATTAAAATTAAGACAACGAATACAAAAAGTAAAAAAAGAATTTAATTATACAGGGTAGTTGATAGAGTTAGCCGGTTCTGGGACAGGAAGTGCTTCCAAAGAGGATAAAAGAGCGAAAAAAGAGGACAAAAGAGCGGAAACCGCAACATCCGCTACAGGAAGTCCTTCCGGTGACTTTGGGAGCACTTCCTGGCTCAGAAACGGCTAACTCTATTTACTCAGGGTGTTTATGTGACTCGGAGAATAAAATTAACCACTAGTACATATGGTTGATTGAAGAGCAAAAATGATGATGATTCGTAAAAAAAATAGTATAAAACGCTTCAAATAGCCAAGATATAGGCCGTCAAAGTTAAGACATTAAATTTTTTTTTTTAACATTTTCAATAATGTATGTGGTAGATTGCTGCAATTTGGTATAGCCTAAATTAACATCAAGTAAATTCTGTAGGCAATTTGTCACTTCGATCGGACCGCAGGAACCGTGTTCCTAAAATTTGTTTCCTCAGAACTTTTTTGTTTGCTCGTAAATCTACATTTAAAATTTATTTCAGAAACTTTTATTACTTTTTGAGAAAAATGATAACAGTGGCAATTTTTGAGCAAAAGTATTTGTCTTTGATTTCAATCGTAACAAATAAAAAAAGAAAAATCTGAATGGGCCGTGATATCGAAGCTGTCAACTTGTCTATGTTGTTTAAACAAAAAGTTTAATTTTTCATTGTTTTATTTTCCTCGAAAAATCTTTAAACCCTTGGAGTATTTTTTACTGATTGGAGGATGTGTTAGAGTTTTTGATTGAATTTCTATGTATATATAGGGCGGGTGGGTGGCCACTATCCCAACCTCTTACTTTTAAAAACTCCTACAATGATTTTATCTATAGAAAATTATAAAAAATCTTATATTTAATAATGCGGACGCCTTATTATTAATAAATAAAAATTCTATAAATTCTACGGGCATATTTTACTGATTAGAAGGTATGTTAGTGAACACCCACCCACCCTACAAATTTATTTCTCATTTAAATTCCTGATACACCTTTAGTTTCCAAAAAATCACACCAGTTTTATTGCAGATGATTTCAAAAAATAAAACGCAGTGTATATATTAAATTTCTATATTTTTTAGGTTAGGTGGGTGGCTATTATCCAAACCTACAATTTTTACAACTTGCACATTAACATTTGGAAAGAAATATTCATAAAACAGAAAATATTTTTGTAATAAATAATGCCTTGAGATTATTAAATAGAAACATCTATAAATCCTACGCTTAGGTTGTACTGATTAGAGGTTGGGATATAAGCCACCAGCCCACCCTACAAATATATTTGTATTTACATTCCTGATACACTCAGTTTCCAAAAAAAAAAACTCGCCTGTTTTATCGCTGATGTTTTCAAAGATTAAAACCATGTTTTTTGATTAAATTTTTATGTTTATTTAGGATGGGTGGGTGACCACTATCTCAACCTCCAATTATAAAAAAATTCTACAATTATTTCATTTAAAGGAAATTATAACAAAAAATGTTCTTGTAATTAATAATGCAGACGTCTTAATGTTAAAAAATATAAATTCTATAAATAATACGCGCATGTTTTACTGGTTGGAGGATGTGCTAGTGACTACCCACCCATACTACAAATATATTTCAATTAAAATTCCTGATATATGTTTAGTTTCCAAAAAAAACACACCAGTTTTATTGCAGATGTTTTCAAAAATTAAAAAAAGCAGTGTTAAATATTAAATTTCTATATTTTTGTATAGTGGGTGGTCACTATCCTAACCTTCAATTTTTACAAGATACATGTTAAATTTTTGGAAGGAATATCAATAAAACCTGTTTTTTATAATAAATAATGTAACTGTCTTAAATAATGATTAAATAAAAAAATCAATAAATCCTACGCGTATGTTTGACTGATTGAAGGGTGTGTTAGAGGGGTGGGGGGCCACTATATCACTCTTCAATTACTACATCATAAGCAAAGATTATAAAGAAAACTATTATAAAAAGAGACATGTATTTGACTAATAAAGTTTTCATCGTCTTGTAATTAAGTTCAAATAAAAAAACAACTAGCTAAAAAATCTTCCTACCACAAACACAGTTTTTAAAAAAACTTATCTTTATCACTGTTATTGTTAACGCCACTGTCATTGACACTGTTATTTCTAGTTTTATCACTGTTACTGTTATTGTCACTAAATAAAAACTTAATTTTAATTACTCAGATTTTTCCGATGATTTTTCGTTTTTTTTTATATATTACGATTGAAATCATTTTGATTTTAAACAAAAACCGGCCACTGTTATCAAAATTTTCAGAGTGATAAAAGTTTTTCAAATAAATTTTCTATTAAAATGTAGAATAATAAATGTAGATTTACGAGCAAACAAAAAAGTTATAAGGAAACAAATTTTAGGAACACTCTGTATAGCACGGTTCCACCAGTTCGATCGAAGTAACAAATTTACTTGATGTTAATTTAGGCTGTACAGATTGCAGCAATCTACCACGAATGATATTGAAAATATAAAATTGTCTTGGTTATTTGAAGAGTTTTATAATAATTTCTTTTACGAATCATCATCATTTTTGCTCTAGTATATGTGGTTAATTTTATTTTCCGAGTCACAGAAACACCCTATATAACCAGACGAGTAGAAAAGTGAAGTACTTATAGAGAGTGCAAAAGTTTTATATTAGTATACTAAAGATAATAAGTAATAAAAATCAAATAGTTTAATAGGTTTTTATAATTGTGGAGGCGTTTACTTTGTGGTACATCTTGAATACAATAAAGTGGTAAAACAAAGTAATCGTGTCTCCTTCTTCAATACTATATTATTTAGTGATTTTTATTACTCACTTTTATAATTATTAATTATCTTGTGATAGGCTAAAGAAAAACTATTTCCCTGTAAATGTAAACAAATAAACAAACGAGGTAGAAACTTTAAACTATAAATTAAGTTCTTACTTTTGAATTTTTCGACGCCTTCGACAGCCTTTCAAGGACTATCAAACCTCTGAACTAAAATAGAAAAAACAATGGTAGGAGATGCAATACATAGTATCTGCTCTACATATACTATGTTCTTTTTTTTTTAAATTTTCTCTCGAATTGAAGGTGATACGTTTTGATCATATTGAGGATACTGTTTTTTTTTATCTAGCGTGTGAAAATTATTCTTTAAGATATGCAAATGTGCACTTACCTAGTAAGGATAGCAAACCACATGCCATCCATATCACAAAACTCATTCCGATTGAACCGGTTCTTTCCAAAAGACCCGACGGAGAGACGAATATTCCAGAACCTAAAAATATATAATAAACGTAAAAAATTACATAATTACAAATATTTAATATATCTATTTTTATATATACTATTGTATGGATATGATATAAGTATCATATATCATTAATGATTAAAATGTGCATAGGATTTAAAAAAAAACATGAATAATTATTTTAATTCATACAATAATTTTAAAATATTACCACACAAATTAAATTTATTTTCATTAGAGATTTAATTAATTATAAAAACATATTTCTCTCTTTTCTATATAAATTATAAATACATTTGAGTAAATTAATCATTTACAAATAAAATTACATTTACATAAACTGGATTTTTATATAATGAATTAAATTTTCACTTAACTCGTGGTGAAACATTTTTATGTTAATTAGAAGCTTAATTAAACACTTTGTTTACTATTTTAGTGAAATAGTGAAACAAAACAGGGTTTGATTAACCTTACATTTTCTAATTTCAATTTGCGTTTTCTTTAACGTTTATTATTAATTGTTCGTTTTCATTAGTTAACATTTTTACTTCCATTATTAAAGTATAAATAAGGAGCAATGCTTATTTTTATAATGTTAATTAATTAATATAATATTTTATATTCTAATTGCAATTAAAACAAGTAATTTCACAAT
Organism: Ontholestes murinus; assembly: GCA_963969525.1. Classification (NCBI taxonomy): domain Eukaryota; kingdom Metazoa; phylum Arthropoda; class Insecta; order Coleoptera; family Staphylinidae; genus Ontholestes; species Ontholestes murinus. The sequence goes on from OZ018396.1 coordinate 51,680,178, forward strand.
TTTTCACATTTATGCAAAAACAGAAACGAATATTTTGTTTCTGCGTGGTTTTCAATGCGTCTAAGTTGCGATGGAGTTGAAATTGAAATGAATTCTCCTTTCCTCTTTAAAGTACTTCTGTAGCAATGTAAACTTTCATATATCCGAAAGTATATGTATCGTTAACTTGTATTTTTTTCTCTCAGTTTTATAACATATGTTCCGGAGTCGTATCCAACTTTAAGAATATATCAAAACGTATGATGGAATGCTTTTAGTGAATATTTTTTTTAGAGAATATTGGGGTTGTGTGTAGCTAGTAGAGTATTTTATAGGAAATGTAAACTTTTTTACAACTGAGAGAATTTGTATCGTCAACTTTTAATTTTTCCTCAGTTTTATAACATATTTTCCAAAGTTTATGTATTATTTTAAACATAAAGAAAATAAAGAAGGGTATAATATATATATATTAATATTAGTATGAACTATGCCTTTGCTTAAAATCTTAGTCATTTTTAATATATGAACCATCTAGGTTTAATAATATTATTATTATTTATTTCATAAAAGTAGGATAATTTTTTAATACTGAAAATACTAAACGTAATATTATTTCCAAAGTCTACTCTACAGTTTAGGAATTGTAATGCATTTTAATAAAGAACTTTAAGTACTCATAAATATGCACAAAACGCAAATAAACTTTTTTAAGTTTTCTAGGTCAATTCTTCTATTTAGAAAACAGTATCATCCCAAATAATTATAAAAACACACTCTTATAAGAAAGAGAAAGCCATTTTTCTAGAAAATATGTGTTTACTTTATGATTGCTTTACTTTTTCGATGACTCTATTTAGGTCAGTACTCAAAATTATACTTTTGGAGATCTTCAACAAAAAAAAAAAATAAACATCTTCATTTAATTGATTGAATTTTTAATATTAAGATAACGACACTGTCTGGTTTTCAAATTTGTTTTAATTTAAACACTACATATGTTTTTTTATATTTTCTTCACTTGAAAAAGCCACAGTGTGGCGAAACACATGTAGTGTCTAAAATAAAACAAATTTGAAAATTAGACATTGTTGTTATCTTAATATTCTTCATTTAAATTTCGAATTTTACGAAAAAAATTGCGTCCATATTTCATACCAGAAAAATAAAATTATTTAAATGTATATTATTATTTTTTATGTGTTTACGTCAGATATATAATTATATTATAATCGTTTCCTTATGTTAATGCGCAATTCTGTTGTAATTTAAATTATAATAAAACGGCTTACGGCTTGAAGAGCACATGCCCAATTTAGTCCAATTAGGCGACTAGATTGCTAATTACGTAAGATTAAGTTCTTTTTAATGGGGACACTCTAATGTACGTGACGTTCCAATTAAAATAAATACATATATCAATTAGAGGAGACGATAAAGTAAGTAAATCCGGCGAATATCTTATAGCAATAAAATTTTAGGCACGTATTTACAACAGACAGTTTTATGGTTCTTTAAAAATGCCATACAGAATATCATAAACTAAAGAATTAAACAGGAACGCATATATCATATTGTTTCACTGTATTTTTCCAGAGTTGTTTTCTCATTCATCAAACTATCTATAGCTTTTACATATTCACTTGAATTTATAAATAATGATTATTTCAAATGAAGAAAACTAGTATTATTTGAATTAATACATAATATTAAATTTTAATGATTTTTTAAATTAATAGGTAGACAATTGATAAACACTGATTTTTTATATTTACTCAACTAGTTTAGCTTATTACAACATTATAAATAGTGATTATAAAAGAAATATTCTTTAATTTGTTTTGCAATTGAATTCTAATTTAAATTCTCTAAAAATAAGTGTATTAAAAAATATTTTATTCAATGGTCTACATAAGCAAACTTAACCTAAATTTTACTTTTGCCATTGTTACCCAACTTTTAGATGCTTCTAACATCGAAGCTTTAATTTTTTTTTGAAGAATATTTGATTAAAATTAATGTATTTTTTAAAATAATTACCTATCATCGTGCCAACAATTAGAGCCACCCCACTGATGAGTCCCACCCGTCTCTTGAGGTGAAGAGTGTCATCCTCAATTGTGCCCGCCCCCTCCAGCTTGTCCGGCCCTGGTCCGGCGCCGCCACCTTCCTGCCCGGCCGCCCCGCCTTCTGATTCGGCCCCGCACTCTCCGTTGCAGTGGACCCCATTCCTGCCCCTCCATTGAAGACCCTCTTTTGGGGACGCATTATTGTTTCCTGAAAGAAGAAGAAGATGAAGAAAAATAGAAATTTGCAAAAAAATTTTAGATCAAAGAAAGAGATCAAGGTAGGGTCCAATCCAGAAATCACGAGGCGAAGAAGGAAGGAAGGAAGGACCACAAATAGGAAAAATTACAAGGAACAAACAACAACTAAATGTTAATAACAAATAATGTATATAGTCCTGTAATTTTGAACAAAATAAATACATTTAATTAAAAACAAAAGATATTAAAAACTTGATTGATCTTAACGGCGTTCGCATCGTGGTACATTTCAATATTAAGAATAAAGCAAACACTTTTAGTTTTAAAAGTGTTTTCTTTATTCTTAAAAGCTTGAGATGAGGGAAAAGACAGGTAGAATATTAATTTGATCATAGAAGCCAATAAATTTTCTAATATTAATAGAATTATCTCTTATTTTATTCTATTAACTCTTTAGAAAATTTTGATACCTTTGAATTTAGGTATTGTTTTTCCTAGAGCATTTTTTAATACTATAACTAGTTTTAAAATACATTTGAAACAATAATAATTTTGGTTTCTTGTAGGATCTTTATATATATGGCACATTTTGAAGAAGTCAAAAGAGCAATATATAAAATACTGTGATTAAACTTGGCAGACGTTCAAGAAAAGGCACACATTTTTATTTTGGTAATATAATTTGATCGTTTGAATTTATTGTTTTCAATAATAAAATGTTTCTTGCGGTGACGAATATATTGGTCTTTGCATTAGGGTTTTAAGTATTAATTTTAAATGTGAATGTGGGATCAAATATTATTTTGAGGTAATTGCAGCATGAAGATGGGAATATAATGTTAAATTTGAGGAGGAACTACGATTTGTTTGGATTTATTAATATTCTCCACTTTTAGTCATATAGATGAGTGCTATCAGTGTTATATCAAGTGCATAAAGCAAGAATATGGATTTTAATTATAAATTTTGATCAAAAATCTCGTTGGTTAAGTTGTTGCAAAGAAGAAGAAATATAGGAGATTCTTCGGGAATATCTTGTTGAGGCATAGGGATAAGAAAATTATCAATTAGATTAAAAAGTTTTAAAGGGATTGTCAAGCAAATCTCTATAAAATTTAACCACGCTTCGAATAAACTTCAAATTTTCAAAATTCATTCCAACTTAATTAATTTATAATATTACTATAAAGCAATTGTAGCTTAAAACAAGATGGCAGCGTTCTAAATTTGATTTCAAAGAAATAAAATTGCATTCGAATGTTTGAAACTTTTTAAAAAAGTAACCTCTCTTGGAATTAGCTTCAAATTTTCAAAATCCATTCAGAATTAATGTATTTATAATATTCTGATAAAACAATTGCCTAATCGCAGTTTAAAACAAAATGGCGGCGCTCTAAACTTGAATTCAAGGAAGTAAAATTGCATTCGATGGTTTGAAAAATTGTAAAAAATTAACCACGCTTGGAATTAACTCAAAATTTTCAAAAAACATTAATAATTAATGTATTTATAATGTTACTACAAAACATTTGTCAAATCGCAGCTTTAAACAAAATGGCAGCGCTCTAAACTTGAATTAAAGGAAATAAAATTGCATTCGATGGTTTAAAAAATTGTAAAAAATTAAGCATGATTCGAATAAACTTAAAATTTTCAAAATGCATTCTGAATTAATAAATTTAAAGTATTTTCATAAAACAATTGCCTAATCGCAGTTTAAAACAAAATGGCGGCGCTCTAAACTTGAATTCAAGGAAATAAAAATTCATTCCATGGTTTGTAAAATTGTAAAACATTAACCACACTTCGAATTAGCTTAAAATTTTCAAAATCTATTCAGAATTAATGCATTTATAATATTTCTATTTAAAAAAAATGCTTAGTTGCAGCTGAAAACAAAATGGCAGCGCTCCAAACTTGAACTAAAAAGGAAATAAAATTGCATTCTATGGTTTAAAAAATTAACCACGCTTGGAATTAGCTTCAAATTTTCAAAATCCATTCAGAATTAATGTATTTATAATATATCTATAAAACAATCGCCTGATGAGAACTTAAATCAAAATGGCGGCGCTCTAAGCTTGAAATTACGGAAATAAAATTGTATTCGATGGTTTAAAAAATTGTAAAAAACTAACCACGCTTGGAATTAGCTTAAAATTTTCAAAATCTATTCAGAAATTATGTATTTATAATATATCTATAAAACAATTGCCTAATCACAACTTAAAACCAAATGGCGGCGCTCTAAACTTGAAGTTAAGAAATAAAATTGCATTCGATGGTTTGAAAAATTGTAAAGAAGTAACCACGCTTAAAATTAGCTTCAAATTTTCAAAATACATTTCAAATTAATGTATTTATAATATTCCTATAAAAATTGCCTAGTTGCAGTGCTTGAAGCAAAATGGCAGCGCTCTAAACTTGAATTAAACGAAATAAAATTGCATTTGATGATTTCAAAAATTATAAAAATTTAACCACGCTTGGAATTATCTTTAAATTTTTAAAATCCTTTCAGAAATTATGTATTTATAATATATCTATAAAACAATTGCCTAATCACAATTTAAAACAAAATGGCAGTGCTCGAAACTTGAACTTAAGAAATAAAATTGCATTCGATGGTTTGAAAAATTGTAAAGAATTAACCACACTTAAAATTAGCTTCAAATTTTCAAAATACATTACAAATTAATGTATTTATAATATTTCTGTAAAAAGTTGCCTAGTCACAGCTTGAAACAAAATGGCAGCGCTTTAAACTTGAATTAAAGGAAAGAAAATTGCATTTGATGGTTTGTAAAATTGTAAAAAATTAACTACATTCTGAATTACCTTCAAATTTTCAAAATCTATTGAGACTTAAGGTATTAATAATATTCCCTTAAAACAATTGTCTAATCGCAGCTTAAAACAAAATGGCAGCGCTCCAAACTTGAATTAAAGGAAATAGAATTCCATTTGATGGTTCAAAAAATTAACCACGCTTGGAATTACCTTCAAGTTTTCAAAATCCATTCAGAATTAATGTATTTATAACATTCTCATAAAACAATTACCTAATCGCAGTTAAAAACAAAATGACGGCGCTCTAAGCTTGAATTCAAGGAAATAAAATTCAAATTTTCAAAATACATTACAAATTAATGTATTTATAATATTCCTGTAAAAAAGTTGCCTAGTCACAGCTTGAAACAATATAACAGCGCTTTAAACTTGAATTAAAGGAAAGAAAATTGCATTTGATGGTTTGTAAAATTGTAAAAAATTAACTACATTCTGAATTACCTTTAAATTTTCAAAATCTATTGAGACTTAAGGTATTAATAATATTCCCTTAAAACAATTGCCTAATCGCAGCTTAAAACAAAATGGCAGCGCTATAAACTTAAATTAAAGGTAATAAAATTGCATTTGATGATTTAAAAACTTGTAAAAATATAACCCCGCTTGTAATAAACTTCAAATTTTTAAAATCCATTCCAAATTATTATATCTATAATAATAATATAAAATAATTGCCTAATCGCAGATTAAAACAAAATGGCGGCTCTCTAAACTTGAACTTAAGAAATAAAATTGCATTCGATGTTTTGAAAAATTGTAAAAAAATACCTACGCTTGGAATTAGCTTTAAATTTTCAAAGTCCATTCGGAATTAATGTGTTTATAATATTCCTATAAAATAATTCCCTAATCATAACCTAAAACAAAATGGCGGCGCTTCAAACTTGAACTCAAGAAATAAAATTCCATTCGATGGTTTGAAAAATTGTAAAAAAATAACCAAACTTGGAATTAGCTTAGAATTTTCAAAATCCATTCAGAATTAATGTGTGTATAATATATCTAAAAAAAAATTGCCTGATCGCAACTTAAAACAAAATGGCGACGTTCTAAACTTGAACTTACGGAAATAAAATTGCATTCGATGGTTTGAAAAATTGTAACAAGATATTAACAATTGGAATTAGCTTTAAATTTTCAAAATCCATTAAAAATTAATATATTTATAACACTAATATAAAACAATTGCCTAACCTCAGCTTAAAACAAAATGGCGGCGCTCTAAATTTGAATTCAAGAAAGTAAAAGTGCATTCGATGGTTTGAAAAATTGTAATCCACGATTGGAAATAGCTTCAAATTTTCAAATTCCATTCAGAATGAATGTATATATAATATTTTTATAAAACAATTGCCTAATCGCAGCTGAAAACAAAATAGCAGCGCTCCAAACTTGAATTAAAGGAAATAAATTCCATTCGACGGTTTAAAAAATTAATCACACTTGGAATTAGCTTCAAATTTTCAAAATTCATTTAGAATTAATGTATTTATAATATTTTTATAAAACAATTGCATAATCACAGTTTAAAACAAAATGGCGGTGCTCTAAACTTGAAATCAAGGAAGTAAAATTGCATTCGATGGTTTGAAAAATTGTAAAAAATTAACCACTCTTGGAATTAGCTTAAAATTTTCAAAATTCATTCAGAATTAATGTATTTATAATATTCTCATAAAACAATTGCCAAATCGCAGTTTAAAACAAAATGGCAGCGCTCTAAACTTGAATTCAAGGAAGTAAAATTGCATTCAATGGTTTCAAAAATTGTAAAAAATAAACAAACTTGGATTTAGCTTAGAATTTTCAAATTTCATTCAGAATTAATGTATATATAATATATCTACAAAAAATTGCCTGATCATAAATTAAATCAAAATGGCGACGCTCTAAACTTGAACTTACGAAAATAAAATTGCATTTGATGGTTTATAAAATTGTAAACAATTAACCACGCTTGGTATTAGCTATACATTTTCAAAATCTATTCAGAATTAATGTATTTATAATAATTCTATTGAATAATTGCCTAATCACAACCTAAATTAAAATGGCAGCGCTTCAAACTTGAACTCAAGAAATAAAATTGTATTCGATGGTTTGAAAAATTGTAAAAAAATAACCACGCTTGGAATTAGATTAAAATTTTTAAAATTAATGTATTTATAATATTATCATAAAACAATTGCCAAACAGAAGCCCTAACAAAATGGCGGCGCTCTAAACTTGAATTAATGGAAATAAAATTGCATTCGATCGTTTAGAAAATTGTGAAAATTTAACCACGCTTGGAATAAAAATCAAATTTTCAGAATCTATTCTAATTTAATATATTTATAATATTACTATACAATAATTACCTAATCGCACCTTAAAACAAAATGGTGGCGCTCTAAACTTGAATTCAAGGAAATAAAATTGCATTCGATGGTTTAAAAAATTGTAAAAATTTTACCACACTTCGAATTAGTTTCAATTTTTCAAAATCTATTTAGAATTATAGTATTCATAAGATTTCTCTAAAACAATTGCCTAATCGTAACCTAAAACAAAATGACAGCGCGCTAAATTTCAATTCAAGGAAATTAACTTTCATTCGGTAGTTTAAAAAGTTAAAATACAATTAAATATATTCAATGGTTAAATTATTATATAACAACATATTAGATATAGTATGTATTGGGATCAGGTTTATATATCGATATTAATAGTATTTAAAGAGGAGTTAAACTTTAAGAAATTGTCAAAATTAGAATTTAGCAGATTAGCATAATTCATAATTCTTTGTATAAGATTATTTAGGCTATAATTATTTAATGTTGTTTTTAATCTAAAAATTGGTTTGGTCCTCAAAGAACGATTAGACAAGGGTAGATAAAAATAAAAATATTCACTAGATATTATATTAAGTTTAAATCTGATTTTATCCTTCGCAAATGAAGACTTTCAATATATAATATACAGCAAATGAACGTTCTATTTGATCTTTTTAACGTTTTTAATAAGGTGACCATATGATAGATAAATATACGATGTTGGATCGAACAGGACTATAATGTAAAATTTTTAATGTATCGTAACTAAAATTTCTACTGTGTCTCAACATGGAGCCGATTAATTTGAGAGCTTTTTTTTACAGATAACATCAATATGTAAATTGAAGCCCATAGCTATAAGAGATATCATCAATTAGATGATGAATTAATCTCCAAATAATAAATATCTAGCATAATTAAAGGAATCACAAGCATCGTTGACAAAACGTAGAAACAAAATGGACCCAACGTGTGAACCTTGTGGAACACTCGATAAAATTTTAATATTATAAGATAGATAGTTATTGATTTTGACTATTTGTTTAGTGAGAAAACTCTTAATTCAATGAATAATGTAACCATTAAACTCGTAATAAGCACGTTTATTAATTTATATTATATTTAGTTTATGAATTGAGGGTTGAAATTTGGAGAATGTCTTTGAGAAATCAGTATACGTTGTGTTTATCTACATGCTATCTCCAAAGGAATTCAACAAAAACACTTTAAATTCCAATAAATTTGTAACTGTGAACCTTCCTTATATAAATCCATGCTGTTGCTCTCGTAATATTCTTTGAGATAACCAAGCAAACTGTTTATTGTCTAGTTAATCCATAATTGTATGTATTAGAGACTGAAGAGAAACGCGGGCAATGTATTTTTCTATATTTTTACGGTCACCACTTTTAAATATTGGATTAGTAACAACTCAACTTCCAAACATTGGGAAATGTTGTTTCCTGAAGGGATGCTATAAATAGTATATGTATTGGAATTACTGATGATCAAGTAGAGTTAGATAAAAAATATCCCGGAATCCCATCCAAACTATGTCTAAAATTATTTTAGTAATACACATATAAATTTTTACTATTAACTGTTACTTGAGATTTGGTTTTATTTATAAAGTTAGCTACTATCTATGGTATTAGTGTTACTAGTAACATTGATAGCAGAAAGCCAGTCAGCGAAGGTATTTGCTATTAAACATTGAATTATCGAGATTGATACTTGGTGAAATTCTATAATATATAAGGTAAATAAAATACTAGGTCTGTAATTTTACTAGTGAAATTAAAATTGATGCTGGGAGAGAGTATTTTAAAGGATTTAAATCATCTGTTATAATCAATAAATATATTTTTCCCAGAAATGCGCATTACTTATATAATGAACCCTGTATAGAACTTTTAAAAGCACATTTTCTTAAAATGTTTATTAATCATACGATGAAATAAATATTATATATTATTTGAATAGAGAAATATTTGTACCCTTTTACTAGAAATTTTTAACAAAATTTACGACAATAGCATATTTCTTAGTGATAAATTTCTTTAATTACTCGAGGAAAGCTAAGAAACCTTACATACTGCTCAATGCCGTTAGTTAATTTATCGTTAATCACATGTTATGATACAAAATATGGTGGTAAATAGATTCATCATGAATCTGGGTCATTGTCATTTATCCCATGTAACACGAGATTAAATAAAATCACACTTAACTAGCACCGTGATGTATTTTAAGTAACCAATCATTATATGGGGAGGGCTGATAATTGATACTTAAAATAAAGCCACTTGAATCTATTTATACTTTTCAACAAATTACGCAAATCTAATGAAAATAAAAGCTATATTACATGCAATGTACAACTTCTCAGATTATAAATATTTTTATATATATATTTTTTTATAAGAGCTAATAATAGCACCAGTCGAATAATATTAAATTTAGATATAAACCGATTCAATATTATATGTTTATGATAAATTTCTTTGAACCCACAGTTTGTGACTCTACCCTGACGAATGTATTATTTGCCCTCGTGTCGTGTGCAAATAATAAATCGCATACAAGTAAAAATAGTTTTATGTAATTTGGCAGACAATCAAGAAACCGCACATTTTTTTATTCTGATAAATATTTAAAACAATACCACCATTATAATAATGCTCGTTTCGTCGGTAAAAAAAATACATATATAAATAGGCGTGAACTAGAAAATTCAATGGCAGACTAATGTTTGACACCGTTTTGAATGGAAATTAAAATACGTATTTTTACATTGGGGTATTTATCTTGGATGGAGATGAAAGTAACCTACTTGATTTTAATATTTGATTTATGGAGGCGAATTTTTTTAAGCATACACTTTGCTTATTTAGTTGCATTAATGCGTTATTGTTCTTTTTACTATGGCCTTGGCACATTATCAAATTTATTATTACTAAGCAGGTATATTTCTTTAAAATCTCTTTTTACATTTCCTTAATAATAATAGTATTAATAAATATTTAATTAAAGTTTATTAATTGATATATGATCTACAAGTATTAACAAATATAAAATTACATTTTATTAAGTTACATATAATCTAATAATATTAATAAACCTTTAAATACTTTCTAATCTAATTACTGGTTGAGATGTTACTTTCATGATTCTTCTCGAATATTTAAATATAACACTTTCTCTATTGAAACACGCGGTTTAGGAGATAAATCAGAATTTTTAGTTAAGCTATGGAGTATAAAACAATGTAAGATAATATAAAAAGATACAAGATACATATTTTATTTACAACCACGTAGGTTTCTTTAAGAGATCCTGATTTAAATGATTATTGTTACAAGTTGGGGGAAAATAAATTTCAACGCACAATTTGGCACGGATTTATATAAACTCCTATTAGGTTATTATCCTATAAATTTGTACGGCTACATTTTATTAACTGTAATCCGTTATTTTTGCTGCAGTATATCTGACCATGTGAATGTAAACTGTATACAATGCCTGTTATCCCTTGAATGTTTTCCAAGACGTAAATAACCGAGTCCACTGGCTGTGCTGTGGTTTTTTATTAGTTCTGTTTGTATTATTTTATTCACGTATCCATTTAATTACAATCTTGTACAATTAATAATCGAAAGCACCCACCTAATGAATACTAATTTTTTACTTATCTATAATTTTTCAAATATGAAATCCCTGTTGTTATTAATGCAATTGAAATTTAAATACATGGTTTAAATAAAAAATTATGTAGTAATATAAACAGTTACAGATAATTTTGTATACCCCTTGATTTTCAAGAGTGATAACGTTCATTGGGGAATTTAGAAATTGTTCGATATTACGCGAGGTGATACAAATTATTTTGGTTTATGTCATTTAGTATTTTACAGATTCTGTCATTTGTACCTCATTTGTACATATGTTCTTGGGGCGGATCAGTGTATTTGATGTTCGATTTTTGTTTGAGTAAGTATATTAGTGCATCCGGAAGGAAACCGTTTTGTACAAAAATTGTCTCGAGGGTGGTAAGTTCATCATTCAGGCTGAATTTGCTTGTTGGTCGTTGGAAGCGGGTAAAACGAGTTTTTGCACAAACAAAGTTGAGTAGGGTGATGATGTGAAGCGGCATTTAAGTATTTGTTTCAATGAGTTACTTTTCTATATACGATGTGGCCGAGAGTTCTTATGGATCGAGAGGTATGTCGAGGAATGGCAATCGGTTGTTCTGTTCTAATTTCATATGAGTTTAATTTTAGGATGGATATTGTTTAAGTGCTCGAGGAAATGATTCAGCTTGTCTTTAGCATGGGGCCAAATGACGAAGGTGTCATCAACATAACGCAGCCATATGTACAGAGCATAAGGGACTGAATCTAGTACGATATTCTCGAAATCCTCCATAAAAAGTTTTGAATGCAGGCCATTTACCTAATCTGCATATACATTTAAACTTCAACTAAAATATTCCTTAAAATTCTTTATTATTCGTTTTATTTTATTTTTGAAATTATCCGAGCAGCAGAAGTTTATATGAGTAAAACACAGTTTGGCACTTTTTTCACTTATTATATATAAGTGAAAAAGTAAGAGCCAAAGTGTGTATTACTCATATCAACATTTTCACGTACTCAAACAACCGAATTAAGAATTTTATATATTCTTCAATTCTTTTCAATAGGTGTTAAATCAAAAATATACCCAATTTAGTATTATATACACCAGAAATTAAATAACCTAATAATTAATTACAAAGGGTAGTATACTATACTAATTGTCATATTAAACTTTAAATTTTTACAATTTTTTTAATGATCCAACTGTAATTAAATTTCCATAGATTATTTCCTTGGACTATGTTAAACTCAAGCTATAATCTACCCTAAAGCCATTAAAATTTGTAAATAATTAAAAAAATTAATAATCACTTACATTAAGAAATAATGGCAGAGAAACTGAAGGAGGTTAAATAGGGAGCAGTGGGGTCAATGAAAGAGTTGGAAGAAACCATAATGAGTTATGGAGGAGGAGGAACGGAGGGAAGAAAGAGCGAGTGGTTTGATGAAGAATGCAGAAAAAGGCGTAGTGGAGGATGATGAGGAATGAGTACAGAGGCGAAAGCAGTGAGGAGAGAAGGTTATGGGAAGCGAAAAGAAGGTATATAGGGTGTGCGAGAAGAAAAAAAGAGGGTGGGGGAGCTAAGATCATGTAAAGGAGAGGCAGAAATGTGAGAGATGTTAAAGAGCGGGGGAAGAAATGGGCAGGTGGAGGTCGACTTGAAGAAGTGGACAGAGAACTGTAAGAAAGAGAGCGGCAATCCGGGAGGGGAAAATAGGAGAAGTGGTAGTATTCTCAGAGGAGGAAGCGCAGATAGCGTTTGAGCAGCTGAAGAGAGGAAAAGCGCCGGGGCCTAAAGGATTAAAGACGGAGATGTGAAAAGAAAAGGTTCAGAATTTTTTAAAAACATTATATGGAGAGCGGAGGAGGAGATACCTGAGCCATGGAAAGTAGGGGCAATATGCCCGAGACAGAAAGAGAGCCAAAAACTATAGAGGAGTGACAATAATGAACATAAAGTATAAGATAGTGCTGATGATGGTAAAGAACAGGCTGGAGGAGGGGGCGGAAGAGATATATCTGGTGCCAGATGTGCAGGGAGGCTTTAGGAAGGGAAGAGGAACGAGAGAGCAGATCTTAACTCTGGCTAAGATCATAGAACATGTGATGGTTGAAAGAGGGAGCGTGTATGGGGTGTTTTTAGATTTGAGCGTATGATTCTGTACCAAGGGAGAGATTGATAGAGTGTCTGAGAAGGAGAGGGGTGAGTAAGGGAATGGTGGAGTTTATAAGGCGTGGCAAAAGTGGGGGTAAGTTATCAGGGAGGTTCAGGTCATGTAAAGAGGTGAGACAGAACTGCCCATTAAGCCCGTGTCTCTTCTTATATATACTGGAGAATTGAGTGAAGTAGTAAGAAAAGGGCAGGTTGGAGGGGCAGTGATTGGGCGGAGTAAAGTTTGGATGCTGGCATATACAGATGACATGGTGTTAATAGCTAGGAAATGAGGGAGTTAAGAGATGTTAGAGAGAAGGATAAAGGAGCTGGAATTGAAGGGAGAGTTGATCGAGAGGGTGAAAGCGTTCAATTATCTACGGTTTATGTTTAAGAGTATGGGTGGCTACGAGAAGCATGTTAAGTGGGTACAAGAAAATACGAGAAAAGCGTAGGAGGTGGGAGATAGACGGCAATGGGAGAGTTTCATGTGATCTTTGGGTTGCGTGCGTGTGACCGATATTGATGTATGGGGCGGAGGTATGGGATATCATTAGGTATGCAAGGGTGGAGAGAGAGCAATGGTGTTCCCTGAAGCAGCTGTTAGGGGGAGAGCCTTCCGAATACGTTTGGCTTCAGGAAATGAATGATGAGAGTATGTGGACTGAAACCATAAGGAAAGTAGCCGCGTATGAAGCGAAACTAGGGGATTAGACGAGGGGAGAATGGCGAAAGAGGTATGGAAGAGAGGCATGGGTGGTTGGAGAGTGAAGTAGAGGAGAATTTATCCCCCTGTCAGAGGGGATCATGAAGAAGTAGCTAGAGTAAGGGGTGAATGTGGCGGAATTAGTGCACAAAAAGGCGAAAGAGGTGGAGAGGCAGGAGAGACAAAGTTGTTTGGAGAAGAGTGCGTACAATGAGGAGTATAGGGAGTGACAGGTACATGGGAGAAGGCTAAGGTACCTGAAGGATAACCGCTTCAGAAGAGAGGAATTTGATTTATGTTTTGTATATTGTTGAATGCCAAATAAAGGTTTATATTGTATTAAATTGTAATTAAAGTATTATCACTTTCTTCACAAATTGTTTTTATTGACTAGGTGTACATTTCGGAACACAAAGTGTTCTTTATCAATACTTAAAATGACATTGAAAAAAATACATTAAATACAAAAGTCAAAAAAATTGGGCGACTTAATTATTATGATTAATTATAAGTTATAATACTTTAATTACAATTTACTACATAATAATCTTCACGTAACTTAACAAATATATTTTTATATTGTATTGTATTAAGAAATACGCCTAAATGCAATATTGTATACAGGGTGTTCCGTTAATGTGGGGGAAATGGCTGGACCATAGATTTCTTGGGCCAAAATATGATGATTTAATACAACTTATCTATATCCAAAAATTTACGGTTATGCCGGAATTTGTCTTCAAAGATTCAAAAATTTTTATTTCTTTTGCTTATAACAATTGAACGCTATATTCGATTTGAGTGAAATTTGTTAATAATAACTACCATAATATAATATATGTAGGATAGATACATATTTATTTCAAGTTCACTTAAAATACTGCTTTGAATTCTTTAATAGTGATTCGGTAATTTACCTAATGATTATTTTTAAAATTAAAAATATAACCATAAGAATGATTGCGACCGTTACTACGTGGTAATTAAACTAATACACTTACTATGCATGTATTTATATAAATATTACATAATTTTTAGTGGTAAAAACATAATAAGTGTGTTAGTTTAGTGCTTAAAAATGTAAAAGTAACAAGAGTAAAAATCTGTGTGTAAGGTAGATGTGTAGCTTCTAGCTTACCCCCAATCTATAAAACATACTTTTTAGATTTAATTAAAAAAATATTAGGATTAGGATGAATTAATTTTGAGATATTGAAATACGTGTCTGCAGATTTTTATAAACTTGATGTTAGATTATTTACTTTTGCTAGTTTAATATAATTAAATCAGCTTAAATTAATTGCTTTTTAATACTTTTTTACACCATGTTCTGATTTTAATCTGTATAAACAGCGGCAAAATTGTAAATTCGTAAAAAATCATTAAAACAATGAATTGATAAGTCCATCCATTTTGAAACACAAAACCACTGTTATTATTAATGTAATTAAAAAGTAGGGAGGGTGTATGTCTACTATCACATTCTCCAGTACACCTAAAATAATAAAAACAATTATTTAATAATATTAATATAAGTATTTTTATACGTAATAAGTAAAATTTTATTTCTTCCAACAAATCATCAGGTTTTTCAATAAATGTTGGCGTGGACTTAACTGAGAGTAGCTTAAAGGAATATATACCTGTATAACACTCTCCAGTTTATCTAATGCAATAGACAATTTTCTAGAAGAATATGAACAAATTTGAGTTTTTACGTAATGAGTAAAATTTTATTTTTACTAGTAAATATATAATTTAAGGGCAGAAAGACCGAAGGTCGATAGCCCAAATGGGCGGACTAACCCTTATTTTGAATTATAATGTATTCGTTCTAAATGTATTTTTGTTTGTCCAAATAAAGATGCTGTTCTCTCTCTACATAATTAAAATAAAATCTTAGTTTATTTTTTTTTTTACTAAATAGAGGGTGAAGGGAGTGTTTTAGAGAGTATCAGTGATAGAATTTATAAGGCATGTGTAGGGTGGATGGGTAGCTTTAAAATACCCTTTATTCTAAGAAATAAACAGCAAACTTTAAAATAAAAAATAAAAATAAAATTATATTCAATTATATTAAGGAAGATACTTCAATAATTGCAGTAGGTTTATTTTTCCTTTTTATTGTCCAATTATTTTTTATTTTCCAACTGAAATTAATATTTACTAATGTTTATTGAACCACTTTAAACTTATTTTTAGAACATACTCAAGAAATAAACTAAATTAATTAATAACAATATTTCTTGAATAATTTTCTCAGAATTGATAAACACTTGGTTTGTTGGATTTTATATATTTTATCATCTGCCTGATGAAGCCACTGTGTGGCGAAACAATTGTCGCAGTGCATCGACATTAAATTGTGTAAATTCTCAAAACTTATCAAGAGTGATAAACCTGCCGGTTACTTTAATAATCACTCTTGATAATGCTTTAACAATCCAAACTAGTCAGGTAAATATAAAAAATCAGGGAAATAAACCAAGTTTTTATCAACTATTTACCTATTATAACAGTAAAAATTCCATTTTTAATTGTTAAACATAACAAGCTTAATTAAAATTCATGCTTTGAGAAAAATAAGACGAATTCGAAAAGATAATGCTCTAATCTTCATAATAGAAACCTTCTCTTATAGCAGTATGCAAGGGTAGAAAGACATTTTATTATTAATTCAAGTCTTTCGACGTACAATTAAAATTGTTGTAGGAATTTATTGTCATATATGAATTTTCGATTTTATTATGCGAGTACAGTGGATACATAAAAATTACTATCTATTAAATGAAGAAATATGCTTAAAAGAAACTGATGAATAATCAATTGTGTTGGCTGTTAATTGCTTAAAGTTCATTTTATATATAACAGTTAGGTTTTATACATGAGACTTTTAAATAGTCTTTGTTTTAGTTATAAAACAGTTGTACATTAAGTTTCTAAAATTTTGATTTTAAAATTTCTCGAATAATTTATAAATTGAAGACAGGGAATATTACAATTCCAGGAAGGAATATATAAACGCAGGGTATTCTTTAAGTACCCTTTGATTGAAAATAACACTACAGTTTATTCCTTATTTCACTTGTTTATTAACTGTACATTTCGTTCAATTTTCAAAAGGTGAACATTATCAATAACAAACTGTTAGTCTTACGTAAACTTGTACCTTCCGATTAGTAAATCATTCCTTCTAGCATAATTAAAGTACAGAATTACAAACAAAATTAGATTCATAAATAAATAATTGTAAATACCTTTTTATATATCACACACTTTTTATTTTTATTCGTCACTATAGTTTCGTCAGTTTCAAGTATAGTTTTACTTAAAATAATAAATGCTTACTAAACAAAAAACGTTTACTTTGTTAATATCACACTTTATTTTTAAGTGACTCGAGTTTCGATCATTAACTGATCATTATCAAACTTTTGATATTAACAAAGTAAACGTTTTTGTTTAATTTTCCAAAATGTATCACGAAGTTAACGCCTCAACCATTAATCAATAAATGATTACATTTTATAAATTAATTGATTAATTTAAACATACATTGGTTCTTTGGATCACTGTAAACTCATTTGTGGCCTCTAATCTATCTTTCAATCAATATAACATACGCTAGAGAATTAAACATTGCATTTGTAAAATATGTTTAAAATATCTTCAAATCTGTAAATAATATAATTTTGGTTGTAGAAAATTTTCACTTGTGTATGTGCATTTATTTCATAAAATAAATAATCAAATTTAGAACTCATTTAAGAAGCAGTTGGAGAGTTGTTGATGCTTAATATAAGATGCAGATTTGCGTATATTCCTAATAAATAAGCAAAATTATTCAACGCCATGTGCACATCAATAGCATTAATTTTCTTAGTATTTTCAATCGTTGGGAAAGGTTTGAAGTTAAATTAGCGTCATGTGGTCTATGCATCAACATCACTTCTATATATACATTACTCATTATTTTAAATAGGTCATATATTTTAATAATGCGTAAAATAGTAAAACGTCCAACAATAATAGCAAGCAATAATATTTACGTACTATTTATAGTTACGATGTTGTGATATTATTCCTTTTCTGATTTTGAAATCGATTCCAAATATAACTTTTATATTTAAAAACAAGATTTTCATTATTTAAAATTTAATAATATTGATTAGATTAAGCTATTAGGCTGCTATATTATTTAAAATTGTATATTAAATCTACATTCAGTAAATGTGAAAAATAATATGAGCTAGACGAAGAGTTACGTGTTGAATTCAAATGCACAGTTATATTGATTTTTAATATTTTTTAATGAAGAAGACACGATTTCTTTGTTTTCACCACTGTGTAATATTATTTAAAAATGGGTGGTAAAACAAAGAAATCATGTTTCCTTTATCATTATATTCACGATGTACCACAAAGTAAACGCCTCTACACTTTGCTTCAAATACATTTATGAACCTATATACATATTACATCTTTATTGACAAATATGTACAGTACAATTTAACATTTAAATAATAATAAATAATTGATGAAGCGTTAGTGTGTTAATCTGTCAAAAGGCTATCGACCAGAGGTCTTTCTGCCTTGATTTGTCCAGTTATATGACGTCAGTCTTTAATGAGTAGATGCATGAAATAATGAAATGAAATCAAAAATGGTAGAATGCGGGCTTTTAAATTTAGGTATTAGATTTGGGTTTCTATTTATGAACCTATTTTTACGTTTTGTGTATTTTTTACTTGACATGTTACTTAAAAGTAATAATTTTTTTTTATCTGGGCTCAAAGTGCCACTTTATTTTGCATAAATATTATTAATTTAACGAAATGCTCATCTCAACGAATACATGTAATTCAGTTAAGAAATTAATTTCTCATACTTCCTAAATTCTTAATATACAACTTTGGCAGTGTTCTACTGAAGGCATAGTAAATAGTATATAAAAGTGTTAGCGGTATTAGAGCATGTAGGAAACGTCCTTCGTGGATATTAGAGAATGCCAACAGTCAATGAATTAAAATACAAAAACAGTCTACACGACCATGTAAACATGTAAAGTGTAATACTCTTGGAAAATAGTCAAGCAAGTAGGATTGATATTTTTTTAAATGGTATTTTATGTAGATAATTCAATGGATTATTTAAATAAACGATATAACATCTGAATTAAGTTTATTTATCATTGAAATTAAATAATAATTTAGTAGATTTTTGTTTGTATATACTTTTATTCAAAACTTAAAATTGATGTCCTTTGACATAATTCCGACAATAATTGTATACAATAATATTTTTATTATTATATAAAAATGTTATTTACAACTTGTTTAATTGATCAATTTTTATATATTTAAATCACATTTTGAAAAATTTTCAAAATACAACACAATTATTTAACAAACAAACTTAAAACATATTGTAAACGATACTGGAGTTCTAAAGTTTGAGCTTCAATTCAATACATTGTTGTCATTATTATCTAAATACATTAAAATAAATTGAAGATTTACTTAAAAAAGTGTTATTTTTAAATGTGATTAATTGAAAACATAGATTATTAAGTATGATTTATTATTAACGTTAGTAGATTATGAAAAAAAATGTAATGTTACATGAATATTATTGATGCTGTTAGCATTGATATTCTTATGTGTGTGCGTGCATACGAAAATACTTTACTGGCGTTAAATCAAGACGCGTTAGTCTCACGGACATTAGATAATATTCGCATTCCGTTTTCCGGCTAACGAGAATCGCATTCGCGGAATTTTCTGCATCCGGGCCGCCTGAAATAACCCCAGTAAGTCCGAAAGTTGTTCGCATTTTTTTTTATTTGGGTGGTACCTTGAAACGTCGGGGAATGTTTGACTGCCTGTCCGTAAGTACAATCCAGAATCGCCCGAACTTTATCAAATAACATCATCCAGCACTTGTATTACGGCGGCTTGTGAATGCGAGACTAATCTACAAATTACATCCAGAGCATCGTTGCGGTTACTATTCTAGTTACTATTCCGTGTGCCCCACTTATAATTGTCCAGTGGTATCAAAACGACGGCGCCTCGCTATATTTATACCTGTTCGTCGAATCGGGACCGGTCGGCGGGGCGTCGCGACGCTCACAGCACGTACCCATTCATTGCGTCAACATTACGCCGATTAGGTTTTTTTTCAATGGTGTAAAGTCTATAAACTATGCGAATGCCATGAGTTCGTGTATATTGGCACGTAAGCTGATGACTAATCTCTTCCAAGTGTAATTCGATTCGCATCAAATTTATATTTATTGGCAGTTTAACTAGTTTTAGAAGATATACTGCTTTAGGAATTGTATACCAGAGACATTAGCTTTCTATCTATGAAATACAAAGGGAATTCTAGTAAAACGACGAGATTTGAAGTTTGTAGTTATATAAAAAAGGTAAAGCTGAAAGACCCACGGTAGATAGCCATGAAGAAAAAGAAGAAGATGAAGAATCATAAAAATTGTTATAATTATATGTAACTACTATCTTCAATAAAGATGTTCTCTCTCTAAAAAAAGTTGAAACTGTTTTGAAGAAACTCTTAATTTCTTCAATTCATTATTTTTCTTCACCGCCTTAGCGTTTCCTGCTTATAAATTAATAAATTATTGGGACTACATACATTACAAATGAAATATATAAATAATTTTCACGGATTCTCAATGATCTTTTTTCTATAGACGGGTGATTTCAAAGTTTTTTAAGTTTCTTCTGAAAAATAAGTAATCGATTTCGCGTGATATTCTTAAATTATTTCTGTTTACAAAAAACTAATCGTAATACATAAGTTAGATTATTGATCTATCATCTTCTTCTTCATCTATTTTAAACCCTAGAAATTCTAATGTGTTAATTAAATATACGGCAAAAATTCAAGAGGTCATTCATTAGGCTATTCTAAAAATATTTTTTTCTGACGATTTTCGAAAATCCTTTGATTCGAAGATACAAGTCGAACAAAATTTTTGATATTTTAAAATTATTAATGCAGTCAAAATAAAGCTATGGTCGTACGCCATATGGTTTACTAAGTACAAAATATATTTTAAAATGCGTTGTTATCATTTAACAAAATTCTAATTACGAAGAGCGGCATTTATCTACAAACAGCAATCAAGTGCAGACAACGAAAAACATACAGTTCATTTGAATACGTCTCATGATTGATCATCTAGTATCTATTGAATTTGATGAGACTGATTGATGTTGTTGTTCCATGTTTATTTTCTGTCTTTAAAAGGTAAAATTTTGTTAGAAAAGCTCTTTATTATAAATTGCTATACCAAAGCCGAGATGAGCGATATGCATTTAATTTAGGACTTGCTGATTGCAATTTATTATAATAATTAGAAGGTTGTATATTGAACAAAAAATTCCTATCCCCTCTGATAGAAAAACTCTCCAAAATATTCATCAACGACTTTATGAAATAAGCACATTGAAACGAAAAGAAGTCCCAGGAAAGCCAATGACAGTATGGATGGCAGAAGAAGAAGAGAGATGATAGTGGAAGATACAGGTACTTTTACTAAAAAAATTGCAAATACTGTAGATATAAGTGATGGGATTGTTCGAAAAAGACCACTTGTTGTACCTCTATAACATACGACGCTTTCAGGCACTTCTTCCTGTTGATGTTTCTCTATTTAGCATATATTGTTTCAAATTCCTTAACTAATGTCGATGATTCTTTTATTAAATGAAGCAAATCTTTTAAGAGATGTCAAAAGGAATTTTCATTCTTTTAAGAAATGCCAAAAGGAATTTTCATAATATCCATATATGGGCTGAAAAATATCCACATGAGATACTTAATGATTGTTTTGAACAATCAGTTCCTGTTGAATTTTTGGGTTAGAATTGCAGATGACTGCCTAATTGAACTGGTATTTCTATTGGCGAAGTATATCCAATTTTTTTCTAGAAGATGACAACAAGAAATATTATGTGGTTTATCCATGATGATGCACGAGCACATTTTTGTGAGGTTGTTCGTATGTTTTAAAAAGTGCCATATGGAAATCGCTAGATTGGTTAAATTATGGAGTTACCTAAGGGCATTTATTTACACCACTTCAGTGGAAAATGTGGAAAACTTTCGAAATTGGATAATTGCTGATTGTGTAACAGAATAAGAATTGACCCATGTGTTTTTGAAAGAGATCTACAGTAAATGAGGAGAAGATTGGATCTCTTAATTAAAACTACATTAAGAAGATTGGATTATTGCATCCTTGCTGAATGTAGTTATTTTCAACATTTCTTGTAGATTAACCAATCTTACATGTAATTTTTGGCAATGAAATGTTATTGACGAAAATTTAGTTCGCTCGATATCTTCGAAATAAAGTAATAAAAAAACTGAATATTCCTAGAAATACCAGCTACGTTTAATGAACAACATGAATAATCTTCCTTGTTATTATCCATAATTAAGGCATTAACAATTTTAGTCAAAAAGTTTTTTATTAAAGCAAATATTTGGATTACTAGATAATCCAATGGAATTTCAAAGTATAACTCAGTTTAGTATTTTTTGGATTCATTTACTAGATATGGTCTTCAACTCGTTAACAATACTGCATGTCCAGTAAGCCAGTATAACTAATATAACTACAAAAAACAAAAACATTTGCTATTACAGATTTTTTGCTAGTAAATTTTGACTTGTTGTTCTTGAGTTGCTTTTATAGAAAAGCTCTACAGTTATCATCTATCTTAGATACGCTCTACATCTACTAGGTCTAAATGATTATTCTCACCATCAAATGAGCATCCAGCAAATCGCTGACACCTCTAACATGTCCACATTTGCGGTACATAAACATAAACAGAAATGAAATTGCAAATTTAGAAGCCGCATACAAACTTTTGATCTCACTTATAATCTGTAAAAAAGTTAAAAAAAAAACAACTTATTTTACAAAATTGAGTGAACTTGAATTACAAGGGGTTTTCAACGATTTATAAGAATATATTCTATTATATCATATACTTGTTTCTCATTAATCACTTGGTGAAACATTATGGTATAAAAGAGATTATTGTGAAAATATGATGCCAGCATCTGTGGCTTGAATAAAAATTTTCATTTGTAAAGGAGGAAATAAAAATTTATAAAATGAAATTCATATACTATACTTGTTTAGTTGAAATTTACAATTAGATTAGAAAAAAAAGGGTGTATTTTCATCCACCAGTTTCATAGGGAAAATAATGAAGGGAAAATCTTGTTATTACCAGATTCAAAAACATAAGTCTTATGAAACTTACACCTAAAGTAGTTTCGGTATGCATTCAAATTAGACACGATAGAAAGTAAACTTTGCTACGAAATCTTTTAAACGTTTTTATGTGTCTAGAAAAACGTTTTATTTCATTGTTATTGAAGCCAAACTGAAACGGTTTGTAAATATTATTAAATTACGGTTAGAATTATCAAAGCTTGGTACATGGATTCAGAACTTCGACATCTGCCTGGACTTATCAGACCAAAGTAGCAAATAGATGTGGTAAGCATATCACAGGGGGTAGATTTATAAATAAGAGACTCGTGATGTATATGTTTCATCAAGAATGTAGCAGCGGAAGTGTTAATTTTGTGGTAAGAAAATGTCTAAGAAGATAAATGCTAACGTTCAACAAATGTTCAACAAAGTTTCAAAATTAAGTTGGGCTCTAGTTTGAATATACCAAACACAGCATTTAAAAGCTTTAGTGATAGATGTACCTATCATTTATTCTATAATAAATACGTAAGCTGACGTATTATGTCTTAGTACAAGAGAAAAAATAATTTTAAAATTCGTTAAAAGTAACTTGTCTAAAGAGTTTCTTCACTTTTTCAAGTATGGTAATTGTATTTAAGTGTTTAAATCACGTTTTTTATCATCTTCATATAACTCACTCAATCCAAATATTTAGAAGAAATTATATATATGAAGTTAGTTTTTCCATGTACAGCGTACTGAAGAGAGCGAAAGTTCGAAACACGTGTCTGCAAATGATTATAAACTTGAATGCTAGATTTTTTAATTGCCTTTGCTAATTTAATTTAATGAAATCAGTTTAAATTAAATTTTGTTCATAATTTTTCATGGTATAGTCATGTCTAAACAACCTAAAATACTATTATTAGTTTATTCAACAAAAATAATTTCATTAAAATTAGCGTTGTTTTGATAGCCTTGCTATTTTGTAACACGCAAATTAATTTTGTTTTATTCAATGTCTGTCGAGGTACTAGCCAGAGAAGTAGTTGTTTCAAATTGATTTGTTTTGTAGTCTTAGTAAGACTCATTGTTGTAGATTCACGAAATGTTTTGTGATTTTAATACATTTTATTAAATATTTTATTTATACCCACAGTGTGGTTTCGTACCTTTTCATTTGAACACCCCTATTAATTTGCTGAGCGGAGCTCACATCCCATCAAGAGGTTACAAGAATGCACGACACCTTTATAGGAAACTCCACTGCTATCCAAAAGATGTTTAAGCATATTATCCAATAGTTCAAGTGGAACCAACTGAAGCCGAGTCCAATATGATTGATTTGATTTCCAAATATCAACAACACCAAGAAGCCACAACTGATGACGATGCTGAGTTTAGTGGACCTGCCATACTATAGTCAAGACTTAGCTCCTTCAAATTACCATGTGTTTACAAAACTGAAGAATTTTTGGGCAGGAAATAGTAATATTTCCTCTCGGTAGAGGATTATAAAGCTGGGATACAAAAACTAATCACACATTACGAAAATTGCTTAAGGTAAGTTCTTTACAAATATCATACGAAGAATACAAGGAGAAATTAGAAACATTGCGAGGAAGGAAACGGAAAAAGGCACAGAGCAAAGGTTGGTTACAAAAAAATTATACTAAATAGAAATGAACGTCTGGAATCACAAAGAAAATGGACTAATAGAGAATGGAAATGAAATAAAAGAGAGAAGAGGCTGGTACCCAATCAACAAACGCACCTTGCAAAACACTATTAATGAAACATACGGATAAGAAAACGATGAATCCCAAGCATATGAAGGAAATAAACAAAATAAGGTAAATAACGATAAATCATAGGATAGAAGCTATAGAATGTGGAAATAGAAACATGGAATGTGAGGGCAATAAATGGAAAAGAAAAGGAACTCGAAGGAGAATTTCAAGAGATGGGTCTGGAAATCCTAGCAATAACGGAGACAAAGAAAAAAAGGCAATGGAATGATTAAATTAGACAACGGGCGCATAAGGATCTTTAGTTAGGTAGAAGAAGGAAATAGAGCAGCAGCAGGAGTCATAAATCCTTAGAGCACCAAAAATGCAATTGGGAAGCAAAATCAGTACGAATACTAAAAATTTAAAAACGAGAGAAGGCAAAAAAACAAGAACAAAATAAAAACAATAATCATAGCATATGGACCCAACGAAGAGGAAAAAGGAGAAGATAAAGATGAATTTTGGAAAGAGTTAGACCTAGTAACCGAATATATGTCCCTAGACATTTTAATGCAAGAGTAGGAACTAAAGACAAGGAGTATGATAAAGCACTAGGACAATATGAAGAAAGCACTAGAAACAACAATAGAAAACGGATTACTGCATAATGAACAACCTTATAATAACGAACACATTTTTTCAACACAAGAACATACACAAATATACAAGAGAAGTGAGTAGTAGAAAAGAAAAGTCTTATTATTAAATTATCGACTATGTAATAGGAAGGAAGTACTAGATACAAAAGTAATGAGGGGTCCGGAAATAGGAAGCGACCACTACATAGTTATAAGCAGAATTAGAGAGAAAACAGAAAGGAAACAAACAAGACAAACAACAGAACGAAACATAGAGGTGAACACAAAAATAAGAACGTACAAACTAGAAGACAGAGAAACAGCCGAAAATATAGAGGGGCATTCGAAAAAAGTAGTGAAATAATTGAGAATGAACTAAAAAATTAAAATTTAGAACAAATGTAAGTAAGCAACTCTAGAAGCCTCAGCAAAAGTTTGTGAAATAAACAGGGAAATCAAGAGAAATAAACAAACAGCATCAAAAATCAGTGCAGGATATGAGATCTGAGGTCGTAATTTAATCGATGGCAATCGCTGTTGCTTTATATTTTTTAAAAGGTTTTTTTATTGTATTAGGAATATTAAACACATTTTCTCTTTTTGTTCGAGCCCTTTCTTTGTTGTTTTTCAGTGTAGTCACTATTCCGTTAAGAAGTTCTTTCTGCTATGTATTGTTATGTAGTTTTTCATCACTTAAATGTACTCTATATCTTATGAATCTCTGCTCTGAAACACTTCTATATATTTTTTGTTACTACCACGTACGTAATCCTTCAATCTAGCCACACTTTACTCTTCTGAACTTCAGGAATATTTTATATCAGGCTTCATCATTTTTACATAGGTGATCTTTTTACATGCATTACAAATACTTGCTCCCTCAAATTATTATATTTATTCACCTAATTCTTACATTCGTCGTTTGCTTCTTCATAGAACACATACTTTGTTACTTCTCGTCCATACACATCTTTCTTCTTCTTTTTGATTTCATGACAATCAAATATTTACTTCTGTGGTACTATTTTAAGTTAATACTGTAGATTTTACTATACTTCCTTATCTTACTTGTAACTCAAATTCTTTTACTTTAAACATTTCTAGCATTTCCATTTCTATTACTAATTTATAACAGAAATCATATTGCTCCTATTATAGACCCCTGCGGTACTGTGGAGTATTATGTTTGGAAATGCACTTTTGAAATATACGGTAATAACATCTTGCAGAAATCAACATGTATATTTTAAGCCTACAGCTTTCTTAATATTATTACTTGTGCCACACAATCAAAAGTTTTAGTTAGATCAAGAAGGAAGATTAAAAACAAACAGTACAATTTATGATGAAATTCGTTGTTGATAAACTCATGTTATTGTTTATATAATAAGTACGGTTTTAGTAATTTTTCAAATTTCAAACTCAAAACATCGTTAATAAACTATAGAACGTTCTTCGAAGACTATTTGATGTAATAATAACACTTGAATTTATTAGCATTTCTTGTTTTTTTTTTCACTTGGTGTAACATTATGAAATAATAGGTAAAGAATTGATAAACTGATTTATTAGAAGTTAAAATATGATGAGGGCTTTTGTACATTAAACAATCACTTTTTAGTTCTTGTGGTGATACTGTTAGTTCTTCTTGTCGATTTATAAAACATTTTGAACTGATCTGTAAACATTAATATTGATCTAAAATTTAATTTAATTAATAATTTTTTATGTTTATTTGCAGATGTTTAATGTCTTCAAAACATCAAAGAATGTCTTAGATTTACTAGTATTGTCTGTCAATAAAGAACCCAGAAAGTATTGAAATTAAGAATAATATTTTATATTTATTATCTTCAGTATTATACAAGCAACATGACAGCGCAGTTAACAAGTCGACAGCGCTTATATATTCATATAAATAAACGGCATTGGTGATGATTTAAAGCGTAAAATAACCAAAGTGATTCGGAATAAAATAATGAATGGTGCCCGAAAATGAGCAATTAAAGACCTGACTTACTCATACATAAATTAAATAAGTAATACGGTCAACAAACCAGCAAGATCGCTTAATACGTAATTAATGGGCCCACTAAAACAATATATAAATAGCGTTATTTATAATTAAATACCATGAAGAACAGTGGGTACAAAGTGCGCCCGGCTAGAACGCCTTCCAAATATTTACCTGTGTACGAAAATACAATTTCAATGTGTACTTGGCAAGGCGCGATTTTCAGCAGACGACGTCTCTTAACCCATTTAAACGCGAATGCACATTTATCACGCCGTATGGAAACGTTGATAATTTTAAAAGATGAATGAGTCCTAGCGATTCCCGGCGCTTTCACCATTTTTCTTACTGCCGGAGAAGGATGACTTTTGAATGGGCGGCGGATGCTCCAACAAAAGTTTAAAAGCCATTGTGATATTATAATGAAAAAACTATTATGCATAAATAAAACACATCGTTTAAACAATTTCAAAGATTTAATGCCGAAACTGCGACATTATCAATTGAATATTATGCACAAATTTACAGATAGCAAAATTGATTAGTTAGAAATGGTTTTAATTTAAACATAAAGACTCATATATTTTCTCTTATTTTTAACTAAATTTTTTAAATTTATACAGCTTTTAGTATTTTTTTAATAAGACATTGTTCGACCACAAATAATTACATATGCTGACAAAAAATATTGTTATATATGTTGGTAATAAATATGTTAGCCTGTATGTAAATTATTATAATGGTTACTACGTAGTTATCCATTACATAGACTCTGAATAAAATATAGTAAATGTTATTATGTAAATTAATTATTTTTATACCGATAAATGTAGTATATATTTAATACGAAGAAGTTTTTCTTTACATTAAAATTCTTAGTCAGATTAAAAATAACATCGAATCGAACAGCATTGGAATTGGTAATGGCATTGAAAATATTTCGCAGTAAAAATATATTTTTACAACTCGCAGACTATTTCTCTATCTGTCTGTTACTCAATAATATTATTATATCCGCTGCGTATTTGCCAATGTTTATTTTTAATGTTGTTGGACGCTGGTTTATATTATTGTTGCGATCGCAATAAACTATATAACGTGCTGCGGAAAAAAGTCACATTAATTTAATGTATAGGCCTGTAAATATTCCCGCGTGCTTAATTTAATCTTTTCGAATGCGCAGTTTATTATTTTGCGGATCAGTACACGGGACAGACAAATAAAATTAGAGGATTCTCCGCGATTTGTGAGGTCCGTGATCTGAGGTGAAGGAATTTTGCAATTCGCGAGTTCTACGAACTTTAAATAATAATAGATGGGAATATGGGTTATTTCAATTGGTTTGACTCCCGTGAATTGCTCTTGAATTTGCATTAAATAATCAAAGTTAAATATTATTAAAAGGTATATTATTTGAGTAGAAAATTATAAAAAGATTTTAAGTGTAATTAATTATTTTTTCGATTTTTCATGTACACTACAAGCGTCAACCCGGCGCATCCACCAATAATGATAACGCCTTTCAGAAAAGTATTGTGAATAACATACCTGAAAATTAATTGATATTTAAATTAAATTACTATTTTTAAAGATAATTTATATGAAAGCATACAATAAATGTGACTCAGTATACCGTAGAAACTTTAAGGTGGGGTTATTTTAAAAAGATAGAAACCAAGCTGTTGAAGTTGTATTATTATACTATTTTATTAATAATATTAATTTGATTTTTCTTTAATTCAATATATAATTTGTTTCTTTATTTACAGTGGAAAAAAAACTACAAGAAAAATATCCAATTTAAAAAATATAATTAATTCAATGTTAAATTTTGGAGGCGTTTATTTGGTGGTACATCTTGAATGTAATAAGGAAGGAAACATGAATCGATTTTCCTTCTTCGTGATAAGCAATTTAATTCAAATATTATTTAAATATTAAGATACGAAAAATGATTATTTATTTATTGAGAAAATAGAGCTTATTTTATTATCTAAATTTCTTAATTTTTAATACAAGATTGTGGAAGCTTTAACTTCATAATAAAGTTTTTTTTTGAATAAATAATAATGATTTTTGTATATATATAAAATGGAAGTAGTGAAAATTCTTTACTAATAAAAATAGAAAAATTTCAAGAGAATACACGAATATTGTTAAAACATTTAATTGCGTATAATAAAGTTGAAATATAATGTCACAAAACTAAAAACGAGTAAGAGTATTTTAAAAGAAAACAAAAATATTTAGATATTATGTTAGTTAGGACCGTTACTATGAAGTAATCATGAATAAAATAATTAGTTTTTAGCACAATTATTGAAAAAAAAATTATTTAAAAATCTTAAAAGTGGTTCAAGTTATGATTAAATCTAAACCCAATGTGTATATATGAATAAATATGTGGATATGAAATATATAAACTTGTACATGATGTATTCTAACTTTTATTTAAGTATTTATATTTATTTTTTTTTATTAATCATTTGATGTAAGTAATATCTATAAATAGAATATATTTTTTGTAATTTTTCTGCTCATTATGGGCAAAAAGCTCGAAATTAGTCCTGAAAAATAAAATTAAAATTAAACCATACTAGGAAATACATCTTAGTTCTAATTTATACTAAAAATTAGTAATATAGTTAATTCTACTAAATATATATATGGTATATAAATATATAAACCAAATGTGTTTTTAAATTAATAAGGACTATAAATTCAAGAACTGATTTAATTTTTGAATAATTTGGAATTGTTTGTTTGTTGGAAATGTTTATATAAACGCTGTATATAAATTTTATTTCATAGTGTATTTTAATTATCTAATTATTATATAATATTAATTTTAATGAATAATAATTTAATACATCTGTTAGTTTTATATGTGTGTGTTATTATTATCACCCGCAATTATTATTAGCAAATCCTTAAAATTTACAAAGACACAAGTTTCAGAAGTAAAGAACGATATACACTTTCGCTGAAAAATCGGTTTAATGACGTCAATGTTCAAGTTAGAAATAGATGTCGTTTTTAAAATGGAATGCGTTTATTTATAAGTTAAATGCTTTACATGCGTGGGAGTTGTTTATAATAAATGTTAATTATATTTCTCTGTATAATGAAAATCTGTTCATCAATAGTTAATTTGTTATTTTAATTGTTCGTGAATGACATTTATAAATACGCTTCAGATTCTAACACTTTCCGGATTATTGGTTCATATAAATAGTAGTAGTAGTATTGCGATGGCTGGCCACGTAGTCCTTCGGCAGTGTTATTTGTGTATTTTATGTGTTTGTAAATGAGCGACCATTAATTATATTATTTTCTTATAATAGCAAATGGTAAAGGCATCCATCCGAGTGCAGACCTTGACGAACGATGGGGGTTAATTTCATTATGGCAAATATTCATGGTGTCAATATTTTATAATTTATTCAAGCATTTAAGCATTATAGTATGTGTTTTTTTTAGTAGCAATAATTAGTATACCTATCCGTGGCTTCTTCTTCTTAGTTATATTTAAGTCGCCACAATAAGCCCTTTGGGGTAAAGTATATGTCTTCATTATAATTTTATTTTTAGTTCTTTCTTTCCACCTCATATTCTTATTTGTTTGATTATAACACCTATAACGTTAAGTTCAATCAGCTTTTCACAATGTCACAGTCTACTAAATCTTCCAAGCCGAATAAATTCTCTAAGCATAATAAAAGATATGTGCTGATTGACGTGGAGTGAAAATTCTTGCGATACATGTAAAAAATTTGTTCACCCTGGCTGCATTAACAAACAGCAGTGTGCTAAATCACCACTACCAGTAAATGTGATAGGCCTTATTCTAAATGTTGACAACACAGATCATTAAATGTTTCTGACGACACAATTAGTGGACTTGTGTCCTTAATAAAGGATCTACAAGTTACTGTTAGTATCTATGGCCGATGAACTGAAAACCTTACGAGCTGAAAAAGCGTAAAAAAAAGTTATCGTCGATAATGAACCACTTGAAGAATGATAGGTATATTCAGGAAAACCATTGACCTCTTGAATAATACAATTAATCATTTGGAACAAAAAAATAATACACAAAATCATGATCAAATTATGTCATATATGATGCAGGCAAAATTCGAGAATCCAATATAATTTTATACAATGCCGAGGAATCAGATGATAATAAGACAGATATGGATACAATTAAATCAATCACCCGAAAATTTATATTCTTAAGATAATAAGACTGTAATGTAATCTTAGTGTATAAGCTGATGCAATTTAAATTTATTACTATTGTAACGTTTTTTATGTGTAACTTTTCTTTTTAGATATTTAGGTGTATAAACAATAGCATTCAGTCTAACATTATTATATTTTATAATATTTATCACGGTTTAAACCTAAAATTATTTAGTTCTTTTTATGATAAACATTTGTTAAAAATTGAATTTAAATTTAGATGTATAAAATAATAACAATGTCAAGTAATTCAAAATAATATGTAAGTTTTAGATATTGTTGATAGCAACAAGGACCGAAAATAGTGTTGTAAGTCACTGTAGTGCTATTTTAAGTACATCTGAACATTAGTGTAATAATAGACTCTATTATTTCAATGAAATTGATGTTTATTCCAACATACTGTACTAAAATGTAAACACGGAAATTAATATTTCTAATAATAATGCTTGCATTATAACAAGGACTTAATAATTATAATAAATTAAATACATAACAAATATAATTATTATTTAGTGCTATAATATGGTGATTTTTTTGGGTTTTAAATTTTGTCAATAATTTTTTCCCTAGTGCATGAAATAGATAAAAAAGAACAGAATGTATACCTTTTAAAAACATATTTCTCAATAATTTTCGTTGATGTATTTATAAAAACTCATTTACCAAGCATAATTTGCTATTATGCGTTTGAAAAATATAATACATCATCAAAAATTGGTAGTTAGTGTTATGTTTTAAATCAGATAAAAATAGTTTTCAAATTTTCGTAATACGTTCTTATTAAGGTAAGTAATAAAAACAAATTTTTTATAGGAAAATATCGGTCTTAAATTTATAAAATTAATCTTAAGTACAAATTAAATTTATTTCATGAGTTTTTTAAATAACCTTTTTATAACAAACTTGAAAAAGAATTAATAAAAATTCAACTACATATAAACCACACACATAATAAAATAAAAGCAACAAACAAAATAGTATGAGTCTGGAGTTAATGTCCGAAAACAAAAAACGTGATAGGGAAGAGACAGAAAGGAAAGAATTTAGCAGAAGCAAAAAAAGTGGTAAGATCATAGCAAAGAATCGAGAATAAAGATATGTCAGTAGACAAGAAAGACCATAGAAAAGGGAGGAACATATCGAAGAGATAAAGAGGATGTCACATAAAATATGGCTAAGTTAGAAGGGAACAATAGTGAAATTCAAGGACAAATTAGAAAAATGAGAGAATGTATGAAACAAATAGAAGAGAAATGAGGACAGGAGAAGAGAGAAGTATGCAAACGTATTGAAACTGGAAGAAGAACAGGTTGGTAAGGAGAAACATTGTTGTAAAGGGGATTAAAGTAGGGAAGGGAATGGAAAAGGAAAATGTTGAAGAGTTCAAACAAAAGCAATTAAACATTAGCGTTCAAATAGCTAGAGCTATAACCATTTAAAATAATATAGTCATTGCAGAGCTGAACAAACTTGTCGCTAAAATAGAAATAATGAAAAATAAGAGTATGATCCAAGATAAAAGAGTTTATATCAACAACGACTTTTTAACGGAAGAGCAGAAAATGCTAGCAGAAAGTTACGTATAGAAAGATAATAATTGATGGAGAAGAATACGTTTGGAATAAGAAATAAAAGGGAGTTACCAAAAGAGAAGTACAGCAATTTAAAAAAAAACCTAACAGGATCTTCGGCAGAAAATTTACAAGGAAAATGACAATGGTGTGGTAAAATGAATGGATAATAGATACACAAAATAGACAAAATAAAAATAAATATTAATTAATTGACCTGTGCAAACCACCTGATTAAAGAAAACCACCACCGTGACAACAACTTTAAAATCCGTCACATCTCCAATAAAGGAGGGGAACTAAATTTAATAGAAAATTTAGAAATAAATAAAAATCTTCAGTCAGGAAATTTGCTAAACGACCAACTGGACCTCTCCAACTTAAGCTGAAGAAAAACACTCCCTCCACCCTCATTTCTGAAATTTGTATATAATGTAAATAGGTTTTTAAAATACTTGTAATAGTAATCCATTATTTACTGGTAAAATATGTATTATATTTCTTCGCCTGAAGAAGCCACAGTGTAGCGAAACAATTGTAGTGAGCTAAAATATAAAAAGTTGTAAATCATAAATAGTTTGTTATTATTAGATTGAGTGAAATTAAAATGTAAAAAATTTAGAATCATCAAAGAACTGGCCTAATAGAAAAGAGAGAACAGATTACATAAGAAGAATTTGCAAAGGCAACTGACAAAGAAATGCCAAAAAAGTAAAAACTAATACAAAAGTACAATCGATTATAAATAATAAAGATGACAGAGAAAATCATGCACGATATAGCAAAGGGGGCATAGGAAAACACACACCGTGTCGAATAGGTACATAGGAAGCCTTAAAGGAAAAGAAGAAGAATTAGTGCAAAATCACAAAATTGAAGTATTAGGAATCACAAAAACAAAATAGAAAGGCAAAGAAATGAAAAGAATACATAAAGGGTACTGGATGTTTTGGTCAGAAGCAGAAGAAAAAGAAAGAGTGAAATGCCGAGTAGGATTAATAATCGATCCAAATAGAATAAAACATATTATAAAGGAAAATATATAAACGAAAGACTTCTGATAGTAGAAACAAATATTGAATTGGCGAGAAGAAAAATTGTAAAAGAGAAAATAAACAGCTATAAACTGAAAAAAACACAATATCGAGCCAAAAAAGAAAAAATATTAAATCAAAATTCAAAGAAATCAGAGAACCAAAATGAATTAAAGAAAAGTGGGAGACACTTAAAGACAATACACAAGAGGTAGACAAGGAAAGCTGTGGAATAACAAAAATCACGAATGAGGAGACAAAGAAGAGTGGTGGACGATAGAAATTAAAGACAAAAAAGATACATGGAATAATAAAAACGCGGTTAAATTCCTTTCTTTACTGTTGAAGAAGAAGGAACAGTGAAGAAAGGAATTTAACCGCGTTTTTATTATTAATATAATCTTCACAAAACTCAAAACACATACAAGATAAATGGAAAAAATATCTAAATATACAAAGGGAAGAAGACTACGAATAATACAAAATAAAAAGTAATGAAGTAAAGATAGAAGCCAAACAAGAATCGTGGATGAAATTTGGAAAGTAAATGACAAGTAATGACCGAAACAATCAAAAATTATTCTACGGAACACTAAAACAATGAGAATGGAGAAAGAATATAAAATGATGAATATAAAAGACAAAGAAGGTGACATAATAACAGAAGTGAGTAAATGAAA
This sequence comes from Ontholestes murinus, assembly GCA_963969525.1. Taxonomy (NCBI): domain Eukaryota; kingdom Metazoa; phylum Arthropoda; class Insecta; order Coleoptera; family Staphylinidae; genus Ontholestes; species Ontholestes murinus. The sequence goes on from OZ018396.1 coordinate 51,715,245, forward strand.
ATTATGGTGGGGACCGTTACAATGTGGTAGTTCATTTTAAAGAGTAAATAAAAATATTTTCGACGTTTTTATTCGACCTATTGCTAATTGGTCTTGTTGGAGTGTCTTAGTCCATAAAGACGAGGTGCTAGAGGATTTTTGCTTAGAATTTGTAATTTTTATAATTTGGAATAAGATTATATTAATAATAATACGTGTAATTTACAAAAATATACAATAAATATTGGACAATAAACTTTTAATTTGATTTTGATAGATTGTTGTTGAATCTTTTTTTTAATGGTTAGATTTTCGGCTGTAAATTTTATCTAAATAACTAAGATTCTCTAATATTACAATTAAGTTGGATTTGACGGTTTTAGTGGCAATAAGAAAGTTGATTAATAATTTTTATTTAATAGACCTAATTATTTTACTGCCAGTGGTTTTCCTGCCGATGTAGTTTTTAAGTGCTTTAAAACGTTGAAAATATTTTTATTTACTCTTTAGAAGTGAGAACTGAGAAAGATGGAGACAATATTTTAAAGTATTTATAAAAGCACAGGAAGAGACAATAGAAACACTAGAAAAAATAGCTGAACTATCAGAAAGAGATACAATACAAGAAAAATAAGTAATAAAGACCATACGAATGTTAAAGGCCGGAAGAGTGCATTGAAAAAACGATTTAACACATGAAAGAGATTGTAGAAACACTAACAAGCGTCCCAGAAAAGATACTAGCAAGGATAATGGAAAAAAGGATTAGATATAGGATTGAAGAAACTATAGAAGGTACGTAATGTGGTTTCAGAAGAAGAAGAAGCACCCAAGAACTAATACGATAAGGTAAATTAGTAATTAATATTACTTGGTTTGACCTGTTTCACAATTTTTATTTATTTAACTTCCCTTACTAGTAGTAAAACCAAGTGATATTAATTACTAATTTACATTATCGTTAAATTATGTTATTACAAGTGATGGATGAAGAAAATGTTCGCTTATCAAGACCTAATATTTACTATAAGACAAATCAGTAAAAAACTTTTAGAGAAAAGGAGATACATGCATGTTTTATAGACTTGGAAAAAGCGTTCGACCGAGTGAGAAGAGAAAACATTTGGAAAGTGTTAGAAAGTAGAGGAATACAAAAGGAAGATAGAAGTAGTAAAAGCTATGTACAAAAACAACGAAAAAATGAAGTTAGAACAACCAATGAAGAATCTAGAGAGTTCTTTACAAATATAGGAGAAAAACAAGGGTGTGTCGCATTGATATTAGACGAAACTATAAAAGAAGCTGAAAAGGAAATGAAGACTTTATATTTGACAAGATCAAAACAATTATAATATCTAGAGAAAATAAATTACACACAATAAAATTACACGGAAATCGAACAGGTAGAAAGTTACAAGTATATAGGAACAACAATAGGAAATAATGGGAAGATAGACAAAGAGAAAAATGATAAGCTGGGAAAAGGAGCCAAAATAACAGTATTGTTATCGAGTGACACAGCTTTTACATCTTTGTCATCCTTTTCAAGAATTTAAAAAAAATGCTGATATTGACGGTTTTATTTAATTCTCTCCTATAATATGATTTTTTTCAGATTTAGCGATGAATAATGGAATTTGATAACTAGCCTCAAGAATATGATTAAGAGTTGAAGTATGAGCAATAATTACAGAAATCTAACAATGGATTTAAATAGCTCGGAGCAAAAGGGTTAAACTCGTGTCGAGTTCATTTCCGAATTGCCCCTTACTGTTATTATTTGCTGATGGTATAGCAGTTTACAATATGGTAAACCTTTTTCTGTTTGTAAACCATAACTTTTAAATTATTTTTATTTAATTAATCATAATAATCGCCCAATTAGTCATTTAACTATTGATTAGGAACACTTCGTGTTTGAAATGTTCATTACAATTTACTATGTCGACCTCTGTTGGATTATGCACTAATCCTTTTCTTAAACCCTTATTTTTACGTTCTAAGAAACTTACAGGTAAGTGAACGATAAGCTTTCTGCATTCTTACCAAAATAAAGAAACCAAAAAATCTCTTACACAATCCCTCTAATACACTACTTTACCAAAAAACATAAGTAATCCCGATTAAAGTACGCCTTGTCAACCTTACTACAAAGTTTGCCTTGACCCTGATATCCAAGACATCCTGAAACACCTATCTTTATCACTTAATTGATCATAAAAACCTAAAGATCCCTCTCTAACAATCTTCCAATTTATAACATATTTTCATTATTCATCTTTATTTTCACGAGCATAACATAAGGGGAAACAAAGCACAGAACTAATAAAGCTAAGCCAAAAGACCGTGAGTCGACAGCAGTAATGTAACTACGCTATGTATTATAATTCTCACTGTGAACAATTAATAAATAAATAAAAAACCGTCATACATTAATAAATCAACTGTAAAAAAATAAATATAAAAATCTAATGTTTTGTTTTCTTAGATCGCTGTTAATGTCATTAGTGTATAGTGGTTATTCTATTTTTAAAGTTGGCGAAAATTTTTATTCCTCTATTGCCTATTGTCGTTGAGTGTGTGTAACATGAAGCTGCAATTGTGAAGAACTGCTGGTATTTACGGGCGCCTAACTAAAATAGTCTCGCGAAAGATCACATGGGATTGCCAAAAATACAATAACTTTCATAAGCCAAGGGGGAACCGAGAGACTGAGACTGGGGCCTGTCAACATATTTCAATTAAATAACTGTGAAAACTTGTAAACAAGCCAGTGACATATCAACGCAAATTCAATATCACATTGAATTACACTATTAAAAATTACAGGTAATAATCTGCAGGTGCGTATCGATTTTTGGATCTCATCAATAAACTTTATTACTAAACTTAATTATAAAATCTAAAAAAAACTAATTAAAATATACATAACAAAAATTTTATTTTCTTCTTGTATATATGTTAATGGGTTTTAAATTAGATTTTTATTTAGGTTTACTCAAGGATGTACGGTAATTGTAACAATAATAAAATTTAATAGACGGACTAAATTTATATCTGAGAGGGAAATCATTTTATTTTGATGAAGAAAACAACTTGGTATGTTCCATATTTTTATTTGGAGTTTCCTGACACGGGTTATGAACTTTGCAGTTCATTATCAAAGGTATTACCTGGAAATAAAAATATGGAATGGAAGTGATTCTCTTCATCAAACTTATATATACGGTTCCATCAAGAATGTAGCATAACAAGCATTATCTTTATTGAAACCACAATTATTTTAAATTTAGGAATAATATATTTTAATTTTAGTAGGTATTATATATTTTCATCTGTACATATTAATATACACAAGAATATTTAATTTCAATTAATTAAAATAATCTGACTTCGTAATTTATGAATAATATATTTTACTTTAAGTGCGTATTATATCTATTCATTTATAATATCTGTTGATGTTAATATACACTGTATTATTTAGAAGATTAAATTTCAATGTATTAAAACAATCTGACTAAATGCCAACTGTTTCAAAACTCTATTCCTCGAACTTCCAGTTATTAAGTTTGTAAGTTCTGCCGTTAATTTGCATCTGGAATTAATTATAGAGTACATGACAATTTACTACACGGTCTCTGACGACTGGAATGTGCTAATTATCCTTGATTAATATACCAAAGCAGTACGTGTACGACTAACCCATTCGAACGAAATGGGTTTACAAATATGCGCTGTGTTATAATTTAACCCGCATTTCGCATGAAATTAATAGTGTATAAGTGGTTAAGGTTATAATTCCGAAATAATTAATCTAGGAGAAGGGACGCCTTTAATGTATTAAGTTTGAAATGTAAATAATGTGAATTATATTATATATTATAATCTAAATAAAGTTTGTTTATTATTATTATAACAATGTCAATGTCAAAATGATAAAATTTAATTTTATCACCCAATAAAGGGAAAATAAGCATGGAAATGCTAAATATATATATCACAAGCTGGTATTATATAAACAGAGGATGGGAGGATAAGGGTTTGAGTGGAAGATCATCTGCAAGGGTAAACTTCTTAATAAATAAATAATAAATAAACTTCGCATATCAGCATGGCGTTAAAATTATATGTATGTTTTTTTCCCTTCGATATTCTGAGTGTCTCATTATTTTATTTGTACTGTAACCAATTGTTTCACAAAGTTTAAATAAAGATTATAATTATTAAGTGCCTTATATGCTGCTTCTGTTAGAAGAAGTATGGAAATAACTAAAATGCTATTTTTACTTTAGTAAAACGTGTAAACAATTAGAAGAAGATCGTAATAATGGATGAATCTTAACACACAATCGAAATCGTTGAAAATTGTCCAAAAATTTTTATTAAAAATGCTGGACATTGCACGTTTGCAATTAATCAGTTCATTGAAGTTGTAAAGAGTTTTACGTAACAAACTTCGCCGCTCGGAATTCATTAATATCTACCATACGTTTTAGATGATATCTACGTAATTCCGTCTTCATAAAATCTAATATTAGACGGTGAAATACGAAGTAAAAGTTGACCCCATCTCCGGCGCCTTTTGATAATTTGCCAGCATCGTGAAATGTATGTGTCTCGCGTACATAAAGTTGAATATTTTATAATTAGCGTGGTGATGTGGAAAATTCGCCAATTAGATGTTTCGGCAAATTTACTTATCCTTCTAGAGGGATATTTCGCGTATGTCGGATTTTAGTGTTTAGTCTCACTTGCTTTAAAATTAACGATGTTAAAATTTACATGTAATAATTTCATATAAACTGAAATACTCGGTAATTTACTATTTAGGTAAAATAAATATTCGAAGAAATTTACTCGGTGCATATAATTTGTAGATAATGTAATGTAAGTTTGAAATATATATCATATTGTTCTTGGTTTATTATACTGGGTATGTCAAAATTAATGTAAGATTGGAATTTGCCACCATTCGGGTGATAAAGTGTCAGCAGCCACATAAAAAATGATTTGACAGCTGATAGTTTAGAGTTAATAAAACATTTAGGTTGTCGTCAAGGAAGACAAAGACAAAAGTGTGGGTGCTGATTGCGTTCCACAAAAATGTTGAATTTTTACGTTTTTCGCGCATCTGTCTGACCTTCATATGAAAATGGTGGACCCACAAGCAAAATCGGGACCCGTCATCACTAAACACAATTTCATGTAATTTTTGTGCCTATTTAAGCCCTCTATTGCGCCATTCTAGCCTTTTTCACCAGACAGAAATAAAAACTTAATAGATTTATTCAAATAGATTTTTCAAATAATTTTTGATGATGTTTTACTGATTGGAGGTTGGAATAGAGGCCACCCACCCATCCTATATATACATATAAAATTTAATTTCTTATCATCTTGCTGTATTCAATGAAATTAATTACAAAATTTTTGAATAAAAAAGGATTTACAAAGGTAACATTATTGGATGAGTAAATTAGTAAAATTTGATGCATGGTTGGTGGGAAGAGTTTAAATCTAAATTAGATAAGATTATCTATGGAAAGTAATTTATATTTAAACTTAAATTTTGATTTGGTTTTATTTTTTATTACATAAAGGGTTTGACTGTTTCAGCAGCAAAATCATCAACGATTAGCAATTAAAGTTATCATGTATATGTAGGGTGGGTGGGTGGCCTCTATCCCACCCTCCAATCAGTAAAACATAAGCGAGGGTTTTAATTAAGAGTTGTAAAATATACATAAATACAAAATAATTGCAATGTTTAGAGATTTATACATATAAACTTTTCAATTAAAAATTTAATGACGTTTTACTGATTAGAGGGTGGGATAGAAGTCATCCACCCACCCTACATATCCATATAAACTGTAATTCCTTATCGTCTCGCTGTATCCAATGAAATTAATTACAAAATTTTTTAATAAAAAAGGAATTAGAAGGTAAAATTTTTGAGTGAGTATATTAGTAACAATTTGATGCATAACGGGTGGGCACACTTTAAATTAAATTAGATAAAATTAGCTATATAAAGTAATTTATATATAAATTACTTTTTGGTTTTGTTTTATATTTTATTACATAAAGGGTTTGACAGTTTTTAGCAGCAAAATCATCAACCTTTAGTATTTAAAGTTATCATTATATGTAGGGTAGGTGGGTGGCCTTTATCCCACCCTTCAGTCAGTAAAACATAAGTGAGGGTTTTAATTAAGAGTTGTAAAATATAAATACATACAAAATAATTGCAATTTTTATAGATTTATACATACAAACTTTTCAATTAAAAATTTGATGATGTTTTACTGATTGGAGGGTGGGATAGAGGCGACCCACCCACTCTAAAAAAATTTTTTGAGAGAGTAAATTAGTAAATATTTGATGCATGATGGGTCGGCAGACTTTAAATCTAATTAGATAAGATTAGCTAAAGAAAGTCATTTATATTTAAACTTAAATTTTGATTTTGTTTTATTTTTTATTATACAAAGGCTTTCACTGTTTTTAGAAGCAAAATCAACAACGATTAGCAATTAAACTTATCATGGATATGTAGGGTGGGCGGGTGGCCTCTATCCCACCCTCCAATCAGTAAAACATAATCGAGGGTTTAGCTAGAAGTTGTAAACAAACACAAAATAATTGCATTTTTTAATTGATGTATTCACACAAATATTGCAATTAATTTTTGATGATTGAATGGTGGGTGGAATAGAGGCCACCCACCTACCCTACATATACATATAAACTTTAATTCCTTATCGTCTCGAGGGTTGCATTAACTTTAATTACAGAATTTGAATAAAGGGAAAATGAAGTAAAATTTTTGAGTGTGTAAATTATCAAAAAATGATAGACATGATTTGTGGAAATGCTTTAAATCAAGCTGAGATAAGAGTAACTATAGAAGGTCATTTATATTTAAACTTAAATTTGGATTATGCTTTATTTTTTATCTACGATCGTACAGAAAGTAAACGCTTTTTGCATCATTTTTCATTGTAAAAGTGGCTTTTTAAAGCACTAGTGCTTTTTTACGTTTTTATTGCACGGTAATGTCAAACTGTTTTTATTGCACAGAAATGTCAAATTTGACAGAATATATTACAGCACAAATTTTCGACGAATAACTTATTTTTTTATTAATTGATACAAATAACTAATAAACTATAAATAAAATATATAATACAAACCAAATGGCAGATTTAAGAACTCTGAAGATTTCATTTAATGCAAGTCGAAGCGATTACAATAAAGCGAACATTTTTTCCATAAATAATAATGGCGGCCGACATTTGTGCAACTTGTTTACTGGTTGCTAAGTAACGCCTTCATTAGTGCACTGCGGGTAAAATATGTTTTCATTAATTGAATTATTGAAATGAAATTAAAATATTACTCATAGGAATATATTCTTTGAAACCCTTTACGATCGAAGATAAAATTTTGTAAGGCACACGTGTAAAAAGTTTCTTTATTGCACTTCTGGCTTTAAAAAAACCTCGCTCGTTCCTCGCTCGTGTTTTTAAACGCCAGTTCGTGCAATAAAGCATCACTTTTTACACTTGTACCTTAAATAACTATTATTACATACAAGGTTTTATTGTTTTTTTTGCAGCAAAATCATCAACGATTAGTATTTAAAGTTATGTTTACGAAGGGTGGGTGGGTGGCCTCTAACCCACCCTTTAATCAGTAAAACATAAGCGAGGGTTTGAATTCAAAGTTATAAATAAAATGCAAATAAACATAAAATAATTTTCAGAAATTATTTCATAAAAAATTTTCAATTAAAATTTGATGATGTTTTACTCATTGGAGGGTGGGATAGAGGCCACCCACCCTACATATACGTATAAACTGTAATTCCTTATCGTCAAGCTGTATCCAATAAAAATAATGACAACATTTTTGAAAAAGGAATTAAAAAGGTAAAATTTTTGAGTGAGCAAATTATTAAAAATTTGATGCACAATGGGTGAGCAGACTTTAAATCTAAATTAGATAAGATTAGTTATAAAAAGTTACTTTTAAACTTAAATTTTGATTTTGTTTTATGTTTTCATTACATAAAGGGTTTAAGTGTTTTAGTAGCAAAATCATCAACGATTAGTAATTATCCTACCCTCTCATCAAATTTTTCTGAAAAAGTTTGTAAGATTAAATCTCTAAAAATGCATTTTTTGTTTTTATTTACATTTTACAACTTCTAACTAAAACCTTGGTTTATGTTCAACTGATTGGAAGGTATCATAGAGGTCACCCACCCACCATATATACATATAAACTATAATTTCTTATCGTCTGAATGTATCCATTAAAATTTATTACAAAATTTTTGAATGAAAAGAAATTCAAAAGGTAACATTTTTGAGTGGGTAAATTAATACACATTTAATAAAGGGCTTGACTGTTTTTAGCAGAAAAATCATCAACTATTAGTATTTAAAGTTATCATGTATATGTAGGGTGGGTGGGTGGCCTCTATCCCATCTTCCAATCCGTAAGACATAATCGAGGGTTTTAGCTAGAAGTTGTGAAATGTAAACAAATAAAAATATTAGTGAATAAGTAATTGTGGAGGCTTTCACTTCGTGATACATTTTGTTAATTCAAAATAAATAAACAATTAATTTTGTTAGTATCACTTTTTATTTACACTTATACCTATAGCTTCGAAAACTTCAGCTTGTCATTATCAAACAATAGTATTTTAAATTACATTTGACATACATATTTATACCGTTTTTAAACATTAAACAGAGGGGAGAATTATCAAAATGTATCACGAAGTGAAAGCCCCCACAATTACTTATTTAATTGAAGCCACTGTGGTAGTTAAGGCTAAAACATATTTTAAGTTACGTTTGAAACACAAACAAGCCGTGCAAAACATCTGATTTAATTAAGAGTGTTTGAAACTAAACATTGTACCTAAATACGCACAAATTAAAATGAATACCAACACCCTCGTCGGAAAGAAAACCAAAACAGCAGCCCAAATATTAAGGATCAAGGAAGAAGCAAGATTGTGGGTTAGAAGACGCGATGTCATCCTCACTTACCTGAAAGTGCTCCACGCAGAATTGCTGTTCCACCTGCATCTAGTGGAATTCGATCTTTTTGATGATTATGTGAGAAGCAAAGTGAGTGCCATCATCTACAAAAAGTGCCAGATGCAAAAGAAGAAAATTGCCAGCTTATGTCAACGTATGTTTCACATACTCCTAATGATATTACTAAATTTCACCCAAGAGTAATTAATTTATCCAATACCCAATTTTCAAATCAAGAGCAGTCACTTTTAGAATTAGGCCCAAAATATTCGCCCCATATTAATTGTAAAAATTTTAACGAAACGTTAATCGTTGAAACAGAAATAGCCCTTAAAAATATCAAAAAATTGCAAACTCAGTAAATCCAAAATTAGTAGTTTCATTAAACAAGCAGAACTAGACAGTATAACAGATTCAAAAATTGTAAAAAATATTAAACATAAAGTCAAAGCTAATGAACTGGCAATTACCAAAGCCGACAAAGGAAATTCAACGGTCATTTTAAATAAAAAGAGATTATATTCAAAAAGTCAAAAATTTTATTGATAATTCTAATGTAGAAGAGTTGAAAAAAGACCCAACAAATTGTTTTACGAAAAATTTAAAATCCTTAATTAAAGATTGCAATAATGTTTTATCATATATATATATATATTATCATTTAAAGATCAATTAAAAATTTTACCTATGAACCCAATGTGTCCGAGATTATACGGTTTAATTAAAATTCATAAACCAGGAGAACCAATAAGACCTGTCGTCACATACACAAACTCACCTGCAAGTTCTTTGTGTATAAAACTAAATTCAATTTTCTGGGCATTAACAAATTTTACAGATCCAAATTCTATTAAAAATTCTGTAGAGCATACCAATTAATTAAATACTCATTAACTTCATCCAAATTCAAAATTAGTATATCTTTAATTACAAACTTCGAGTAAAGAAACATTGACAAAGTAACATTTTTGAATGTGTAAATTATTAAAAAATTATATACATGATTCGTGGAAAAGCTTTAAATTAAGCTTAAATAAGAGTAGCTATATAAGGTCATTTATATTTAAACTTAAATTTGGATTATGCTTTATTTTTTATTACATACAAGGTTTTATTGTTTTTTTTGCTGCAAATTCATCAACGATTAGTATTTAAAGTTACCATATTTATGTAGGGTGGGTGGATGGCCTCTATCTTACCCTCCAATTTGTAAAACATAAGCGAGGGTTTAAATTATAATAAATGGTCATCATAGTATTTTCCTTGAATTTATCTCGAAAAGTATGAGGTTTACGTAAAAATGCTCTTCTTAATAATTTGCTCAATTTTAGATTCTTTGCAATTAATTGTTATATAAATTTCATGTAACTTCTATAGTTTATTAGCAATAGACAAATAATGGATGATATGAACTCAGCCAATAAGGCCTGATCCGGCGATAAATAGATGACATTAACATTCTGGGTCCTATACCTCTCATCTAATCATTTGAAATTTATTGAGTTGTTGAAAATCTGTCTCTTGAGGCCAAAAATTTTAAGCTCCGGGGACGTCCAGATCCAGGGCTACGTTGTTGAACTCTTTCCTTCAACCATTTATACCAACATCTCAATAACATTTTGGTTTACACCGCGAGCAATTTTTCTCAGCGAAAATGCAGCCCCTCTCATGCCAATTGTACGGCCACGTTTAAAATCAATCAATTGAAAAGAAAGTTGATAATGACGTACTTTTGGCATTGTTCTCAAGTTAAGAAGAAAATCGCGAACAAATAATTTGCAAAATTGACTATTAATTACACACTGACTGGTTTATTTCTTAATATTTGTTATTACTAAGTGTTAAGGGAAACATTTAAAAAAGAAACAACAAATTATTGGCTAGTTTTTATTAAAATTTTAATCAACATGAAAATAGACGTTTTATGAAAATTTTAATAAAAAACGTTCATGTGTTTCTATAGATATCCGTATATGATAATCAATAAGAGAAACATTTTTTTGATTATAAATAAATCACAACTAAAGTACTAAACATATCAAATATTTTCTCTATGAATATATATAACGAAGTTTATATATTTCATTCAAATTTATTGATATCTTATACGTAGAAAAAAATACAGACGAGTATCACAACAATTCACGTTTTGTTATTTCTAGACGAACCACGAGGACGCGTTTTATAAATAACCAAATGCGAATTCGCAGAATATTGAAAAGCTTCGTGGTGTGCTTGAAGTCACGCAATCATAATATGAGTGTATTTATACATACACCGTGCATGCATAGCCTTTAAGCAATTAACCAATTTAATCGAATCTATTTGTCGTGCTAAGTGAGAAGAACAGACATTGCGATCAAATATTGGAACGCCGTTCATTCAATACCAATTAATTAATTACGCTGCATCGCATTCCATTCCTATGCGCTGGATGTCTGTCATTGCTGCACGAAGGGTGCCTGATCATTAAAGGCAAAGAAAATAATTTCAAGCACAAATTTAAAAACTACTACTACTACTTTCCGGATGTACCTCGTACCGTTAAAGTATCTATTTTACGCATTATTACACTTTCGAGCAACAAAATATTAAAGTAGTGCGCATATTTAGCAGCTACGTAATTGCCAATCAAGTGAAAAATTGTTGGCTTGAACTTATCATAAATGTCAGGACACCACTTAAAATTTATGTCGTGTAACAGTATCCAGGCTCCGTGTTTAATGTGAGAAAATGGGGTTTTATTATTGCGGGCAAATGGATACTTACGTATTCCGGCTGTATGACTATAAAGCGGTTATAAATATGGAGGCGTTTACGTACTTGTAACAAAGTTTATTTTAATTAGAATGATTATTTAGAATGATATTAAATATTGCATGAACATTTGGCTGTCAAAAAATTTGTTCGTGTCGAAAGAAATTCTTAAGAAATACAATTGCTGTGTATTATATCGGTATTTCAACATGACCAAATCTAATAATAGTTGTTCGATAATGATTTGTTTTATATTAAGACTTTATAAATACATATACGTACTATAAGAAATTTATTGTAATAACAATCACAGACTATACATTTACCAATTGCTTTATAAATATTTTGCATCTTAACACTTGACATGGATGTTATAAACAATTGAAATAAACTCGATAATTTCGACGAATGGGCGACATCCTAGCGCCCAATTTTGCGATTTCCTTTCATCGTCGTAGAGAAATTAAGGGTCGCACATGCATTATCTAATTGACGCAAATCAACTCGACGACGTTTCATGATTGAGCGCTCCTTAAATCTGCAATTGGAAGTTTTCCACTGCAATTGTCTCAATTCGCTGATGTATAAATAATACAATTTGATCTCAGTCGAAACGCCGAAAGATTTAATAAAATTAACTATTACTTAAATAAATATACTAAAAAAATCATTAAACTTCTATTTATATATTCATTATTGTTCAATATTGAAGTAAAACCATAATTTAAATAAAAATAATATAATAGATTAAACTAAGTGATGAACAAGAACCTGGGAAATGTTTGGAGTCCTACTTTAGTTCAATAGATCGTATTTTTGTCTGCCTTTTCTTAATTATCCTTATTCGCATTAGTAAAAATGGTGATCATATTGGAAATCTATTCTTAAGGTAGTTAACGAACACGTGAACAATATAAGGGATTAAGAACTTAATGTTTTAAAAGATATCACGTAAAATGCTGTGCAGTTTTACCTTATCACAAATAGAAATTACTTAGCCAATTCAAACTATGCCTTTAATTGTAGTATTTCTCATTGAAGAAATATTTGGCTTAAATAATGTAATTAAATTTTGCGAATAAAACCATATGATATGCGTTGGTTATATTTTAAATGCCTTGACAAGAATAAAGTTAATTATGGGAAGATACATACAATGAGCCAATATATGTACCCTGAAGAACATAAGATTTATTTTAAGGTATAATAACATCATTAACTCTAAAATCTTTAAATTTTATAATTAGTTCTCAATAAACTAATAACCAATCCTTTTGAAGAAGAAATATGATGAAAAACTATGATTTGAAGATATTCAGTTAACTTTATAATAAGTTGATAAAAAAATATCATTTTATATTCAAAGTTCTATTGTCATTCCTAAATACGTTTAATATTGACTCATTTTATAACTTTAGCAGCAAAAGCATCTATAAAATCGTTCCAACTCAAGTGGGTTAAGTCAGCAGAGAAGTAGTTGTTTCAAAAGTGGTTTGTTCTTGTAGTCTTAATAAGACTCCTTTGTTGTAGATTTTACGAAATATTTTCGTGTTTTTTCTAATTATGGGTTAAGTCAAATTGGTTGATTGAGTTACATGAAGATCAAATTAATTTGATGAAAGCACTAATAAACTTACTGCACACTTTTATTTGAATTACACAACAGCATTTTGGGCACAAAGTGGCCATTATCAATAGATTAGCACAAGTGTGAAGAAAAGTTATTAGTGCTTTATTTGTCAAATTCAAGTGGGGTATGTGGGAAATTCAAAATCCCAATTAAAGCCCACTTATCAATAACAAGTCTGACAAATCCGAATCAGAACTTGCGCTCAAACGAGTGCCTGAAACTCTTATCCCTAAAAACTTTGGCAGTTATTGTTGATTTAAGTGCTTTTATCACTGTGGATAGTCTTTGGCTAAATTGCAATCATATGATTTTATATGATCTGCTATATTGGCTATTTCGCCAAAGACTGTGATAAAAACAATTAACTTGATTGTACTATAAGATCTGTAGTTTCATATATCAATAGTTTTACAAAAGTATTAGCAATAAAACTCAATGAACTCTTTAAGAAATTTACGAAATTTGCCCCAAAATATTCTTTGAACAACTTAAGTCCATTATAAAAACTCAAAACAACTTGTATCCTTTGACGCTAGTAGCATGTTCTCCAATATACCAATGAATTCTCAATTTAAAACTTACATCAATCATGTTTATAAACCTGTGTAAACCAACATTATTTCCAATTTTATAATAAATTTCATCAGTAAACAACAGATCTTCTAATGGGATCTTAATTAAGTCCTCTTTTAGCCGAATTATTAATGGCCAACATTCAAGAAAAGATTTCCTCATTTGACTTTGCTAAAAATCACATTTGCTTTTGGTACGTCAATTAGATCGATTTTTAAACCTAATTAGTAATATTTACCAATATTTTAATATTCTTGAATGACTTTCCCATTATAGCTTGGTGAGACATTTTGAACTATTTCTGATGAAGGTTGAAATTAAATTACACACGATTTTTTTAACATTTTTTCTCTATTTACTCGACTGGTTTTGCTTTTAAGGCATTATCAAGAGTTTTAATATATCTGAGAAACACAAACCTCCTGGAAAATTATCATATTATTAAATTTAAAAGATAAAAACGATCCTTTTAATTAATCTGACGTATATAAGATCCTTTGTTTAGAATGCAATAGCATATATGTAGGTCTAACAGGGCGGAGTGTATCAACTTGATTTTCCGAACATTTTCGTGCATTTTGCCGCAATCGAGACTTTAGCTCTTTTTCAAATCATTGTTAAGACTGTAAAAATTAATTTTCGGAAAGAAATCATCTCAAAATGTCATCTTAATATCCTGGTTTCATTTGAAATTTTGAAACAAAGTCGTAATCCATTAGTAAGTCTTCCTAAAATTATTTAAAATTATGACCAAGCTATAGTTAACTTACACAGCTCCTATTTTGAGGACTGTATATCCTAATTGATTGATATACTTCACCTTAAGCAAAATATTGTTTACAGATGCGTATTAATTGATCCGCTTTTATGCAGAATACGTAAGTTAATCAAAACCATTCAATTCCGAGAATACTGTAATTTATCTTAAAAAGGAAATACAGGGTGAGTTTTTTTCGATGTTCTCTATGGGGATCTCGGAAACTATAAGAGATAGAGAAACGGTTAAATGGGGAAAGAAGTGTAGATTTACGAGACGAATAAAATTCCACTTTCAAAGTTTTCAAAAAAGTCAAGGGTAACTAGATATTTTGAAAAAAGTAAAAAGTGTCAATTTTTTCAAATCAATATATCTCGGTTTTTATAACAGGTAGAAAAAAACTGTAAAGGACAACGTTTTAGATAATTTTATGCAGATTAATAAAAAATAATCAGAAAATTTTTATCGCCATTATTTTCCGAGATATGACGCAAACTTACATTTTTTTAAATGGAAACCATAGTTGGCTGTGACCTCATTCAAAAGGTAATTTTTTTCTCTTTAATCCAATATGACATACGACATAGTTATTTCTAAAAATGAGTGAGTAATAGTCATTTTAAATTTTATTATAAATAAAAAATGGGTAGCCATGAAAAAGATGAAAGTAAAACAATTGCAGTTGTTTATAATATTACCAATATTGTAATAATTAGTTTTACAGAGATAAATCAAAATGAAACAACTGCATAAAGTAATTCTGTAATTATCAATATATCAATGGGAGAGAAATTTTAATATTAAAAAATATAGTCAAAAAGTCCATTATTAATACTATTATGACATATATTATATCTTTTTAAAATTGAATTTATGGCTTTTTGACTATTCTCATGTAAATTGAAATAAATGTTTCAATAACAACTAGTTTATGATCCTCCACAGATTGATATGATTTTTCATATACTTTGTTTTTTACATAACCCCACAGAAAAAATTCTAAAACGCGCAAATCGGGAGATCTAGGTGGCCCTGGGATTGGTTTATTTCTTCCCACTTATGAGTTAGGAAAAGCATCATTTAAATAATTTGTAAAGCTAACATGTTATTAGATGGAGCACCGTCATATTGGAACCATTTTAATCTTGCTTGTAATGATAAATTTAAGCAATCGAGCGTATCTTCAAATGTTTTCTGAAGAAATTGAAAGTAATCAGTTTCACTTAGTGAGCTTTCAAAAATATATGGACCGAGAATTATTAATCCAAACAAACCATGGATTAAACCCAAATTTAATTTGTAGTTTCCTATGTGAAACTTCTCGTGGATTCTCTTGAGTTCATCTATGTTCATTGTGGCGATTAAAAATACCACAATTAGTGAATCGCGTTTCATCTGTTCATAATTGTTTTGTAAGAAACGTATTATCCTCTTGACAAATGGGTTTATACCACATACAGAAGGCTATTTGATAATTACAAAATTATTATACTTATGCTGGTTTTCCATTTTTATTTAACTATATAGAACTAATAATTACAATATTGCTATTATTATAAACAACTGCAATTGTTTTACTTTCATCTTTTTCATGGCTACCCATTTTTTATTTATAATAAAATTTAAAATGATTATAACTCACTTATTTTTAGAAATAACTATGTCGTATGTCATATTGGATTAAAGAGAAAAAAATTACCTTTTGAATGAGGCCATAGCCAACTATGGTTTCCATTTAAAAAAATGTAAGTTTGCATCATATCTCGGAAAATAATGGCGATAAAAATTTTCTGATTATTTTGTATTAATCTACATAAAATTATCTAAAACTTTGTCCTTTACAGTTTTTTTTCTATCTGTTATAATAACCGAGATATATTGATTTAAAAAAATTGACACTTTTTACTTTTTTCAAAATATCTAGTTACCCTTGATTTTTTTGAAAACTTTGAAAGTGGAATTTTATTCGTCTCGTTAATCTACCCTTCTTTTCCCATTTAACCGTTTCTCTATCTCTTATAGTTTCCGAGATCCCCATAGAGAACATCGAAAAAAACTCACCCTGTATATGAGAACATTTGTGCCGCCATAAAATTTTTGGAATGCGCTGTTACTGCTGATGGGAAAGATCTAAGGTTTCGTAATATCAAAATTTGTAGTCAATTTATCGAAATTGTTCCTTGAGCTATCGCAAATAAATATAAATAGTTAACAATAGTTGGCAATGCAATTCATTGGCAATAGCATTGTAATTAGAAGAGTATGCTGATATTCCAGTTCGTAAGCAATCATCAAGATGTAAGTCGAGATCTGTACTTTGATTTTATGATATTCATTATCAAAAGCAATGATTCACACACGTATGTGGAACCGAAAAACGATTTTATTTTGTATGCTGCTCTTTTTTGTTTCTGTCAACTATATTCCACAAATTCTCATCTGATACATTGGATTTTAGGTTAATGTCATCCCGAAGGCCCAAAATTTCTAGCTCCAATATTTTTCCTACTTGAATAAGCTCTGCAATGCTTTTCCTTGGGAAGTAACAGAAATGATAAAAAATGTGTCCAATGATTCGATGATATTAAATTGTTGAAATCGATTTTCAAACTGGTCTTGAAGTAATTGAAGGTTGATAACAAATGATGACAAGACAATATCACCGTCGCCTTATTTTTTTACATATTTGGGAAATGTACGAGTGACTTTTTCTGCAGATGTGATATCCACAAAACCATTTTAGCTTTAATCTGTAAATTCAGACCCTATCATTTCAATTAAATGTTTGCTCTTTCCCTGCAGATCCAAGTTTAAATAATTCAATGTTTCCATTATTTCTGTTACGAAGCCCAAATCCAGAAGCCAGCAATTGTCCGTTAGTTCAACAAAATTTTGTTTTTTTTTGGTATTTAGATAATTTTTTATTTCCTCAATTAAAATTTCAAATCTTCTAAGAACCTTGCCTTTACTCAGCGGACATACTTCATTATTTAGAATAAGATCATGATCAGAATTTTCTAATAAGGCCTTGACATTTACGAAAGGTAGTATTTTAAATACAGTGATATTATAAAAACAATTGAAATGATTTATCTTTTTTGTAGAGGGCAACAAATCCATTGGTATTACCAATCACCTATTGCCCCTATCAGTAGCTGTCGCAGGCATATTTATCGACTTTAAATATGTTCGAAATGTGCTATAGATACCTTCACCTGTTGTTCGTTCTTATGCGGGTAACATTTTCATTAGATCTTCTTTTAAAAGTAAAGTTACTAAATACCATCCTCATCATAACTGCTAACTGTGCTGTGTATAATATATCTGTAGACTCGTCAAATTGTGGTGAGAACCAATGACATATATCCAAGTCACTATTAAATTGAGTTTTGATATGCTTTGAAATAGCATATATTCTTCTTGTGACGGTGAAATGCTTATTTCAATAATTCACCATCTTGGAAAGTCTTAATCTTCTTTGCGAACTGGTGAGAAATTTTTAAAGAGGCAAAAGTGGTATTTTTAGAATTTACTAGAGGACTAGTAAAAACCGACTATTAGGAATACAAGTTTGATTTTAGTAGATTTAGATTTTTAGTAGGCAGGCGCAATGGTGCTCGCGGGCATATGGTTGGGGACCTTTGGTTTAGGTTGCTTTTAAGTTTAATTTTTAAAAATATGTTTGCTCCAATTAGTTGAAATTCAAGCAAATACTGTTAAAAATTTGAAATTAAAAAAAATGTTTAATTCTTCATAACCGGTTAAATTTTAAAATATATATATAAACCTTAATAATTACAAAATTTTATTTAAAAAGAAAACAATTGAAAAAGGGTGAAATATTTCTCAAAGAAGCAACTTTTTAAGAAGTAGTTAACAAAACAATTGAATACATTTTAAAATCAGTTGAAATACAAGAAAACAGATTCTAAAATTTTATTACAATATTCGTAAAAGAATTCTTATAAGCGGTTAAACATTTGCTTAAAAACAATTGAAATTAACGATACTGTCTAATAAAAATAAAACGGTCAGATTTTGAAATAATTAAAAATATAATTATTTCAATTAATTTAATTTAAAAACGATTAGGATAGAATTAGGACAGAAGAATAAATAATAAAACAAATCATTGGTAAAAAGTACTGATATAATTAAAATTAAAACAAAATAACTTGTGAACCAATATAATTAATTTTTGATTAAAAAAAAGTCAAAAAATAACTTAACACTTGTTTAGAAACAGCTGAAAGTTTGAAAACAAAACGCAGCCTTATATTTGATTGAAATAATTAAAACAAATCTAAAAGCAGTTCAACATTTGCCTTTTTGGCCATAACCATTGAAATTTAAGAAAATTTAATTTATAAAAGAACATTTAACAATTTTAACTGATAAAATAGTTGAAAACATAGTTTGATTTTAAAATATTTAGTTATAATGGGTTTTCCAATAATAAGAGGTTTTTCATATTTAAGAAACAAAAAAAACGAGTATATTTTAAGAGAAATCAATGGATATTTGTTTCATTGTAAAGAGAAAGGTATGCCATTAATAATGGAAAACTATATCAGCAAAATGCTCGCCACGACTACGGTTGCAGCACCATATCCTATTCATGAAATTTTTCATGACCAATTCGCACATTTGCTGCTGTATGTCTTCGATAACTTCACGAATTCCTTCTTTAAGGTCTTAAATTGATTGTGGAGCATTGGCATAGACCTTATCTAATTGATTAAGGAGGCTGATAAATGTTGAAAGTTCATTTTCACTTTTATATAAATAAAACTATTTAATAGTTTTATTTAAATAGACCTTATCTTTCACGTGGCCCTAAAGAAAAGGTTTAAAGGTGTTATTGCGAAATAACACAACCAGGCAACTTTTCTTGCAAAATTGAGATTGTTTCGTTGCTTTTGTGGCATGTAGCGCCGTCTTGTTGAATATAAACGTCGTCCACATCAATATCTTCCAATTCCAAACATAAAAAATCATTAATCATAGCTCGATAGCGTAATCTATTAACTAGCCTCATTTTCGAATAAGTAAGGTCCAATCACATCGCCACTCCAAAAATCGCACCAAACAGTGACACGTTGAGGATGGAGAGACTTTTCAATAAGCAGTCTTGGATTTTCCGAGCCCCAAATGCGGCAATTCTGCTTATTCGCATAGAGACCGAGGTGAAAATGGGCCTCATCACTGAAGATGATTTTTCGATGAAAATGCGGATCATTTTGATGCATTTCAAGCACCCAATCAACAAAGATAAAGATACGACGTTGCTGGTTATCGATCGGCTTGAGTTTTTGTATTAACTGAACTTTAAAAGCCTTCAAACCTAAGTCTTTATACAAAATACGGTGGAATATCGTTTTTGGAATGTCTAATCGATCGATCGACGAGGAATTGACAAACCTGGGTTTTCACTATTGGTTACACCAGCAATATTCTCAATTATTCTTGAACGACGCACACGGTTTCGATTCTAAATATCACTAAGTTGTCCAAACAGCTCAAATTTTGTAACCAGTTTTACTATTGCTGGCTGAGAAGATGATTCACGACGACCCAAAAGTACTTTAGTTTAGCGAACTGTGACCGCAAATTTTTTACCATTTCTGTAGTGAATTCTAACGTAGTTTTTATTTGTAAAATGCCAAAAGATGACAGCTGCCCAAATAGCGGACTATTCAAAATGAAACCTCTTATTGGAAAACCCTTTATATTTGTTTAAATGAAATGAAATTAAAAAAAAATATGATTTTGTTAAGAGCAAATTGAAAATTCGTAATTATAAACATTAAAAAAAAATAGTAAAAACACGAAAATATTTCGTAAAATCTACAACAAATGAGTCTTATTAAGACTACAAGAAACAAATCACTTTTGAAACAACTACTTCTCTAGCTAATACTTCGACAGACATTGAATGATACAAAAGTAGTTTGCGTGTTACAAAATAGCAAGGCTATCAAAGCAACACTAGTTTGAACGTATTTCTTTCTGTAAAATGAACTAAAAATGATTGAATGTACGTTAAATAGGTTATGAGTGACTATACTATGGTGAATTTGGAATAAGAAATGAATTTCGGTTGATGTAATTAAAAATAAATTAGCAAAAGCAATTAAATAAATCAATACTCAATTTTATAACCATCTGCAGACACGTGTTTCTAACTTTCACTCTCTTTAGTACAGCTTTATTATAAAATTGATTTTAAATACAAATAAAAACATTTACTAAAATAAATATAATGAAATATATCATCAGCAAAGTACAGTTTAAAAGAGGTAAACGGAGTTTTACCATGAAATTTTATATATAAAATAAATCCCATTAATCCCTTCAAGTTCAATCAATACATATCAAAATACATCGGCGATAAAACTAATAGTTGCGCAATAGTGTTATCGTTTACCCTTCGGCGCTAAACATAGCTACGAGAAATACCAATAAATTTCAGTTTATACAGTGGAGTCCGCCGACCGGAAATAACTACTCGTATTTATAATTCGCGTCGGAAAATGGGATTTTCATCTGGTTTCCGCTTTTAGCGCGGAATACTTCACTCTCCGGATTGGCACAGTGAGCGCAGATCAAATGCTTAATTAACACTCTCCGACCCTTTTGTCCATCAGATTTAACTGCCACCAACTTCATCAAATTGTTTCCCGTCGCAAAATTAGATTCAGGTTTTAAAAGTTTTATACGACTGTCGCCTGTTTAGAGTGTTTGTGGCATAACATTTAACTAGTTTAACTTATTGTAACACTTTATTTTCCTAAATAAATTGTTTAATAGTTAAATACTATTGTTTCAACAATATACGTTTCATTATGGCCTTGAACAGATTTTAAATGACATTCCTCAAGTTTCGTATTATATTCTTGAGATCATCACGGTTAATTTATTTTATAATTAAAGAAGAAGAATAACGTGGCTATAGTTTCGACTAGTGCAATTTTATATTTTACAAAAACAAAGTTATAATAGTGAACATTTACTACAATGTAAACGGTTCTACAATAATATAAACATTACATAAAATATACTGGAGCTCAAAAGTAATCTAACCCCCCTTAGATGTGGTTTAATCCAGCAACAAATACGCACGTTTTATTCAACTAAGAAAGAAAAAAAGTAATTACATTTTTACTGCGTTGTCTCATTTTTATGTACGATTTTTATACGAAAAATAAAGCAAATTGAATAATGTTAATAACCAATCACCTGTTTTACTCTGATCCTTTCTGAGCTCTTCAGCGTATTGAAAATCCTGCAAAAATGCCTAGAACTCGTGCATCCCGTCGATTTCATCAATTACACCTTCAACTGTAATGCGAGTATGAATTGAAAATGGCAATAAATTATTGTATTAAGCGTTTGAAATAAAAAAAAATATAGCTAATTACGGACAGATACAAATAAAATGCTTTATCGCACACTGTGACTTTTTAAATATGCACTTTGCCACGTCGGAACTCATTTCCGTTTGGCGCTTTGTCATACTCGTCGTACCATTATTTACATTCCACTCCAACTACTTTGCGAATTTTACATTTCCGAGCCCCCTCGAGCATGTGTCATATTCAGGGGAAATCTTTGCGTCGACAAAAAGCTTTCTCCTGCTGATATTGCAGCATTGCTGGATCTTTGCTACAGAGCAGGAAATATTACTGAAAGTAGTGGAACGGAAACTTACATGCTTCTTCCTTATTACATTTAGAAATGAATACATTTTAAGTATGAAGTGTTTCTTTTTAAATAATATTTATATTTAAGTTCAAAGTTTTTCATATTTATATGCAGTAAACATATTTATTTTATTGCTAAATGACTTCTTATCTTTTAGATATTATCCTGAATGTTGGTGAAAGTTGTATTGATGCATCCTGTAAAATAAAAACAACTTGAACAATCCAAAAATTTTAATATTAGTCCGTTGAAGTTAAAAATGATTCAATATTTTGGATTTATATTATGAATTTATAAAAAAACTTTAAAGGCCTTAAGATTTTGTAACTCTATTTTAAATCGTTAAATTTTTATCAATGATTTTATAAATAACATTTTTCCGTAAATTTTCAAAGAAAATATTTAGTGGAACTTTCAGGAATTTTAGTTCCCCATATTTTTAGAATGGTAAAATATTTTGATTATATTAATTTCAAATTTTAAGCCTTACAAATTTTAGGTGCGCACTTTTGTCAACAGATTATTTGAAGCGGAACTAAAGTCAAAGGTTATCTACTGTAAGAAAATATTATAGGCAAGAAGTTTAGGAGTTAAAATAAATTCCTAGAATTTTAAAATTAAAAATTAAAAACGAAGTAAACCTTAATTTTCAAAACTTGAAAGAAAAATCTAACTGAAAATAATTAGTCAGATAAATTTTCTAGAAAACGAATTCTTGGAATTCTTATATTTTGAAGGCGTTCACTTTGTGGTACAGTTTTAATTTTTCAAATGAAGAAAACACTAAACTTTTTTATACTACTTATATTTTTTATAAGACTCTCTAAACTTTAAACATTAGTAGTCTAAACTAGTAGTGTCAACTATAAACTCCCAAAAAAGAGACAAAAATAGCATATTTGCTCAAATATATTACAAATAAAAAATTCAGAAGCTCTATCACGTTTTACTGGAAAGTGGATTGATGTTGGTCTGAGTAGAAGATCAATAGGAACCAGTGAACTTCGCCTGTGATCATTGCTGTCTATATTTGTGTACATGGTTCATTAATTTATGTAGTATTTTGTGAATATATTATAAGCCGTAGGATCAAAGTTGTAAAGAATAAATAATAAAGTGCTTTTTATTTGAATATTCTTTTGAAATATTAAATATAATTGAGCCAAAGATTTAATATATTTTAAAAGGTAAACCATCAAAATTTGTAATAGATGAACAAACATTTAACAAAGAATTTAGGAAAAGTCTATTAGAAAAGTTTAGAGAAAAATAGTATAAAGTCAGATATTTTTTTTGGAAAATAAATGCTTAGTGATTTAAAATACGAGGTAAAATATGAAAAAATGAAACAGAAAATGAACTAAAGTTAAAGATCAAACATACGAGAGAAAAAAATTAGATTGAAGAGGTTTATAAAAAAGAGTACGTTTTTATTTTGAAAACTAATTGTTGATAAAATAACCTTTGTTGGCATAAAAACTGCAACATATAAAAACAACCTTCTATTTTACTTGATATATAAAAACACTGTGTTCTAGAGATTTCTATAATATTTCAATTCATTATATCTTTTGATGATTTACCTTCTACATAATGGATAAGTATCTACTGAACTAAAAAAGCGAGGCAGGAGAATCGCGGGTCGTTAGCCGAAAAAAAACTATGCTATGTATATTCATTGTAAACTATGATAAATAAAGATGATTGTCTTTCTTAAAACTGTAAGATATTTAGGAAGATTCTAGACAATATAAAATTGCAAGCATTTGCCTGGGTAATATAGTTTACTGATTACAGTAGACTTGAACATCTCACATCACATTGGAGTTAATACAAAGATTTTTTTACCTGTAATACCCAAAAAGGTAATGCAGTATATACATAGGCCATTCACGGAAGGTTTTACGTTTACGGTGTTATAGAAAGTTAATTGGAATTTCATCCAAGACGAAAACGTTAGTGTAAGTTATAAGTTGGCTAAATTCATTACAATAATAGAGGGCCATGCAATGCAATAATTCCCGGAAAAGGTTGCCACACTAATGAGCTACGATAAATGAGGCAAACATTTAATTTAATAAAGGAGGTCAGTAAACAGTATCCTGAAATAAAACCCAATCAGACATAATGCATCAAATTTGCCAGTCAGTTTGTGGTCATTAATTAAACCACTAAACTCCCAATTCTAATTCAAATTGCAACATCCATGCAAACCAATTTGCTTATTTTACTGACGTTTCATAACATTTAATTGAAAAATTGTTGCCAGCAAGCGAAGATCCTATTGATATTTTAAATCAAACACAAAGCAGTACATCAACTATTTCACATTCCAAGAAGTCAGTTAAAATACGGCTTCCGGGAGAGCAGTCCCACTGGAAATTCAGTTAGTGCATTAACACAGACCATTTATGGAGGATTTGAAAAATTTGGGTACTATACTTCTACTTTCATGGACATAACAAAAGCATTTGACTGTTTTTTTGCATGATCTTCTCGTTCGCAAGCCATATTGTTGCAACTATCCAAGTAGCTGCAGGTTAATTACATCTACCACACAGAAGGTAAAAGGTACATTTCAAAACACAGAGTTCTCCAGAAAGTCAAATAACATTGCATCATCATTCAGCAGGGATCAATCCTAGGCGCTTTACTATTCATCTTCTACATAAATGACCTTCCATCCTATAACACTGGAACAAACACAACCCTGTTTGCAGACGACACAACCCTATTAACTATCTCTAGGGTCAAAGAGACCGCAAAGTCGGATATTAATAATGTCTCACAAAAAACAACTACTTCGTTTACTTCAAATAAATTAACTGTAAATCCAAACAAATCTGCCAATGTATTTTTTTCGTAAAACTCTGGTATCGAAGTACTTTCAATTATCCAATCCCATTAGACATATGGGCTATTAACATGGGGATACTCAAGCTACATAAAGAGCTATAAGAATAATAGCTTAATTATCATACATGTTGTGGTTGTATTTTACAAAGCACTTTATTTTTGAATTTTGAAATTAATTTAGGTTGATGTAATTAAAAATAAATTAGCAAAAGTAATTAAATAATTCAATACTCAAGTTTATAACCATCTGCAGTCACGTGTTTCGATCTCTCGATTTCTTCAGTACAGCTTCATTATAAAATTGCATTCAAATATAAATAAAAACGTTTACTAAAATAAATATAATGAAATTTAAATAACTTACTCAGGTATGTACGGCAATTGACACAATAATGAAATATAACCGACTGAAGGTCTAATTTCTTGTTCCAAATTTATCATAATATAGTCACTCACAAATTATTTAACGTACATTCAATCATTTTTAGTTCATTTTACAGAAAGAAATACGTTCAAACTAGTATTGCTTTGATAGCCTTGCTATTTTGTAACATGCAAATTACTTTTGTATCATTCAATGTCTGTCGAAGTATTAGCTAGAGAAGTAGTTGTTTCAAAAGTGGTTTGTTGTTGCAGTCTTAATAAAACTCATTTGTTGTAGATTTTACGAAATATTTTTGTGTTTTTTTCTAATTATTAGTTAATTTTCTACAACGTAAAGGACTTATATATTTTATTATCTAACATTCATTTATAACAAATTTAAAATCAATTTACGCGTACACTGGTTTTATTATTACTTCATAATATTAGTGTGCGAATAGAGAACGGAGAACGGAGAAAATTATATTCGCCCCGTTTGCGTTGAAAACACAAATTACTAAAATGAAGTTAACAATTTAAAATTAAATGTCAATGTCAATTGATCAGTTGAATTTTTATTAAAAAATGGTATATAATGCGCAAAATAGCAAAAATACTATTAAAAAACTCGTTCATAAGGCCTTTTTGCACTTGTCCATTGGAAAACTCCTAGTTACGATCGTTCTTTAATATACTATTTTAGTAAGTAAATTTTGGAAAATTAAAATATGAAATATAGCAATTAAAGTGACAAAAACGACCTGACCTTGGTCGAATAAGTAATTATGGATGAAGGTATGTCACTTTTCTTCATACCTAGATAAACAGAAGTAAAATCAATGTCTTAACACTGTAGGAAAACATTACATTCAAGAAGGTGGATAAAAATATTTTATTTAAATAACAAAGAAAGAAAATAAACCAAACTAAACTAAACCCCTGGAAATTTTAAATAAAAGATGAGCCAAAGTTAAAACTAAAAATTAATTAAAATATTAAAGTACGTTTTTTAAAGAATTAATTTTTCTTGCTTTTATAAAGAAACTTTTCGAAGTTGTCAATATGTCAATTATAAATTGTTTAAAAATTAATCTAGACAATATAAAATTGTAACAATTTGGCTGGGAAATATAATTTACTGATTACAGTAAAAATGATTACACAATTACCTGAAACTTTTAGAAAACATTTTTGAATTATATTGTGTACCATATTGTTTTCTACTTTTTCACAAAGAAACCTAAACACTGAAACGTCGTGAGATATCTACTGAAGCAAGAATATACATTACGAATTACTTTAGGAACGCTTTCAAAACATCAGAAGTAATGATTTAAAATAATTTAGTGGTCACATTTTTCTAAGAGAGTTTGTATAGTTATATGAATTATTTCACTCTTACATTTTAACATATTTATATGCATTTTGAACATTATGTGTTGATTGTAAACACTAATTTACTGATAATGAACATATGGTGTCCGAAATGTACTTATAATGGTAACTAAAAAAACAAGATGGCCGGAGATGAAGGTTCTCATGACGAACCCGCGTCGTGTTCTTGCTGTACTAAAGTTCAAATTTTTATATGTATAAAATGTGAACACGCGTTTCATAATAGCAGTAGCAAAGTGAAAAACCAAAACTACATTGTTGAAACATATGCTGCGAATTACTAGGCTAGGTACTTAATCGCAACTAATGAAAACTCGACTCTCATATGAGAAGTAAGTTTGCTAAAAACAATTACAAGCGAAATGTAGGATAAACACATGGTTCTAACTGATAACTGCGGCTTACTAAAGCAGAAAATAATATACTAATATACTCAGAAAAGGCAATAAGTGTGTACACTGAAAAGAGTAACAGGATCCAAGGTATACTCAAAGTGCCCTAGGCTTCTGAACCTAGAAAGAAAAACATAAAAGCATACTTAGAGCTTTGTTCACCAGAGATATAGATAAATAAAATACAATTAGTCAGGTACAAAAATGGAATCCTGAGTTATCAACAAGTCCAAATCACGCCATTACTGAGCATATGTTTACGGAAATATTGTTAAAGTATGCCCGCGTAATTTGGTCATTCCCAAGGTTGGCCAGTGACCAAATTAACGATAAGCTGAGTCAAAATAATAAACCCGCGAACCCAACCTACAGTGATGTTGCCGCGCAAGACGTCTCTCCCACTTGGAGTTGTATTTTTAAGATTATTGCATATAAGTGGAGACGGATGAACAGGAAGAACTTGGTGATTGGTATGGTTATATAGTTGGTATATCAAAAATAGAAGCGGAACATAAAAAACACAGCTATTTGTTAAGCGATTTCGGAGTCATGTCACGGTGGAAGATCTAGCGGACCATGTCTAATAAGTTATTAATACTACGGATTTCTCGTGTGTGAAAAATTAAAAACTAGTATCCCCTCAAATAAGATCGGAGCCGATTATACCCACCATCAAACGATGACCAACCAAAAAATTGGCCTGAAGGGTATAGCACTCGACCGTTGTTTTTTAATTTAAAATAAATAATTATAAAGATATTTAAAACTCTCAATTAAATCTTTTTTTATAATACTCAATGTTTGAGAAATAAAACACTAGGGTCTTAAGCGACATTAATTAAAAAAAAATATATGTTTGATCTACTTTGCTTAAGTGAACAATGGTTATATTGTTCTGAAAACTTTAAAAATGCATCCATATCAGACCTCTTCCTATTTTGCACGTTCTTTATTCAAACATTGTGGAGTTTTACTATAAATTAGGCTGAGATATGCTATTAAAACTTTAGAAAATCTCACACGTTATCAAAAGAAAAAGACTGGGAAATTTACATTGCAAGAATTCGTGAATTTAAAGCATCTACAAGTAAAGATATTTACGGCATGAGTACATGCTTATTCTCTTCAAATAGATAGAGATGTAGTTAGTGCATTAACACAGACCATTTATGAAGGATTTGAAAAGAAAGAGTACTCTACTTCTACTTTCATGGATACAACAAAAGCATCTACCTTCTCTTATGCAAGTTATACCGTTACTACTTCTACCCAAGTAGCTGCAGGTTAATACATCAAAGCTACCACACAGAACTTAATATTATAATAATAGTAAACTCGTTATAAATTTCAACTTTTAATTTTACTCACTACAATTGCCTCGCTACACTATAGCTTCTTCAGGTGAAGAAATATAATACTATTATTACTAATATTATATTTCTTCACCGGGAGAAGATATAGCGTAGCTTGAAACCATTGTAGTGAGTAAAATAAGAGATTTTCAATCATACATAGTTTACTATTATTATTATATTAAGTGATAATGGATTTTCAAAAAATAAGTGCCCCATCAATCAACCAGATACCACATAGAAGGCAAAAGATATGTTTCAAAACACAGAGTTCTCCAGAAAGTCAGATAACATATGTCATTCAGCAGGGACCAATGCTAGGCGCTTTACTTTTGATCTTCTACATAACCTTCCGTCCTATAACACAGCAACAAGCACCACTGTTTGCAGACGACACAACCCTATTAAATATCTCGAGGGACAAAGAGACCGCAAAGTCGGATATCAATAATGCCTCACAAAAACTTCGTTTACTTCAAATAAATTAACTGTAAATCCAAACAAATCTTCCAATCTAATTTTTTCGTTGCACTCTGGTATCGAAGTTGGTTACGTTAAATTTCTAGACTCCATACTGACATGGTCAAAACATGGGGATATACTGTCAACCAATATCAACAAAGGATTATATCTACTAAGGCAAATAAACATGAAAAATCCCAAGGAGGCATTACGGATTGCTTACTTTCAATTATTTAATCCCATTAGACATATGGATTTTTAACATGGGGATACTCAAGCTAACTAAAAAGAATATTTGGCTTTCAGCGAAGAGCTATAAGAATAATAGCTAAATTATCATACATGTTGTGGTTGTATCTTACAAAGCACTTTATATTATTCAATAGGATTTTAAAATGTTATGATTGCTGTCTACATATTATTGAATTTATACTCTACTCTGCTAATATATCAATTTTCTGTATGACCTGGGCAAAACCTTGGTTAGTGTCACAAATAAAATAGTAGTAATAATATAATATAATAATTATAAAAATGCAAAGAAAGGAATATAACTGTGTTTAATTATTTAGGTACTAAACGACACTGTTTAGAAAATAGCCTTAAAAATAACATCAAACATCTAGCTTGTATTATTTTTTTAAACATTAAATCCTAGGAACTCAAATGTTTTAAATATCCACAGAAGAAAGTTAAGAAAACACGTTACAAATCATTTAAAAACTCTTCATTTTCTTATGAGATTTTGATCAAATTAAAACTGTAAGAAATTTGCCACGCACAATATTTTTAGATAATATAAAATTACAATCATTTACCAAAGAGATCTAACAATATAAAATTGCATTTTTATTCTTTCATAAAAATCTTAAAAACATACACGTTTTTTAATGTCCACTGAAGCAAAAAAAAACATACATTAGAAATTCCTTTGGGAACGCTTTTAAGCCAACCTCAAATTTCTAGTTATTATTAAAATATTTTAGAAAATAGCCGCTTTAAAATACATATCTTCTTCTTGTAGTACCAACTCCATCTAATCAAGGTTAAAAACTATCTTGGTAAAATTCTTACGATCTTTTACAGCTTGGAACAGCTGATTGCTTCTTTCTTCCGATGCAGCGTTTTTTCTCAATTTTTCCTTTCACTATCAGTTTGAGAAGGTCGTATTTATTACTGCGCATTGTGTGTCCTAGAAAGGCAGTTTTTTTCTGTATTATAGATGTAGGTAATACTCTTTCTGATATTGTTGTCCTCATTACTTCGCAATTGGTAACACGTGGAGTCCATGAAACCGTGGGCAGTAAACGTAACACCCACATTTTAAACGCCTCAATCTTATTCATTGTATTGACTTTTAACGTCCAAGCCTCACAACCATATAAGAACACAAAATATATGTAACATATTTGTAAAATGTTATGATATCTAAGTTTGAAATTGTATCATTCTGTTGAGTGTAGCTCTTGCCTGTTATATTCTAGATCATATTTCAAGATCTGGCTTTAGGTTATTGTCAACCCAGGCTTCTAGATATTATAAGTTTTCCACTACTTTATTGATTTTTTCATTTAACACAATATTCAGTTACGGTTCCCTAAATTTGCCTATTACCATAATCTTCGTTTTTGAAGTAGCAATTTATCTAGCAGTTATTGCAGTCCTTCTGTGCTGTCTGTAACAGTGGCAGTATCATCAGCGTAACGCAGGTTGTTAATGTTTATATCGTTTATTTTTATACCATCTGTTTTGTCTTGAAATGCTTCGGCAAATTTGTGTTAAGAGTATAAATTGAACAATAGTGCACATCCTTGACGTACTCCTTTTTCTGTTTTAGCTGATTTAAATATTATATTATTAAATCTCAGTTGCCTGACACGTGTTACGGTCTTCGCAGACCATTATCAAAGTTAAACAAAAAACACGTGTCAGGCAACTGAGAATAAAAATATTATGTAACAAAACAAGTGTTACTCTCCACCCAATATTATTATCTGTTTCCATCAAGAGTGTAGCGCAACAGACATTAACTTTAAAGTTAATTATTATCCTTTCTAACTCTTGTGTAACAATTACACCTTCTCCAGTATAGTGGGAGGGGAGATTATTTTCGAAATAATATTTAATTGATGAATCGGATTTAAATGATCTACTCTCTAGCCATCTCACTACACTAAGACTATGAGTGTCAATTCCTATTCTATTTATTTCTTCAATGGTATTATCTATTTTTTCTGTCATGTACAGACTCAATTTTAATTACATAATTACTATGTTTAGTTTTCACTTTTGGGTGGGTCCTATCATTCATCGCGGAGATTGTTAGCATCTCTTGACCATCTAAGGGGCCATTACATTTGCATTAGCCATGATAGTTTTTATCTAGGGATATCCTTTAGGATCTTTAATGTGGTAGTTATTCTGTGACTTACGACATCCCTATGCGGTTGACTACTTTTTGGTAGTTTAACCGCCTGCGGAGTCACTTTCTTAACCACAGGACAAAAGGGGTATCCCATTCCTCTACTGGTTCATCCATCCGTAGCTATTGGCCAGTTAGAGGGGGATCACTTATACTGGTGATCGCTCGGTAGGCAAGAAATCGCAAGATCTCTGCAACCAATCTTGCGATTTCTGGGCTATTTACAAATAGCCATAAAACTCACACTTGACGTTTTCAACAACTTAAACGAACCAAATTTGATGTATTATTGACTATAAACCTTTTGGAAAAAACAGTATTTCAAAAATAATAAAGAACTACTAATACGATATTGGAAAATATACAACTGTAAGAATTTTCTGCAAGAAATTTTTCTTTCCATTCATTCACAACGAAAGACTAAAAAAAGCTTAAACATGATGTTCGAGATAAGTTTTTAGTGGTAACATTATTTCTACAAGAAAAAAAGGAATATGGCAAATAAAATTAAGGTTAAAAAACTTTTAATCAATACAGTGTGAGGAAATATGAAAATTAAATTAATTTACGTTGATTTAATTATAATAATCTAGAAATAGTAATTAAATAATGTAACAATCAAGTTTATTAATATCTTCAGGTACGTGTTTCGATCTTTCGATCGGCAATGATTAATTATGTATATATTTAATAGAGAAATTTGGATAATCTATCCTCATTAATTTTTTATGTTTATTGATCGAATCGAATGTTAATAACCTTCACAAGTAACTGACCTGGTAAAACGTAATAATAACGTATCCTATAATAATTTTTTCCCTCTTAAACTAAAACTGTGAAATGTACCGTTACCAGATTGCAGAAAATATCTTAAAAATGTGATTTACGCTAACAAGGGATCGAAAATTTGCTTTTCCGATATTCAAAAAGGCCTAAGTGAAGCGAACAAATTGAAGAATAATATTTAAAAGAAGTATTGCAATCTAAGAACTTTACTGTACAAGAAATATAGAATAACGTAATTTTCTTCAAAGAATAGCTGAAATCTAGTGTTGATAATGCAGAGCTCAACATTTATTTCACAAGAAGACACCTTAAAAATTAAAATACTGTCGTAAACATCCTGTGTTATGTCCTCAGGCAAACCGGATAGTATTTTATTAAGAAAATGAAGATAACTTGTAAATTATAGGAGTAAAAAGTTTCAATATTTAAAGAATATTCTGTAAACTATGTGTTACGATACATATAAATTTAAAAAAAATCCAATGCTGTCTTTTAAAAAAATTCTCGATTAACTTGTATATTTCATACTAATATAACTTATAGAAACTTTATTTGAGTTTAATACAATTAAATATTTGAGTAAGTTGTAAAACCCACGCGGTATTATCCCGCCTTTCCATTACCGAAAATTTGTTATCGTTCGTAGCTGGTGCGCAATGGTCGACTTCGTGTAATGGCGTGGAAGATTAAAGGGTGGACCGACCAAACCAGGGCAACATTTCTAAGGCTTTAAGAAGGAAATTACATCAGTTAGTGAAATTGAATCGGGGACCGGATAGAAAACTCTGTTGTAGCCACAGCTGAATTCAATTAACTATATTCTCTCCATCCTTTTCTCCTAAAGATTTCTTCTGAGATTATTTATAAATGAATCTAATATGAGTATGTATAATAATGACTTAAGACTCAACCCAGTATAATAACGAGTAAATAGTTTGTGACCATGCGTAAAGCAACAATTTAAAATATTAATTTATTGTGTAACAGTTGTTTTGTTGAATTTTGCCAGTTCAGTTTTTCGGATAATTTGAAATGCAGTTTAAAAATAAACCGGAAACAGGTGTTCAGGTCTTACGTATCTCGTCATTGTAATATCCGCGTAAATCAAATAAAGCACAAAGTTTTCATCACATCATTATTTGTCCACGAGCACAACCAAGCAAATCATAAAATTTAATGCCAAAAACATCAGTTAAGTCAAAATACAATTAGTTTAATAACCGTTCATAAATATGCTATATTTTATTATTTAGTGTATTAACCATCTAAGCTGACCACATAAACATGTTTTTTTATACGATGAATTAAATCCTCACTTAACCCGTGACGAAAAATAAAAATTGTGAAACAACAGGAAGAGTTTATATCTAATGTTTATTTTTATATTGGCTTTGTATAATATAAGAAATTAATACTACTCTAATGGATATTTATCATTAAATCTGTATGCTAATATTTTTATTAAATAATTTCCTTGTAAATTACGAAATTTCCATGACAATAATTAAAACTCCCTTTGACCCCTGTTGTTTTCGTGCAAAAGAAAAACTCATAACTCGTGTTTGCATTTGTACAGCGCGATAATTGTCGCTCGCTTCATTTATAGGCGGGCTTGGATGGCATTAAATTATTTAAATTTTAACCCATTAAAATGATATTTGCATATGAATTATATGCTCGCTGGTTATCAACGAATTGGACGTGACGCCAGGCCGAGTTGGAAAAGTAAGAGAGGAAAAAAAAGAGAATCAGTGGAAAAATTTCGTACGCGATGGAAATTTCATTTTTCGAATGGTGTAATTTGTTTATTATTTAGTGCTAATTATTAGGTGATTTATATACTTTGCGGTAAGTGAGTGTTAATTTTACGCTTATGCACTACGTAAATATGTATATTGTTATAACAATTTTATTTTTAAATTATGAGAATTTTCCCGTGTTTCTATATTTTTGCAGATCCATACCATTTTTAGCAGTTTGTCTTACAAATATAAAAGAAAATTGAGCAAATTAGTAATGGCTATGGGATTAATTTTTAAAAGTTTTAAATGTTTCAACGAATTTTCACAAATGGTTTATATTTTTTTAGAAATTTTCATCAAATTCTATTTTAGATTTCTAAAATTATCCACCATTTTCATCTTTATTTGGACTTTTTATCCAAAATTCTTTCAAGCTAAGTAATTATTTTCGTTTGTTGAAATGTTTTTTGAAATTGTTCTGCAATATTTCATCCAAAAATTTAAAATAGTAATAATATTTATTAACGTAATCAACTAATAATTCATCATTTACTCTATTTTTGACAATTCTGAAATTTTAGAAGATATTTTATTTAGGTTTTAAAGTTTTTCTTTTTTTTTCATGTTTTTTAAAAATCCCAAAGTGTATAAGAATTTCTGTTCCTGATTACTAGATTCATTTAAAATAATCCATCATTTATATTATTTAATTATTCAATTTTATTAATTTTGATAGATATTTTTCTAGGTATTTTGCTTATTTTATTTAACCAGAAGTTTCCAAAAATATTTCAGAGGAAGACTTTTATTGATTTTCTTCAGTAATAAATGTTATTTTCAGACTTAAGCCAGAGAAATTTTCTCAATAATTCTAGTGTTTCTCTTCTGGATCACTAACGATTATACTTTAGTTTTCACGAAAACTAAAACAGTATTAGTGACTGAAATAGAAATATATATGTAGGGTGGGTGGGTGGCCTCTATCCCACCCTGCAATCAGTAAAACATCAACGTGGGATTTATCAAAAAAATCATTAGTAATTGCAAGAAAATTGATTATAAATTTTACATGAAATTAAAGTCTATATTTTAATGTACTTTAAAAACACTCTTCTATATTCTAGCGATTGATTATTAGACTACAAAAATTCTCTGATTCTTTATATTATAATATATTTTTATAAATCACCCTTCAATCTTTATAAATTCGCGAGGGTTTCTTAAATTAATAATTAATCTTAACGACTGTTTCAATTTTCAAATTATCAATTTAATTTTTGGTTTCAAATTTAATTTTTCAAAACCCTCGTTTATGTTTTACTGATTGGAGGGTGGGATAGAGGCCACCCACCCACCCTACATATATATTTAAACTTTAAGGCAAAACAAATTTGATGTCTTTTGGAACACACACTAACGATTATACTTTATTTTTCACGAAAACAAAACAATATAGTGACTTAAATAAAAATGTATATGTTACCAATCAGTAAAACATTAACGTAGCATTTAGCAAATAATTAATTAGTAATTGCAAGAAGATTGATTATAAATTTTACATGAAATTAATGTCTAAATTTGAATCTACTTTAAAAGCACTCTTCTAAGTTCTATGGATTGATTGTTAGACTAAAAAATATCCGTTGATTCTTTATATAATAATATATTTTTATAAACCACCCTTCAATCTTTGCAAATACGCAAGGGTTTCATAAATTAATAATTAATCTTAACGACTGTTTCAATTTTCAAATTATCAATTTAATTTTTGGTTTCAAGTTTAGTTTTTCAAAACCCTCGTTTATGTTTTACTGATTGGAGGGTGGGATAGAGACCACCCACCCGCCCTACATATATATTTAAACTATAAGGCAAAACAATGATTATGTTTTTTGGAACACACACTAATTCTTTACTCTTCATGAAAACTAAAACAGTGTTATTGATTGAATTAAAATGTATATGTAGGGTGGCTGGGTGGCCTCTATTTCACCCTCCAATCACTAAAACATCAACGTGGGATTTACTAAATAATTAATTAGTAATTGCAAGAAGATTGATTATAAATTTTGCATCAAATTAAAGTCTATATTTCAATCTACTTTAAAAACACTATTCTATGTTCTACCGATTAATTATTCGACTAGAAAAAAACTCACTGATTATTTATATTATAATATATTTTTATAACCCACCCTTCAATTTTTGCAAATACGCGAGGGTTTCATAAAGTAATAATTAATCTTAACGACTGTTTCAGTTTCCAAATTATCAATTTAATCTTTTGTTTCAAATTTAATTTTTCAAAACCCTCGTTTATATTTTACTGATTGAAGGGTGGGATAAAGACCACCCACCCACCCTACATATATATTTAAACTTTAAGGTAAAACAATGTTTATGTTCTTTTGGACACACTAACGATTATACTTTACTTTTCACGAAAACTAAAACAGTATTAGTGACTGAAATAAAATTATATATGTAGGGTGGGTGGGTGGCCTCTATCTCACCCTGCAATCAGTAAAACATCAACGTGGGATTTATTAACCACAAATTCAAGAATCTTCTTTTGCAAATTCCAATAATTTTCTTTAAGGGTTCCACAATTTTTTTACGATCCATGATTTTAAGAATCGGTTGCTATTGTGTTTTGGACTTTCGTTTTAAAATAATATAAATACTAGTATGTGACTTCAAGACTTTTTGAATTCTTGTTTCAGATTCATAGAATAATGCTAGTATTATTCAGATTTTGTCTTATATTTTCTCAAGAGCTTTTTTAACCAATCTGGTTCAATTTTAACCGAATTTCTTTTTAATACTTCCGATATTTTCACCTATTTCTTTTCCAAAGTGTCTAGTTTTTTAGAATTCTCTACTATACTTTTAGAATGATTTACTAATTTCTTATTTGGCTTTTATTTTTTAATTTATCAGATATAATTTATTTTCCAAATTAAGAGAATTATCTTTTTGGGTTATAGAATTTTCTTTTACATATTTTTAAAATTTTCCAGGATATTCTGACTCATTTTGTCAGACATAAATTGAAAATTTTTGATTTTAAATTTCGGAGGCGTTTACTTTGTGATACATCTTGAATATAATAAAGTTTTTTTCACCACTTTATCAAATATAACAAGTGGAAAAACAAAGTCATCGTGTCTCCTACTTCATTATTTTTTTGTATTTTCGAGAAATTTTCCTCCCAGAATAGAAATTATAACATTCATAGTACATCGAATTTTATTTTTGAAACTTCTAGAATTTCCCAGCATCTCTTGTTGTCCAAATATTTTCAATTATTTAACATTTCTTTTCATTTATTTTCAGCAGAATTGTTTTTATTTTACCATGCGTTCCACAATTTTTTAACGATTTCTTTTCTATATTTTTAGAAATCTGTCTGAATTTTATTATTTTTTTTCATATTTCTTCAGCAAATTTTGTTTTTATTTTACAATAAATTCTAGGAACTTCTTTTGAAAATTTTTAAAATGTTCTTTGATGGTTCCTATTTTTTTTAACGATTTCTTTTTCATTTCTAGGAATCTGATTTTGAGGACTCATGAGGATCATAATAATATAAATACTATCATCAGCCATTTTCCAGAAGAGAGAAATGTCTTTTAAATATTAAGACTTTATTAGGATTTCGTCTTATACTTTTGAACATCTTGTTTTCGCATTCTGGTTTAACTTTCTTTTAAATGTTGGGTTTCAGCAATTTATTTCCAAATTTTCCTCACTTATTTCAAGTTTATTAATATTTTTAAAATTTTATATTAATTTTTCATCCAGTTTTCTAAAATTATCTAGGTTTTCTTTTCAGATTCTTAGAATTTTTTACCAATTGCTACATCAAATATTGAGAATTGCCACAACCTTTTTCTTTTATCGGTATTTTGGCTTTATTTGATTAGAATTTTCCAGGAATTTATTTTCCAAATTAAGAGAATTTTCTTTTAGAGTTCTATACTTTTTTACTTTAATGATTGTTGAGTTACGTGAAGATGTACTGTACTATAATTTTGTGAAGAAAGGAGACTCAATCTTTCATTTATAGTACTATATTTTTTTAAACTATTTCTAAAATTATCTAGCAGCTTTTGTCTCATTTCTTCAGCCATCCATTTAAAAATTATAGTATTTTCCAACAGTTATTCTTCCATATTTCTAGTAATTTCTATTCCTGTGGTATATATTTTAAGTTATAAAATTTTCTACCATTTTCACTGTAATTTTTTTAAATTATTAAACATTTCTTTTTCCTTTTTAACATGTAGTAATATTTGCAGTTTAATTTAATCTTAACTTCTTTTGATGTTTCTAGAAATATTTTTTCAGGCTTCTACAAGTTTTATTATACATTATTTAAGAATTCTACGGTAGTTTTTGTTTTATTTTATTGAAATGTTTTATTAATTTTTCATGCAATTGGTGATAATTTTTTTTAGGTCTTGCAAGTTTTTTATATCACGTTTTTAGAAAATTTTCCAAGAATTTCTGTTTTGATTAATAGAACTTTTAAAAACATTTTTTTTCAAAATTATAAAAGTTTTCGGTATATTTAGATTTTTTTAGATTTCAGACTTCTAACATTCATACCTTAATTATAGGATTTTTTTTCAAAAATACCAGTATTTTTCTTCTAATTATCTAGAATTAAGCATATTCTCTTCCAACTGTTTAGAATTATCTAACTTTCTTTTTATACTTCCAGTATACTTCCAAATTGCGACAATTGTCTTGCACGTTTTAGATTTTTACAAAAACCGGTCTCCCCAAAATGACTTTTGCTTTTATTTTTCGATAACTTAGGAAAATATCTTATCAGATCAGTTAATTTATTCTAAATTATGAAATTTTTAAAAAATCCCGTTTACATAAATTTGCCAGCAATTTTCATTACAGTATCTAGCAATTTCTTTTCAAAATTTCCAAATTATTTTCGATTTTTTTAATTTCTTTTCCAAATTGAGATATTTTTTTTAATACTTCTAGTATTTTTCAGTAATTTTCGTTTCAGTTTCTAGAAAATTGTGTTATTTGGAAGATTTTAGAATTTAGCTCATCGTATTTCTTTAAGAAAATTTACAAAATTGTGAAAACTATTATCAGGGTTTTTAATTTTTCTAAAATTTTTCATCAATTTTCCTAATTTTTCTAATTATAAATTGATTGATTGAGTTACGTGAAGAACAAACCTTTCTTTACAATTTTTAAGTGCTTTATTCGTCAAATTCCTTCTAGTACTCTAGAATTCTTTAGTATTTTTTTTTAGGTTCTTAAAATTTTTCATCAATTTCTTTAATAAATATATAGATTAAAATAAAACCACACAGTCGGAAGGATTTCACTTTTATACTATTCTAAATATTTTATCCTATCTGTGTTGTTTTATTTCAGTTTACTTTGGAGTTTCATCACAAATCTCTCTTATCAATAAAATGTTCAAATATTTAGAATTCCTTGAAAATCATTTCATTCCATATTTTGATTTTATAAAATGAGAATTTCTAAACTATTTATCTTCCGAATTAAGAGAACAGTTCTTGAATTTTCTCTGTTATATATTTGGACTATTCCAGCATATCCTATCTCATTTTGCCAGATATCTATTTTCTTTTAGATTTATAGAATTTTCTAGTAATTTCTGTTCCTAGCTCATCGATTTTTTATTAAAATTATAGCATTGCCTTGTCTAAGTATTCAGAATTATTCAACATTTTTCTTCTTTTTTTTCAAATATTTTAGAAAGGTTTGTTTTATTTAATCGGAAATTCTAGGAAATTCGTTTTTAATTTAAAATAATTATTTTGAGGGTTCCATAATTTTTCAAAGATTTCTTTTCCATATTTCTAGGATCCTCTTCCCTCTTTTTTTGTGAAATAATATAAATTCTAGTATTCACTACTTTTCTTTTAGATTAATATTTTCCAGAAAATTTTAGCATTTTCTCGAACAAAAATTTAGAATTCATTAATATTTATTTTCCAGTTTCAAGATATCTCAGCAATTTTTACAGTTTCATTTTACCATAAATTCTAAAAATTTCTAAGAAAACAAGAATTTCGGAATTCTTTTCCATATTTCTATGATTCTCATGTCTTATTTTTGGTCTTTCTATCAAAATATATAATAATATAGTATAATACCTCACAATTCATCAATTCATTTGTACGAATCACCAGGACAGTTAAGCTAGCTAGCAAAGATACCTTTTTTTTCTCACCTTAAATTCAAGACAAGGGCTGAAAGACCTCAGGTCTATAGCCCTGACGGATTAACACCATTTATTTATTTGTATGTTAAATGTTATTATGTATTGTAAATGTGTCCAAATAAAGATTATTGTAATTGTATAGTATAATAATTTTCTTTCCCGATTTCTAGCAAACCTTATTTGATGTCAAGACTAATTCTAGCATTTTCCAGAAAATATTATCAGTTTTAACTTTTTTCAATTTTTTTAAATCAGTTTTTATTCCATTTGTCAAGAATTCTCAAGTATTTTGTTTAAGTTCTTGAATCTTTTCTCTAGTTCGTTTATCAAATATTTAGATTTCGTAAAGAATTTATTTTAAATTTTTAAGTATTTTCATTTTATTTGACCAGAATTTTCTAGTGATTTATTTTCTAAATTTACAGCACTTTCTGCCTTGGTTAATCTTTTAAAAATTATAGTATTTTCTGGCAATTTTCATTCCACATTTTTAGTATCGCCGCTCTTATTGCATCGGTATTTTCCGTAAGTTTTAGATTTTTTAACATTTTCTCGTCCAAATATTTAATATTAATTAACCTATCTTTTCTCTTAAGATTTTTCGGCTTTGTACCAAAAATTCTAGGAACTTTTTTTGCAATATCCAAAAACATTCTTTAAGGATTCCACAATTTATTCACGTTTTCTTTTCTTTTTCTCAGTTTTAGTTTAATAATGTAGAGGTTAGGTTAGGTTAGGTTAGGTTAGGTTAGGTTAGGTTTTGTCCAAATAAAGATTATTATTATTATTATTATTAATGTAGAGAACTTTCTCAAAAATTTCGATATTTATAATTCTTTCTTAGGCTTCTAGGATTTTAAAATTATTTGAGAAAATCAATTTCTATATGGTGGTGGCGCATTCGGTTGCGGCCCCGAACTAACGTGCAGCAACGTTGGTTCGGGTCAGTAGTTCGATGGGTGACCGGCCGGTACCATTCACCATTGGAAAACAATGGATGGAAATTTATTTATTTTTTTATTAGATGTATTTTGGGAAAATTGTAAAATAATATAAAGCCGTGTCATATCTAATAGAAATTAAGGAAACATTGTTGATACTATTTTTTTTAAAGTAAAATACATTTAAAAAACGCTCGTTGCAATCGAACTATTAATAGTGAGAGTGCAGCATCGTTATTCTGGATCAGTAATTGGATAAGTGGCCGATACTATTCGCCATTGGGATACAATTAAATGCGATTTAAAGTGGGGTGATCCAAGTTCATTTATGCACAAATACAAATAATACGGCGGAAGGACCACGTAGTCGACAGCCAAACACTACTACTACTACTTGCATTAAAAATAATGAGCCATAAATTACTTTATAAAAAAAAACAACGTATAATTATGCGTGAAGTAATAATTTCTACGTTAAAACCTCGTGTAATATTTTCTAAATATAACACTGTATTACAACCCAACACGTGTAATCTAAACAGGTGAAGAAATCCCATATTTATAATTCAATATTCTTACTACAGCGGAAAGTTCGCACAGTATAAATTCACCCTTTACCAAAATGTACACATAAAATCGATGACTTATTTACGTCAGCAGGGTCAACGATAAACTAATTCGTATCGACCCTGGGAATAATTACTTTTCCACGCTCACTAATATCAGTCGAATCTGTTGATTCTGCCACGAATAATTTAGTTATAATTTAATTCGAGTGCATAACGTCATTAATCTTAACTCGAACAACGAAAAGGGAATTAATTGCGCAGCAAATAAAACTCTCTGTTTTCTTATCTGCGAGGGATAAGGGTTGGGGATACGATGACCTTTGTTTGAAGTTCAAGGGCTTCTGAAAAGAAAAAAAAAGGAAATCGTTTCCCTTTGTATAAATTCCAGTAATTCAGAGAGGATTATAATTTTAAAGTATGTTTATAGATATTGATGATGACTTATTTACAAATGTATTTAATAATTATATAAATTTGTTAGAGTTAACACAATTTTTAACTCTGATTATATCTCTGCTAATAATGCTACTATTTTATAATAAAATGTAT
This sequence comes from Ontholestes murinus, assembly GCA_963969525.1. Lineage (NCBI taxonomy): Eukaryota > Metazoa > Arthropoda > Insecta > Coleoptera > Staphylinidae > Ontholestes > Ontholestes murinus. Next base: position 51,757,765 of record OZ018396.1, read on the forward strand.
AAAATCCTTTAGTTCGTTGTAGATTAAATAATAATTTAAAAATACGTTAATTACTACGATTTTATGTCTTGCCAAGACAAAAAACAATTTCGTATCAATATGATCCTATAGTAAAATCCATTTCCCTGTATCCAAATGCGTTAGTCTGATGAGATCCAAAATAGATCGAAACTGGTTCATAACTTTTGTTGACAGGAAAGGATAATTAATTTTTACCAAATTATTCGTAATTTCTTATTCTAAAAAAATAATAATTATATATGCATAATATTATGTAACTATTTTAGTAATTGTTATGCGACAGGAATATAAACAATGATGTCATCATTATATTAATTGTGCAATTATCTATTTGCTAGAATATTAATTAATTTAAAAAATATTCTAATTTATTATAATTTTTCAATTTATATAAAAAAATAGAATAATTTATTAATAAAATATGAATATTTTAATAAATTCATAAAATTATAATTTTCTGGAAATTTGCGAATTTCACAGGTATAACCAATGGTTACATAAATACTATTGATTTTCCAATCATTATAATTCGTTTTTCATGTCCACTGTTTGCATCAATATGCATAAAAATTGTTTAGTGTGTAATTTACTGTTTGATTAAAGATATCATCGGTTGGCAGCTACTATGCGGTATTTTTTTCCAGGAATTGTGGTAAATAAATTCATGAGTTATATGATCTGATAGTTGATTTAAAACGTTGTTAAAATTGGACTTTTCATTCTGATAAAATCGTATCGCGCCATTATAAAATTTTCTGTTTATATACATTGGTTTTATTGATGCTGAATTAAATATATGTAATAATTAGAAAAACACTTAGTTAATTTTCTACAACATAATGGATACATTTTTATTATTAAACATACGTAAACAGTTTGATGGATTAAATTCTCACTTAACCCGCGGTGTAACATTTTTATGTTAATTAGAAAATTAATTAAAAAACTTGGTTTTGTTTCACTATTTTTAATTAATCTTCTAAGTAAACAGTTTCTGTGTGAGTATGATATGAGGAAATGTAAAAAGGAAATTAATTTATCAAACTAGCCAAAGTACTAAAATTATTTAACAATTAAGTTATTAAACATCTGCAGACAAATGATTCGATATCTTGATCTCATCAGTACAACTTTACTTTAAATCTTTTTTACATTAAATTAACACACTTATAGACTAAAGTGGTAAAAACATAGTAAGCGTGTTAAATTAGTATTTATCATGAATTACCACGTAGCAACGGTCGCAACTATTCTTATGATCTTTTCTACGAATTAATTATTAAGTTTGTTTATTATACATGCATGTTTTCTAAAAAAATAATTTAATTTTAAAATGCAACATGCAATTATATTGTGTTGTCGAATTGGAAAATCCACGATTTTCCAGCTGATTGGTAAAGGTGACCGTTCCACAAATAATGAACGTTTGTGTCGCAATATGTCATAGTTAATGGGTTTTCCACGAATCGCCATATATACCCGTCTCACTGTACAGCAGTGGCGTTGACTATTCTAATCACACGAACAAATAAATGTTAAATGGCAATTGAAAGAAGGCAAGGGCAACTAACACTTAAATTAATAGTCACGCTAGTTCATATTCATTTGTGTGTGAATGCATACGTTTGGATAATCAATTCGCGTCCACCAACTGTTTGACCAGCAAATATTATTCGGATATGAATGTAATATTTTTGAATCACGTGTACGATGATGCTTGTGTATTGTACACGTGGCTATGGTGATAATTGATTGGAGAAAATAAAAATTTTACGAGAAAATAATATAATCAAACTGATAGAAAACCTCATGTTTAATTTAATTTATATAATTAATTAAATGTACTTAAAAGTATTCGATTTTATTTATAATTATTGGGTCCTTATATGATTAAAAGCAATTTAGAAGTAATTGTACGTTAATTTAAAGAATATCTAGTTGAAGAATGGCAAGCTCAAGTCACTGATAAAATAGAAATCTTGTGATATTAAAATTGTACTCGTGTTTATAATTTCAGTACAGTTTAGTTTTAAATAATTAAGACGTGTTTTAACCATTTTAACATTAAGATTATTAAGTGAAATCTGAATACGATCGACGAACAAATTACTATACTCTTTGAAAATAAAATTAACAACGATGGAATCAAAATTACCAGCAATACATCATAAATCATAAAATTTTAGTATTACTAGTTTGAATATCCGCATTTAAAATTTAATCAAAGAGTATTTATAAAAACGATTAATGCAAATATTAAATTTCTAAATATCGCTATAATTTAACCTCACTTAGAGCTTCTCATTCAAAATATGATTTATTTATTTGCTCATTTGCCTACACAATGTTAGAATCTATTTCTATTTTATTCATTTTTTAAACCTAAAATATATTTATGAAGCATTATTTTTAATTTAGACATTTGTAAACAACCAATAATTTACTCAGTAGATTAAGATATTTACATTCATAGACATTTCGATGCCACTTGAAGCTTAAACGTTGATGTTCAAATTGATTAGAGTACCACAGTAGAATTCTGAAGATAAATATTCTTAAAATTCTTTAATCATCGATTTTACAGTGAACTATTTTATACGAAAAATAAAAAAAATATATAAATATGTCTTTGAGCAATTGAAATAAAATCGAATTCAATCAACAATTCAGCATAAGGAATATCAAAACTATATACGTGGCAATTTTTTAAAGTATAAAGAACACATTTTTTTCTGCACATTTTCTAGCATATTTTTGTATTTAATATACATAGGCGTCCAAATTATAGCCCTATACGACATTTTACTTACTTAACAGAATAATTAATCCATGAATACCAGTAAAAGACTCACAATTAAGCATTATAAAAACGAATACACGATAACACTACTATGTGCTACATGTGTAACATGATCATTAAATGTTAACTTATGATCAAAAGCGATTCTAAGGTCTTTAGTTTCTGTAAGCCTTGTTAATATAATATTGTTTAAGTTATATGAATTTAGAATTAATTTAGATTTCCTACCGTATGATATAACCGAACACATTTTCACATTTAATGAAAGTTGTGGTGTATATAACGTAATAAAGTAAATCTGTCAATATCTGATTGAAGCTTAACACTTTCACGTACACTCTTAACAACACTGCAAAGTTTTATATCATCCGCATATAATAGAACGTTGTATTTAAATATTGAGGATCATCATCCATGTATAGAAGGAGTAGAAGGGGGCCCAAATTTGAGCCTTGAGGTATATCACTGGAGGCAACGTAATGATAGGACTGGTAGTCTTGAATTTCTACTTGTTGGCCTCGGTTACGCATATATGACGTCAACACCTGAACTATATTATTATTATCAATTTTGAAATAAGCAGGTTATGATAGAGGGTGTCAAGAGCTATTGACATGTCTCCAAATAAAATATCAATCTGATTGTTATTATCCATAGCAGTGGTTACATCCTGAGTGATTTGTCGACGTTGATCTACATTTAATGAAACCATGTTGCTGAAGGGACATGTTTAGATAAGATTAATTCAAAAACTTTGGACAAATTACTAGTATAGACATAGGTCGATAATTATCAATGCAACTACAATTTTCTGCTTTAAAAACTGAGCTTTACTTCTTTCCATTTACTAGGGAATTTTCCAGTTTTTAAGATAAGTTTGAATGAGTAATAGCCTCAACCAAAATTGGAGCGCAGTTTTTTTAAATAAAGCTATTCCTACATTTAGTTTCGGTTTTAATTTCCTCAATTCCTTCAATATTTTCAATGTATCGACAGTGAAGTTCCCAAGATGATTATATGTTTGGACATTTTGCAAATAATCACTTATATGGCGAGGGAAGTATGATTTGATAAAATGATCTGCAAATCCATTCACTATATTTTCTTTTGTATTAAACAGTTGCTCTTTATGAGTCATCAAATCAGGAATCCGCGAGGTTCTTCTCTTAGTGTTTATGTAGTTCCAGACTAAATTGGGTTCATGAGTGATTTGTTGTTGAGTACGAGAAATATATTCTAGATGCGTTTTAGCTATTACTCGTTTGCATACTCTACGGTATTCATAATAAATTTCACGAACAGGATTCAAAATCTTCAAAATTCTAAACTGATAACTGTTATTGATATTTTAAAGTAAAAAGTAACTAAAAATAATCAAAATTTTGTATCGGACAACATTACAAATTAATAATGATAAATTTTAAAGTGTATTTGTAGAAAGACAGTTAAAATTTCGTTACCTGTCATCATAATACTTCGATAGTGTAATTAATTATTAATAAGTGTGCAGATTACGCTTGGGGAATATGCAAAAAAATTGTGTTTACGAGGAAAACACTAGAAGATTTCCTAATCATCGTCAACCTTCAAGACACGTATTCATGTGGTTAGGTAGAAGATTAATGGAAAGTGGATGTATACTAGCAATAAGACAGAATGCAGGGCGATCACAACCTCGACAAACCCCTAATCTAGAGAAATTCTACAGGGTGAGTTCTTCTAGATGTTCTCTATGGGGATCTCGTAAACTATAAGAGATAGAAAAACGGTTAACTGGAGAAAGCAGTTCAAATTTATGAGACGAATAAAATTCTGCTTTCAAAGATTACAAAAATTATTATTATGATAGATAGAAGAAAAAACTGTAAAAGACAATGTTGTAGATAATTTTATACAGATTAATAAAATATATTTTGGAATTTTGTGTCGTCTTTATTTTCCGAGATATGATGCAAACTTACTCTATTATCTGATTTTGAAATAAGACACTTATTTGGTTTCATATTGGTATATTCAGTTTCCTCACACGTGTTTCGGTTAATGACGACCATTCTCAAAGGAATTCATATTGGTATATTCAGTTTCGTCACACGTGTTTCGGTAAATGACGATCATTCTCAAAGGAATTACAAAATTAACTGAGTTAACTGAGTTAATTTTGTAATTCCTTTGAGAATGGTCGTCATTAACCGAAACACGTGTGAGGAAACTGAATATACCAATATGAAACCAAACAAGTGTCTTATTTCAAAATCAGATAATATTATATTTTCTATCACCAAGAGTGCAGTGAGCAAAGTATTTACCAAACATACTCTTCCAAAATGTTTAGTTACCCTGGATTTTTTTAAAACCTTGAAAGTGCAATTTTATTCGTAGATCCGATAGATAAAATCTAAAAATTGACTCATCCTGTTGTATATGATACAACTGAAAATATTCGCAGAAGTTCTAGAGAAATTACAAGATTACTTAACTTTAACAGCAATAAGACTATTTATCAAATTTTATAAGCTGATCAGCGATATCCTTATGGATTCTGTACACACTTTGTACACACTTTGCTACATGGGAATAGGGCAAAGAATAAATTTTTACAATTGGTTTTTGGCTAGAACAACCCGACATCTGCAGTAACATTCTGTAGACGGATAAAGCAACATTCATGAAAATGAAAATCCTCATATGGAAGTTTAGCCATCAAAATTATTTTTCATTAATTATCAGGCTGAGAATAATTGGAACAAGAATATTTGGACCATATATTTTACCCAATAGATTAAATGCCGAAAGTATCTTCATTTTTAATGTAATACTTCACGGGTTACTTGAGTATATAACACAAGTAGGCTCAATTTAATAACCAGCATGATGGCATACCAGCCCACCACAGTCGTGAAATGAGAAGATAGTCAAGTGATAAATGTCATCAGCAGTAGATTGGTGAAGGTAGTCATATTGTACAATGGGCTCGAGATCTACGCATCTAAACATTTTTAATTCATTTAAATAACAAATTATCAAAACATAGTTCATCAAAAGCCACCAGAAAATATTGGGGAATTAGAACAAAAAAATTCGAAATACGATTCAGTAAATTAAATGTTGCACAATGTTCAAAATTATATTCCACTTAGGGCTGCTGCATGTATTAGGGGAACCGGAAAGTAATGCCGTTTCTGCGTATGTCGATATTTGATTGTCATTTGTTAGCTTATTTTATATCGCGTGCCAAAGCCATTTTAAGATTATTGTAAATTGTTCACTTCTAAATAGTTCAATATTAAACTTTTTTATAGCAATTTGAAGTCAAGTGGCCATTCGTTTGTGAATGCAAAAGACGGTTTTTAAGTTCAAATACGGTAATTTTGATTTCTTTGACTCCTATCGATCAAGAATACTACAACACTAGACAACGACATTATAATGGCAAAAGTGGAAGAAAATCCATATAAAATAATCGAAACACCCTTAACCAACCTTGGTTAACCACCCAAGAACATTTAAAGCAGATTGGAAAAATAAGCAGAGTAGGTGTTTGGGTCACCCATAATTTGTCCGAAGAGAAAAAAGCCAACCGATCCATCAAAAGTAATTGCTTCGGCAATATACAGAATATGATAATCCATAACGCTAGAGGCAATATTTCCCTCCACATGCCAAATTTACATCCCAAAAAGACGCTTCTGTGTTTTTGGTGGAGCATTCGCAGAATTGTTCATTTTGAATTGCTGAGATCTAATTCCATTTATACCGAAAATGCCCAAAATGCAATTCAAGATATTTTACTCAAAAACCATTTGATGTTCATCTGCACTCTAGATGGCAACAGTTGTTAATAACGAGGGGGATTATATTATTAATTAAAAATAAATAAAAAAAACTTATTAAAAACTTATTCGTTTAAATTTAATCTAAAAAAGCGGCATTACTTTTCGGTCATCCCTAATATTAAAAGAAATGGTGGATATTTACTCTTGTATTAGTTATTATCTTGCTTAAACTTATTTCATTGCTTGTTTCAAATAAAGTAGTTTCCTTGTGCTAGTACAACATCATTAATCGATTTCACTGATTCATATTCGCCATAAAGCGATTGTTACGGAAAACTCTAACATCGTTGGAATCGGTGAAAGTAACAAACATACATCAACTACTTCTGAATCCGACGCTATGACTAAAAAACGCGTATCTATCGGAACGTCGAATAGTCAGAATACCGCCATCGCCCAAGTCACAAAGTTGAGAAAATAAACTGAGAGCTGCCAAAATAATATCGACAATTATTTTCAAATTGTTTTTCAAAATTTAATAAAAATAATCTCTCGAATGGGGCCATAGCCATTCCATTAAAAAAATGTAAGTTTGCGTTATACCTTGGAAAATAATGGCGATAAAAATTTTCTGAATATATTTTATTAATCTACATAAAATTATCTATAACTTTGTCTTCTACAGTTTTATTTTGTCATTTTTTACTTTTTATCTATCTAGTTATTCTATATATCTAGTTACCCTTGACTTTTATGGAAACCTTGAAAGTGTAATTTTAAAACTTCACATCATTCACCATTTAACCATTTTCCTATCCTCCATAGAGAACATCTAAAAACTCACGCTCTATTTATCGATCTACAGATCTTACATTCAAAATCATTTCATTTTTGGTGAAGAAAATTTTCTTTATCTATTCAAAATATTATCATTTTCAATTTTTAATAATTATATACCCTAAATAGTAATTAGTTTAACATTAATTAATAGATACAGAACATTCATTACATTAAGTGAAACGATAAAATATAACATAAATAAAATGTTTAAATAAAATCGTAAGTATTTCACAAAAGTAATAGCAAATGTAAATCTTCAACTCTGTAAATTTCTAGTAACACACTTGGCTTAGTGTATCAAAGTTCCCTCTCGTAGTCTCTATTTGTAAATCCCCTTGCTCACAACATAAATATTAAAGGCTTAAACAAGTGATCCTCCCACATTCACAAATTAGTCCTAACTAGTTCCCTAGTAGAATCCTGAAAACATAATTCTTTTGCATTCAAATGAGCCCGTATCTACGATCAACTATCCCAATGCGAGCGAACTTGCCCCGGATATCCGGCGCGCAAAAATAGCCGGCGAAGGGCGGTGGGCGGCGTGGGCGGCGAATTTCGTCTAGTTGCAAGGGTCGCCGGACATGCGCACGGCGTGCCCTTCGAGGGCGGCTACGTCCTGGGGGTTCCACGCTCGCGGTCCATTGATAATTTTGAAGGTCGGAATGAGGTCGAAACGCGAACGCTCTCGGAACGTTTATCTCATTGAAACACGGAAAGCAATTTTTCAATGGACCTCGAACGAAACGGCCGACGGGAAAATTTTCCGTGTAATCCCCGAATGCGACTTGACGTGTCGATATCGCACATATAAAGTGCTTTTAGTACTGAAAAGGAATTATAAAGTACACACACGTACAATCTTTTAATGTCAAACAATTGGATATTAGAAAATTGTAAATGCGAATATTAACTCAAAATTGTTTGTAGATATTATGTAATGTGTGAATTATTGAATAATAGCTACAACTTTAATAAACGCGTTAGGAAAATTTACATTTACAGGTTTATACATAAAATTTAATTCCTGTTGCATCAATTATGCAAATTTAAATTTAAACATTAATTATTTTATATTAGACTTAGTTGTGATCGTATTTATTAGCATCGAATAACTAATCATCAATTAAATATATGTGTTTATGCTGAATTTATTTATTAGTCTGATATTTACGTTACGTAATATAATGTTTTATTCAGTACCACACGAGTTTATCTTAATATTCATGTACCCAGCATATGACGTGTTAAGATTTAATAATGTAAATCAGGGGTGGCCAACGTAGTAACTTACAAAACAGTGTCTTTTGTTCTCGCTTTTGTGCCAGTCGTATCAAGGACTAAAATTATGACATCAGAGCATTTACTCGAGGGTCGATGACAAGTTATGAACATCATTAGATTTGTTGTATAAAACTACAAAAAGGCAAACAACATATCCACTAGAAAAACTTATGAATTTCGTAAAGGTATTTTAATAAATGAAATCGTATTTTTAGGCTTACAAATATGTGTTTTTTAGTTTGCTAAAAATCTAAAGATATGTTTTATATAATTAAAAGAACTTAAAGTATTAAGAAAACGATAGATAAGTATTGCTTTCAAATTCAAAGGAATTATATTGGATCAGAGAAGGAGAAGTACAAAAGAATTAAAGACGAACAAGAAGGGCAGAAAGTTGGGTCTAATCATTTTATACAGAAGGAATATTTGTTTCTAAAGAATACAAGAAGAAATACGTATTTTAATTACTTATTTATCTTATCGATAAAATATGTTTCGCTAAATGATAGACGAGAATAAGGTTCGTATTTAAACATGATTATTGTAGAAGCGAAAGTAACAAGTCGACAATCTCATAATATAAAAAAAACGATTTTCGTAAAGAGTTTGATACTATAGCTAAACCATTGTTTTAAACAAACTTACAAAGTGAGACAGCTTTGAAGAAATCATTAGAAAGAAACGGTTTGAGTGAAAGATTATAATTTGTAATTGTAAATTCTTTTCGTGCTTCTGTCATCGAATTTTTTTGTTTATGCTTTTGACTAATTTATTCAAAATATGTAATAATTAAATAAAGAGATCAATGATAATAAAGTAAAATAGAAATTCATAATCTTAAAACTGGAAAACATGGTAACAAACTATAAAAAATAAGACCAGATGCATATGTCATTCGTAAGGTTATTTTTTAGTAGTTTCAACTTCTAAAATAAGTACGACCTACAACTCATTTGAGACATTTTTTTATAAAAGAGTATAAGTAAAGATATACTCTATTGATAATGGGTGCATAGCACCTAAAATGTACATCTAGCAATATAAAAATTAATTGTGAAGAAAGTGTTAGTGTTTTAATCAAGTTTTAATTACATCTTCACGTAACTCAACAACAAATTTCTATATAAAGATAGACTTCTAGAAATCATTATATCTAAAACAAACGAGATTTAAAACTAAAGAATCAGCCTTCGCCATCTGCATAAAAAAAGCTTATACCGAGATCCCAGAAAGTAGCTGATAGAAGTAAAGAGTTAAAAAATTGCTTGTAAGAAAACCGAAAACCAGAAATCTAAATGTCGAACAAAGCGTGGTCAACTAATCTTTTCGATTCATTCAACCGTCTGGAAAAATCTAATCTAAATATAGTGCATTAATTAGGAAAAAAAGGTATAATTGAAACTACAGATCCGTTATGTGGCAAATACGAGGTGGTAAGAGAAATTGACTGATCAGTTGGAAGTCTCGGGACCTATTTAAAGGCCCAATGCGGTAAATCAACCGGACAGGAAATTACTATAGTTGAAGATTAGAAGCCAGAAATGCTTTAAAATCTCACCCACTGCAAAAAGTCGTCGATTAAAACCCACTAAAATAATTGAAACCAAATTTGACAAACTCGAACCTTATAAAAAAGGATCATCCTGAAAACTTAGTAATTACGGCCACGGTAGCTTATGTGGATCTGGCAGGTAACATCGATTTAGCTAAGGGTCGATATTACCAATACAAAAATCAATTGAATCGCACTGGAGAAATAGTTACTAAAATTGGAACTAATTTGAAATTAAAAGAGATTAGTATTATATTTTCAGATGATATTCTGAAGCAGTATAGATGGTATATCATCATGGGTTTGACTGGAAGATCCTTCGATGAAGAGAACTCCGCCTGTCATCCTTTTCACTAAAATTTTAAGTATTTATATTTTAATATGTTATACCATAAATTTTATTTTATTTTGTTAAAAAGGAGTACAAAGATGCTAATAAATAATAAAAATATTAGTGATGAACATCTATTTCTGATAATGTATTTTGAATCACTTATTGTTTTGAAATTGCGTGAGTAATTTATTTCTTAAAAGTACTATTAATAATTTCACAGCTAACCTAAATATAATAGACTTTATTAAATATCTTAGGCCAATATAATTATTTAATCAATACTATTTCACGGCTAAATAATAACTGTTACTGTATTCTTGATATTTATAATGACTCCTTACAGATGTTCATGAGAGATAGAGTATATATATATATAGACGATAAAAATGTAATCCTGGCATTATGGTGATGACAAAAAAACGCAGCGAAGACAATATATCACCAAGAAAACAACATTTTTATTATTATTGATTTAATATTTTGTAATAAAGAAGGAGACAAGATGACTTTGTTATTTATTATATTAAGATATACCACAAAATAAACGCCTCCACAATTAAACATTTAATCTTTTTTTTTCAAATTATAAAATGCTAAAAAATTGAAGGGGTCGGCAATATACATAAATCAGGACTTAACTGTTGAAGATAGTCTTCGGCATAAAACTTTAAGAACTCACCTTCGAATTGCAAAAGGAAAAAACTTAAACGCCTATATAAAAGATTTTAAACTAATTGTTGGAAATGAGGTCTTCACGGCAGATCAATTAATGGAATCTCCACAAATTGAACAGGAAGAACCTGGCAGCAATAGTGCACCACCCACACCAAATACTCGGGAGTTAAATTTGGATAATGTGTTCGGCGAGGCATCAGCCGTCTGTACAGAACAAAAAAACAACATACCACGCCTATTGCACTAAAGCCCTCAGAGAAAAACGCCAAAACGCCTTACAACCCGTTGTCGCTAACCACTGCGAGAAATTTACGCAAGAAAAGCAAACAGTAATAAACAAATCCAATACCGGATATAAAAGTGAAAATTGTGTAGTATTTTAGTCAACATTAGACATTAATTAAATTGTAACCGTCAAACTATGCCTAATAACATTGTAAACGATGTGATTGCAACATAATCATGGATCAATTTATACGAGATTTTAACAACGAGGAGATCACCACTAATGTAGTAGATGATCCAAATGAATATGATGCACTCATTTCGAATAAGCTAAAACATGTAAAACCATTTACTATTTATCATAACAACATTAGAAGCCTAACCAAAAATTTTAGTCAGTTTCAAATCTATCTTAGCAACTTCAAATGTGCCTTCGACTGCATTGTGCTCACAGAAACATGGGAAATTCCCGATATACACTGCTTTCAACTAAACGGTTATGTTACTTATGCTACTAATCGAAGATATAATCAAAATGATGGCATTATTGTATTTGTTAGAGAAAACGTTACTTTTGAGGTTGAAGACGTAAGCATTGGTTTAACAAACTGCTTGAAACTGAAGATAACAATCGAAAACCATAACTTGCAATTAACTGCAATTTATAGATCTCCATCTACTCCCATAGATGATTTTACTACAAATCTAAAAGTGTATCTGAATCAAAACAAAAAAAATAAAACACACATAATAGTTGGTGATATTAACATAAACATTGAAGATACAAATAATATACACTGTCAATATACTTAATGTCAATGAACGAATATGGCTTTTATTCATACATAAATACCTCTACAAGAGAAACCATTACATCAAGTAGTGTCATCGATCATATTTTCTTCAGAGAAAACAACGAAGTGATTAAAACAATACCTGCAGTTATAAAATCAAACATTACTGATCACTACACCACAACAATTGCTTTAATTCTACCATTACCTCACAAATCTAAAACGACAAAAGCTATAGCAAATAAAATAGACCGGGTAAAGTTGGAGTTGATACTTAGTAAGGAAAAGTGGACTACAATTTATAATGAAATAAATATAGACATTGCAACCAACAATTTCATTAAATTAATCACGGAAGCTATTACAAATTCTACCACAACAGTCAAAAGAAAACAATATACTAAAAGGAAGGAGTGGATCACAAATGGACTAATTACATCTATAAATCGAAGGGATAAATTATATCAATGCGTGAAAACAAATAAAAATCCTCAGTTAAGGGAAGAATATAATAAACTAAGGAATTCGATTAATACACTTATATCAAAAGCAAAAAAAATGTTTTATTCAAAACAAGTTGAAAAAAACTTGAATTCCACCACCAATCTTTGGAATACAGTAAACAAGTTAACAAATAAATCAAAACCTAGCACAAAAATAAATACAATAAAGAACATCCTAGAAAATAAAGTTATAACGAACCAAAAACAAATAGCTGAATATTTTAATGAGCACTACATTAACATTGGAAATACAATGTCTAGACAAATCAAAATTACAGATGAACAAAGTTACAGAATACAAAATGAGCATTCGCTATTTCTCTCACCAGTAACTGAACTTGAGATCAAGCAACTTATACAGGAGCTGAAACCAAACAAAATACCGGGATTTGATAATTTAAAAGCAGAAGACCTACAACAAGTTAAGCAGTACATCTCAGCCCCCTTAGCACATATTATTAACTCTTGTTTTAGCTCCGGCGACTTTCCACAATTATTAAAGAAAGCGGTTATTAGACCTTTACATAAAAATGGTTCTAAACAAGAGGTAATAAATTATAGACCAATTGCTGTTATATCTAACATTGCAAAGATAATCGAAAAAGCAATAAAAAACAGGTTAGTCAGTTTTTGTGATAAATACAACATTATATCTTCATCACAATTTGGGTTTAGAAAGAATATGTCAACTCAGGATCCAATAGCTCACTTTACATCTAAGATATATAGAGCAGTTGATAAAAAAATTCCTGTAATGGCAGTATTTATAGACTTAGCCAAAGCCTTCGATACAGTAAATCATGAAATATTACTCAAGAAAATGGAAATGTATGGTATTAGAGGAGCCACTTTAAACTTATTCAGAAACTACTTAACAAATAGAAGACAATGTGTTAAAATAGGAACAGAGTACAGCAGAGAACTCTTAGTACAACATGGTGTGCCACAGGGCTCCATACTAGGCCCTATCATGTTCAATCTATACATTAATGATCTATTTACAATTCAAACGGAAGGTAGCATAATATCCTTTGCCGATGACACTGTAATTTATTATGAGTCAACAAGTTGGAAACAACTTCATGAAAATGTGGAGAATGACTTAATGCATATATTTCAGTATTTCAATAATAATCTTTTAACTATAAATACACAAAAAACTAATTACATGGTATTTACATCCTATGCCAAGTACCTACCAGCTCTCAACCCACTGAAAATAAAACACCAAAACTCAACGACAAGAATTATGTCCAAAAAAAGTGTAAAATATTTAGGTATTAATATAGACACTTACTTAAAATGGGACGTACAAATTACAAATACCTGTAAAAAATTACGAATGATGCTTTACAAATTTAAACAGCTTGCAGACATACTATCTACCAAACATATAATAATACTATATCATGCTCTTGTCCTATCGCAAATTGGGTATGGAATCATTGGCTGGGGTGGTCTTAATAAAACAACTCTATACCCACTAGAAATTATTCACAAAAAAATCATTAAAATAATACATAAAATGAACATGAGCTACCCTACAATATCCCTATACAAAGAGACTGGACTGCTCAATATAAGACAAATTTATGCCAAGGCTGTATTAACACATTATTTTAAAGAAAACGACTTTTTTTATCCAAACCATGAACACAACACACGATCGAAACGAATACAAAATGTTTTTACCCCAAGGAGTACTAAATCTATTGGTACAAAATCTCATACCTATATAGCCCCTAGACTATACAATATGTTTCCACCTGAAAATCGCGACCACAGAAACAAATACCAAGTTAAAAAAAATATAAAATCATTCGTTAAAACTCATTGGTCAGATATACAATGTTTATTTATTGATAATGTAACTAGAAAACCCTAAAGGGACAAACATTATGTGTTGTAGTATAAGCTGAGTTATGTATGTATCTTGCTTAAATATTCTTTCTAGGTTCTCATGTTATTTGAGACACTACATAAAAATCACATACAAGGATATATCTATCCTTCCGTGATCATTATAACTTTATTGAAATGTCAATTGTATGTAACCTTACCGCATATGTATTGTATGTGTATGTATATATATATATATATATCTCAATAAAGACTATTATTATTATTATTATTATTATAAAAAATGCATTTAAAGGCAAACACACTATTCAAAAACAAATGACGAGGTTAGACATGAACAACATCATAAATTTATATAGTTACATAAATCACAAAGATTTTATGATACTCAGAATTAATGTTTTCACCTTTTGGTATCTAAGTTTTCTTCTTTTGGATAACCTACAGTTAATTTTTTATGCTGCTCCAGGCATTAATCCTTTTAGCAACATGGATGCTTCAAAAATTGCCTTTATAGAAATTTGGCTTTCTTCCAAGGCAAAATTTGTCGGAGAAGTTATTATATTCTGATGTTATTTAATATTAATTAAACAACCGCAAAAAGAAATCTAAAAGGTTAGAGCTTAAAGAATCTTCATTTTTTTCTAAATTTCTAGAACTATCCGTGACTTTTACTTCCAAATTAAGTAAAATTGACATATGGAACATTTTTGAAACATGAAAAATACTAGAATTTATAGAGAAAAGTTCCAACATGAAAAATTTATGAAGAAAAGTTCCATATAATGATGATATTATGAAAAATTTTAGAAATTTGGAACAGAAATTTCTGAAAAAATCAATAATACTTGAAGAAATTCCGAGGTTTTTAATAAAAATATTAGAAAATACACACGCCCGAAACCTCAAAGCGAGTGTCAAGAAGAGAGCTCGGCATTTCAAGAAGAAAAGCTATACATATTTATAAAATGATCCCTCTTTGACTACGCCGCTATCCTGTTCTACAAACCCCAACCTTCAACTCTTAAAAGTACTCAGGTATCTGAAGGATCAGCCCTTCATACGCTTATAAAAATTAGACATCCCCTTAAGCACATACATAACTAGTATAATAGAAATCATGACTATAAAACGAATATATTCTAAAAATCTGAAAGAGAAACTACTGGAAAAAACTATCTAGAATTTTCAAAATAAATTACGTAATTTAAAAGCAAATTCTAAAACATTTAACGAGAATATTCGGGAATTCCCTTGAATGCCTGAAGAATATTTATGTGATTTAAAAGAAGAAATCAAGGATAATTTTACAAATTTACAAGACATTGTTGTAATTTCTAATAAAATAACGGGTGTCTAACAATTATTGCAGTCCCGGGTGGCGTTGGAATAAAAAACGTAGGTCGATTCTTTCATGTGCCAAATAAATGAACTGACATGGTAATTGTCAAACATAACCTAAATGTGCATTAAAATGTCAGTTCATTTATTTGCAACATGTAAGAATCGACATACGTTTTTTATTCCAACGCCACTCGGGACTGCAATAATTGTTGGACACCCGTCAGAATAATGTGTAAAATTTTCGAAAACTGGAAACTTCTAGAATTTATAAAAAATGAAGTTCCATATAATGAGGATATGATGAAAAATTCTAAAAATTTGGAAGATAAATTAATGAAAAATGTATGAATCCTTATAGCTTCTAATAAAGTAAAATAATAATAAGTCGATAATTTTCAAAAACTGGAAATTGCTAGAATTTATAACGGAAAATTCCATTTAATGAGGATTCAAATCCTCATTATATGGATATGAGAAAGAAATATAAAAATCTGAAAGAAATTGCTAAAAAAATTATAGAGTCCTCCTCAAAGGAATTTTACGTAATTGAAAAAAAATCTAGAAAATATTCTAAAATATTTGATGAAATACTCTCGAATGATTTACGAATACTTACGTAATTTATAAGAAAAAGTAATAATAATTCTAGAAATTCAGGCAAGAAATTAGAATTACTTCTCATACAATGAAATAATGATGTGTGGGAAATTTTTGAGAACTAGAAATTTTAGAATTTATACAAAGACTTCCATATAATAAGGATATGATGAAAAATCTAAAAATCTGGAAGAAACTTTAAGTAACTTTTAAATAATAGTTGAAAATTTAAAGGGAAATTGTTGGAATGTTCTAGAACGCTTTAATTCACGTATTTTGAAACAGAGAAGTCATAATAATTCTAATAAAATAAAATTAAAAAAGGCAAAACAAGCGAGGCCTCGTATATCATAGAATATTCTAATAATCTGTAAAATAAATTACACAACACAAATAACAATTCTAATAAAATAAACCGAAATTAAAATCAGAGAAAAGTTGAATCCCGATAAAAAATATAAACACAACAATTCACCCTAAATGCCATCCACTTCCAAATCCTAAATTGTCTATACCAGGAAACAAAAATATAATCCCAAAACTATTTTTTTTTCATAACACTACACGAATTCATTTCTTTATATCAAAATCTCAACGATTCAAATTGTAATAAGCAAAACACTTGTTATGTTCAATTTCTTTATTTTCAGGTAACTGACACATTTTTCGGTTCTTACGGATCATTACTAATGTTAAAACTTTAAGGACCAAATAACGTGTCACTTATCTGCAAATAAAGAAATGGAACATAACACGAGTTTTACTTCTCCCAATTTAAAAATTTGATCCTATCAAGAGTAGTAGAATAAGTATTGATTATATTTCAACGATTCTTCAATTACTATCTAATTTTAGGCAATGACTTCACAAAGACTGTTAGCAATTATGTCCTCTCAAACAAACGAGAAGGACTTAATGCAAAAAAAATAGGCGAACAGACCTACGATTTATAGCCGATTGATAAATCTCATAAATTTGTAATTAAATAGGAATATATGTATTTGTCATTAAAGATGTTATGTACATATATACGAGAGTCGATCAATAAGTAATGCCCCAATTTTTTTTCTCTACAATGAGCATAAACTGAAAGTTGTACTTAATTCTTGAATGTTGTCGGCGTTAACTTGGTGGTACATTTTAATAAGATAATTAAAACACTTTAACTTTGTTTTACCACAAAAATATTTATTGCTGTGACTGTGCTTATGTGTTAAAGTGTTTTAATTATCTGAAAGTTGTACTTCTAGGTACTTCTAGTTCAATGTTTCTCCTCTCGGTGGAAGAAGTTTTAAATCATTCTAACAGATGGTAGAGCTGTAGTGAATTTTCAAAATGAATTTTCTGTTAGTGTCCACGTTACAAACAGCGAGCAGTGATTGAGTTCTTGATTGCAAAGAAAGAAACTGTGGGAAATATCTATAAACGTTTGTATGCGGTGTATGGAGATTGTGGTGTCGATACGAGCACTGTCGGGAGGTGGGCAAAGAGAGTTAAGGCGTCAGAAAGTTCAACAACTCAACTCCAGGATCTGACAAGTTCCGGGCGTCCTGTCAGTGCCACCACTTCAGACATGGTGAGGCGCGTGGATGTCCGTCAGCAGTGGAAGTGTGTGTGCAATGATCGAGACTCTAGGATATTCAAAAATTTGGGACCCGCAAATTTTTGAATAAATGAAGTCTCACAGCGGAACACAGGATGCAAAGAACAACCATGTCATCTGATTTGTTGGCGAGGTTTGATTCTGAGGGGGGAAGTGTTTCTGTCCCGGATTGTGACATGTGGGAACCTGGGTGCACCACTTTGAGCCGAAAACCAAAAGACAGTCAACGGAATGGCCAATCACCAATAACGAAAAAAATCAATTTCCTCTGCTGGAAAATATGGTTACTGTTTTTTGGGACAGTGAAGGGGTCATTCTTGTTGATATGATGCCAAGAACCATTAATTCCGAAGCATACGTGAAGACCTTGGACAAACACAAGAAAGGTTTCCGGCGTGTTAGGCATGACAAGAATCTGGCTGAAATCTTGATCCTGCACAATAATTTACGCCCCACACAAGTCTCAGAACCTGGGAACACCTCACCAAATTGGGTTGAACAACATTGCCCCATCCATCATACAGTTCAGATCTCTAAAAGTTGGTTTGCGTAGAAGACACTTTGATGATGATGAGAGCGTAATTCAAGCGGTGAAAACATGGCTTCATGCACAGGTCAAGAGTTGGCACTGGCAGGGAATACAGGCACTTGTTTCACGTTGGAGTAAGACCGTACAAGCTTATGGAGACTATGTTGAAAAATAGTACGTGTAGAAGAAACATAGCTATATTGCCACCAAAATTTAACGCTTTTAAATAAATAGTTTCTAAAAAAAATATAGGGCATTACTTATTGAACGACCCTCGTACAACTATGTAGATTATTATTAATATTTAGTATAGACTTTATGTACAAAACTACGACGGAAGGAACCAATATATTTTTTAGAAATTAGGAATTTATGAAGAGTCGCATAGCATAAGGACATGCTGAAAAATTTAAAAAAATCTGGAAGAAATATTAGTGATAAGTATTCTAGAATCCACGTAGACAAACCAATCGTAGAAAACTCTAGAAGAGTTTCTGTTATAATTTCTTTACAAATCTAATAAAATAAATCGACAAATTCTAAAGATTGTAAAAATCAGGCAAGCATCTTCTGAGAAGTCTAGTAACTATAAAGAAATATTTATAAAAAATGTTTGATATTATTATTTAAAAATGCTGAAAAATATTAGTATTATATCTTGAATTTTGGAGGCGTTCACTTCGTAGTACATTTTTAATGAATAACAGAAAAACGTTTAACTTTTTCTATACTACTTTTTATTATTATAAGTAATAACAAAAAGTAGTATAAAAAAAGTTAAACGTTTTTCTGTTATTCATATTAGTATTATTTTGAAACAGGTGCAATGTCTAGATGTCTAGTGTTTTTTTTTCTTCAAAATCTCAATACTTAATAGTTACATGTATTATAATTGTAAAATTCCTTTTATTTTTAGATTACAGCCACCTGTGCTGAGCCTTATAGATAATTATTAAATTTTTAGCTAGGTTTTAATATTATTAACCATCTCTAGGGTTTGAAACAGGTGTAATTTATCTTGAAGTAAATAAATATAACATAGAAAGTTTATTATACCTCCCAATTATTAGTTTTTTAACAATACAAAGTATTAAGTGTGATATTAATAGTTGGTTTTCTTTACTTTTGACTTGCAATGTAGGAAAAATTTAAAGATTTAGGGATAACAACAAACTATAACTGCTAGTTATATTACTATAGAACGGATTTGATTTGGTTAAAATATTCATATTTTTTTATATTTAATTTTTATTTATATATATTATTGATTATTATATGTTTATATGTAATTTACTATTTAGTGTAGGCGTTTTTAAAAGTCGGATGCAAATATAGTTAATTAGCTAAATATTTGTTATTTCTTTTAATATTATAGTGGAGTATGCAACACAAATTACATAAATTTTTTGGCTGGACGTACTACTCAAATTTTCATTTGTATATTAAAGTTGTAAATAATTCAGATTTTCAAAAATGTGTGTTTATATTCATACAATTGTTTCGCAAATTTATTGCTTCTTCAGGTGAATGAAAGATTACAAACTTAAATAAATTTGAGAAACTATTGTAGTGTAAATACGCACACATTTTCGAAAATTTTATAAACAAATGAATATGGCTTTTCAAATTTTCATTAAAATAATGTTGAATAAAAATATTATCTTTTAATATTTTATTGTATAAAATAATATTTGTTTGTATAATTTCTATAATATTCATTTTGGGGAATTTTAAAAATTCTGCATTTTAATACGCTTAGAAAAATATTTATCTTTATTTCAACTTTATCCAACATAGTAACATTAAATACAAATAAATCAATGGTATATTAATATTCAATATTTTATGTTATTTGGTGAGCTATTTTTTTTATTAGTTTTTAATGTAAATATTATATTATTTTTATCAAATGTGTTGGATGCTAGAAGCCATAACTTTGTGACACATCTTGAATCAGGAACTTTATCAAATAATAAATTAATATATAACAAGGTAAAGTTTTATTTATTATTTGATAAAGTTCCTGTTTTAATCAAGCTTTAATTAATGCAAAAAGTGTTTATTTAATATCTCTATAGACTTAAGATTTAATAATTTCATAGGTTAAAATAGAACTGTTATTAAATTATTATAGGTAATTATCAGACATAAAGTTTTTTAAAATTACGAAATCTAACCTATTTATACAAAAAAGTTAAATATAATATATTTAAGATGTATCACAAAACAAATGCCTCCACAATTAAACAATTATTTTAGTGTTTTTGTAACAGAATAAAGCCTTTATATAGCCCCATAATAATAAATGGTTGCTGTTTAAGCCCAATGTATGGTTTAATGAATTTTATAATTAGCATTGAATACAGAAAACTTGTAACATAAAAAAATGCTTGCTTTTAGTACATTAATGTTTTTTAATTGAAAATTAATTAAATTACTTTTAGATTAATATTATTGTTGATCTTGGTTTGTTACTTTATACACACGAACACCTCATTGTGAATACTTTAATAGTAATTATTGTATAAAAGCTAAAATATAGATTATTGTTAAACATCGAATAAGATATTTAAGACACTTTAACGTGTGTAAAATTTTTCATAGTCAGTCAAAACTTATCAAAACAAGCGTTCACAATTTGCACATGCACTAATTTATTTATTCATCGGGCGATGACGGCATTGAAAGCGAAAGTGTATTAATGTTATTATAAAATTACGTGTAAAATGTTATGGAATGACTGTGAAAACCCAAAAACGGCCGAATGTAAACAGCGAACTACGATTTTCCACGTTCGCGGTTATGGATTTTTCGGCGAGTGCAATCGTTCGGTCGCCGGAGGCACTCGTGCTCGCAAACCCCAAAACTAGGTTAGCATTTCAGGAACGCAATAACGTGCGAATTAAAAATAGTCAACGCACGTGGGTACCGTGCCACTTTCGATTCATGAATCGTGGAAAACTCGCACAATGATGATGGTTGTTATGGTCTCCGCCCCTGTGCATGAAACGTGGTCCGGCGGCGGCGGCGACGGCCGAAACACGCCTCCGCGAATATCAAGATGCCACCGAATGTTATTTTTGCGATAGATGTTTTTTTTTTGGAAACTCTTACCGCAAATAGAACTTTTGCTGTTGCAGTATTCATGGTGATACATGTCTCTCCGTACGGATGGTGTTTTGTACGTTGTTGTGCCCGTGATATCATGTCACTGACTGAATAAGTCCCGGACTACGTTTTGCAGGAGCGCGCTTCTCGCCGCGCGCAAGACATCTGCCGGGGGCGTCGCGACGCCTGAAACGACTCGTGCGTCACGTAAAGGTAGATTCCAGTAGCGCGGCTATTTATTTACAGATTACTGCGTTTGCGAGACTTACGAAATTCAACAACGGATGCCGGTATGAATCTATAGTCGAGGGATCAACAAAATCTACTATATTCGCGGCAAAATTATTTTCTGAACTAACAGGATTTGCAAAATTTGATTTTTCATGTTCTAAATTGTATGATCTACCATGCGAATTTAATTTAATTTGAAATTTGCCATCTTATTACTTTATGCACAATCCTACATAATGTGGATATGTTAAATAGTAACATCCAGACTAGAATACTTTATTTATTGTTATTTTTGCATTAGATAACAAATTACGGTTGCAACTATTCCCTTCATTATATTAATATTATTATTGTGCAATCATGGTCATTAAATGTTTCCATATGCGGTGCAATCAAATTCGAATTGTCTATTTATGGTTTTAAACCAAAATTTGGGTTGTCTATATCAAGTTGTTTGTTATTGTTTTCAATTTCAATATTATTTTGATTTGCCACTTAAAATAGCAAAATTTTTGTCATTTTTCAACCGTCTAGGTTCCTTTTATAAATGATTGAAATGCTTGATATACCCACAAAACATTATTATCCCTTTATGAAACAATGATGGAATTAATTATCACTGAAAAGTCTAAGATGGAGTTTCGCGTTAGCAATCGAACAGAGTGGTTGTATTTTGTGAATCGATCCGTAAAATTTCCAAAAAACCGGTCAGAGAATTCCATTTATTTATTTTCATTATTACTAACAAGAGTTGTTATTATAAATTCATTGTTAGTAGACTACGACCTCTTCCCCTATGGACGGGGAAGAGGACGACAGAGAAAATGTTTCCCTTATGGGAGACACTGCTTCGGAAATTCGATCTGCCCTTCAACACATCAATTATGATCCAATAAATACGTCAGATACATATGATGTTCTGAATAATCTCACTAACAACCGGAGTATGATTAGCGAATTAAATAAATGTTCATCAATTGGTAAAAATAGTCAACCTCGCCTTAGCGCGGACAATGCCAGAGATGATAACATTCAATTCGAATAATCTCCACAAAAAGCGCAATCTAATATCGCTCTCGCCGATTCATCTTAAAAAATTAAATATTACTATAAAGAGACAGACGATGGTCCATATTGCGTTATACGTGAATTAGTGCTATTACACCCAAAAATTATTATTCTACGTCACTGTCGGCTGGGATCCGTAAAAATCACCCTGGTATCAGAAGTACCTGCTCAAATTACCTGCAACCCTAGGGACGCAACAGGATTTTGGTGTCAGAAGTGGGATATCGCAATTGGAAAACCATCGAATTCCGGAGCTGTAGGACAATCAACGAGTCCGAAAAACGGGATTTTTGGTAGCTCCAATTTTCTTTCAAGAATGAATGCGGTAGAGAACCGTAAGTGAAATGATCTATATACGTAATTCTCGTTTTCGTTTTCCTTCTCGCCCTACACAATACACTACAAATTAATCATGGCTAATTCCGATTTAAAATCACTACTAAAGACGAAGATAACATTAGTGAAGATTTAAATGACGTCCTCCCGTTGTCTCTTTTATTCAAGTTTGTCAAACCTTTTAACGGTGATTGCGATGAAATCAATAGGTTCATACAAGACTGTAATTCTGCATTCAATTAGGCAGAGCCCAGTCAAAAACAAGCTCTTTTGTGTTAAATTGTCTCGCAATTATCCACAAATGTAATTAATGAAGTTGAAATGGAAGATGTAAATAATTGGACTGACTTAAAAAATAAACTGAAACTTTATTACACTTACACCAAATTTATTGTACAAGCTCATGAGGAATTAGAAACAATTAGACAATTACCAAGTGAGGATATTAATCAATTTTTTAAATGATTAGAAAAATATAAGAGTTCATGTATCCAAGCTGAAATTCAAAATTGTAAAAATCCAGACCACTTACCGGGATTAAAATGCGCTATTCATAATACTGCTTTACGTAGATTCATAATTCATTGTAAACCTGAAATAAGCCAAATGCTGCGTGCTAGAGAGACAATTACTTTAAACGAAGCTTATAATCTTGCTTTACAGGAAGAGAAAATATTAAATTATCGTAAAAACCAACCAAATCAAAGTATTAGTATTATAATAAACCAAACAATAATTTTAGAAATTCCAATAATCAAAATCATAATTCATTTTCAAATAATAGAAGTCAAAACGCAAGAAACGCAAACTATTTATACCAAAGAACACAAAGTAACAATTATGGTAAATTCTGCTCATACTGCAAAATACCGGGTCACACGTACAACGAATGTAGAAAAAATTCATTGAGATAATAACGAACGTTATCAACATTTAAACTGCAACGAGTTTCCTGTACAAGACGTCTTACAGGAAGACACTTAACAATAAAAGGCGTTAATTTATATAATGTAATTATATATTCATGCAAAATGAAATAATACCACAATATGATCATTTTATACTTACATTTTATTCAAACAATTCCAAAACAAAAAAATAACATTTCTTATTGATACAGTTGCAACGATTAGTTTATGTAGCTCTAAATCATTAAATTTCCAAAACATTTTAATAAATAGAAAAGATCAAATAAAAATTTTCGGTGTGAATCATCAAAATTCAATAATGATAAGCAGTTAGCAAATACAACAAGTTTCTTAAATAGAAAAGAACGCCTACTGAATAATATTAGGAGAAATCACTGAAATAAACAAGAATCTTCATCCCTTATAAACATTTGCAATAAATATAATGATATATTTTAATAAAATGTATTAAAATCCTTTAGTTCGTTGTAGAAAATTAAATAATAATTTAAAAATACGAAAACATTTCGTGAATCTACAACAATGAGTCTTACTAAGACTACAAACAAATTAATTTTGAAACAACTACTTCTCTGGCTAAAACATCGACAGACATTGAATAATACAAAATTAATTTGCGTGTTACGAATAGTACAACTATCAAAGTAACACTAATTTGAATGAAATTATTTCTGTTGAATAAACTAACTGTAACTGTAACTTACAAAAAGTCTTCGAAAGATTTCGCGGACACAACTTAAAATTACAACCAGACAAGTGTGAATTCTTACATAAAGAAATTGCCTACTTGGGACACATTATTTCGGACCAAGGTGTCAAACCAAATGAACAAAAAGTGCAAGCAATAACACAAATTCCAATTCCTAAAACACCCAATTATCGACGGTTTATACCAAATTTTGCCAATATGTCCAAACCATTAACTAACCTATTAAAAAAGAATATCAAATTTGAATGGACTCAAAAATGTACACATGCTTTCGAACAATTAAAAAACATCCGAACCCATTCTGAAGTATCCAAATTTTAATGAAACATTCGTCTTAACAACTGACGCGCCAAATGAAGCAATTGGTGCTGTTCTTTCACAAGGAACTATAGGCCAAGAACCAATTGCATATTTTTCAAAAACTCTAAACAAGGCGGAATGTAATTACTCCACTACAGAAAAGGAACTCTTAGCAATAATCGAAGCCACAAAACATTTTAGACCATATTTATACGGAACCAAATTCAAAATCGTTACTGACCATAAACCACTACTCTGGTTACATAATTGTAAAGATGCTTCTAATAGATTAGTTAGATGGAAGTTAAAATTATTAGATTACGACTACGAAATAATCCACAAAAAGGGCAAGGACAATCCAAACGCGGATGTACTTAGTAGACTACCACAACAAAATAATAAAATACAAATATACAATTGTAAAATCAATATAAAAAATAAAAATACTGTCGTAAATAATACCATGAATAATAATGAGAACAATCTCTCTGCAAAACAAGCCTATTTTCACTTTTTTTAAGTTTAATTGATTTAAAAGAAAACTTGTTAAGAAATAAAGTACAAAAATTAGCAATACCGCGAATTGGTTGTAAACTAGATAATCTTAATTGGGAAGATGTTAAATTAATGATCGAATTTATTTTTTACAATACTTCCATAGAAATTGTTATTTGTCATTATGACCCTAATCTACATAACGTCAATTCAATCGTAGACGAATTAATACTTGATAAGTTTAGGAGATTTCACCAAGAACAACTTGATCTTCCAAGACCCGAAAAAACAAATTGTACACTGAATAAAATCCCAAATTTGGTTAATTGAATTCACAGACCCTGATACAATCAAAACAATCTTAAGGGGAAACCATGACTGTATTAGGAGGTTATCAAGGACTTCATCGTACATATGAAAAAATTAAATCACAGTACTATTGGAAAAATATGAAACAAGAAATCGCAGATTATATAAAAAAATGTGACCCATGCTAAAGGTCAAAAACAGATATTCACAAAAATAAAAGTCCAATGCAAATAACTACCACCTTAAAATTCTTCTGTGAAAAAATAGCGTTAGACATCGTAGGGCCTTTACCAGAAACACAAACCGGAAACAGATTTATACTAACGATCCAGGATGACTTAACAAAATTTCTCCAAGCTTACTCATTACAAAACCACGAAGTAACAACTATTGCAACTGTTCTTAAATTTTGCACACAATATGGTTTCCCAAATTATGTCCTTACCGATCAAGGTACAGAATTCACGTCAAAATTATTTTCACAAATATATAAAATGTTAAACATCAAACATAAGTTAGCTTCACCGTACCACCCACAAACAAATTGCTCCTTAGAGAGAACTCATTTAACATTAAACTACTATTTCAAATGTTATGGTAATAAAGACGAATTTTTAAATTTTGCTACCTATACATATAATACAGGTATTCATAAATCTGCTAGAGTAACACCTTATGAATTAATTAGTTTTCGGACAAAAACCCAAAATAATACTTTGACAGCAGTAATAATAGAAAATATTTATTCAAAGAAGGTGAATTAGTCCTGCTATACTGGCAAAAATTCAAAATAAAAAGTTATCCTCTAATTATCTGAGACCTTAGAAAATTATACAATTACACAATAACGAAACGGCCTCTATCAGGATATCCCCAACAAAAATTAGAACTTATCACCTAAACCTTCTAAAACCATACGTTGTTGCAGGAAATGAAGACAACGACCCGAATTCCCCTTATCCTGATGATCCTCAACCTGGCTCAAGCCATCAACAATACAAAAATACATAATATTGATTCTTCTTTCGGGTTACTTTACCAAACATTAGGCAAAACACAAATATGCAATCAAGAATTCTCAATCCTGTCATATTATAATTTAACGCACCTTTCCGAAAAATTAGAAGTAATAAAATCATTTTTCGTTAAATCCTTATCCTTATGCAACATTGCCAAATTAGAAAAATCCGACTTTTCTATAAACGCCAACTTAACTTGATGAAAACTAAATTAATTAATATTCGCGAAAACTATAAAACAATCTCACATGAATTAAATGATGGAAGAACAAAAAGAGGTTTAATTAACGGAATCGGAGATGATTTCAAGTGGCTCTTCGGGACCCCAGATGCTGAAGATGCTCAATTCTATACAGATGCAATTAATTCCTTAATAAATAACCAAAAACAAACAGAAACACTCATGCAACAATGAGTCTCAGTTATAACATCTACCATTGAAAACTTTAATCAATCCTTTCAACAAATGAACTCAAACATCCAAATTCTTAATAAAAATATTAATAAAATTGAAATTGCAAGCAATTCTTTAATTAAACATACAAATACTATAGACTTGGAACTTCAACTTTCGGAACACATATTATTATTAATCGAAATGAAAGACGAAATACAGTCCACACTACAAAAATACATGTTTAGTTTATCATTATTACAAAATGGCATTGTAGATCTTAATATCTTAAATCCCAGAATATTGTTTACAGAATTAGGAAGAATTAATTCAAAATTTCCATTGCCTATACCAGTAACTCCAGAGAATGTGTATCACTATTATAAAATATTAAAATTAAACTTCATTTTAAAAGACAACTTATTAATAATTAACTTCAAAATACCGATGACAAATCTATATTCATATGAACTCTTCAAACTGTATTCAGTACCTACTCACCATAAAAATGATTCTCAACTATTTTCCTATATTGAACCTTCAAAACACTTCTTTCTAATCTCCGAGACGAGAAATACGTACGTTCTCTTAAACAATCTAAGCGAGTGCAAAGAGTTCTCCCCAAAAAAATTGGATATGCCAAAACCTAATGGAGAAGACTACAGGAACCTCTACAGATTATGAGCTGCTGCTATTCTGTAAGACGACGAAGATGATACCCACATCATGCCAGAAACGGAACATCATCGCCAACCTATATGCTAAACACAAGTTAAACCAATTTGATGAACAACTCTAGCAACAACTAAACAAACCATTTATTATCAAGAAGGAAAGCTGGTTTACTTCCCTATCACAACCAACTTTATTATTATGCGGTGATTTTAACGCCCACTCTCCGGCATGGGGTTGCTCTCATACTGACAGGGCTGGTAGATCTATAAATAGATTGATCAATAATCATGATTTAATAATATTAAATAACGGCAATCCAACAATTATACCAAAACCAAACCAGATGCCATCAGCTGTTGATTTATCAATTCGTTCCGGGGATCTAGCCTTTGATTTGTCATGGAAACGAGATAGCTGATAACCTTGCCAAAGAATCACACAAGAATTTAAATAAATGGATAAATGAACTCTGTCAATAATTTATGCAAAAAGGACACCACTAAACAATTTTACCATATATATATAACAAGGAGCCATGGTTTAGGAAAACTATCATTGAAAGAAATATAATTACAACTATCTCCAGTATTAAATTTGGTAACTGCTCCAGTAATCAACATATGCACAGAATTGGAGTAAAATCGTCACCTTTATGCATTTGTCTAATCTAAAATCAAGATTTGAATCACATATTTCATAGATGTCCTTTGTTTTATGACGCAAGAACTAAATTATATGACAAAATATATAATATATCCAAGGAAGTTCCCCAAAATTATATCTGGTCGTCACTCATTTGCGTCCATTTATAAATATAAATCTTTTTTCTTATTGAGTTTATTTGATAAACTTTTCATCCATAGTCATCACAATCTTCATATTCATTAACAACCTCCTATCTCTACTGTTAAACCCTTCCATCGGGCCATCTCCAGTGCTTGTAATTCCCTTACCGTGACGGCCACCACGAAACACTTCCTATACAATATCACGAGTGACGTGCTAAATCACCCTCATTTTAAATTCTTAAAGTTGCTTAAAGTAGATCACAAAAGTGATCCAGAACATTTATGTTAAAAAAAAGTCTAAGTTGCCAATGGTCTTTGTCAGTTTTTTTACATGATACCGATTCATGCAAGTATACAAAAATGCACTCCTTAACAGCAAGATACTCTAAGTGTACTACAAAGTAAAACTTTACTCTTTTTAACTGTGCTTGAATATATTTACGTTTTAATTGTAGTTTTTATAAAATTAAATGTAAATACCTACTTGTAACTTCATTTTAATTAAGAGACTTGTGATTCATTATTTCAATTACTTAAAATTGTATAGCATAGCATCTTGAAGACCGAGCTCACGACTTTCTTTTTCTTCCTCTCTACCCATTGTACTACAGCGGGTGATAATACTCATCAGGAAATTGTGGAAACTAAGCCAAACATTTTATGATTTCTGTCGTATTTAGTTCTAATTTTTGGAGAGACTGAATAAAAATAATATAAATATAAGTTTTCCTTTATATTGTTTTTTTACATTCCCTTTATTCATAAACTGTAACAGTGCCATAAAATTATATTAGAGTAGGATAAAATAAAATAAATATTTCTTATATTAGTCATTTTTGCACAGAATACATGGTTTTTGAGTAATGCGTAACATGTACTTTTTATATCGATAAGAAATTCTTAGGATTAGTCCTGAATTGGCTTCCGATTAGTGGATTATTGGTTTACAGTATTATTTGGGGGCAGTTCTGGATTAACCTTATAAGCCTCGAAATTGGATTTGTAATTAAGACTTCTCAGTTTATATTTTCTCTCAACTGTATTGTTTTATTTTAATTTGTTGTGGAGTTTCATAATGTATTCGCTTCGTCAATTCGATATTTCTTTATGTTTTGGTATTTGTTATCACCCAGAAGGAACATGCAAAAAATTTAAGAAGAACATTTTAGAAAATTTTCGCGACTTGTAAGAGAATTTCCTGAAAAAATCATACAATGAAACTTACAAAAATCTAACTTAATCTTTAAAAAATATAAAACTCTCAATAAATATTCTCCAAATTAAACATAGCAAAGTGAAAAGTTTTGGAAGACAAATTACTACCTGAAAAAGCATCGAAAGAACTACCAATATATTTTAGAACCTTTTCAGAAATGTATCCTTATTTGGAGGAGTAATTCCTAGAATGATAGAGCGAATGAGAATCGGTGCAATTAGAAAGGAATTATTCTAAAAATTTTAAAGAGAAAAGGCTGAGAAATTCTAGAATTGTGGAAGAAAATTTCATAAATTTCCTTTAATAATTTTGGATATTCTAGAAGAAAAAATATAAAAAGATATGAAAACTATAAAACTATCAATAGAAAATTTATTTTGGACACATAAAATAAAAAAAAAGGTACAAAATTTTAGTGCTCTCGAAAGAAACCTGGAATGTTCTAATAACAGAAAATTAAAAAGATCATGTATAGAAAATACAGAACGCTCATAGAAAATTTTCGAAACTAGCTAGAGAAATACCTGTAATAACCAATAATCAAGGATAAAATAAAACGGTCAAAAAAATTATACATATCTAAGTTTTCATTTTCTTTACAAAACATATTACCATTAACAAAAAATTTTGTAGTTAAAAAAAAATTTCAGAAATGTCTTATCAAAAATTCTAGAATCATCAATAGAGAGAAAATACTAGAAAAAAGCAAGAAAATTCGAAAAAAATATTAAAGTTAAATTACTAAAAAAACAAATATACATAAAAACAAACAAATATAGAATTTTTAATGGGAGCTATTTTAATTAAAAAGAGCCACTTCTAGAAATATGGAAGGAATTTGCTGAAAATTTTTCGAAAAGAATATTAGATATCTAGAAGTAAAAAAAAACAGCGACAAAACTCTCGAAACAAACCTTTCCAAGTTGAAAGAGAAATTACTAAAAAAATACGATATAATAAAGCAAACAAAGATTGTTGAAAAATATTAAAATCTGTGAGAAAAAAATCCTAATAATTCTTTAATGTTCAATAAAACTTTCAAAATATCTAAAAATCTAGTAGGGAAATTGTTAAAACTGGAAAATTTTAGAAATCTATAAGAGAAAATGCTTTAAGAAACTGCCAGCAAACTACGACTGAAAATTTTTAGAACCTTAGAAGAAGTGAAATAATAAAAAAAAATACATACATAAAGAAAAAGTATGGAAATTTGTGCATATATTTAAAATTCCCGCTGAAAATTTATAAAATTAAAAAACGACAACTTCTAAAAATCTGAAAAAGAATTTTCTAAATATTTCTAGAACTTTCGAAAAAAATTTTAGAAACCTAGAAGAGAAATGGCTAAAAAACCGTGATAAAACTAGAACTAAAAATTTTGAATTCAGAAATTTTGCTTAAAAATTCTCTATCTCTCAAAAAATCTTATAATAATGAAAAAAATTTAGAAATATGGAAGAGAAATTGTTAAAAATTTTAGATTCATTGGAGAAAATTGTAGAAATATAGAAGAGAAAATTCTCGGAGGTATAACTAATAAAATACCACTGAAAGATTTAAGAACATTTGATGATAATTATCGTAACTTGCAATTAAAATTACTAAAGAAATATACATACATAAAAAAACTGTTAAAATTTATAGTAATCTGGGTAAACATTTAAAATCCTCAATGAAAATGTTTGTAATTAAAAAGTCAAAACTACCACTGAAAACTTTTGAACTATCGGAGAAACATTTGTTAACCTAAAGGAGAAATTAAAATCGAGATTTTTTTATTTATTTTCAATAAAACTTCATGTAATAGTAAAAATAAAAAATCTAGAATCACCAATGAAATTTAGATATTATAAAAAAACAGTTGAAGAAACGGAGAGCAAACTCCCACTGTGAAATTTTAGAACCCTCGAAGAAAATTATCGCAGTTAATAAGTAAAATAAGTACAAAATAAAAGATACACACAAAATATAGATATAGAAAAATATAGAAATAGGATGAATATTTAAAACTCTTAATGAAAACTCGTCTAATTAAAAAAGGCAACTTATAAAAAATCTTGAAGAGATTTTGCTGAAATTTTTTTAGAATTTTTGAAATCTTGAAGAAAAATAGCTAAATGAAGAAACGAGAAAACTACCATTGCAAAAATATGAGATTATCTTCGTAACTTCATGTAAAAAAATCTAGAAATCTTTAAGAGAAATTGTTAAAAATTCTAGAGACATTAAAGAAAGGTTTTGAAATCTAGAAGAGAAAGTGCTCGAAGAAACAGAGAATAAACTGCCACTGGAAAATTTTAGAACCCTTAGAGAAAGTTTTCTCAATTTGGAAGATAGATCAAAAGAACTATATTAAACTTGTGAGTTTTTCCAAAATTATGTATTATTTAAAACAATAATAAATTTGCCGTTTAAAAGGGCATTGGTCTAAAATGTACTAAGAAACGTATTTTGGTCAAAGTAAATGTAAAACTAGTCCCACTTTGGTGGTTACCTCCATCTTCTTTGTTTCAATTTCATTCCAATTTATACTTAATACTGTTCCACCTGATTCCATGTAGCTTTTGTTCAAAGCCTTTTTGACATCATCACTACCTTTGCCATAAATTTCTTGGAATAATTTGGTTAGTGCTTCTTCCCTTTCTTTCTAGTGTTAATTTCCCTCTCAATTGCTGACAAATTAGTACCTTTTGATGTTGGATAGAAAGGAGGTTTATCTGAGTAATGTTTAGGGAATAGCTTTAGATCATTTTACCTTTAGATCACCTTTTAGGTTTTCCTAACGGATGCCTTCTTGTCTCTTTAATGAAATTTCTTTTTTGGTTGACATAATTTTGTAGTTGCAATAATCAGGGATAATTTTGTGTGCTAATTTATATTCTAGAGAATTTTCTTCTTCGTCTGCACTATCTGGTAGTTCCACATCCACATTTAAATGTGAGAGAAATTGTTGGAAAATTAATTACTATTGATCAAGGTTAGACCAACACATATTTTTTTTTGGGATAGGTCAAGAGTACGCTGGAACAATGAAGAATTTATTAGCTTAGGTAAAAAAGTACACCAAGCTTATGAATAATTTATTGCGATATGTTTAAGGTGCGATAGAGTAATAAATAATATATTAGCCTATGTCAAGAGTAGGCTAGAGTAATGAATAATTAATAAAGATAGATCAAGATGGATGGCACAACGTACAATTAATTGGGGTAAGTCAATAGTAAGACAATGATCATTAAATAATCGTAATTAAGTGTAGGTTAGAACAATTAAATATTTATTGGGATAGGTCAAGGGTAAGCTAAGGTAATTTAAACTTGATTAGTGTAGGTCAAGATTACTCTCTGAAAATAATTACTTATTTGGGTAGGTTGGGTGTAAGAAAATATTATTACATTCTAAAGAATGTAAATTCAAGTAATATTATTTATAAATGTGGAGATTTAAAAAGCTATCTTTAACTTAGTGTATAAATCTTTATTTGTATACTTTAAGTATGTGTTGAGAGTAAACACGCGAGAGTTCTCGCACAAGAAGGCAAATTAAGTTAGGAAAATTAAATTTCAAAGCTATTCTAATTTCGTTTACTTATAGTAAACTTTGCAATGTAATTGGATTATGCTCACTTGCTTATATAATAAAATATTTATTAGCAGTTAGCATTTCTGTCTTTCTGTAAGTATTTTTGTTATTTTGTACAAATTTTCCAGTAAAACTAGACTTAAATTAAAAATTAATTACAACTCAATTAGATACCCAAAATAAATAAAGCTTACAATTTTGAATATAGCTTAGTAATTATGAACGGCTATTGAATATGTGAACAATAATGTAGTATTAAAAGTTCGTTAAATTATATATAACTTAAACATACGATATGTTTTTAATTATACGCTTTTTGGTGTTTAAAAATTAATTTAAATTCATTGAATTACTCTATGAAATTTTTATCCGCTTAAAAATGAACTAACACGAAGTTATTTTGAGCAATGCGATATTTCATCGATTTGACATTACGAACTTTAACGGTTACCTTCGAACTTCCTCCGACGTAATATAATGCGCCTAAGAAGTAATTGCTGCTGATATATTTGACGCTTGTTATTTACCTCGGCGCTCTTTTATATCCGTGAGGGCGCACGACTTCCCTTACTTAGAAAGCTAAGTTTTAAATGTTAATGTTATTCCGATGTCCCACAAAGCTTTTTCTGTTTGCGCTTTGGCAATCTTTGCCGGATTTTCTGGAGAAAAAAAAAAATTGTGTATATATAACGGACGAGAAATACGATTTACTGCAAGGGGGTGAAATGCTACAGACGCATGGATGCAGAAATTTATGCCTCTTTCAAATGGGAATTTTTACATTTTCCGTGTGCCACTTGTACATTGGGTATTAATGCGAGAGGGCTGGAAAGGGTGTTTAGCAAATAGCTGGGATATGAGATATGATGACGTTTTACCAATAGTCACGTGATTTATGATTTTCTAAAGGATGTGAGAAAATTGCTACATAAGACATAGGGTTTCTTGTATGGTAGTAAGAAATAATATATTAGGTATAATAGGGAGAGATAAACATCATTATTGAAAATAGTGTTACGTTAATAATACGACAACAATTACTATGCTGCTTCTTTTCTTCTCTTTCATCGACAGGTGATCTTTTAGTCCTAAATATAATATTTAATTAAAAAATTTAATTAAAATTAAACATTATTATTTAAAGCAGGATTTTTCTACTTTAATAAGATTAGTAAAATATACAATAAAAACACTTAATAACTTGTAAGTTTAACAAGATTTACATACAAGTAAATAAATGTTTTTATTGT
The DNA here is from genome assembly GCA_963969525.1 of Ontholestes murinus. Classification (NCBI taxonomy): domain Eukaryota; kingdom Metazoa; phylum Arthropoda; class Insecta; order Coleoptera; family Staphylinidae; genus Ontholestes; species Ontholestes murinus. The sequence goes on from OZ018396.1 coordinate 51,792,905, forward strand.
ATACTACAAAATGTATAACGATGTAGATGCCTCAGTAAAATTTTTATTTTAAAATGTGGTAATAGATTCATAAGTGTAACATTTATAATATGTGCCGCTACAAAAATTTAATTTTCAAGGCCAAGTGGATTTCCTTAAATTAGTCAGTTCATCCGGGTTTATGAACCTGCCAATTTCGTTCGCTTTCCACCCTAACCCTGAGCGGAAGTTTAAACTAATAAAAGGTAATTTAATATAATTCTTAATTAAATTGATAGCGCTTCCGTTCCTGTAGAGGCAGTCGAGGAAATAATGATTTTTTTTGTCGTTTATAAATCATGAATGCGATTTTCGCGTCCCTGAGATTTTCACGAAATTATTGGACTAAATTTCATTAAAGAAAACCTTATAATTAAGAAGAGTTAGCCTTAATAATTATTTATTTAAATAATTATCTTATAATGGAATTTTAAATCGAAAGCGTAACAATTGATTTGAGTGAATAAAATAATATATTTAAATAATTTTTCAACCACTTCTTAAATTTGCAACTTGTTTTTTTTATAGCAGAATTACTAAAAATTATATTGTATAAAATGTTTCATTTAAATATTTGTAATTACTTATTATAATATTTAAATTTATATATTGAAAATCCATGTAATAATAATTGCAAATATCTCTAGATTTCAATAAACAGCGAACGCTTTTTTCAACTCCGTTATAAAAACATATTAATTCAATTCGATTCGTCTTCTTTTTTTCTACCTTAAATCGATGGTAAGATGGTCCATGCATTATACATTTATCTGCGACATATAATTTAACCGGTGAGAAATTCTGGCTTTTGTAAAATATTTGTTTTTCCTGGGGAAATGGGCAAGATAATTAACTTGATTAATAGCCTCGTAAATTTACAAATAGTACATTTTATATGCGGCTCATGTGCAGTTTTCCCTTGTATTTCTGCAAATGTGACAAACTGGCGGTTTGGGTGTATGAAAATTTATCATTGCCCAATAATTCATAAATGTAGGTAAAATTCATGCAGAATTAATAGTGTTATTGTAATAAATATTACAAAAGGTGATATATTTTTATTACTTGTAAATAATAGTAAATTATGTTTGGTATAATATTTCATAGTAATTTTCAAGTTTAGAAGTTAATATTAAATTATTGCATCTCTATCTACTCAAATAGGGAAATCAGTGTAACTTTTAGTTTATAGATGTCACCTCAATAGTGACTCTATCCTTAACAAGAATGATACGTTGAATATTAAAATGTTAATTCCATTGTGGAATAAAATCCACTATCTAATTAATACAAAAATGTTTCATCATGGGTTAAATCAGAAATTAATTTATCGTACAGTATTTTAAGTTAAAATATAGAGTCTAAAGGTTCTCTCGTTTAGGATTGAATTATATTGAGCTAATATCACTTCTGATTAATACATTGTTGTTTCTGATATTTCTAACAACTACAAAGATAAAGAGTATTGCTGCGAACAGCTTCACGTGAAAGCACTCTAAGTTATAAAAACTCGGTTATAGATTAGGCGAACTTATTTATGGAGGGTGGGCGCATATGTGCCAAAAAACTGTGTGATAAATAATATATCGTGACGATAACTTTATATATCTACAGGATGTTTGTTAACTTTTTATATACAACTTATTTGATACTCCAGGTTTAATGTTGTTAAATTAACTTTTTTATGTAATTAATTTACACTAATATTTTTGTATTGAATTTTAAGTAAACTTGATGTACGGTAAAAATATACATGATTTAATTATAGTATTTAGTTCCAGTGTCATTCCTTTTGTGGTACATTTTAAATAAGCGGTAAAACAAAGTCATCATGTCTCCTTAATTATAATAGTTTGGAATATTAAATACGATTAATAGTTTCTTGTGAAAAAATTGTGTGAAAAAAATTATGATAAACCGAAACTAAGAGATGTTTTGTCAATTAGGTTTATTAAAAATGCAAGTGGGTGACCTTTGTTATATTTTTTTATTTATTATTATTATTATTATTTATTTTATTTATCTTGTATTTATTTCTCATTAATCCCTTGGTGAAACATTATGTTGATTAAAAATTCACTTTGTTCGTTTCTTTAATTGCTAACGTGAATGCTGATGTGAATTAAGTCTATTTGAGCACAAATATATGAATAGGCTAGGATGTTACAAACCTTAAAAAAGTCAGTAATAATCAAACTATACCTGGTAATTTAAAGAGAACGGTTAATATGAGAGTCATTACATCTAAGTATGCCTGTGGCATCGAATCATGGTTGACTAACAAAAATTACTTAACGTTAGCTGAAAATTCTACATTGTTAATAATGATTTTTAGATTTTTATATCTAAATATTTTATTAATAAGTTGGTTAACTATTTATAAAAATAAGTTTTGTTTAAAACATACCAACAATACATAAGAGCATATTTAACATTAAAACAAATTCATTCTTTCGACGAAGTCATTATAAAAATTACATTTATAGAAATTCATCAATGCTTCACTTTATCTACATTTCCAGCAGGACGTAAGCATGAACAATAAGAACAGATTAAAATGAGAATTAATTAAAAGTTTTGAAAATAAAAAAATAAATTGCTACAAAATTCTAAAACGATTGAAGAGAGCCTTGGTTGTGATTTAGATTAAGAGTAACTAAAATTCTTAAAAATGTATAAAAGTTTACTATAATTGCTAGAACGCTCAAAGAAAGCTCCTGGAGTTTGGAAAAGAAATTTCTGGAAAATTGCAACAAAATAAACGAAAATTGATAAAAATATTCTCGGAAATTGAAAATAAGGTTGCTACAAAACTCTATCCATCCATAAAATAAGAACATTCAAAAATAAATTATGAAAAAATGCAGAAATTCTAGTAACATGAATAAAAAATTAGAGGTTGTTAGAAAAAATTCTTTAAATCTTAAAAATATGTGCCAGAAAATTACACAAACCTCAAAGAAAATTTTATGATAATAAAAATATAAAATATTATGATATTTATCTAACGTTCTAGCAAATTTTCTGGATTTTGCCGGCAATTTCTCTTCTAAAACAATAAAATCGTTTAAATCAGCAATATTAATCCTGGGGAATATTCATTTGTATATTAAAATTGTAAATAACTAAGATTTTCAAAAATGTGTTTATTTTCACTAATTGTAGTGAAAATAAAAACACATTTTTGAAAATCTTAGTTATTTACAACTTTAATATACAAATGAATATGGATTTTCAACACATCAACGCCTTGTCTATCAAACAACTGGGGAATATTTTTCAAGAAATTTTTGAATTGCAGATAACCTAACCTAAACTCAACTAAACTTATATTATTCTATCTTGATATGGAATTTCCTTTCTTTTATTTTATTAAGAGTTTCACGACTAAATTACTTATCTTATCCATCAGAATCTCTTCTACATTGAGCATTGATTGATAGTTGGCCTTAAAAATCCATTTCCAATATTAAGATAACGACACATTATTTCTTTATTTCAACACTACATATGTTTCGCCACACTGTGGCTTCTTCTTTTTCTTCACCCAAATTCTAAAATTTGATAAAAGTAACAAAAACATTCTAAAAATTTTCAAATGCTTTAGAAAACAATTTAAATTTGCCTTTATTCCTATTTTTTAAAATTTCATAAAAACTTTCTAACAATTCATTTAGAATTAACATCAAAGCGGTTATTTGTTTTATTGAAAATACTTGGCAATTTCTGAAGAGTAAAATCTCGCGAATCCCATGAAAATAGAGAAAGGAAAAGTAAGTCGTTTACGATAGAGGCTTCTACTTTATTATACACCATTAATCATAAATTAAACACAATTTTTACTTTGTATGACTGAATTTTATTTTGATGACTATAGTTTCAATACACTAGCGTATCATTTTAAAACCGTAAGTAAATAAATGCGGTGTAAGGAAAAATTATCATTTATACAACATTCAAAGAGAAATCTATTTCGAGTTTTATGGTATTTGAAGTGCAGATTTTAAAAATTACCTCTGATCAGGATTTTTAAAAATTTATTACTTCATATTGGATTTTTTGCTGAATCCTTGTTTATATAAAATAAAGACTTGCGATTGTGAATGCTACAAAATTTGAAACAAATTTTAAATTGAGCTAATAAAGACTAACTTTTCAAAATTTTTCTTCAAATTTGATTTTTTTCCAATCCAATGTTATTAGATATATGTTTCAGTAATATGCAAGCGAGTTTGGCATGCGTGTTCCTTTTTCATTTTCATCTTTATACGTTTATTCCTTAATAGTCATGCCAGTTTAAACTTTGTATATATTATGCTGATATCTGGACAAAGATATATATATTAATAAAACATTTTTGCAAAACTATTGAAAGGAAATTGGAAATAATCAATTAAAAATTTCACTACGTTTTAACCACAAATAATTATTTTTATTGAAGGAGAAATATATTTGCTTTAAATAAAGTTTACCTGTTTTCTTTCATGCCTATAGAGATATTGTACAACCTATAAAAGTTGAAGTAAGGCATCTGTACGTAAAAATTTTGTTACCGTTTTTTAAACATCAAATATATGACTATGGCTGAAGTAAAAATTTATTTATAGTATGGGTGGTCAATATTATCTCAATATATTGAATTATAAATATCTCTACAATGCTGTTTCTTCCAGAGATAACAATTTGAAAAAATGAGAAAAGAAAATGATTTGATTTTATTCAGTTTTTGGGAACGTTAATCTTATTTCAATTAGAATGGTTAACTCGTTACATCTAATATACCATTAATTAGATGTCAAGGAAAATGTTATAAATACATTCACAGCAAACGCAGTGGTTTTAATGCTAGCGAAATTGCGCACTTAAACTTTTTAATTTTAATTAATTTTAAAGATTCATCATCTAAAGTAATTCAGGATCGAGTAAATTATGATATCATTGGTATTAACAATTAAACTAATTAATACTATAATATTGGGAAAATAGCAAGTAATAATAAACCCAGGCCACTGAAAATAATATTTAAAACTAATGACGAGGCCAAAACTGCATTAAGAAGCAATTTAACCGCCTCCGATAATGGCGTGTTTTTTATCGTGATAGAATAGGCAAATAGATTATTATAATGAGCTGAAGGAAGAATTAAATGGTGAAATTAATTTACGGATTATACTTCGTAATGGGGCACCTTACTTGTCAAGTAGTAACAATCCCCAAAAAACTGCCTTAATCGGACTGAAAAAAGCTATAAAACTCCAGTAATAAAATGGCCCTTGACCTGCGTTCGACGTGATTTCTTTCATGAAAAGTCCAGGCTTTGAAACGATTAAAAAAAGGGTTAAAAAATGTACAAAACAAATGTGTAGTAAAATTGTTAAACTAAAAAGTGAAATAAGTGAATTGAAAAATTATATAACAACTTAACCTCTGGTAAAACAGAGGAAGATAAAACTGACAACTTAAATCAAGTGATTAAGAAAAATAGCTCAATAAGTGATAATACCACATTCGAAAAAAATATTGAGACCACCTATAGAGAAAAAGAAGAAAGTACTCAGAACATCACCTTAAAACTTTCCGAAGAGAAACCTAATAATGAAGGATGGAAAACAAAAAAATATAAGCAGAAACAATCGAATAGAGTGTAAGGGACAAATGAAAGTGTACATGACATAAAAGGAGTAACTAAATATGCACATTATCACGTATGTAAACTGGACCCTAAATTACATGAAGAGGCACTAATTACTTACTTGACAAACAAAAATTCAAAGTTAATACTCGTTTATAAAAATGTACAATCAATTGGAAACTGTAAAGATATTCGGAGCGATTCATTAAACAAAATCAACTGCGATGTCGTATGCATAACGGAACACTGGAAAAACAAGAAACAGCTACAGACTCTAACAATGGAAAATCTTGTACTATCAGCAAATTACTGCCGATATTATAATCAACATGGTGGCGTTGCGATCTGGATACTAAGGAATTATGCCAAATAACTAATATTAGTAAACCCTATATTTTCGAATATACTGCCATTAATATTCAAAATAATTTAAATAGCTTCGTTGCTGTTATAATTTGTAAACCCCCGAATGCCTGTATAGAAGACTCCAAATTTTAGTAGTCAATAAAAATAAATTAACTGTACTTGCGGGCAATTTAAATATAAACCACTTGAGTAATACACCACAAACACAAAGACTTATACAATTATTTAACAGTTATGGATTTAGCCCAATGTTTAACGAACCCACTAGAATCACTGATTCATCACAAACCTGCATTGATAATGTATTTACCAATAGAATAGACTAATGTACTGGCAATTTTATAAATATGCACATATCAGATCATTTAGGACAAAAAATAGATATATCTTTCGAAAAAGAAGCCTAAAACCAGAAAATTCGCAAAGGAATATTCAATAATGAAAATTTGCATTCAGATATGCTATTCAGAATATTGGTTGGAAATACCTTTATGACCTACCCAATTCAAATGTCCATGCACAGTGGAATTGTTTTAGCAACATTTTTGGCATTGCTTTTAACAAAAATCAATTAACAAACAATATAATTCAATAAAATTCACTCCTTCAGAAGAAATATTAAAATGCAAACATGAGTTAGATATACTTTTTGTAATATCTCGCCATGATAATTCATTCCTAAACCAATACAATATAACTAAAAAGCAATATAATAGATTATTAAATAAGCAACGATTCGACTACTACAAATCAAAAATTGAGAGCTCAGGTAATTCAACAAAATGTGTCTGGAGCGTTATTAATGAAATAAAAGGCAAAAGGAAACAACATAGATATACTTGGGTAACCGTAACAAGTCGCAGAAAAATTTAGTACTTATTTCCAAAACATCATATCAGAATTAACTCAAAATCAAATGCAAACACTCTATTCTGATAGTATACAACCTATAAATAATTCTACTTTCATTAAACCGCTAACTGAAACTGAGTGCTATAACATTATTAATAAATTAAAAAATACATTATCTTGCAGAGACAACATACCAAGCATTGTAATAAAATATTGCACACCAGAAATAATTTCTCCACTAACTTACATAATTAACATTTCCATAGAAAATGGTATATTTCCTGAGAATAAAAATAAAAACCAATTTTTAAAAAAGGAAATTCAAGAGACATACAAAACCATAGACGTATTAGTTTCCTGTCGGTATTTGAAAGTTTCATGATTATGTTTCAACATAATAAACACCTCACAACATGTGTACCGTAAAGGAAAATCCACAGCTAGAGCCATCAATAATTTTATTCAAACCATCATAAACAATACCGAAAATAGGGAAATAACACTGGGAATCTTTATAGACCTAACAAAGGCTTATGATTGATCATAACATTCTATTGTCAAAACTGGAAAAAGCTGGCATACGCCGAAATGCATTGCATTAGTTTGAGTCGTATTTAAGTAACCGCACTCAACGGATGGTTACAACCAGAGACGGCACCGGGCAATCCGAAACATCTGGTCTAATCACTGGACTACCCCAAGGCAGCTTAACAGCACCCATGGTGTTTCTGTTATTTATTAATGATATTACAAATCCAAAAACTACTAATAAACAGGCCATAATAAACTATTGCTCAGATAATATGGATCGTTTAACTGCAGAAACCAATTTATTATTTTCTTCAATCAAAAGTTGGTTTAACACAAACACATTTTTCATCAATAGTGAGAAAACTAATTTAATTTTATTTAATAAAACTAATACGAACACAATCAAATTAGATAACTCACTTATTGAAATAACAAATAATACAAAATTTCTTGGGGTTCAAACTCAGCTGGACAAAACACATAGAAATAACGGAAAATAAATTAAATACAGTCATTTATACCTTAAGGGAGGTATCAAGATACTTAACAAAATCAGTGGTAAAAACTATACTTTACTAATTTTGAATCTACAATGCGGTATGCTATTATTTTTTGGGGCATCAAATCACATGCCAAGAAAATCTTTATCCTTAAAAAAAGGCAATTGGAATTATATACGGGTTAAATTATAAACAGTCTTGTCGTGGAACATTCAAAAAATAAAATATTAACATTTTATGGTTTGTATATATTAGAAACAATTTTATTTAACCCTAAACAATTAAAAGGAAGTGACAACAAACTGTATATACACAATACACGAATAAATAATTATATTGTTCCACAACATAAACTTAAAACAACTGAGCATGCAGTACATTACTCAGCAATCAAGCTATTTAACGCCCTTACCAATAATATAAAAATCTTAAAAAAATAAGTACAAACAATTGAAGTCAAGCTTATTAAATTATTTAATCACGTGTAAACCTTATTTTCTCGAAGAATTTTTGAATTATGACCTAAATAATTATACATGAAATATATAATATTTTATTCCACATATTTATGAATATATTTTGTAAATAGATTAAGAATTACTAAATAATTAATATATAGTTAATAATCTGTAAATAACTTAAATAGTTCATTGCACCATTATTCTGACATTATTTTCTCTCTGTAACATGTAAATGACATTTTGAAAATAAAGATTATTATTATTATTACTATTTTTAAAACTGTGGGGGTATTCGAAACGAAACAAATGATTTTTTTCTTAGAGTAAATAGCAATAGGTATGATATTATTATTATTGTTAACTTCAGCTAACTAATTAAGATATTTATAAGACAGATCGTTCCATTAGTGGAGTAGTTCGGAGAGGTGGAATATTAATCGCCGTTAAAACGCAACATTTGTCATAGTTTATATCTTGCAATAATTCAATCGAACTATTAATTTATTTGATTAAAAACAGAGAAAATAGCTTATTTATCCCAATCTCACATATTTCAACCCTTCACAAAATTCCTTGCTTTTCGCTGATGACACCGTCCTTGTTGCCCATTCACCCTCCCTTCAAATCGCTTAAAAATCCCTTCAATTCCATCCAAGTTTGGTGTTCCAAATGGCGAATTAAAATTAATCCTTCCAATTCCCAACTCTTAATTCCCTACCACAAAATCACACCACAATCCGCTACGATCCTAATTAACAATATTATTATCTATCTCACCTACACCTGCAAATACCTTTGCATCCTATTCGATTCAAAACTTTCCTCTAAATCCCATGAATTATCAATAAAAAACAAAATAAGAACCAGGGCTCGGCATTTCAGATTATGGTTCAATCCTTTTTACCCAAATCCGTCCATCAATTCTTCACCACTTCCAAGTTGCCGAAAGACGAAACCACCCAAATCCCACCCATATCTCGACGTATATTAAGCCTTAGCGTTAAATTTTCAATAATCCCCACAACCATCCCTTGTTAACCAAAATCTGTATCCCCCGAAATCCAAATATCCCTTCTAAATATCAAAATCCTCCCCTCACAATTCATGAATTCATTTGTGCGAATCATCAGGACAGTTAAGCTAGCTAGCAAAGATACTTTCTTTTTCTCACCTTAAATTCAAGACAGGGTAGAAAGACGGACTAACACCATCTATTTGCATTGTATCCATATTTATTGTTTCTATGTATTATGTTTTGTCCAAATAAAGATTATTGTATGTATAGCTTATTTAATTGGTGGAGTTTTCATAAAACCCGGTTCTGCTATTGAAAAATATGGAAGCCAATGCAATACCATTGAGGAAATTGTTAAACTTACCAAATGCAATTTGATAATTTGTGGAAATTATAACCTGCCTTAATTTAAACCAGGTAATTTAGAATGCATGAACTCAACTATTCATACATCAATAAATAGTTTTCATCCCAAATTAATAATATAGAAAACTCATGCGGAGTACATCTCGATTTATGTTTCTCTATAGCCTCATATGTAGCTATTTCTCTCAGTGATGAATCTCTTTTTCCAACTAGTACTTACCACTGTGCCTAAGAAATCAAAATTCTCGTTAGTTGTGTAAAAAATATTGCTACGGTAGAAACACAATATTTATTTAAGCTTGCAAATTATGAATTATGAAATATTCATTTCAAATCAATCAATTGGGATTTTATTTGATTATATTTAGATATGGTTAAACAAGTAATGTAAGGAATAAACTACTGTTATTTTCATTTATAAAAACATTTTACGTAAACTAAAATCAACAATATTGATTTTGTGGTTGATTAACCACAATATCCATATTATATATTTTACGATATTATTCATGATTAAATGGTTCCTTGTAAACACACATTTCGCAATAAATCATCTTTTCCTCCATGGATGACCGGAGATTTGATTAAACTAATTAAATTGAGAAAAGCAGCTCACATTAAATCAAACCAAATGGTTTTTATAGTGACTATTAATAATTTTCAAATCTTCGTGAAGAATGTAAGAAAAAAGTAGAATATGCTATATTAATTATTTAAATAATATTAAATCTTCACTTAAATCTGACCCAAAATTCATACTGCTAGTATGCAAAAAACTTAAAAAGGAGGATGTCTATGCAAACACTACGAGCCATAACAATATTATTGCGGAGGATGGATCAAATATTATGGATAGTCATCTATATGTTACGTTGAAATTTTTCCAACTGTATGTTCACTAGTTGTTCAACTTCTAAAGCCTTTCCAATCATCTTGCGATTTTTTCTACTGTATTTTAGAAGTTAATTTACTACCATTAATTCTTCAACATTTCTATATTTTTCCAGTGTTTCTTCTATAATTCAATTAGATACATCTGATAATACAATTACTATAGTACTTCTCTTCTTGTTTTCTTTTTATTTGTTGCATTGGCTATCGACCGTTTATTTAGTTATTTTCCACTATTTTCTGATTCATTCTTCTCCTGAAACATTTATTATTGGTGGCACAACGGGCCTAGTGAGGTCTAGGTGCTCTGGTCAATGATTTAATCACCCTTGGCAAGCTCGATCTAGATTCAGATCCAGTTACAGATTCTGAAAAAGACTTCTGATCGGGACTTAATATTGGTATTTTAGCTAAATCTTTGTTTATATAAAATTAAAGAATAACTAAGGGAGATAATTACTGCGTTTTGTGTGCTAGAATATGTGAAACCAATTTTAAGATTGATATTTTGATTCAAACTTATTTCTAATGTAATGTTTAATATTAGATATATCTTTATATAATATGAAGTGAGTTTTGCGTGCAAGTTCTTTTTTTAATTTTGAGCTAGTTTAAACTTAATTTGATTCTATAATAAGAATTTTGCTTTATTTTCATTATTAGTAATTAATTGAATACTCTCTAAAGAAAATAATATAAGTCGACCAATTTTTATGCTCATCATTAAATTTTCTAATATAACTGACAGTGTACTCATGGCGGCAATTTGTATATTTCCAGAAAATGAAATATAATAAAGCGAATGGACACAAATGGGATCCTATATATCTCTCCAAATTCAATTATGTTACGAGTCATCGCTTCCATTTTTTTCAGAGCTCGAACGAAAATGTATTTTCCAGCTAGTTGAATTGCACGATCCTTACTTTATTAAGCAAAAAAAAAATCTCAAGTACGGCGAGATCGGTCTAGTTTGGAAATGTATCGGGCCAGATTGTTGCTTCAACGTAAAGTTGGATGCCTCAGCATTTTATTGTCGGATACTTATAGTGAATTGATCGAGAAATGGAAGCCGGTCGTTTCGAATTTCCTCCACTGCGAAGAAATAAAAGCAATTTGAATAATACATAGAAATGAATATACGTAACGTGTAATTTAATTTTTCTAATAAGGTTTTAAGAATAAAAATAATTTCAACTGATAATAAAGGTAGAAATAAATTAATTAATTTTATACAAGGCAATAAAATTATATTAAAATTGTTTGAACTTAAGCAATTATTGTATATTTTCGAGGGCCGGGCTTAAATTTATTTGAATAAGATTTTGTCTCTTTTATCCGAGCAAATTTAGCGTGTCGAGTGGGATCTTTCCATGATATCGTCGAGTTTATGCGAAGGGATACAGAGTAAAATGTAATATCAAGTTCTATCTAGGTGCCGAATATTCGTATATTTTACACATAAAGTTAGTTAACCAAAATTATGTATCTTATTTGAGGGTAGAATGTTATGTATTAAATTAATAAGTAATTTTCATTTCAGATATTCAGTGAACAATATTGAAATAATAATAATGTGATCACTATCTTTAAATATTACTTCAGTATGTATATTCCTATATTATTATTTCCCGGGGGCTGGTGGACTTTTCTAAAGGAAAAATTCACCGTGCATCTATGGATGTACGTGTTCGTCTTCATTTCATATATATATGGAAAATTAAAAAAAAAGATGTATTTGAATAGCTGAGTTGCTTATAACAATTTCCCTCTATTATTCACCACTTAAATCCACAATTCGATTCAACACCCTTCCTTAAAATTAAAAAATATCCCGGCGCATCCACCATATTTATAAATCACTTATTTTTATTACTAATTAATTGTAATTATTGCGTATTCTAGTAAATTACTAATTTAATTTTAATTAATATTTAAAATTATTGTAGTTTATTGGATATACTGTAATACACATTTTGAACACTATTAATAATCCTTTTAATATTTCAAGAAAAACAATAGTATTTTTATAAAAACCATTTACTACAAGTGCTGATTCAAACCGTAGATTATATGAAGGTTATTCTATGAAATCCTTTTACACCTACATAACCATTCGGGGTGAAATATCATATTAAAAACCGAATCGGTTCTGCAATGATCCACTTACTGATCTCTAATCTTCGGAGTCGGGCAAGCAAGCATTAAATCACCTATTTTCTTTTCTCTTCCGCTTTCCAGCAGAGAGTATTTCACCCCGTACAAATAAAAATAAATTTATAGTGGCTTCCCTGCAGTTATACACGTCGATATAAAATTTCCGGGACAACCACGGCGAAATTTAAGATCCCATAATAATAACTCAATCATCACATTTATTGCCCTTTTAATGCATTAAACCTGATCCTAAATTAAGTCTTTTAACGGGATTGTTTAACTACTGGGAATGATTGCAACTATCGGCCATAAAACATAGGTTCCAGTCGTTTATTTTAATAGTTATTATGATGCTCTTCATTTGATCATTCCTATAAGAAAAGTGATTACATTTATGGTGATAGTATTTCTAAAAATCTCATTTATTTTTTAACGCACACTAACTTTAAAAAAATAAAACAGTTAAATAAAGAGAATAGTAGCGACCATTACTACGTGGTAATAAATAATGTTTTTTACAATAATTATTTGTGGTTAAAACATAATCAATTTTTTAATTCAGTGTAATGGCGTCTAACCTTAATCAGTCAATTTAACAGTTAATTAATTGTTTAAGTTTCTACTTAATTTTCTACGAGGTAAAAGACTTGTTGCTAATTTTTCAATACAATAATATTTAATGGTATATAATTCAGTATAATTATTTATTTTAACTGTTTCAAATTAACAACACAATACAATTTTTTTGTAGTGTATGAAATTTTATTAATAATAAATTTATTTGAAAAACGTAATTAAGAAAAATCTGGACATAATAAAGGGTCCGCCAATAGGGACGCGCGAAGTTTGCCGGAAGGGTGCGGCCATGTTGTTCGAGGTAGAGCTGTCAAAGTTGCTGTCATTTGTTCAGTATATAACCCCAAATCACCCTGGCAAGTTTGAGTGTCGAGCAGCACGTGCAAATTATTACATTGTTTTACGAATATGGGTCATCAGTTCGAGCAACGTTCCGCGCACTTCGCCCATTTTACGGTCGCGATGATCGGCCTGTAGAGTCGACTATCCGTCGATTGGTGGGCAAATTCGAGTCGACTGGTTCAGTAAACAACCAGCCAACACATTTTGGGCCGGCGGCATCATCGGTCCGTACTTTTTCGAGAACGAAGCTGGGGCGGCCTTAACCGTCAATGGGGAGCGCTACAGGTCGATGATAACCAACTTCTTTTGGCCTAAACTGGATGATATGGACACGGACGACATGTGGTTCCAGCAAGACGGCGCCACGTGCCACACAGCCCATGCCACAATGGACATTCTGCACGAGCGATTTCCGGACATGGTCATCTCGCGCGGAGGCGATATCAACTGGCCACCGAGATCGTGCGATTTAACGCCTTTAGACTTTTTTCTCTGGGGCTATCTCAAGTCGCTGGTCTACGCCAACAAGCCTCTAAACACCGATGACCTCAAAGTCAACATACGCAACGCCATCGCTCAAATTGAGGCCGATATGTGCTCTAGAGTCATCGAAAATTGAACCTCCCGGATCCTAGCTACCAAACGGAGCCGCGGTGGTCATTTGAACGATGTTATCTTCCATACTTAATGGGGTCGAATACCCTTTCGAATGAAAAATAAATTTCGTTTCTACCTCACACACAACTTGTTTTATTCAATTTTAAAGTTCACGCGCCCTTATTGGCGGACCCTATAATAATCACAAAAATTATATGCTTTATTTAAAGTAACTATTTATTATAAAACCCCTCCTTAAAGCATTTAATAATCCTTCATTACACGAATTTAATATTAAAATATTATTTTATTAAGTGAAATGCGAATTTTATTACGGATTTAGATTTATAGTTCAGTGGATAATTTGCGAAAGTTATTGGTAATAGAATGCATCATCACCCCCATTTTTTTACGCATGCTTTATTCGATTCTGCGTACTATGACCTCATAAATTTTTTGCACATCCATAATGCGCCCGTAGAAAATGCCGCCTGCGGCATAAAAACAAAAACGGGATATCCTGTGGGAGAAGCCCGATGCATAAAAGCCATCTCCCGGATCTTATCTTAAATAATGATTGTTGTTGAGTGCCGGTGTTGACTTTGCATTTTCGCCGACAGAAAAAAAAACCCGTAATCCGGAAATCAATTTCTGCGTTCTATAATAATATTTTTGGTAAATTGACATTCTTAAGGCACACAATAGGATTATTATTCAAGCGGTATTATTATTCGCCCGGCGCATCCACCATTAAGGTCTGAATAATGCTAATGCTTCCACGGTAATATTCTTGATTTGTGTAGAAGGAATTCTATTTATTTTTAAACTACATCTTTCTTCGGAAATTGCTTTTATATAAATTATGTAAATGTATAATTGACGTGTCTGTAATAATTATTTAGACGATTTTGATGTATTTTTTGTATTAATTATTTTATAATTTAAAAGAGATTGTTTAAAGTGTTAAGTCTAAATTTATTTATTCATGTTTTACAATATACGTTACGTCAATTTAAGGGTAATTCTAGATATTTTCGACGATTAAACTGTTGTTAATTTATGTGAAGGTATAATTTATATAACCGAATAATTCATAAATAATGATTAAAATAGTATTATTCATCTAAACATACAATCCCTCGGAAATTGTGTAAAAGAATTCTTTTAATTAGTGAATAGTTATAAATTCACGGTAATATGTCTAAGCGAACACTCGCAAAATTCACAACAGATATCAACAATTAGATTGCTAAATTATAACATTGTGTCCTCTTCCGTATCATATGGTGGTGTAGCTATATATTTAGAAAATAACATCGAATACTATTGTTGCGAAGACATTATTTGATTATCAAAAACAAAGACTTTCGAATGTCCAGGGGTAGACAGGAAAAATCATAATAGGAAAATTACTTAAGTAACAATTTATAGAGATCCAAATACCAACATAACACGATTTCTTATTAAGTTCGACATGTTATTCAATATTTTGGAGGCTAATAATAACATATTTTTATATCTGGCGATTTTATTATCGATATTCTTAAAGAAAATTCATCCTCTAATGACTTTAAAAATCTAATAGAATCTTTTAATAATTCTAATAAAAGAATGGTCTAGAATAACCAATACAACCAAATCGTGTATTGACAACATCATCCATAAATATCAGAGTGCTACACAATAAATACTGGGTTCTCGGATCATCTAGCTCAAATTGTCAAATTTAGAGACACCAGTATTATTAATAATTCTGTTTAAAGCGTCCAAAATTATTCTGATAATAATGTAAATATCTATTTCAATCTTTTACACAGTGAAACTTGGATTATTGTGTATAATTGTGTAAATGTAAATGATCAATCTGATGCATTTATGGGAACACTATTGCGGTATTTTAATAGTTGTTTTCAATATAAATACTTTAGAAGTATATCAATTAAATGCGAAGATCTACTTAATTTATATGACATTCTGGCTACTGCTTCTTACCAGAATATGAACTTATTTCACGACATTACAAACGCCAGTGCAACGAACTTTTAAAGTGTGATGGGAATAAATATTATGATAACCAAATAGGCATATCTTCCAATAAAATCAAAGCTACTTCGTCTATAGTTAAGAAACTTACGTCATGTTCCAAACAGTCCTATCAAAAAATACCTCATGAAATTGACCCTGACAACAAAATATACAAACAATTATAACTCCATATAGTTTAAAATTTCGCATCAATGAGCTAGAAGTGACCAAATATCCATAATTTCTGGGGGTTATCATTGACTATAAACTGAAGTGGGATGAACATATAAATTATATTTCAAAGAAAATAAATAAAGCAAGCTACATGCTTCGATCTGAAAGCTTTTCCTATTTTAAAAATGGGATATCACTCAAGTTTTGAGGTAATTCTAAGATACGATTTTTTTTTTGGTAGTTAGACACTCTTCAACAAAATTTTTATTCTTCAAAAAAGAACTCCGGATAATTGAAACCATCTTACGTAACCATAGAAAACCAAACCTTGACTCTAGAAATTAAACATTCCCTTTCTAACAGTTTCACCACATAATGAATCAATTTCGAAACCATAACTAAACCACACAATTCTAACCTTGGTATTACAACTCGTTTTAGTGGTGCCACGTGGACTTCGCCAGCAGTAGTCTAGTGATGACCTCTCAATCTGATTAAACAATCCTACAATATACTAAATCCGCGAATTCACGTTCAAAATTGTCTTCAAATTCAAATTCAATGCCAGATTAACGTGTAAACACCTAGTTAATATTTTATCAGCCAACGATGGGAGTTGCTTGTGCCATCTGCTCCACTTTTGACATACTTCTGAAGGGGGTTCATTATTCCAACCGATTCCAAATAAACTCTTTAGGAAAACCCATCTAGCTTAAAGTTCCATCCCAAACTGAGAATCTTAGTGCACAGATACATATTCTCTTGGAATTGAAATATATTTTGATCAATGGCACAATACTCTGATAGAATGGCCTGAAGTACCTTCTGCTTATTACTTATCCATTTCCTCAATTCCAAACCTCTACAAGAAACTAATTTAATTAATTGTAATCTATATAAGTGGTAGACAGCAGTAATTTCTAAAAGAATGAAAATATGGCGCCTTCATCGGCCACTAATTAGTGAAATGTAAGATCTGCATCGTCAAAATAAGTGATAGAATTACTCACGTTAGTGAGTACTAGGGAATATCAACCTGAAGTTCTTCCTCTGGTGAGCTTTGCCAGAATATTCTCTGGAAGTCAGAATATTTCGGTGTTACCTTTAAGTTTTTTTCCTCTTGAGATGGTGTCGCTTAGCGTCCCTGCACTCCGGTCTTTGTGATCCTTTTGTGCGCCTCTGGGAGATGCTCTTTAGATGTTCTACAGGAAGCATAGGTTACCCATATTTCACCGTGCGTTCTCGTTTATATCCTATGTTATTGCTTATAAAGGTCGTAGTGTCCAGTGACTAGTTCTATGATTTTTCTTAGTTTCAATCTGCTCAGTATTGATAGTATAGCAATGCTGTCAGTTAATGGATCATCTAGAAAGGTGACTCATTCAGTTTTGGTTATGGCATGCCTTTTTATACTCTTCTGCTAGTTTGCGTGGGATTATTTTCTTTCTGGTTTCATGGGGTATACCGAATGCAGTTCCATGCTCTATAAATTCACCTGCTGCTTTTTGGCCAGCAAGTCGGCCCTTAGGTGTTCAATAATTCTTTGGTTCTTGGGTATCCATACTAGCTGTATTTTCTTGTTTTTGCGTACAGCTTGTTTATGCAGGTCATGAACAGTCTGGACTGCACTATCGGCGAGGCTAGCGCTTTACTGGCTACCTGGCTGTCCGACATAATGGTAATTGGTCCTTTGTTATGTCCCAATACCAATATGTGATAATCACACCAGTCAATGGCGGGTATTTGGGCCTGGACGATGGTGCCCAGAGCAATCGCGAATTGTTTGCTCCGGTTCACCCTAATATCAGTGTTGAGTACGGTCTGACGAAGACTTAACTGAAGAATTATATCAACAAATCTAGCTGTAATTTCGATCCTTTCAATAGTAACTGGTTTAGCGGAATTCCATTTTACGAAACCATCGAAGCATCAAATACCACCGAAATTCGTCTCTACATCCCGATCGATGGGATAATGTGGAATATAATATGTTCTTTCCACTTGGTTTATCTACAGCAATAACCATGTATTCCTGTTCTAAATAATCATCTATAAATTCTCTACGTAACGACAACTACTTTCTGTTTTTTTTTGTAAGACGACGTTCCAACAATACAAACCTCCTTAATACCGAAGAACGATTTTCTCCTAAAGGTGCTACTGGAGGTTCGAAGGGCAATTCCACAATGCATTTTCCGAATTAATTCCGCTTTGTACTTGTAGTTTACCACTTCTCAGATTAACTAGGTGTTTCCTCACTCTTCCAAAATTTTTATAACATACTATTCATGCGTTCTTCGCCAAACATGCAAAGAGATTAGAAAGAGAGAGAGAAGTAAAAAGATTTCCCTTTGATCTGATTTGATGCTTTCAACCAAGTAATATTCCCAAATTATATTCACCGCACATAGAATCCCTATTGGCCCTGAAATTGGAAATCCAATTACAATTGAAGCATACCACTGAAAAACCTGAATGAAAATCTCAATTGTTTTCGAAATTAAATGTTCTAGACCTATTAACTTTAGACCACAAAGATGAAGCCAAATTTTATTTTTAACATTCCTGGACGGAGAACGTACAATCGAATTGATAACTAATACAACCGTTCCCAAGTGTTTATCAGAGATCCTATTACCAAGCAAATGGCTTTTTTAACAATACCAGATTCTGTAGCTAACAACACAGAAGGTTTATTTATTGCTTTGGTCTACAAAGTCGAAATATGATGTTTCCAGTCATGCCTTTCACCATTAGAATTGGAATAAATAACGCAGATTGTGATATTTCCATTCCATTAGCAACTTCCACTTTCTTTATCCTTAAGTATTGCCATTGCTCATGGCTTCTTTCTTCCGGTGATTAAGTATAAAGACACAACTATATGTGTATAAATCTCTATAAAAACTTCCTAAGCATCTTCGGGCGGTTAAATGTTATGATCATTTTAAAAAAGACAGTAAGGAATTCTTTACAACAAATGCATTATGTTCTGTATCGGAATATATGATATGATGTCCTATATGTATGTTTCTACTACTAGTATATGAATGTTATTTTAATTTTAAATCGTATTATTATGTTTTGAAGAACAATATTTGGATGCCTACTTTACATCACAAAATGTCCTGGTTCTAAATATTTCATACACAATTAATATCCCTTTACGAAACTAAATCTCTAAGCAACATTTTACAGTTTCTACTATGTCCAAGTGAATGTGTCTTGTTACAAAACTCACATTGTGCTTCCCTGTTGCTGTTTTATAATAATAATAAAATAGTACCATTTCTCTTGTAATTAGTACTACATTGGCTGTTTTTTTTGTAGTTATCATTTACTTTTCGTATGATCGTACAAACTCACCAGATTTTGAGATGCTTCCTGGATACGAGCTTCTTAATTTAAAATTCAACAAACGTTTGAATTGCTGTGCAAGTAATAATTACAATTTTTTAACACGCAACTTTGGAATCAACCTTCAGGGCTATGGTCAAGTGCATTTTAAGCACTTAAACACTCAGAAATTGTTATATAGCCCGAATCAGACTACAATTAACTAAATTTGACACCATGTCACCAATGTCTCCAGATAGTGGTTGTTGTGTCGTCATTATATTATACCTAGATTGCAAAAGAACCAATACAGTAGCATAATTCGCATTACATAACGGTATTGAAAAAAACAACTGAAGAGGTCATTATTTTAATGAAGATCTTATAGTTCTGTACATCTGAAAGTGTATAATATAGTTTTCAGGAACTATGGCAACAAATGACTTCATGATCAAACATCACCATTTAATTCTCGAATACTTAATTTATGAAGATTTATTCCAAATTTCGCCTCAAATGCTGCCTTTATTTCACTAGAAATTTCATTTGAAGTTGTATAATACGAAGCTTCAGATGCTTCCAATTCCGGCCTAGTCTTTTACAGTTTTTGCACTTTGCTTGGAATAATAGTTGTTGAGTTTTTCTAAAGTACCTTGATAAATATCCAACCAATTTTTAATGTTAATAATAATGGTAGTATTCTTAGTGATCGATTTTATAAAGGTCGTCCAAAAATGGCTGTTGTTCCAGTAAACGTTGATGGTGTGCGTCGACTGATTGCAAGATCGTCATATGACTTATCATGAGTTTGAATCATCCTTGAAAATTAATGGTATCAGCATACCTTCATTATTAGATGAACATTTATTTGTAAAAAAATTGTTTGGGTTGGATTGCACATGAATTAACAATCTCTCAAAAAAGATTCGTGTTGATTGGTCAGAAGAAATGCTGATGAAATACCATTGTGCTGTTGCAAAATACGTACCAGATAATAATACTAATAACTCTCTTTATTTTAAAGACTATACACAGTATTAAAACAATAAAGTTACAGTATTGGATGCGTCTTAAAAATATACAAGAATAAAACAAATGTTAATATCCATTACCCAATGATTTCCTTCAAATCACAAAATAAAGTTTGTAACAAAAAAGATTTTAATTTTTTCTTAAAAATTGATTGTGATTTAATAGTTTTTATGTCATTGGGCAGTTTTCTAATATTTAGGCGACAGTGCGCGATATGGATATCATTAACTTGTCTAGTGTCATAGGCATGTATGTCGTTATTTATTAGAAATGTATGTTTATTTTGATATGTATATAACATTAGTTCATACATAATTAGACAGGGGGGACTGAGTTTGTGAAATTTCAGCCATGGATCTAATTATTCGCTTTTGTACCACGAACACAGTCTGCAAATGTGTCGAAATACCCCAAAAACATAGGCCAAATATCAATTTGGATTGAGCATTTGCATGGTAAACATAAACTAGTGGGTGTGAATTCATAACCATACGTAGACACTTCATCTGATATGAAGTTTTGTTTAAACATTTAATAACGCTGTTACACCGCTGTTTCCAGTCATTACACTGATCGATTTTCAGTCCCAAGAATGTAGTCGTATTGCTGCAGCTAATTACGACATTGTTGATATCAATATCAATATTTAGATGAGCTTTACACTGTTTAGTTCTAAATCTTATATAAGAGGTCTTACTCGAGTTAAGCAAAAGTTTATTGTTTGAGTACCAGTTACGAAAACGAAGCAAAGTATCATTACATTTTCTAACTAACAGCTGCTCGTCTCGAGCACTAACAATGGTTGTTGTGTTGTCTGCATAAATAAATATATTCAGGTACTACATTGATAATATCATTAATGAAGATGATAAATAAAAAAGGGTCCTAAAATAGATCCCGGTAGAACACCCACGTAAATTTTCCATTTTGTAATATTCGGACACGTTGACTTCTACTTTCTAAATATTGGCGAAACCAACATTGAACACCCTTATACCACACTGGTTCAATTTTTCCAACATCATGTCGATATTAATGCAGTCGAATACTCGGCTAAGGTTCAAATAGACCCCAATTGGGTAATTACCACTATCCAGATACTTAATTACTGTGTCATAAAAAGAATGAATTGCAGTCATCGTCAATTTTAAGTTTGAAATAGTCTCCCCTTTAATTTTAAATTCAATATTATTTTTAACTGTATATGTACCCGACAGTTATTAAATGACCTTCAATGTAGTTTTTTCAGTATTCTCCGATTTAATAATTTTATTTTGATAAAATCTTTTTTTACTATTTCATATTAGCTTATTACGTTCTTTATTTTGATTTAGATATACTTGTTGAAGTGCGGAAAACGTTTTTGTATTAAATAACTATTATATAATTGCCTACTTGAGGTTCTTACTGCACAGTTTACCCATGATTTTGAACTGTCGCGGCAATTCGACTCAGACTGCGGAAAACATGTATTAAAATGGTACAGAAATATATATATTATGAAAAGCATCAAATTTATCATTAAAATCATTTGCTGCGTACATATCTAGCCACTCTTCTATATTTAAATTGGTGATAAAACGATTCATATTTATTTCATTAATTTTTTTTTTATTTTGAAGATTTCTTAAAGATGATAGGCTTGTATTACATAACAGTGTTGTATGATCTGAAATATTATTAAAAACCATGATACTTGTTATATCAGTTGGGATATTTGAATAAATATGGTCGATACAGGTAGAAGTTGTTTCAGTGATGCGTGTGGGGTTAGAGTGTTCTTTTTAACATATTACGGGATCAATGTTCAACGACTTCAAATATTCCTGGAGCTCCTCAGCAGTAGTCGCCGGATTCGAATTACTAATATAGTAATATGAGAGGCGCAAACTTCCCTTCATAGATTCATTAGTAGCAGTTTCATATACCGTCTTCCTCTTCTTAAATCTCAATTGTGGTGATGTATGTACGGGGTCATTTAGCCACTATTTTTTCTAGAACCTCTTTTTTTGCATTTTCCATTCATCTTGATCATCAGTAGCAGTTAATCGATCATTTTATTAGATTTTGTAGTATCATTGTTGTGGAGAGCTTGCACGTATGATTTTACCTGGCTAATTTCTTCTTTATTACATTATTCGGCTCGGAGCTCAACGCACTTGATGTTTTTTTTAAATTTTGGTTATCATTCAATTCTTGTGTTCCCTTGGATGAGCCACTTATTGCAGATTTATTAATATGAGTTTGCACATTGGCTGCCCTCTGTTGTTCACTAGGATTAACTATTTCTGTTTGTTTACGATTTGTTTTAGATTTCTCCATTGAATTTAACCTCTGTTCCAAATATATTATTTTCTTTTTCAATATTTTTACTTTCCCTATATAGTATATAAAAATTTTCTGTTTTTACGCGATATTTTTTGAAATATAAAAAAATATGACATAACTTTTCAAACAAAAGTTAAAGAAAATGAGTTACTAAACAACTTTTACTAACATATTTTTTTCATAAAATTCTTAACTTTTGAGAAAAAGAAAATAAAAATTCAAAATGTTGACATTTTTTAGCAATTTAATTTTTAATAAACTGTCCGAGTTACATAAAATTTATATAACAAGTATTTGTAGAGAATTCAAAAGTGAAGAAATTATTAAGAATATCCTTTTTGCGTAAACCTCATAGTTTTCGAAAAAAATATAGGGAAATTACTATGATGGCACCATCACCATTTTATGTAATGTTTTATGACACTTTGAAATAAAAAATATTTGATTTGATATTTTTTAACGTTTGTGTTTTATGTTTATTAAATATCTATTTAATAACAAAATATACTTTAGTGTATATAAAAGGATGTTTTTTAAATAAATATAGAATAATTGTGTTTATAATTAAGTAAAATTCAATTAAACTCTTGGCATGTTTTAGGCATTGGACCCTACATATATATTTAAAATGTAATCACTGATACACTTTTGGTTTCCAGTAATCGCAACAGTAATACTACTATAGGTATCTTGAAATCAAACGACTGACAGTGATTAAAGTTTAAAAAATATATGTATTGTGGGTGGGTGGTCAATATCAGTTCTATTTGATTCTAGAAATCATATAATGCAAGAATTTTCTAAATCATTATTTCAAAAGATATCGCAAAAAAATTGAACCACGACTTTTAGTTTTTTACTTGATTTAAATGTATTTGATAGTAGCATGTGTTAGGAGAGAATTTCCCAAGTCAGATTATTATTTAAAAAAAAAGAATAACAATTGAACTGCGATCTTAAGTTTTTTGCCATTTTGCCTTTGAATTTCTCAAATCAGAATATAATTTTTAAAGATATCGCCAAAAATAACGAAATACAATTGAATTACGATTTTTAGTTTTTTGCTTAATTCAAATGTATGTAATAGTGGCCATCGATCAGAGCAAGAATTGCTAAAATTGAAACATTATTATAAGAAAAAATTCAACTGTTTCTAAATATTAATTTTGAGAAAAAAAATCTGATAATTAATTTATACTTTGTAAATACTTTATATTTTTTGATTTTCTTTTGTGTTTTCGTTTGTTTCTTTAATTTTAATGTTAATTTTTTGTATTTTTTTTTTAAATTCTTTTCTTATGTTTTTAAATTATTTTGCCAAAAAAAATATATTTTTAAAATTATGACTTAATTTTCTTTCTCTAATATAGCATTTCTTATCTATCATTTGGCTTGTTTTTATTTTGTTTCTTTCTTATCTGTCATTTTTAAAATTCGTTTATTTTCTCTTTCTTTGTTGCAATTTTATATAATTTTTACGTCTAATATTTTTGTATCAAATTAAAATTTTTATTTAATTTTTTATGAAGGTAAATAAGCATAAAAGGTAAATGTTTCGTAAATTTTTTGTTTTTCGCCTAATGGATCGGATGAATTTTTTGTTTTGTTCTGCTCTATTTTTCGTTGGTTTCTATCGGACTTTGTTTATTACTTTTTGTTTTTATTGTTCTGTATTCGTTTGTTTTTTCTTTGCTTTATTTTTTGACTTTTTTCTTGTTTTTGTTTTCATAAAAAAATTTCTTCCTCTCTTAATTATTTTATCTAAAACAAAACAAAAAGCAAAAAGACATTACTTCTTTATTTGTCTTGTTTTTCTTTTGTTTTTTTTTCTTATTTTTTTATTATTTTTTGTTTTTCTTTTGTTTTGTTTGTACTGTACATAATTTTTTACATCTTATATATTTTTGAATCAAATTATTACTTTCCCTATATAGTATATAGAGGGGGAGTATTGTTTTCGAGATTTTTTTCCATTGCACTAATTTCTGAAAAACATAATTGTGTCTGTGTGTGTGTGTGTGGGTGTGTGTGTCGGTGGGCGCTGTATCTCAAAAACGAATGATCTGTTTAAGACGAAATGTCAAACTTAAGGTTTTTTTATCAAAAACTGGAACTGAAAAGCTTTTGGTAAACATTAATAAACCGGAAGTAGTAGATGTTTACTCGAAGCGTTTTTTGGGATATTTTTCTAAATGTAAAAAATATTACAAAACTTTTCAAAGAAAAGTTAAAGAAAATGAAAAACTAAACAAGTTTTATAAAAACATGTTTTTCATAAAAATTTTAACTTTCGAGATTTTTTGTTTGTTAAATTGATATGTTTTTGCCAATTGCTAATAAACTATTGGAGTTACATAAAATTTTTATAACAAATAATTGTAGAGAATTAAAAACTGAACAAATTATTAAAAATAGCTTTTTGGGGTAAACCTCATAGTTTCCGAGTAAAATATAGGGAAAGTACTATGATGGCCACATCACCATTTTGTTAACTTGTTTTAGAGTATTATTTTTATCCGTCGTTTTAAAAATGATCTGTTTTAATAATCGATTATCTGTTTCATACCGACTTTCATCTTCGATCCATTCATCCACGGTACAGGTGTGTTCAGGAGCTGCATCACTTTTTCCCTTGGTGTAGCATCCGGGGGGGAAAACACACCACATTCTGAACACTTCAATTTAGTTTAGTTTTCAATATTCCCTTACGACAGTGTTTATAAGCACAAATATAGTCACATTTAACGGTTATTTATAGAGGTTCAGAGACGGACTCCGTTCTCTTCGCCATCTTTAACAATTATGACGAATCATAGATATATGCTTATAAGCTCAAAAGTTAATAACAGTCGACCGTATAAGAGCTTAACGATAAGCCAATCCAACAAAAGTTGTTTGCGAATAAAGCACTTCGAAAAAAAAAATCATTTGTTTCTGTGAAACAAAAATAATTCTCTACTAGGATAATGCAAACTCTTACACAGCGCCTAAAACGAAAGACTTATTGACAACTAAATAAGTCATCTGCCATACAACACTAATATTTCATCCAGTTGCTTTCTTTAATTCTCACAAATTAAAAATAAACTATGAGGATAACGTTTTCCGATGCCCGAAGAAGTGGCTGAATTATTCAAAATTCATATTTCGGAGGTACCTCAATCGAAGTGGAAAACGTGCTTCGAAAATTGATTCAAGTGCATAAATATTTTAAAAAACAATCTATGATGTTTAATTTTTTGTTTTTTCCTCTATTCCCGAAATAATAAACTCAACACTTTCAGCAACTACTCTATCATCTTTATCATAGTTTTTGTCAAAATAGTCTTTGGTAAAAAATCTTACACTATTTAAAAGATAATATATAACTATGAAAACAACAAGTAATTCATGCGTAAAGAAAATATTTTTATGTGTGGTCTCTAGAAACGCTTGAAACAAAATTAAAAACTGTTTGCATTACGTTGCATGTTTAAGGCCCTAATATTAAAAGAAACATTTTACGATTATGTAAAGCAAGTTCCCATTACAAGTATAATTTTAAGTAACCTGACTATAAAAAGTTCACCCCTTATTTTTGATGATTGAAATATAAATTATAATTAAGATATATCAATTAGTAAATTGTTTTTGATTACACATATTAATATAATAGATAAAATATGTTAAAACACATGAATACCACAATTATATTAATAAATGCTTATTCCTTTTAAAATATTTAAAGGTAAATATTTAACATCATCTACTTAATACCTAATACAATTATATCTTTATAAATAAATATGCGTCAAAGTTATACTAGCAGAAACCTACAATATGAAATCGAGTAAGAAAAATATAGAGTTCAATTTAATTTCGAACCTTACATTATCATACAAACCTGTTTCACAATACAACGATACATCAAAACGGAATAAAAATATAAATCTCAAGCATTCACTAAACCAAAACACACCCTGAATATTCGATGTGTTTGTGGAAAGGAAAACGCTATTCGAAACAGAACATCAGATTTAGCGAGACCATCATTTCTTCCGACCAGCATCTATTATGACCTCGATTCGTCCTCGTACACCGATAACGTCTCGACTATTCTCCTTATCAATCCCGCATAGGCCTACTAAATCCCTTTCAATTTACCGATCGCGCATTATCCCTTAAGGATCTGTCGGATCAAATTAGACGTGAATAAGATTAACGATAGAGAAGAGATATCGATGAAGGCGATTAATTCTTAAAATATTTTAGAATAAAATAAATACTTTCAAATAATCAACTAATCGTCCCGTCCTTTTCCAGGTGGTACGAGGGTGCGTTCCGGAATAATTCCAGAAAGCGCGTGAATTTAATTAAGCCCGAAGCTAATTTCTCACCACTCAATTTTCCACAATAATAATAACTGTACCTTTCGCTTTTGTTGTTCTTCCAAAGACTCGAAGTGCCCAACTTAATTTTGTAATTGTTTCCATTTAAATATTGATTCTTAATAATTACATACAAATATTTAATTTCTGCAAAATTTTAAACCATATTACAGTCTATTGTTGTAAAGTACTTTTTTAAGGAACTTACACGCAATGTTGCCTGTATAATTTATCTGTACTTAGAAAATAATTGCGCAGATTGGGGATAAATATTTTCTATAGGGTATGATTTAACACACTAATGCATTTATTAAGTCCTAACAACTCAGCAGAAATTGTATTCCTTTATGTATTGATTTACCATATTTTACTGAAGATAAAATAGGGAATTGAGAACGTGAACTAAAACCGTATGTCGATACTTTCCCTAGCATTTATGTTCATATTATAGACGTTTAAAGCTGTGGTATGAAGAGCTAAGCCGTGAGTTGCATGTATTGCCATTCGATGAAATATATTATATCATTTTATCTCAATTTTTATAGTATAAGTTAAAGCAAATTCATGTAAACAAAATAATTAGGGTGAAATAAAATATTAAATTTGATTTATATCTTTAATAAAATACAGGGTTTTTAATTAAATATACTGTAAAAATTTAAAACTTAAAATAAAATAATTGTTGTGTTAATAAAAATAAAGTTTATTTTATCTTGTTATCTTTTATGCATCACAAAATAAAAGCCTCTACAATTAAGTATTACAAAGGTTATTCTCTAGTCTAAGAATTTTTTTCAAAAATCATCAAAGGTCAAAATATTTTTTAAATAGTCCACGAAATAACCCTTTGATTTTTTTCCCGTATGTTTATTAAATGACCTGTATATTGCAATTTTTATTATTACATCAATATTTAAAGGTATACTTAAGCTGTGAATTACTACATTAAATGGTAGGTTAGTGGTTAAATATGAAAAGAACTTTTATTGAGCATATTAGTTTAAATAAACGCTTAGGTTAAATAACTGTTAATTCAAATATAATTTATTGTTTATAACTTTCAAAATACAGCAACAAAATACTAACAAGACGAGATATAATTTATACTATTAAGCAAAGACCAAAAATAATTTAGAGACTTTAGTCATAATCTCCCAACTTTAAAAAATAAGGCCAAATTAAGGCAAATAATAATATATTTAAATACTCATGGTAAATATAAAGAAAGGAGGAAAATAAGTGTTATAGTGGAACTGCATGAACTCCGCTTAGCTTCATCCATTCAATATTTTTGTATATTCATGTATTTTTTGGAAAGGAAGCTAATAAACATAAAAATAAATAAGTAGTGGCAATGTATGCACTCAGTATAAGATAACAACATATTTAAATTTACGCTTATTTAACATTTCAAGTTCTATGGCTTTGATTTATAAACTAAAAATTTTAATATATCATATACTTGTTTCTTATTAATCACTTGGTGACACATTATGTTAATATATAGGTTTTATAATTAATATCACTTGGTTTGTTTCACAAATATTTTTTTTATTTTCGACTAGTTTCTTGATAATGGCAATAAGAAGAAACTAGTCGAAAATAAAAAAAATATTTGTGAAACAAACCAAGTGATTTTAATTATAAAACCTACATTATAAACATTTTAATATAACAAATTGAATGAAGAGAAAGGAATGCATAAAAAAGTACTGTGTATGAAAATGTTCATCTGCTATAATTTTAAACAGAATAATTATTATTTATCAATTTATAATGTAAATGTGCTAGCATTAATTAAGGACTTAATTTGAACTAAATTAATGTTTTGAAATTATAGCCACTGTCTGACAGACCTTTTGATGATGTAATTTTCAAAGCCTTTATGTTAATTTTAAACATGATGGGTTGGTACACTGTTTCCAATTTAAAAATGATTTGTGGGTTACTTTACAAAACCCTAGATGAAACAATTTCATGGCGCCAATTCGTAAGATCTCGGTGGATAATTAACGAAAGTATTTCTGTTAAATGCTTTAAGAAATTTCATTTAATTGTGACTACAAAATTCATTATAATTTTTATACCTAGAGAAAATATTATAAATTATTACATAAATGCAGTTAGGTAATTTAAAAGGAACTGCACTTTGTTGATGTCATACATAGTATTAATTAAGTGACTATAATTTCAACTTTTCAAGGCAATAACTATTGAAAATATGTGTGTGATATTAAGAGTATACAGTTTCCTTTATCTTATATTACAAAGTAATGATTTACACCATTAAACGTAGAGGCTGTCAAGTTTAGTATCATAACTAACTTTTAATTCTTAAATCGTTAATATTAACTTTATTATAGCAAAACATTTTTAAATAATATTAAATAACTTTAAGTAGGAACGTGCGTGAGTGTCTTCTGTTCTACCCTCCAATAAATACAACATTCACGCGAATGTGCCAATTTAAGTATTCATTACATTTTAGTCTATCAAGGACCATTTTTAAGCTTTATTCAAGATGTGTCACGAAGTGAACGTCTTAGACATTAATCAAGTTATTTATTAAGCATTTCGCTAAATTCTTTTCTTTTAGAATCCTACGATAGTGGAATAGTGGGCACCCACTCTATTCATGCATGAACATTTAAGTAATTACATGAACAAACAAAAAAACTTTATCTAAAGATTGTTTCTAGTAAAACTTAAAAGTTTCATCATCATATATGTAGGGTGAATAGGTGGCTAGTAGAGATATAAAATTTTTATTTGGCATTTTCTTTTTATTTATATTACACTATAAGCTTAACAACTATTTTAGCTATTTCTAATTTCCTTCATCTCTCTTTCCTCCTTTTTTTCTCCAGTATCTTTACCCTGGCCCTATCTTCTCTACCCCACTCTTTCACGCTTCTACATCCATCTATCCACTTCTCTTTTACTCTCTTACATTCCTCTACAAAATTACTCCAGGTATCCTTCCAGTCCTCACAGAGCACGCATTCACAATATCCCTTGCCCATCCATTTCATCCCCCTCTCTCCTCCATCCTGTATCTCGCCCTTGTCAATGTCACCCTTTCTTCCGTTTTGAAGCGTTCATCCTCCAGGTACCTTGGCCTCCTCTCATGACCCAGCCACTTCCTATAACCCTTCCTACCTCTTTAGACTTCTCATACACCCATCCCGCCATATTTACCCGTTGTTCTAGCCACACTTTTACTATTCCCTTGACAAACCCACCCACATGTACATTCTCTTACTTTCCACTCTCCATCCACCCATGCTTTTCTTTAATACCTACTTTACTTGTGGAGGTGAGTATGCCTATCTAATCTTCATATAGGCGGATAAATAAAATAATTTTAAATCTCTTAACATCTATAATATACCGTTATACCTTGGGAACTAAACGAGGAAGAGTATTTATTGAAATATCTATATGTATGGTGGGTGTGTGGCCTTTATTCCATACTCCAATCAATAAAACTTTCCTACGAGTGTACCAATGAGGATATTATATAAGTCCTTCTATTCCTTTATCATCATTTTATCACTATTTTAGTTTCTTAGATGTAATAGTTACTATACACCTACCCAACATATATAAGAAAGCTTAAACTTAGTAAAGATTTTAAATTGCTAAACAAAATCCACCAGGCACAGATACCAGCCCCCCGTGAGTTCCTACAAAGAGAGTCATAGTTTCTCCCGCGATGTGCTGAATGCATCAACTTCTGCAGATTGCCAACCATCATCAACCTCTTCAACGATTTAAAAAATTGCGGTCGCTCAAATGAAGATACGTACTACAGTTATAACCTTAAAATTTATATTTTATCTACAACCTTAGAGATACCCTTCACCTATTACTATTACTTTATTACTTATACCGCAATAAAATTCAGAGTCTATTATAAAAGTAATGCGCTTTTTCTTGGAAATTCCTTCCCCAGCATCAATATACTTGCCATAGCTAAAAGTCTCGTCAGGAATATGCCTTAGGAACGTTGTAACATGCTTTTGGATGTTTTCCCCGGACTAGTATAATAGTTCTTTAGGGTTGTTTAATGCGGATGTGGGATTGTAGAAATCACTTACTAGATCAGTAACACTTTAAACTGTTTTACAATACTTTCAAGTGTTCTTCTTACTGAGTGCATGGGAAATATTAGTTGATTAGTATTACGATTATAATTGTGATTATCATTGTTGTGTATGCTTTACATTCTTTTATATAACATAACGCAGAAATGCTTACATGCGCTTTATATAAACAATTAATATGGTTGTTTACTCTACTTCGATAGACAGCACATTCCGCCTTGGCCTGCATCAACTTTCAGATGTATCGTCCTTGCCTTTGAATTTTATTTGGATGATGAGATACGTGCTACAATTCCATTACAAGCTAATTCTTCAGCCAGGAAACAAAATAAAAAAGGCACAGGAGACTAGCGGGACTATAAGGGGGCCTAATCCACAATAGATCTGAAAAGGTCGCGGTGGAATAGGCGCTGGTGCCACCCAGATAACATCTATAAGGGGGCCTGGGACCACAGGATCCCTTCGGCCCAGGAAATTGGTAACGATGAAGGCTGTGTGGCTGGGGGCATTGTCATGGTAGAGTTGAACCGTGTCTTTGATGTCAGACTTACATGCGCGAACCGGCGTTTAAAACTTTTGATCAGCTGCAGGTAAAAGTTGCCAGTTTCTCCATGTGATACAAATTCAAAATGGACGATTCCTCGGACGTCAAAAACGACAATGAGCATCGTTTTGATGCGAAATTTGCGACTCACTGCTCTGTCTTTTTGATTCTGTGTTGTACTCAAACATCCAGGATTCGCCGACGTCATAGTTAATAAAGTCCGGTTCATTTTGAATTACATAAATAAATAAATTAAAAATTAGATATTAAATTAGCATTCAGAACAAGAATAACATAGGAAGAAAACTTATTGAAAATAACAAAGATAAAATAAACAAATTTGATGGTTGTGGAGTGTATATACTGTATATGTTGACAGCGCAAAACTCCGAAGTTCTTTCGGATCTTCCGTTAAAACTTTCGGCACAAGCTTCACAGATCCTCGGTTACTATCCTATTTACTGCAAATATGGACATGTTTAGGATGTCAGCGATTTGTTGATTGTCCAATCTACTGTCGGAATGCAAAAACTTTGAGCACACGATTCACTTTTTCATCGATTCTAGTTGTTGTTGGGCATCCAGAACAGGGTTCGTCGGCGATCCCAGCCCTCCCAAACGTCTTATGCTATCTTCCGTACAGTCATCCTGCAATACAGTCGTCCTTGAAGTCGAAAAACACAGTTCACGCGGAAGCATGCCTTTGAACTCAGACTGCTCGAAACGGCTGCATTGGACTTTTCACCACATTTCTCGATCCAATTTACCTGAGATGGATAGTAGTATTACAATAAAATCAAGCGTATTACTTCCATAATAGACCCTGTATATGGCTTCAACCTTTGTTCGACCACTTTTATTAATTTTATAAGAAGCTTATACAATTATATAACGCGAAGTTCATATATAGCTTCTTTTATAGAGATAAGTCAAGGCTATGCTAGGTCAATGCACCATTGTTCATTTGTTAGTCAAAACTTATCCTACTTTAATTTAGAACATTAACGTAATGAGACTAATGGGTAATAACGTAACACCTACCTCTAAACGTGACAATGATTAACTTATATTTATTTATATCTATTTCTCTAGATCCCTATGTATAAAAATTACGAAGCCGCTTTTTTAACCGCTCACTCGGCTGCTTCTTCGGCGACCTTCTCGAGCTTCCTTTTTCTCTTCATCAGGTGCGTGACGTTGTTCACTTTCTTCTCTGGTGAACTTACGACCGGCTGTTTTTCTTCCATCTTCTTACCGACCTCTCCATTGTAAATCTTCAAATTCTCGATCTACTTTTCAATTTATGGGATTACCTCCTTCATCTCTTTGATCTCTTCGAGGTCGGAAGATTCGAGTTCTTCCAGCCCTCCAGTGTTTTCTAGTAGTTTTTAATGCCCTTGTCGGGTATGTTGTTCGCCGGAAGGGTCATTCCCGGTTTAAAGTAGGATTCGGCGAGTTTCCTCATGTCTTTGGATTCAGTGAAGATCGATTTTTGGATTTCAACGTCGGATTTAATGTCAGAGATCGCGCTGTCAAAGTCATCGCTCTCCTGAGGCGCTCCAGGATGATTTTGGCTAGTTCGAGGACTTCCTATGCTAGCTGTCGGTGAGCCCTTCTTCTTTATTCTTTTCAGCATATCCGTCTTCTCCGTCATCTTCTTCAGCTGCTTCATCAGCAACATCTTCTTCCTTCTCGGTCTTCATAATAAGCTTCTCCTCGTTGACGAAAATATTAGCCACCTTTGTGACATCAATCTTATTCTCCTCCTCTTTACTTTTCATTGAATTAATTACTTTTAAACATCGAATATTAATTTAAACACAATTTTACTATAAACATTATTAATAGTTCTATCAAAACAACAATTATTTAAATTGGCAAACAATAATTGAAAACTTTTTATTCAAAAATAAGCCTTAAAAATTTTCTCAGAGAAAGTGACTGATGGATTTTATATTAAATAATTTATTAGTTGGCAAGAATTCTCTACAAAAATTAAGTGTGACATTTATTTGAAACTCTATTATTACTATTATAACACATGATTTTATTAATTATTAAATAAAAATAGCATATTTTTCGAATCTATTATTGTACGGACATAGTTGGCCAAATTGTTTATTACTAGCTTTGCAACATTTTTTATAAATACTTAATTTCATTAGTTTATTTGATTTCAGGAACATATAAAAGGTTTAAGCAATTATATTTATTAATTTCAATTAGTTGTCTATTATTATTAAAGTTATAATATAATAAGGCTTAGCATATTATTACAACAAATTCCGTCATAATATTCTTTAAAGTATACTCTGATGTCTACATACACGTTGTCCCCTGAAATTTTGAATATGAGTAATGTAATGTGTATTGTATCTCGATTATTATTATTGGTTACCATGGTTGTTGCTGCAATATGCATGTCAATTTGACATTACATTACATAGCTTCAAAATGTTAAC
Organism: Ontholestes murinus; assembly: GCA_963969525.1. NCBI lineage: Eukaryota > Metazoa > Arthropoda > Insecta > Coleoptera > Staphylinidae > Ontholestes > Ontholestes murinus. Next base: position 51,827,583 of record OZ018396.1, read on the forward strand.
AGGAATTTTATGATTGTCTGGTATATTGTTTAGCTCAATAAAGAAATGTTTTCGAACATTTAATAAGATGAACGTTCTAGTGATTTGTTATTCGTTACGTCAGAATTGAGTAAATATGTTTCATTTTAATTCCGAATTTTATTACAAATTAGAAATTGGTGATTATTTCCCGTTGGTCAGTCCATTAAAATACGTCACGAGCGTGGTAACTAAGTAACGAGTAATACATTTAAATGCCCGTATTCAAAATTTCAGGGGACAACGTGTAGATGTGGTTTTAGAAATCTTACAATAAAATATCGTGTGAATAAGGCAATAAAGGAATAATTTTAATCCGTGAGTAAAAGCGGTATTTCTGATCCGCATAACTTATGGCAGGAAGGTTTTTAAAGCTTCCCTTCTTTTCATTTCTCGCACAAGAGGAAATTGATTTTCACCCACCTCCTTTCAACTATTTTTAGAGTCCATATGAAATCCCGTGAAACATTCTTTTAAATTTAGAATGCTAAAGCACGTAACGAATATCAATTCATTATGTAGAATTTATAAGCTTACAAACATTATAATAAATATGAAGAGTATTAATAACCAATACGCTTACAATCGTTATATATAATTTTTAGAATAATTAACGTAAATGGAAAGATAGTGATAACGTTATATTAATAATTTCTTCGACTTAAAGCCAATAATTATTAATAACCGACAGAAATTGATTAATCAATTTTAGTTCGTTTATTTGTAACATACATTTTAGAGGGTTATATTTTAGAAACACATTTTTTGACTCTGTTAGTTCCATCATCGATCATAGTATTCCCTAGGGTGCAATAACTTTACTAACTTGTAAATTGAACAGGGATTTTCAGCTTTATAATATACTTCACTTTTTATAAATCCCCCTTTTAAAAAGTAATATTGATAATTTTTATCTTTCCTTACCTGTGATGCAATTAATTGCTGTAAGTTGCATTCATTTTATAATTGATTAAACTCAAATAAACAGGACAATTAGAACAATATATAAACATAAATGAAATAACGAATAAAGTTATAATAAGAATGAATTTAAAAAAAATAATTGACAATATAGTTGATGTGTGTGATAACAACAAAGTGAATTTTATTTATCGTCTTAATAATTGACATATTTTAAATATTTCCTTCAAGTAGTTTTAAGGCAAATTTTAAGTTCCACAATTTGCAGCTAATAAAACATAAAAGAGTTACAATTGAATTGAATTCATCATAGATTTATATTAATAAGAAAAGTTTTTTAATAATGTTAGTAATTTAAATAAATAAAGAAACAATTACTTGTAAAATTTTTCACAATTTTCAGTTCTTTTTAATGAATAAAAATATGTTACTAATAATTAGAATCTAAATTATTAGTGAATTTTCTACAACGTAAGGACTTATATATTTTATTAAAAATATGTTAGATAAGATTAACTATTATTGCTATGTTTATTTGAATTATTTTACATGAATTAGTTTTTATAATAGTAGATTAATTGGATGAGTTACGCGAAGATATACATGATTATAGAATAAAGCACTAAAAACCTATTTTATTTGCTTTTTAATGCTTTATTTTGTAATCAAGTTTTTATAATATCATAAATTTTTATAAAATCATTATCATTTTAAAATTTATATACCAATAGTTTTAAGTATAAAAAGATTTCTTTCATTATTTATATAAAGATGGTGTTGATATTATTTTATGATAAATGAATAGAAACTTAAATAATTTCTATCCATTGTGTGGAATTTATTTGCGTAGAGAAAAATCATGACGCCAAAAATTGTAATTACGACTTTTAACAATTCAAAGCCGTTATAATAATATTGTGTAATGTATATGTAGTTTATATCCATCATCATTTATTTTCTGGCGTATTTGACTTGTAAATACAAATGCTTAATTGCATTGTTTCATGCCGAACAGATGTGACTTTGCTATTATCCCAAATCACGATTAATAGTAACTCGATTTATTACTCGATTTAGATGAAACAATTAAATATCTGTGTATGATCCGTATATTTAGTTGTTCGGAATAACTATCTTGCTATTATATTATTATTGAGTTGTAATTAAAATACGATAACTTTTTTTTACCATTATATTTTTTCAAATTGCAGTGACTATAGTTTAGACTATAAACTAGTCATTATTGACCTAGAACTTCTAGTTATAGTCACTATTTGTAATTTCTTTAACTCTATCTGTAGTGACGTTTATTCCTGATTTGTTTCTAGATTAATTCTTATATTTCCAGTTAAAGGATTATCTGATCATAATCCTCGCTGACATCGGCGCCCGGATAAGTTTTGACACCATATAGACTATATTTACTGGTTATTTAGATATAATCGATCTGAATAAATTATTTAGTTTTTATTCAAATAAATGACATTACGTAATACAAACATAGCAATAATTAAATTTATATAAAGTACGTCACAGATTGAGTAATCCACAACCACCGAGCATCAAAACTACAGTACATAAATTCTATCCGTGAGTCAAGAATTTCCCCAAAACATCATTTAACCCGAATGAGACGAATTTTCTGAAAACCGGCCTAAACTATTCACATACTCCAACATCACTGAAGCACAAATTTCAGTATTATTTACAAGTTTACAAATCGCCTGAAGCAATTTAATTTCTTCTAGTTGGAGCTTTGACTGTCGTAATTTGATTTACACCCTGGATATATGAAACATTATTATTAGAGATTTAAAATACTTTAATCTCTACGTATTTTCATTGTTTTTGCTAAAACCAATAGTGTTTATTTTTCTGAAAATTTTTCAAACTGAAGCAATTTAATTTTTTCCTAATTCAAGTTTTGACAGGTTACACCATTAACTCCGACACTAAGCAGAGAAAAGATACATTTTTTTTAGAAAACCTCTTAAAGTGCAATGAATTACGATTGCTTAGTTGTATTTGAAAATAATGTGATATTTTTGGCATAATTATTATTACAGCTGTCCGATGAAAGTGTAAAGTAATTTGAAGCAGATTTAACTCGTTCAACTTATCTTGATAGAAATGAGAACGTTTTGAGATGATTAAAAATGTAGATTAAAGGATGCTGCATTCTTCAGAAAGAAGTTAAGAAATATTTTAAAAAAAACACAATTTACGCCAAGTTTAAATTGTGTTATTTCTATATTAAAAATTGTTTCACCACATGAGTTATATGAGAAACTAATTCAAGAAGTTTAGAGAGTTAGCAAAGTAAATTATCATTACTTTTGAATATAATGATATATAAAGGAATTAAACGCAACGCAGCAGAAAAATTATCATCCAAAGTTATAAGTGGCATTAGAAAATTATTAGTAAACCAAAACGCTGTGAGAAGTTTAAAATTGTTGACAAAATGATATAAAGAGTCTGAACAGGCGTTGATATTTACTCTGCCAAATTTTGAAACTTAAGTCGGGATTTCTGCCGTCTTCAGAAAGAAATTTAGAAGGTTGGAAAAGTCAATAGTCATTTCTTTTGAATATAATGATATATACGAAAAGATTAAGTGCTGATTTTTCTATAGATTTATAGACGATTTTATTTTTGTACAAAATATCTCGAAAGAAAAAAGTGAACACAATGCCAATATCGATGGTATAAATTGAAATAAAAACATAGTACCTTCCGGTGATAACGTGGAGTCTTCTGGAAGTTTGTTTAAAGCTTCAGAAATTGTTAAAAGCTTCAGAAATTGTCAAATAAATACCTCTCAGGGAAAAAGGAGAGCTCAATGCCGATCTCGACGATCTAGACTGGAATAAACAACATAATACCTTCCGGTAATAATATGGAGTCTTCTGGAGATTCGTCTGAAACTTCAGGAATAATCCAAAGTAATCGAGAAAATTCTTCATTGTGAAACAACACGAAAGAAAACTTATCATCCAAAGTTAAAGGTGTACGTTAAATTATTAGTAAACAATATTTAATTTATAATTAAATCGATTATAAACAAAATACGAATTATAACCTCTAATTCAATCAATTAAATAATTAATTTATTTTTTTCACCTTATGATTGGATAATGAGTTAAAAGGCTCTGTGGGTGGCCCCTACTTATATGATTAAATTTAAGCTAAAACATTTGAATATTAAAAAAGTAATTTAACTCTAATTTTTCTGTTTTTGTTTCGTAAATTAGAAGCTCTATTTGTATTTAAGGTATGAAGTGTATATAGTGTGAGTAAGTGGACTTTTAACTTTAACATACAGTTTTAATCAGGTAAAAGTATACTTCTGACCTTATCCAATCATTTGTAGAGAAATTCATGTTATACGTTGTAAGCTGTCGTATCTAAGAGTTTTTTATACATTAACCTAACCTAATCTTGATCTTAATAACAACTTTGCAAGGAACTAGCAATAGATACAGCAATTGCTTTAAACCGAGCCGGTGTAGTAAATCATGAACCATTCACGAATATTTTAATAAAAGATCATAAAAAAGTAAAATATGCCAACAACATTCAGAATAAGGACGAGAAAACTATAAACAAATTCAGAAAAAGTGCAGAGACAATAACTTGATGTTATGTAATGTATAAGGGGAACCAATCTTGGGAAAATCAGAATACATATCCAAAGAAGAACTGATAGTATAGTAAATTCAAAGTTTTGAAGAAGGTTCCCACGAATAAATATCAGAAATAAATTTCAGAAATATTAAAACAATTAAATAGCATATCTGAGGGGAAAACGTACAAGTTAAAATTAAATCCAAAAGCACACATCTTATATGAGCTGCCCAAAACACACTTTGGACCAGTAGTTTCTTTTTGTCAATCCATCACATATAAGTTACGTGTTCGTACATGAACTGATCACTACCACAACAAATACCAAGCAAGTTTATCCTTTGAAAATGATCGGGTTGATCGAAATACGTGCCAGGAAACTGAAAATAAAAGTAATAAAATGGAACATAACAAGTGTTTTTCTTCGTTAAAATTACATATCTGGTTCCATCAAAAGGGTAGTTCAACAAGTATCAACTGCATAATATTAGTGTTCATTTTTAAGGCATATAACTGTCTTGTGTAATATTAATTGTTATTCTTGACCTTAGATTACTATTAATGTTTACAGATTTTGAATAATTAATTGATCATTAACAATTTTGTAGAAAAGAAACGGCTTTAATGGATGATAAAGTTGGGATTTTTAAATCAGAAAAATGCAGGATTGAAAATAGGTAGAACAATAGTTTAAGGTTGCTTGGAAAGGAAAATCTTTTTCAAATATAGAATACAAGCGCTCCGGCCGAGTGAGAATAAAATTTTTGAAAAGGTCGATTTTTGTTGTACACTCTCTAAAGTATTAAGCAGAATGCTTAATACATCGAATATAAAATAAAATAAATATCTACAGATGTAGATAGAAGTAGAAGAAATTCTCCAGAATTCCAATAAATGGAATCATTCTATATGAGTTTGACTGGAAGAACATTCCGAAGAATGAAGTACGCCTGTGATTCCTGTGCTCAAAATTGAGTGTATTTTTTTATTTATGTGTATATTATTATGTATTTTGTTAACAGGTAATCCAAAGAATCACAATAAACAATAAACAATATTAAAAATATTATAACATCAATAATTATTCACTTATGACGTCAAGTCATAAGTTTTTAAAATGAAATTCGTTTTTTTTTATGTTAGAACTTTTATAGAGCTAATAATAAAAAAGCGGTTTCTTTATTCACTGTTTTTATTTAAGCACTAGATATACATTTCGGGCACTATGTGTCCATTATCAATAGTTGACTAACAAATTTTACAATGGTGTCATTACATTTATAAATTTGACTTCTTAAAATAACTAGCCGCTTGTCGAAAGTGCCACAGTTTCATTAGCGTTAAATTAATGAGGTACATTCTTGATGAAACCGGATGCACTTGATATGTTCCATATTTTTTAGGAACAATCCACAGGAACTAATCTATGTCGACACCATAATTGCGAAAATTTCACACGTTAATAACTAGTAAATATATTGTACAATCTGTCGTTTTATATTTAGTATTACCTTTGATAATGAACTACAAAGTTCGAATTAAATTTCGGAAAACTGAAAATAAAAATATGAAACATAACAGTTGCTTTTCTTCATCAAAGTCTAGTAGGAGGTTCTTTAATGCGCTCAAATCGAAATTCTACAGATTACAAAAGTTATCATTCATTCTGATCACTTTTATGATATTTATGTTGTAAGATGTCGATTGTTTTAATAATAAACTGGCATAACTTTAACTTACAAAACCAACTTTCTACATACATATATACAAACTTCTACATAAAAACATTCTATCATATTTTCCTTTTTACTTCCCTCTCCCAGGATTAAATGAGCTCCTTCCGATACAACCTTGCCTCTTCTGCAACTCAACCTCCTTCCACTTCTCTTTCATACATGCCCTCACATTTACCCTATTCTGAACCATTCATTTACAATATTCTCAGATACTCCTGCCCTTTCATACATCTTTCTACGGTCTAACCTCCACTTTATCCCCATGCATGTTCTTGATACCTCTTTCACCAACCTCTCATTATCCAATCCAACCAAATCCATTTCATACTTTACCACTCTCTCCATTATTTCTCCATGCACACTCATACTATTTGTTTCTTGAAGCAGAATGCACCCCCAGAATCTGCTTCAGGAATAACGACTGCTTCCTCTCAATACATTCATACTTCCTCATTCCCCAAGTTTCTACCCCATACAGCAAAATAGGCTTCACACATGCATCTCACAGCTGGCACGCCAATAGAAAGTTACCCAAGCTTTTCTGGCTTTCCTCTGTACCGATTTGGCATGCTCACCGTATCCTCATGTGCATTTAAATACGAAGCCCAAGTATTTAAATTCCTTCACTCTTTCAATCACCTCCCTCTTCCATTCATATTTAACCACTCTTCCTTTTCTTCTATGCTCCCTAAATCGCATCCAATTTGTTTTTCTTGCATTCATTTGCGTTCCCCTTTTGTCCATATACCTCTCTACTCTTTGCATCACCTCTTTTATCTCTCCCCAATTTCTCACCAAAAGCACCACATCATCCGCATACGCCAGCATCCATACTTTCACTACTCCGCCCGCTTGCCCTTTTCTCAAAATCTCTTCCAATTCACTAGTATATATGTTAAACAGTAAAGGACTCAACGAACAGCCCTGTCGCACCCCCATCCAAATTCTAATCTTTTCAGACACATACGCTCCCACTTACGCACTCACATTTCCTCATACAACCTTCTACATCATTCCACCCTCCCTGCACTCACTCCTCCCCTTCTCAAACACTCCACTAATCTCTTTCTGCTTTCAAATCCAGAAAAACAGCGTAGATACTGCCCTTTTCTTCCAACACTCTCTCCACAATTCTTGCCAGTGTAAATATTTGATCCCTTGTACCCCTCCCTTTTCTAAAACCCCTTTGCGTCTCCGGAAGAATTCTATTGATCTCCACCTCCTTATCCATCCTATTTTTTACCACTGTCATGGCAATTTTGTACCCGGTACAAATAATTGTTATTCCTTAATATTTTTCTACATTTAATGTATCACCACCTTTGTGTACCGGGCACAAAAGTCCCACACGCCACGCTTTTGGGAACTCTGCTTCTCCTCTCCATTTGATTCAGCAGCTCTCCGAACTTCTGCTTTACTTCCTTTCCTATCTGTTTCCACATTTCTGCCTTTAACCCATCCAATCCCGCAGCTTTTCCAGTTTTCAACTTATTAAATGCTTTTTCTATTTTCTCCTCCGTAAACTCTAAAACTTCCCTAATCGACTCTTGTTTCCCTACCCCACTTGGCTCACTACTCATTACACTGCATTTTTCTTCCCATTCTTGTAGAAACACACCTATGTGTTGCTTCCTCTCACCTCTTTTTAAATTACTCCATATAATAATAATAATACTATATGGTTTATTCATTGTTTATAAAAAGATACATTGATGATCATAATAATTAAGATACAATGATAAACCTAAAACAATAAGTAAACCGCAGAAAGTCACGATGTTTTATAACTGTGTGTGACAAAAAATAAATATAAATGTTAAAATATTGAATCAACTAAAATTTAAAAATACATTAACATATAATAATAAGGGTGAATGTAAACACATTTAAATAATTAAATTAAAAATAAATCATTACGACAAACAATAATAGTAAATGTAGACATATTAAAAAAATAAATTAAAAATACGTCAGTATGAGCATAGTGACTATTTTTATATATCGTAATATAGATCTTGTATTTGAAAATAAATATATTATGCTAAATACCAACACATTATTAACTTATTTCTATAAATAAATCTAAGTCATGTTTTTCGGAAATAAGTTAGTTTCCATTAATAATTTCGTGTATAAGTGTCCTTGAAGTAGTATACATATGCAATTTCAAGAGTTTTTTTTAAAATTGAGAAGGATCTAGCATTCTGTATATCGTCGGGAATACTATTGAATAATTTTGGACCTAAATAAATATAAGATCTCTGACCAATTGTCTTACGCATTAGCGGTGTAATAATTTTTTTTTCGTATGTTATAATCATGGGTATGTCTATTTAGTGTTGAGTTGTGTAAATATTGAGTTTTAGATGTGATTGTATAGAATAACTATCTAATATCGAATAGTTTTGTTTCATTAAACAGCGCTTCAGTGGAGAATTTAATTTCTTTATTATATATAATTTTAATAATTTTCTTTTGTTGAATTTCTAGTGGTTTGAGGTAGTTGTTTTTTTACACCTCCCCATCCTATTATGTCATAAATTAAATGGCTTTTGACTAGTGAATGATTGAATAGTTTTAGCTGAGGTATGTCTAAGATATTTCGTAATTGTCTAAAGTTAAATGTTAAGATCCAATTTTTTTCAAAATTTGATTTATTTGTGCATCCCATCTGAGATGTTCATCTGTAATAATTCCGAGATATTTTATGTTCTGAACTGGCAATATACTAAATAGAATAGTATTATTTTGTATACATAATTGTGTAAAATTTGGTGCTATGGCACCTTTTCATTCCTACATAATTTCAATTCATTACTCGTTTTTTCCAAGACCTGCATCTTCTGTTTCTCGTATAGTTCTGCGTACTTAGTCCTCGCTGCCACCACCCATCTCTCCTCCCCTCTACCCAAGATCCATTCCCTCAAAGTCTTCCTTACCTCCCTTTTTGCGTCCCGACATTCTTTATCGAACCAAGCACATCTTTTACCAACCCTTCTTTCCACTTTTCTACCGCATTCCGCAATAATCACTTCCATCTCTTCCATTGTTTTAACTTCATTCGAGTGAATCTTTTCTAATCGTTTACCCATATTCTTGATAGCATTTACACTATCCTCTAACTTCCACCATTACTGTTCTTGTTCATAATCCCTAAATTTTCCCAGCCCTATCTTCACCATTATTGGCAAAGAGTCCGACCCCAAGACTTCTTCTATTTCCATTCTTCGAACTTCTTCCCTGTTTAGCCCCTTTATCATGACGTAATCTACGACTGATAATCCTTGTAGTCCAACATGTGTTTTTTCCCTTCCCAATCATCTTCAGTGCAACCGTTTAACATCTCCCATCCCTCAATGTATCCTCAGACGTTCTTAGTATTAGCTTACCCTTATTATTCACACCTCCCCCTTTTCCCCATTCTTGCATTAAAATCTCCCCCTACTATACATCTCGTTCCTTGGTTACATTTCTCATCTAGAACATTCCGCACTTCGGCCCAGTTCTTATTAATGTACACCACCCCCAGTTTCAAATGAGACTCCTCCTTTTGACACTTAACCCACGATATACTGTCCTCCACCTCCACCTCCCCATTTATCAGAGACCATTTTTTCCCACTATCATACCCCCTTTCGCCCTTCCTTTAGTTGCATCCTTCGTTGCCCCTTGCACCGACTACCTAACCTCCCTGGAAGTGAATCTCGTACATTTTCCCACTCCTCCTTCATGCATGTTTCCACTAACCCCACTACATCTTTTCCTGAAATCCACTTATGCCACCTTTCGCCCCTACATTTCGACTTTATCCCAGCTACATTCCAGAATCCCACCCTTAAGCAACTTTCTCTATTTTTAACTAATTTTCATTTATTTCTATTATTTGTTGTGTCCGTATTTGCCGAACAATCCTTATTTTTTTGTTTCGTGTAATTGTTTTAATAAATCTACATTTTTTTAAATTGAACTTATGTCTGTTTCTAAAATGTAGTGAAAAATGCAGATTTGTATGGATTTAGATTTTTAATGTAGTTGTGAGCTAGAAGACTAGAGTATGGAGAAATACCCACCTGGTAAACTCATATGTTTTTATTAATAAGGTTGGGATCATTAAAACATGGAAAAGTGTGTGATATATATCCTAATAATTCCACACCACAAATTGACATTTTCTGGGTAGTGGGTGTAAAGGGACTCCATCTAATGTGAATTAGTTTTCGACCAGTATTATGACGGTTGATAGTGCCATTTAAAGAAAATGTAGCCATTCGTCTGTAAGTACTATGAGATCTCCACAATGGGAATTTTCTTCATAATGTCTATTATAGTTTCGTAAAATGTCACGTCTATCAAAAGCATCTTTAAATAATTCATGTAGCGGATGCGTTTTATAATAGTAAAACAATTGTTTTTCTAGTTAACGAAGGGCTGCTAGTCCGGGCCTGTTGTATAAAAGCCTTTTGTATGTTGTTAAGAAATTGTTCTTCATTTGTATCAGTTCCTGCAGTTTTGAACTGCTCCAGTTTGTCATTGATGCTGTAGATTAAATAAAATAAATGATGTACGTCCAGTTGTGCGCTTTTCCTACTTCCATATCTAACAAGCATGAGGATTTCTATTTTTCCTTATTTGGCTAATCTCACCATTATCATAAAACATTCAGTTTAGAAATGCACACCTATAAGAAATAAACCAAATTGAAAAGATATTTATGTATATATACTTGTCTAACAACTAAAAGTATAATAAAAATGAACACAATCACGTTTTTTTAGAGATTAAACTAAATAGAAATTTTTCACTAAAAAACCTAGTTTTATATATTATATCAAACAATAAATATTTTATATATGAAATAATAATTTCTTTGCACAGAAAAATATGTCGTTTACGATAAGGGCTTCTACTTTAATAATAATAAATTAAACGCAATTGTTACTTTGTTTGCATAACTGATTTTTTTGTTGACTATAGCTTCAATATAAATAAATATATTTGCGTATCATTTTCAAATTGTAAGTAAAATGAGGTGACAATAAATGGCGTAAAAACAATTAATAGCTCTACAAAAGTTGTTAAGTTATAAAAAAGAAATTTTATTAAATAAATGAGAATAAAGATATAAATAAAATATTACTGACGTTATAATTTTGTTAAGCAGGTTAAAAGATAGGCAATATAGAACAATGATTGACTTGTCCGAGAATTGTTTTTATATTTTAAGGTAACTATTTATAGCAAGTTTATACTAATTAATGTACCTATATGAAGTACAGCAAAGTATTGTGAAAAATATCTTTAACTTTAAATATTCGGTTTTGATTCCCTAGATATTATTAAAAGAATATCTTTTTCCTAAAAAAAGTGTTCGTTTATTAATGTATGTATATGTGTTAAAAAATATTTTCCTTGCTAAAATTTCCCACTAAATACTTACAAGAAGCTATATATACAACATCTTTATTAACATACAAATATACAAATAAAGTAAACATAATACGTGTATGATACAATGAATGATAGTGAGTTAGTTTGTTTGTTAAATGGCTATCGACCAGCGGTCTTTCAGCAACAAGAAGCTATTTTTGTTTAATTGTGTATTTATTAATTGTAAAAATAGATTTTCTGACTAATAAAATAATATTAATGTTAATTATCATCCTCTGCCAACAAAACCAAGGACCTGTTTTTATCCATTTTGGTTCTTATCAGCTAAGGAGATAGGCAAGCGGATTTTACTATCGAGTATTTAAATCTCCAGGTAAATCGCCAGGCAAGATATTACACCTTTATGGTAATAACTTGCCTAAGAAAATAATAATTTGCATACTCTAATTCGGGTAGAGGGCCTCTAGATTTAAAAAAAGACAAGTTTTTTATATGTTTTAAGTCTAGAAATACGTCCGTAGCAGCATCATCTTTTATTGAATAAATGCAGTATCATGGAAATGTTTATTAGTCAAGTATTGATAATGGACACATCGTGTCAAAAATTTACATAGTGCTTAAATAAAAGCAGCGAAGAAAGGAAATTAACCGCGTTTTTATTACTAAAAATTAGGTGAGCAATAAAATAAAGCAACCATTTATTTTAGAATTTATATTCAATATATATTTTTATATGTGAACATTTATCTATATTTCTTAAATATATTTATCTTTTATCTAAATTTTAAAAACAAACGACATTATAAGGCTAATTGATTGCTTTATTGATCACCCGAAGTGATATATAACTACTGTACTTTAAAAGAATAAAGATGTATTGTTTGCCCGGCGCATCCACCATAATGACTATACACGCAGAGGCGCAAAATATAATGAGGCAACATATAAAATACACTTTTACTACTACGTTTTCTAATTGTTTATAATAATGATAATTGTGGTTGTACTAAAAAAAATTAAATAATTGTTACCGACCTCTCAATACTTCTATTAGATATGAATAAAATCCTTAATTTATTATTTTATGAATAGTAATTTAAACGCTAATTTAACGTAAATAAAAAAAAGCGAATGAACATTATTTCGGTCGTGATGGTTTTTCTCAATGGACTGGCGCGCCGGTTGCGGTGTGAGCACGTGCGCGGAAATCGGCCGTCGCGGCGCTTCCTCGCGGTCTTCAGTACCGTCGCAGCATCCGACGCGCGCGGATTTCCCGGGGAACGCGACGACGTGCGAATTTCCGCTATGTAGCGATGCGCTGAACGTTCGCCATGCAGCAACAAACCTCGGGTTAATTGTGTTTTGGGATACATTTCCACGGCCGAAGGCAGGATATCCTCGATTAGCCCGACCAACGTAAGTCGACCGCTTGGGAAATATTCCGAATTGTATTCAGATTGCAGACATCGCGTGAATAACAAACTAATGTCACGCGTTTATTAATTAGACGATGAATAATTCAATTAAGTACGGTTCACTATTGTTGAATTAAATAAAGACAATATAATTCATCTAATGTAATTAATATGTCATTCTACAAATAGAATTAATTTATAGTTAATACCTTATACACACACAAGCGTAGTTCTTTATTTATACAACACCTTTTGAATTCTTTAAATTAATAAAAAAGAAGGTTTATTTTTAATGTAATCTAATTTGATGTGATTTATTGAAGATTAATTAAAACACTTGGTTTTATGATATCTCTTTAAGAATAACCAAGGGTTGAAACTAGTCAGAGAAATATAAAAAAAGTGAAACAAAACTAAGAAAATCTACTTAGAAATATTTTCGTGTTTTTTTAATTATTACAAAAACTAAGTGTTTTATTTTTATTTTTTGACTTAGGTCCTAACCATACAATCACGACAAGTTTGCTATTTACTTTTAGTTGTATTATAAGGCTATTTATGATGGAGTTTCAATTAATATTTTAATTAGCATAATAATGTTTCACTACAGGTTAAGTGAGAATTTAATTAATCGTAATTAGATGTAAATTAGCGTTGTAAAAGTTTAAAAAAATCAAAAGGGGTCTCTAATTATTATTTTAAATCTTTAACAACTATTAACAAAGAAGATTGCGCACACATGTTCAATTTAAAGCTTCTCAGAATCATATATTAACAGTTCAGTATTATATTTATTTTATTTTAACTTCAAAGCAACGAAAAATGTCGAATAAAAATACCAAACACTTTCTTCGCAATTAATTTATCATGCTAGATATATAATTCGATTATTCTTATTTTTTACAGAAACGATTTTTTAAAATATATGTGTATATTGCATGAATATTATTTTAAACAACAATTACGTTATAAAATACATTCAGTTAAGATGACTGTAAAATTAAGGGTTGTTTGTAGAAAGGCACTTGGTTGGTTTCACATTTTTTACAATTTTTCCGACTAGTTTCGATTTTTACATCATTATCTAGGAATGGTGAAATTGTGAAACCAACCAAGTGCCTTTCTATAAACAACCGTTAATATTAAAAATGTTTCACCACGTGATAAACGAGAACCAAATTCAACAAAAAAAATGATTGTAAAAAATTGTCTCAAAAAATAAAGTACAAAATAATATATGTTTTATGGCCTTATTATTATAAGATACATTGTACATCTCGTAGTGCATTTTTTCAAGTCATACTAAATTATATCCTTAATTATAAAATACTAGAAAAAAAATTCTTATGCACTTATTTCTTGGCGAAATACAAACCAAGTGTATCAATTCTTTGCCTATTTTTTCACTTGTCATGTACAATATAAACTATTTTATATTATTAAATTTATCAGTTTTCTATCTATTACAATAATTATATAATTTAAATTTTTACCTAATGATAATTATACTCTCATTGAATTTTTAAATTTAATAATGTCTTTTTATTATCTCTGCTTGTGAAATTTAAATATTGTTAGATAATAATCTTTAAATATCTGTTAAATTTAGTAAGCTCTTTACTGGCTTGTATAATTACAATTATGCATATATTTTAAACACACCAGCATTGTATATATTTGGTAGGATAACTGACGACCGCAAATAAATTTTATCAAATGTATTACCGCTGCGACCTATTAATTCTTTCCATAATGACAGCTCTCCATTTGTTTTCAAAATTCTGTTTAATTTTACGTTTGTATTACACTTTTATTGTAAAAAAATTATGTTTTTTTTTGTTTTATAGTCTTGTAACACAGTTACATATCAAATAAGTTAAGAATATGCATTTGACAATACATTTTTTTTAATTTACAAATGATAAACTCAGTGACGTTATGACATATAAAAATTAAATTAAAGTCTGAATTTTCACCATTGCTTTAATAAGAAAATAACTCTTATTTATATGAAAATGTTTTCTTATCTTTATATGTTAATGATGCTTTCGAAAATTTTCTTGTATAATTTTCTCACTTATCTCTTGGTGAAATATTATGAAATTATTTGTTTATTTCACTAAATTTTTATCAATTCTTTATCTACTATGCTTTGGACATTTTTGGAATTTTTTTTGGTCAAATTTTTGTTTTACAATATTTATTAGTATGGTTTAAGTAAAACGTCTTAAAAAGTTTGCATTTTTTTAAACAAAAACTGAAATACAGATAGTTTTGTAAACTTGCCTAATTTTAATATATTATAAAAGTGTTTATGGTTTTCTACAGATGCACATAATATAACAAAGAGTTAAAATTATTGCATTATTTTATGAAAGTCAGCGTTGAGTAAAAAACATTTACAAAAAAATGTTATATTAATTGTCATCATATCTGAAAGCACTATTAAACTCACTGTAAAAATGTAATAATAAACTGGTTCGGTAAAAGATAGAAGGATAAAAGTGTTGCTGAAGATCCATGGGAACTCAGCTCAGTGACTAAATAACATGGTAGATACAAGAAATTTAGCATGTAATTTTATCAAAACAGATAATTTTGAGAAAAATAACAAGACGTTTATTGTTCAATCAAATTCATAACAAATTAAGTGAGACAACGGCTTTAGTTCTTATTTAATTTAAACCATTTGAACCTTGATGGCTTATAGAGTTAAGAAACATAGGAACTGAAACTGTTAAATTTTTAATTCTTTCATAAGTCATCCGGTTAATGAAGAAAAATGCCTTCAAATCGAGAGGCAGTGTGACCTTATTATACTAAGGTAGTTATTAATAATTAATTTCATTCAAATCGAATAAAGAGTTTAATTGTTATAAACAAAAGAAATAAAATTTTTTGAATCTTTGAAGACAAATTCCGGCTTAACCGTAAATTTTTGGATATAGATAAGTTGTGTTAAATCATCATATTTTGACCCCAGGAATCTATGGTCCAGCCATTTCCCCGCATTAACGGGACACCCTGTATTTGGTTGGATAACTGACGACCGCAAATAAATTTTATCACATTACCACTTAATTCTTTCTAAAATGACAGCTCTCCATTTGTTTTCCAAATTCTGTATAATTTTACATTTGTATTATATTTTGATTGTAAATAAATTATGATCTTTATGCTTTATAGTCTTTAACACAGTTACATGTCAAAATAACTTTAGAATATATACCAAATTTATATTCTAAACTTATTTTTTACAACCATTTCTTTTATTAATAGTAACTTTCTTATATAAATTAAAGTCTGAATTTCCACCATTGCTTTAATAATGAAATGTGTTATTTATATGAAAATGGCTTCTTATCTTTATATATTAATAATGATTTGGAAATTTTTCTAGAATAATTTTCTCAAGTATCTCTTGGTGAACCATTATGCAATAACAGGTAAAGAATTGTAAACTTTTGGTTTGTTTCAATGATTTTGTAATTTTTAAAAACCGAATTTCGAAGACCTTTATTTCATACAATATTTGTTAATAATAATAATAAACATCTTTATTTACAGAAAAAAAAGAAAATAATTTACATATAATTAACAAAATGACAATGGAATTATATAATAATTTATTTTTCCTGTCAAACGGCTATCGACCCGCGGTCTTTCAGCCTGGAGTTATCTGTCTTACAAACGTCATGATTGCTAATGTCTAACGGAATTAACTGTCGGTTGTTCTTCAAACGTCGTGATCACTAATGTCATTATGAAATGCGGAAATGTACTGATGAATGGTGATTTCTGGATATTTGTACACATGTGGTTAAGGATGTCAATGGTATTAGGGTTAGTGGCGAATTTTTGAGCAAGGAATGTAAGGCGTTGTTCAATGGGAGTTAGGTTGGTTAATTGGTACAGGAGGGTGTTGGATGGGTTATGTAAGGGGTTAAGGGGATGTCTAATTTTGGTGAGTGTACGAAGGGCTGATCGTTCAGATACCTGAATACTTTTAAGAGCGTTAGGATGGGGTTTATAGAACAGGATAGCGGCGTAGTCAAGGAGAGGTCGGCAGATCATCTTATAAATATGTACAGCAGTTTTTGTCGATATTCCTTGATTTTTATAAGTGAGGCTTCTGAAATGCCGAGCTCACTTCTTGACACTCGCTTTGAGGATTTGGGCGTGTGTTTTAAAAGTTAATTTGGGGTCAAAGGTTATTCCAAGGTATTTGCAAGAGGGAGATGGTAAAATAAGATGGTTATTAATGATTATATGGAATGGAGAATTCTGTGGACGGTGAAAAGGGATTAGGAGTTGAGATTTATTAGGATTAATGGTTACTCTCCATTTTGCAAACCAGAGCTGAATGGTATCAATCAGCCCTTGTAATGTGGTAAGTGCTTTTTGTAGGGTGGGGGCATGTACTATTAAAGCAGTATCGTCTGCGTATAGGAGCGGGTAGGACGAAGGGTTGATGTATTGTGGATTAGGGTTATAGATATCGTGAACATGAATGTTATACAGGATTGGTGATAGGGGAGATCCTTGGGGAACACCCTGTTGTGGAGTAAAGGGGCGTGATAGGGTATTTCGGATTTTAACTTGTAGGAGTCGATTGGATAAGAAGCTGTCAATTAAGTTAAGGAGGTAAGGTGGGATTTTTAGGGAATTGCATTTAAACAGCAAACCTCGATGCCAAACTGAGTCAAAAGCTTTTTGTATATCTAGAAAGACAATTGCGGATTTTTGGCATTCGAGGTGTGCTGTTTGACAGTTAGAGGTAAGAATTGAAAGTGGTAGGGAGGTGGAACGGTGTTCAAGGAAACCAAATTGGTAAGGAGGGATATGGTGGGATATAAGGAGCATTAATTTGCTTTTAAGAATGGTTTCGAAAATTTTACCCAAGACTGGAAGAAGGGTAATCGGGCGAAAACTTGACACGTCTGATGTATCTTGGCCAGATTTAGGAATACATGTGATTATACCCTTCTTCCACTCGTTGGGTATGGTTTGGGACTGGTATATGTGATTGAATATGTGTAGGATGTGTTTATGGATGTTATCAGGGAGGGATTTAAGGATTGCTCTAGGAACGTTGTCATAACCAGGGGCCGTGTTTTTACCTCTATGTAGGCAATTAAATTATTCTTCCTCTTTTATATCATCCTCGGGTGTATGGGATGTGGGGGTATTTTTAAAATTGTCGTACCAAGTGTTTACAGTGTTGAAAAAGTCATTGTCAAATACGTCATTAACTGTCATAGTGTAGCTACTGTCAAAATGGTCTGCAAAAGCATTTGCTATCAATTGTTCGTCCGTAATTAAAGAATTTGAAATTGGATCATGTATTTTCTGTAACAAGTCTGTTTTTCTGTATTTGGTCAATTTTTTAATTTCGTCCCAGTATTGTTTTCCTTGTTTGTCGTTGATGTCCTTACATGTCGTAGTCCATACGTCAGTCTTGTAATCTCTTATCAGTCTTTGTATCGTTTTATTTAGTGCATTAAATTTTTGTTTTAATTCGCAGTTTTCTGTCAATCGTATGTCTCGGTATAGTTGTCTTTTGTACTTAATTAATCTCAGTATAAAGTTTGGGAGGGGATATTTGTATTCTTTTCTTGTATAAGTTGGTGTGTGTTTTTTAACAGAGTCAGATAATGTCTTGAGGAATAAGGAAATAGAGGATAAGTTAACTTGCGGATGGGCTGAAATGATGTCATTTAAGTCTTTGGTCACTTTGTCAATGTCGCAGTCTTTATGTTTATATATAATTTTGGGGGGTCTGGGGCAGGAGGTTGTTGTAGGATTGAGAATTGAATGGATAAATGGTCTGAGCAAAGATCAGGGATTAGGACAACATTTTGGAGAAGGTGTTGGATGTTACTTGTACATAATAGAATATCGGGAGTGGTGGATTGGTTTTGGGACATAATAAATGTAAGAGCAGTATGGATACGTACAAAGTTTGAGTTTGATATAAAAGAGGAAAGCTGCCTCGCTTTTGTTTTATTGATATTAAAATCCCCAATTATGACAACGTGGTCGTATAAGGATGCTTTTGTGAGGATCGTATCTTCAATGGAAGAGGAGTGATGGATGTAAATTAGAAAAAGGTGAAGTGTGAAGGATGGAAGTTCAATAGTGCAGTGCAGGCATTCATTCATTATATTATTTATTCTGGGGGGGTTGGCTTTCCCTAGTTTAATTCCTGGCCTGGCTGCTACTATTGAACCACCGCGAATGTTTTGGTTAGGAATGGAAGACGGGATTTGGATTGAGGACCAGTTTTTGAAGGAAAAGGGTTTAGTGGTTTTGGTTTCTACCATTAGGGTTACATCTATTGGATTATTGGAGAGGAAATGGGACAGGAGATGGGATTTTTTCGGTAATGAATTGATGTTCGTATATATGAAATTAATGCTAGACATTTCTTACCACCGCTGTGTGACCTACATGGATACCTGAAATTGGTTCCACTGGTGGAATGACGTTCGGCTGGTCCATATCGTACATGACAATATACATTCTATTACCTGAGAAATTTATATGAGTGTCGATACGAAATGAGTCAATGAAACGAGCTTTTAACTTATTTAGTAATGTTTGTCTGTCTGTGTTCTGGGGTGAATTAATTTTTGTCGTATATACGTCAATGATATAGTCGTGTATGGTAATGGGAGTGTGAATTCTTGAGTCCTTTGTCAGTTTTTGGTCGATAGCAGCCGATTTTTTGTTTACGTTCTGAATTTTAACATTCGGGATTCCCTGTATTGACTGAAGAGGTCTGTTAGGACATCTGGTGGACCAAGCTCCATGTGTTGTTTCCCCACATGACTTGCATTTAATTGGTAGCGTAGTGTCGCAACTAGTAGTTGGGTGGGCGCCTGCACACTTCGCGCAGGATACGGCTTCCTTGCAATCTGCGGTTATGTGTGTAAACTTATTACATTTGCCGCAAGGAACAGGAATTGGTGTTGGTGGTCTGCTTTCGATCACCGGATATCGTTTGCACATGTACATAAATTATTCATGTAGTATTTTTGTGAATGCTTCATGTGACGGTGTTATTACACGAATCATGTGTGTTCTTATGTTATCTTGTTTCGCTATAATTCTGCGACAATATCGGTGCGTTATTCCAAGTTCGTTTAACCGCGCGCTAATATTTTCATCGGGTATTTCGGGTTCGACACTTTTAATAATCACGCAGTACGACGGCGCCGGCGGACCGCGTTTCGTTCCTGCGGCTGCGCCTGCTGCGGATTCGTGTGTTGTCGAGGTCCACTCACGAAATAAATGCACCGTTTTTTCGGCTTGCAAAATTTTAAGATTGTTTTCCACTGTATGTTTATCTTCGTTGGATTTAATAATGAATCCACTTTTGGTTTTAATTATTAAAGTATTCTCGTGGAATTTGTGTTTTGCCCATATTTCCGCGAGTTGGATTCGGGACAATTCCGAAGTGGTTGTTAGTGAGAATGTGTGTTTGTAATTTTGTGTTTGTTTTGCAGTTTTGTGTGTTTGTGGCGCAGTAATTTGGGTGCATTGTATGTTTGGGTTCTGTTGTGTTTGTGTAGTAGGTGTTGGTTGAGAGGTGGTTGTATTGTTTTGTGAATTACGTTTTTGTATGTTTAATACAATTTGTTTAAGTGTTTCGCTTGTTGTTTTCGGTCTTACTTGATCGTGTTTTTTCTTTGCCATGTTGCCGGTTTTATTGCCTTTTGGACGCCGTCTCTTCCTGAGCACCGTGGTAAATCCTGCTGGCGGCTGCGACCGTGATGAGGTGGGTATGGGATCCACCTCCATGTCCGTTGAGGATGAGTATTCCTCCGTACCCATTAGGAAATATGTTGTATAATTTTACTTTATACAATAAAACTGATAGATCACTTTAAACACGTGCGCTCTCACAGAGTTTTCGGACTCGAATGAATATTTGTTATTATTGTTTAAGTAAAACTTTTGAAAATTTGGCAGTTTTTAAAATAAAGTCTAAAATACAGACCGTTTTATAAAACCATATTATGAAAGTGTTTATTGTTTTAAAGACATACATAATATAAGAAAGCGTTCAAATCATTGCATTATTGTATGTAAATCAGCATTGAGTGAAAAACGTATACACAAAATTATGTTATATTCATTGTCGACATAAGCCATCATCTGAAAGCACCATTAAACGTACTGTTAAAATGTTATAACAAACTGGTTCTGTAGAAGATAGAAAGATAAAAGTACTGTTGAAGATCCTGACATTCATATGAATCAACGTTCATGGCAACTTGAGCTTAGTGAATCTTGGCTTAGTTTAATCATATTCATAACGATTTCAGTGATACTATGGCTTTAGTTTCTGTCTTGTTTAAACACTTTGATACCTGAAGGCTTATAGAGTTAAAAATAGACAGGAACTGAAGCTCTCAAGTTTTTTATTAATTTGATTACACACTAAACACCTTATTTTTTTTTTAAAAAGTCATCTGTTTTAATAAAGAAATTTTTAAATTGATGGTTGTGGTAATAATTCACAAGAAGCCTTCAAATTCTCTCAGAGGTACTATGTACATTATATATATTCTGGTTAAATAATCAAATTCTTTTTCTTTAGGTCTTTAACTGATGTTTTTGTCCCTAATTTTTGTACAATTTATTTGTTTTTATATCTACTTTTACGAAAGAATACAATAAATAAATAAATAATAAATATGTTATATGGTTCTAATTCAGAAAATAAATCCTGAAAGAATTTTTGCAATAAATAGTGAAGATATTCAGCCACCAGATTAGATTGATGGGGTCGATTGGCCGTAGATGGCCTTAGTGCACTGCGGCCCTGTTAGATTTTTTGTACTAACACTAGTATATTCTCAAAAAGTAAATTTCCGTGATAAGATCAATTTACTTCTTTAGAGTGCATGCCCTGATATGTTCTGGCGATATCTCCATTTCTCCGTTTAGGGCTAGTCTGGTGGTAGCCAGTGATACACATTTGCATAGGATGTGCTCGGCCGTTTCCTCTACCAATGCACATAGTCTACACGAGACTTTGATACAATCATAATAGTCACATCTCGTTTCCTAGCAAGTACCTCGGCATGTTCGTTGCTTATTAAATTTGCTTGGCCCGGTGCCCTCTAGTGTGAGTTTTTTGCCCTTGATCAATTGGTTCAAAGCTTGTTTACAGTTCTAAGAATTTTGGAATTGAATTGTAGGAACTGAAGCTGTGCGCTTTAGGGTTTTTAGGAGCAGCCTGGCTGTCTCAGATCAGAGAAATGTGTACCCTTGAGTAGACCTTTTTCATGCAAATCTGAGCACATCTTTCCAGCGATATTATTTCATCCTATAACATTGATGGGCCTTGTCCGAGAGAAACTGATTCCCTGTATTTAGGCACGTATATGCCTATGCTGGAGATTACAGAGTTGAGTTTAAGTTTTTTGATTTTATTTAGACTATATTGGCACTTCAAAGCGCCTTACGAAGTAAAATTTAGTCCGACAGTGATTGCACTCTGGTTTAATCAGGATCAAAATGTCTAAGTGCCCGAATCTATGTCCAGCACAATGCCAGTCCACCCTCATCGCACACATTAGAACTTCTTTTCTGATTTGTTCCTTCAGGCAGAGTATGACTAGCAAAGCTTCCATATCTACAGAGGGAAAGTGATACTAAGACAAGCCATTCTTTAAAGGCTTTAGAACTTTTTTTGTGATTACCATTTCTGATTCGCTCACTAATGATGATCCTACGGTTTTCAAGTAGGACTTTGATCTATATTATCACCCTTCTTTTTCCATGAGTTTGAAGGTTGTGCTGTCAAGCGCATCTTTAGTATCTACGAAAATACCTAGTGCAATCTCGCTGTGCTGTAGAAAAGCTTCTATGCCTGCTGTGAATGTGCATCCATGTTGATGGGTAAACTGCCACCTATGTAGCGGATTTGCCTGCAGGGCGCTGCTCCTTATATTGTTGTCAATAATTTTCTCCATGACTATTAGAGAGATAAGTTTAATTGGACGGTAGGACTTCACCTCATCGGGTAGCCTTTGGCTCGCTTTCCATTCTTATCATAAAGGTGGCTTTATAAATTGCCTACGGGGGCTATTATATAGGGTAATAATAGCAAACTATTTATGATTTTCAACTTTTTATTATAACTCACTACAATTGTTTTGCTACACTCTAGCTTAGTAAATTAATTGGTTGAGTTACGTGAAGATAAACTTGATTATAAAATAAAGCCCTAAAAACCTTTCTTCACACAGTTTATTTTTTTTATTTATTGATTATGATCACTTTGTGTTCGAAATATATATTTGGTATTTCAAATAAACTGTGCAAAGAAAGTTTTTTAGTGCTTTATTTAATAACACTCTAGCTTCTTTAAGTAAAGAATTGTAATTAACAAAAACAACAGCAATTGTATTGATTTAAAATAAAAAATTGAAAATCTTAACTAGTTTGATATTATGGATGATTAAAAGCTTTATTGATGTTATACTTACTTCTTTAACTAGCTTAATTAATTAATGCATTAGATCGAGCACTTTTCCTAATTGTTTACAGGAGGCATATTGCTAATATTAAAACATGGTGATAACATATTACCAAATAATTACTGACTAACAACGATTCTTATTATTCTTATAATTATTTCAAAAATATTTGAACAAGTGCTATCTAGGCAGATTAATTTCTTCAAAACTAATAATTTGTTCATAAATAGTGAGCATGGTTTTCGTAGGGGAATATCAACTAGAGATGCAGTAACTGCTTTCGTAGAAAAAATACTAGAAAATTTCGAAAACCGTACTTTCTCTGTGGCTACTTTCCTTGACTTAAGCAAAGCTTTTGACTTTGATATTCACGATCTTCTTCTACGAAAATTGTAATACTATAACTTTCACCCAACGAGCTATCCGCTTATTATCTTATCTTATTTATGGGATCGATGTCAAAGGGTAAAATGTAACAATATGTTATCGGATAGTATCCCAATTAATTGCGGGATCCCTCAAAGCTCAATATTGGGCCCGATGCTTTTACTGATATTTATAAATTTATAAATGACCTTCCCAATCAACTGGAAGAAGAATTAATTTTTCTGTACGCGGATTATGCTAGTTTCAAAACCTGTGCCAAAGATGTAACTTCGGAAAAAGCAAAACAAGTGTTATGAAGCACTATCTAATTGGTTCATATAAAACAGACCCATCTTAAATGATAAGAAGTCTGAAACTTGATATTTTAACTGTCTCCGACAAGACTTCCTGATACAATAAAATTCGTGGGAGTATACCTCGACTTCAAATTAAACTGGAGAAATCACGATGATGCAACGTGCAATAAGCTGTGCAGAAATATCTATCTCCTCAGACTTTTGTCGTACTCCTTGCTCAGCAATGTATTGTAAGATCAATGTATTTTGCATTATGTCAGTTCCACCTAATACATAGTTTATTAAGTTTAAGTGTACCGGAATGCTTGTCAAACGGTTTTTATGACCTTTAACTTGTAATATGTATTTACTAATACTTGTCCTAGCTTTTGGTATTTGTTAAGTTCAATTTTATTCATATGATTATTATCTTGTAATCCTAGGATATAACTTTTTAAAATGCGACTAGCTTTTACATTATTATTAAAGGAATAATTCCAACGTGTATGTTATATCCATTCTATTATATCTATCTATTTTATATATTCTTATCAACAAGTTATAATGGATTTTTAAAAAATGAGGCAAAATGTCAACGATATTATATAGGAAAAATACTATATGGGCCTGGTGTTTTATAGGGTTTAAAGCTACCAACTGCTGATTAATTTTTTTTCTGAGGTAATGAGTTCACAAGCCTTGCTTTTAGTTTTTCTAGTAGGCAGAAATATGCTTCCTTCAGTCGATTGAACAGGGTTTCTTTGGGAATTCATAGATGTTTAGTCTAGGAAGTGTGACTTTAACAGAATATTAAGACCCTATCCATAACTCCCATTAGGTTTTTAATTAAGCTGATGTCGTTGGAGTGAACTGAAGATTGTTATTGTTCGTGCGATTTGTGAAATGAACACAATTGTGTCAAAACTATTCAAAATTGTATTATTTTGCAGAAGCAATATACGATCATTTCTCAGATATAATAAAGGGTGTTCCTTTAATGTGGGGAAATGGAAATTAATGGAATCAGAATATGAAGAGTTTTGGATATAGATAAATTCTGTTAACTTTTGAAGATCCAAAAGTTTATGGATAAGCCAAAATTAATCTTCAAAGTTCCAAAAAAAATATTAGTAATAGTACTAGTGGTGCTTGTCTATCGAACACGTGACCTTTCCGTCGTGTAATTTGTAATTTTGATGGTGTATGTATAAGCTTATTACTTTAAAGGATTGGCCCATCATTCTAAATAATATATAATAATATAAATATAAATGTTATATTTGACAGTCATAAACTCATCTTTAAAAAGATGGAAAATAGGCCTAAACTATGGCAAAAATAATGGCAAATCGAAAGAAAGAGGGACCCTTAGTATCTGTCAGAAACAAGGGTTAGAGTGAAAGATCATCGCAGCTTTTTTATTTATACCAGTCCTACGGAAAGCTTCTTCGTCTTTTATAAAAATTATGGAGATAGTTTTTGGAATGTTAAAGACTAATTCTATCTTAAATGTAAATGTAAATGACCATAAGATTTGCTGATGCATAACTTAAAAGTTCAATTATTTATAATGCTTGAAAGCTATTTCTACCTATTCTACTCTTTAAGACAAGATCGAATATTAGAATATTAGATAGAGATTAATGACATATTGTCAAAACTAGTCGGAGAAAAAATAATAAATATTCTGTGAAAAAAACCAAGTGTCTTTAATTTCTAATCAAGATTTTTTAAATATGTTTCACCACAGGTTAAGTGAGCAATTAATTAATTATAGAGATTATAGAGATTAAAGAGATTTCTTAGAACAAGACTAATAATTATAAAAAATGTTATGGCCTGACATTAGTACATAAAAACAGAAAACAACGGTCAATATAACTATAAGAAAATATGCCAAAGTAATTTCTAATAAACACTTATTGGTCATGTTTAGGTAACTATTAGTTTTCATGTGTAATACAGTCAAATAATATTAGTGAGTTTTGTCGAAATAAGAAATGATTGAAGCCTTAATTGTAACAAAATGGAATTTAATAAAAACTTCAATTATTGTTTTTAGCAATATTCATTTTGAATAAAAAAAAAGTGTGAATTACAGACCCATTAAGAATTAAACAGAATATAAGAAAAGATCAGGAAAGCTTGAACTTTTTGGTTGTATTTGATAGTAATCCAAATCTCAATTAAAAGATCATTTAGTCGTACGTAGCTTTGACTAAATGATCTTTTAATTGACATTTGGATTACTCTCAAATACAAACAAAACGTTCAAGCTTTCCTAATAATAAATACTTTTTAAAAAAAGGATTATTCGGGGGGTGAGGCTTGCCATGAAAACTATAAAGCTGACGTCCATACCTAACTGAAAGCCCTTAAGGGTATTACAGATGCCAGCAATTATATATGTACTACTCTTCAATTCAGTCTTTCTTAATGTTTGACATGTATATATTTTTAACTATAATCTAGGTTTGCAATGTATGTATTTATTTTTCCATGACTTGTGTAAAACATTTATGTTAAAGCATCAATAAAATTTTTGTAATGGTATTTGTAGAAGCCACATGAAAAAAAAAAACAGCGACCATTGACCTTTTGTATCTACTATAGACATATAAACAACAAAAAAAGTAGCAGCTATTGGGCAAGTCTACTAGGCCTTACTGCTTTTTTAGAGGGATGCACAATTTAGACATCATACTTATTCTGGTGTCTAAGAAGACAATTTTGATGTTCCACACTCAAAAGTATGTTCTTTTAAATGGTCCGTTAATATTTATGGTTAGACTAGCAACCGCTTTAATACATTTTGCCATTTATTGCCTCTATATCAACTAAAATTTGGATTCGCTTAAGTTATAACACCTAATTTAATTTCATCTTACATTCAATTTAAATTCTTTTTCCCGCTCTTAATCTTCATAGGCAAGCTGCATTTTTTTAAATTAATTGATACCTCGAAATCCATAACGCTTAATTTTTCCATAATCATTTCAGCTACTAATTTTGATTTCAATTTAAACTTCTTCAATTCTTCTCATTATTCCTATAATTAGTAAATCATTAACAAATCCAACTAGTTTCACACCCTTGGGTAAAACTATATTGAAAATTTTATGATAGCTTATGTTCCAAAGAAGTGGCCTCATTACTGATCCTTGTGGTACAACACATGACAATTCAAACTTCTCTAGTTTTTCCTTCCTTCTCTGATATACCAAAACTTAAAAATAGCTTTTACATCCTTTCTATGTAATTTGGAATTGCTTTTCTAATTAGTACTCTTAAAATTATTGGATCTAACATCAATTGCAATTCCTAAGCAATGTTCTCCGACTCAATGGACCAGACTTAGCTTCATTAGATAAATTTCTTACTTCAATGATGGCGTTTACAGCACATTTCCCCGAAATAAATCCAAATTATTTTTTTGTCAATACTTCGGTTAACTCTAAAATTTCTTTGGTTCTAAACTGTATTAATTTCTCCAAAATACTGTTTTTTTTCGAATAATTTTGTAAATTTGCCTTCAATTAAACAAGTATTGTAAATATATTAAAATGGTATTTGCCAGAGAAGGAGTTGTTTCGAAATTAATTTGGTTTGTAGTCTTGGTAAAACTCATTGTTGTTTACTATTTTTTTAGGCAATAATTTTCAATGTAAATTCCAAAACGTTCGTATTTGTCCAGGTGCTGACTGTTTTCAAGGCCACAGTCAAGTATTCCTCTGCTATGAATAGCTTGTCTAATTTCCATAAATCATTGTTAATAATAGAAATACCATTGTAGTTTTTTTGATGGGAATAATTTTGTTGCAATATTTTTAACCCGACCAGTAAACAAAGATTCTAGGTTTGATTTAAAATTTCCTTTTTTTACTTAGAATTTTAGAAGGCATTACACAAATGTCATTATCGACACCTCTAATCGTTCTTTTCATATGAGTTGCTTAATTTTGATAATTTCCACACTTAATTTGTACTTGGCCTTAATTAATTTGTTCTTAGCGTAAACTATATCTCCCTGTACTGTCCTACAGCATTTAAACACATATCTTCTCGCTGAGACTGTTGGTACTGTTCTAGTATCTGATATGAGTTGATATCTGTAACTTGAAGAAAATAGATCCTTAAAATTAGTCTAATACAAGAATCATATGCAACTTTGGCAAAGCTTATTCTTGTATAACTTATACTGAAAGTAAAGTTTATAACTTCTTTACCTATACTTGAAATTCAGTACATTTGCTAAATAATAATTCAAGAAAAGTCCGAAAACTATCAAGATATATAACCTGCTTTTAGAAAGATTAAGAATAAGTGAACTACTCACTTGACTTCTAAATTATGAGTGTGTTTTTATTTGAAATTTATGTACATGTCAATTTTTGCAAGCGAGAGAAACGAAGACTATAAAGAGTAAAGTGTTTAATTATTTCAGCATATAAAACAACAAAGTTATGCATAATTTTAAAGGAAAAATCTTAAAATTTACTGAATAATAACATTATTTTGTACATTTTTTATTTAGAATAACTATAGTTTTTTTTTTTTTTTTGTATTACCCAATGATACGCCTTTGAGTATATTTTTTGATAATACCTTTACAGCTTCTTCTGCAATATTTACTGTCCTAAATCCAATTTATTCTGTTATTATTTTCTTGTCAAATTTAATTTGAATATTAATATATCTATGATCACTAATACATTCAATTTGTTAGGTCAATGATTGATTCCAAATTTTACCTTACAAATGTACTATATTTTCTTAAATTAGTTATTTAAATCATGAATTGCCAAAAACTCTTGTAAAATTATACCTCTAATATTTAATCTTGATTCTCCTCGTTGTGACGTTTTAGTATTATAGTCTTCTCCAGCAATCACTTAATTACGCATGTTCCTTCTGCACATTCGAAGAGCATCTAGCCAATTTTCAAAAACTAATAATTCAATATTAGATGAAACAAAGCATGATATGAAGATTGACTGGAAGTAATTAAAAGCAATGGAAGATATAGAAGTGACCATTGCGGGATGCGGAAGAAAAGTGAAAAAACGTGATGGAAAGAGATGCGCATAGTTAAAATTGGAATGGAAGGAGGAAGTAATTGAAAGAGCGAAGGGATTTAAATACTTGGACTTTATATTTAAATGCACAGGTGGATATGGCGAAAACGCCAAATGAGTACAGGGGAATGCCAGAAAAGCATGGGGAAAAGTGAGGAAGAAGTGTGGAAAATGGTTTTCAGGTAACTTACAATTGGCTTGGAAGCTGTGGGATACGTGTGTGAAGCCTATAATGCTGTATGGTGTAGAAACATTGGGAATAAGGAAGTATGAATGCATTGAGAAAAAGAAGTGGTTGTTCCTGAGCCAAAATTAGGGGGTTGAAAGATCAACGTCTTCTGCTTGTGATTACTACTACTTTAAGTGCTATTCTTAGGATATTAAGTACACACTTTAACAAGTAAAAATACTAAAAAAACTCACTTGAAGACGAAATAAATTATAAGATTAATACATTTTTCTTAAACATGAAAAAGGCAAAACATGCCGCCGCAGAATTTATCTCCTCATTGTACATCCTTCATCTGCTCTCAGCGAAATACCCGTACAATTTTAATAAATTACAATGTTTTCATTAATTTATTACGTTTTATTTATGTTGGTAAGAAGTTTCCCGCTGAAAACCGTTGGAAGTTCGTAAGTTCACGATGATTAATCGAGGCGGCGGAGAAAAATCGGCCCTCCGCATAGAGGGCACCGTATCACGGGGGAAAAACTATGATTGCCCGAAAGGGAAACTCGCAGTTAGTTCACGTTTTGAATAGTAAAGTTTTTCAATTTGCCGTAACATCGGACGCAGATTGGATTTTATTGATCTGAATAATTTTGTTATTAATCCGATGATCTTTTGTCGAGATCGGCCCTCATAAATAAAAGTGTGCTTAATAATAAATAATATATATAATCCTTTAAAAAGTTTAGTCAACATCCTGTTGGAAAACAAACACGAAAAAAATTGGTTGCGATAAATCTTGAATTAATACAAACGTATAGAGGATAAAGATCAAGTCCATCAGTCAAAATATAAAGGATTTTGTAGCTGAAATGATAACACAGATTATTTGCATTATTGTACGTATTAATAAAGATTATTTTGTGGTGATGGTAATGTATGCAAATCTTAAAGTTTACACTTTTTATTATTAAGATAAACTTAGATTTAAATAAAACATTTTCTTTATTGATATCATACTGCAATATAAAATATAGTGTGATATCAACAAATAAAGTAATTTATTTAAATATTCAAGATACACCACGAATGAATGTCTCAAATCAATTAGAAAATTATAATTTTTATAACCGTATAATCATTAATTGTTAATTGGTTGAGGCGTTAACTTCGTGATACATCTTGGAAATTTAAACAAAAACGTTTACTTTATTGATATTTCTTGTTTAAATATAATTATTAGTTTTTATAACAATATTTAAATGGAATCCAAACAGCATTAAAGAATTTATATTGATTTATTTCTATATAGTCAATAATGGTTTAATACAACATACTTATTTTAAACAAACCATAAATAGTATGCAAAACTAATCATTAAATTTAATACCAAATCTCTCTGTTTATAATCATTTTTTATTACATTGTCGACGCTGGATGTTTTTTTCATCAGTATAAATAAAGATTTAAATCCCCCGAAATCCCCGATTTCATTGGAACGTTTGTATTATACAAAGTCGGATTTGAGAGTTCAATAGCTTCATATGAATGCCACGGAATAAAATTTGTGTAAAATTTTAAATTAAGCACTATTGATTTTACTTCATCGAAAAATTCTAAAGGGCTCTTACCTTTACACAACTGGAATTATTAATGGATGTATTTAGTATTTTAATCGCTAATATTAGTATTTAAACATATTAAAAACAAGAATAATTAAAATAATTTTAAATCTGTCTTTAAGTATTTTAATTATTTATACAGAGAATTTTCTGGGTAAAAAACATGCTTTATTTAATTAATAATAAGATTAGCATAACAATATAAAAAGAAATTCTTCTTTAAAATTAATAACGAAATTAAATCTCTGAGAGGAATTTAAATGTAAGAATATGTTCGTATTACTTATAAATATTTTCATTTAATAATTTTTTAATTTTTTACATAAAACATTATAGGTTATAAAATATATATAGAATAATATTCTAGTGTACAAACTAAAACGTTTTGTTGTATGATGTCGGCGTTCACTTGGTGGTGCATTTTGATAAAAGTTTAAATAAAATACTTTATAACTTTGTTTTACCACTATATTTTGTATAAAACGTTTTGACTTCTGTACTATTCCTAGATAATGATGTAATAATTGAAACTAGTCGGAATAAATTGTATACAAATTTTGAAACCAAACAAGTACGTCATTGTAAACAACCCCTAATATTTACTTTGAGGTAATTAGATTCTGAGAATTTTTATTAGTAGCTATTTAGTGATATATAGGACATATTTTATAAATTTGTGCGGTCTTAATATACTCTTAGAAGATGCACAGTCTAAAATGTTCTAATTGTAATTAAACCTTAAACATGATCGGCTCGAATAAAAATTTTATAGCTTCATAATTATCCAGCTATAATTATGATACTATAAAATTTAATGCCAGAGAAAGTTTACGAGGGGAAACGAGGAAAATCTATAAAATTTTAATTATGCTAAAAGTTTAAATACAATTTTTAATAATTAACTACTCTCAGTAAAATTAGTTGTATTTACATATGAACACGTTTGCAAATAAAAGTAGGCAAAGCAAGAGATTTTCGATGAGTATGTACTTATCCTTATCATGTTAGCTTACATTTTTTGAGAACTTTATCAGAGTGTAAGTTTGATGAAGACCTTGCAAAGGTTATAAAATAAAACTATAGTCGCTGAATAAATCCCGTGTGTGATATTAACAAGTGTTAGTACAATTTTATTCATCATTTGATAAAATTCCTGATTAAAAATGTATCACAAAGTTTTAGCTTCAGGTTTCTAATAAAAATATCAATCACGTCTAAAAGCCAAAAGTAAGTAATTCCGATTTTGTCATTATCATTTGAACAACTGAAAAATCTATCGTCAGAAGAAACACAACGTCGCATAATTTAAGAACTACTGAAATTGTAGCAGAAATTTTAAGCTACTGAAGAACTTTTCAGGTACTATGAGTGATTTACCAATCTTGATACAACAAGTAAAATCTTAGACTCTTAGTAATGACGTTCACACGTTGAAAATGAAATATGGTTTTTGTATTGTATGCAGATATAATACTTATTTTCTTGTGGTATAAACATAGTAGCTATTTGATGGCCATTCGAATTGCAATTGTTATTTAATTGCCGCACTTACAGCCTTAGCCAATTTACTCATCATTATTAACAATAGCAACAATTGCCTTAAAAAACACATAAATCTTATAGAGAGATTTTCAATCATAATTTTTCTATACTGATAAATCCCAAATTAATTCTATTTCAGATCTAATCAATTTCCCCTTAAACGCAAGCCGTCGTGGAGATATTAAATAATTGATTGATTGATGAGGCACAAATACAGAATAAAATATACGTATTTCAAGATTATTTTATTGGCTTGTACTACAATATTCAAACAAGTAGTCATATTTTTTATATAAATAATCATAAAGTTAAATAATTTTATTCTTAAATATAGGTGGTAATTAATATCTTAAATAAAATAATTGTATTGTTACTAATAATATTAATTATAGATTAAAGGCAACACACTTTACTTATGCACTGGAACTTCAACTACCAATAACGTTTTAACTTTTAGCAACACTAACATCATTTCTGGGTTTGATGTAGGATTCAAAATCTTAAGTTGATATTTTTCATACTAATTCGGTTTTTGTAATAATTATATTATTTTAACATACTATTTAATAATCTAAAAACATCGTATATTAACCTGGCGTACCTTAATAAATAGTATATTAAACATTCTTAAGTATAAATACATACATAATTTATGTATTCCCCTCGCATATTTTTAATCTACATCAACACAAATTGAATTAGCGTACTTCGGACCTACCTCAATTAAATAAATGTTGTACTCTTTACTTACTTAATTGGACAGAACAGGATTCAAGATTAGTGAAGAATGGATCGGCTCACTCATTTTAGCGGGCTTTTCAGAGGGTTTTGCTGCAATGATAATGGCCATGGAATACTCGGGAATTGCACTGACCGCTGACCAAATTAAAATGAAGTTACTTGTCATGAAAACAGGTGGCAGCACAAATGGTGTAGTGCAGAGTGTTTTTAGAAGGAAAACAATGCAGACTACCTTTCAATTATATAGGGTAATTTGCCACACAGTTATTAGAAGTCATTAATGCTGATAGATTATAGATTAACTCGCTAGGTGGTTCAAGAAATTATTTAGTACTGATGGATGATTTTAGTAATATGCCATTTCCCCAAACATAAGAATCAAACACTTAGTTATTTTGAGGAATTTAAAATAATGGCTGAAAACCAAACAAATGTTCATATCAAAGCTCTTAGAACCTGCAATTTTGGCGAATTTTGCAGTTCATTTGAAAAGTGTTTAATTTGTAATAAGATGAAATAGTTTGAAAAGTCCGTGCAAAGTCCGAGAGATGGCACCACCGGCGCGTATCGAGGTCATGTTTAGTTAGTAGCATGTCTTGAATTAAAGCACACCAAGTTTCAGCTATATTGGTCTATTTCTTTGTGTTTGACATTCGTGTGAATCAAGGAAGTCGGGTGATTTTCAAGAAATGGACGAAAACGAATTTTGTGTGGTTATTAAACATTACTTTATGAAAGGCAAAACGCCTCAGGAGACTGAAGAGAAGCTTGATAAACATTTTGGTGACTCTGCACCTTCGATTAGAACAGTTTATAGGATTTCGTCAGTGTGGATGAAACATGGATACATTACTATACTCCTAAGACGAAACAACAATCTAAACAATGGGTTACCAAGGAAGAATCTGCAACAAAAAAGGCGAAGACCGTTCCTTTGGCCGGAAAGTTTATGGCGACTGCCTTTTGGGATTCGCCAAGTGATAATCCTCATAGACTATCGGCAAAAGGGTAAAACTATTAAAGGTAAATATTATTTATCGTTATTGGACCGTTTGAAGAACGAAAAAAAAGGGCAATTGGCCCACAAGAAAGTCCTTTTCCATCACGATAACGCACCAGCACACACCTCAGCAGTTGTGGTCGCAAAATTAATGGAAATAGGATTCAAACTCGTTTCACGTCCCCCCTATTCTCCAGAATTGGCTCCCTCGGACTACTATTTGTCCCCCTAATTTGAAGAAATGGCTGGCGGAACGAAGATTTTATTCAAACGAGGAGGTGATTGCAGACACCAATGGATATTTTGCAGACATATACAAATCCTATTATTCAGAGGAATGAATCAACAAACTAGAACATCGGTTTTACCCAAACACGTTAGTAGTTTTTATTTTTGCACGGACTTTTCAAATGCCCCTCGTACACCACAACCTAACAGCATGTTTAAAAGAATGAATCGGACACCAGTAGAAAAAGCTCGTTGGTTGCTTTTTGATAAAGACTCGATAAAACTTTCTGGGCTGAAGCTGTAACTGCAGCTGTATGCTTCAGAAATAAGTCAATTATGTCAGATCTAAAGAACACCTTATGAATTATGGTGACAAAAACAACCTGATGTAAGTAAAAATAATATGCGATACCCAGCTCGGTTAGTGGCCAAAGGTTATAGACAAAAGCCATGAGTGGACTACGAAAAAACTTTATCACCTGTAGTAAGACACTCAACGACAGCTTTTCTTAATGGTTCTTTAACTGAGACAGTTTTCATGGCCAGAAAGTCTTAAAGGTTGAATTAACATAAATCAGGTTCTCAAGTTAAAGAAATTTATTTACGGTTTAAAGCAGGCTTCAAGGGTTTGAAATAAAAAAGTAAAAACTGTTGAATTAGGTTATAAAACTTCAAAATATTAACCTTGTGTTTATTTGAAATATAAAGATAATTTTTAAATTAATTTTAAGCATTGTATGTGGACGATTTTTTTGTTTTCTCGAATTCTGATACCCAAAACAAGTTTTTTAACAAGAAAATCGGGTTTGAGATTCAAAATAAAAGTCCCAGAACAAATAATACTATGTTTAGTAATGAAAATTTTAATTGATCAGAATAATGTGTTAATAACTTTAGATCAAGAACAAGAAGTATACGAACTATTATTACGTTTTAATATGACATAATGTAAACCAGTAAGCACGCAAATGGAAAACAACTTGAAATTGATCAAAAGTGAGGTACAAAACGATATTGAACTTCCATATTAACTATTAATAGGTGTATAATTAAAACATTTTGTTATTTCCTTACTTCACTTTTATTTTTATTTTGAACCGTGAATTAATAGGTGAATTGATGTACTTAGCTGTGCTTACGAGACCAGACATTTATTTCTTATTGTATTAGCTATTTAAGCCAGTTTAATAACTGATTCGACGAGTCACATTAGATATTTGCGAAAAGAATTCTACTCTATTTAACCAAGAAATATGGTCTAACACTTACAGAGACAGAAAACCTAAAATTTGATGCAGCTGTAAATATAGATGATCGAAAATATTTTATAGGTTTCTGTTTTAAACCTCAAATTGATTAGTAGCGTGGTAATGAAAGGAACAACAATCAGTAGCTCTCTCCAGCACTGAGGCTGAATATGCAGCGACATCGAAGGTCTCTAGGGAATCTATTTATCTGTACAATATGTTCTATGAATTTATAGTAAATGCTAAATGTATAACGATCTTTAATGATAACCAGAGTGCAAAAATGATGTTTTAATCTCTCATTCTACAAACGAGCCAAACACATCGATATATGGTATCACTTTGTCAAATTTCTAACAATTTTGTAAATATTAAATACCTTCAAACCAATTAATTGCCTGCTGACATTCTCTCTAAGAGTTTGAATTTTGGTAAACATAACAAAGTTTTGTACTAAGTTAGGCATTACAAATGCTACTGAGTAATGTGTTTATTTCTTTTTGGCCTAGGGGGTGATGTTAATAGATTAAAAGCTAATTACTTTTAATACTACTGATGCTCTCTTTTGAGGACTAGTGTAACTATAGTGACAACGCTGTACAAGATCTATACAATAAAGTAGTATGACGAGTCACGTTGAATCTGATGCGTGTCGATTATTTTCCCGTGCACAAAGTCAGTGATTTTTGACACTATTCTTACCTTCCTTTACAAAATCCTATTACAGATAATGTAGCGCCGTTTATATTAAAGTATTGTCGTAAATTAAAGTCATATTTATCCAAATATCATTCAATTTAGGAAAACACCATTACAAATGAAGATTTCTGGCCAAAGAATACATTTATAAACTGATTCTTTTTAAAAACAAGAGTCGATCTGAAAATTTTCGAATCCGTCCCCCACAAAATTATTAACGGTAACACCAAGAAATAAATTAACGCTTAGACTATTTCATCAAAATATTCAATGTATGTATATATCATATCTTGGTTTACAAGCACTAGTAGAGGAAATAGACTGTCATGTAATATGTTTGTCTGAGCAGACGGATATGCAACTTAACCTTACAATCTTCCCAGTTTTTACATAGTGTATAGCTTCTGAAGATCCAAAATATAACATGAAGGAGTAGCACTATTTTGCCATAAACGTATTAATGTGTATGCGATACATTGTAAGAAAATCGTAGTAGAAAGTTTAGTAGATTAATGTAAATGACTTAATCATCAATATATTTTTGTATATAGACCTTCCGGTGGTGATAAAACCTATTTGTTGAGGAGTTTGGTGTGCTTGTAGAAAGGCTAATATATTAAACATTCTTTGTGTTGCAAAATGAAACATTTTAATACTAGGTGACTTTAACATCGACATTCTAAAACAGAATACGGCTACACATAGTTTTAGGGAGTTCGTAATTACATAAATGTAACCCTTAATATCTGATTATAGAAGCAACAAGAATAACACATTTTTCTTAAACAATCACAAATATTGCATCTGACATCAGTGTGCAGAATCTAAATACTGCATTATCAGATCCCAAAGCACATATTCTTGACTACCCTATGGTAAGTGTAGGAAATATGCAACCAGTCATTAAAAACGCATAGTATCAAACAATAATCCAATATCCAAATTTTGCACAGGAGGCTCTCCAAGATTTGTATGGTAAAAATTCGGTAAATGAATAATATAGCACTTGATTAAATATATAAATAAGTTAAATAAGTTTTTATTTAAATAAAGATAAGTAAGCTAAGAAGGCAGCATGCCTTTGTTCCTTTTCCATTGCGCCCCACCTTTCCTGTTGTGGTTCCCCCTTGTGCTTTTGTTGACTTCCTTTTTGTGCCTATTTTTCAGCACCGTCTTATCTTGACCTTGACCTTTCGGCTTACTATTATAGATCGAGACAAAACTAAATTATTTTAAATGGAAGCCTTTAGATCTTCAAAAGAATCCCTAGTATTACATCAAACACTAGCATCGTACATGCCAAAGTATGATTTAATTTATAAAGATAAATAGAGAGAATATAGCAAATTAATTAATAAATCAATCGAATATAAACATGCTCATTCTCGCAGTAAATCAAGAACATCATGAAAAGTAATAAAGGAAGGGTCAGGTAAAAGATATCACAACAAAATTTCCCATATTTCCTATTTGCATAAATTAACAGATGGCTTCAATAAGTATTTTAAAGAAATATCTCCTTAGGTAATTAGTACTTTAAAACAAAATGGCATTTCAGATGAGTTTAATATTCCTTTTAATCAACATATAATCTTTAAACAAGATAAAATACACTTTATTTCTTGAATCACTCTCTCATTTATCACTTGGTGAAACATTTTGATGCCATTTTGTATACTTTGGACTAGATCCCAAATGGGTGGATAACCACCGACATTAGAGGGATTTATCAATAGCGTCAATAATAATGTAAACATTAATAATGGTTCCCTGTCAACAATAGCCACGGATCGGTTTCGAAACCGAAATTGTTATTGTTGTCGTTGTTGACAGATCCCTTCAATGTCGGTAGTTATCCACCTATTTGAGATCTAGTGCAACGTTTAGACAATAGATGGCACCTGTATGGTAATATCCTAGTCGATGGTTAACCCACAGAGTTAAATACTCCTAAGAAAACCTCGATTCCCTGTCTCCAACTGCGCTTCGCTGATGAGAAGTTTATATATAATCAGGTAATAAGGGATTTTATGATCGGGAAATTTCAAGTGTTCTTGTTGTCGTGAACTGGGGTTTTTTACAGCTTTTATTGCCCTGTTTATTTCTAGTTTCAAAAAACTACGACAGTAACTATCCGCTAACTATAAATCTAATATAAACGCCGCGAAGAGCAACTTTTATCCTAGAATTATAAAACTCACAAAAATTTAGAATTTTCTAGTCAGGAAACTAAACTATTAGAATTAAGTTAATTATTTAAATTTTAGAAACGCTAATAGTTGGAACCGAAATCTAATAAAATGTCAGGGATAGCGAACTAAGCGAAGAAAAATATGCAAAACAAATTGAACAAGCACAAGCACTCTTTAGATTTAAAACATTCAACGTAAAATAAAAATGGACAATCTAAACATAACAATAGCAGATAAAGGTAATTCTACCGCAATTATAACGAAACCTGAATACATAGAAAAAGTCAAACAATTCATTAATACTGGCAACAAAACAGAACTCCAAAAAAACCCAACTAATAAATTAATCAAACACTTAAAATCAGAGCCTCTAGAATTAAGTATTTAACATACAATCTTCTTGCAACAAGTCCTATTTGAAGAATTAATAACTATTTTTAACACTATGCCAAGCCAAACAAGCGAAGAAATGCTCATGATGAAATTGTTCATGTTGATAAAACCTTAACATTTGTTGATGTTAATAGTCAACTTTAAATATCTGTATTAGTAGTACATTCAGTTATGGTCTAGCAGACTTCTTCTTATTAATTGATAAAAAGTAAACCTAAAAAAGCTCGTGATTTTTATTCATTAGTTATTTTGAGAACAATTTTCTGTTAATATGAATTATTGTAAGTCATGCTTTATATCACTTCAAGTGATATTATAAATTTATGTGATCTATAAAAAGGTTTTTATTGTTCTAACATATTCTATCTTACTCTTAATCACCAATCCAATAAATTACTAATTTTTATTGCATTATCTTGACCTAGGCCAATCAATTATTTATTTTCCTATCGTACCACTTACTTAACTTAAGCTAAGGCAATGATTATATTATGGAATAGGTATATCTATGGCCTTAACTTACTTATAATTAATTATCCCAATAAATTATTCACTGTCTTAAAATACTCTTGACCTATATCACTATATTATCAATTGCCTTAGTGTAGTTTTAATATATCCCATTAAATAAACTTATCCCAATTAAGTAATCATTGACAAATGCTAATAAATTATTCATTGTCCTGACGGTCACTTGACCTATCCCAATAAATTAATCATTGCTCTATCGCACTATTGACCTAGGCCAATACCTTATTCATTGCCGTAGGGCAAAAACATTTGAAAGTTTATGAAAAGCTGTTAATTATTAAAATTAGTAGAATTTGGAACGATAACATTGAAAGAACCAAACCAAAATTTTGAAAAGTTTAAAGATTAGCGATTATTAAGAAAAGAAAACAATGGAAAATTTTTTAATAAAATTAAAAATTGCCAGAATGAATAAATATTTAAAAAATAAATAACTGTTGGTACCAGAAACGTAAAATATTGTAGAAAACATTTCAAATTAATTTATTTTAAATTTTCTATCATTTTCAATATATTTGGCCAATCTTTAAAAGTTAATTTTTTTAACTAATAATTTAAAATGCTCTATTCAAAAAGTTCTTAAGTCTTTTTAATTGTTTTTGTTCGTGTAACGATTTTAAGTTATTTTTTGATCTGATTTTACGCAAACTTCAATTAATACAAGTTAAAAAAAATAATTGCTGTAAGTCAGTTTTCAAATGAGTTAGTGCATAATTTTTAGCTCTCTTCTCTAACAATTGAGATTTACGAAAATTCATGGAAAATAATATTTATCAAAAACGTAGATTTTAGTGTAAACACAACTGACTG
Source organism: Ontholestes murinus (assembly GCA_963969525.1). Lineage (NCBI taxonomy): Eukaryota > Metazoa > Arthropoda > Insecta > Coleoptera > Staphylinidae > Ontholestes > Ontholestes murinus. The sequence goes on from OZ018396.1 coordinate 51,868,095, forward strand.
TCAAAAATCATTTTCAAATTAAAAAAATACAATTTTAATTATAAGAATATTAAAAAAAAATCTAAAAAAATATATATTTAAAAACAGAAGAGATTAAAAATATAATTGATTAATGGTTCAGGCGTGATACATCTTGGAAAATTGAGCAAAAACGTTTATTTTGTTGCTATAACACATTATTTTTAAGTGATTTGAGTTTCGATCATTAACTGATCATTTTAAGAGAATTTTAAGAACTCAAACTATGAATCCGACTTATCACAAATAAAATGTCTCGTCTTACTTGTGAAGAGATTATAATAGAGATTCAGGAGAGACGTAATAGGTTGTCGAATGTGATTCTTTTCAACTATAGCGAATCTTCATCTCCCATACTGGAAGATCGTTTAAAACATGATATGAGTGGTGTCACTGATATCCTTGAGTCTCAAAATGTTAATATCATGCATCAATATAAAAATATCAAACAATAATTTTGTATTTCGACCTAACAGAACTAGGTAGCAAATAGAACACTATAATAAACTGAAGAAGGAAATAGAGAGTAGAAATTCGAATGGGGAAGCTAACTTACGCATAATGCATCGCGATGGGGTGTAAAATTGTACGGAATATTAATCAGGCTTAAAAAAAACTAAATATATATTTTCAAAACTGTGGTGGCCTGAGAACGAAAATTAATGACTTAGTATTAATAACTAATTGATATCATTATTTTAGTTGAAAGATGGTTATATGAGAATATAACTAATAGTCAACTCATATAGTTGGAGACTATAATATATACAGATCTGATCAGTCCATTGATAGTAATGTTAGAGGTGGCGGAATTTTAATTGCTATCAAAAAGTATTTAACATCAACTTTTATTTCACGCGACAATTCAATTGAGCAGCTTTTTGTTTTATTTAAATTGAAGGATGTATCGTATATAATTAGTGGAATTTATATACCCCCATCTTCTCCAATTGAAAATATCAATTGCAATGCAATAAACTCATACAAATCTTTGAGCTCTATATTTGTAATAATCTAATAATTTGTGGTGACTATAACCTTCCTAATATTATATGGAACAATGAAACGTGTACGCAATCAAACTTGTTACTGAAATAAATGATCTAGGTGTGATATTCAGTAGCAAACTGTCATTTACTGTCCACATACGTTATATTGTTAATTGAGCTCTGAAAAGGTTAGGATTTATAGTCAGAATAGGATCACAATTTTCTATCTCCACATTAAAATATCTGTATCGTTCTTTGGTTCGTTCATTACTGGAATATGCATCGTTCGTTTGGTGTCCATCGCAATATTATCTGAAATCACTAATAGAAAAAGTGCAACAGAAATGTTGACGTACAATAGCCTACAAATTAAGCATTCCTTCCTCCTCAGTCAATTATAATGAATTGTTATCTTTATTAAACATGCAAGAATATCGCCGCATATTTCAAGATTTATGTCTAATGTACAAAATCCTAAATAATTACATAAATTGTGCCCAACTATTAATTCTGTTTAAATTTTGGCATCAACCTAAGGGAAGTCGTACAAGAAATCATATATTATTTCGTTTACTTTTTCACAGGACTAACTATAGTTATTTTAATGCTGTATCAAGAATGATGCGGTTGGCTAACCAGCTACAACTGAACCATAATTTTGATTTATTTACTATTAATTTAATTCATTTCAAAATGGGGTTACGTAGAATGAATACAGTGTAAATAATTAATATTTATTTGTAATTACTCTAGTTCTAGTTTACGTTTATTTTGTTGTTGTTATATCTAACTGTATTTATTATTTCTGTATAATAGGTCTTTCCGTTAATAAAGTTTAAATAAATTAAATAAATAAATAAATGAAGAAGGTTATCCAAATATGATGTCTCACAATGATGTAAATGCAATTGGTGGACCCGAAATTGTCAACTTATTCCCAGATTATTTTGCTTCAGTATATACTACTTCAAATGATCAACCCGATGTTCATAATATAGGTCACTTAGATTTAATTCATATTACCCCTTTGGTTGTTACTATGGAAGAGGCATTTAATGCAATTTTAAGTCTGAAATCATCTCATTCTCATGGACCAGATCAAGTATCGAGCTACTTTATTAAAAATTGTATGTATTCATAATATGTTTACTTAATCTTTAAATTCGGGTACAATGCCGTCTGCGTGGAAAACTAGTTACGTAATTCCAATTTATAAATCAGATTCAAAACAACTGATAGAAAATTATAGAGGTGTAGCTATTCAATCAGTTATACCTAAGATGCTGGATAGGTTAGTGGCTGATCAATGGCAATGGTTTTCGCGAAAAATAATATCTAATAAACAACATGGATTTTTACCAAATCTAGTGGAATACAAGCAGTTTTTATCAAATCCTTGCAAAGAAGTAATCAAGTTGACACAATCTACACCAATTATTCTATTTGATAAAATAGATTGGTTTGTTTTATTAGAGAAGTTGAAAAGATATGGGCTTAATAGTAGTACCTTAAATTGGTTGCTTTCGTTCTTAACAGATCGTATTCAGTATGTTCGTATTAAAAACTGTATTCCAAACCCAATAGTGGTAACATCTGGTGTGCCACAAAGGTCACATTGTGAACCTATTTAGTTCATTATGTTTATTGACGACATAGAGCATAGCATCCAAAACTGTAAGATGTTATTATATGCAGACGATTTGAACATTTTTAAATCAATTTGTAGCTTAAGTGACTGTTGCAGCATATAAGAAGATCTTATTCGTTCATAATATCGGTTTATCAGAGTTTAAATATTAGTAGGAAAGCATTACAAATTTTGGGATATGTTTGGCAAATCGGCAAAAATTTAAGTGTCCAATGTGTAAAAACATTATATTGTTCACTGTTAAGAAGTCAACTGGAATATGCCTCAGCTGTATCGACTCCTTTTATGACAGTCAACATCAATCGCTTAGAACTGGCACAAAAGAAATTCTTACGGTCTATGGAATTTAGAAATAACCTTCAACATGTTTCCGGCGAATATGAAGTTATAATGAAGATGTTTGATATTAAGAAACTCGGAGACCGTAGGAAAATAACTGACTTTTGTGTACTTTATAGGATAATTAAACATACAATTGTCGACCAGTTTTGAAAAAATAATGGCCATAAAATATCAATATAATAGTAAAGTATAGATTTTTGAGTTAAAATAAAAAAATCTCCAGAAACAATCGACAGATATCAAAAAAGTATAAAGAATATATAATAATTGGTAATTATCAGTAACGTAGAAATTTGTAGAAAATATTTACTCACTAAATTTAAACAAAAATATGTATTTTTTCTTCGTCAATTTTATGTATAAATTTTTTAAATGCATATTTTAAAATATTTATAAAATTTAGAAAATACTGATTTTTTAATGTTCTGAGCATCATTTTAAGACATAGTTAAGGTTAAAAATAATTTTTAATTTTCAAAATTTGTAGAACTTTTTGCAAAAAATGCTAGAACGTGGCTTTGAAAATATAACGTTTAAAAGGGCCAAAAATGTATCATTTCAAAGAATAGTAATATTGTAAAAAAATCATAGAGATTTAGAAATAATATTAAAAATGGTCAATTATCAAAAACTTCAGAAGCAAGTTAAACATTCAAAAATTAAATTTAAAAAAAACTGTATTCACTGCAAAGATTATAAATTGATATGTTTATGTTTAAAAAAAAGCACATATGAATATACACAAATATATAAAAAAACCTACACAAATTTTGGATGGATGAAGTTGGACGTTCTTCCACTCTAACCCTTGTTTTTGTCCATAATACTAAGGGTGCAAACATCCCGTTGGACACTTGCATTCTTCTTTAAATACTTTTATTTACTTTTTTGTCTTCTTTTTAGGAAAGACTTTTTGGCTGTTTATATCAGCATTACATAATTATAATGATAAAAAAACAATTATTCCTTAAATTATTATTATGAATAGTTGAAAAATATCCCAATTAACTATTTCGGTTGCTAAATAGAAGTAGATATGATGATCATCAGGAAAATAGTACCCATTTGTGAATATAAAAAGAAATCAATATGTATTAACAAATATTAACATTTGCTTTGTAAAGAACATAATTTAAACTATTTCTTTACATGTCCACTTCACAAATTTAAGCATTTGTAATAACATGTGATGATTTTTTTTGTATCCCGAGCTTCATATTTAATCGCCGCCAGTTTATTAAGATATGAACTCATTCGTTCCTGCCAAAAACTCATTGAGTTTTGTAAACAGATGCTAATCTGAGAGATTTAATTCTGGACTATAGGATGAATGATCGAAATTTCGTTATTGACAAATTTTAAATCATATTTGTATGTCAAGAGTTATCTGTACTATTGATTGAAGGTCCTTAAAGAAAATTATGAAATAAATATTGTATAAAGTATTGTAGTAATGAGGTTTTTACTTGGTGAAATTCCATTATGTAAGTAATTAATAAAACTCTTCGGTTTTAAGAATTTACACAGTTTAATATCGATGCACTGGGACAATTGTTTCATGTATTTATTTATTTATTTATTACATCTTTGGTCTTATTTCTTAAAAAATACATACAAGAAACATACATAAAATTTAGTACGAAAGAAACACTCGCGGAGTTCACAATAAATTATGTTCTTGCACTCAAACCTCATTGGCACAATGATTTTGGAAGGTTGGAAAACGTCATCCATATCTGAAAACTGTTATATTGTCCATAATACCGTATATCCACTATTTAGGAGTGTGGCAAAATAATGAACGCATTGCATCGACATTAATCTGTGTACATTCTCAAACCCGAAGAGTTTTATTTAACACCTATATTGTATATTTTATACAGCAAAGAAAGATATCTATCTGGTCGTGATGGGAAATAATCACAATATTGCTGACGTCCTGATGTATATATTAAATATTGGAAATAGTATTATTTTATATAAATTCATGTACACATGAAAACTACATATAAAACGAAGAAAATCTCAATACCTTTCTATCTTATGATACTAGGCATCATACAACATTCTTACATATTGCTTGTTAAAATAATCAATAGAAAGCGTAGGCAAAGTTTAACTTCGTTAAAAATAACGATTCGAATTTATTGGTCTGGATTTTTTTTGCCTGCAGATGGGATAAAATTCCACCCTAAATAATAAGTTCACTGACATTACAACTAGAAAAAAAAGTACACCCCAGCCACAATCATAAAACAAATTGTAAATTAATCTCCGCCGGTTATTATTATTCCATTTTTTGATGTTTATTGTATGAAACTGACGCGTTTATGGACGGGGCATTCGTAAAAAGGGGGTGACGCAACGGATTCGCATATTTGCGTGATTTACGCGTCTCGCGCGTCGAAATTTATTTCGCGTGAAGGTCCCAAAAATTGCCGAAAATAATTAAAAGTGGCGCGCCCTCCTTCCGGGTGGAATTTCCATCCTAAAAATTCTGTTTGGTTTCGTCCAGAATGTCGTCATATAAATTCTAGTCCAGGTCCGCTGCGAGCGCCCCCAATTTTATGTGACACGCATGATGTATAATAGAAAATGGGAAACGGAAGTGCCCAAAAAATTATTTAGAGAGAAGAGAAATTAGGGAGTTGACGGATTGCTACCACCGTAAAACACGTTTGATAAATTTAGTGAATGTAATAATCAAACTTTTAAATATAATTTGTAAGCAGTGTAGATGGAACATGATATTCCCATGGAGAAAGGCAGATTGCTCACGTGGGGGAAACCAAATCAAATATAAAGGAGCCAATCGTAAGATAAGGTGAAAGATCAGGTATAAACAAGAGTGGGGCTGAAATGAGTGTGCTGAGATAGGGAGAAACGGGAGACGTTTACAGGTAATAAAAAGGTCAAGGAAGCTGTAGAATAGAAGTGAACAAGTGAACATAAAAATATGATAGAATTAACTGTGTAATTTATTATAAATATTTTCTTTAATAGTTGAAATATTCATTTATTTATGATTGAATGAGACTCCATAAAACATTAAAATAAAATAACACAGTTGAGAGGGTTTGACATTTATTCTAATCACTTTGATAAATTTTCGTAAATGAAATACGATAAAACTTTCAAATATTAATTTTGCAAAATAAATATTTAAAAGTTTTATCGTATTTCATTTACGAAAATTTACCAAAGTGATTAGAATATGAACTTTCAACAACTAACAGCCTTAACTATTTAGTTATTAACATTTATTGTTGAATACTGTAACATGTTTCGCCACACAGTGGATTTATCAGGAATTTTGTTATGTTTGAAGTACATGACTAAGTACTTAAGAAGTATAATTTGTGCATTTTATAATTATGTATTAATACATTATATTTATATCTTGTAATGCCAGTGGAACGTTTATATTTTTATATTCACATTTATTCTATAGCTTCCTTGACCTTTAAGTATCTTTAAACATATCGCAGAAAGTTTAAAAATAATTTAAACAAAAATATTTAACTTGTAACATATAAATTTAACATGAAAATTAAATAAGAAATTTTTATAATTTTGAAACTAATTTAATTATTGATTAATCGTTCTGTAATTTATAAGTATAATATATTATAATATAATATTTATGTATATATTATAGAATAAAATTAAAATTAATTACAATTAAAGTGTGTAGTTTTAGGTTTTAGCAAAACATAGTGTTTTTAAATGTATATTACTTTTATTAAATCAGTTGGGGTTGGAGAATTAATTTTATAATAGTTTTTGTATTAAATTATGGTTTTTATATCCGAAATATATATTTAGCAATAAATATATGTGTAAATTTTATATTTCATAAATGATATAATAAATTATTTTTGTTTCTTTATTTTAGTATATTGACAATAGTTTAATAGATAATTCCTAAGTGTAATTCAATTCATTTTTTATAAGGATTCTTATTTACCTTCAGAGACAGATTTATTTTTAATTATTATAACTATTGATAATTTTCATTCTTAGTATTTTATTTTTTAATTTGTATTTGGCGGAAAATAAAATTATAATATTTTCGCAGATTGATTGCCCAGTGTAAATATTGAACATTTTCGATCTTATTATTTTATTTATAAGAAATATTTTGCGGAATACAAAATTATGAAATACAATGTTATATTAATTAAGGTTTTTGGCATATAAATCACTAAATGTATTAATTAATTAATTAAACATACATAAACTATCTGTGGTATTAAGTAAACATTCAGATGTTTTAGTAATTTGTAAGTTTTGTATTCAGACCTAATTAATTAATTAAGTGAATTAGATGTAACACATCGCACGTCTTTTGCCCCAAGCTTTTCGTGTTTTCTACGTTCATTTAGTTACACCTCTGCATTTCATTTCAGTTTCATCCTGTCTAAGTCTTTGAGGTAATATTTTATACTTTTACAGGCCCTTACTTTTTTTTATTTACACTAACTATAGTTTCGACAGCTTCAGCTTTTCATTATTAAACAATAGTAATAGTACAAGTGTAAATTAAAAACTGATACCAACAAAGTGAATTGTTTTATTAATTTTGAATTATCAAAACGTATCACGAAGTGAAAGCCTCCGCAATTAATTATTCCTATAATAACTTTAATTGATACTAAATAAAAAAAGAGTACTGTTATATTATCTTTAAATCATTTACAAAAAAATCTAATTCCCTATTCACAAGACTCACTAAGCTTCCCCAGAAATATTTTGACGATAAATTAATTATGAGCGGAATTTTTACATCAATTTAATGAAATCTCAAGGTATAAGACAACACAGTGACTCCTTAAATATAGAAAAAAAAAAACAAACCCAGTCTATGAATTAAATTCCCGAATCTTTGAACTAGCCGTCTTTATCAAATATAATTTTAGTTTTACAGTAAAGGTAAACTTTCCCTTATATTTGACGTAGTCGCTAGGATTTTTGTAGAAAGTTAATTAGGAAATTCTGAACTTCCTCTTTAATTGAGTAATAAATGCACATCTAAATTAACTATGCATTATCAAAACAGAGATAATATATGCTTAAAATCAAGATAACTCTTCTGATATTTGTTGTGTGAGCGCATATCTTTAAAATGTCTTCTTTGTTGGTGTACATAAGGTTTAGCAAATACTATGTTTTATCATGTCAATACAATATATTTATATGTGTCTCACTCGTTAGGAATTTTAGGAAAATTTACTCATGTCGAAACTTTACCTTTATTGTAATTAATATGAAGGTTATCTAAAAATAAAAAAAATTCCAAATTTCATTTCAAGGGCATTTTCTTTTAAATTTTACTTTAAAAAAAAATAAGAGATGAGTAAAATCTTACATTTACTATAAATTTGTATAATTTTTTACCTCTTTCTGTATTGTATTGTATTTAATCTTTATTTAACATCCATAAATAAATATATAATTGTACTATGAACGTAAGAAAAAAATATACACAAATATTTTTTTCATGGAACAAGAAAACTTTGTTAGAACCTCCTATTTATAAAAAAAAAACAGATTTTAGTTTGCTGCGTTTATATATTTTCATTATAAGGAAGAAGTATTTTTAACAGTTAAATATTCGTTTCTTCACTGTATTTATTTTATAAGCTATATGTATATTTCGAACACGAAGTATTGACTATTAAATGCTAATATTTGTGTTTTAAATGTGCATATAGCTTACAAAATAAATATAGTTGAAGAAAGAGATATTTAGCTTTTAATATTAAGTTTACTCTTCACATACTTCAACATTCTAAGAGAAAAAGAAAAGTGACTTGATTACTTATTGTCTTCTATCAAAAAGCCATTCATTTAATCTTCTTTCGTTGACTACTTTAATTGATTTCCATTCCCCTCAAAGCCATTGGTTATTGTTAGTAAATTAAAAATCAGTCTCACTACAATGATATAATCATCTGTAAATTTATTATTAAGCACTTTTTGTTTTATACATCCCCTCACATTTTTCATATTAGAGTGAAAGATTAATTAATTAATTAATAACCTTTTAAGACTTTACTACTGATTGTCTTTATTTGTTATAAGGCAATTCTCTCTTATGATCTATATTGTTACTGAATTAACTTCTAAGATCATTTCTGGGAAATCCATAATTCATTTATGATTGGGACATATTAAATAATTCAATTTTATAAGTATTTATTTTAAGGATAGATTTTAACAATAAGATGACATCTATTATCTGAAGCGTTACACTAATCTGATAATTGTAGGAAATTGTCATGAGCGATAACTAATTTAATAATAATAAAAAAATATTTAATTATCATTTCCCCTCCGACAGCCACATACTAGTTTATATATGTTTTCGATTTCATCATCACAGCGCAGTTAAGGCCAGCTAAACGACTTGAAACCTCGATGCATTTGTAAGGATAGATAGTCCATTAAAATGTCTGCATTCCACTAAACTTCCTTAATTGATCTACCCCCTCTTAAAAATACAATTTACAATCATCCCAAAATCCCACTGAGGCAATGATTCGCACAAAACGCCTTTGCAGTCCAAATATTCTACCACAAATGCTAACATGACCCCAAGCCAGAAAACCATAAGTGATTTGCGAATGAAACAGACCAAAAGTATGCAGTTATTAATGCAGATTTAGGTCAGAAATTATCCAGATTGCAAATTGTTGTTTTGTTGTTATATACTCACCATGAGCATTCCAATCTAGTCTACTGTTGACGTAAATTCCCAAAAAAACTTGTTGAATTCAGCTAATATTAGGTCTAGTTGAAAATTCAAGACTAATAGTTTTGTTAGATTGAATAAAACACGATAACTTTGTTTGTATAACTTGAAAACTTTTTATTGTGACTAGTTTCGACAAATTTAGCTTGTCATTATCAAACACATAGTGTTCAAGCTAAATTTGTCGAAACTAGTCACAATAAAAAGTTTTCAAGTTATACAAACAAAGTTATCGTGTTTTATTCAATTTACAAAAATATATAACGAAGTAGAAGCCTCCAACATATATAACATAGTTTTGTTAGAGTTTATGGACAATTTATTAGCACAAAACCACTTTGCTATTATTTTGCCACTATCTTCCACTATCTTCGTAGGATTTATATGCAGCTTTGATATTATGTCTTAATGAAAGACTGTTCAATATATGGTGGTAAATCATCAACGTACAAAATACATATCAGTGGTCCTAATGTCGACCCTTTAGGTACACGATTGCAAATCTTATTTGTTAAATTTATTAGAACTTGCTGATCCTGTCAGTTACATATGAATTTAACAGACGGCAATTAGAAGGATCAAAGTTATAGCAGTACAATTTCCTCAAAAGTACGTCGTGTGATATGCAGTCAAATGCTTTTGAGAGGTCTACGAAAGATGCAACAGTATTTATTAGACTATTAAATTCCTCCAGTACATCATTCACAAGAGCCATAACTGCATTATTTGTGGATCTGCCTTTGCAAAAGCCATACTAATTGTTATTTAGTTTTAAGTAATCGACAATTTGTTTGAGTAACAGTTTTTCTAAAAATTTTGAAATTATTGACATTAATGATATAGGTCTGTAATCATTTAAATTAGCCTTAGATCCCCTTTTAAAAACTAAAATGGATAGATATTCCATTAAGATGTATAAACCGTTCCACTAAACTTCTTTAATTGATCTACCTTCTCTAAAAAGTACATCTAACTTTTAAAAACAATAATTAACATAAAAATAAACTGAAAATCTCTAATTATTGTTTCCCCGTTAACGAAAGCTATATACAGGTTTTCATCTAATTTAGATCTGACTAGTATAGTACAGTTAAATATTTTTTACTAGAATCATTGACGATTAATTAACTTCTCACTTAACCCGTGGTGAAACATTTTTCTGTTAATGTCATTGATTTGAGATTTATAGATGTAATACATTAAAAGTAGCCATATCTGCAGCTAAAGGTGCTGAACGATAGGAAAATAAGCATACATTTATATCATATACTTGTTTTTCATTAATGACTTGGTGAAACATTATACTAATGTATATTTTACATTATCAAGAACGTTGATAATGTCCTTGAGCCGAAACTAGTCCAATAAATTATTAATTTGTGAAACAAGGCAATTGAATTTAATTTAATCTAAAACCTACATGAGCATAAATTATCACAAACTAAAAGCATTATTTACTCCAAGCATGCATTACGTACAAAGCAGGCTCTCTACCTTGTGATAATATAGATTTTTAGACGCGCTGTGAAAATTAATTCCAACGGCAATGTTTCGATTTTAATGAAATCGATTTTTTCTTATGTCAGCCTTTCACTTGGAAGGACCCACGTAATAAGGGCATAGTCCCACTATAAGCTATGCTACAATGACACAAGTATGTGGAGATTGCCTTACGTTATTATTTTATGACAGATTTAAAAAAACAATTACAGCACAAATTACGTTACTTTATACTTAATGTAATTTAAGTCATGTAGCTTAAGCTAATAGTTATGTAATCCAATGCCTAGCAGTGCTTTAGTAAAAGGAGTAGTTGTTTTATCTATTAGCTATTCGTGCAGAAATGGAGTTATTTTTTACATTTATTATTATTCTATAACGAATGTTAAACTGTTATAATCAACATAATTGCATATAGTTTATTAAAGGCTAGTTCTCAGAAATATTGTAACATAATCACTTAATAATAACAATAAGTTAGAATATTATTATTTGTCAAATTGATAAAATATTACGAATAATAACGGAGTCAGCAACAGGTGTAATCAAATTATCTGAATTTGAAACTTTGTTTTTCTCCCTTTGAGCAGTTTATTAAAATATTTGCGATTTAGTCAATTATTTAATTATAAAAAAGAGTTATATTACAAATAATAAATTCAAACTCTGCTCCCAATCAATCTAAAACTAAAATAGTGATAATATTAATTAATGTTTTCTATATTATATATTTTCTCATATTTGAAGTTAAGAGCTAAGTTATCGATAAGATATTATATACATTTTAATGTAATTTCACTAGACCTATATAAAATTAATTATTGTTACGTATTAAATCAACTATGCGCAAATAATATAGAATATTAGCATTTCCTGAAATTTGTAATTATGTGTTATATTTTAAATTGATTATTTTGATATTTAAAACATTAACATTAACATTAATATTATATATGTATATATATATATAAATTAATGGTTTAGTCTAATTCAAATTGGAATTTTCGCTTAGTTTTACATATGGACATCATTGTAAATTATGGTGGATGCGCCGGGCACAATATAAATTTAATAATCTTTATCAACATATTTTGGGTTTTAGCATATGATGATGATGATGATTTAATATAAGATATTTATTTCTTATTAATATTACAGGACTTAGTCTTCAAATTTCAAAAAAATATTATTTGATTTATTGTTTCGTTGTGATAAAATTATGTTACTGTCGATAATTATAAAATAACACATCATTTCAGTTAACAAGCCTATCCTTGATTGGCAAGAAATATAATAAAGAAGAAAAGTAATACTACAATATGAAAATATTTGTTTTATTGTTGCACCTATCAAAATTTAAAAAAAATACTACTTGAAAGATATGTTTATTTCACAGTTAACAGTTTATTAATTCTTTACGGTGGCATGGAATGATAATAAAACCAAAAACTACATTTGAAAAAAAATGAGCATCCCTTAACATCAAGTTGAATCAACAACAGTGATTAAAAACTAATAGAATAAAACGGCAGAATAACACACAAGTTGTATAACTTGTAAGTGTCAATAAATAAATATAAACATATTAAAACTTTGAAAATAAAAATACATCGATATGAATAAAGTGAATACTTATACACATTTTAAAAGCGATCACTTTTAAAAGTAAATACATTCTAATAAAAATACACATTATAACCGATTTTATACAACAAATCCAAGCTAAGTTAATTAATAAATGATTTTCTCATTTAGCTCGTGGTAAAACATCGTGGAATAATAGGTAATTAATTAAAAACACTTGGTTTTTTCCACTAAATTTAGTGAAACAAACCAAGTGTTTTAAATTATTTCAAGCTAAGTTATTCTTAGGTAGATTGGTTTTTATTAATAATTTTGTGTAAAATAGTCCTTAAATAATGTTTGATGTATTGTACGATTCCTATTTCTTTCTTATCGAACACATATCTTAATACTGTTAAATATCTACAATATGCATTTTTTATACTTATTTGATATTTTATAATGACTTTATGTTATTGGGATTATTTTATTCTAATTCTAATATTTTTATTTAGTGCTTTAAAATATCTGCAATTTGTTTTTTTTATCATCGAATCTTTTTTCAGTTTATAGAAACTGCTGCCTATAATGAATTATTATGCGATTATAAGTGATTAGTATACTTTTGGATATTTGGTTTAATAATTTTTCTTTATTATTTCTATCTATCTTAAATTTAGATTATAACTTAAATTGATATTCTGGTAATTTAATCTGCCTTAATTAATAAAATATCCTTCTTATTCTTCGAGTTCTTCCTGAGTGGGGCTAAAGGGTATTTTATTCCCGTTTTGATTATCATCTTCGATAAACGTAGTATTTGTAAAGTTGTTTAACCTATCTTAAGATGATATAAGTTTGGTGAAGAAAAGCGCTTCCATATTTTGCTTCACCAAACTTATATATCCGGTTCCATCAAGAATGTAGCATAATAAGCATTACCTTTATTAAAATGTCTATAGACATTTATATTTTTATTTTTAAATTTATAAATGGGACTTTTAACCCGTGATTTTCCACTCTCTAGCTAAACAATTTTTCAACTGATACGACATAGTTATAACTTCCATTAACTAAAGCCGTGTATAGTGTGCGATAATATTTGCAAATATTTTGTTTATGAATTAATAAAGTTATTTAATAAAATTTCCTATGAAGTTGTGACTGGAGTGTTCGCTTGGAAAGCGAATGTTCGCGCGTACAATAACCTTTTACGGATATTTTTTGCAACACAAAAACACATATAAACACACGTATCGTTATATATATATATATATATATATAATGATGACGATGAAACGAATATAAAAATATAATATAAGGAACAATCAAGAAAGATCTTACAATGATGTAACGTAGGGTGCTAGACACTATAAAAGAAATACAAATTTTCATATTTTATGCATGCCTCCTTCGCCCTAAAGATATCCCTTTATAGAAAGATATAAAAATAACGGCTATGATCCAATTTTACATTTATTATTATTTTAAAGACATCTATTAAACTCATTAAACTGATGTAATCAATAAATGTACACATTGAAGGCATGTTTTATGTAATATGAATTAATAAAAATAATATAAAATAATATTTTATGCTATTACATATTTTAAACATGTCAATAAAATAGATAGATGAATATTTAGTAAATTCGATAAGAGAAAAAACTGTCGCAGATATCTAAGATTCTTTATAAGGCAGTGAGAAAATGTATTATTAAGTAGTGTTAATATAAAATAAGTAATAAAATAAATTGAATTGACGAGACGGATACATGATGGAACTCCATAACAAATTGAAATAAAACAACACAGTTGGGAGGGTTTCACATTTATTGTTGAACACTGCAACATGTTTCGCCACACAGTGGCTTCATCAGGTAGATGAATATTGTATTCATTCATTCAACAATATATGTGAATCCCTCCTAACTTTGTTGTTTTATTTCAATTTAATAAAATAAATATAAATTAAAATAAATTAATAATAAATATAAAGAGTATATAAAATAAAAATAAAAAAGTAGTGTATAAATAACATCCATAAAATCAATGTATAAATATAATAAATAAAAATTATTTATACATAAAATCAATAAATGCGCACTAATAACAAATTATAGATTAAAACTGTATTGAATAAATAAAAATGTATTCTAAGTTATATTTCAAACAGATTATGAAAGCCTAAGATAGTGTTTAATGCAAACATAACTTGATCCAAATCTAGATCTTTGCAGCCTTAAATAATTTGGATACAGATTTATTTCTGATATTATTCTTATGGTGTGATGTATGGAATAAGTATTTCATAATATTATATTAGGTGTAGTAGAAAGAAATATATTGCTTTTGCATGAAATTATTGTAGTTGTTATGATAATATGTGCCCTGTTTTGTATATTAAACTGTAAGTCAGATTTTTAAAAATGGGTCTTTATTTTCACTAAATTTTTTTCGCAAATTTACTGCTTCTTCAGGTGAATGAAAGTTTTCACATGACAACATTTTTGAAAATCTGAGTTATTTATAACTTTAGTATACAAATGAATAGGGATTTTCAACAAAACGGCACATTTATTAATAATTAAGGCGTTAAAATTATCAATAAATGTGCCGTTTTGTTTGATAACTTGTTGCCATTTTGAAGGTATTATATATATTCATTATGCTTCTCTCATAGAAGCCCTTATCTCTATTGGCAAACAATTGAGACGGTCGGTTTTCACAAGCATCTCTCAAATCAAATTTTGCACCATTAAAATTACTTTATTCTAGGTTTGGATTATAAGGTGGATATATAAGAACCTCAACCAAGCTTCCGGAGCTTCTAGAGAGCCATTATCAATTTTCATTTATTAGTTTATTCAACAGAAATAATTTCATTCAAATTAGTGTTGCATTGATTGTTGTACTATTCGTAACATGCAAATTAATTTTGTTTTATTCAATGTCTGTCGAGGTACTAGCCAGAGAAGTAGTTGTTTCAAATTAATTTGTTTTGTAGGCTTAGTAAGGCTCACTGTTTTAGATTCACGAAATGTTTTCGTATTTTTAAATTTATTATTATCAATATGTTGTCCTGATGGAACACAATTCCTCTCTTATATGCCAACGCCAGCCGCTTCTGGGCGATTACTTATTTCAGGCGGCGCAATTGTTGACAGTGTAGTTCCGAGCTAAGAGCAGCTCATAGTAATTAATTTCTAGCCAATCTTATCAAACACACAACAAAACCTTCCTAGCCGTTAATTCTGGCTTGGCCATCGTTTTCGCCGGCTCATCGTGATTCTATCGAGACCGTTTTTGCTTGACGTTATCATAGTGATCCATTTTTCATCAACAGTCACCAACATCTTCAAAAATTGGTCGGCTTTGTTGCGATTTAGCAATGATACGCTGATGGAAATTGGGTCCATGAAGTTTTTTTGCGTTAACTCGAGCCTCTCTTTATATCCAAGTATATTCAAATGGTCCAAACGATTTTTTGTGCAATCTTTAGCTCTTGGACAATCAAAACTGTGCTTACTTGATGATTGGACTTAACAATGTCCAAGATTTTATTGATATTTCCAGCCTTCCAGTGCGTGGTGCAACCTTGACATCTAAAAAAGTTAAACTTTGCGACTGAGAGTAATGAAGGACAATTTATGTGATTGTTAAGCAATCCGGAAGAAAAAAAGATCTTATATATTTTAACGATCACTGAGTGCATGTATTCTAAGGTATTTTATTATAAAATCATAGCTACCGGTGATATGGCGCACTCCAAGTTTAAATTCCAGATTTCGTAAAAAAAACACATCACTAATTAATATACAAAATAACAACATTAAACAGTCAAGGTTCAACTGCTTTGACATATGCCAAACAAAACCCCATAGTCTTGACGCCTTATCACATATACCAATAATATTGTTCTTAAAAAAAAGCGGCTATCGAATAACACCTCTAGATTTTTCTCAGAGTATACACATTTCAAAGGAGATCAAATATTACACACATAATGGGGGCAAATTTCTTAAGAACGAAATTGTAACACTTTTATCAGAATTTAAAAGTAATTTGTCAACATATGTATAATCGAGTCAAGAGTTTGCCGGATTGTAACCTAAATAATCTTTGCCAAGAGGATGAATGACCCCAGCTCAGTATCCCGTTAAGTTAAATGAAAATGAAATATAGAGAACTAAACGGGTAAAGAAATATTTCCGCGATGGTTTCGTTGAAATAATATGGCTTTATTTTTTTTTTTTTTTGGAAAATTCATTTTCATTACATTCCCATAATAATTGGTTATCAATATATATACATAACTAAAATTTTAACGGATTGTTGCATACACATAACATCGTAGTGTTTTAGTGCAAATAACATTCTTGCAGTTTTCTCTTCTTTATTCAGTTTATTGGCATTGTACCATAATGAATCTTTATTCTCTCCAATATGATTAATTGTAAACGATATAACTAATTGTTTTGCCGAAGATATAAAGTTAGTTATGTTAGCAAATAAGACCAATTTTTATATTGTTCATATAATTAACAAAATCATTAAAATATAGCAAATATAGTAGTGGTCCCTAAATCGAGCCTTGTAAAATACCATTATCAATTGATTATGGTACAGAGGTTGAACCATTCACACATACTATTCTTCTATTTGATCAATACGACATAATATGTTTGCACGCAGAGGATTTATAATTATATCAATACAGTTTTTTGACAATATGTAATGAGACGGTCTTGGATTAACAAAGGTTACGCAATATATTATGAAATAGAATGAGACATAGTGTCAAGTAAATATCCCTTGTTTGGGCAAAAAATGCAAAATTTTGGCAAAATATTTTATCATCAAGAGAATCTTTATGGAGCAACTTTTGCCAGAAGAATAGAGGGCGAGAATGGAAATACACATATTTTGTGAATTCAAGCCTTTCCAAATGCGATCAAAGTTTTTGTAAAAATTATTATGTGGGAATATTAGAATCTTTTTGTTAGCATGTTAGATACAATAAATAATACCTCATACCTAATGACAACATTTGTTGATTAAGTAAGGACTTTAACTGCATGTTTTATTGCATATTGTTTTTTTTAACTCAAAAATTGATATTATTTTGTCTACAAAGTTTATTATGAGACCTCCACTGCACTTTCCTTCTCTAAATACATGCTGAGACTGAGTCAGAAGTTTCTTTTTTTCAAGAAAGGAAATGGGCTTTGTAAATATGATCCTCTCAACTATTTTTGAGAAGATTGATAAATTAGTCTACAATTGTTGAGATTGTTTAATCATCTTTCTTGATGATAAGAATAATTTTCGCCAACTTAAGTGCATCAGTAAATATACCCGTTGTTAATATTTTATTAATGAATTCCGTTAAGGGCTTATCGGCTAATTCTTTAATAATCGTCAAGGATGCGCTATAAGTATGTTTACCCTTTTTGTTGGTAGAGCCTCTGATTGTATCTTTCACTACATCTACAGAAACGGTCTTAAATATGCAGTATGGGATAACAAGATTGATGAATCTACTAACTATAGTGATATGGTCTTCATTATTTATTGGTATTTTGATTATGTGTTTACTAGCTACATTTATAATTTGAATAACTAATACATCACATTTGGGTGGATCAGGAAGATTTTTATTTTTATTTATATCTTCCTACATTAACGTGGGATTTGATAATGGATCAATATGTATATCATTAGCCTTGATTTTTCTTATAATCAGCTCTCATCCTTTTTTTTAACTGAACTAATTCATCAGCACTCTGATTTGTACTAATTTCATGGACAAATTTTTGATTTGTAATTCATTGTTAAATCATCTAATTTTTGATCGTGGAAAAGCTACATTAAAATTACTAATAAGAATAGTTAAAAACAATTTTTTATTAGTATCTCTCACGTCAAGTGTGTTCCAATTTATACTTTGTAGCGCTTGGTAGTAGGTATGTTTATCTCCTGATGTTAATGATCTGATTTTCTTGGACTCATTCTCAAGTTTAGCAGATAGTATATTTAGGTTAAATAGAATTTTTACATGTTAAACCGATACATAATCCACATTTGTATTTATAAAAATATTATTCAGACAAGCATTTTACGAGTAGGAAAATCAACGGTTTATACGTATTAAAATTATTTAGGCTATCTCTACGCATACACGTTTCTCCACTATCAAAAATAAAATTTACATTAAATCCACCACATAATTCGACAGGAAATTTTATAGAATCAATTTAGAACAACAATAAACCCTTTAAATTTTCCGCTAGGGCTCCTATAAATATCGAGTATTATAACATTAGTGTCAGTTAATACAATATCGTAAATTTCAATATCCAGTTTTACATAATTGTTTTGATTGTCTAATACACTAAAATTTAAACCTTCTTGAACGTAATTTATTATACCTACGTGACTAATCAATTTATGCGAGAAGTGACTAATAGTGGTGAATTGTTCAATTCTTAATGACTCGGCTTCTGTATCAGATAGCCAGTTTTCTTTTAAAGATAATACATTTTAATTTGCGTTAATATACTGCCTCTAATTAATTAATTTTATTTCTTAATGACTAAATAATTTCATTCCAATAAATTCATTAATCTTTTTTATTACTGATTCAGAATCATTACATAGACCTAAGTTTCCGATCACCTTGGTAGGAAATGGTGAAAGAAACAAAATACATATGCTCCTGATGGCCATTATTGTAGATGCATAAGTAAATCGGAATGGTGAATATCTACCATTAAATTAAATGACGCAAAGTGTGCATGTTTCCTAGATGGAACTAAGGTATACATAATTTCCAAAAGTTTTGGCTTAAGAGAATTTAAAATATCATTTTCTTTGGTGTCCGAGTAGATGCATTTCGGATTCTTCTTTTGAGTGACTTTATAACGAAGGTCGCATTGATACGTTGATAATTTTCATACATTATTTCAAGTTTCATTTGGTTTTATTGGAATCTTTATAATGTTTTACTTCTCCTTGAGATTTGTAGATGATGTCGACTCATTTTTCTGGTCTATATTCACAATCAAAATTGATAGGCATTACGTCCGGTGTTGTTTGTAGGAACTCGAGTTTAATCAGGTTCAGAATTTCTTAGTGTCCCAATCTGTGTCCCATACCAAGTCAGTCCAGAGTCATCGCACTTATTAAACATTCTTTTTTGATTTGCTCGTATCGGGAAAACAGGTATAGTAAGGCATCAATGGCCTCAAAACCAAAACAGGCCATTCTCTGAAGGATTTAAAGAATGTGTGCCTTTGCTTGTTTAGACTTGACTCACCATACTAGTGAACTATATGTAGAAATGGGTCTTCCTAGCATAATAAATATATCTCTGAAAATATAAATTATATATCTCTGAAGATATAACAGATAGTGGTATAAATTAATTTTATTGATAGAAGTTTAATTTATAATTTATTTATATTTTTTTAGCTGTAAAGTAAATTACTAAAGAACACCATTTTAATGTTATATAACTTTAAATTTCTAACAGTTATTGCTCGACAGATTATTTTCAAAAGTTTATTACTGGTGTACTCTTATATTTATTTATGATGGAATAAAATAGTTTTCAGGAAGAAAACCACTTTTTAGGTTTTATGAAATTTTTTTAAATTTTAAAAACACATATTTCTATTCTTACAGATCGTTTTTAAAACTGGTATGAAAAGAAGTAATCGTAATAAGCAAACATATTTCATCATCATTGATGTAGTACTCTTTTTTATTTATGGTGGATGCGCCGGGCACAACATCTATAATCCTACAATAGGTTAGTATTTCTTTTGCTATAATATCGTTTTCTGAAGAAGACCACTTTTTATGCTCTAAGATCTATTTTTAAAGTCCAGCAGTTATTTCTATTTTTAAAAATCGATTTTAATACTTGAATGAATTGAAAAAATTTAAAAAATATGTTTCATCTGGAGTTACACATAAATTTAGATCACGAATGAATTTTTTTATTCAAAAGTTTATTTGTTAGCTAAACTCTGTTGACCATTGATTAAAAATATGTATTTAGCACTCGAAAAACTAATTTAGGTAACAAATGAATTTTTGATGAAAGGAATATTGCTGTGTTTCTATTCCTACATAATGTTTATATATTAGGTTAATTTTTATAGCCAATAAACATATTTTAAATATATTTAACATTTATAAAATTCATAACAAAATTATTTATATATCTTAATAAAGATAATTTAAAAAATAATCAGCTTAAATAAATTTACTACATTTTGTTACAACTTGTTTTAGAACAACAACCCTGAATCCCTATATATTAAGTAGATTATAATATTTGTTATATTAATGCAATCAATGCGGCTTAAATATATTTAAATTCCACGAATAACTAAGCCTTTAATTAAACAAGCTGCGGGAAAGGTGCTTTGGGACGAAATATTTGCATATAATTTAATACAGACCATCCCGCGTGGGTTCTGTTATAATTCCATCGATCATAGGTAATAAATAATACCAATAATACACCAACGTCATTGTAATTACTGTAAATAATTGATTGTGTTAATAAAGCGTGGAGAATAATAATAAGTTGCTGGAGCGAAACAACGTTTCGTATAATCCGAAACTTACGAAATAGGTCGTGCTTCCGTATAAATTCCGACTCAGCTTTTCAATCCTTTCCTGCACTTTGTAAATATTTACATTCTCCAACTTTAATCAGCTAGCAGATATAATGAAAAGCGATTTTTAAATGTAAAATAATATTCTCAGCAAGAGTGAATAACCTAATAACCTTGAGTTAAATATATTATTGATTAATACGTTAATTATTTATAATCTGTAAGTACAATTATGTTCGATACAAGGTTATTATTCTATGTTTATTTGTGTAATTATAACCAAAAGAGTGAATTATTAATAACTGTACAAATGTATAATCATGTAGGAATTGATAGGCTTTTAAATAAAAATCAAGGCCGAACGTATTTGCAAATATCGGAAGCGGAAAATCTCAATAACGCACATATTCGATGCGATCGGAAATATTAACCAAACGCATTTAAACTGGATGTTTTTTTATTTGAATTTTATCAGCAGGATTTCTATGCGATTACACAATGAATGCGGCTTTGCCGCAAAGAAAAGAACAAAAGCATCCCCGCAAAATGTGGGCGCTATATTGAAACGTTGGGAGATTTGTATCATTCGGCCTTTATTAGTTCCCCGATGGTCGCATTAATGTTTCTGTATCTGAATGAAACAAGTAATTGCTATGTAATTAAATAGAGATGTTAAAATAGATTTAATAATAACTTTAATTCTATATTATTGTTAGTTTTCGTATAAAATTTAAAACTTAAAATGCCCATTAAAATTTCTATTATTTTATTTTCTGCAAATCATTTAATTTTTTTATGTAGGTATAAATGTGACAAAAGAAATAAGTTTCTAATTAAACTCGTGGTATAATTATCATAAGGGTTTTAAAATTAATATTTTCTAGGCTACACTCTTGATGGAACTGGTATTTCACAGGGTTATTAAAATTATGACACTTGTTGTTTTTATTGAAAAACAAAAACATAGAACACAACAAGTGTCATTAAGTGTTATTAAAATTAGAGTTTTCCTTAATAGATATTTTCTATTCAGTTTTGATTAAATTTTACACTAGTTAATTGTTATAACACTTTGATACTTTAGACAATATAATATATTTGTATGAAGGTATAAAAATAACAATGGTTATAAACTGAGAAGAGTTTAGATTAAATAAAAATTTTGTTAATTAACATATTACATTGATCTTAAATTGAATACAAAACTATTGAGGATTATTGTATCTATAGTAGCCTTTATAGGCTAAAGAAAAGTGGATAAATACATGACGAATTTTATTATAAACATTGCGTAAACTTTTATGTAACAAGATTATTATTTTGAGTATAACGAGTAAGATAAAATTAGTTACATAAAGTGAAAACATCTGTTACGGTTATAACGAGGCGTATGTGAAGGCAGAATATGTCTACAGAAACACGTTTAATCAGCAGGAGAATATAATAAAAGAAAGAACGCAAAAGAAACGGACGTAGAATAGTAAGTCGGAAGTAATAAATAAATTCGTTTGTATTTGAATACAGTTAACGTCCCCAAAACGTGATTATTTGCGTTTGAAATAATTTCTCCTTAAATGGCAATCGATCGCGCAATCCTTTACTAGTGTGGAGGTGTTTGTGTAACTGACCTTGTTACTTTACTTCAAAGGGTCGCCCTTCATCACTCTAAAGCTCCCGGCCAGAAGTTGCTTGGATCTAACAACCCTGAGGTCGTATTCACCATCGGCGATATTAAGCAAGCTAGTTTACCACATGTATCATAAGATTAAATTGTTATTTGAAAAGGTTTACACAATTTATAATGTATTAATTGAAAATATTGTATTGCAGTAAAATAATAAATTGACAGATTTGATAATTTATTTTGGATTATATAAAATAATGATCTGCAATAAAATATTTGTGTAATTTCTTTGTTTTCATCAATATAACTTTTTATTAGCTAATAACATAATCTATCATTAAATATAATTTATGATATAATAAACACATCTATGAGAACCATAAAAAAATAATTTACGTTATATTATTTATAATAGTAGTATTTCATAATAAAGAACAGCTTCTACTAATTGCTAGAGAATAATTCTATTATTACGTTTCCATTTAGTTAAAGTTAGGCTTAAGATATGTTAAACCGTTTGTATTTACATATGTATCTTTATACATTTAAATAAACAATAACAATAACATTCAAAAATTTTATATTTATGTACTGCAATTTAAATATGAAAAAAACATTTAATATATTTGATTGAGTTTATAGTAATATGGAATATCTTATAGTAACAATCTTCTTCAAGTCATAATTTAGGATATTTGTTATGATAAATATTTTAATACCATATTATTGCTTTAAAATTTTAATATTCCAAACAATAACACAAACACAGACTGGCGGAAAACGGAAACTTTCGAGCAACATTGCCGTAAAGTTTGAAAACAAATTGAGTAATTAGCGACATTAATTCCGATTATAATTACAAATTTTCAAGGTTGAGATGCTAAGCAAATTTTATGTAAATTAGTAGAGTGCTTCTTTGGCCCGGCATAAATTTGAGCCATCACTTTCCGAAGATTAATATCTCCTGAAGTGTATTACCCGAAAAATCAATTACTCCTAATGCAGTCGAACAGATGGCGGCGAAAGAATACGCTTTGCGGGGTGGTTACATGTTACACAATTTAAGTTGAATTGCTCTCGCTGGCCTCGGAAACCGCACGTTGGTTCCTCGACAGAATAATCCCTCATCGTTGGTTTTATTCCACGAAGATATATGTTTTTTTTAAAAGTTTAAAGCTTTTACGAAGGAATCTTTTTAAATCAGAGACGTGATTGTGTACGGTTAATCGATATATTGGTCTATTTTAAGAAAGAGTAAATGCGGTTATGAGCTTGCTATAATAATTATAATTCTATATATATGTACATATTAATAATGACTTGGTTGGTTTTAATGCTAATGCTATATAAATATATTTACCGTAAAACAAGTTAATTTATATTTACTCAAGTAAAATGTTAAATATTCGCATTGAACAAACCAAACGCTTATAACGAATACTCTAAAAATTATAGTAAATTAAATAATTTACTATAATTTATATAGTAAATTATTTAATTTATCATGTAATAAGTATATTTTTGTATATACATTTCTATAAGATCCATAATTATAATTGGATGGATGTTGTAATTATGGTGGATGCGCCGGGCAAATAAGGTGAAATATGTAAAATAGGCTATTCTTTATATAGTTTCATGATTAAAAATTAAACGAAAAAATTGTTTAGTATCACTGTGATTTATTTTAAAACATATTATTTATTATAATTATATTATCCTTATTTATAATGCAAAGAAATTATATTTGTAACAGAATTTATTGTCCTATATAAAACTAAAAATTAAATGACTTCATCAAATCCAAATTGCTTAGTTTAATATTATTAATGTAAATATGTACAAAATTTGTCAATAAATATATGTTACTACTACTATTATTAATAATGGTGTATTAACAAAAACCTACGAGTTCTAGTCTTACTAATTTCAAAATAATAATTTATTATTATTTTATCGATACTATACAAATATCTATCGTTGCATAAATTTTCACGTATTTTATACAACCAAAAACAAACATAACTCTTTTTAATGCAGACACGGTGTGTCCATTAATTTACATAAAACTGAAATTAATCCCGCACATCGGAGTAATAAATATGAGCGGACGCGGTAATAAAAATAATGATATGAAAGAGAGCTTCACATGATCGTTTCCACAATAATACCACAATTGCAAGTATTTCGTGCAATAAAATAAAAAAGAAAACGCGAACGAACGCGGAATTATCAACAGAGGTTGCACGCTAGGTAATAAAGCAGGCAGCTGCAGACACATAAAATTCAATTAAAAGCCCCCTCCACAGTAAATCTGATTATTGCACGACATTTGCGATACGAGGGCAGGTTCTGCATATCCCAAACTTACTAATTTTCTGCCCGTTTAAGTAGTAAACATGCAGCGTCGCGACGCTCTAATATTCTAAAACTGCTGCAGCATCTCTTAGATTATTGAAATGCTCTTAGGTTCGGATTAGTTACTTAAGTAGTTGTTAAACTTGAGCGATCGTTTGATATATATTATTTCATACTTTGTGGGTGATGTAACTCGCTACTCAAGTCCCATTAAGTTCAAAAGTCTGGAAGATATTTCTCCGACGGACTGAGAATTGTTTCGTGACGGGTTTAACTTGGGCAATAATTTGTCGGCTGAATGAGCCCATATTTTTTTAAATGCGAATTTATAATAATTATGACTCTAATTAAGTCCTCTATATTAAAACGGTTGAAATATGGTTGCTATAAACTTTCTTTATACTTCTTAAAATTATATCGTATTCATAAAGAAGATTAGAAAGAATTATTAATGCTATTAGTGACAAATAATATTTACATTACAATAATATCTTGATAGGTTATAGACAGGAATTAATAAAGAGTTTAAGTAGATTAGACGATGTGAAAGTTACTAAAATAATCTTCAAGCTGTATTGTAAATGTAAAGTTCACGGTTCCTACTATTATACTATTAATTATGAATTACCACATAGTAACGGTCGCAACCATCATTATAATTAATAAAAGATATTCGCTCCTTTTTTAAAAAATAAACTTTGTAAAAAAAGAACATAACATTGAAAATTATTAATTATGTTGGCAAACCTCAATTAATTATGCTTTACTTTGGCGTACTACGGACTTAATCCAATTAATTTTTTACTGCCTTGATTCAATCGAATAATATTTTCGTATGCACATTTTTATTTATACCAATAATTTTTCTCGTATATCACTCTTTACTTAGCCTTATAAATAATTAATTTCCTAGAGCACTCTTGACCTATCAGTAGATTGACCTATCCCAATAAAATAATCAATGTGCTGGCGTACTTTCAACCTATGATAATAAATTATTCATTGCTCTAGTGTACTCTTAGCTTGTCGCGTAATTTATTGCCCTAGCGTAACAAATTGTTCTTTGTCCAAGCGTACTCTTGACCTATGCTACTACAGTATTCGTTGTTCTAGCATATTTCTGATCTACCCATTTTAATTATTTATTGTCCTAGCATACTCTTAATTTAGACGAATAAATTATTCTTTATCCTAAACAAAAAAGTATTATCGTATTCTTGACCTATTGCAATAAATTATTTATTGTAGTAGCGTACTCCTGGCCTATTTTAATAAATTCTATATAAGCCTAGTATAATCCTGATTGTTCTCAATAAATTTTTCTTTTCCAATGCGTATGAATAATAGATGAATTTATTTTTATAAACAAATAATAATATGAAAATCGTATTGTCTAAAATAAATATCAGCGTTTGAAGATGATTTTAGCAATATATATTTAAAATATTGGCTGAAAGACGACTGGTCCATTTCTGATGGAATAACAAGAAGAGAAGAAGTAAGAAGAAGTAGTAATTGTCCTATTGTTAGATGTACCACTATTTAAAATATACAGGGTTCGTATATAACGACGTTTCCAGCGGCATTTCTAATACAGTCAGTTCGATCTTATTCCACACATGCTCCTTTTTGTGACACCAAAAACAAGAGCTCTAAGGTGATAATTGCCACTACAGTTATGGTTCTAGACCATAATGAATCTTCTTAACAGTTCTGTATTTATCTTATACTATTAAAGCAAGTTTAGGTTAAGTAATATTAGCTTGCCTTGATATGGGAAGGCCTCACGATCATCATACATGAGCAAAAAAATACAAGGCTATGAACCACACCGTGAAGGGGATGGATGACTCCTCGAACTTTTAATCACGGTCAGGCAAATAAATCTGAGAAGGATCTAGACAACCCACGGCCTCTTCATAACTGCTACAGCATAGGAGAGAAAATGTTAGGTTTGATGAATCCTGATTTTGCGACCCCAGGAACGGTGATAATAACAATGATGATACAATTAGGATCAGGAAGTCTACAAAAAGAAAACTGAATGAATACAGGATCTCCATGAAAAGAATCATCTGGGTGACCTTCGCAGACGTAACAATTTACCGTCTATAATCTCCGCAAATTACGAACTTAAGAATGTGTAGCTATGGCTGGAGAATGAAGAGAAGAGTCTGAAGAGGTAAGCTAGGTGCATAGTCCTAGCCGGCTACATAAATGCTAAAAGTTATCTTAGTGACAGAAAAATCCAAAGCATAAGGTAGAAATGAAAGTTCAGGATGACCAGAGAAGTGTCAAAAAGTTCAGTCTAGTCTTAGGATCTGTTCTGTGGAATATCGCATTCGGCGAAGTGCTAATGTAAGAACTCCCGGCAGGAGTGACTACGATGGCGTTTGTCGAAGACCCGTGTAAAATCAATTAAATACACGAACAAAATGGAACCAGCAGAGGTTGCGTAGAGCAACAAGAAACATCAGGGTGACTACTGCTTATAGGACAATATCTACTGACGCGATGGAAATCCTTGCCTCACTAAACTGCTAGCAATGAAGAGAGAAGACATATATAAAGAACAAAATTATTGAAGTACCAAATCAAAAGCTAAGAAGAAGACTAGAGAGCAAACCATGTTGACTTGGCAAAAGATATGGAGATTCTGTGAGGCCTATGGAACAGATAGTTCTGATCAGCTGGGTGAATTGCAAGAAGATGCGGGGAAACGGATGATTGGCTTACCCAGCCTTTATTCAAACATAACTGCTTCCACAAAGGCAGAGGACTGGAGATGCCTGTAATGTGCAGAATACACAATGACGCTGAACACACTCTGCTTCTCTGTTCTTAGTAGGAGCCACCACGGGGGACCTTGAGCTTATCTCTGCGTAACCAGGTACATGGGAAACCTAGACTTTTCTGCAAAAAGTATTATACATGTTAATTATTAATAATAAACAGCTATGGCTATAGAAGGCGGAGAAGAGTCTGAAGAGGTGTTACCTGCAAGATGTGGTCATTACCCGTGTAAAGTCCATTAGAGCAACAAGAATGGGCAGCATCAAGGTGACTACTGCTTATAGGATGATATCTACCAACGCCGTGGAAATCCTCGCTTTACTATAGTCCAGCCATCTCAGTATGGCCAGTTGCGCTGTGGCAAATGTGTGGGCGTAGGGTAGGAGAAAGGGCGTCGGTATAATACGGAGCGCGTTCGTGCGTTTGGGACATTCATTGACAAAATTATCATGGAGTTTAATATAGTAAGGTGACAGGACGCGTGCTAATAATAAACCGCCCGACTTTTGTTTTCGATTGTACTCGGAAAAATGTATGTGCCTCTCGCTTTGATTCTCATATATCACTCTCTGCGCGGCCCGCCTCCTCGTTGGCCAGACTCACATTGCTGGACTATACATATATATAAAGAACAAAAACATCGAAGCATCAAATCCAAAGCTATGAAGAAGACTAGAGAGGAAACCATGTTGGCTTCGCAAAAGATATGTAGCTTCTGTGAGGCCTATGGAACAGATGCCTCTGGTCAGTTAGGTGCATTACAAGAAGACGCGGGAAAACGGCTGATTGACTTACCCAGTCTTTATTCAAATATGACTGCTTCCACAAATGTAGAGGACGGGAGATGCCAATAATGTGGAGATTACGGTACACACTCTGCTTCTCTGTTCTTAGTAGGAGCCATCGTCGGAGACATTGCACTTATCTCTGCATGACTATTTATTTATACAACCAACCAAACTTTTCTACAAAAAATATTATACATGTTACTAATAATAACCGACTATGGGCGGAGAAGATTCTGAAGAGCTGTTATTTACTAATTCTTTATTATCTAGCAAATTTAATTGTTTTGCCAATTTCAACTGTTTTACTAATCTTCAATTTTAAGGGCTATCTGGAATGGCATTAATTTTTTTCAGCACTTTTAAGAATTTCAATTATTTTTAATAACGTTTTATTATTTTATCAATATTCAATTGGTTTAATCGACGGAAAATTGTTTGTTGGTGAAGTAGCATTCAATTTTTTTACCGAGTTCGTAAATTTGATAATTTAATAAATAATATATTTTTATAATTGATTTGTTTCTAACTTTTTTTTAAGCAATTTCATAGAATGATATTCAATTGTTTTGGCATTTTTTGCAATTCCAACGGTGTTTTTTTCAATACTTTTAATTGTTTTTGCTTTCATCGTTTATTAATTGTATTTTTACATTTATCTAGTAATTTGAATTTTAACTGTTTTCTAAAACGATATTCTAAAAAGGTATTCAATTGTTTTAACGTTTATTTACAATTCCCATTTGTTCAATAATGTTAACTGTTATCTGTAAAAGTATCATCTGTCATATTAGCTTCGATTACTGTGTATAAAATACAATCTACCAAACGCTATATATTAACTGTCGTCTATCGCCAACTGTTATCAACAATCATCTGTAATTTATCATTTGTCATCTGTCACTTGATATCTGTTAAAAGTCATTTATTAATCTAGAGTTATGATTTATCAGTTCTCGTTTGTTATTTATCATTTATAAATATATTTTATCTAAATCTAATAAAAATATTCTTTTAATTAACACTAACATGTATCATCTGTCATCTAATTTGCGCAAAGTGCCATCTATTAATTGTTATCGGTTAATTGTTATTTGATGTCATCAGTAAACTGACATCTATGAAAAGTCATGTATTAGATGTGATCTGTTAACAATAAACTGTCACTTGTCAGCTGTCATCTGTCAGCTCTCATTTGTTATCTGTCAACACTCTTCTGTAATCTATGAACTGTAACTTATTAATTGTTAAGAGTGGCTTGCTTGTTATCAATTGTTATCTGTACAATTATCAATAATCAGCTATCAATAATAAATTTATTAACTGTTATTAACAATCATTTGCAATCTGTCATCTTTTGACTGCTAGCTATCAACTATCATATGTCAACAGTTATTTCTTTCCTGTAATATCAAAGTTTTATCTATTAACTATCATATGTACCTTTTCTAGTCTCTGTAAATTATCGTCTGTTAAATTGCATTTGTTAATTCCCATATGTTAACTACTATTCGCCAAATGTTATCTGTTAACTGTGAACTGTCAAATGTTATCTATAAAAGTACCTTTTATTAGCTAACATTCGTTTACTTTATCAAATACAATGTATCAACTGACATCTATCATCAATTTTTATCAATAGTCATCTGCCATCTGACTGCCATCTGTCAACAGTTACGTTTTAACTTAATGTAATTATCTATTAACATTAATTTCTTAATGCTGACATCTTGATTGTTATTTATCAACCTTTAGCTATCATCTGTCGTTTGCTAGTTTTCAACGGTTATGTGTACTTATATCAAAAAGACAAGCTGTTAACTCCCATATCTTAACTATTATCTTTAACTTCTGTTAAACCATCATCTGTAATTTGTCATCTGTCATCAATCGTTTGTTGACTGTTATCTCAGAATCATCTTTAACTGTCATCTACCATCAGTTATTTGTCAATTGTCATTTGTCAAAAGGGTCTGTTAAATATAATGTAGTAACTGTTGTTTACAATTTTTCATCTTTCAAAAGTGATATGTTAACTGTTTTAACATTTATTAACTGTCAATTATGAATTATCATCTGTCAAATGACATTGTTATCGCTTTTATCGATTGTTAATTGGTTTTTTTAAGTAATCTAGAAGGAAGTACAGTTCCGGGAATTTGGAGCGTCTTGGGATTCAGCAATTTACAAATCCAATGATGTTTTTGAACGTTGTATAAAGGGAATTCAACATTTCTAATCGATATTGCGATGACATGCAGAAATTTGGTGGCCAGATAATTGAAAGGTTTCTTGAGAGTGTATAAACACACGTTCACAATCAGGGAGGAGAGATTACACAATCAAACACAGGAGCCGATAAGAAGACAGTGGGCCAGACTTACAGCAACAAGACCCGGACAGCGTGGGAAAACACCTAAGGACAGACGAGCCTGTAATCTGGCAGTAGTAGACTACTAATATTAAGGAACTTCATAAAGAAGCATCCAGAGCTTTCAAGCTTTCAGAGAGGTTATATATTTCATATAGGTCATGAGGGAAGCCTAGGGTGGGCAAGAAGAACCTACCCATGGTCATAAAGACCGGTCAAAAGAAATTCTAGGAAAACTTGTGCTGAGAGATGAAGAAAGATGGTTAGGAACTCCCACACCAAAGACTCAGGCCACGTCCGCTTGAGTTTGTCATAATGGTACTTGAAAAATTAGCAAGGGTGATGGAAGAGTTGTTCCTGAGACACATAATGAACCAGTCTGGTCTGGCAAGCAGAATGCACAGATAGAGGTAACACCAACATGAAAAAATAAAAAAGATGCCTGGAACGACAAGGTTACAAAGGCTACAACCAAAATAATTTCGAAGGAGATCAATGATGTATTCAACACATGTATTAGGGACAACGTCTTTGCAAAGATCTCCCTAAATCATATAGCTCAGCGTGCCTGGAAATTGGTAATTTAAAATGCCTAGAGGGGTTCGCTTTTTAACTTTTAGAGAACACAACAGAAAGCGCGGGAGGATTTACGAATAACTACTTTGGCTTCAAAAAGGAAAGATTGTCAATTGACACGATTAAGAAACATAAAGGTATAGCCGAAGAAGCAAACTCTGGTTTATGGAGACGTATTAGGTAAAATTTACAATAAACATTGGAAATGACTCTAACTCGTTCTCGTGATGTACGGGCTATAAATTATAAATACGGCGGGAATACCAAATGAAATTCATCAAAAGTTACCACAGCGACTGCGAAGTACCAAACAAAGTAAAAGGAAACATTGCAAGCTTTAACATGTCCAGATAAATTTCCCAATGGTCGGTCCTTGGATCCCTGATGTGAAACATTGCAATCATGTAACATGTAAATTAATAAAACACCTTAGAATTCACTTTCTTCACAATTTATTTTGTATTTATTAGATGTACATTTCGAGCACTAAGTGCTCATTATTAAAAGCTAACTATAGTTAAAAAAAATTGTGAAGAAAGTGAATTCTAACGTGTTTTATTAGTTGAAATTTCTCTTCATGTAACTCAAAAACCAATAATATCAATGAACATGTAAATTATCGATATTTAAAAAATAAGCATAATGAAGAAGAGATTCCTGGATGTCATGATGGAGGTGAAATCTAAGGCAAAGTTGATATATATAGGTATGCAGCGCCCAGAACACGGTCGCGTGCCTGCTAGGGCTGGCGAAGAAACGTATATATCAAAAAAACAGGGTAGTACCAAATCTGCAGTTAAAAGTCGATTGTAAGAAACGTTGACAAACCTTGTTTTTGAACGAATATGGTCAGGCACAAGAGGGCAAAGGATGAGTGATGCCTACACTATTAAGCAGCAGAGGTTGCGTAGAGAAAAAAAAACGGGCTTCATAGAGGTAACTGCTGTATATAGAACAGTATCACCGACATGCTGTTCACTTTATTGGTCCTGACCTGCTGGAACTGGAGAGGTAACGCTTATATAAAGAACAAGAGCAGGGTAGTAGCAAATCTAAAGCTAAGAAGAAAGCTAGAGAGAAAACCGTGTTGGCCTGGCACCAAAAAAAAGCTGTATGGCAAAGTTTTATGGATTAGACAACTTCTTTAAATATAGTTGGGACACATTTGGACATCTGGCTTTTGAATGAAGAATTTTATAATGGCGTCGCCAAGCGGCCGATCGCTCTCTGAGACATACCACAGTGATTACTTCAAATCAAAGGATACTTTTAGGTGTGCTGCATGTTTCCGCTGTGAAAAACAAGGAGTCTAGAGTATCACTCTACAACTAGTTTTGAAAATGAGGAATTAATTGAACTTAAAATGCAGGTAGCTATTAACCAGCAAACGATACAAGCCAATGACAAGGTAATCAATTTTCTTACGCATAACCTAAAGGCATGTAACAGTAAGCACTCAAACAGTCCACATACCAACATAAATCTGCAGCAAATTGCAAAGTTACAGAAATCTGTCGCTGCAAACCAAGATACCTCACCAACGCAGTGAGAGATACAAGCTACTACTCTACCAGAGACGCAACCAATCATCCGAAATGAACGTCCAAAATTGAATCAGAAAATCATAGAAAATTTTGCCAAATCGGTATTCCTGTAAATTTGTCATCTGCCCGGATTTCTGGACATCGAATACCTTTCTTATCAGATTTTTTGTAAACAAAAGCCCTTCAAACAAAAGTATAAATTTTAGAAAACACCTTCCACAAATCAACCGAAATAGCACCACAACCTAAATACTATTACTACTATTACTCAACATACGTTCCGTAAACGATGACGAACCACGATAATATATCGTTAATAAATTTGCATTCTTTCACTTTAGGCTCCAATTACTGCAGACTAGGCCGCGGTGGGGGAGTGGTAATCTGGTACATGCAAACACTAAATACGACTAGCCTGAACCTTCCTCATGGAAATGTGACAGGAATCACAATATCTATATACTCACACTCTAGAAACCTTCCGGTGGTAACTATCAACTATTTATTAAGAAATTGCAAGCTACCCTTGACCAGGTTTGCTCAAATTAAAATTATACTTAATTGAGATTTTAAACTAAACTTAAATGAACAGTCCAACCGCTATACAACCTTAACAAATCTACTATTATCCTATAACTTACTCTTACCAAACACGGATGGCACAAGATGCAAAGCCACTACTTCATCCTGTTTAGATTTAAGTACAAAAAATTAGTTTAAAATTATCTGTAGACACGTGTTTTGATCTTAAAGATCTCATGAGTACAGCTTTTTTGTTAGCTAGATTTTAGAAACAAATAAAATTATTTTTAAAATAAATTTAGTCAAAAATTATTATTACTACGCAAAAGATTAATAGATTTTATTGATAAATCGATTAACCTAACTCTGTCACCAACGGAATTGTTCTAGTTCTTATGGAAGCCAATTCTTTGTTATAGATTTTGAAGATGCACGAAAGATTAAACTTTGCTATTATCTGAAATGGAATTTATTTGTGAGTATACTGTTGACTGTTTTTAGGTAAATGTAATTATAATGAATTATCGTTTTTCGCTATAGATCCTCTTCCTATGATATAAATATATTTAAAGTGATTGATAATATGGTCACAAATATATCCTGCATGTAATTGCAACAAAATAAAGTCCCTATTCTTGAAACTAGTATCTTCAGCACCTTTTCAGTAAATTGAAAAAAAAAACTAAGCTTTCTTTCCATTCATAACTCACCATTATATAAATACTATAATTTAATTTCGTTTCGTTTGCAATGAAGCGATTAGGTCTTACATAAAACCCATTAAATCATCCCACCCTTTCAGCACTACTTAGCTTTAATATTAAAATTTTCATTAAAATGTAAATTGAGGCCACTAGGAAAAACATATATTCACTTAGCCTTAATTCGCATTGTGTGCTCCCACCGTTACATTATCGCTTTCCTACGTTACACCATTCCCATTATATCCTTATCTTTTTTGTGCAGAACTACAGGTAGGATTTTTATATTACGATCGGATTTCATTCGCAAGTAACTGCAGCTTGTGCGGGTGTACGTAAACTGCATTTATCGCCGTCGGAAACTTCGAAAACGATTTCGATGATGGTCCCATAAAACCGAATCGTGATTTGATCATCTGGTTAATTTCCCTGACCCACAAAACTGTTTGTATCCCGCAGGGAATTAGGTAGTAAGTTAGATCAATGTGTCGCAGTTAAGCGCATTATTATTTTATTATCAAGGATCGGTTCTTGTCCGAAACTACTTTAACAGAAATTAAATGCGCAATTTGGACTCGCGCCATACCGAATTGAATTAATAAACAATTTTTAATTCTTTAACTTAAGTATTTTAAATTGATATTCTGAACAAGTTTCTCAATTGACCTCCCTGCGTACAGTTGTGTTAGTTATTTTTGTATAAGTAGTTTCCAATGAAGGGAATTCGAAATGAGGATTTCAACTAGAACATTGCAATTAATAATGGTCGCCTTAAACTCGTGTTCGCAGCAGCAGTTGATTATTGTGTAAACATTAGTTAGCATACTAATTATTATATAAACTACGACTAAGCTATTTGAGGCCATTAACATAGTGTATTAAGTGCACAGAACGGTCAGTGGATGAACGTAAATCTCTGTCGGATAAAATCAACACTTTATCACCGAATAAGGGATGCGCCAGTGACCCCATATTGTCCGACTCCGGGTTGATTTACAGTTCCATGCATGTATATTATCTTATGTAGAAAAAAGACCGGATAATGAACAAGAGTTTTTGTTTTGGGTTATGTTGCCTCATTTATTCGCACCATTAAAACGATCGTGTATCATCAGGTTTTCATAATAGTTGGAATAAAATTTATGACTGCAACTACACTTTATTATTATTATTAAAATAAAATATTTGGTGTGTGTATAATAAATTTTATTACCTTAGAGAATCTTCTGAATTTTGAATATTTCAAATACAACATAAATGTACGTAACCCAGTCGACTAAATTAATTTCAATATTGAGCAAATTTGAATAATCGAATATCTTTTCAATTCAATGCATGCATTATACTCTATTTCACATATAACATTCAATGCAGTGCACACAATTGAAACTCGTGCTCATATTTTTCTGCATTCAATTCCGATTCGAAGTATTTCCCTTTCCGATCATAAATAAACGACCGCAGAGAGAATAGTATGGGTATTAATATCTAGATATCGATATAATTTGTGACTTCCTTCTCCCTTCTATATATACACATACATGTATAATCCATTACGTAAGAAGGGTTAGGTGATTAATTAATCATTTTATAAGCCTCTAGGTTAAAAAACTGCCAAATAAATGTGTTTGCAAACTTTCATTGATATTATTATTACTGGCCGTTATAATGGGAAATTAATAATTGCCTTTTGTTACAATAAAATTGGAATTGATTGATGACTCTGTGCGAAAGGTGTAATTTTCATGTCTGTTTTATGATAGTTGCTAAACAAAGAAATGTTTAAATCAATAAATCTTGTTATAGTAATATATACAAACATGTAATAAATATATAATTACAAATTTTGTCATTGAATGTAAGTAGCGTTTTTCATATTTTTTCAGTAATATTATTATGGACGTTATTATAAATTCAAGACTGAAGCTGAAAATATATCTGTCATCTTTTACTTGTTATATACCATGTCATATGTCATATATCATATGCCATCTGCCAACTGTAATTTTTATTTGTGATTTTATCAAATGTAGAAATAAGAGAAGAAGCAAAATCTAATAAGAAGTCTAGTTTTGATTAAGTCTATATATATAAACTAATAAATAAACAAAACATAATTTTATTGGCTTAACTACTACATAAAGGATATAAAAGTCGTATGATTTGACGAGACCTAAAAATTATTCTTAATTATTTTTTTATTTTATATTCTAAGCTATATCATTACATTCTAAGCCCGTATGTGTAAAATAATGTGCCATTAGAATAATTTCCGTATTAAAACTTTTATTAGCGCCCACGTTGCTGATAAAAAAAATGTTGAATGTGTTGTTGGTGATGAATAAATAATTTTCATTTCAACGAGACTTTTGTTTAATTCGTGGTAAACACAATGCGCGGGTAAATAAATTTATGTGATATACTCTTGGATTTACAAATGGCAAGCTTATAATAATAAACATTTTTTGTATAAACGTGATGAGGAATTTTTTAATAAAAATTGAAACGGTTTAAAATAATACTTTAAATTGATACTTATATGGAATAACTTTATGTTTATAAATATAAACCCAATTAGATTCGTTTTCATTGGTGCCGTTTAAAACATTGAAAATACAGAGTATATATTTTTGTTTGTTAATTTTTTGTTAAATTAATTGAAATCAGTTTATTATTTATAATTATAAAGTACTAACATAAACAAATACACAAGTAATTAACCAAAAAATGAAAATCTAATGATAGATTGATTCTTAATAAGCGGTAATGGGTTGAAAATATTTAAGTGATAAGAACAGCAGAAATAGGATGTAATCAAATCAATATGTACTAGGAATGCAGAAAATTTAAAAAAAGTACAGAGAGGGCAAAGAGTTAAGAAAAAGAATATTAAGATATTAAACAATATATTTTGAAAAATACAAATGGTAAAAATTCACTTTTTTCATATTTTTTCTAATCGAATGTCTAATAATTCTGTATTTTCTTGAAATGTCTTGTTTAAAATCTTTTGATTGTTTCTTGTTGCTTTTTTCTTTCTTATTTTCGTCATTTGCTATTAAATTTCCAATTTGGCCACTTACTATCTTTGTTTATCTCAAAACATTAACATTTTTAACATTTGCTATTCATTTCGGCTTATATACTCTCTATTAGAAGCCAAAACAAATATACGAAATAAACAGTATCCTGAATAGAGAACATTTTTTTCAGAAAAATTCCTAAATGGCAATCAAATCAGAAGATATTATGAAAGTTTAATAAGAAAAAAAAAGCATAAAGAAAGCGAAGTAGGAATCTACAAAAAGAAAGAAAAACGTTTTTACCAAACACTGGAGTTTCTGAAGAAAATACTATTAAGGATATTTTTTTATCTTAGTTACGTATCATGGGCATAGAACTTCAATCAATATCAAAAATATAATGTACACGTGTTTAAAATATAAAATTTGTTGAAGTTTGGCTTAACAAAATCTGGTTTCATACGATCTAACAAAACCGTATCGCTTGTATTACCACGTAAAATTTGATAAAATTTAGATTGATGATTCAAAACTTTAAAGTGACCGTACTATTTATGTTACATACATGCAGACCTTCGGGAACAAAACATGTTTATTTGATAACCAACTATGGACAACATTTAATTGGTTAATATTGATTTTAAGTTTCTTGATGAAAACGTCAGAGTTTGGTTTTGTTTGGATATTTGAGTGCTCGAAGAAGTCACCTAGTTTCAGAGGTATTCAGAACAAGTGCTCTTAAATGATTCTTCACATTTCTTAATTCTAAAACTCGCAATTGTAAACAGATGTCAAAATTCAGTACAAGACGTGAAAGCTCCAAACCTTATTTAATTTGTTTATTAAGGCGTTCCTCCAATCCATTGAACTGCGGTTGATATTGTGTAGTAGTCCAGTGTTGAAAGACTAACAAAGAATTAAATTCCTATTATAATGCAAACTGGCTTCCACAGTCGCAAATTATAACGCAAGGGACTCCAAAGCGATAATCTCAATTGTGATGGAAAGCTTTGGCTACTAAGAGTGAAGGACACCTTTCAGCCATTTTGTGACTCGAGTCAGTACCGTTGACACATAGGAAGCGGTTTATAATGTCTGTGTGAATAAATTTAAAGCCCTCATTTAGTACTGAAAATTATTATAGAGTTAACGTTTATAAAACATAACAACCGCATATTAATTTTTCGTTTTAAGATTCTATCCAATTTATTTTTCTTGAATTTGTTGTCCAATCAATATTCCGCTGAGCGAAGATGACTTTTAACCGAGAATTACACATATACGAAATATCCAAAAACATCGGATTCAAAAAATGGATCGAATCATGAAAGCACTTCAAAGACTATTATTGAATGATTAAGAAACTAAAGAAGCCAAACAATAGCTGCAAACTCTTTGGCTTCTTTAGTTTCTTATCAATACATTATATATATGAGCCAGAAAATCAGCGAAGAATAAAAGAAGCATAACGCGTTGACGAAATTGAAGTTAAACGGAAAAGTTTATAGACCCGCTAGAAAAATCCGGCATTTACCAAATAATATGTGCCAATTGCGATAGAAAATATATTGAACAAACGAGAAGAAATTTCAAAACTAGATACAAAATACCTAACAAGCTATAAAAAACACAAAACATGGGAACATCCGACCATTGTATTATAACGGGACATCTATTACCCAACAGAAAATGATTTATTTTGCTGAAAAAAAGGCCGCAAATAATCTCCTTGAAGGTCTGGATATTAAACCAAATAACCAGAACGAATTATTAACAAGTTCAAATCTTTTAATTTCCGAACTTTCCCACATTGAACTCCAGTTTATATATTGTTCTACTTAAAATTGATCGTCGCTGAGTGAAATAAATGCCAGGAAAGTGAATATAATAAAATGATTCTGAAATTATCTACTGTTATAATTTCGTTTCATCAAGAATACAGTAAACAAAGTATCTAACGGATATCTGGTTACCAAAACTGAAGAGAGTCAGGTTAAACCGCTACTAATTATTAATTGGGAACATCTCTTAGTTCTAATTTTAGTTTTGTGTTATTGTTTTTGAACATATTCTTTAATTATTTTTCTTGAGCTTATTACTCGCCAAGTTCTTCGATTCGTATAAAATTTTAAAATTTACAAAGGACAATACTTCTTCTACTTGATTTTCGGAACCTTTAACATGTTATACATCAGAAGTAAATTGTAAAATGTATTTTAGTAGCGTGATTATCTACATGAGATGTCTGGTCAGTAGTAAAATAAAAATCGGGACTTTCTATATAATAGCGTAAACGTTTTGCTGCTATGTAAATAGCAAGCAACTAGCGACCAAAATAAATCCTCTGTGTAATAACAAAGTGCGCACTCTTTTAAAGTTTCTGGTTAGAAGATATATCACAAGGAACTGGTTTCTAAATCAATAATGCCATACTTCTGTTCTGTTTTTTGAAAATGAGCATTTTGTCTAAAAATCTCATTTGAAATATATTTTTGTAAAACAGTACCTGTAACGTAATTAATTCATAGGAGTAGGTAGATTCTGAAGTGTCAACTAAAGATTTACAATTCTTACTATTCATACCAAATTTGTTTTATGGTGCTTAAATTTTAATAAACCGATGATACAAATTCAACTTACCAAAACAACTTCAAAGGGCTTTTTGAGAAATTGATTAAGGGCAACTTTTGCCTAAATCCTTTTTTATAGGTGTAATAATATGGTCAAGAAACAACACTTTTACATTTCGTATTTCTGTTCCCAGATATACATTTTTCTAAGGTCAATTAACTTCCTAGGAAGCCATGTTCTGATTTGTTCTGGCGATAACATTTTTTCGGTTAGAACTAGTCTGGAGGTAGCTACACACACGCATAGGATGTGCTAGGTAATTTCCTCTGCTAATTCACATAGTATATAAGTGGTGATGTTCACTTTACCTTTCTTGTGAAGGTGGTATCTCTCTGGGCCTGTAACAAATCTTATCCCGCTTTTAGTAAAGCGAAAACAGTTTGGATTGCCGTTGACCTGGTGTGTTTATCCGGTACACGCTTCTGGTATTCCTACTCTTGGACCACGTCCTTCCAATATTCTTTTGATAGCCTGCATGTAGGCTTTCGTCCCATCATGGTAATCGCAGCTCCTTCCCTGGAAGCAGTGAGCTTGTTGCCCTTGGTCAATTGGCTAACAGCTTTTTTACAATTCCAAGTAGTTTTGGAATTGAAGCTCTACGCTTTGAGGTTCTTAAGGTCAGCCTGGCTATCTGAGATCAGAAAGAAGTGTGCCCCTTATAGCTCTATTTCGTACAAAGTTGAGAACATATTTCCAAGACCCTGATGGTCATTGTCCGAGGGGAACTGATTCTCTGTATTTAGACCTGTATATACCTACGCCGAAGCCCGCTTCCGTTTTTTATGCAACTTTGTAATCTGGTACACAAAGTTACAGAGTTATATTTTAGTTTTTTGATTCGGTTCAGGCTGTCTTGGCGACTGTCAATCAAATCACTTCAAAACGCGATACGAAATCAAATTTGGTCGGCATTACGTTCGTGGTTCAGATTTTCTGAATGCCCGAATATGCTGTCTCATTGTACTCATTAGATTTTTTCTAATTTATTCGTGCAGGGGAAGTAGATATAGTAAAGCTTCCATTGCTACGGAGGGGATGGTGTGCAAAGCCTTAGTGGTGCAAAGACAAGCTATTTTCTGAAAGGTTTGAAGCTTATTTTGTACCATTGCTTGTTTAGTCTTGACCAACAATACTAGTGAGCCATATGTAATTAAGTACAGCCAATTCATTTATGGCAATTATGGCTTGTTTGACAAGCACAAACGAAACTAGCAGCACCTTTATTAATGCCGAGCCACACATTATGATCGCATATTAATAATTTTTGGGTAGTGAATATCTGGTTATCAAAAGCTGATATTTCTCCATTGCGATTATTTAATAATTTTTTAAGTGAAGTATTAATTATTATAGTATCGGTTGAAGAAAATGGGGAAAATATTTTAGTTATAATTTTAAATGTATGTTATTGTTTCTGAACACTTGTGCTTGTTACTTATTAAGTTCTTCGAGACGTATAAAATTTTTACGAGACAATGCTTCAACTGTTTGATTTAAGAAATCTTTAATATCTTGCACGTCAGAACTAAATTATATGATGCATTTTAATTGGCTTGATTTTCTAGGTAAGAAGCGGTCAGTATATTTATATAGAGCATTGATGAAGGGTTTCTATCTAGTAGTTATTTAAAAATCGAAACTTCTTAGATAATAACGCAAACGTTTTACTGCTAAATAGATGGCTGGCAAATCGCGACGAAAGGTACTATATTGCTGTTCTGTTTTGAAAAAGGTCTTAGACAAATAAGCGATTGCCTAAAAGTCCCATCTAAGAAGAAGTTTACAGCTCTGATCGAATTCATTTTGAGCATAAGTCTACTCATCTATCTATTCAATAGAGACTGTGAACTAATATTTTTTATTTTAAGAAGACAAGGAGTGATTTATATAACCCTTGCTATTGAAAGTATAAGCAAGCACATACAGACTTAGCATGTGTCGACGGTCAGATCACAGATAGGTTTGTTACAAATTATGTACTAAACTTCCAGAAGAATACGCGTTCAGTAATCCAAGGCGAACCGAAAAGAATCTATTTACAAATCTTATTTGAACGACTATAAAATAATGAGAAAGGTATGCTAAATGCTGAAGTCAATGGCCTCGCGCTGTTTCTGAAAAAGGCTCTCATCTCCTAATATGAAAAGTCATGCCCACTCAACTTGGATAGAAGAAAATCCATAAACCGATGGTGGAATAAGGAAATCAAGCAGATGAGGAAACGAGCAAGAAAAGCCTATAATAATGCACAACACGCCAAGCAGGAAATAAATTGGACCTGTTACAAAGAGCTTCACCGAATATACAAAAAGAAGGTAAGGCAACGATAGAGGGAATCCTGGAGAAACTTGTGAATAGATTAAGTCCACAAACATAGCCGCAAGGCTGAACAAGGATCTCTCCAAAGACCCAAAGCTACAGCCTGAAATATTGAAAAATAGGGATGGCAGTTATATCATTTGTCTGACTGCAAAAACATGAAGATCAGAAAGAGAAAACAAAGATAAAGATCATACCCCTTCAAATGAAGATTAGAGTTTTGCCTCCAACATAATAATACACTTTATTGTCCGACAGAAAGGCCATTCAAATATCCTTACCATTTAAGTCTCCATGAATAGATTAAGTTTACCCAGCCCTAATTATATGAAGATTGAAACCTATTCTTTTAAACCTGGAGACTTTGTTTAGGGCTTACATAGCTTTTAAATGTGTCCCCCAAAACTAGAGAAAAGTTAAGGTGGTATTTATACCTAAACTAGACAAGATAGACTACAACCATGCCTAATCAGTCAGACCGATAAGTATCACATCGTTTATGATGAAAACCTTGAAGAAGATTTCCTATTAGTCTAACAGAAACCATATTCTAAAGATAAATGAATGAAACCTTGAAGAAGATTTCCTATTAGTATAACAGGAACCATAATCTAAAGATGAATCCTCTTCACCTAGATTAATACGCGTACATTCCAGGGCGCTAAACCAAATCAGCACTTCACTGTGTTCATATTGAGGTAAACAAAATGTTGGCACTAGGCCTATTTATTGACATAGAAGGAGTTTTTGACAAAGCCTCTTCCAAAAGCATAGGATAAACTGTCTCAATACTTGGCACTCCAGTCGAATTGAGTAAATGGTGATTAGAAAACAGATACTAAGCAAAAGAACGGTCCAAATATCAATAGGAAACGAAATTTCAAAAGCAAATGTGACCCAATGCTGTCCACAAGAAGGGGTACAATGTCCTCTCATGTAGAACATTGTGGTGGATGACAAGCTGAGGAAACTAAATAAATCTGGCTTCCTCGCCATAGGATATGCAGATGATACAACAATTGTGATTAAAAGCCGTAATGAAGACGTATTGAGTGACGTAATGCAGAGTGCTCTGAATATAGTTTAGAAATGGTGTACAAACAATGCTCTCTCGGTGAATACGAGCTGATGCTGTTCACAAACAGAAAGAAACCAGACATAATGAAGCTGCCTAGGATATCCAACACAACACTAATTCTGGCTTCGCAGGTAAAGTATCTGGGATTTATCCTAGATCCTAAACTGAATTAGAATAATCTTCTTCAAATTAAAGTATGAAAAGCGGTTCTGGCAGTATCCGATTGTCGTTGCGAGATAATGGCGACTATCACCCAAAATGGGCGAAAATTGCCATTGTAAGACCGGCCCTAAAACTGTAAGAATGTCTAGCGTGTCACTAACATAGGCGTTATTGTCTCTTCCTCCACTGGATTGTCACATACAGGAGATAACCCCACGTACAGTGCTAAGACTAAGAGACAACGACCT
Source organism: Ontholestes murinus (assembly GCA_963969525.1). Classification (NCBI taxonomy): domain Eukaryota; kingdom Metazoa; phylum Arthropoda; class Insecta; order Coleoptera; family Staphylinidae; genus Ontholestes; species Ontholestes murinus. The sequence continues at coordinate 51,912,274 of OZ018396.1, forward strand.
GTAATGTCTAAATGTGGACTGGACTTGGCTTGAGGCAATCTTTAGATTCTAGAAAAGTGTAAGGATCGTGCTACTCAAACGAACCTTTTTAAATGACCCTACATGCCTCAAAACTCCGAGGTTACAATAAACATATTCACAGATGAAGCAAAAAAACAAGAAAGGAACAGGTGCCGAACTGAATCTGTAACTAAAAATTTCCTTGGAGGAACACTCCACGATTATCCAGGCGAAACTCACAGGGTTACTTGTTAATGCCCAAAAAGTAACTGAACTAGAGATACAATGAGAAAATATCTGCATCCACACAGACTATAAAACCAGTCTTGCTATATTATCACATCCTAAAGTCTCATCAAGACTGACAAATTAATGTGTTATGGCACTAGAAACGGCATATGTAGATAACAGAAATTCCCTATCGTGAGTCAAAGGACACTCAAACACGAGAGGGAACAATCCGACCTATTGTTGTTCTAACAAAAGGGGGAGAATCTTTGAGAGCCGACAAGAGGTATGTGTCCTTATCCAAAAGCAATTTTTCAAAGATTCTGCAAGACCTTTACTTGGGCTTATTCCAGAAACAGAATACGATATCCAAACTGGGTACTATACGTCTAAAAACAGCTCTATGTATTAGGAGTCGCCGAAATACCCAAGTGCAGAGGGTGCTACGAGAAAGGGAAGTCGGCGGAGCTACTGCTATTATCCCGTTCTGACAACATTAAGAAAGAACCTTCTGGGGACATCGTGGGCAAAACCCGCCGACCTATGATACCTGTTTCAAAGCAAAATCCTCAAATTTATCAAAGGGGTATGGTAGCTAATTACTGGAGGTATATAATGGACCCAATCACGTGTACTGTGACTTTGTCACCCTCTCTTTTATCCGTGTCCGTATCCGTATCCATATCCACATTGGTATACGAAGCCTATCTAAAATACATTCTTATATAAAGGGACTTGCAAATAATTTAGTGCATTGACTAATAAATTTAGCAGGTTGTCAGAATTAGGTAAAGAAGTAACTTCTGTTTGCTCAAAGTGCGTCTAATTACAAACCAAAACAAATTTTAAAAATTTTGTTAATTGTACACAACTTTTAGTGGTGCTAATATTGTAGCATAAACTTTGATAAACCGATGAAAAAATAAACTAAGAATCTTAAAGGGTTCTGCATGGATCTTCTTGGTGGAACACCGGAAGAAGTGATAACATGGCCAAGAAACTCTAAGTGCAAAACACCAAGTTCACATTTCGTAGAATTGATTTTGATTTCAAAATAATCTACCTTATTAAAGAGCAGATATCTAAATAGACAAAGCAAACAAATAAGATTTTTATAAACCTTAGGAATGATTGTGCATCATTTCTATATTCATAAATATTCATAAAGACCGAATAGCGTAGTTATTGCTACCTTGGTTATCTCGAACGGTTTGATAGGAATTCGATGATATACATTAATCAAATTAATTTTTGCATCTATCACAAATACAAGTCTTGAATATGTTAGGAGTTTAGCGATCCGGCTTTGATATTCGATTAATATCCATGATTTATCTATTTCAGGAACCATGTAGAGTGGAGAACACCAATTTCTATGTGATGATTTAGAAGGTTATTAAATTCTTCTTTCGTAATTTATAATTTATTACATGCAAATCTGCAGGGTTTGAAAAATGTAGGATTATCTATCTCTATACTGTGAGTTCGTTTTGTTTGAAGAATCTGAAGTGAAAAGGTTGGACAAAAAGGGAAATTCTTTTAGAAGAGTGACGTAGGTGTTGCAGGATTTATTAAAGCAATCGAAGAAAGATTTATATCAATCAATTTTTCGCAATTCAAATCAACTATGAATTAAAAATGTCGTAACAAATCGGTTCACAAAATCTGATGATCAATGTATACGATAAGATATCTTGAATCAAAACTTTTATAAATCTGAAAACTAGATTCAGGTTAATTGAACCAAAGGTGCAGATCAAAGATCTGGACAACCGGAAATTAGATTTTGACGGTTGTCATTAATATTGCTTCAAATGTTTATTTCGGCTCGAAAGTCTAAAAAATTGTAGTAATTATGGCGATTAATTTTAAAAAGGTGATCTGGGGAAAGCTTATCAGGAGATACTGTTGCTATTGTTCCCTGGTTATCCCCTAGTTGCAACATGAAACGCAGTGTTGAGCTTTAAGATCAAATTTGTTGTGATACCAGTAAAAACGAAATTCGTTGTTGTTGCGATTGGGTAGCCATCTTATCATTATCACTACATTTTTTTTTGTTTTTGTTCTGGGAACTCGATGAGAACTTGTGTTTAATTAAGGACTCTAATGTTAACTCTTCAACTTTTTGATGAAGTTCTGTTATTTTATCTGTTAGTTTATTTGAAATCAAATTGTCGATATAAATGTTTGATTTTAATAATTATATTTTTGTCAGCATTTAATGATCTAATTTAATTCTAAAACTTGATGTATCTTAATAGGTAATTTATTCAAAAACGTTGCATCTAAAGATCTATTGCCCAGGAGAAAGAAACTGACTAGGTTTCCTACAACCAAGTTTCTTATTAGAAAGAAGTTCTTTCATTCGCAGTTGTCCTGAATACGTCGTACGTCATATAATTTGAGCGATTATACTTTGATACGAGTCTATTATAAGTGAGGTGATTGGGTAAAATAAAGTTCTGGATCGGAATTTTGAAAAATTTAGGCGAGTTTAGAGAAACGTGCTATTATACCGACCTAATAAGTGGGTTTGTAAGAGGTTGTGGTATAGTTGTCAAAAGAGAATAAGGGTATACAACATTGGCCGAATTTAATGGAGCGTGATTTCAATATTAGATTCAATATAACAATTTGTAGAAAGAGTATTTACATCATTACTGAGATCAGACATCGAGAAGTGATTATAATTACTTCACGATGTATAAACTGACATTCATGATTGTCATATAATTACAATTTTGGATAAAAAGGAGGTAAATTTTACATTTCCTGTGAAAAATCTCAATGACAAAAATTATAAGCGATTATTTAAAAATAGTTTTTATGTATTGTCAATTAATCTTTCTGCAGCAAAACACAAATGGTAAACCTCAGGCATTTTCAAGACTATTATACCCACTGTTGATTGATAAGTTACGTGAAGAAATATAAATAAATATCACTTTCTCAACAGTATATTTTTAGAGTAATTGAAAATGTGTACATTGTACACGAAATGTACATTTAGCAAAATAAAAATAAACTGTGGAAAAAGTGCTTAGAAGTTATTTTATATTGTTATACCTGTTAGTGTATTTTTATTCTACTATAGAAAATAGCTTAATGGAGAATGGGTATTGATTACAGGATTCCGATGTGAAAACAAGGGTCGAGTTGTTCTTTCTTCGCTTCCGATTTGGTGTTGCTTCGTATCAAACTTAATGTCAACAATTCCGAAGTCGTGTTGTAAAAGGATAGGCTTTAGGGCGACTTCTGTATTTTTTCTAATTCCTAATAAGGATGCATTAAATTCTTCATCGTTGTTGATGTCAATTCCAAATTGATATTCCGTAATCGATGACGTTCTCTTGAAAATTATTCGAAGGATTAAAATCACTATGATGTATGACAAAAGGCCTAATAAACCATCATAACCGTGGCGAAAAAAGTGGTTTCGACACGAGATACAATATCAGAATTTACGCGTCATTAACTAATTAAAATACGCCCATTACGTACGGCGTTACGTTAATATTCCAGGTGATTAATACCGCGATCTCCTAATTCCCGCCACGTCCTGTATTAATATTAACGAGTGAGAGGCCCCTAATAAAGACCGGCCCAGCTTTCGGAAATTAAAAGTCGCACCGAAAATTAGTTTCGTGCCTTCCACTTAAAAGGCAAACAATAACTCCATTATGCGCCCCGCTTGAAATGAAGAGATTAGGAAACCGGAAACGATTTATTTGTGCGCGCGGATTCCGGAATTTTTGTTCGGCGCGTGCAAAATTAAGTGACAATATTGATTCAGTCCCACATCCGATTCAATTTTATCGGATCAAAATTTCGAGGACGGGCCGGAAATAAATTGAGTGGGCCGTCAATCCCGGACAATAGGTGTGTGTGTTGTAAACGGAAGGCGACAGGTGAAATAAAAGGATCCACTTGATTTATTAATAAAGAAAGGTAACGAATTAAACTGTTCACTTGCCTTTAATTAAATTCGTCTTGACACTTTTTTTATAAAGGCGGGAAGGAAATGACATCGTGTATCAATATATTTGTTTTGTTTTCGTACGACGTGTACAGTCAGTTGGGTGAAAAGTTATGAAAAAACTTTATTTTTTGGGCCTGGACGTAAAATCTTAAATTTATGTTTCATTATTACTTTTTAAACATTTTCTACTTTGTTTTTGTTTCAACTTTTAAATTATGTATTAAAATTTTGAACAGTATAATATAATTAGCTGTATGTGTAAAATGTATTCTTTGTGTGGTAATATCAACCTCGCGTGGGCGTCTTTGTCAGTAAAACAATATAAACGTTTTAGTGCTAATAAACTTTAGAAAAGGAAATACGGACATTTTAATTAGCCTTGCAAAGTTCGCTTCCACGTTTTAAGCGGTGGAAATGTTTAAGAAAATGACGGAATTTATGTGTTTAGTGCTGCATACCGTGTAAAAATGAACGCCGGTGGTTGCTGTTTTGTTTCAGCGTGTGACCTGAATTGGGGTAGAAACATTTATAAAATATTATACCACTTGCTTCTCGGGGTTATTTTCGCGGCACTACTAACGTTTATTCGCGGAGTCAAAATATTATCAATCATTTCTTTAATGGGTATGTTATTGCAGAACTGCATTCAATTATACAAAAAAAAAATATAATTTAGCATTTATCAAAAAGTAGAAAATTTATCATTATTACAACATAAATCAGTTTTGATTTAACAAATATAAAATATAGCTCAAAAAATCTTTATTAATTAAGAATTAGAAAAACACTATAGTATATAGAAAATCTACAAAAAATCTTTATTAATTAATAATTATAAAAGCTTTATAGTATATAGCAAATCTACAAAACATTTGCTTGTAGTCTCATTAAGACTACAAAACAAATCACTTATTAAAACAACTACTTAAATGATTTGTTTTGTAGTCTTAATTATACTCACTTGTAGATTTATGAAATGGTTTCGTGTTTTTATAATTATTAGTTAATTAACGTAAAGGACGTTAATACATTTTTAACTTTATTAATGTTTGTTTTTTCTATTGGAAGATCTTGTTGTATTATTTATAAAGAACGTTTTATTTTTAGATATTTTCTGTTCAATATGTGAAAAAATGTTACGACAGGGCCAATAACCCAAACAGGTACGTACTAACTCCATCCTTTAATGTAAATATATAATTATAATGTATTACTGAAAAAAGTAAGTGCATGTAATAAAGATGTTGTGATGTTTTATCTATATAAATGAAAGGATATTTTGTTTATTTTTTATTAGTTTTACATCACTTTGAGCATATTATAATCGTTTCTTAAAATAAAAATTATTGTTCTTAAAAGTTCCCAATTATCTGTTTTTTTTTATATTAAAATCTTAACTGATTTCTGCTTTTGTCTGTCTTAAGACAGATAATTGTTTTGTTCATTTGAACCAATACTTGATAATGACCTGCAAAGGTCGAAACTATAGTTGTGTCAAAATTGATAATATATTGTAAAGTTTGTTTGTGTATATAAATACTGGTATAAAAACATACAAATTATTTTCATTTACCCTTTTTTATTTGAACCAAATATTTTAAGCAATGTTACATGTGTTAAAATCCTTAGGTCGTTAAAGAAAATTAACTATTAATTAATTATAATTCAATGTTACATTGTTTCTGCTCGACTGTTTTCCTTAGTATTTTTTCACATACATTTTTCATACAAAATTATTCACAATTGCTTACAATTGTTTTTAAGTATTATTAGTTTTTTTTGGTGTAATCTTCTTTTGTTATTCTCTAATAAATATACAAATTTTTGTGGAAAAAAATCCAAATCATAGTTTTTTGCATTTTTTGTTCTTATTAACTTTTAAGTTTTTTAAATAAAAATTTTAAGTAGTTAGAACCAATTTGAATGTATTTTGTTATAAATATTTCAATAGGTTTTTTTAGAAACGTACAGTTCTTTATTTTTGAGAAGGTCATCTATTTCTAATTAAATATTCAATTTTTTTGGTAAAAATAAATTAAATTTGAATCTCTTTTCAGAAAACTGTTATTGAGGCAAATTTTACTTACTGTTCAAAGTATTGAAATCTGCTCAAAATGAAGTGAATACAATAAAAAAAACTTTTCCATTTGTAAAGTTCGAAACTTTACAAATAAAATTTATTAAAATTGGTAAATTTGTACCTAAACACAAGCTAAATTTGCTATGTAAGATTTTTTTATTGCATTTACTTAATTTTGAGCAGATTTCAATCCCTTTTTAATGTATCTTTTGTTAAACAAATTTCAGCTAGAAAATTTCCTTTTTTAATTTAATTTTTAAAATATCCAACTTGAAAATACCTTTTGCATATTTTAATGTTTTTAAGAATTTTTTTGTTGTTTTATATTGGTTTTAAGAATTGTTTTTAAAAGAAAAATCCAAATATATTTGTTTTAGACCAATTAGAATAAGTTTTTTTAATAATACGACTTTTTGCAATTTTTATGTGGTTATTATAAGATATTATAAGATAATAAGATATTTTAATAAACTTTTTTCTATTGGTTTGAGGCATTTTAAAAAATATTTTTAGCAAATTGTTTTTTTTAAATAAAAATTCAAATATTTTGAGAATTGCTTAAAAATAATAGAAAATGTTCTAAAAAATAATTATTCACTTTAAAAAAGCCTAAAAATAACAAAAAATCGAAAAATAACCTTTAGTTTGTTTCAAAATTAAATTAATTCAACTATATTTTACAGTTTGACTTTAGTAAATTCTTAATTGTGTTTTTATTTAACTACTTCAAACCGATTAGCAGATATGGCTGTCTTTAATAAATTTAGAACTGTTTTTTGCAATCTAAATGTTTTTAAGCAATTTTACATTGTTTTTTTAACAATAGTTGTCAAATTTTTATTTGGTAATTTTCCAGATTTTTAAGTCAAATTTAAACTACAAATTAAACACAATAATCAATATTCAAAAGAAAGTGATTATTGTGTTTAATTTGTGAATAAATATGTATAACGAAATAAAAGCCACCAACGTCAATGAAATTTAAACTAATTTGATTAGGTTGTGCTACAAAATTCAATTAAAAAAAATATGTTTTCTAATTTATTTTTTATATATTGTAGAAATAAAACAATTTACGGTTGGTTTGTTTCACTCAAACTAGTCAGATTAAATAAATAAACAGTGAAACAAACTAAGCGTAAATTGTGTGTGTTATTTCTATATTAAAAATGTTTCACCACACGAGCTGCATGAGAAACAAATTCAAGAAATTATTTTTTTATAATTAAAAACATTAAGGAATTGAAAATTACAATTTTAATGTATTATTAAGAATTTTTTGTTTTCTATCGGTTCTAAGCAGTATTAAAAATAATTTCTATATATTCAACATCTGTATTAACAAACAGATACATACATATATTCTACAAATAAGTGGAAAACTGGTTATGTAACTGTCATTGTTAATTGGCTATCGACCAGAGGTCTTTCTGCCAAGGTTAGTCATTTATGTCGAATGTCAGTCAGTCAGTATGTAAATGGATGATATGATAGAATGAGTTCGAAAATTGTTGATGGGGGACTTAATAATTTCTATTTTCTTAGCAAATTGTTTTTAAGAAAATCCAAATAGTTGAGTCTTTTAGTGGCTTTCTATTGGTTTAAACATTTTTAAACATACTCAAACATATTCGATTTTCTTGGTAGATTGTTTTATTAAAAATAAAATCGAAAAATGTTTGTTTTATGCCAATAATAATTGTTTTTTGTAAATAAAAATTAAAAGTGTTTTTTTTTGCAATTTTTATGTGGTGCTAAGGTATTTTAAGAAACTTTTTTTTGTTGGTTTGAGCCATTTAAAAAAATATTTTTAACAAATGTTTATTTAAAAAAACCGAAATAATTTTAAAATTGTTTAAAACTAATAGAACATTTAGTACTAAAAATTACTTTTAATTTTAAAAAAATCCTAAAAGAAGCAAAAAATCAAAAGAATTCTAAAGACAATCTTTTGTCTAGTAAAATTTTATTGAAATTTTACTTTTTGACTATAGTAAATTCTTAATTGTCATTTCATATAACTGTTTCAAATCAATTTGCACCTTTAATTGTCTTTAGTAAAATTAGGATTTTTTTTTTTTGCAATCTAAATGTGTTTTCAACAATAGTTTTCAAATGTTTTTATTATTAGTAATGGTTCAGATTGTTTTCAGTTAAATTTAGAGTAATTTTATTGGTTTCTGCAAAAACTTAAAACTCCATTAAAAAATTAATATTCAATTCTAATTTATTTTCTTATAATTAGAAACATTTAGAAGTTGAAAATTACAGTTTTCATGTGTTTTTAAATATTTTTTTGTTCTTGTCGTCTATTGGTTCTAAGCATTTCTAGAAATAATTTCTATTATCTTAGTAAATTGTTTTTTTAAGAAAATCCCAAGAGTTTTAAAACTTTTTTTTTTCTAATTTATATTTTTTTATAATTTATAGCTTCAAGAAATTGGAAATTTCTTTAGCGTTTTAAATGATTTTATAACCATTTTTAGTTGTTTTCTATTAGCTTTAAACATTAAAAATTTCAAATGAAACGTTTTTCCCTTCATTAACAACTCTTACTTAATTTTAAACAAACTTAAAGTTATTTCTAGAATTTTTTAGAATTTTAATTTTTTTGCCTTTCGCTATTTTTAGAACTAACCAATTTTCTAATATTTTTTTCATAAAATTTAAATTAATTCTAAACAAAATAGATTTATTTTTTATTACATTTTCGCATTCCACAAAATATTACAAAATAAGAAAATATACTCAAAATTTTAGTCGAAGGTTCACTTCTTTGAAGGATCATCCATTTAAACCCATTACTAAGCCTCACTAATGATTTTAGGTACATTAAATAATTTGCATGTTTTGTTTTTTACAACTCCGTATCTTTTGGTAAAGCAAATTTTCCGAATTAATGTCTTATTTCACATAAAAAGTATTCCTAGTTTATATCATCCTATTCTTCAATAAATAGCTTCAGTCTCATCCAATTCCAAATTTATCCCTATTCCCACGTCTGCAACCTTCGTAATGTATGAAAATCAATTAACAACTCCCGATACAATTCTTTTTATGTCCAACATCCGACATTTTATCCACACAATACTTCGAAATTCAAATTCTTTTTAGCTGACTCCATTATGTTTCATACTCCTAATATCCAAAAACAAGATTACAAATATCCACTCCCCCAAATTCATCCTACGACTAATAAAATCAAACGATATACAGAGACATTATATTCAATGACGAAAAATTAACAACAGAAACAGAGATATAAGAAATCTAACTATCGAATATAAAAGAGACAAATTGACAGAAACTTGCAAACCAATCAATGACATGGTAGTCAAGACATAGTGGACAGTATCATATGAACATATCAACAGAATTATAGACACTTCAACAAACACTACAATCATTGGCAAAAATATTAGCCAGACATTTTCATATTTGTTTAAAAGTATTAACTTTGGAGTAAATTCCACGAAAGAGTTAATAAATGGTATAATTAATTTAACTTATATCCCTCTCTATGATACTTTAAGTGAAGACTATAGAGTGGTGCATTCTGGTAAAAACATCTCCAGGGGACGACAATATCCACAAATGTATCCTTAAAATCCTTACCAATTTTTACAGTAACTAATGCCTAACCGATGAATGGGAAAAGGCGTAATATTATGCCATTTCGGTCTTTATAATAATCATCCTATGTCACAATTTATAGACAAACTATTCGAATCTCTTTTAAAACAAATAAATCCTACAGTACATGCATCCCCAAAACCAATTTGGCTTCCTTCCGAATAAATCAACTACACTTCAGTCACCATCCTTACTTCCAATATTCAAACAAAGAACCTCGAATATCACAAGTCCGCTATTGCTTTTCTCGACATCAAAAATACGTTTGACTCGGTGTGGCATCGAGATCTGCTTTATAAGTGTTTCCTCTTAAATAATCACCAGCATCTTATCATTATAGTTCATGAGTTCCTAACCAATCGATTCTGTCAAGTACAGGTTTTTAGGAGGAAGCACCATCCTCACCATGTTTTTAAAAAGCTTCCCGCTCATTACTTTACAAACTATATTCTCATGATATATAATGTTTTGTAATTTTTCCCAATCCTGCATGTTTAATCCTATCACATATCAATTTCTTTTTGTAAATGATATTAACTTAATTGCAAATGCCGACACCGTTTCCTCTTCACTTCACGCACTTTAAACATCCCTCCAATCACTACAAAATTGGTCCTCCAAACGGTGTACAGAATTAAACCCTAATAATACCAAACGTTTCCTCCCTTTTAAAAAAATTACTCTAACATCTCCTAAAATTAAAATCCACTACACCGAAATATCCGCCTGTGTATATTTTGGGATTCTATTCGATTTTAAAATTTTCTTCAAACCTTTTGTTTTAAAGCCAAAGTCAAAACTAGGTCTCAGCGTTTTAGGACACCAACATACAAGAATCAAGGCATTTCGATAATGGCTGCCGTTAGAATATACAAATTAATTTTTATGCCACTATTAGATTATGGCTCAATCCTTTTTACACAATGCCACCCCTCCTCCCTACATCAAATAAGTAGCACAAAGATCTGAACTCTGAACCATTATCAAAATAAGACACTTTAATAATCCTCTCCACAACTAATTCAATGAATGGTTATCGTCGTATCGCCCAACGGTTAATAGCCATTGGAGAAAAAATCACAGCAAAACCCTTTAATCTATCCCTCATCAATAAATTTTTTATACTTCAAAATCCTGATATTCTATTTCTAAGAAAATTGCTTGATTTTTGTACAAATATTTTTACAGTTTTTTAAGCCAATTAGTATGAAATTAATTATAAAATCTTAGATTTTACTGTTTATTTTATTCAACTGATTCAAATCAATTTGCACTTTAGACTGCCTTTAGTAAATTTAGAATTCTTTTTCGAAACATTTTAAAGTAATTTAACCTTATTTTTTCAACTATAGTTTTCATTTGTAATTTTTTAAATTTCTTTTTATTTAGATTAATATATAGTTTTTTTATTTCGATTATTAATAATATATTATGGGCAGATTTTAATATTTTTATATTATTTTTTATTGTTTTTCAGCAAATTTCAAATGATTTGCTATAGATATTGTTTTTATACTGTAATAAAAGTAATACATAAATTACTTTATATTTATTTTTAGTTTAAATTTAATTACAGGTAAATATCTTGATTAACGTGTAGTTCAGTTAAATTCGTTCGTTTTCCTGCAGTTTTCATACGACAGTACCTGCAACGCGAAATTTCATTAAACGTTAATTAAAATCTGCCATGAAAACCTGCTGAAATCCTGCTAGTTTGAAATTACGGACAAAAGCGTCGAATGTCCGAATGAAATTAACAAAATTTAGTCAGTGGCGTAAAATCTTGGTGGAATAGTGACACACATTGCGTTTGTTTTCCTAACTATAAAATTTCGATCCATTTCACTCAACACTTTTCTATAAGAGCGTGTTTTAAGGGTGGCCCAGATAATCCCGTCGACGCTTTAAGTCGACGCCAGCCTCTAGAATTTTATGGTTTATATTAGGCCTCGTTTACCCTCGTCAGTCTAAAATAATATAATTCTTCATACGTTATGATTACGTGCTACTGTTATAACCCATTTTATATTAAATTTGAAAGTAATAATCAGTGTGTGTGGGAATTCATAAGCTTTTGATAAGGACGTCATATAGGGGTGTAGGTAATCCTTTTATAAGTCTTTTAGGTCAGAAAAGCAGGGAGTAAAATGAGTAAATACCGAATGCAGAGGGTAAAAATATATGACACATAAAGATTTAATTAAGTGGCGGTAGATGACAAACTAAACTGAAGGGGTAGGTATAATTAGTTGTATTAGGAGAGGAGAGTTTTAGAAGAAACTTTTGTTAATAGTTAATATATAAACAACATATCATAAAACAGATGAATATTATATTTGATTTTTATTGCTATTAAATAACTTACAATTTAATGAACCCAGAAAAAGTATTATTTATAATAATGGCATTAATAAAATTGTCTTCTTTGTGATTACTCTCAATATTGATTGATCAATCGATATGGAGCATGTAACTCATACATGAAAGCTTAGTTTTTTTTTTCAAATAGAGACGATCAAACAGTTCCGGTTTACTCGGAAGAGAAATTAAAGTCCGGTGGCCGATTTAATTGCATTCGGTTGTAAGCGAATCCACTTCCATGCCTTTGAATTTAAATTACGAATCATTCCGTTTGGTTTATAATTGGCATCTTTGTATTCAAAAAAGTAATTGCAAATGTATTTTATGAGAAAATTATATTGCCTCAATATCCTGTATAAACTGGTGTTTTTTAAACATACGGTAAAAACTCAAAGGGTTATTCTCTATGAATATTTTGCAGGAGGATGTAAAGGTGGGCAATGAAAGAGGGATGGGAGATACTAAACGGATGTACGGAGGGGGGCGTTGGGGAAGTGTGACAGGAGGGAGTTGAAAAGGTTAGAGGTAAAGGGTGCGTGGGTCTCAGATCATTGGCCACTGAAGATACAAATAAGGATCGGAAAAAGGAGAGATGAAGGAAAGGAGCAGAAAGAAATAAAGGCTGGAAACGGGGAAAGATAATGAGGGGAATAAGAAAGAAACAGAAGGAGGTTAAGTGAGAGATCATCTCCTCTCTTAGTGGAAGAGTTGGAGGTGGCTATAGTCAATTATGGGAGGAGAAGGAAGGTAAAAGGGGAGGAAGAATAGGTAGTTTGGTGAAAAGTGCAGAAGAACGAAGGCAGAGGTAATGAGGACAAGAAAAAGGTACAGAGGCGAACGGAGGGTTGAGAGACGAATATGGGAAGCGAAAAAAAAGATACGACAAGGTGTGCGAAGAGCGAAGAGAAAATAAAGAGGCAGATAGTAAAAATGATGGAGGAACGAACAACGTGTAGAAACGAGGAGGAAATGTGAAGGATATTAAAGGGTGGGAAAGAAAGAGGCACACAGATGTGGAGCTAGAAAATTGTATTGATAAATGTAAGAAATAGAAGGGAAATCTGAGAGGAGAAGGGAAAAAGAGATGACAGACTTCGCAGTGTAGAAAGTGGAAAGATTTTTACAGAGTTAAAAACTGGAAAAATGGCGGGGCCCTATGAATTAAAGGCGGAGATGTGGAAGGAAAAATGACGTCCTTCTTTGAATTGCCAATTTTATTTCAGAGATTTAAATTTACAAATACAAAAATGTTTCCAGTAAAAAATCGAAATGAGTACAAGTATGTTGCAATGTTTAAAGCCAATATTATTTATATTTTTGGGAAACCCTAATAGCGAAAATTATTACCATAAGTTCAAGACCTTACGTATTACTATAATTAAAGAATAAATATATTGTTTATTGTAATTATTCATCTGGATGTACTTAACTCCAAATAATTAAACTTATAACTGTTATATCCTAATAATTTCTGATTTTTTCTTATATTAGGATTATTTAATTTAAAAAATTTGATCTGTGAAAATTTAGATCAGGTCAATTACGCGGCTTCACCAATTACCGACCTCAATGTATAGCTAATCCAAAACTGAGCACGAACAATACTACGTTGAATATTCAGAGCCGAATTATCCTGCACGAATTGTTCGGGCACAAATGGCCTCAAATTGAAGTTGATGTATGTGCAGCGGCGCAATAAGGATTTTCACAACTGAAGTAAATAGGAGCTTTATTAGTTGCTACCTCTATAACAACGCCCAGAAAGTTTGACAATTGCGCCAGCGTATGCAGGTATAATTACCTTGAGTAATAATACCCGCATAATAAAATAATTATGTTAATTAAAATCTAAAATATGACTATTAGTTTTAATTTATATATTTTATATTATTTATTTCTTCCATAGGTCTCTATTAAGCAGTATGGGCAAAATTATACAGAGTTTTTAAGCATGCGAAAATTTTCGGCTTCGGTTTACAACAATATTTCCAGACTCATTTAAAAAATCTTCTGTTTTAATTTCCATAAATATACAGCAAAAATATATAATAATTTATAAACAGGGTTTTATAATTTGTATCCCTAAATGATCCCACGTTCCTCGGTTAATTTTATGGTGTATACATATGAATATTCAGTTAATTTCCCAAGTAAATACTGTGTTTTAATTTATATTACACGTGCCCCTTTAATTAATTAGATAACCTTTCACCTTCTGTCGTAATTTTAAATCGGTTGTGCCAATCGATGTGATTTAAAGGAGACTGGCAAATAATTATTTTTACATATATTGCCTTGATTTTTAACTACCATTTAAATTTTTGCAAATATAGTTAGAGTTTTTTTTAAACAATATATAACAATACATAACTGATTTATTTGTAAATTGATTTTACAGTCACATGTTTTTTATATTGAGACAGATATGGTTAACAATTTACTGTTTTTGATTATTTACTGGTAGTACAAACTGTTCTCTTCTTAAATTTTAAGTTGTTTTCTGAGATATTTGAAGAAGCTTAATTGATTAAACTTAAAAATTGACAAGAGTTATTATATTTTAACAAAAACTTTTCAGAATATTCCCCTGTTTAATATCTTTGAATTGTTCATTGTTTAAAGAAACTTTTTTACTATTATTTCCAACTGTTTCCATAAAAGTATTGCTGATATTTTATTTTTTTTTCAAATTTTATAACAACATTTGTGCATTCATTTAAAACATTGTGCATTAACTATTACCGTATTCTAGAGCTAAGTATATTTAAGTTTTATATCGACTTAACGCATTCTAAATTTCTCTCAATTCATTTTGTATTAATCTAGTGCACTCTTGACCTAACCCAATAAATTTTATATTAATCTAAAGATTAATAAATAATATACCCTTAGTCGTTGCTGTTTTGTTTTTGGCTTTGTTCTTTAATATTAATTTTAAGCAAGAGAAATAAACAAACAGCATGGCGGATGGAAGAGATAAAATATTGAATAAAAAAAAAAAAGTTTGCATTGAAAAATTACATAGGAAACAGGAGAACTGAAAGTTATATCAAATATAAAGTTGAAAGAGGAAGAACGAAAGAACTAGTATCAGCGGCAAAGGAGAAACAAAGGGAGGATTTTGGGGAAAACCCAAACAAGATAGCATGCGAAAAAAATAACCTGTTCTACAAAGCAATGAAGACACTAAGGTGAAATAAACCACAAGAGCTAAACTATATTAAGAGCAAAGATGGGGCTTTAATTGATGAAGAGATGGAAAAAATATTTCCAGGAGCTATTACAAAGAGATTATGCTTTAGAAGGGAATTATGAAAATGAGAATGAAGAAAATGAAGATGACAACAAAGATCAAATAAATGTAGGAGAGTTAATGGAGATAATAGAAAAAATAAAAACCAAAATCTCCAAGACAAAACCAAATAACAGGAGAAATGATTAAAAAACACAGGGAAAAAGGAAACATAGATACTTGTGAAAATCTACAACAAAATATGAAAAGTACAACAGATACTCAAAGACTGGCAGATGACGCTAATTGTACCAATACACAAAAAAACGGAGTCGGAAAGAATCGTGACAACTACAGAGATATGAAGTTACTATGTACTAACATGAAAATATTAGAACAGATAATAGATAAACGAATAAGAGAAGTAACGTAGAAGACCAACACACATCTTCTCTTTTTGAATAAGGTTCATTAAAAATTTATATCTCATCTATAAATTGTTATTATCTTGTATTTTTCTTTTTTCTTCATTGAACACTTGATAATGGCCTGAAAATGTTGAAACTATAGTTGTGAAAATTGATAATATATTATAAACTTTGTTTGTATATATTATACAATAAATAGTGGAATAAAAACGTCGAAAGTATTTTTATTTTGCGCTGTTAACTGTGTCTGTCCCCAATTATATTATTATAATGTACACTCCAGTAAACTTATTATGTCATACTTATCCAATAGGATCCAGTACACTACTTCGGCTAACGTAATATTGAAGCTCATTTGTTAGGCATGGTGTACCACTAAGCTACATTTTTGGACCTTGGCTTTTTTAATTTATATTATTCACTTACCTAGGTGCATTAGTCGATCAAGGTCACTCTTATTTGCAGGATCAATAGAAGAACTATTAACGAAATTAGAAATTCACTCTAATTAGTTTAATGCAAACTTACTAAAAAAATAGCACAAAATCAGCTTCGGAAGGCTTCTTTACAATCAGTTTGGTAACCAATTTGTGCTATTATTCTCAACGCTCGTCTTTGTAGAGCGAAGACTCTATTTCGACAGGTTGAGTGGCCCCATACCAATATGCCATAATGAATATGTGTTCCCACAAGTGCAAAATACGCAATTTTTGCTACACTATCATTGCAATGGTGCGAAACACTGCGCGGGCAGAATATATTTCTTGATATTTTTGAGCATAGAGATTCGGTGTGGAGTTAGAAATTTAACTGACTATCTACATAATTACCCAAGAAACATACTTTCTCACAGGGTTCATTCGATCTTTTGACAGAGAATTGCATTTGTTTTGTTTTTGGGTCATTTAGAACAAGTCTATTTTGTTCACACCACTCAGATACTTTTTTAACCTGTAGCCTGTTTATTTCCTTTATGTTTACAGATTGGGGAACACTATTGATAACTGTAGTATCATCTGCATAAATAATTACGGTAAACTCATCAACTCTAGCTGGCAGGTCATTAATGTAGATAATAAATAACACATAGCTGTACTAGAGCATCAATAGTCGACCTATTTGATCGGTAACCAAATTGGTGTGAGCTAAATAGTTGATTTTCTTTAAGATATGCAACTATTAGTATTTTCAGAACTGTTTCAAAAATCTTTGATAGTAGCGGTAGTAGAAAGATTAGCCTATAATTTTTTTATCATTAATTATTACTTACTTATTACTTTTGCTATTTTTAGAGCAACAGGGAATACCCTCACCCCTAAACAATCGTTAATAAAGGTAAAAGTTTACAGAAAGAAATACGTTCAAAGTAGTGTTGCTTTGATAGCCTTGCTATTTTGTAACACGCAAATCACTTTTGTATTATTCAATGTTTGTCGAAGTATTAGCTAGAGAAGTAGTTGTTTCAAAAGTGGTTTGTTCTTGTAGTCTTAATAAGACTCATTTTTTGTAGATTTTACGAAATATTTTCGTGTTTTTTCTAATTATTAATCGTTAATAAGTTTTATAATTGGATGTACTAAATAGTGTTGTACACATTTTAATATGTCAACTGTAAAGCCATAAATATCTGACCCTTTTTTAGGTTTCAATTTATTTATAATTTCCCTAATTTTGCCTTCTGATTTTTTTAAAGACTGAATGGAAACAGAGGCATCGATGATACTTCAATATCCAAGATATATTTACTATTATTTACCTCAGGTAAAGGGGTGACATTATTCACAAAAATAATATTTAGTTCATTACATGTTAAAGTGGAGTTGTTATTTTGTTCTTTAGGAGGTCTATGTTTATTTAAGATATTCCATGTACTTTTAATTTGTTATTACTGTTTAAGATATATCTATCATTTACAAGTTTTTGTTTATTTTGAATTGTCAATTTATATTCTGTATTGTACTTATTGATAGCATTTTTTTGTTTTATTCTTAGATGGATTTTGTAATCCTCTCTTAACAATCGTAATATTTCCCGCATATTTATATAGTTCAGTATCACACCAATTTATATTTGCACCACTGCTCTTCGATTTTCTCTGTTTGATTGGAAAGGACTTATTTACAGCACTTTCTAACACTTATCATTAAGACACATCCAATCTATGAGCTGAATAATAATTTAGAACTTAGCTTTACCTTCAAGGTTTGTTGGTCTGCAATAGGTCTGAATATACGTGGGTTGGGCTACTCGATACAGCACATTGCCTCGTGATCAAATATCTAAAAATTGATTTTTTCCATATTTGTAAATATATTAGCTAGACAGTTGTTATTCTTGTTGTAAAATTTAAAAGTATTCATAACATCTATTAGAGCAACGGCTTTGGGATTAAAGTGAACATTAAAATCACCGCCAATGATAACAGTTTCATGATAATATTTAATTTCAGTTAGCAAAGTTGACATTTTATCCAAAAATATATTAAAATCTCCTGACGGGGAACGATATACACAGATTAAGTATGTTTTATAATTTTAAAGTCAATTGAGCGTGTTGAACTCATAATTTTATTTGTTACAGAATTGAATTCACAAACTTTTACATCAGTTGGTGCAAGAATTACTGTACCTTCGTGCGAGCTCGTATGACGTGCAAAGTAAGCCTTTGACCATAGGTTGTTCATTGTTATTCATCCAATGTTCGGACACCGCTGCGAAACTAAAATGTTTATCAATGAGAAAGAATTCTAATTCACTTACTGTATTTTTAATGGACACTACATTTAAAAATTAGAAGGAGACTGCAGATGCTTTAATATTTTGAGTGTAGCATTTACTATTTAAGTTGCCTTCTTTTGCGCTTCGAAAATTTTTATTGAACGTAAATCTTCTTATCTTAATTCTAGCAGATCAGGTTTCTTCTTTCATCAGTATGTTCCGATGTACGAAATCCGCAGACAATTTGAACGACTTGTTTGTTCCTTTCTATTCCAATTCGCTTTATATTTTGGTTGTCTGCAGTGAATTTCTAAATGTCGTTCCCAGTTACATCGGCTGCGCAATTTCCTATATATATCCATGCATTTTAATTAGATGAATTAAATGAGTTTGTTGAGGAGAAATTATGGGTTAGTGGGGTTTGTTTACGTTTTTTGTTAATTTTTACTTGCCATTCGTGTTCATTGTCACTGTATTTTTTTCCGGAGTACACAAATCCGTACAAAAAATGTAATTATATTTTTTTTATTCAATGTGTTGTTTTTGAGATACTTCAATGTCTTCACTTTAATTGAACACCCTGTATATCATAATCGAGAATTTTTAAGTAAAAGAAAACAAAATTTTATTGTGCGAATCAACAATACAATTATAAATCATTTATTGAAATAAAACAACACAGTTGGGAATGTTTCACATTTATTGTAGAACACTGCAACATGTTTCGACACACAGTGGCTTCATCAGGCAGATGAATACTAATTTAACAAATTACAGGTAAAAGCTTATATACTATTAGAACTATGGGGCTCCTTTGTACAACAAGATATACAAGATTTAGTAAGCAAAATCTCAATCTCTTGCAACGATTTTACTTCGAAATTTAAATTTAAAAAGCATATCTTCACTCTTTTGTATCAATTTAATTGAATCGCCATTTACTTAATCGGTATTCTTGTCCCATTTTCAAAAAATTTACATTTTCTTAATTTATTTAATTGTAAGTATATTTTATACAACTCAATTTTATTTGTAGTATCTACTGTAATCTTGGCCATGACGATATAAATTCAATATTATGACCTATCATAATATAAAATATATTGACCTAGCGTTATCATGACCTATCCTAATAAACTTTATAGAACAGTTGTATGGTGGGCCAATATAAAATATTGCGGTAGGTCAAGAGTACGCTAGACTTAGCAAATATGCGGAAAACGTACATCAATAAGGAACAGATAAAAGCTCAGTGATAAACTCCATTATAGTAACTCAAATTAAGTACGAGGGTAGATTGAAAAGTTTCTGGAATGGGCAAGAGATGGCGCGCGTATCGTGAAATTGTTATGATGGTTGTCAAGGCTAACCTATTTTAGGTAAGCTGTCAAATTTTCAGACACGTGCGTCGTTCCGTTTTTGTTTACTAGGATATCTTGTGAAGCAAGTCAGGCACTTTTGCAAAAATGGATAAAAATGAATTTCGTGCAGTCATCAAACATTTCTGTATGGATGGGAAAAAGGCGACAGAGATACGAGATCTATTGCAGAAAGTTCATGGCACATCCACACCTTCATTTTCGACTATTAGTTTCTGGGTGAGCGAGTTCAAACGTGGCCGTACGAGCACCGAGGATGAACCAAGCAGTGGACGTCCAAAAACGGCCACAAATGAAGAAATGGTCGAAAAAGACCATGATCGGAAAATCGGTCGGCACCAGCAATGGAGTCGGCCGACAGCTGCAGGCAGAGGCTGCCGAGCGCGTCTCCGGGTGATGGATAAGAGCGTGACCGAGAAATCGGCCAGTAGCTGGCGTAGGGTCGGGCAGGTGGATCACCCCCGTATGACCGGCCTAAACCAGCTGCCGCGAACCAACTCCCCCAAGCTACGGCGTAGAGACATCGTGCCTAGGGCTGCATGGCACAGAGTTAAGTGCCACGAACGATTCCGTTGGGACACCGGGCGACCTCCCAACGTAGTTGAGCCTTCTGTGCGTATCGGGGCACTGCGCATAGCGACCACTTATTTTCTCCGTACTCGTGGGAACAATAATGGACCACCAAAATACAAAAACAAAAACTACTATAGGGGGCTCTTCGGAGAACCCTACCTCCCCTGGTGCCGCCACGGCTGAACCTAACGCCAGAGGAGAGAGAAACTCGACCAGAGGGCAAGGACGCCTAAGCGTAACGTACCTCAGGGAGAGCAAGCGTTAGGGGAGAGGTCGCACCCGCGACGCCCTGCACCAGCGTCAGCACCCGGCTCGTCAGGGACGCAGAAGCGAAACCTGTCGAGCGACAGCACACCTCCGGAACTCCAAAAGAGACCGGCAAAAACCCCGAAAGGGGGCGAAGGGCCTCCGGCAAAGAGAACCTTCAGTGTCTCGCTGACGGAAATAGCGCTCGCTATAATACCGAAAGGATACCCAGAGACTAGCATAAATGCAGAGGAAGCCGAGGCTATCAAAGCCTCGATAATCCAAAGCATTGATGCTACGGTGAAAGGACAAGCCTCACCGAAATTTCAGGAATGCACCTATAAAGGGGGATTCCTGAGAATAGTATGCTCCGACCTTCCAACCAGGTCATGGCTCGAGAGCATAGCCAAGGAGAAGAATTTCCTGGGGAACGAAAAGGAACTTCAGATCATTGTTTTGAAGGACCTACCGGAACCCAGGAGAGTACTAACGTGGGCTCCAGGACCACCAATAGAGGCCACCACCTTCCTCAAAAGAATATCGGTGCAGAACAACGTAAGCACCGATACCTGGAGAGTAGTCAACCAAAAACCGGACCCCAAGGGAACTCAGTACATCATACATCATCATCATATGGTCAAAGTCTCTTGGGGGAAGGTGAGCGAAGGGAAGAAGTTGCACTTCGGCCTTTCAAAGATCACCCTCAGGGCGCTGGCGGCAAAAACCGTCGGCAGAACTGAGGAGACCAAAGAGGTAGCAATGGAAGGAATTCCAGTGCCCGGAGAGGGAGCAATGGACGACAGTCCGTTGCCCAAATCGCGAAGGGTAAGTAATGTTCAAATCACTACAGATTAATATACACCACTAAGAGAAAATATTGACATTGCACTTGTACAAGAGCCATGGCTTCACAAGGGAATAGTAAAGGGGTTAAACATACAGGGCAGGCGACTGATTGTCGCCGAACCAATGTGTAACCCACGCAAATGTATAATAGCAAAACATGGAGTGAATTTAATGCCATTATGGGACGTATGTTGCAGAGACCTAGTGGCAGCACGGCTGGAAGTAGTGTAAAGGGAAACGCGGAGGGAGTTTATACTCGGATCCGGTTACCTTCCCTACGACCAACCAGGACCACCGCCGCCAGACGAGGTTTAGCGGCTGATACACAGCGGGAGCCACAAGGGAATACCGCTGATCCTTGGATGCGATGCAAACGCGCACCACATTATATGGGGGAGCAAGAACATCAATCCAAGAGGTGAGAAACTATTAGATTTTATCTTAGAGAATGACATTAAAATAGTAAATATTGGAAATGTACCCACGCTCGTAAACGCGGTGCGAAGCGAAGTATAAAATGGTAAAACACTGGCATGTATCTGAGGAACCATCACTCTCAGATCATCGATATATACGCTTCGATATCGAATCAGAAAAAGCATCTGAAATCCAAAACAGAAACCCGAGGAGAACTGACTGGGACCTATACAAAGAGGTACTAGCCAGCCGAATCGGGGGCTGTCCAACAGTAGCGAGAACAACGCATGAGTTAGAGCTCATGGTGCAAAGCATCACAGACTCTATCAATACTGCGTTTGAAGCAAGCTGCTCAAGAACTACCAAACCTACCTCAACCAGGGTCACCTGGTGGAACAAGGATCTTGATAGGGCTAAGGCACGCACCAGAAGAATGTTTAATACAGCCAAGAGAAACGGTGAATGGGCGCAGTACAAAACGGCCCTCACGGCATATAACAATGCCATTAAAAAAGCCAAGAGGGAATCTTGGCAAAAATTCTGTGGGGACATAGAAAGTGAACCCATAAGCTCCCGTCTACTCAAAACGCTCAGCAAAGATCATGCTGGGAACATCGGCTCACTGCAGCCCAAAAATGGAAAGTACACAGACTCGGTAAAAGAGACCCTGCAGGTATTACTGCAGACGCACTTCCCGGGTTCTGCAACCATTTAAATCACCAGGTCCTGACAGGATATATCCTGCCATGCTACAAAAGGGGATAGCAACGCTGAGGAAACCACTATGTGATATCCTCAAAGCAAGCCTTGCCCTTTCATACATCCCAAGCAGCTGGCGGATTGTAAAGGTGGTATTAATACCTAAGCCAGGGCGTGATTCATATGCCCAGGCTAAATCTTACAGATCGATGAGCTTGTCATCATTTATTTTAAAACTACTAGAAAAACTAGTAGACAGGCACATACGGGAAGGAGTTTTAAAGGACTCACCACTACACCGTCAACAATATGCCTACCAAGCGGGAAAGTTATGCGAGCTAGCAATCCACCAGCTAGTGAGCAGATCCGAAAGGACCCTACAATGCAAAGCCGTTGCGTTAGGCGCCTTTCTGGATATTGAAGGGGCGTTTGACAACATAACCTTCAACTCCATAGCAACAGCAATGAAGAAAAGAGGAATTAACCCGCAAGTCCGACAATGGGTAAACAAGATGCTCAGAAGTCGGACTGTGACAACCACCCTATATGGAAAAACAGCAGAAGCGTAAGTCGCTGGCGGGTGCCCGCAGGAAGGTGTTCTCTCGCCGCTCCTATGGTGCCTCGTCATGGACGACCTTCTGCTGCTACTCGAAAGCCAGGACATATATGCACTAGGGTATGCAAATGATCTGACCATTCTAGTAAGCGGGAAGTTTGGGATCACTGTATCAAACTTGATGCAGAAGGCACTAAATACCGTAGAAAGATGGTGCAGGAATGAAGGGTTAACTGTAAACCCGGTCAAAACGGCGATCGTCCCTTTTACTAGACGACGAAAAACCAATGACATAAAATCACTACGTATGTATGAAATGGAAGTTCCAATCAAAAATGAAGTAAAATATTTAGGGGTCATACTTGATACCAGATTGAACTTCAACGTCCATCTAGAGAGCATCAGCAAAAAGGCAATGAGAGGATTTTTGCGACCCGTAAAATGGTAGGACGCACATGGGGACTAAGACCGTCATACATGGCTATACACTGTGGTCATAAGACCTATAGTGACATACGCAGCGCTCGTTTGGGGAGAAAAGACCCAAACCAAAAGTGCAGCAGTAAAACTTGAAAGAGTGCAAAGACAGGCGTGTCTGATGATCACTGGAATTATGTGTTTTTATAATTAAATTTTAAAATCTCGCCTCTATTCAATGTATGTACCGTGTGCTTCCTTATTTATAAATTCATTACCCAATTTAGTGGCCATATTGTACGTATGAATAATTTAATTAATTTAATTTACCTGGATCATAGACCTAATTATTAGTATGTAATAATCCCCTCATTGTTCAGTGCATTAGCTAATGAATATACTAGTAATAATTGTTTTGATTTGTATTTATACCTTACTATTACAAATTAGAGGTTAATTAATTTCACAATTTTTATATATTTCTTCCACTAGTTTATATATGAAAATTGTGAAAAAAAAACATTAATTAACCCCTAATTAATATAAAAATATTACACCTCGGGTTAAGTGAGAATTTAATTCATCCCACTGTTACAAATATAAACTATTTTTATAATAATAATAATAATAATAATATCTTTATTCACATATAATAAAAAAAAAAAAACAAGAACAAAAAAAAAGAGAAACGTTGAACAAAAATTAAATTCAACTTAAATTAAGTGTAATATTATACATGAATCCGTAGGCGGGATTCAGTTGAGATCGATATTGATCTCGAACTGTTCTACCATCCAAACCTACATAACTAAATAAAGCATTTTAGATACAAATTGATATAATTATGAAATAACTATGTAGACTATATAAATAGATAGCAAAATAACCTTAATCTCACAATAAACTCAATTAAGTACTTTTAATACCAATGCAATAATCTAGAAATTAATATGAGTTTTTATAGCGCTCTTAAATTTAGAAAACGAAAATTTTTTAAATGGTTGTGGCAAATTATTATACATTAGATAAATATTAAATGAAAACGATCGCTCAAATTGGGTAGTGTAGTGTTTCGGTGGCGATAATAAACCCTTGAATCTAGTATTAAGATTATGAACATCCTCACGAAATGTAATTTTGTTGTATAAATAAGGGGGCTGTTTATTTATAATAATTTTATGAAAGAGGCATAAAGCCTGAGCTCTTCGCCGGTTTACCATTGACAGCCATCCAGATTCACTGATTTTATGTGATATTCTGTCGTATTTACGCAATCCATACATATATCTCAGGCAAGAGTTTTGAACATTTTGTATACGATTTGAGGTGTTTTTGTCAATTGCAGGGTGATATAAGGTAGAGCAATAGTTAAAATTTGATAAAACAAATGTATCACAAAGTATACGTTTAGTGGTCAGTGGGAGATACGAACGATGAGGATATAATAGCTTTAGGTTCAAATATGCAGCGGTAATGCATTTATTGATATGTGATTTGTATCTAAATGTATTATCAATAATCACACCAAGGTTCTTTGCTTGATTTACAAGAGGCACAAGTTTACCTTTAATGCTAATGTTAATTTTGTCTTTAAGATCAGTGCATGTCATATTTTTACCAAATAAAAGAAATTGTGATTTCGATGGATTTAGATTTAAATCAAGAATTTCAGAAAATTCACAGATTCTTTTAATATCTGAGTTTAAACATACTTCTGCTTCTTGATAACGATCTGGTACAAACGATAAATAAATCTGAGTATCATCCGCATACATATGCCCCTTGCAATGTTCAAGCTGATCTAGGACTGTGGAAGTATAAAGCAAAAATAATAGAGGGCCAAGGATTGAACCTTGAGGAACCCCTTGTTTAACATCATAGAAATCAGAAGAAAGTGAATTTATTATGACACTTTGTTTTCTATTACTAAGATAGTTATTTATAAGGTTTAAAGCAGATGGATCAAGACCCAGAAATTCAAGTATCACATTTAAAGTACAGTGATTTACTGTATCGAATGCCTTAGAGTAATCAAGAAGTATAACTGCTGTGACCTTACCTGAATCAGTAGCCCTTAAAATATCGTCTGTTATACTTAGTAGAGTTGTCTCGCAACTGTAACCTGTCCTAAATCCTGATTGGTGTATTGGTAATAGGTGATATTCATTCACAAATTTCAGAAGTTGGTCACTTAGCATTTTTTCGAAAAGTTTAGACAAGGTAGGTAAAATGCTTATTGGCCTTAGATGTTTAGGTTCAGTGGGATTGTTGATTTTAGGTACGGGTTTTATTAGTGCCCTTTTCCAAGCATCAGGAAAGAAAGATTCACTAATGCAGGAATTTATAATGTGTACAATGAACGGAATTATTGTAGGACAGCACAACAAAAGCATATCAATATTAATACCATCAAAACCAACGCTGGCCGATTTTATTTTATTTAAGTAAACAGTACACATATGTTCATCAATAAGGTGAAACTTGAATTTTATTTGGTGGGAATTTTGCAAAGTAGAGAAGTAGTTTATAGCTCTAGTAGTGTTCCGTACATTAGAAATTGGGATAGTATCAATAAAATACTTATTTATACTTTCTGGATCTGAGAGATTATGTGGTAATATAATTTTAGGTTTTTTTATGTTAAGATTTTGCAAATTTTTCCATAAGTAGGATGCATTTTGTGTTTTAGATATATGTTTATAATAGGCTCGCTTTTCATTTTTTATGGCTGAATTGGTGAAATTTCTAATACTTTTATAATAATCCCACTGGCTAGCAATTCCGGTATTTCTGAATTTGGATTTGGCTTTATCGCGTAGTTTCATTAGGTATTTGATGTTATCAGTTATCCAGGGAGCCTTAGGCTTAGAGAACTTGCGATGTGTTAAAGGAGCATATTTATCAAACAAAGAAATAATATAGTAATTAAAGAGTTCGAGCTTAGAATTAATATCTGCAATATATAAAATATTATGAAACGGAACTGAATTTAATTCATTTAATAAATTATTTTTGTTTACATTGGTAAGATTACGATAGGAGTGCACCTCTTCTCTTCCCTTATTGAATTCTGAATCCAGAGTGCAAAAAACTGCATCATGGTCTGTGAAATGGCAATTAATGATACCAGTACAATTCACTCTTAATTCATGAGAGATTAAAATAATATCAATAAGAGTGCTAGAATTACTAGTAATTCTAGATGGCTGATTGATAACTTGTATTAAATTAAAAGTCTCGATAAAGTCCATAAGTGCGATGGTCATCGAAAGCTCAGGCTGAAGGAGGTCAATATTAAAGTCTCCACAACAAACAAAAGTGACTGTATGCATGAAGCAGTTGGCGAACGTATTTTCTAGTTCATTAATAAAATAAACGTGATCAATGTTGGGTGCTCTATAAGCGGAAGCAACAGCAAATTTATTGGAGCTGGTTTTAACAAGAATCCATATTAATTCAATGTTTTGGTTTATATCTAAAATTGATACATTCAATTCCTTTCTATAATAAATTTCCACACCACCACCTCTTGTTAAGCGGTCATTTCTAACAAAAACATAGCCGTCAATATTTAGGCGATCATCCGAAATGTTAGCATTAAGCCACGTTTCGGATAAGGTAAGTATATCAATATTTTTAGAAATAATTAATTGCCGTATATTATACACTTTAGGTAAAAGAGATCTTACATTAACATGCGCAATATTAATAGAACTTATTAACATTTTATACAATAAATAATAACAAACAGATATATTTACTGCATGGCGTTGAAAAGGGTAAATTTATATTAAAACAATAACGTATTTAAATATAAAAGTAACAATGAAACTGAGAATAGTACCTATCAAATTAACACAAAAAAAAAATCTTCACAAAAAATAGGAGCGTATGATAAGTTTCGCGTGCCGAATGATCAATATGTTCGAGTAGTATAGGTGGGTCAGCTTGTCTTCTTAATCATGAGGATTGGAGATTGTATAAATCACTTGATGATTGAATTCTTCTTATACCAGTGGGAAGTTTAATGTACACACTGCCATGGTTCGTAAAAACGTTTTTGTTTGTAAAAATATTAGTCGCTTCCTTGACTAATGCCATTCGTGTTTGTGTTAAGTCTTCACGAATAACAATTTTAGAGCCTTTTAATAAACGTTTTGATTTAAATATTTTGTTGCGTAATTGTCTGTTGTAAAATGAAACAAAAACAGCCGACTGTTGACCTTTGACGTGATGACAACGTTCAATATCCGACGGATTAACAGCCACGTCCAGTTTATTTGTGCATAAGCTTGCGATAGTGGAATTTAACGACTCGCCATTTATTGCAGGAAGCCCAAATATTCTTAAATTTTTACCTTTGAGTAGTTGATCTGAGTTATCCAGCGTTACTTCCATGGTGGAAACGGTTTTCTCTAATGAGGCTACCTTAGCAGTTAATCCTTGGATAGTGATGTCAAATTGTTCATGTAGTTTATTAGCCAGCTTACTAATAAAGTCTTGGTTGGTGAGCACCCTTTCTACAATACGTTGCAAAAGAGCCTCATCGTTATCGGAGGCACTGCGAGTAACCACTCCACTAGGCATAATTGCGAGTAATAACTATGAAATATTAATTCAAAGACACTGACGAATCTTTACGTCTACTCAATTCGAGTGCACATTTGCGAGTGATGATTTTAAAAAGTGTGTATAGTATCTAATTTCAAATAATTCAATTAAGGGGAGATTTCTCATATTTGTTTCTCATTATTAATGATCAATTGAATAGTCAGTTATATTTTACAATAACTGAAATGATTACTTTAACTATTTAAATAAAAACAAAGCAAATATAGAAATGTGCAAATTCGATTGCCTAAAATATGCTTATAAGAATAGCGTTTACCAAAATTTGTAATTAAATATGCTTATTATTATTGGTTATTATTATTTTATAAGACACGTATACATGTTTTCTATAGTTGATGCTAAATTAAAGATTAGTACAAAATAAGAAAAATTAATTTTTATAATCTACTTTATATTTACTGCATTTCCCCTAAAAATAAGAATATACGAAATAAAATGTGGAATTACATAAATTTAAATACTTATCTCCTATGATTACATACATATTTAACACCTAGAAATGAATTTACGGTTCAGAACAGATTAAGGATTCATTGTCCCCCACAGTTACAACTTAATCGAATTAAATTTTGAAAGGGTGTTGTAATTGTGAGTCATTGTTTAAAATCATTCATATGGAAATTTCGCTTTGGATAATCTTTATTCATATTATAAAATTAATTGTATATCACATTTTTGATAACTATTTGTTTGTCATATTAGTAATAATAATAATAACTTTATTTTTATTAAAAAATGCAAAACCAGCTTAATATAGTACAATAAATACTTGCGTATATTAATTAAAGACGCACAAATTTAAAATTAAGAATGACAGAAAAGTGTTTTGATAATAATGAAAACCTAATATTCACCCATTATAATCAAACCGTTCTCTCAGACTTAAATCTAACTTCTGCAGACTTTAGGTAATCCGCGTGTCTTTTCACGTTTACAATACCTCTTAATAGTACGTGAGATCCTATATAGAGAGTGTCGTTTTCGGGATTAATTAATGTAAAGTTTTGGAAATGGATTTGAATTCGCGATGAGCTGCATTACTTGGTCTGCCCCGTGGAGGAAACGTCGCAATCGTGTTGGTTATAAGCATGAAATTGCCACCAAAGACTTCCAGGATTACTTCATACACGTAATTCACGGATTAGCGAACAGGATTAAACTGTCCACGGGGAATATACTTTCAACATTACGTTATAATAACCTGTTTACTACTAGAAAGTATTTATGTAGTTTACAAAATTTAATTTATAAATTTTAAATATCAAACATTGAGTCAATTATAAAAAAACTAAAGTGTTAAATGTTTAGGAATTTTTTATGACCCAAAATAAAAAAACTTAAAAATATTTTTCAAAATGATATACTTCTCAGTTAAATGATCTTCCACTCTTGTTTACTATAGCTTCAAAGATACTGCTGCCACTAAAGGTCTATATGGCAATATTAAATCATTGTATTAACCTAAGATGGCTTGTATACTTATTTATTTATTTATATCTTTGGTCTTCTTTCTTAAAATAATACATAAAATAAAATACAGAAAAAAAAACAAATTACAAAAACATACGTAAAATTTTGTTCGAAGGAAGTTTTAATAGGAGAACTTCATTACAGTTAGATGTCATATTGATATATTTTATTTATATTTAAGTTGTCAAGTTATTGGAACTCGTTTATTATAGTTTTAATTATTATTATATATAGTTGCATGTTATATCATTAAATTTTGATTTATTGAGATTGTAGATTAACGTAACATTGTTTACCACTAGATGTAACACGCCATCTTAATCTCGTCGGTGTCTAAAACTTTGACTCCCACAACGTGAAATATTTATTATAACGCCAGCAGTAAATCCTAAGTGCATCCTAAACTAGAGCATCCGTTACCTGAAGCCTCCATTGTGAGTCTTTCCTCATGCAGCAGGCAACTTATCTCTTCTGACTAATAAATTCAGATTTATATGCAATACGACTATAGATTGTAGTGGCGTAATTTAATACCGTTTCGCTTGGGGAGTATTTTCGGAATGTTTCACGGCGAGGGGAAATATGAATACCGGATGTTATTGTAGTATTCTATAAGTGAATATCGAGAACGGCAGGGAAATTTTTACGATGAAATCCAAACGATAACTGAATTTTTTAAAACATGTGAACTATTATTATATGTAACGTTATATTTGCAATAAGTTTGCGAAGCAATTGTGAAAATAAATAAATATACTTTTTTGAAAATGAAAAAGATCTTCAGAACGAAGTGAATATGGATTTTCAATACCTCAACCATATAAATTTAATAAATTATTAGTTCAAAAATAGTCATTTTATCTTATTCAAATTGGTAAAAATATAATTGACGACAAGTAAAAATTATCATTATCAAAGTTATACTTAATGATCTGTAAAAAAAACACGTTTTTCTCTTACAATAGACAGTAATAGCAATGGACGAATATATGAAAAACTAATAAAATTAAATTCTTTGTTGAATGACTTTCTCATTTTGGGAGAAGTAATACACTTGTTATGTTCCATTTGTTTATTATCAGGTAACTGACAGGTGTTTCGGTCCTTTCGGATCATTCTCAAAGTTTAAACTCTCAAAACTCAAAACTTTCTCATTTATCAATTGGTGAAACATTACTGATGAAGGTTTAAATTATATTACACTTGATTTGTTTCACAATATTTCTCTATTTACTCGACTAGTTTCGCTTTTTAAGACATTATCAAGGGTGAGTTACAAAAGAAACTGGTAAGTTTATAATATCTTAAAAAGCTAAACTAGTCGCGTAAATAGAGAAAAAATGTCAAACAAACCAAGTGTAATATAATTGAAACTTTCACCAGTAATAGTTAAATTATTTGTATCTTTGTATCT
Organism: Ontholestes murinus; assembly: GCA_963969525.1. Taxonomy (NCBI): domain Eukaryota; kingdom Metazoa; phylum Arthropoda; class Insecta; order Coleoptera; family Staphylinidae; genus Ontholestes; species Ontholestes murinus. Next base: position 51,943,581 of record OZ018396.1, read on the forward strand.
CCTAGTAATTTATTTTTTGTGGTTTAAAATTTTTATAGGTATGATGTAAATTAAATAAAAACTTAAGAAACTAACCTTTAATCCACTTCATTCCAGTTTTACTATAATTATCACACAATTTAGTAATAGTTAGATTAGGGCGCATGTGCCAGAAATGTTGCAGTATGGCGAAACCTGGTGTAACGAGCAACACGTGTGAATTTGTTTTCAAGAATAAAGTTAAGTTACAAGTTAATTTGTGTGCATCAATTTACACCAACATGTCTACACCGAAGTTTTGGAATTATACACAACAAAAGTGGTGTCTTCTTCATTATATTCAAGATAATATTTTTCATTTTGAGCTGAATTAAGTCATTGATTAATTTTTGTTTTTCACTGTTGGATTTTGCCCATTTGAACGCAATTTGTTTCGTGAGACGACGTGAACTTAAAATTGTGTTTGTCCGTGTGTTGTAGGATAGGGAATACAGATGTTGTTGTGATGGGTAATGTGTCAGCAGTGGTTCTTCAGAAGGGTGTTTTTGGGTTGTGTTGGGCTGATTGAGTTACCTCGCTCGCAGAAGTCGACCTTTCGGTGTCCGATCGTCTAAGCCTTCCACGTGTCCGTTTTTTTTTTTGGCGTTTTGAATCCATCCACTGCTTCCGTATCAAAGGTATCTGCCATTTATAAATTTGTAATTTGTTTACGACAAAAATCACATAGATATGTCACAAGCTCAAATAATATAGCTTACCATTACCACACGAAAAATTAATTACACATTAGAAAAGGTCTTTTGTTGCTGGTGATTTTAATGTGGAATTGACGGGCGATTCTAATAGCGCCAAAGATTTACTTAATATTTTGGAATCTTATAATTTGAAACTATGCTATTATGAACCTAGTGTAGGTTACAGGGTGGATCGGCTAGCATAATTGACAATATCATCACTAATATAAATTCAGGATACCTCAAATGTAATCAATTATAATATCTCCGATCATCTAGTATTAAAACTCTCGCTTGTATGTGCTAATCATGCAACAAATAAGGAAATTGGATACTACCGTAAATATAATCAAAGAAATATTACCAACTTCAAAGATCAACTTAGTAATTGTTTATTATGGAATCATATTTATGATGACTGCTCGGTAAACGAAAAATGGAACTTATTTGTAAAATTATTTTCAAAAACATTTGACTCCTGTTTTCCCAAAATGAATATACAAATAAAAAAATTATATACATCAATCGAAATTAGGACTTGTAAACAAGAATTAGATGCTCTCAATACAATATCAATATGGTGCATATCTTGATATACAAACAAACATTTTATACAAACGTATAATGAAAAAATCTTTATAATAATTTATTAAAAAAATAGATTCTTAGACTCAGATATTACAACAACTTGGAATATAATCAAGGAAATTACAAGCAAATCATATAACACCGTACAAGTAACGAACGAAACAGATTCAGACACCCTAGCAGACAACTTCAATAAGCACTTGTACAACACGGTGTAGGAAATATTAACAGATGACACAACTGTTACATACAGCGATAACATCAAATTGAATAATCGTTCAATATTTCTGAAACCAATTACTAATATTGAGCTTTTTAAAACAATACTTTCATTAAATAATAATAAATCTGCAGGGTATGACAATATACCTGCAATAGTAATAAAATACATTAAATGTTTAAAACCATTAGCAGATTTAATAAACCTCTTTTTAAAAACGGGAATATTTCCTGAGGTACTGAAAAAGTCACTTGTAACTTTAATCTTTAAAAAGGGGGACCCAAATAATCTAAATACTTACAGACCGATAAGTGTTATAGCAAGTTTGGTCAAAATTTTAGAAATTGTCATAAATACGAAGCTTATAGAATATCTGAATAAAGACAAGATTTTTATCACTTCAAAAAATCAGTCAGTAATCACTGCACTACATAATTATCTCAAAAACATTGTTGAATCATTAGAATCAAACGAAGTACCTCTTGGAGTACTACTTAACCTGTAATCTATTTAAAGCATTTTATGGTTTAGATCATGAAATTTTAATTTACAAATTACATAAATATGGTGTTCGTGGAGTCTGATCAAAAGTTACATAAGTAAAAGAAAGCAAAGTGTAAATATAAATGATAAACTTTCAAGTAGTTTAAGTTTTACAAAAGTAATACCATAGGTTAGTTTATTGGGCCCACTGTGTTTTTACTTTCCCTATATAGAATATATAGGGGAAGTATTGTTTTCGTGCGTGAGAATGTCTGTATCTCAAAAACGAATGATCCGATTGAGATGAAACTTTAAACTTAAGGTTTTATCGTTAAAAACTGGAACTGAAAAGCTTTTGGTGAATATTCAAAAACCGCAGGTGGATGTTTACTCGAGGCCGTTTTTGTTTTCTTCAAATATTTTTTTTAATATGAAAAATATTACAATTTTTTTAAACAAAAGTTAGAGGGAATGAGAAACAGAACAAGTTTTGTTAAAAATATTTTTCATAAAAATCTTAATTTTCGAGAAAAAAAAAAAAATTAAAAATTTTGACTTTTTTTGCCAATTGCTACTAAACTATTGAAGCTACATGAAATTTATATAACAAATAATTCTAGAGAATTCAAAAGTGAACAAATTACTAACAATAGCCTTTTTATGTAAACCTCATAGCTTTTGAGTAAAATGTAGCGAAAGTACTATGATGGCTACATCATCATTATTATTGATCCGATTGAGATAAAACTTTAAACCAATGGTTTTATCGTTAAAAACTGCAACTGAAAAGCTTTTGGTGAACATTCATAAACCGAAAGTGGGTGCTTACTCGAGGCCGTTTTTTGTTTGTTTTCCAATATTTTTTTAATATGGGAAATATTACAAAACTTTTCAAACAAAAGTTAAAGGGAATGAGAAATTAAACAAGTTTTATTAAAACATATTTTTTTATAAAATTCTAACCTTTTGATCAAAAAAATAAAAATTAAAATTTTTGATGTTTTTAGCCAATTACTAATAAACGATACGAGTTACGTGAAACTTATATAATTGTAAAGCATTTAAAAGCGAAGAAATTAAAAAGAATAGCCTTTTGGCATAAACCTAATAGTTTTCGAGTAAAAGTATCATGGTCACCTCACAATTCTTTATGTTTCATTACATTTTACAACTTTTAAATTAAAACACTCGCTAATGTTTTAATGATTGGAAGATGGGATAAAGGACACCCACCCACCCTACAAATACGTATAAACTTTAATTCCTTATCGTCTTGCGGTTTCCAATAAAATGAATTATAAAACTTGTTATGTTTTACTCTAAATGACGAGAATTTTTCATGGGGTAACCTCTAGGTTGATTGATTAAGAAGATAATTCAGATTTGAAGAATATTTTTAACAATTTTTAATTGATTTTCCATTGCTTAGGTCTAATTAATTTTTTTTAAATTTTAGAAAATATTGTTTTGCACTCACATTATAAATTTTGGGGGAATATTTCGACCATTTTCTTCAAGGGTTTTAGAATTTTGCGGTTTATAAAAGTTTTTTTTTCACCAAATGTTTTTCTCTTTTTAATTTCTACATATTTGACTCTAAATGGTAAAAATGGTTCTCAAGATTTTTTTCAATTTTTCAGCAGAAGTGTTGTAGAATCTCATCATTTTCTCATTAGTTTTCTAAAATGTTTCTTCTTAATTCTACAATTCTCTAGCATTTATTTTCTAGATGATTGATGATGATCAAAATTAAGAAAATATTTTTACAGTGTTTTCATAAATTCTCTAGCTTTTAGTTTAAAAAAATTGAAGCTTCCCAAATCTTACTTTTTATTATACTTTTGAATTTGCAAGTATATTCTTCTACAAATGATGAGAATTATCCTAAAAACTTATACAATATTTAAAAAAACATTTTTGTTAGAATTGTTCTTTAATTTCTGCCAACATTTTTGATTTTAGATTTTACGAATTTGGGTTTCTAAATTTCCTAAAATCTTTCTTTTAGTTTTCTCCATTTTTTCAACATTTTCTTTTCAAAATGCAAATAATTTTCCTTAAGTATTTACAATTTTTCAGAAGAATTTTAATTTCTCTAGACTTCCTTTGCCAGATTTCTAGAAATTTACAACATCTCTTCTAAATTCGAGAAATTTCTTTTATATTCCTACAATTTTCCAGCAGTTTTTCTAACTAGAGTTAAATTTCTACAATTTTCGTTTAACTTCTCTTCTTAACTCTGTGAAATATCCTTAAGGATTTTATAATCTTCCCGCACTTTTTCTTTAAAATTTTAAAATTTTCTTGAGGTTTTCAAGTTAAGAAATGTATAATTTGCTTCACTAAATGCTGAAAATTTTTCTTAAGGTTTTATTTATAGTTTAGAATTTTTCTAATTGTACATATACAACTATACATTTTCCTATAATTTATTTTTCAGGTTTCAAGAATTCTTTTCCAGATTATGAGAAGTTTCTATGAGGGTTTTCAAATTTAATAATATATTGTGTTTTTAGAATTTTCTTGGTAGTTTCTAAAATCATTCAAAATGGCAAGAATTTCCCTCAAGGTTTTTACAATTTTCAATTTCTTCTCTATGATTTCGAAAATATTTTTTAAAGGTTGAGGAATTCTTTTAAGCATTTTCTAACCATTTTAAATTTTACAATAATTTTTAATAATTATTAAATAATATTTTTTTTGTGTGGAATTAGCAAGTAATTTGTTCAGCGATTCCATTTCCTATTCGAAATTCAAGAATCCATAATTCCACAATTTTCCAGCAGTTGTTTCTTCCAGATTAGTAAATTTCTTCCTTCGAATTTTAAAAGTTTTTTAAAGATTTTTGAATTTTTACAATTAACCCCTCTAAAAATTTAATAATTTTCGTCCATATTTTTACGATTTATCAGCAGTTTTTCAAGATTACCATAAATGTTTTTAATTATGAGCTGACTTTTTTAACAAAAATATTTTAGAAAATAAAACTTTAAATTGTTTGTAAAAGTTTTTCTTTTTGGAGAATGTTTTATTCTTTTTTGATATAGTAATTTATATAACTTTTTGATTTTTTTAATGAGTTTATAATAGATTTTTTAATGCATTTTCAATTATTTTTGTGCAATAAGAAAATATAATAATTTGAACTACTAACTACTAGTAGTAGTTGTAGTGTGTTTGGCAATCGACCACGTGGAAATGGGGAAATGGGCTTTTTACAAGAAAGTTAGTTTGCAACTGGTTTAAGAAAATTATCAAGCTTTTTTGTAACTATAACTTCAACTAACTAAAAATTATTTTTATAAGTTTTCAAATAAATGTTGTAACTATTTTCGGAAAATAAAACTCTAAAGCGTTTTTCTTTTCAACTGTTTGCATAAATCTGGTGGTCTATAAATAGTTTTTTGAGCAGTTTTAAATTCCTTTTTAATATAGTAATTTACATATTTACACCTGTTTTTTACTAAGCGATATATTTATGAAATCAATTTATGAAAACAATAATTTTTAATATATAATGTTGGGGTCGTAGAATTTTTCTATAGATCTTCTACCCGGTGTAAGTTTTCGTCGTTTCACTTGCTTCTTCTTCTTTCCGTGCGTTTCTTCTTTTTGCCTCCTTTCGGCGTCACTTTTTTCACTGATGGTATTTTGGCTTTATTAAACAGAAGATAACTTTGTATATTATATCTGTTCTTACTCCTCGTCAGTCTTCTCTGACTCCGTGAAGAGATTCTTGGAGATCTTGATTTATTGCTATTAACCGAACTTCTGTGACTTAATCTAAGGAATACCTTGGCCGCATTTTTCAAACATTATTTGAAAGTTATCAACTGTTTTTAATATAAATTATTTTTGGATTAAATAACTAAAATTATGTTACAAATTCTTTGTTAAAAAAAAATAGAGTGTTTGAACTGCAACTAATTTAAAGTGAAATTAAAAAAATAGTTTCAACTGATTTTTTAATAAAATTTGAATTATTTTGGGAATATAAAACTTCAAATTGTTTACTTCAAACTGTTTACGAAAGTATGGAGAATTTTTAATTATTTTTTGATATTGTAATTTACATCTGTATTTTTGCAGCTATTTTTTACAATTTGTCCAATGAGTTTTCGACATTCTTTACTGTATTTTAAATTGTTGTGTTTTTATACTTGTTTTTTTTTTAATATTGGTACATTATTTTATTTAAACATGTTTTTATTTTATATTGATAGTAGATAGAGTTAGCCGGCACGGGGTAGGAATTATTTTCAAGGTCATCCTGATAAGATAAGGCGTTTCTGGTTGGTACTTCTTACAACGGAAGCTGCGGGTTTCCGGTTGATAATATAAGGACTTCCTGTTTGTAGCGGAAGTTGATATAATAAGGCGTTTCTGATTGATAAGATAAGGCGTTTACGGTTGATAAGGGCAAAAGTAGATAAGGCGGGCTATGTTTGTAACGGCTGTTGATAAGATAAGACCATTCCAAGAAAAAACGCCAAGCATGTTTAGACAAATTCCAGGAATTATCCCGGAGTTGATAAGATAAGAAAATTATATAAAAAGTTGCAGAAGTATCAACAGTGGTTGATAAGATAAGAACTTCCTGTTTGATGTTGTGGTTTCCAGTTGATAAGATAAGCACTTTCTGTTTGTAACGGAAGTTGATAAGAGGTTGCTAAAAAAAATTCCAAGAAAAAAGCCAAGCAAGTTAGATTCTAAAAATTATTCCTGATGTTGATAAGATAAGAAAATTATATAAAAAATTGCAGAACTATATTGTTCACTAATTTAAATTAAATGTTCAAAGCATAACAATCAACATGTTCTCGTTCACGTTTCCGGTTGATGAGATAATGCGTTTCAGGTTGATAGGGGCAGAAGTAGATAAGGCGGTCCATGTTTGTAACAGATGCTGATAAGATAAGAAAAATTTAAGAAAAACGCTAAGCAAATTTAGACAAATTGCTGGAATTATCCCGGATGCTGATAAGATAAGGAAATTATATAAAATGTTGCAGAATTCTATTATTTTTCAGTTCGTCTTTATTTATTTATTTATACATCTTTGTACCTCTATCTTAAAAAAATATGTATACAACAAATCAATTAAAAAAAACGTACTTCAAATTTTGGGCGAAAGAGACACGGGCGGAGTTCACAATAACAAAGTGTTCTTCCACTCTAACCCTTTATTTTCCATGATGCCGAGGAAGCTTATATCCTCTTGCACTTGATATAGGCCTGTTTCGCTTGGGCCCCGTTGATCATCGAACTCACCCATATCGTCCCATATCATACCCTCACTACACCATAATGTTGAAACATAATGAACGAGGTGTATGCCACCTGTACATGATGTTATCTCAAGAATTTAAATTAAACTAAGTAGATTAGTGCGGAACACTCCTATTTTTATACCTCCAACAAAACCTCCACCACCTACTCCATCAACGTCCATCCACTATCTCGCTCCTACAAGAAAGAATAGCATTTATTATAAAAATTATGTGATTTTCGGTGATTAAAAAAGCATTCTAAATTAACAAAATGTGACGACAAAGCTTACCTGGAACTTTTCACTCATTGTTTGCGCCACAAACTAGTACTTGTACTTCTTGTAGACCTCGACGTGGTACCACCACGAAGTGGATGTTAAAAGATTTTAGATCCAGCTGATCCTCATCTCCTGGTTTTATATAATGACCAAACAGCTGAATATTAATCTTTTAATTCGAATGTTGATAACGACTCAGCAAACGCACAAACCTCCCCTCGCAATTCTCTAAGAATTTCGGGATATCGAGAGTATTTGCAGCTTCAATGATGTGGTTCCGAAATGCAGTAGCAATTCTCTTTACGCCATCTTTGTCGGGTTGGGCAGTCGTGATGAGATGTTTTTAAGATGTCCCGTAAGAAGTTAAGGAGTCCCAAATTCCTCCTGGCACGTGTTGCACCTTATCTTCTTCATGGTAGGTGCCCCAGATGGTGGAAGGCCGGCAACCCTCTTAATACCGTTGTGGGGTTCTTGGGTGTGGTACTTTTTGATATGTATTGTCAGATTATGGTTAAGAGAGAAGGTTGATTTGCAGAATGTACACGAGAACATGTTGATTGTTGTGCATTGAACATTCAATTTAAATTGGTAAAAATTGTGGATGTCGAAGAGTATACTGGCTTCCTCATCATCATGATCAAGAAAGAGTTTGAGCAGAAGAACATATGTAGTTGTGAACTCCGCCCGTGCTTCTTTTGACCAAAATTGTATGTGTGTTTTTCATTGTTGTTAATTTGTTAATATGTATTATTTTAAAAAGGACACCGAAGATAAATTAATAAATAAATATTGTTCTGCATCTTTTTAAATAATTTTCTTTACTTTTCAACATGTGGAATAATTTTTAGAATTTATATAAACTTGCTTGGCGTTTTTCTTCTTTTTATGAACATCCGTTACAAACATAGCCCGCCTTATCAACTTCCATCCTTATCAACCGGAAACCGAAAACGTCTTATCTCATCAACTTCCGTTGCAAACAGGAAGTCCTTATCAACCGGAAACGCCTTATTTTATCAGGATGACCTTGGGAATACTTCATGTCTTTCATGTTCATTACTCTCTACTATTGATAAAATTAATTTTAAAAATAAATTAAATTTATTGTTTTTGTCGACTTTAAAAACATATTTTTAAGCTTTAATCTTTCCCCAAATTTTCAATTAATTTTTTTAATAAACAACTTTTTTAGAATTTTAGTTTTGAACAGTTCTCAAATCAAATTTTGGGTTGCTTTAAATCAAATTTGTTAACATACATAAAAAACAATTGAAACTAAGAAAGCAAAAGCATAGTAACACCCAAAAATGTTTTTGATTCATTAACAAATAGATCACGTCACAAATAAACACAATTTATTTAATTATTTTGAACTTTCAAAGTAATTTTTAATATTGTTAAACTCTTTTTTTGTAATATTTCCAATATCTCAATTGAGTTTAAAAAAATACTGTTTGAATCAATTGTTTTCGCATTTCATTTGCTAATAACTTTTTAATTTTAAATTCTAACTACATTTAAGCATTTTTAAACTATTTTCAAATTATCTAATATACAAATTTCTTCTAGTTTTTTTTTTTGGCATGTATATAATAAATTACTTTTAAGTTAATTTTAATTTCGTTAATAACGTGTTTCTCTTTTTGTTCTATTCAATTCCATTTGTAAACTTTTGTAAAATTTCAACTATTCAGGCAAGTTTTCAACTATTTTTTAAACACAATTTTATTTGTGTTACTTAAATATTAATTTACAGGTGCAGTATTGATGAAAATAAAAGTAATATTGAGAATTAATCTCTTAAAAAAACTGTGGTGCAGGAATTCTCAGAGATTAATTCTCATTAAAATTTTAATTATCTTCTTTTAAAAAAAGATTTTTAATGGGTTTTTCTGATCTTTTTTTAAACTCATTCTTGCTCTGCTCTGCTTTTATTTAAAAAAATAAATACAATTGCTATTTTGTATAGTTTTTAACTGATTTTATATTAAAATTTAATGTTTTTTTTGGGAAATTTTATTTTTTTGTAAATCCATAATATTTTTCTTAAAGATTAATTTAACTTAAAAAGTAAATTTATACTTATTAAGAGAAAAAGAATTGAAGGTTTATGTTTTTTAATGTATTTTATGTAATTTTCAAGAAAGAAGACCATAGATATAAATAAATAAACACCTAAATAAATAAATTTATTATAAAAACAAAAAATATTTACACCAATTCAAAGTGCAAGGATCAAATGTAAAAATCTTCTAAGTTCAAAGTTTATGAGAAATATTTAACACTGTTTCGTTTTAAAAGACAAACATTAAAGAAAAACTTTGTCATTCGTCATTTTGTGGATCAAATTAATTTCTCGTATTTGAGATCTCTAAATATTACAAAATAGAAAGATTTCATGTAATAATATAACGATTTTATGTTCTTATGTTAGTTTTAAAATTTTCTGTATAAGATTAATAGTCGAAATTAATAAAGCTGAATAAGAGACATACTATATACATCATAAGATGAAAAATTTACAATTCGACAAAATAAGGATACTAAAAAATCGAAGAAAAACATTTTTTTAATATAACGTATTTTTGTATTTGTTACAAACATAAAGAAGTAAGATGTCAAAACCAGCTAGTAATCAATCAAAAAAGTTTTAAGAAAAAAATAATTCAATCCAGTTCTTTGTTGTTCAGTTTTCTGAAAACAGTTTAGTATATTTGTGTTAGGTAGATTACAACTTTTAAGTTATTATTAAATATTTTGAGATAATATGGTTGTTTGTTCTTGCTTACTTAACTTTTATTTAATGATAAAATAAAATCAATAAAATCTGTGTAACTATTAAAGTTTGAAATTTAGCAACCTTCAATTCAATGTAAGTTTTGAACTTGGATTATCTGCAGGTGTGCTTCGTATTAAATTCCGATTATACGCGAACATTAAAAACGATAGTTTGATGGCGTCCCTGGAAGGGACCAAATAATAGTTAACCGCAGATAGGCGAAGTTAAGTTATAAATTAAGATCACAATCCCAAATATACATGTACACTTGCTATCACAAGTTTTCCGTATATTTGGTTAATGATGCGCAGGTCGACCGCGAAATAAACCGCAAATTTATGGGGCCGAAAGCCAAACGCCGCTGGTTTACGATGGTGTATGAAATTGTTAATTTAAAACGCAACGTTTATGCGTCGATAATATTTAATGGCGACCGAGACGTGTTTGACATATTTTAACGGTCGATTTGTATTCCTTTGTGCGATTGCCATGGATTCGCGAAGAGCATGAGTGAAAGCAGAAATTCACGGAAAGGAAATGGAGACGGTGGTTTAGTAGTTCGCGATAACTTATCAGAGTATAAGTTTTAGTTACTGTTAATTACATTATGTGATATCAAATGTATATAAACACTAGTACGTGATATTGTGTTTTAGTGGTGGTTAATTAACATAAGCTGATTATTATAGGTATGTTATATAATAATTTAATTAATAATTATAATATTAGTCACTATAATAAAACAAAAATAGATAGGTTGCAAGACTTACGGTTAGTAGCGATAAAGGCAAAGACAAAGATGAAGAAGTTTTATAATTGTTACATGGTCGAAAATATATTAATGTAATCTTTAATAAATCTTTATCTAAAAATATATATAAATACTGACAGTAATAATATAAGTAATCATATATTCTAATAGAAATTCAAATTAATCCAAATATAAATCTGACATAAGTATGCATTAAACTGTAAATTATTCTATTTTACTATATATACATTTAGAAATCTACGTTATCATAGATTTATACATTTGAATAAAAACACTAACAAATTTATTAATTAAATCTTCACGTAACTCAATTCAATAGGTTAGATTTAGTTTAAATTTAAACAACTAGTAAAATACTTTCTTCACTTATTTTATCACTGTTAGATGTCACAATTTTGTTGTTTTAATTTTTTTATTACCTCTACATACTAAGAAAATGCATGAATTAATTTTTAATAAATATTCTTAAGGCTTCTATAAGAGAAGTGTTTAATTAACCTTCTAATTAACATAAAAATGTTTCACTACGGGTTGAGTAAGAATTTAATTCATCGTTCTTTATACATATCGATTATAAATGAAATACAAACAAAGTTAAAAAAGTTATATTTATTTTTAATATTAATATTTTTAATATTATTTTATATTTTATATATTTATTCTTTTTTATTAAATTAATTGTACTGGTTTCTAATTGAAACCATCCACCAATAAATTTAAATTTATATTTTTGGGTTTATTTTATATGTAAATAATTTTTAGACATTGGCTTCAGAAAGTCCAATACCATATCTCTTTTAAATCATTTAAGGGTCACCAAAGGGCCGAATGAATTAAACACATTGTGCTCCTCCCACCCGTCGGGGAGTTCTTGGAACGCTTTCGAGCTTTCATTAATCCGAGCCAAATTTATATGAGTCAGCTCGGGGCTCGATAGAGAAATTTCGAACAATCAAAACGGCTGCGAAAGTTTTTCATCTCGGAATATTTGCATGGAAATATCCACGAATTAAACTTAATTCAAATAAAGGGTGGCAGAGGACGAGCCTTTTTTTTTTCGTCAGGTGAAATTTAAAATGTTATGTCTGGTCCGTAAAAGGGGTGGCATTTTAACGGTCCAGCCTAATTGTGCGGTGTTTCTAAAAAAAGGGATGTTTTCAAATTAACATTTACTACGTAATGTTCGAGGTTTTGTATAATTTGCGAAAGTAAATATTAGAGTTAAACTATTTTGATACTACACATTTTATGCAGTATGTTTTATATTGTGATAATATGCATTAATTATATTAAATATATAATTATAAATATTTAGAGTTAATTTGTAAACATTTCTCGTTTTACTTTATTGCAAATAGTTGAGGTAGAAATTCTCCCTGGTCAATTTTATTATATAATCATGACATCTACTCACTCTTCTCAGAATTTTGTACAAATAATATATTAATATATTAGAGACAGACAAACACCTTTATAGTTTACAATATAATATATAAATTAGTTTCAATTTTTCCGCTATCAATCTGCGACCTTTCTGCCTCTTTTTATTAGTTTGGTGGTTAGTTTTTGAATACCAAGAAAGGCCCTGGTAGTTTTGCGACCTTTAATTTTTATGGTTTAGCTGTTGGATGTGATTATGGTTAAGGGAAGATGGGTGGAACTGTTTTGTAGAAAGCCGCACTGATGTGTATAAAACTCAACGAGCAATATTTTGTTTTCTTTCCTAGAATGTTGCAGATATTACTTTTAAAGTGCTTAAATTTTGCTACTTTTGTTGAACTATCAGTACTATGTCACTCAAAAGTCTGTCGTTTATCCTAAAAGACTATAATGAAAGAATCAGATATCAACGCCTTTCAAACTTCTTCCAAAGAATGTGTTTCTGTTCTTATTAAAACGCTCAAAAAAGAAGACATCCTTTTCTTTTTGTTTTCTGCAATTGTTTGCATAGACGATTGCGGATAGTTTGTCCGTGAATATGGTTGGAAAGCCAACCTACCACACCTTTTTTCAAACTTTCTCATCAATGCATTTACTTTTTAATTCCTTCCATCGATTCTTCAAAGACTTCCTTATACTCCTTACTCCAAATGCCTTCAAGTATCATTTCCACTCAAGCATAGTACACATTTTTCATATATTTATCCCATCAACTTTTTAATTCCTCCTTCGCCTGTCTATACACCTAATTCTTTTCCCTGACTACCTTGGCACCCTCCCATTATTCTCTTAAACATCATTATATACACCCTTTAATGACTTTCACTTCCTTCCTCTTCTTTCATCGAAGCAGCCATATTCATTCTACGCTCTAAAAATTCCATAAACCTCATAACTACATCATATATATTTTCTTTCTCTTTATTCTTCACTTAGATTTCCCTGTAATAAAAAAGGTACCTATTTCCATATCTCTTTCGTGACTCACTTTGTATAATAAATAAATGGTCTTAATAATTCCCATCTCATCTACTTTTTTTCCCCAAATTTTCAAATATCCTGTCTCTATCCTCTTCAAAATCGCCAATATCCAATTTTTGCTCCTTGGAAAAACTTTCCCGACCGCTTATTGCGACCACAGCATTTCTTACTCATTAGTAAATACCGGGTGTTTCTAAATCAATATCAAAAAAGATTTAACGCTTTGTAATATTTATTACGTAAAAATTGAAATCTTAATACATGAAATGAAATAGCAACTCAAATAGTTATGATTACAAGCTTAGAAGTGCTAAATGTAGGCACCTTTCGTCACACGGTACATATCAAGTCGGTAGGCCAGTTCTTCCCAAACTTTGTTTAGTGTAGATGGTGTAATTGTTGTTATAGCTGCCTTAATTCTGTGTTTCAGGTCGAAAATATCAGCTGGCACAAACACACGATTCTTTATGAACCCCTCACAGGTAGAAATCGCATAGAGTGAGTTTTACGTAATAAATACCACAAAACGTTAAAACCCCGCTATTCATTTAGAAACACCCGTTATTTTAAATTAAAAAGGCCCCTGTATATCAAATGCATTCATCCTGTATCTTTATACTAACTTCTCATTAATTCTGCAATTAAAAAATATATTTCTTGGATCTTAAAGGCATATACTTGGTGGTACATTTTGATATTAAGAATGAAGAAAGCATATTTACTTGTATATAGTACTTTAAACTTCATTAGCAGTGACTATTCTCGATTACACGGTTATCATTACACAGTTTGCAACTGTAAAAGTGTATTCTTTGTTCTTAAAAAAAACTATCTAATCCTTCTTTGACACTATATCATAGTCCAAGAACACTGCATACTCACTTCCTCTCGCTTTCCCCATTCTCTTTACTTCCTGGATTGCTAGAATAATGTTTAGATTTGTGATTCCCATCTTATTCCAAAATCCTCAGTTTTTAGGAACAATGAATTATCCTCTTTTCTCTAGCCGAATCTTATCAAGTTTATAACAATTTTGTACTCAACATAGATAACTGATATACCTGTATAATAGTCTGTGTTAGTTCTACAATTTCCTCTGTGTTTCAGGCACATAACTTTCACTCTCCATTACACCGGTATGTTCGCTTCCCTATTCGCAATTGTTTACTTAACAATTTCTTCTTCCATTTCACATTACTACCTTCAGTCGGTTTATTCCCCATTTCTCGGAAATCTTAAGACAACGAAACCACAGTATGCAGTCCCCTGATTGGGCCTTTTATACACTTCCAGTGATGGGAGAGCTAGCTCTCCAGCCACTCTATCCCTTTAGTAAAGTTGAGGATTTTGCTGGCCATGATGTTCCTTATTTTTGCTAGAGATGGACAGTTGCACAGGATTTGTTCCGCCGAGTCCGCTTCCTCGTTGCACTCTCTACAGTTGGGATCTTCAGTGACTCCTAATACATAGAGGTGACAGTGTCCAGTTAGGATACCAGTAAGTGATTTTAGGTTTGACCTGGATAGATAAACTTCAGCGTTGTGAGTTCGTATATTGTTTCTGGAATGAGCATAAGTGGGGACGTTCTTCCACCTTGCTTAGTGTGCTGCTAGAGTCATGTCTTTAAATATGTTTGAGAAATTGCTTTTAGATTTGTCGGCTTACAAACATGCTCCCCCTTTTTCTAGAGATCCGCCTTAGTCTAGTCGTCTTTAGAATATGGTCCTTGAAGTTCCCATCGAAAATTTTCTCCAAGGTTGTTATCATAAATGATGTAAGGCTTATTGGTCTGAATGATTTGATCTAAAAGCTACGCAGACCCTAAACAAAGTCACCAAATGTTGAAGAATAGGTTCCAGTCTCCAATATAGCTCTACTTACATGGGTAATCTCCATTCATTATTAAAAACTTAAATGATGAGAATGTTTGAATGGCCCAGATTATCTTGGGCCCTGTTGTTATAGTGGAGGTTATACTCCAAACTTCTTTTGAAGTGCTATGAATCTCTTGCTGGTCTTTATCTCAATCTTCTATGTTTTTGCAGTTGAGAAAATGAGATTTTAAGAATATATCCATGGTCCCCACGAGGTTGTTAGTGTAACTACCATTCTCCTTTTTCATTACTCCAGGATGTAACTTTAGGTCTTTGGAGATAATTTTTTTTCAAACTGTCCCTTTTTTGCCGAGTCGGTAAAGTTCATTATAACAGGTCTAATCGATTTCCTGCTTGGAGAGTTGCGCTTTATTATACATAGCATAAGTAGAAACGTTCTTCCACCTTGCTTTGCATTCTACTAGAGTCATGTTTTGCAGTATGTTTGAGAGATTGCTTTTAGATAGGGGCACGGTTTTCAAAGCTGCTCCGTCTTTTTCTAGAAATCCGCCTTAGTTGATTCGTCTTCTTTAGAATATGGTCCCTGACGTTCCCATCGAAAAGCTTCTCTAAGATTTTTATCATAAACGATGTGAAGTCGTTAAAGTCCTTATTCCACCATGGGTAGGTGAATTTTTCTCTACCCAAATTGAGTGGGCATGACTTTTCATATAAGGAGATAATAGTCTTTTCCAGAAGCAGCGAGATCATTGGTTTCAAATTTCGTTCTTCGCATACGGGTTTCAACTTCTTGTAGACGTGCAGATAAGGTTTTTATAAATAGTTCCTTATTAGTTTTCTTTGGATTTCTAAATACTTCCTCTTTGGGAATTTTAATACCTAATTTGTAACATATCCATCTGTGATATGACCAGGAAAGTTCATCCGTCGACACAAGCCAGTTCTGTATGTGCTTGCTTATTCTCTCACTAGCAAGGGAGATATCAATAATTACTTTTTTTCTTGAGGTAACAAATGTTATTTCACAGCCTTAATTTAGTATGTGTTGCAGAGCTTTACCTCTTTTATTGGTATCCGTGCTTCTCCAAACTAAGTGACATGCACAACCTAAGATGTTTATGTTTATTTATGCTTTCTTTCTTAAAAAATACGTTTAAAAGCAAATAAATTACAAAAAACATGCATACACTTCTGGACGAAAGAAGCACAGGCGGAGTTAATATTAAAATACGTTCTTCAACTCAAACCCTTCTTGATGAGATTGATACTGTTGGTTTCACAGTATCTGTTCACTACCTATAATTTATGTGAGGGATGTGTGTCGAGGAAATTAGAAAAATCTTACCACAATCCTCTCCTTCGAAACAGACCACTGTGAGATCAGCCGTGAAAAATCGAGGGATTTGGAAGTTTCTTTCTTGGAATTAAGCAAAACAAGTTAAAATTTGTATCTGAGACAACACTTTTCGTCTACGCTGCTGTAAGAGAGTGATGTCTTAGTGTGGAACTCCCATGAAGACCAATCTTTTCCATTGTTTCTTATTTGAAGAAATAATATATAACCGATGACATATGACAAATATTATATGACAGATCAAAGATGGCATATAACACCACAGAATGATTTGATTTCACAAAATATCTTCTTTCTTCGGTGTAGAGCAGACACCACCGATCTTTAGTCAGCCCTCTGTTCTAACCAGCCAGAAGCTTAATTGCCTGCCCCATATCCAAAGGCTGGCCGAGAAACCAAAGGGTAGCTTTTTTCATCCTCGAGAGGTGATCAATTTTATTCACCGTTAGTTTTGACCCTGCCCATAGTAAGGCTAGTTTTTCGACTGACCTCGGGAGCCAGTCTAGAGATGTCTGGCGGCTAACACCGCCCGATATGTCTTTGACCAATTCGGAGATAAAAGCACCATCTAAGATCTTAAGCCGGTCCTCTCCGAGTTTCCTTATGGGGTTTTAGCATTCAATTATTGCTAATTGGAAGTGTCTGTTAGCAGCCTACTTTAAGCTGGGTGTTGAAGTTGATGGGTGATTAACTTTACTTACCTTTTTCACGGGGTTCAGCCCAGAAGACATGGTAGCAAAGTTGTTTCTCTTCTTTTTTTTCGACTGAACCGCTAGCTCTCGCTTTAGGTGATCGGTCGCTTCCTTGGCTAGTGTCCACGGTGCTGGTTGGAAGTGTTGGGTTTTGCCCAGCTTGCATTCTTCTTTTGAAGCTGTTGAACTTTTATAAAAAATACAGCAAAAATAAATGGAAAAATGGTGATGTGGCCATCATAGTACTTTCCCTATATTTTACTCAAAAAATATGAGGTTTACGCAAAAAGGCTATTCTTAATGATTTGTTCACTTTTTAATTCTTTACAATTATTTATAATACAAGTTTCATGTAACTCTAATAGTTTATTAGCAATGGACGAAAAATTTCAAAATTTTATTTTTCTCGATTTTATGAAAAATATATTCAGATTTTCATTCTCTTTAACTTTTATTAGAAAATATTTGTAATATTTTTATATTAAAAAAATATCAGAAAAAAAACACCCACTTCCGATTTATGAATGATTACCAAAAGCTTTTCAGTTCCAGTTTTTGATAAAAGAACCTTAAGTTTGAAGTTTCATATCTAACAGATAATTCATTTTTGAGATACACCGACAGACACACACACACACAGACACATTTTTTTTTTAATATAGAGAAAGCAATAACACTGTTGTCTTCTCTCTTCACACTTTACATCTATAGAACTTTCCACCATTTTTATTTCTTAGATTTCCAAAGTTTCCCAACAGTTGTTTTTACAGATTTCCGGAATTTCCTTAAAAGTTTGGATCATAACTTGCTAGAATTTTCTTCAAAAGTTATAAAATTTTACGGCAATCTTTCTTTCTTTTTGGAAAAATTTTCTTCTTATTTATTTCAGATTTCTCTAGATTTTTCTCTTTCGTGTTTTCCAGAAACTTATCTTCTAGATTCTTTGAATTTTCTTAAAAAGTTTTTAAGTTTTGGCAATAATTATTCTTACTCCACACTTATCTGCTTTTTTTCTAATAGATTTTATGGATTTTCTAGAAGTTCCTTTTGCTAATTACGAGAATTATTGTAAGGATTATGGAATATTCACAAGTAATACCATAAGTGATAGCAATTTACTTTCTTGTTTTCCAGAAACTTATCTTCTGGATTATTTAAATTAATTTGAATTATTTTTGAAAGAGTTTTAGGTTTTGACAATAATTATTCTTTTTTGAAATTTAGCTCTTCTTTTTATAGATTTTATATATTTTCTAGAAATTTCTTTTGCTAACTACGAAATTTTTGCAAAGAATGTGGAATTTTCTTTTAGAAACAATTTTTTCCTATATATTATTGGAATTTTATTAGCATATTCCAAAATTTCTCATTTAAATTAGAAGAATTGTTTTTGAAGTTCTAGAATTCAGATTTGTAGCTACGAATTTGCTAGAAATTTATATTCCCAATTTATTTATTTATTAACGGTTAACACCTTTTACATTTAATTACACAAACGTTAATAACAACAATATTCTAAACCAAATCCCACAACAGTGATGCGTTGAAGTCAGTAATATAATATAATCAAATTAAATTTAACATAGATTAATAAGAAAAATGTAGCGAATACATACATTTACATTTAAGATGACTTGACTAAGGGGATACAACCTAACTTATTCGAGTCCAGTTTAAATTATTTGGAGCTAATAAAACAGATATAATAATTTTTGCACATAAGATCAATTAAGTAACGATAAATTAACATTTCTTAGTTAAAACAGAGATAGTGGAATGTTTAATTCATTTAAATGACTGTACTTATAATGGAGGACATTGAACATTCTAAGTATTCTACATAGTGGATTGTTGTTGCCAAAGTTTGTAGAATTAAATTTTTGATGAAACAATAGTTTTGACTGAGTTGATAAAAAAAAATTTCTTTTAGGCTCAGAGAATTTTTGATTTATTTTATCAGAACATTCATTAATTTCATTTCTAAATTTCGAAAACAATATCTCTAGAATTTTCTAACATTTTCCTTCGAATTTCTAAAATTTTCTAACAACTGTTAAAGATTTCTGCAATTTTCTTTAAATTTTTTTCAAAAATCTTTCATTTCTCTCTTTCCTGCCTCTGCCTGCTCGAAATTGGAAGTATCTAGAATTTTCCATTAAATTTATTTTATATATCTGAAATTTTCTTGAAATTTCTTTTTAAGGTTTTTCAGAATTTTCTTATCCAGATTCCTTGAATTTTCTTAGAATTGATTTAGTAACGACGTTTCTTCATAATTTCTTACAGATTTTTTTATAATAATAATAATATTATTCAAAACAGAAACAGTACAGAATGCAAAATATTATTATAGAATTTTATAGAAATTTCTTTTCCTAATTAGTAGAATGTTAATCATTCTGGAATTTTGAGTATTTTTTCTTTAGACTTACATTCTTTCACTATTTCTTAATTCATTTCATCCGAATTTTATAGCTTTATTATTCTATTTTGTCTAAATATGTCGTCGTATTTATTTTCAATATTTTCTCGGATAGTTTAAGAATTTTCCAGTAAATTTTCCTCTAAATTTCTAAAATTTTACAATAATTCTTAAAAATTTCTGAATTCTTTAAAAAATTTTCTTCGAAGGATATAAATTTTCCAACATTTTCTCTTCCAGACTCATATAATTTTCCAGCGCCTTATTGAACTGTAATGTCTGATGAAATATAACAAAAATGTTTTTCATCAGAATATACCAGAATTTTCTCCTCCAAATTAAGAGAAATTTCTTGAAGGGTTATAGAATTTTCTATTCAATTTATTTTAGATTTCTAGAATTTTCTAGACATTTCTTTTCCAAAATTATTGAATTTGTGGAATTTTAATATTCTAGAAATTACTAATTTTTTTTCATATTTTTGAAATTTTTTTGAAATTGGTAAGATTTTCTTAAACTATTCTAGAATTTTCGACATGTTTTATTTAATTCTTCAGTGTTTATAGCATTTTTTGTCGGATTATTAGAATTCGTCAAAAAAGTTTCAACTAGATCTGTGAAATTTCGAAAATTTCTCTTCTAAATTGCAAAGAATTTTTTAGGGACAGCATTTTTTCCAGACTCCTAGAATTATTTTGCATTTCTTACGCCAATTTGTGAAATTTTTTCAAATATTCTAGAATAATTGGCCTTTTGGGTATTGGGTAAATATCGATAAATGCTGGCAGAAAGACCATGGGTCGATAGCCGTAATAAAAATAAATTACGATTGTATTGTACAAAACAAATGTATTCAATAATAAATAAAGATGTTTGTCTCTCTCTCTCGATAAATAAATAAATAAATAATTAACCACTTTCTTTCATATTGCCAAAATGTTTTTTAAGGATAGAATTTTCCAGAATATTTTTTCATATTTTAAATTTTTAAAATTTTCAAAAATTCTCTTTCAAATTGTTTTTTCATGTATTCACAGCTTTTGTTTCTTCCTTTTTTTAGAATAGGTCATAAAGTTTATGAAGAGTTTTAAAATGATTCAATATTCTGAAATTTTCTTGTGAAGAATTCTGGAATGTTTCAGCTAGAATTTTGCAGCACCTCAGATTTTCTTAATATTTTTTTTTTAAATTTCGTTAGTATCTTTCAGTAATATGTGGAAAATTTATTTTATGGTTCTTGAAATTTCCAGTAATTTTTCAAACTATTTAGGTTTTGCAGCAATTTTTCATGCAAGTTTCTTATTCCAGTTATGAATATTTTAATTTTTGATTTTTTCAGACTTTTGACAAGAGACTAAGACTTGCAGCTTTTTCCAAAATTTTTCTTCAATTTAATTAGAGAGTGTTAAAATTTGGTAAACATTTTTCTTTCTAATTTCTTTAGTGAATAATGAAGATTTTCCAGACAATTCTGTTTAAGATTTTTAGAAGTTTTCCTTTCAAAATATGTCTGACACAATAAAGAATCTATTCTATTTTAAAGTTATTTGAGGATTGTAGAATTTTCTAGCAATTTTTTTCTTATTTAAATATTGTTTAACACTTTTCGTAGAATTTCAAAAAATTTTTAACCAAATTACGATATTTTTTGTATAAGTATTCTAGACTTTTTCATCTATTTTTTTTTCTTTCTTTCAGGTTTCCGATCTATGCACACTTCACGGTTTATTAACTTCAAATATTAATTCTTCTTCCTTATTGTCTGCTATTAGTTTATTTCCCTTAAAATTTTCAACCGTTGTAAGGAGTAAGATTTTATGTTTTATAAACATGTATAACACGAACTTTTCGTATAATAACACTATTAGTCGTATGCTTAGATTGTCAAATGATCTAAACATTCATTCATGGTTCAATTTGTTTAATAGTGGTACAGGTCATCAATTTAGAAGGACACTTTAGTCTAATTTATAATATTTTAATTAATATTGTCTTTAATATTATTTAACTTTCACTTAATTTAATGATATCCATTTTATTTTAATTGAGCTTATTTTAAATTATTATGCAATCTTATATAGTTTAAGTTAATTTAAGTATGTATTACGTTGTGCATTATTGTATGTAAATAAACAAATAAATAAATTGGAAAAAAATGTCAAAATTTTCAATTTTTATTTTTTTTTTCTCGAAAATTAAGAATTTTATAAAAAATATGTTTTAATAAAACTTGTTCAGTTTCTCATTTCCTTTAACTTTTGTTTGAAAAATTTTGTAACATTTTCCATTAAAAAAAATCAGAATAAAACAAAAAAACGCCTCGAGTAAACACCCACTTCCGGTTTTTGAATGTTCACCAGTTCCAGTTTTTAACGATAAAACCTTAAGTTTAATGTTTCATCTCAATCGGATAGTTCATAGTTCATATATACTATATAGGGAAAGTAAAAATTATCATCTCTGATAAAAACAAACTACTTTTGAATCTTCCTGAAAAATATGAACAACAGAAATTTTATCAGTGTGAAGTTAGGCACCTAGAAAGATACTAATGATAATGAAGATAATATTGTATTAAAATGGATAATAATAATTTAATAAAATATTTATTCACCATAAGAGAATTGTTTTTGATATTTTTTGAATTATTTCATCACTTATCTCATCATGAAACATTACTGTTTTAAGTTTTTAGAAACCAAAAATTAATTTTTTTTGCACTATATAATATTTGTATATTTTAATTAAGCTCTAAAATAAAGAAAGTTAATTAAGTAAATTTCAATTTTAAAAATTAGATCAATAGTTGGCAGGTAAATAAAATTATCAAAAATATTTTACTTCATTGTTTCTAGTAATAAATATATTATATTTGAGAAAAAATCTAAACAAAAGAAATTTTATTCATGTCTGATAGGGGAGATGGGGTTGTCCCGGAGGGGCGAAATTGCGTTATAGTTATGCGACCAAAGGCTGTTTCGTTCGTTTCTTACCTCGAAATCTCCTTTTATATTTACCTTATTTCATTTCATCCTTACATGCCGTTCTTTTCTTGTTTATACATCGCGAAAATAAGGTTTTCTAAGAAAACCTATGCCATAAAGTAAACTACTAATACCAATAAGAACTCGTAATATATCGTTAATATATCCAAGAAAAAATATAATATCATTTATGTTACTAGTATTATAATATTACTTTAGAAAGCGTAATTTCATTTATTCTAATAAGAATATCTGGAAGGTACTACTTTCGTTTGCACAGTGCGGAGCGTTGGCGATTAGAGTAATCGCCGGATGTGTGCTAACATGCTCATTTGTATTTTAGCTGTCTGTGTGCAAAGTTATGTTGTCTCTTCTAATTTAATTTAATACGATTAATTAAATTCTCACTTAACCTGAAATATTTTTATGTTAATCAGGAGGTTAAAATAAATTGAAACAAAACCAAGTGTTTAATTAACCTTCTAATTATCTCTTCTGTTTATGGAAGTGTTTATAATTTTTGACAAGTAAAACTATAAACAAATTAACAATGGCATGGGTATATATTTTTTAAATTCAAAAATACAGACACTGCTTATATTTATATTGCTCTTAGTTTATTCATTTTTAGGATACCATTTTAGTTTGTAAAATTGTATTATTAGAGTTATAAAAATATTACATGAAGTTACTATTATTATTTTAAAGTATATACATATTTTATATATTCTATGGTGAATAATAATTTATGAAAATCGGATGGATTAAAACATTTTCAAAGAAATAAGTCTACAGAATAACTTCAATCGATTACCTTGCAGAGCTTTATTAGCCCAGAATTTCCAGGATACAATCAATGAATGATGTTTATTCAAGAATACAACAACTTAACTGGAAACAAAGCCTACAAACATTTATCTTATTTTATCTTAATGAAATTAAATCATCCGTCCCACTGATCTGTTCCCGGCCCGACAAAATCACCCGTGTAAAATTGGGTCCCACCCCAGCGCCATTAATTACCCGGTCTCCATCAATCCCACCTAATATCCTAAACCTACAATGTGACACCTTAATTTTTTCTCCTTTCGCTAACGTAACTAATAGGCCACTTTATTTTTCAGGCACTAACCGGAAGGGGAACGCATATTTTCAACGGCACGTAAATTCGATGTGATTAATTGTGATACAAGGAAGGAACAGTGATATTTTTTGGGAAGCTTTTTATATTTGCGAAACGGTTTTTGGGCGTGCTCTCTGTGGTGCTGACGTTTTTACGAAGGAGATGTTATATTTATACAAAGATGACGCTAAATCACAGCAAGACCTGGCCCGTGAGTACTTTGGCGGTGGTGCAGCTCAGGGTGGATCCCAACGGAAGGACATATAGCACACAAATGGATACTGATTTAGCGGAGGCGGATGTACACGATATAAATCACGAGGGGGTGAGTTTCTTAATTAGATAATGAATAAATTCACTAAATATCCAATTCAATAAATAATTTATAAAGTAAATAAAACACTTGGTTTAAAATTTCACAGATTTAATTTCGAGAAAAGTGGCTTCATCAGGCAGATGATTAGTTACTAATCTGCAAAATTTTAAACCAAGTGTTTACTTATCTTATATATTATAGAATTTCAGAAGTACCAGCCTCGTCAATTCAATATAATAAAGGTGATAACTTATATAATCGAATTTCCCCAATAAAGCCTCATCAATGCAATATTTAATACAATAAATGATTATAACATAAGATAAAGAATTACATATGAAAAATTATTTCTACTACAAATATTTTCTCCTTCGCTTTAAAATAAATCATATATAATTTTTAATAAATCATATTATACGTTGATTTGTCATAAGGGGGGGAATATTTTTGACGAGAGGGCATTATATGTCCAAAACATATTATCATTTTATTGGATTGCGTTTACGCAAACGAAGATTTATTGCGCTACAAGTGCGGTGGGGGGCATGTGGCACTCGGGGTGTAGATATGATTAAACCGTAACCCGAAATTAGGGTGGCATGTCAATTGGAAAATCATGTTGAAATAAATCATCTGAGCGGAAGATATCCACCATTAATGAATGGAATTTTATATATGATAAAATTAATTGGGGCACAAAGGGTTATATTATAAAAAAGTATGATTAATGATCGTTTTGTTTAATGCGCCAGTCAAATTTGTAAGATGTACCATAAAAACCTAATTTCCTTAGTAATAAGAAGTTTTCGAGTTTGATTAATAATGTTTAATAAGCGCTAATTAAAATAAAATTTAAAAAAAAATGAGTAACACCATCAGCATGATACTCATAGTGAATAATTACATACTTTATATATAATTATTATTGTGGTGTTATAATTAACACTCATACTGTGAATATATGTTTTGGGGTGGTATTAGCAAATGTGTTTTCTGTTAATACTCTTAGATGGCTCTGATTGTAATGTTCTACATATATGGTTCTATCAACAGATTTACGTTATTCTACTTAAGGCGTGAGAAGTATACATACAATTTAATAATTAAAACTAAGGATCCTGACCTTGAAATAATTATATAAAGTAGCCTTAATGGCTAAACTTCGCCCAGTTTTTTCTGAATAAAGACGTTTATTATTATTATTATTATTATTATATAGATAAATGTTAGTACTTAGATTTTTAAGGTAAATGATGGACATATGTTATATTTATGTACGTATCTTATTGAGAAAGGATTTTTTTATACTAATTAAGAAAATAATTTATGAGGCATAATTTAAAGCAAATATCGTTTCAAATTATTAAAAAAAAACTTGAGAACTTTTCCACTTTTTTAATTTTTAATTTATCATATCGAACAATAAGCTTTTGTATACTGTTGTCAATGATTCACGGTCACTTTGAGGCTATCGTCTTGATCATGACACGACGAGATGCTTGTTTAAATTCAGAAACAGGTGGTAGTCACTAAGTGCTAGATTTGGGATTTATAACGGATGGTCAAGTTGTTCCTGACCAAATAATCTGATGAGACTTTAAGTTCGATTGGCTGTGTGCGACCAGGCATTGTGGTGAAACAAAAGAATTCCTCTACTCAGCATGCTGCGCTTTTTGTTTTGGATTACTCGACGCAGTTTGCTTAATGTCTCACAGTTTCAGAATGTATCCTTTCACCACCTGGAAAAAAGTCAACAAGCAACTCAACCTATCAGCCAAAAATTTGTAAGAAATTGAAGGCAGCTGAATCACATGCAACAAAGAAAGGTTTTTTTTTCTTTCCTTCTTCTGCGCTCTCAACTCCTAACTGCATCGCATCAAAAGATGACATATTTTAAAAGATGGAATACGTAAATTACCTAAAGGGAGGAAGTAATAGCCAGTGATGAACAATAATTTGATTAATCTGTACATCCTTTTGTTCTGAAGTAAATGTAATAAAGTTTGTGGTCCTTCTATCGCACATTTAAATCGACAATTGATTTAAAAAAATTCAACAACTAATATTCTCTAATATAGTCTGTACATTTATTTAGATTACATTAAATAAAGCAAAATCCATTGCTACGCTCTTGGATTAAAATATATCACAAAACACATAATTTTCCTGGCTGAAATTGTATATTTGAATTTCACTTCCTTGGTTCATGTTGGATGCCACAATTCCATGGATTGCTACTTTGATAGGGCACCCAAGTTTTCGTGCCAATTAAAAAACTACGAGGCCTTTGATGTGTGAGCAGGGTCTTGTTGAATTTGCCTATGTAAAGCAAACTATTAAGTACGCGTCTTAGATCGATATTCTACGTATACTGGAGTTTCGCTATCTGTAAGGAAATAAAGTAGCCCAAAATAGTCATATGTGGCCTGATCAATTTAGTACCTTTAATTTATTATTGATATATACGTTGGATATTATATTGAAGATTGGCCGCAGCTGAACCAACCAATATTTGGCTTTTTAAATCTGTTAATATGGATGATCTCCTTCCATTTTGAATGTAGGGTTAAATGTGCCTTTATTTTATCAACATTGATAATAGAAATAATGTTTCTAATTGTAATAGAGTAAATGACAATGCGCATTTTTTACGGAGACGATTTTAACGTTGAAACAACATTGTCTTTAGGAATAATTTCATTTGTATGCATTTCTACTGACTTGATTTCAGCTGGAGCGACGGTAAATAAGATACCAGGTTTCAAGATACCAAAAAAAATGTCAAATCGCTGCCTAAACGTTTTATGCTTCTCCATCAACATTTTTAGTACCCATCTTGAATGCAGTTTCCAATAATGTAAGCGTTCGGTCACAATTTTATACAGAACACTTTTTCAAACTTGAGAACATTTCTGAGATAACAAAGAGATAGTGAAGCGCCTTTTCAGCTTCACCTTTTCGTAAACTATTTGCATCCAATCGTCAGTAATAGGTCGCCATGTCCGTTCCTTGTCATGAACATTGTTGCGGCCATCTTTAAAAGCTATAACACACTATGAATTAAATTGTGAAACAACACCAAATGTTTAATTAACCTCTAATTTGCTATAACCCACTTTCTTATTATTTTATGACTCATATTGGTTTATCCAAAAACTACATAGATTTGATGATGAATTTCAACTTATTTTGCACTAAAAAAAGTCGATAGCAGCACATATACTATAATTGCAGATCTCAGTAGTACTAATAATTTAAATAACTTAGGAATTTTATGTCCAATATCAAAATTATACAGGCTATACTCTGAATTTATTATTAAAAAGAAATTTTCTTTTATTAAATAAAGAAAACACTTAACTTTTTTATACCACTTATATTTTTTATTTCTCGTGACTAGTTTCAATTACAAGGTAATCATTATCAAACTGTTTGTCACAGTTTGATAATGATTACCTTGTAATTGAAACTAGTCACGAGAAATAAAAAATATAAGTGGTATAAAAAAGTTAAGTGTTTTCTTTATTTAATAATCGAAAATGTACCACGAAATAAACGCCTCCAAAATTCAAGAATTAAATTTTCTTTTAAATTTATACTTAATATAATATTTTAAGAATAATTGTAATAATAACTTATTATCATTAATTATTTGACGTTGTTAAATTATGTACGTGCCTTTATTTTATAAACACTCATAATAGAAATAATGTTACTAATTGTAATAGGGTAAATGACAATACGCATTTTTTACGGAGACGATTTTAACGTTGAAACCAACATTGTCTCCAGGAATAACTTCTTGAAGAGCTTCATGGTGCATTTCTACTGACTTGATTTCAGCTGGGGCAACGGTAAATACCATACCAGGTTTCAAGACACCAACACTCAACACAGCCAACAGGGACAGTACCAATACAACCTATTTTTTAAACGTCTTGGAAGGGAAAAGGCAGATGCTTTTCATTTGGACAAGAAGAGGACAGGATAGCATAGAGAATTTCGATGAGGGTCTTGCTATCAGTTTTTTTTTTCTTTGCGCTCCATACTTCATCCTTTGAACCAGGGCATCTTGTCGGAAGCTTGCAACACGTTGTCTCTATGCTAGCAAGAAATTGGCATAAAAGCAACGGCAGCAGGATTCCAACCAATCTTTTTGATGTAGGAAGAGACATTCTTTTTGATTTTCTCAAAACGTGTTTCACTGTATGGTGGTTCACTGGAATCCATATTGTTATCACCAACAATAAGCTGACATAAACAGCTAAAAAGCCACCCCTAAAAGGATATAAAAGCATTTATAGAAGAATCCGGATGTCCAAGAGGATATTTGCTCCATCAGCATCATGGACTAAAACAAGGGTTAAAGCGGAAGATCATCAAAGCTGCATGAACTCCGCCCAGCATAATCCAGCCAAGATTGGTATACGTTTTCTATAATATTTGTATGTATTTTTTTGGAAAGAAAGCTAACGAGTAATAAACGTAAACATAAATGTAAAGGCCAGAAGGCGTGATCTTTAGTTTGGCTATTCTTGAAGATGCCAGCTTCAAACTCTTCAGTACCAGCAGCAACAATTAGTGCAGCACAATCAGCCTGGGAGGTATCCGTAATGATGTTCTTAATGAATTATTTGTGTCCAAGGGCATCAGTAAAGGTGATTTTGGCAGTTTCAAATTTCCACATGGAAATATCAGTGGTGATACCATGTTCACGTTCGGCTTTTGGTTCATCAAAAACCCATACATACTTGAATAGCCCCTTGCCCATTTCCTGGACTTCCTTCTCAATCTTCTCAATCGGTACGATACCATAACAAATGTCCTGTGAACGTATATTTACCAGAATCTACTTGCCGATGACGATAATGTTAATATGGATCTTTTCCTTGCCCATTTTAATGGCTATTCTTTCATTTTAGATAAGTTCTGTAATGTATGGAGGATCTTTTTACCTGAAGCTTTCTAACCTTTATCTTGTGCCGAAGAAACACGATGGAATAAATAAAACCCGGTAAAGTCAGGTTATAGAGAAAATAATAATAAAGGGGAAAATTCCGGATTCTGTCGCGCCTGTTGAATATGAGAAACAAAAAATCATATCTCACCTTATTTTTTTAGAGAATATTCTATTTGTCAAATTTACATATTTCTTTTTGTTCGCTAATTGAAGGATATTTTGTAGTTTCGTTAGGAATTAAGTAATATTTAAGGGTGAAAGTGTGAATGAAAATATATTCCTGGTTTTTATCGAACGAATCATTTCAATACAATAATTAATTAAAGAATCGATGTTATAACGCTAATGATGAAGTAAGCAAGTATTTTTTTTTAGTTCAGCACAAATTTGACAGACTTAATGTAGTCTCATCTGATCAAGGCGCAATTTTGCACATTTATTTAAAAGAGCATCATGCACTCTCATTATTATAAAACCATTATCATAAATTATAAATTATCTTTCTTAACATTTTTAAACAAGATGATCTTTACTCTCAATATTTAGCTATCATCTTTTTATAATACATCAAAGCCAGTCCCATTTATATCTGATGCTTGAAGCCATTAATTTGTGATACATTTTTGAAAATTATGACGATAAATGAACTATAATATGATAAAAACTACAATTGTTTGTAAATGACGGTTAAAACCGGTTACTAATAATAAAAACCATGAATGATAACAACAAAGTGAATTCCATTCCCATTTTTTGATAATGACATCAACAAGGATTAGAAGATATGTAGACAATACTTTGAAAGAATGAGCGATTTATATTACTAAGTCAACTCTAATCTTCCAACATACTTGTTTTGATGAATCCTCTCAAAAAGTTTACCTAATACGCTGACTAAGCTGATGGGATAACTAATTGAACACACTACGGTTAATTTCTAAGGTGATGAAAAATATTCGAGGCGCATTCCAAAATTTACAATGTTCAAAAGGTCACATCTACTGTTACTAAGGAGGATGTTTGCTATCATAATAAACCGTCGATATGTATTTTTAACTTCTTAATTAGCCGATTTAGTGCTTCAAAAGTGGCTGGATGACAGGTCCACCTTTGATAATTGTTCGAAAAGTTTAATTTCCAAAATCAATGTTTACTTTTAGAAATGAAGTCATAGTTTTATACTGTGGTTATTGCTTAAATAGAACTCTAAATAATCAATGGCGATCTTAGAATAGACTACACTATTTGTACCGCATTTACGTAAAGCTGTTTGAACATCCCATTTAATTTTCAAACAGAATTTGTGTATTTATTTATGAACTTGGAACGATGTTTCCAACCATTATAGCGTAATTTAGGCACTTTGTCTCTAAGTGTAAGACCTTGGTTATGAAATTCCATACGGAAGAATAGATGTCGTTTGCTATGTCATCTACGTCAAGGTCAAGTGTTTTTTGTCTTTAATCAAAGTCCGAGCCTCGAGAAGGAAATAGCTATTAAAAGCTACACGCATAATTGAAAAAGTCTACAGCTGTTCAAAATCTTCATGGAGGCTTCGCTCTAGAGGTGAAATAAGATCCTCTACTTCCTACCAAGCCAACTCTAACCTTTCAAAATGCTCATTTTGATATATCTTTTTGCTACGTTTTATCCTAGATGTAATAGCTGTTTCTAAGATGACGTTTGTTAGAGAAGTGCAGTCTTGCATTGAAAGCTAAATACACTCCTCGAAAACCGCTTTTGGGTTTTTTTCTAATTATAGAAAAATATCCCTAAGATCACTTCAAAACAAAACAACTTTATCAAGCAGATTGCAGTGACTTAAAGATTAGCGATGGCTAATTACTCACCAGTTAGAGAATTGCCAGGACTTCGATATTTACTATCAGCAGAGTCTCGTAATTTTAAGGATATAAAAATTAAGAGTTACATAATTCAAATGTATCCTGATAAATTTAGTAACTTTAACTTTAGTATTAATTAAACTTTTTCCTCTTAAATCTTTGAAGAGTTTAGTTTTTGTCCAGCTAAGATGTTGATCGATTTTTTTTACAAAATATTTATTGTCGTTTATAATCGAAACTATTCTTCTTCTAATGTGTATGGGGGTGATTCGGTCTTTATTTTCTAAAGGTGAAATTCATACAAATACTTCTTCATTAAATGACTTTAAGAATTAAGATCTAGTTGACCAATGTTGGCTCCTTTGTAAAGAAAAGGGACATTTTTACGTGATCGTTAAGGAGCCAGATTTGGAATATCGCTACTACAGATGTTATACAGTGTCGAGACAAAGCAGAGCCTATTTAATCACTTACATAGATAGTATTGTTAATTTTCCAATAGACTGTCATAAATAAAATAAAAATCGTATATGACTCTAGACAAATATTTCGAGAAAACAAAATTTATTTGTTATAAATGAGAGGAATGTAGTATTGCATTTAATCGAAAACCCCTATGAAATAGACTTCATCGCCACCAAAAGTTAATCAAGAATAACACTAAAACCAATCTAAGAGTGTGTGTCTCATACCTTACGTAAGTGTTTCAAAATGCAATATTGCTTTTAATCGAAAATCCTCAATGAGATGGACTTGATCGCTTTTAGTTGATTAAAAGAGATAGACCAGCACGAGAAAGAATTTTGTTCTTGTTCTCACTTATTTCTTGGGGAAACATTATAAAATAATAGGTAGAGAATTGATAAACACTTGGTGAAAGTGTTTATCAATTCTCTCCTAATAATCTAAGAGTTCTAAGAAAGTCCGAAATACTTTTGCCAACTACGCTGATCAAGCTAATGGGATGATTGGTCGATAGAATGTCAGAAGATTTATCTGGCTCAAATATTCTTATCATTACGGTTAACTTCTTAGCTGAAAAAATACCCCAAATGCATTTCAGTATTTGCAATATTTGGAAAATTATATCCACACTTGCGAGAGAGGTTTTTCATTATCATAATGAAAAACGTTTTTAATTAGCTCATTTAATGTATTATAATTGGCTGGATAAGAGGTCCACCTTTGATTATTGTTAGAAAGGTTTAATTATAAAGACAATAATTAAAAATGAGTTTTTACTGTTGTTAATGATTAGTTGGAACTCCAAATAATCAGTTGTTAGTTCAGCTTTGAAGATCTTAAAATAGACTAAACTATTCGTACCTTGAATCGACTGATTTTGGTTACTTATTCATGGAGTTTGGTTATTTACTTATGAACTCGAAACGACATTTCCAACGATCATATCATAATTTGGGCACTTCGTATCTAACTTTAAGAGCTTGATTATCATATTTCATGCAGAACAATAGATTCCATTTGCTATATCATCTACGACAAGCGATCTTTTATTTTTAATCAATGTCCTAACTTGAGAAGTAATTCTACTAATCGTGGATTTATTAAAAGCTACAAACATAAGTGAAGAAGCTTATATACATTTATTTCAAGGACTGCTTCTGATAATAATTAGAAGAAGCGAGATTAGATTCTCAACCTATCTCAGCCCTTCTTTCTTGAATAATAGAAAAACCAATTTTCTTATAAAAGTAATAATACACTTCTGGCATGAGGGGTCTTCACAGTTAAATTTCTCCACTTAAACTCTTTCTTCGCTATGATGCCTCTTCTATATCACATGTTTTTTATATTTACTTTTCTTTAAATTGTCTTTTTCCCTTTTTTGCTGTTAAAGGCAGTTGACTTAACAGTCTCTTAGCGCCTGATCCTAAGATCCAGAATAGTTTCGTTGAAATCATAAAACAACTCGTTAGTAGACCAGTTGTCGTAGTAAAAGTAGAAGAGGAATATATCAATAACATTAGGATATTGCAACATATAACATATAAAACTAACAAATAACAAATGTTTGTGTAACACTGACTTTATTAAGTGACTATAGTTTCGATAATTTTAGCTTGTCATTATCAAACTAGAAGTTAAAACTAAGTTAATTCAATAATAAAATGTATTAAAATCCTTTAGTTCGTTGTAGAAAATTAAATAATAAATTTAAAAATACGAAAACATTTCGTGAATCTACAACAATGAGTCTTACTAAGACTACAAAACAAATTAATTTGAAACAACTACTTCTCTAGCTAATACTTCGACAGACATTGAATATTCAATGTCTGTCGAAGTATTAGCTAGAGAAGTAGTTGTTTCAAATTAATTTGTTTTGTAGTCTTAGTAAGACTCATTGTTGTAGATTCACGAAATGTTTTCGTATTTTTAAATTTATTAAGTTAATTCAAACAAAAAATAAAAATTTTTGGCGAAAGAAGAACGATTGGACGCCACAATTTAATATATTACTCCACTTAAACTATGTCCTTTCAATGATGTTGAAGGCACAGGTAGCCTCTTCTATATAAGAATTGTTTTATATTTACTTTAGGTCAATTATTTGTCCCCTATTTGCTGTTTATGCCAGTTAGTTGACATAATTTCTCTTAACAGTCTTTCAGCACCTAATCCTAAGGTTTACAATAGTTGGGTTATAATTGGAAGATGTAGTTTGTATATGAATCAGGACTGTGATTAGACTGTGAAGAGATATAATGTTTAGGATTATTTGATCCAACCACTCTGGTTTCAAGCTCCAAGCTAAAAATTTTCGTATTTATTTATGCTTTGCTGTTTCAAACAGTGCTTTGAAAATTCTAATCACTAGTTAATAAATATTGTCACTAAGTACAAAGATAAGATTGTCTTTAAGTATCATCTTACAGATGGATTAGTAAGCCAACGTAATCTTTAGCATACCGATGTTGGTATTAACAATAATCGCAGTTGCCTTGTGATAAGACAAGGGTGTAAAAGAAGCTGGAAATCACCATTTTCTTCTTTTTGTCCGCTTGGTTTTCTTCTTTTGTTTTTGGAAGTATGATATATACTACAGAAATTCTGGGAATAAAAAGCTTTAACTCATAGATTCAGATGAAAGAGAAAAGCAAAGAAATCTGTGGAGTTATCAAGGGCAGATGTGTAAAATATTATCGAGTTATTGTAAAAATGGAAAACCTTTGATTCACTGACGTATTTATTGGTAGAACAAATTGGGCAAATGAAAAAATAAAACTATACTTGGTCGGATTTTAGAGTAAAGTCTAATAGAAGCGGTTTGAACATAAGCTATCTCGAAAGAACTAAGTGCTTGGGAAAAAGAAATCTTTTAAACTCTGAGAGTTGCGGTATTTCTATTTATAAATATTATATTACCAACATTTCTTGGCAGTTTAAGGCTGTTATGTTATTTTGAAGTTCTACAAAATATTTTATTCTTTTTTAACGTATTTATTTCATAATTTTTCATGTTGATAATTGTAATCTTAGAAATTTTCTATGTTTGAGTTTGTTGATGGCTTTTATAAGCTATCTGCATTCTCCATATTCTTCATTTCTTATATCTATATTTCAAATTTTGTAAATGTTTTTATGTACTTTCTCTATGTCTATCTCTCCATGATAGTATTTATAGCATGTTTCTTTCTTTTTAATGTTAAAAAATTCATTTTTGATTTTATCTGTAGTTTTTAGTAATTGTTATTTAATATTTTGTCTATTACTCTACTTTAATTGATTTATTTTACTTTACATGTTCCCTTAAAAGAAAAGTTGAGACAATATATGTATACATATAAAAATTCCACTAAGATACAAAAATATTTGATAAATATATATTAATATTAATATATTAATCCTTAATACATAATTCAATTTAACGAATAAACCACAAACAATCTTTCTTCACACTTCTAT
Organism: Ontholestes murinus; assembly: GCA_963969525.1. NCBI lineage: Eukaryota > Metazoa > Arthropoda > Insecta > Coleoptera > Staphylinidae > Ontholestes > Ontholestes murinus. The sequence continues at coordinate 51,978,562 of OZ018396.1, forward strand.
TTAATGTTTTTAAGTGATTATTGTTATAATGATTGTTGCTGTTAATATTTCCATATAATTATAGGTAATTATCCACTTAATTAGGGAAATTTAGTCTAGCCCTTTAGTTAATAGATGCCACCTTAATTGCAAATCCTTAAAGTTTTACTTTGAAATGCCTTTGGCATACTTTTCTTACATTTTACAACTTATAGATGATTGATGAAATATGCTCATCAAGTATAAAGTTTCTATATAATTTGAGATATAATTTATTATTATTTCCAAAGGACCCCCATTTTAAAGTTAATCCTGAAACTTCGGGAAATAAATTCCTGACGTCAATTAGTAACAAACGGCAGCCATATAATGAGTATTCATGGAAGTGAGGGAACATTCCTCGAATTATTGTTCAATTTCGGTTGTAAGTTTAAACAGTAAAATTTCCGGCTTCAAACTTCATGTTAAACACTGTATTGTGGAACTTTATTGGCCCCATAAATAGAATGGCCGACACAGAAACCCGGGATATAAAAATATTATTAAATATTGAAAATATATAGCAAAAAAAAGTTACGTCTCTTTCAGATACGTCGCAAACGTGGAGGGTGTGATTTATGGTAGCGCTGATAAAAAAAAGGCAGAAGTACAAGAGAAAAAAAAATCGCGTATATGAGAATAGTTCTTTTATAGATTGTAATCGTGATCGAAAAAAAATATAATAGATTAGTTATTCATGAAAATGGATATCGAAATTATTATCTTTACATATATTTTTTGTTTTGTTTAGGTGAATGTAACAGAAAGGATTGGATTTGGCAGGGTAAATAAGGAAGAAAAAGTGCCCGGGGAGGAACATAAGGAGGAATTCTCCCATGAACATAATTCGAAAAGCAACGGGGTTGTTTTGCCCCTATCGCAGCAGCATGTTGAGATGTTTACTAGGGCACACCAGCGACATCCTTATAAAACTACCGTTAGGTCGGATACTGTCTCCACAATTCTCGAACAGGATTTCGACTTGGATTCAGAGGCGACAGGTAATTATATTTACAAAAAACGAAAATATACTAAAATATAATATTCAATTATATAAAGCACATTAAAGCATATCCAATTTTTAAAAGTAATATATTTAAACACAGATGGATTTATTAAATTTCTGAATGAATCTCATTAAATATCAATAGAAACAAACTCATATACAAATTATATCTTTTCTCATTAAATATAAATATTGAAATCGCCAACAGTTATGAAAATTAAAAGAAATTAATAATTTTATTTTAAAATTTGGTTTATTTTAAACACTACATTTTAGTGGTTTAGAATAAACCAAATTTGATTTTATCTTAATATTGAATATGTATTTCCAGCTCCTAAGTGCTTCATCAATCAATCAGAAGAAAAGAAGTAAAACATAAAAATAACTTTATGAAGCTAGATTACCATTAATAGATATCTAATTCAACACTAGCTGATTTATTTAATATTCCTTAACGATAGTTTTCGTTCATGTTCGACTTCAAAAACTATTGTATGATTCAGGGCCTAATCCATACTTACATTATTACACATTTCGGTTATAATAATCATACATTGTAACATTAATAATTATTGTAAGCACACAAAAATAACTGCGATAAATTTATTTGGTTTTGAACGAACGAGGATTCAAAGAGTTATTTATTCGCAATGTTGGCGGGTGGTAATGTAAAAGGAAATGCAATTCCCTCTAGATACTTACTAAAAATCCTCGGTAAACGCTTTCACAAACAATTCCGCCGTACAATACTTTAAACCGTTCAATGTGAAGCTCTCGCTTTTGAATTTAGTCGCATAAGCACGGGAATGAAAATAAGGGAATTGCGAGAAAGTAGAATTAGTTTTTAATTGAATGGCATTAAGAGGCTTTAAAAGTAACAACCTATAAGGCCTCTATTTTTAAATCAAAGACTAAATTTTAAATAATATGTTACGAGTAGAAAATACATTTACTAGCAATTAGATGATGAAAAAATATATTCTAAGCGCTATCGTAATAAAGTTGTAATTACTCTTTAATTAGGTTGGAAAGTTAGTACTCGCAATCGCTAAAAGCTCACGCGAAAAGTGTTTAAACTGATAATTATAAACATAATTTAACTAATAATTATAAACTTCTGCAGAGAATTTTAATAATCATAAATATATTAGATTACTGGTTTATAATGTATATATAATAACAATTTTTCTTCTCTTATAAATTTATTTACCAAGTGAAATATTTAATTTTACGATCAATATTTATGGTATGACGTTTTCTGGTATAGCGACAAAGCTTATTTACGCTGAATTTATTCAAAATTTCATCAAAGGCATCGAAATTTTGTATCGAAAGCAAAACCATATATTTTTTAAGGCTGTAAATAAGATATTTATTTAACTAATAATGTTTATCTTTATTTGATCCAAAATTCATTCTTCATTTGCTGGTGGTGGAGCTTCATCCACTGGCGGAGCTGGTGCTGGTTCTTCAACAGCTGCATCCGACGAAGCCTTAACAACAGATTACCTCCGCCCTTGCCCTTCAGCCTCGGCCTCCACATCATCGCTCCTTGTAGGCGGAGGTTACTTTAGATACTTGTTTTACCGAAGATTTGGCGACTCCTACTTTGGATGATGATTGTGGTTCACTTATAATACAGGACTTTCTCGCAGAAACTATGCCTCCTTGTACAACCACCGACTGTGATCTTGTTTGTATCTCTTTTTCTTCCGTTTGCTTCGTTTCATCTTTAGGTGTAGCTTCTGGTTCCCACTGCAGAAGGAAGTGATCTCTTTTCTGATTGGATTGGAACAGAGTTTTCCAGGAAGGGATGTGGCTAAACGATTGAGATGAGACATACACGGTTTCTTGCTGGATTGCAGCCTTATTGCTGCTGCCCATTTCCATCATGGTAACTGGTTGGATTGACAGTCCTCGTACCATGGTTTTCCTGTTTTGGGATATAAGTAATCGGAGCTCGTTGGTGTTAGCGGAACACTGGTATGTTTTCTGTAATAATTCAGTATTATTTAGGAGTCTATTTATTCTCTCATCTAATCAGATGACCCCTACTTTCTTAAGTTTGTTTGTTATGAACATATATATTCTAGATAAGTGTGTCCAAGTGTAGTCTCTTGCTCTTGTGTTAACATGGTTTCATGTTTTGGTAAACAATCTCGATGGCACAATTCTTTATGGCATCTAGCTTGTAAATTAGCGACGAGTTGCATATTTGAGAAGTATCCATGATATAACTGCACGGATATAAACGCTGTGATAGTTCTAAATATTGTTGAAGATTGTAGTTTACTCAAATTACCCCATTGGCAGTTTCTAGAATTTGGTAATTTGTACTGCTTATGTAGAATGTGTACTTGTGAGCTGCATCCTTGTAGCTTTAAGTGAGTTATATTCTTGGTCACTGTTGCTCTTTATAAAGATGTGTGCCTTATCTAGAGGTATGGAGGTGGGAACCCTGTTTTGCAAACAGTATTAGCAATTTGCGTAGGTGGCACGATATCCAAGAAAGCACTCTGATCTGCCTTAATATACTGAATTGTAGAGGGTTTCGATTTCTTCTATGTACAACTTCGCTGGTTCATACATTTTGATGAACACTAGCTGCATCACATTAGTTGTTGTTTTGTTGCAAATTACATCTAGTCACTCCCAGTTGGATTTTGAATCTTCGTAGATGTATTATTGATTGCGTGGAACGTGCTTAACATAACAGTCTCTAGATGCTTCTGCTTGTGTAGAAGAATTTGTTGATTCTTATTTAAGCCGTTCAATTCATGATATATATCGTCGTTGACCCCAAATACCGTTGTTGGCATCATTCCTAATACCTCTCGTTGATGTTTTGTTTGTTTTAAAGATACATCCCGATAATTAAATAGTCCAGAATGGGCTGTAGTTGATGTCTTTGCTTAATTAATTAGTCTTGCTTGTATTCGCAGTCGACACTTTAGTTATGGTTTCTTATCGACTCGCATACCGACTTAAAATAATAAATGAAACTCAGCTTTATATATTTGCTCTTAGATAACTCTTTTATAATACACGACTTCCATTTTGAACTTTCCATGTTTTAGCATTTCCTAATTGCTCTACTATAATTCTATCTGGCATCTTCTTCAACGTAAACATAGAAGACATCACTATGATAAGACCCAAGATTAATAATACAACCCAGAGGAATAATACAGGTGAGCTTTGTTTCATTTGGGCACTGCTGATTACATTAGTTTTAGTTGACTGCGGATAGATTGGTTTCTGTACTTCTTCATCGGAATCTACATGATATGGTAACGGAATTAATTTTGTAATTGAGCTCCTTTTATTGTGATGGCTCTTACTTTACCGTTTGCTCTGGGATGTTGTGGAAATGCGTCCAATTCAAGTTCCATCAAAACACTAAATCCGTTCATCGATCATGATAGAATTTTTAGAGTAAGAGGCAGGTTGGAATATTCAGCATTAACTAATATGCAGAAACACATAATTATATTACCAGCAAGATATAATTTATGAAAACTCATTATCAGTGATGCTCATAAAGTTGCACAGCATGAAATGGAGACAACTTTGATATAAACACGAAGAAAATACTGGATTCTAGATATGAAGCGAAGTGTGAGAAGCTACATCCATCAGGTGCAAAGAAAAAACGGCACAACAATTTATGGGAGATCTGCCAAAACCAAGAGTAACACAATCACGTCCATTTAACCACACCGGAGTGGACTGTGCAGGGTCCATTGATGTCAGCAGAACAAAGGGAAGAGGACACAAAACATACAGGGGTTATATCGTTTATTTATACGCTTGGCAACAAAGACTATTCATATTAAGCTAGTCAATGGTGTGACAACCAATGCATGTCTGGCAGCATTCCGAAGATTTTCGGCACGAAGGGGACGAAACAGCAACATGTATACTGACAACGCCACAACTTTTGTGGGAGCATTGAAATATCTACAACAAGAAATCTACGTATTGGAAATATCGATGAAATGCAAAATGAGTTCACCAAAGTAGGAACACAGTGGCCTTTTATACCTGCACTTTTATCTCATTTCGGAGGACTATGGGAAGCAAGTGTTAAGTCAATGAAACACAATCAAAACAGCGTTTTTTTTTTCGCCACTAAAAGTGATCCCAATAAAACGGAATACTGGTGGAACTGGTGGCAATACTTCACCCAGTATCACTTCTATCTAGTTGTCTAATTTATTTCGTCTTTTGTGAAAAGCACATCTGCGGCGAACTTATTAATTTCATCTAGGTTATTCGGCGTCACTGCACTCCTAGGGATTCCTGCAGGACCGTCTGAGAGTACCAAGCAGGACAGGCCGTCAAGGTGAGCAGCCTCCGTTTAGCCGCCCAGTGTTCATTAGGAACCTGGCTATGTGAGCCTCTGTCCTCGTGGCCTCTCACGACACCAGCAGCACGTGATAGCTGTAAGCCGAGTTGGCCTACAGGGTAACTACCAGGCCCCGGAATGGGGCGAATCCAGAACCGATAGAAGGGGAATAATACTGGCCGAAACGCTTGAGGGACTAAACCTTCACGTAGCAAATAGTGGCGAAGAACCGACATTAGTTAGGAACAACTCCTCCTCAATCATTAACCTAACGCTGGCATATATGTCAATACTGAACACAATCCGAGGATAGAAGGTTGAGATCGAGGTGAAAAATCATAGCGATCACAGGTACATCACATTTGATTTGTGGGACCAAAGTACCCCCATCGCGTGGTCTAGAGTTTTCCAGAAAAAGAGGTACAGGGTAGGAAAGATGGACGTAGACAAAATTATAAGAGCTATGACAGCGGAGTCATACGTTACTGAGGTTACTGAGACAGCAGAGGAGACGTCCGTCAAACTCTCCAAAACATTCAAGAATACTTGCGACGAAAAAATACCAATAAGCAGTATGGGGAAACCGCCAGTTGACAGGTGGAACGAAGAAATCGCTGCTGCGCGAGCCTTGGCAAACGTGGCTAGGAGACGCAATAGTAGGTGCATGAGGATAGGCTGAGAACAAGAACCTTAGATGGCGAAGGAATGTGAGCTGGCTAAAAAAAGTTAAAGACTGCTATACTAAAGACTAAAGACCTAAAGCTACTTGAAAATGACATCTGGGGAAAGCCGTACAAAATTATCGCCAGGAAGATTACACTAGCTAGGCCGGCAGTCGGATCGACAGTCCCTGAAGGAATCCAAAAGGAAAGCTCCGGGGCCTGGAGGTATACCCGGCGAGGCTCTAAACGCCTACTTTGGTAGGTACCCTAGCAGTTTGCCAAATTCCCGAACAAATGCGTCAGAGTATTTTTTCGTGGGCCTACAAAAGGGCTAGGCTGGTCAGCAGAAATTTCCCGGAATATCTCGACCGTATGATGAGTATTTATCTCAGCGAGAGAACTTTGGTTTACCCAGGGCAGGGTACAGAAACAGATAAAGGAGCTAACAGGAGACATACCACAAGGCTCCATTCTAGCCCCCCTAGCTCTGGAATGTAGCAGTCCTCCGGCTCGATCTGTCAGAGGGAGCGAAAATTGTGGGCTTCGCCGACGATATCATTATCATAGTGAGAAGTAGAAATATCGAGAAGCTAATAAGACCGGAGCAGTGTGGCTCTCCACTGAACTAGCGGGGCGCAACGAATACAAGGAAATCGAGATTCTGGGCCACAAGGTACAAATCAGTACCTCAATGAGGTTCCTTGTGGTGGAGCTAGAGGCGAACAGGTTTAACAGCAGATAAGTGTTCAGAGCAGCAGAAGGGGTTGGGAATATCGGGGCAAAGCGGAACGTGGAGAGACTGCGCAGGGCCCTGAGCCCGGGAGTACACAGGGTCTGCATGGCATATAGGATAGTCTCGACAGAAGTGGCAGAAGTATTGGCTTCAACCATACCGCCAGATTTTGGATCTAGTGAGGAGGGGCGTTGTGTACAACTTGGTGAAGGATGGTGTAGCCAAAAGCGAAACCAAGGCCAAAGCGTACAGGAGGAGGTCAGGAGTTGGCAGGAACGTTGTGAAAGGGGCGTAAGCCGGGAGTGGACCCATAGGTTAATCCTTGACATCAAAGATAAACAGAAGATATGGCAACATTAAATACCACGTCACTCAGCTATTATCAAAACACGGTTGTTTCCGAGCATATCTAAAGAGAACCGGCAAGGAGGGCGATAGCGCATGCAAGTATTCTATTGATGAAGTGAAGTGACCTGAAAACGACTCTCGGCTCTTTTCCACGGGTCTACACCCTAACCAAAGTCATGCTGAAGGCAAGTGGGCAGCAGTGGCTTCCTTTGCGGAAAAGATATTAAAGACCAAAAACGAGACACAAAAAGCAAAAGTCGCGACTCAGGCGGGATTAGGTACATAAAAGGTTTTAGGACAGTAAGTAAAGAATGCCACTGGTAGGACCTACTTTGAATAGTACGGATGAGTTCCACACCCTCTTCGGTGAAAAGAATTCCTCCTGTCATAAAAAAGGGTGACTCCCAGACTCCCAGATACGTTTTAGTTTTTGCTATTTGTACTGGGTGGTCCAAGAAGTTGATGGTTCCCCCCATAACCCGCGCGCTTTATGCCTAATCTTGCAGCGACTGTCTTCTTCGCGACGATCGTGAGTCCCAGGATGGAGCCTTGAGGTAGCTCTGCTATGACAACCACCTCTTTATTGTCCCCTGTCAACGATTAGCATACGAGTGCATAGATCGCTGCTAATTATTAGGAAGAGGAACTCTGGGGCGCTTCTCCTGGCTAGAACCTTTAAAATGGTGACGTTTTATACATCAAGTACAATGTCCAGACAGTGACGGCGTCCTCGGGCGCCTCCAGACTTCCCTGATGGCATCCAACGAATTGCCTGTCGGATATTTCGCCTGTTGTCGTACTATCGGTGAAGCCTGTTCTTAATTAGTGTCTCCAGTATTTTCCCTCGACGTCTTGTAGGCCGAGGGGCCTATACCCATTGGGTTTAGTAGGGTCCTTCGCTGCCTTAGGCAGGAGCACTAATCTGGGCCTTTTATATCGTGACCTTTGCGCAGGCAATAGTTATACATCTCCAATAACCTGAGCCCGGGGCCTTGCGATTAGGAATCCTCTTTATGACTTCTTAGTTTGTTGTATAGTAAAATCCTCAATTAGGAGGAACGGCTCAGTGGTGTCTATTCTTGGGCGTGACATATCAATCTTGGGGAACAGGGCTTGGGTTTAAGCTCCACTTAATTAATCAACTCTCGCCACGCTTCTAACTTCCTTGTCCTCTTGAAGGAACCAATCCAGGTCGGAGCCTTCCGTGGTGCCTTATACTCGGGATAGCTTTCCGGGAAATCGCGGACAGTTTGCGGGAGACTTCATTAGCTAGTCCACTCACCCCAGCATCTGAGTAGAATCTGCGTCTCATGACAATGAGAATTTTACCCACTTCCATTCTATCTGCGTCACATCAAGGCTTTCGTCCATTATGAGGTGGTCATACCTCGAACAACTGCTGTGCGTTCTCCTTCTCATTGACTAGCTTTCGCGTTAAAGCCTCCTCCCAGGAGCAAGGGACCGTCATGACTGACCACGCTACGAGTGAGGATGTCGAGCCATCGTTACCACTCCTCATCAGACGGATACAAGCATACATTGAGCCAGCAAACTTAGTGGAAACTTCAATAAATGGCAGTCTATAACAGAGATGGTGAGAAATGGAAAAGTGAAAACAAGACTTTTAGAAGGCCAGGTCCAATAAAGAAAAAGAATTTTAATTCAGCAAAATGGAAATTGGAATGAATAAAAGAAACTCATCCGTTTCAAAGGACTTTGTATATGCTGGTGTTGTTCTGCTGGTGAGAACACTCGGTATGAGTGGAGCGACTGATGGCTCCTAGATACATAATTGCCAAGGCTGTGATGAAGAACTAGATAGAGAAGGAATTATAATGTTTTGTTATTGAAAATCAAGTTGCTTATAGAAAAAAAAAAAACAGGGATCAATTTAGTATTAAAAGCGATGGAAGAGAGAGAAAGTATGTACGCAGAATTCTTAGACTTAAAAGCAGCATGCAGAATTTGATACTATGCCAAAAGAGAGTTTGGTCGAATGTTTGGAAAAGAAAGAAGTGGTAGAGTGAATAAGACAAATTTATGACGAAATATATGCTTGTGTGGAAGTGGGAATGAATATTTTAGATAAATTTAGAATAAGTGATGAGGCAGATCTGTTTAAGTGATAGTAATTTGATGAAGTTAAGTTTTTATGTTGGCGTATGCGGATGATATAATATTTTTTAGAAAAGAGAAATGTGTATAGTGGTGAGGAAATTGGTCGCGTTTAAGAAATTTAAAGAATGAGAGAAAATGAAAGAACTAGAATGAAAGGAGGGGGTATTATATAAGGTTAGTGTACTCATTTATTTGAATTTATTGTACGAGCGGGTTAATTATATAATCCAACATATTTTTTTTCTAAAACGAGGGTTGCTTAATTCATCATTCAAATATACCACCATAATCGCCAAAATACTATTTTTCAACATAATTTCTATTCAATGCTAAATGCCTGCATGGTGCCGGTCCACGGGTCTAAATCGGGGCTAACGTCGTGCTGCACCAAAAACGTCCTTCATTAGACCAAAAAAAAATGAAAATCTGACCATGAGAGATCGGGGGTGTGTTGTGGTTGAGGAAGAACAGTCCACTGAAGTTTTGTGAGCTTCTATTAGGTAGGCGTGAAGACTTATTTAAGGTCTGGCGTTGTCATGGAGAAAGAGAAGTTCATTTGGCTTCTTGTGTCTGCAAACATGCCGAAGTCGTTTCTTCAATTTTCGAAGAGTAGTACAACTTCAAAGTTTTGATCGTTTGACCATGGGAAAGAACATCAACTAGAATAAGCCCTTCAGAATCCTAGAAGACCATAGTCATGACTTTATCAGCTGAGGGTATGGCTTTAAACTTTTTCTTGAATGCCGTTTTATTTCGGGTTCATAGTGATGAATGTTTTATCGCCTGTAAGAATGTTTGACAAAAATTGTCACGATCAGCCTCATACCGAGCAAGCAATTTTGCACAGATGGTTTTCCTTTGCCCTTTATGGTCTTCGGTTAAACATCGCGGAACCTAACGGAAACAAACCTTTACATATTCCAATCGGTGAGCAATTATGACAGAACTACCAACAGAGACATCTAGTTAAGCTGCGAGGTGATTGCTTGTGATCCGTTGATTATCTCGATTCTCATAGCTGTGCACAGCCGCCCGGCACACGGGAGATCAGACATGTTATCTTAACCTTGTGGCGATGATAACACACACTTTGTCCAACGACTCATTTTGCTTTTGTCCACTACCAGATCTTCGTAAACATTCTGAAAGTACCTATGAATATTTGATATGAGCTGGTTTTCCGCTAAAAAAATCAATCACTGCCTCTTGTTTGGAACGTATTTTAACAGCTACGTATAACGCTGCCACCTATCAGAAATCAATGAAACTATACGAGACGAAGCGAAAATATTGAATGATGTTTAGGTTTTTCAACCAAACGTGGCTGAGAAAAAAAATGTGTTGCATTAATTATTGACCTCCCCTCGTATATAGTTGGATACATGAAAGATGTAAATGAGTTTCAGGATATTTAAGTAATGCGTGGTGAAGCCAATTTTAAATATCATATCATGGTATCAGTAAATTCATTGATTCCTAAAGTACACTAAGTACATACTTTGTCAGGAAACAAACATTATTTAAATGAGAGTGTCGAGTGATGAGATGAAGGTGCAAAAAACATAGGAGAAAATAATTTATATGAAAAGCAGAACAAAAGATAATTAATGTTATTCTGTGGAGTGAATGTGGAGGTTTGAATGAGAGAAAAAGGGAGGAAATAAAAATTCGTGAATAGGTTGTATTAAATAGAGAGAATCTAATCACATTGACAAAAGCTGAAGGTAAATCAGAAGAAGCTGGATAGAAAAAATCTATAGGAATTCCGAAAATGTGTAAGTGGAAAGGATACTAGAATGTGTAAAGAGTGAATTATTGGAAGATTGAGTCTATTTTATTTGATCTATAGATGTTTGCTGAACATAGAATAAAAGTACTACCTTTTGAATCAGCATAATTTAGCTAATGGCGCGGACATAATTTTGCTAGTATACAATGTTACATTATTTTATGAATTTCTTTTAAATAAAAACCTAAGGCGGAAATACCTATTGTCGATAGCCGATTGACAAATCTGGTATGTTTTTAAATTCTATATAAACTAAGTGTGTATATTATTTTTAATATATAATATATGTATTTGTCAATAAAGATGTTTATATATATATAAAAGAATAATTAACGTACAAATTATATTTAATGGATTTAATGTTTGCGGAATTACTGGTATTCATTTACACTATATTAATATCTTAAATATATTTTTTAATAAAATTATTCACCAAACAATAGCATGTAAAGTAACAAACTAATTTTTAGTTAAACCTAGCCAGAAACTTCCTATAATTGTATGACCATCAATATTCATGACCTTACCTTCACACGGTTCTTGACATTCGAACTGGATAGGCGGCCAGGTCCATGTGAAATAATGATTGCCCTTTGTAGGAAACTCGAAATGCAATAGCGACGACCGAGGCAGTAAGAAGTTCGAGAAGTTTCACGTCTTGGCTTTAGCCCGGATCGACGAGGGTGCCAATGAGGGAGAATGCCGAGGAAGAAGGCCCAGCGTGAAAGTCGACAATTGGGACCTTATTTACACCGAAAGGGAGCCCAAGAAAACCCTCTGCCCCGCGTGCAGTAACCGTTGTGCGGGAAATTCCATGGCGGAATATGGAAGCCGGAAGAGCCCTAACGACTGCAAGGACAGGCTCCTATCGGATTACGATCTTCCGTTGGATGCGAGAAAAGTGAGTAAATATTGATGAAAAAAATATATATATATATACACGTTTCAAATAAAATATAAAATAACTTACGTATGACAATGGATAAAAATTTATGGCAAATGTAATATCTACCGGGTGTCTCAGCGTGCGCGCCGAGTAGCTTTACGGCTAAACGGTTTATTTTTTTCAAAATCCGTTTTCGCAGGAGTATGTAGGTGTATTGGGACCACATTTTAAAATTAGTTTTAAATATACAGGGTGTCCCATAAAAGCATGGCGTATCATAGTTATGTTTTTTCTTATGGAACACCCCATATTTGATATTTTTTTCAGATTCTACATCAAAAATAAGGGTAACTTTCATTATAAGATCATATGCCTAAACCTAATAATTTCTGAAATATTTAAACAATTTTGGAAAAAATGACGTTTCGAAAAAAAATTATATCTTTCAAATAGGTGAATGAAAACAAATGAAATTTTGTGTCAGTATATTAGACTAATGGGTGAATATTTTAGGCCATTTATAGGAATTTTAAATATTAAGATGTTTTGATAATTTAATGTGTCTACAGAAACACATTCAAGGTCAAATTTCGTGCCTACTTTAAATGGAACACCCTATATCTAATAAACCTATCTTATAGCAAATTTTATTATCTTTCAAAAAGTATAAAGGTATTCTATACCTGTTACTTATAGTTTTCAAGATATATCCATTTTTGTTAATTTTCGACATAATAATTATTAGTATCAATTATTGCAATAGTCAGTTAACACAACCAATGATTTTCGAGATATTTCCAAATTAACACACTAATTGAATAATTTATTTACACATATGTACATGATTACGTAATATCGTCTTAGAATTTCAAAAAACATAACGAAAAACAACAAATGAAATTAACAAAATAATAACAACATTATTTTTTTATAACAAATTTTCAAAAATACCACCATCGCACTGAATGCATAATTCAATTCTTTTTTGAAACGATAGTTTAACATTTCTTAGCATATTGGGTGTTATTGATCTAAATGCATCCTTAATTCTGTCCTTCATGTCTTCAACAGTTGTGGGAGGAGTGGTGTATACTTGATTTTTAATATACCCCCATAAAAAGAAATCCATGGGGGTTAAATCAGGGGATCTAGGTGGCCAAGTTACGTGACCTCCTCTTCCAATCCATCGCCTATTAAATATTCTATTTAAATATTGACGAACCGCCAATGAAAAATGAGGTGGCGCACCATCGAGCTGTAACCACATGTTTTGGCGAATATTCAGTGGAATATTCTCTAATAATAATGGAAATTCTTCTTGGAGAAATTGTAAAAATATGGGACCATCCAAGTATCCATCGAAAAAATGAGGTCCAATGACGTAATTACCCAAAATGCCTCCGAATACATTAATACTCCAACGATGTTGTCGATCAGTAATTTGAAATTTGTGGCAATTTTCGGTGCTGTAATAATGGCAGTTACGTCGATTAAAAGATCCGTTATTATTAAAAGATGATTCATCCGTAAATAAAATATTATTCAAAAAATCTTCATCATTCATTCATATTTAAAACACATAAACAAAAATCTAACCGCTTCTCGAAATCCGCATTATTCAGATGCTGGTGAATTTCATAGTGATATGGGTGGTATTCATGTTTTTTTAATATCCTTGATATGCTCGCCTTGCTTAACCCAGTCTCACGAGCTACTATACGTGTACTCGTGCTAGTATTATCTATTACAGAAGTAAGTACCTGTAATTGTGTCTCCTCGTCCTTAGTTACAGTGTTGAAGTTCGTTTTTTTCAGATACTTGACACTGCCTGTGGTTTTAAATATATTTAAAACTTCCTCCAATGTCTTCTTATTAGGATGTCTCCTATCAGGGTACCTTTCGCGATATACTCTTTCCGCTAAGAGACAATTTTCATAACATTCCCCTATTATTAGGATCATGTTAATTCTTTCGTTTAAGGAATATTTCATTTTTGCGGTCGTTACAAATGATTCGAATGTGTCAACTGACTTTGTTTATAAACAAAAGCTACACACTAGCTTATTGCAATAATTGATACTAATAATTATTATGTCGAAAATTAACAAAAATGGATATATCTTGAAAACTATTAGTATTAGGTGTAGAATACCTTTATACTTTTTGAAAGATAATAAAATTTGCTACAAGATAGGCCTATTAGATATAGGGTGTGCCATTTAAAGTAAGCAAGAAATTTGACCTTGAATGTGTTTCTGTAGATACATTAAATTACCAAAACATCTTAAAATTTTAAATTACTACAAATAGTCTAAAATATTCCCCCATTAGTCTAATGTACTGATACAAAATTTCATTTGTTTTCATTTACCTATTTGGGAGATATGATTTTTTTTCGAAACGTCAATTTTTCCAAAATTGTTTAAATATTTCAGAAATTATTAGGTTTAGGCATATGATCTTATAATGAAAGTTACCCTTATTTTTGATGTAGAATCTGAAAAAAATATCAAATATGGGGTGTTCCATAAGAAAAAACATAACTATGATACGCCATGCTTTTATGCGACACCCTGTATATTTAAAACTAATTTTAAAATGTGGTCCTAATACATCTACATACTCCTGCGAAAACGGATTTTGAAAAAAATAAACCGTTTAGCCGTAAAGCTACTCGGCGCGCACGCTGAGACACCCGGTATAATAATTTAATATATTTTTTTTAAATTTAAATAAATGTATAAATTACAGATAATAAATTTCACCAAATTAATTAATTAATTCAGTTTAGTTACTACTAAACATCTTTATTCACAGAATGAAAATAAAATATAATACGTTTAATGTATAAAATAAAATTAATTCTAACATAATTGTTCTTCTGCTTCATGGCTATCGACCATTGGTCTTTCAGCCCGTCAGTTTAGTTATTTATTAATAAAAATGCAGAATTTGATTGTTATTACCTTAAATAAGTAAATAAATAGGAAAGTAAACACCCACTATATTTAATTGTAGTATAAATAGCTCAATTTTTACTTGTGTTACCGGTGTTTTATTCAAAACGTGGAAACTTGATTATTTTAATTAATTTCACTAAAACATCTTGTCCATTCATTGCCACATTAATTGATTTATAGGTTGTAAAATTCCCAAGCTGTACTATTGATAAAAGCAATATTGGGTTTTTAAAATACTATATTGAATTAATTATAATTATAATATTTTTTTAGTTTCTATAAGATTAGTTTGTTAAAACTAAGGTTTTAAGCATTAGAATAATAGTTTTCTTTATTAAATAAAAGTATTGAGTAGTCAATTTAAATTAATGTGTATATAATTTTTATAATTTCGTTAAGCCACTTAAGTAAATTAAATTTACCAATGGGGAATATTTATTTAATTAAAGCAGAAATGTACGGTAATAATATGGCCGTGGAATATGTATAAAACACCACCGACTCATTAGCGAAACATTTCGCCGCGTTTTAAGGGCGCGCGATAAAACGACAGGTTATTAACTAATGCTCCCTTTCTGGTCACATTCTACGTCTATATTCTTGCAGGTGACGACATTAAGAAGACATTACTACCCGGAGGGTGGCTGGGGCTGGGTAATAATCGTGTGCACGGTGTTAGTTCACATCCTAAATGTTGGACTCCAGTTATCGTGTTCGCAGCTAGCGTTGCCAGGGGCGGAAAAGTTCAAAACACTTCCGGTGCACATTGCAGGTCAGTGGAAACTTTTTAATTACTTTTCGGCGCGATCACCTTTCGACTAATTCAACTTCAGAGAGCAAAGGCGACATGAATAATTATTCAAATGAAGTGTAGATTCCATCTTTCAATGTATATTTTTATTCTATTTAAATATTTTGTAAATCAATTTAATGTCATAAGATTAAAAAATGAAAATTTTATAAAAAAATTCACAAAAAAAACTCTACGAAGTGGATTTTGGATTGGTGTTTATCTACTTATCTGATCTGAACTTCGTTTAGTCAATCTTGCTTTACTGCAGTATTCTTTTGGTGAGGCTCATTTACATCAGTTCCAAGAGAAAAAATAAAAATCTTGTCATCGGGTACCTTTAACAAAAATATAGATTATTATTTTTGTGATATTTTTATGACGTCTAACTTGGTGCTTACAGTATACTATTTAAGTGGTGTGGAGATAAAAAGCCTGTTTTAAATATCTAGAAGTACTGTAATGCTAAATTTGTTAATAAATATATTTCATCAGCATAGATAAGAAGCTGTAGAAGGTAACTTTCTTGTCTATGCTAATAGCTTTAAGCTAAACAGAAGAATTATCGGCATTTATAATTGTAAGATTATTTAAAATGATTTTAATAATTTAATATCTAAGTGTGAAGAAGATGAGAAGTTTTTTTTTTAAATCTAGAAGCCCTTTAAGACTAAGTCTATCAATTAACGTCACCTTCTTTGATTTATTAGCCTACTCTGATGATACAAAGGTATACAAAAAAATTAAGCATAGTTTTCATTATGATATCCTATAAAGTGATTTGAATGCACTACATGATAAAAATATAGGGCTTTTATTAAATATCTGGAATCACGGTAAGGCAAAATATATTATAAAGCAATAAGTGCTGATGTGGTTTGCTCGCCTACGTTAATGACATCAAGCTATGCTAAAGGATTGTTACTCATTTAAATAGCAAGATCCTGTGAGGTCATTTTAACGGACTCTCTTAGAAGTATGAAGATCAAAACCTTATAATTAATCACTAGAGGTATTATGAGGCCAAATATATTAAAAACTGTACTCCAATGTTTTCAAACTACAGAATAATTATAAGTCTGTTTAACTGTGGGATCCCAATTTGTCTATTGTGCCAAATTTCTTGTATGACATTTTCTGAAAGGTTGGTATATTTAATCAAAAGGTTAAAGAAGCATTCATCTGCGAAATATAATTTTATTGACAGCTGATCAAGGTCTGTGGTTTCTCAATAACTATGCGGGCCTTTAGGTACCCCCACAAAAAAAATCGCAGATCATGGAGGTTACTCGATGTCTTCTCGTAGTGAAGTGAGTCCTCCTGTAAAATGTTCTTTTAAAAATGCCATAAACCTCCTTGAGGTATGACAAGTTGCACCACCCTGTTGATAAAACACTCTTCTACCAATATCACGCCTTGTCAACTCTGGAAATCTCTGGAACACAGTTGCTGTGCGTCCCTCCTTTCGAGAACAGTAGAGACCTATATTTATGAATCTCCCAAATGTACACTACACAATTAGTATTTCGCTATGAAGACGTCTTTCAATAAGTTTCCTCGAATTGTTGTCTGATCAGTAGCAACAGTATTGTTTATTTACGTACCCCGATAAGTGGAAGTGCATTATGATAATTCTGTCATCCGCTATCTCATATACGCATATATCAACCATTCTGAAAACGTTAGGCTCCCCCTGCGCTCAGTTATACTCGTTCCCAAAACATTGTATTATAAATACATCTAGAATGTAATGCGGGTAATATAATACTGCTAAATTTACATTCAAGATCTTCTAACGATTATTTAAAATACTTTGGGGTCATTTAAGATTATTAAGGTCAAAATAATTATTGAAGGTCATCCGTTAAATAATTTTTGGTAGAGTGTGTACTTCTTGGAACATCTTGATTAATTTAGAATTCAAAAACGGTGATTTTGTTTTACCATTATAGTTTATAAACTTCTAGTTTGATAATGACTAGCTTAAAGTCATAATAAATAAAACAAAGTCACCTTGTTTCAATTGCAAGTAATTCGTTGATTATTTACGATTATTTGGAGACCATTCAATGGTGTTTAAAGTCATATGTAATAAATTCATAATTCAAGGTCATATAACGATCGATCAGATTTATTTGAGATCATTCGATCTTGGTTTAAGTGCATATAATTCTCACTTAACGTCTCTGGGAGGGGTCATTAGACGATCATCAAAATTCCCTCAAGGTCATCCAACCCGAATTCACTGTTATTTAACGAGCATTCAACGGTCAATTAAATCGCCGACAAACATTCAGAATAATTTAAGAAATCTTACCATTATTCAAGGTTATATAACGATCAATCAGGATTATTTAAGGTCATAAAACGATTAATCATGGTTTTTAAGGTCACTCAGTCTTTTAGGCAGAAGGAGATGACATTGAAGATCCTTTACGGTCATCAACATTCCATAAAATATATATATAATATAATATCTTTATTTACGGAGGCCATTAAACAATTACATAAAAATATACAATAAAATTACAGCTATAAATAAAATACGGATTAAAATATAAAATTAAAACAGAGTTTGCCTAATCCTGTTTTTAAAACATAACCGTGATTGTTCTAAAATATTAACTTCTTTACAAACACTATTACAATGACGCACTACCCTACTGAGAGCATCATTACAGTTTGTCCGCCTAAATACGGGCTCTAAAAATATTTTGTCTCTCGTATGATATTGCGGAACATGGATATGCATTAATAAATTTGATAAGGGTATACAATCAATTTTACTATTAATGACATTGTAAGCTAAACATACATCAAAGAAAATGCGTCGATCCGAGAGAAATTGCAGACCTAAATATTTTAGCAATAAGTGATAATTTTCACTAGAATACATTATGTTACACTTGTAACAAACGTACTTCACAAAAACCTTTTGTACACGTTCAATGCGATCACAGAGGTATTTATAATTAGGTGACCAAATGACACAGCAGTAATCAAGAACTGACCGGACTAGTGAAACAAATAAATTAATAAAGCACCGCATTTCTTTAAAATCATGTGTTGTTCTTTTTATAAATCCTAAAATTTTAAATGATCTATTTACAATGGCATCTATGTGGAAATGAAATTTGAAATTCTGATCAAAAATCACGCCAAGATCCTGAATTTGCGAGACTCTCTCTAATTCAATGTTATTTAAGGTGTATTGAAAATTAGTGCTATTTGATATTTTCCTAGTAAATTTTATGTATCTACATTTACTAACATTAAGTTCCATCCCATTATCGGAACACCACTCTTGTAAAATCGAAATATCATTTTGAAGTACCAAGCAATCTGCTGCAGATTCAATACGACGGTAAATTTTGAGGTCATCAGCAAAAAGTAGATATGGTGATTTAAGATGAGAACCAATATCGTTCACATATAAAAGAAACAGTATTGGTCCAAGATGGGAGCCTTGCGGTACCCCTGTCTTGGCACAAATTGGATTAGATAGAGAATTTTTATATTTAACAAACTGTAAGCGCTTAGTAATAAAAGATTTAGTCCAAAGAGCTAAAGAACCACCTAAACCATATTGAATCAATTTCAAAATCAGCCGATCGTGGTTTACTCGGTCGAACGCTTTACGGAAGTCAGTATAGATGGAATCCACTTCCACGTTTCTGTCTAAGGCGTCGCTGATATATGAACTATACATTAATAAATTAGACGCTGTGGACCTTGTGGGATAAAATCCATGCTGATGGTGAACTATAGCATGCTTAAAATTAGCTAGAAAAATTTGACTCATTAATTTATCAAAAATTTTTGGAATGATTGACTGAATTGAAATTGGTCTGTAGTTTGTGACAAGATTTTTATTGCCAGATTTGAAAACAGGTATTACATAGGAGGACTTCCATTTTTCAGGAAAATATCCTGTCAATAATGACCTGTTGAAAAGGAGAGTTAAGGGTTCAGATAGCTCAGTGGAACAGTTTTTTAATATGTAAACATTTATCTCATCAGGACCAGAACACGTCTTTTGGTCTAGAGTGTTTAACGCATGCAGAACTGATTTCTTAGACAAAACGTATGAACAGAAGTTATTTCCTACGTGGGTAGTGGAAAATGAGGATGAACAGTTGCTGTCCGATTCATACACTTGATTAAAATTGACTGCAAATAAATTTGCAATGTCATCGGGCGAGGTAATATCCTGCATGTTATTTTTGAAATGAGATGGTAATTTATTATTATTATTAGAATCATTTTTGTTGTTCACAAATTTCCAAAAATATTTTGGGTTATTAATTAAATTATCCTCCATGTTATTGACATAGTGTTGATAATCAATAGCTAGCCTACATTTACATTGATTTCTCAAGGATGAAAATCTTGAATAATCTGCGTCATTGCCAGATTTTTTATAAATCAAATGAATTCGTTTTTTTTCCTTTATTAGAGCAATTAATTCTGCAAAAAACCAATTTGGAAATGATGATCTAAACAATCTCTTCATAGGAGTATAAGCACGAATAATATTATATATGAGTTCATAAAAATTATCAACACAACTGTCCAAATCATCATTATTATTTAATAACTTTGACCAGTCAATATTATTCAAATCACTTTTAACACGATGGTAGTCGGTTTTTTTAAAATTATATACATCAAAGTAATTATTTTGTTCGAGTTCATCCTCAAAAGGGATCATTATGCATAGAGAAGGATGGTGGCTATCACATTTTACTAAACCAAGCGAATGAACACAAGAAACATTACAGTTAGCAAAGACTAAATCTAAAACTACATTTCTAGAATTTTTAATATTATTAAACTGCACAAGACCGGACGAAGACAGATTATCACAAATTAAATGTTCTATTTCCGAATCGGCGCATACGGGAAGTAAGCCCATATCACACTCATCTTCTGACCATTTGATGTTGGGTAGATTGTAGTCCCCTAGAACAACGACGGTCGAATTTGGATGCAGTTGAGTAATTTGATCGACGCAGGTTGAGTGGTCCTGGTATTTAATTAAAGGGCTATTTGGTGGCAGGTAAATGGCACACACGATGAATTTTTTTGAATCTGCTACAAATTCAACCCAGATTTCTTCACGATCTAGACAATCAACACTCATGGTATGAGAACGAAAACGCTTATGAATCCCAACAAAGACACCACCACCTATACCTTTATCACTGTTGATAGAATTTCTGTCGATACGATATAAATTGTAACATAACTTCATTGTCAAAGATGCCAGGGTGTAGCCAAGATTCAGTAACAACTATGACATCATAATCTTCGACAAGAACCGCATTATGAAATTCCAAGAGTTTAGTTTTAAGTCCTCTTGTATTTTGATAGAAAATTGATAAATCTAGGTGTTTGTGTTTGGTGGCGGTATGACTGGAAAATTCTTAAATGTATAAGATTTTTTTCCAAATTTAAAATCCTTGACAATTACACCATTTGGCCATGCATTAGGA
This sequence comes from Ontholestes murinus, assembly GCA_963969525.1. Lineage (NCBI taxonomy): Eukaryota > Metazoa > Arthropoda > Insecta > Coleoptera > Staphylinidae > Ontholestes > Ontholestes murinus. The sequence continues at coordinate 51,999,715 of OZ018396.1, forward strand.
TTCAATATAGATGGAAGTGCAGTTTCTTTTACACCAACTTTGAATGACGTGGTAATATCATCTTTAAATAATTGATAGCACTTTATTTCTGATTTAGTACCAATTATACGTCTAACGTGATTGCTAATTGTTTTAACAGTCGTATTCGGATCAACCCGTGAGATGTGAACCCACTTTCTGGTTTCACGACTAGCAGTGAAACTAAAATTCTGAATATTTAGTTTTAGCCCTGCTTGGTCAGGGGGCGCAGAAACATTTTGGTTTACACTACGATCAGGATGGTGTGATTTATCTGATTTCTTGCGATCACGATTAGTCGGAATTTGAGAAATATCTTTAGCGCCTATTTTTAAAGGAACAGATGGAATAGGTGATATGTCTTCGGTGGCTGCTATTGAGCCGGTGTTGTTTTTTTCTGGGTTATGGAAAACGTCGTTAACTGAGTTTAAATCGTCTTCAATAATACTCGCAGACGAATAGTTATCGACTAAGACACCTATATCATCGTTTTGTTTGATATCGCTATTATTAGTTAACATTTTCTTATTAACAACGAATTTCGATGACAAATAATTGCATTTTATCTCATTGTGATTTTTAATTATTAAATTTTCTAAGGACGAATAATTGGTGTTTTGCTTAATTATGTTTAGTTCATGTTTTAGCTCAATAATTAATTGTTTAAGTGCTGACACCTCTGATTCAAGGGCACAATGAGATTTACAATTGCATATATTATTAGACAAATCAGTAGAGGCAACATCAGGCGCCTTTACTGATTGTGTTCGACTTCTTAATGACATATTATCCTTATTAAGAGATTTACAACCAGGACATTGCGAGATAGATGTAATATTTGGATCTATTTCCATGAAACCTTTGTAACATTTAATGCAACTACGGTGAAAAATAGAACTGCAATGCGAGCAGGTTATTCCAGACACAACAACTGAGGAACATTTATAGCAGCCCATAATATAGGCAACACAAAATACTAATGAGTAATTTTTAATAGGTCAAAAACACAGGATTAGGGTTACTGTAGGGATTAACAAGGGACACTCACTTCACAACACGCGGTCCTTCGTGTTGGCTTTGAATAACAAAACAGGGTAGGCAGACCACGGAAAGTGTAGGAAAATGTGTGATTTTAAACCAGATCACCTGTATAGGTTAAGTTAGACAGACAATAATAATATTATTATATATCGTACTTACGCGTCAATATAGATAAAATAAACTGTATAATATACACTATAATGGATTAATAACTCCGTAAAAACTCTAAACTTGAAATTAAATTATGAAATAAAACTATAAACACTGTAAACACAGGTGAGTGACACCACACCATTTAATTTTCTTCATATAACGATCAATCAAGCTTATTTAAAGTCACTCAGTCTTTTAAGAGCAATAAGCTGACATTGAACGTCCTTTAAGTTCATCAAAATTCCATAAACAATCGTTCAAGGGCATTGATTTAATTTGTATGTATATTATGCATGTATTTTAATAAATCCAAATGAAATCTAAAAAATCTTACATGATTATTACAATTAAGCAAGTGGAGCCGAAGAAAATTAATGTACCGAATAACATATTTTAAAAATTATACTAAAGGTAGTCATTGAACTATTTTATTTCTAAGCTTCTATAATTCTTTAACAATTTACCTTTTTTCAAACTTGTAAGTTTGTTTAAAGGATTTAAAATAATCTAGTTATTCAATTAAATTTCTAGAAATTTTCCGTATTATTTGGTCTAAAATTTTCCAATATTTTCTTTTTCAAACCTCTAGAACTACCCAAAAAAATTCCTTTAAATTTTGTCAATTCTTTTCTAGCGATTTCTCCTCTCCCAGATTTATAGAATTTTCAAGCAAATATACTTCAATTGTTCTAGAATGTTTCAGAAATTCCCCCTCAAGATCTTTTGTGTATAATTTTTAGGGATAATATTCACAAGTACCTTCTATTCCCAAATTCTAAAATTATTCATTTAAATTCTTGTTCTCCTACGGTTCTAGATTTTTTTATTATTTGGTCTAAAATTTTCTAATACAAATGTCTTTTTAAATTTTTAGCATTTTCAAACAATTTTGCGTTAATATTTATTTATCCTTTTTGAAAGTTTCACAATTGTTTAGCAAACTCTCCTCTCCCAGATTCATAGAATTTTCACGAAATTTTTCTTTCAGATTCCTAAAATATTCTTCGATTGTTCTAAAATATTTCAGAAATTCTTTCTCAAGATTTCTCGTGCATAATTTTCAAAAATAATATTCACAAGTATCCGAATTTCTAAAAATTTTCATTTAAATTCGTGCGAGGTTCTAGATTTTTTATTATTTCTAAAATTTTCCAATAATTTCTTTTTCAGATTTTTAGACCTCTCCGACAATTTTTCCTTTAAATTTCGTCAATATTTTTGCAAGACTCGCAATTTTCTATCATTTCGGATTCCTAAAATATTCTTCGATTGTTCTAGAATATTTCAGAAATTCCTCCTCAAGATTTCTAGTGTATAATTTTTAAAATAATATTCACAACTTCTTTCTACTCCAAAGTTCTTAGATTTTTCATTTAAATTCTTCTAAGGTTCTAGAATTTTCCAAAAATGTATCTTTTAGATTTCAAGCATTTTTTATTATCTCTTGACTCTCCAATTTACCAATTTATTATGGGATATTTTAGGATCATAGAAAATAAACAATTGTATAGAAAGGTAGGATGTGTAGAGATAATATAAAAAGTAAAGTAAATGATAAGTTTAAAATGGTTTTATTCAAAGAAGGGATTGTGTGTAAAATAGTTACAGAATATAACCACCGAGGAAAATAAACGAGGTATTATATTGAGAAGAGAATTGAAAGGGGATCGAGAGGGTAAAACTGTTCAAATATCTGGGTTCCATGTTTAAAAGATTGTGAAGTTATTAGGAGTATATCAGGTGAATGTAGGGGAAGGCAAGGATAGCGTAGAGGTTCTATTACAACCTCTGACAATAAAGTTCTGTGAATGAAGTCATAACAGCCGATTTGGTAACACTGGCGAAACAAAACGCTGCACCTGCGTAGTTGCAGGTGTTGACCATCTGCTTCCATCGTTGTTCAGTTGAGCGTCGTTTGTGCTTCATGTAAGATTTGCTTTACAAAGTGCTTGTTTAGTGCGTTAGTTCTTAACTGAGAGCAGGAAAATAAACGAACAAAAGATCAATTTAAAGTTTTTTTTTAAGTTTGGCAAGGCACCGAAAGAAACTCATGCGATGCTGGTACGTGTATATGACAATAAAGCAGTGTCCTTGAAGTGTGCGTACGAGTGGTTAGCGAGAAGGCCGGGAAAGTATTTCTGACAACCTTCGTAGCGGAAGATCGGCGACCTCCGGGACAGTGACGAAAACATTGAGGAAATGAAGAAATTACTCAAGGAAGATCGCCGATTAACTGTGCGCATGATAGCTGATGAACTGCAGATTAACCGTGAATCCGTGCGACAAATAATTACCCAGAATTTAAGAATAAAAGAAACGTGTTGTCGTCTTGAGCCACATCACTTGACTGATGATCAGAATCAGGCACATTTAGAAGCTTGTCGAAACGGCGGGTGCAACAACAAACTTCTTGAACTGTATTGCAACTGAGGATAAGTCCTGGTACCTCAGGTACGACTCTGAAAAGAAACGGCAAGAAAAAGCATGGAAAGGTGTTCTCCTGTATCACCTCGTCGGAAAAAGGTCGGAGCAGAAAAATCACGCATCAAAATAATGATCATTACTTTTTTCAATAGTCAAGGCATTATCCACAAGAAATTTCTACCTGAAGAAACGATTATTAATGCTATGATAATGATAATAATAAGGTACATTGAAATTTTGAATCATTTCATGAAACGCCTACGCAAGGTACGACAAGGTTCATGGTTTTTTCTTCACGACAATACTCGCCCCCCACAGATAAAATTGTCAAACGGTTCTTCGCAAAGAAGGCGTGGTGCAAATTGAACATCCACCATACTCGCCAGATCTGAATCCTCCAGACTTCTTCCTATTCTCACGATTCAAACTCACTTTGAAAGTAAAGAGATTTGACGATATTCCTGACATCCAACAAAACGTAAGAGGCTTTTAAATCCATCCATCCCAAATGAAACATTCTTGAAAAGTTACCAGGACATGTATAGCAGATCTCAGCGCTGAATAATTATTGGAAGTGACTATTTTGAAGGATACTAAGGTAACTTACCTTATTGCCTATTGTACCAATATATTGACTCTGAAATATACCAACCTTTCAGAAAGTGTTTAATGTAAATTTCCGATTATCCACAATTTTTTAAATACGAAGAAATCATTAACTAATCGGATTAGTTAGAATGATTAATCAATCTTGGTTGTTATCTCACATGTTTTTTTATTAGTGGCCGGTTTCACCTTAATAATCAATTTCAATTACACTGATCGGATTGATATTCTCATTATTTTTTAAATTTTATATATATATTATGAATTATAAATAAACCTAGAATTTAATGTGAGTGATGAAATTACTTTTCAATATCATTCAAGATATTCCAGTGATTAGTTAAGATAATTTAAAGTCATTCAACGGTCAAGGTCACAAAACGATTATTCAAGGTCATTCGCTGATTAATTTCTTGGTGGTAGAGGCGTTCACTTGATTATTTTAAAATTAAAACACGGTGATTTTTGTATCACTACATTTTATAAACGTTTAAGTTTATAATGACTAACTTATAGTCGAAACTATAGTCACTGTAAAAAAAACAAATTATAAAATATTTTAGTAAAAATTTAATTCAATTCTAAGCCTTCCATTAATTATTCACGATTATTTGGAGGTCTATAAAGTCATACGTCGTAAATTCATGATCATATAAGGTCATCTAACAACCATTCAAGATCATATAACTATTTTTTTTTTATTTTTATTTTTTTTTTCCATATAACTATTATGATGTGAATCACGTTTCAGAGTTTCGGTTTGTTGGGATTGTTTCTGCAATATAACTATTAATCAAAATTATTTGAGGTCATTCGACCTTTGTTTAAGTGCACCTAATTGTTACATAACGTCTCTGGGGAAGGTCATTAAACGATCATCTGCAATTATTCAAGGTCATTCAACGAGGATTTACTGTTATTTAACGAGCGTTCAACGGTCAATAAAGTCACCGACAAACATTTCATTTAAGACATCTGACCATTATTCAAGGTCATATAACGATCAAAGAAGGTTATTTAAAGTCTAATAACGATCAATCAAAATTCATTCAAGGTCATCCACTGTTATTTAACCAGTTTTCAACAGTCATTAAAATCACCGACAAACATTTATATAAAAACATTTTTTGTATCAAGAAGTAGAAAAAGGTATTTGAGAGATTAGCAATGAAGAAAGAGTTAACAACTCTGTTTTGTCAATGATATTGGGAAATTTTCATGTATGTCTTAGAATCAAAATTTATATTCTAAAAAGTTTTATAGAGTAACTAAAAATTATAATCGTCTCCACCCTCCAATTATTTTAATATAAACGGGTATTTCCTATAAATAAGTTTAAACATTTTAGACAATTTTTAATAATTTGACTTTCTCGCTTATTTTTATTAAGCCATAGAATTCAAAGAAGGATTTTAAAATAAAAATTTATAATTAATCACCATAAATAAGTTTGATTTTTGTGAGTTACGTGAAGGTAAACTTGATTAATTAAAAAGCACTAAAAAACCTTTCTTCACAATTTTATTTCAATTCACAGACATATATTTCGGACACAAAGTGACCATTATCAATGTTTTAATACTGAGTATTAAACTGAGTATTAAAACATTGATAATGGTCACTTTGTGTCCGAAATATACATATATCTGTGAATTTAAATAAAATTGTGAAGAAAGATTTTTTAGTGCTTTTTAATTAACCATAAATAAGATTCACATTTATTAATTTTTCATTTTGGCATTAGGAAGGAAAATGTATTTAGATAAAGTTAGCTCTATAGAAAAATCAATCTAGAATTATATCACTAATTCTACCGACTTTGCCAATTTTCACAGTATTTTAGAGGATTTTTTTTTATCGAGTAAAAGTTTCAATTGATTATAAAATCTAAGTAAGACGAGTAGCTATCTACATATTTCTTCCTGCAGTTTATACAGTATATTTTAGAAACAATCTTTTAAGAAGCTAATCATTTACAAAAGAACGTCACATTTAGAAATTCACACTTAACATTTTTCTCAGAGAATATCAACAAGGGAAATGTATTTCAATCAAATTAGAACTACAAAAATGACCCTATATTGAAACATTATCACCATTTTCAGCATTTTCGATTTATACAATTGCGAATTTTAAATTTAAATTTTATTTTCTGCTTTCTGCAGTATCTAAAGTTCACTGTCTGACTTATACAATAATACTTACATTAGGATATTTTAGTATTTAGTGGATATTATTTTATGTAAGATGTCTATTTTATATCTCTTTGTGAGTGCATAAGAATCTCATCATTAATTTTTTTTTGTTAAGCCAATAATTATTTTCTTCTTTATATTTATTTGAAAGTTTAAGTCTTACATTGTTTTAGGGTTGTTTAAATACTTTCAGCATGTTGGATTTTATGGAGATGATAGTGGTTACCATTATGACTTTGTTGTCTTTAAATTTTCTAAGAATATTCTTGATGCTTACTACTTTTATCTTGTCTAGATATCAATATTAGGTATCTTGAGGATCCAAACACGTAGAAAGTCACACCTTACTATCTTATCGACTGCGCCAAATTACGCGTAATTTTTTAAAATTTATTTTAGAAGAGTAATTTGATTGGAAATGGACTTATTAGACTAAACTTTTTCTGTATTACAACTATTATATTTAAGAATTGATCTCTTGAAGAATAAATTAGCACCATAGAACAATCAAATAAAAACAAACAGATGATCAACTGTATCCACATTTTTAATGTTTTCAACCAATGCATGATTTTTAATTCCTTCGATATTGTGAATGTATCGTTATTTTATTTGTATATATTGTATTACATATTTAAAAAGGTTAAATAAAGATAAAGATAAAACTCCTTGGAGGTCTCAGAACATAAATATTATTATCTTAAAGAGTTTTTTGTAGTACCTTTGTAGTATTTTCTTTAGATAGCCTCTTTCCCAATTATGGTAAAATAGAAATAAATGTGAACATTTTTTTGGTAGTTCTTTCAATTGCTTATCAAATATAATCTAAAAGGGTCATTCTAATGAAAAGGTATGAAATGACACTGTTGGTATAAATGTTGTCTTTATTCTAAGACCTGGACACAACGATTCCATTGGTTAAAGAGACAAAGAATTCATTGTTTCCAGAACTTCTGTGGTCGTGACGAAATCCAGTCCTTCACAGCGTTATTGAGTTCGTCATCTGAGTTGAAGATGTTTTTCACGTTACCGAATCCACATAGAAGTCCTAGGACGACATTTCTGGGCTATAGGTTGGATGATCAATCTGCTTTTACTTGAACTTCTGCCTGTGTTTTGTATTTGATGGACTTGCGAAGTCTTTAGAGTATCTCACAGTATACATCGGAGTTAATGGTTCTTCTCTGCTCAAGAAATTGGACAACAGATTGTTATCGGAAGGTATACGAAGCAGCTCACCAATTGGCATAAGAAAGTTCGAATGGAGTTCGCACTTCAACATATGTTTCGGTATCATGAAAACCCCGCTTTCCTGGAGGGTATCGTCACAAGTGATTACAGCTGGTACCATCACTACGAGTCTGAGACAAAGCGAGACAGTATGCGTACTCACGTTCCCCTAAAAAGTTTAAAGCCATAGCGTCACGAGGCAAGGTGTTGTTCACAGTCTTTTTAGAAGTCAAAGGTCCACAACTTGTTAATTTCGTTAAAACCAGAAGAACGATTAACTCCAAAATATACTGTAAGACACTCTGAAGATGCAGGACCTCGGCTTCTCACGGATGGTGTGGTTCTGTTCCATGGTAACGCGCGTCCACACGTCTTCAGATAAGTTGACAAAGTTCAAGAGGGAACCGTTTTGCCAGCATATGCGATTTCGTTGTGTTGATCATTATTCAAGCTCATATAATCAATCTGAATCAATCAACGTTATTTAAGGTCAATCAGTCGTTTAAGGGCAAGAAGCTGACATTGAAGGTCCTTTAAGGTCATCAAAAATTCATTTAAAAAGTCATACAAAGTCATTCATACAAATTTTATATATGTTATGCATGTATTTTAATAAATCCAAATTAAAATCTAAAAAATCTTAAATGAATAATACGATTTAGCAAGTGGTGTCTAAGAAAATTAATGTACTAAATAACGCTAAACATATTTAAAAAAAATATGCTTACAGTAGTAATCGAAGATTGGCTATTTTATTTCTTTCTTTCTTGGAATTTCTATTATTCTTCAACAACTTTTCTTCAAAATTACGAGATTGTTTAAAGGGTTTAATCGATTCATATGAATGTCCAGTATTATTTAATTTAAAATTTTATTATAAATTCTTTTTCAGATTCTTAGAATTCTCCAACAATTTTGTCTTTAAATTTCATTAATCATTTTTAAAATATTGACAATTTTTTTATCAATTTCTCTTCAGGGTTTATAGAATTTTCAAGCAATTTTCCTTTCAGATTCCTTCAAATATTCTACAATTGTTGTAGAATATTTCAGAAATTCCTCCTCAAGATTTCTCGAGCATAATTTTCAAAAATAATATTCACAAGTACTTCCTATTTCAAATTTCTAAAATTTTTCGTTAAAATTCTTCTGTGGTTCTAGAATTTTTATTATTTTAGTCTAAAATTTTCCAATAATTTCTTTTTCAGATTTTTAGAATTCTCCAACAATTTTTCTTTTAAATTTCGTCAATTATTTTTGAAAGATTCACAATTTTCTATCAATTAAATCCCAGAATTAAAGAAATTTTAAGCAAGTTTCCCTTTGTATTCCTAAAATATTCTTCAATCGATCTAGAATATTTCAGAATACACTCCTATAGATTTTTCGTGTATAATTTTAAAAAAATATTGCTTGATAAGTACTTTCTATTCGGAATTTCTAAAAAATTTTATTTCAATTATTCTAGGTTTCTAGAATTTCTTATTATTTTGTCTAAAATTTTCTAATAATTATAAAGTTCCTCGTTCATAATTTCTAAAAAATAATATTCAAACGTACTTTCTAAGTATTTATAAATTTTTTGATTTAAATTGTCCTCTGTTCTAGAATTTTTTATTATTTGGTCTAAAATTTGCCAATAATTTCTTTTTCAGATTTTTAAACTTCTCCAAAAATGTTTCCTTTTAATTTCATCAATTCTTTTTAAAGATTAATTCACAATTTTCTATCAATTTCTCTCTCAGATTTATAAAATTTTCAAGCAATCTTTTTTTCGGATTCCTAAAATATTCTTCAATTGTTCTCGAATATTTCAGAAATTCCTTCTCAAGATTTCTCGTGTACAATTTTTAAAAATATTATTGACAAATACTTTCTATTCGGAATTTCTAAAGTTTTTCATTTAATTCATCTTCAAAAATTTTCCAATAATTTCTTTTTCAGATTGCTACAATTCTCCAATAAATTTTGTCGACTTAAGTTTTGTCAATTCTTTTTGAAATATATACATTTTTTAATTAATTTGTCTCCCAGATTTATATTTAATGCAATTTTCCTTTCAGATTCCTAAAATATCCTTCGATTGTTCTATAATATTTTAAAAATTTCTCCTCAAGATTTCTAGTGTATAATTTTTTAAATAACATTTACTTCTTTCTATTCCAAAGTTCTTAAATTTTTCGTTTAAATTATTCTAAGATTCTAGAATTTTCCAAAAATGTAACTTTTAGATTTTTAGTATTTTCCAACATCTCTTGACTCATTTATGTATAAAATAGTTACGGATATAACCAGCGAGGAAAATAAGCGAGGTATTATATTGAGAAGGAAGAAGGTTAAAAGAGTTAGAATGGAATTTAAAGGTGATTCGAAAAAGTTATGCTGCAACCGTATGCATTGCTTTGTGTTCATCGGTGAGCATGCGAGAGAACTGCCTTGTTCAAATTTTCGAATAACGCAGGCGGTCTTTTTTGTGAAACATTGCAGAAATACTCACTACGAGATCAATTGTAACGCGTCGATCGATCTTCTTAAATTCGTTAATTGAACTCACCAGTTCATCCAGTTCATCATGACTGAGGGCCATCCCAAACACTCGTCTTTATGAATGTAACACTATACACATCCTTCAATTGACAATGAATATTGCAAGGTCCTACATTTATTGCCTTTAGATATCTAACATTATAAACATTTACATAAAAACACAGTCAATACCAGCAAAGCGTAACTTTGCACATAGACAACTGAAATACAATTGAACATGTTAGCATACATCCAGCGGCTACTCTATTCACCAGCGCTCCGCACGGTGCAAACGGGAATTACTTTCCGAATATCCCTCGTATATTGGGAAGGTGAAAAGTAAGTGAGTAATTGAGGTAAAATTAATAAATTTTTGTTCTAGATAGGAAATATATTTAAGATGGAATATTTACATGTGAGGTGGAAAATATGGAAGAGCTTTGAAAATTTGCTGGTCTCGAAAAACAGTAATGCAAAAAACATCAATAAAATAAATTACTTATGGTATATAAAGGAAGAATTTATGAAATCAGAGTTAAGAGCTACAGGAAAAAGTCTCGATTTTTTAACTGTAGAACCTTAACTTTTATAAATTCAATAAATTCAATTCATAATATAATGATAAATAACAGTTGAATAAAGATTGATATTGGAGATGAAGAAAAAAATACTACCAAAAACACTTACATTTTCGGACGAATTCGTCCAAAAATTTATTCTGTTACCTTTAATCTCTATAAAATAATTTAAATGATTTCGTACCGATATACTATAAATTTCAGTTAAGTCCGGTTTTATTTTACGTAGGCGATTTGTCACTTCCGGTCGAAAATGTCGAAGTCTATATGTTCGCGAGCAAAATAATGAAACGGCCCAACAAGCCGGCATTATCGAGCCCTTAAATCCCCTGGGCTCGCCCTTAAATCAAATAACCCCCGGCCGGTACAGAGCGCACTTTCCGGATTAAAGTGGCAATTCGGGGCTTTAATTTAAGTTTTAAAGTCTTTGATGTCCAAAATAAATTTGCGTTAATTGGCTCGATGTAAACTAAATAGCATAATTGCCAACCTATTGAGTTTACCAGTGTTAGCGGTAGAATTAACCGGCTGTCCGCTCCTTTTATTTGTTCCGATGTGTAAATGTTTCTTTTATTATGTTGTTTATTAATCATTGATTTTAAAATATGACACAGTCGGTAGGATTTTCATATAAATATTAATAAAAATGCAAACACAAACTTTAATTGAATATTGTTGCTTTTATTTATCGCTGCAATAGTTTTGGCACACTGTGGCTTCTTCAGGCGAAGTGTTACAAAACCTAACAATGCATTTAAAATAAATATTCAACAATTAACAGCCAATACAAACGAAGTTCATATAAAAATCCTACAGACTGCGCCATATTGTAAATCTAGATATGACATATAAACTATGTTATAAAACAACATTTTCATATTGCAACTACTAAGAGGTGCAGAGATAAGGAATTTTGTTTAATTTTTGTGATTTTTAAATTAAACTGAACCTTCTTGGACGGGGCTCAACCAAAGCGATTTATTTACTACATATACTTTACGTGTGTTTTAGTAATTAAAGGGTATGATAGTAACTACACACCCACACAATCAGGGTGTAATTACTATCCGATATATTTCAGAAAAGATATTCTCTTTAGATTTAATTGTTAGTTTTTCCATTTCTTTAGTTAGGAAATTATGAAGGCACTATATTTTGAAAACAGAACTATCTTTAGCCTATCAATACCACGTGTTTCTAAAATTATATATTATAAAATAATAATAGAGGTTTTTAATATAGCATTTTACATTTTTTTACTTAATGAAATGTAATGTCATAATAATTTTCAATTTTACATTTTAATTTATATTAAATACAATTTCTATTTATTAACGTTTTATATATTATGAAATTTTTAATGCTTTTATAAGAAATAATTTTATTTTGCTTGCGAAATTTATTATATTATGAAATTAATAAGCAAATAACTTTATATCTATATCAAATATATCGGTATAAACACTTAAATAGTATTTGTTGCGGTTAATATACAATTTAACCCGTTGTCTACTACAAAATATCACAAAATCTTCTTTTTGTTTGTTTTGAATTGTTCTTGTCGACGCCAGCCAATATAGCAGCGTTAAATGCCTCTTTTACGTTATATAACCGTTTTGAAGAAGTTTCGAAGAAACCGGCTGCTTTGATGTTGTTCTTCATCTTAACTCCCTCGTCCGCTGTACAGAAATTCTTGCCCGGATTTGCAGGTCTTAAATCTTCTTTAGTGCCTAAAACAATAATTTATTACTTTTTTAATTAACAAGAACTTAAAGATTAAACAAATTTCTTATTTTAATTAATAAATATTCAACCGGTTTTTAGAGAGAATTTGGTGAAAACATTTTGAAATATGAATTAATAAAATTGCAGAAAAATACATTTTCAGAATTTTCTATTATTTTCCTGCAATTTGCTGCAACAAAATTCTATGGAATATTTAGAAAATTTGGAGAAGAAATTGGTGGATTTTGCGACAAAATAATAAAGAAACAATTTTAGAAGTCTGAAATATTTTTTTTATAGCAATTTTTGATAAAATTGTTTTTAGAAACATTAAAAAAAACATTCTATAAACTTCCTGGAGAATATATAAAATTAATTACATATTCAGAAGAAAAATATGAAACAATAATTTTTAAATGAAAAATGAAGAGATAATCCTAAAAAAATTTTTTTGTAGGAGAAACAAAAAATGCAATAAAATGAAAAAAAATATCGTTAATAAAGTTCTAGAAATCTGGAAAAACACATTCTTTAACAATAGATTATGTATTTATTTTCATCTTTAATTCTTCTTTCTTGAACACAAAAACATAAAAAAAAACAGATTAGGTTGTGACATTTCAAGGAAAAAGGCCTAATTGCTAGAAAAACAATATTTTTTTAAGAAGCTGAAGTTCTTGAAATCTCAATGAGAAATTTCAATAAAATTTTAGAAATTTTTAAGGAAAGTATCACAACTAGAAAATTTTGAAGTATAATTAGAAATTCTCATAATGTATAACAACAAAGAAACTATAGAAAATTTAAGAGTAAATTTCAGAAAAAAAACTTTGCAAAATGTTACCAATTCATAGCCTTATGTATCCTTACCAAACCAAGACATCCCATCAACTCCCTTCCCAACCCTTCCGATGTTTTCCCTACAATAAAACAAGAATTGATTCAAAATTTAACAAAAAAGCAGAAAAGAAATTAATAAAATGTATGACCTAGGGGCGTTGTAGAAAATTAACTAATAACTCAAAAATAACATTTACAACAGAGCCTTATTAGTTTTAATAAGACTGTTGTAGATTTACAAAATGTTTTCGTATTTTTAAATTATTAGAAAGGAAATTTCTGGAAAAATAATAATTTTTGAAATGTACTTTTAAAAACCTTAAATAAAAGTTGCTCGAAAATTTCAAAAACTAGAAAAGAAATTGAAAAAGCATTTTTTTTTAAAAGAAGCTAATTGAAACCTTTTGAAGTCTAAATAGCAAATTATAAGAAAATTCTATAATTCTAAAGAAACACTTTATTAGTATATTTAGAAAGTTAAAAATATTCCTGGAAAAAAATTAAACCTAAAAGCAAAATTACTAGAAATTATCATAACATACAACGAAAAAATGACTAAGACAACCCCTCTTCAGAATACTTCTTATGTTCCCCTCTATGAAACCACCCAAGTCACTCCAATATCCCAAAGTCTAAATAGACTAAATGTCAAATTTGCCAACAAGCCCTTCAACGTAGAGGTTACATCAATAAATTCTGCACTCTCCAAAACCACAATATCCCCCCTAAACATCTTTCAGTCATTTTTCAAGAATTGGTCACGTTTTATAACAACAAAAAAATTATAAAAAGAAAACGATAGCAAATTTGAAAAAATAAAAATTCTGAAAAATCTACAAAGCTGAAGAGAACATATTGTAGCGATTTTGGAAAAATGTTTCTAAAAAATATTGTTAAAATTAGACTCTTGCTACTGGAAAATTCGTGAAATCTCAAGGAAAAGTTTCTATTTTATAGAATGGATAAAATCAAATATTTAGGAAAATTCCACTAAAATAAATGATTTATGAAAATAAGAAAAGAGAAGAATTAATGCTGGAAAATATTAATATTTTAATAGAAGTTGGTGAAATGTTCTTAAAATTGCTGAAAATACTGATAATATGCAAGAAAAATACGATCAGAAATTGCTAGAAAATTGCGACAAATAAAACAAAAAGAACTAAGCTAGATATTCTAGAAATGTGGAAGAAACATTTTTCAACAGTTTTCTAGAAATACTTCATAGAAAACATTTATAAATTAGGCTACATATCTTAAATCAAATGCAAAATTTAGGAAGATTCTAATAAAATAAAAAAGAATACACGCCGGTGGTGGCGCATTCGGTTACGGCCCCGAACTGCGTGCAGCTACGTTGGTTCGGGTCAGTAGTTGGATGGGTGACCAGTACCATTCACCACTGGGATACAATGAATGGTGCTTTAGAGTGACGGGGGCGATCCTTTAAAGTAAGAAGCTCATTTACACACACACAAATAAACAAATCATACGGCTGAAGGACCACGTGGTCGATAGCCAAACACTACTACTACTAAAAAAAACTATCCATCGCAATCAGAAGATAAGCCCTAAATATAAACATCCTGAAACCACTATCCAGGAATGCATCCCATTTTTTTCATACAAATAGAGCCTAAAAAGAAGGAAGAAGACAGTTAACATAATAATAATAGTAAACTATTTAAGATTATCAACAATTGTTTGAGTGAGTGAGTGAGTTAAATAAAAAAGTTGATAATCACAAAGAGTTTGCTATTATTATTATATTAAGTGATAATGAATTTTTTTTAAATAAGTGCCTCAACAATTAAAGATAAATATAGGTTGAAAGCCATGAAGCCAAAGATGAAGAAGTAGAACAAGAAATGATTCAAAATTCTCCCAAATTTTTTTCAAAGTCCATGCACAATCTATAAATGTCAAGGTTAAAACTAGAGCTCAAAATTTTGGAGCATTAACACCTAAATCCAAATATTCCAAAATCACTATGAACGAATTCATCTCATCTTTTCATACAGATCAAGCCTTAAAGCAGCAACAATTAACGATAAAAGAAGACAAGCTGAAAGACCTACGGTCGATAGCCATGAAGCCAAACAAGAAATGATTCAAAATTATTAGTGGACAATTCTTGAGTGTTAATTAAAAGATTGAAGAAAAATTCAAGACACCTCAAAGAAAACTATTACAATTTAGAAGAAAATAACCTGGAAAATTTTATGAATTTGAAAAAAATCTGGTAATTCTGATAATAAAATAAAAACAATGCTTACAAATCTAAAATTCTGGAAGAAACGTTTTCTAGACATTTTTGATAAATAGTCTTTAGAAAACATTGATCAAATTCGGCAAGATATCCTAAAAAAAACTCTTGAGAAAAAGTTCTTATTTAATTCTAAATTAAATTTTATATTCAGAAAAATATAATTAAATAAAACCAGCAATGATGCAGAAATCTCAAAAAGTGAAAGAGACGTTGTTAGAAAAATAGTGATTTATTTATTGTTTATTAATACTTCTTATACTAATATACATGATTGGAATTGGAAAAGTTAATTAGAAACTTTTAGAAACGTACATATAATTTAGGTTTTAAGAATCCTCGACTCGAGAAAAGAAAGGGTTTTTTTCTAGAAAACTGAAAGAAAAATGACAGGAAAGTTCTAGAAATCTCACTGAAATGTCTCGTCAAAAATTTTAGAGCTCTTATAGAAACATTATTGGAACTTTAGATAATATGTGGTACAACAAAAATCATGGAATATTTGTAAAATTTGAGAAATAATTGACAATTTTCTACGAATAAAATTAAAAGCAATTCTAAAAACTTGAGAAAACTAGAAGAAACATTTTACGAGCAATTTCCGAAATAAAGTTTCAAGAAAATATCGAAAAATATAAGCAAGAGATCCTGAAAAAAATGTAATTTGCGAGATTAAGTTTCTACGGAATCTTAAGACAACGGATAAAGTAGAATGCTATATTTAGGAAAACTCGAGAAATTATATTATGGGAAAATTCTAGAGATCTCAAGAAAAAGAATCACAAAAACCTGGAAAATTTTAAGAATTTGAAAAATGTCAGACAATTCTGATAATAAAATAAAAACAATGCTTACAAGTTTAGAATTCTGGAAGAGACAAATTTTAGAAATTTTTGATAAAGACTTTTTAGAAGATATTGATAAAATTCATAAAAAAAAATACCTCTGGAGAAAAATTTCTTAATCAATTATATATTCTGAAAAAGTATTAAATAAAGACAGGAATGATGCAGCAATCTCAACAGCAGCAATCATAGATGAGAAGTTGTTAGAACAGCAATAATTTAGTGGAAAAATCTAGAAAAACTGAATGATATATTACAGGCAAATTCTATAAATCTTAATGAAGTGTCATCAAAAATTTTAAATATCTGGTATAAACGTTTCTGGAAGTTTTAATAATATACAATAAAAAGTGATGAAATATTTGGAAATTTTAGAAAAAATGAATTTTCTATCAGTAAAATAAGAATGGAATTCTAAAAATTTTAAAAA
This sequence comes from Ontholestes murinus, assembly GCA_963969525.1. Classification (NCBI taxonomy): domain Eukaryota; kingdom Metazoa; phylum Arthropoda; class Insecta; order Coleoptera; family Staphylinidae; genus Ontholestes; species Ontholestes murinus. The sequence goes on from OZ018396.1 coordinate 52,016,592, forward strand.
GCTAGAAAAAACGTTTTATATGCAATTTACGAAATAAAGTTTCTAGAAAATATCAAAAAAAATAAGCAAAAGGTCCTATAAAAAAAATTAGTTCTTGTGATCAAGCTTCTATAGAATATTAAGAGAACGAACAAAATTGAATTCTATATTGAGTAAAATTCAAGAAACGATCCAAAAACCACATAGGAATAGAAGAGAAATTACAATGAATTGAAAAATTCACTATGTTTTAACCAAAAATTATTTGTGGCTAAGTATGGATTACCACGTAATAACGATCGCAAATCATTTTCTTTAATAGAAGAGAAATTACTGAAAACAATAATTCTTTAACGGAAAATTATTGGAATCTGATTATAGATAATTTTTAAATATCTTAAAGAATTTTAAAACGTGTAAAATCAAAATTGTTGGAAATTCTGATAACGTGCAATAAAAAACAATGGAAACTTTCGGATATTTGTAAGAGAATTGTTGAAAAATGACTATCAAATAATAAGATGAAAGATTTTCTAGTAGTTTATGAAAAAAAAAAGTTTATAAAAAACATCTATTAATTTAGATAAAGGATTCTGAAAATTGGAAAAAGATTTTTTTTATATCAAAAGAATAAATAAAATTTAGACGAAAGAGATTATTACATACAATTGAACTCTAGCAAAAAATCCTTTCCTGACCTTAAAAAATTCCTTATTTTCTCCTTTCGCACAATATCCACATATTTATATTTAAAAAACTATTAAAATTAAATTGAAACAGGGTATTACAATATGCATTCCCAAAAAATAACACAAATACTACACTAGTATCGACGTACCATCCTATTACACACTTCTCAGTAATAGGTAAACTTTTCTAATCCATCGTCAAACAATAACTTCTTTAATCAAACACAATCCTCAACAAAGAATACCAGTTTTATTTCATACCCAAAAAAATTCACTAACATAATTCAGACCAATCATCATAGATGTAAAAAAATCAATAATTTTATTACTAGATATTCAGAAAGCTTTTGATTCGGTTTTGCATATTGGCCTCCTTTACTTCCTCTTAACTCCACTAAATAATCCTTTTCCAAGAATTTTAGAAAATAAATCTAGAAAACAGCGACCAAATTTAGGAGAAGTTTTTATAAAATTACTAGAGGATAGATAAAATCGAATATTCAGAAAAATTCTGACAAAAACAAACATGAAATGATGCAAGCATTCTTGGAAAATTAGAAGAGAACAGAAGATATCAAAAGAATAATTTTGTAATATAATTGAAAAATTACACAAACCAATCATCTTAAAAATTATATATCAATCATTTTATATTGAGAAAGCTTTTTATTCGGTTTGTCCTCCTTTACAAATGGTTCCTCTTAAACATCCCACGCCACTTTATAATCCTCTTATAGAACTTCCTCTTCAACAGAACCAATCAAGTTAGAATCAAGCAAAAACATTCTAACCTGCTCCACAAAATGGTAAACCACCATTTTAAAGTATCTCTTCCTAAAACATTTTGCTTTACCCGAAATCCCAATATTTCATCAGAATTCAAAATATTGAAAAACATATATAGAAATCTTATCTTGAAGAATTTAAAAATGTAAAACAAAAATTACTGAAAATTCTGATACAAAAATCAAACGAAAGTTTTGGGAAATTTGAAAGATAAATGAATGTATTTAGTATGATAAAATTTCTAAGATTATCTTAAAATCTGTAATAAAACAATAACAGCTACTTAAAGAATTTTTTTAAAGAAAGCAAATACAAAAATCGTAATTTTAAATAAATTGATTAACTTGAATACCATATTCAAGAAAAATCCTTATCAAATAAAATGAAGCAAAATTCTTACAATCAGAAAATTTTTTTTCTTTGTTGTTTTTCTGTAAGGAAAATTACTGGAAATTCTGGTAATATAAAAAAATTACAAGGAATTTTAATAGTTATAAATAAACTTAAGATTTCAAAAAATTAAGATCTAAGATAAATTTAAAGTGAATGTATATTGTAGGTAAATAAATGATAGACATTGAATTAATTTATAATTTTGGTCTCCTCTTAAAAACCAATTAGTCTACTTTAGTCAGTAGCTTGGTGTTTTAAAGAAAGAGGAATAATTAATGTATTTTTAAATACCAGCCATTTAAGGTGTGATGTTTAAACTCCTAACTGAATGAAATCTTATATTTATTTATTTATTTATCTTTGTCCTTCTATCTTAAATAATACACATAAAAATATACTATGTATATAACTAATATTATTAAGTTATTAATTAATATTTCCAAAAAACTTCCAAAAATTGGAATTTAAACAATTAGTTAGTGTTAGGTAAATATTTTATATTTGTACTCACCAACCAATATCACTTTCGATTTTGGCACGTAATGTTTTATTTCCTTATTCCAGTGTGGTATATTAGCATAGGAACTTTTGTTGTCGATGGAGTAACATAATATAAATACATCGGTCTGAAATGCAAATATGTATTTTCACATTCATTATAAAGTTTTCTTATCTTGTGTAACTAAGAAGAAATATAAATATTGATAAATTACGAACATAATGCGTTTCAATTTATGAATATAAAAATTGCCGCGTTATTCTGCAATTTTTATATTAAGCAATAGATTAATAAAACAAATTAATAATTGGACCCTTGTAACTACTATTTACTAAAAATAATTAATAGATTAATATATATCTAGATAAGCTACATTTTCATTTAAAATAGTAACAATTATTTGTTTTCTGTAATTATTCAACATTTTTATATATTGTGTTCTTATGTTCTAATAAATACAATATAAACATGTCATATAAGTATTGATACTCTAATAATAATAGGAAATAGAAAATATACAGTTAAGAAAGCTTAAATACATATATTCTTCAAGTGTTGTTCAATACTAAAAAGTGAACCTTCTCAACTGTGTTGTTTTATTTTAGTGTATCGAGTTTCATCATGTATCCGCCTCATCAATTCAGTAAGCATTATATTGTTTAGTACACACTAATATTTTCCTTAAAGTGTATTATTTATACTACAAAACTAACCTCCTTATAAGCAAACGTCCTCAACTTGTCATAATCCTCCTGTCCGGCCGTATCCTGAAGAATGACTTTATAATCCTGATTATCGATAGGCAAATTCATGGAGTACGAATCGAATCTAGAAAAAAATTATTTAAGCACCGATAATGAATAATCTACGTCAAAAAATTACTTACACGGTCGGCACGTACACTTCGTTATATTTTCCATCTTTGTACACGATTAGCAAACACGTTTTACCTGTATAACCATCCCCGACGACCGTGATCCGGATCACCCTTTGCTTCCTTGTGTCACTCATTGTGAAAATTATTTACACCCAGCCTTGCACTGTACCGATCATTTTCAATAAATGAAGTATAACCTGGAAATTCCTTATCACCGCACGATGTTATCGTCCGTAGATAAGATATGATTAACGGGCCTCTCTAGATACACGTATATCTTGCAATTCTTTATAAATATTAGGTTTCCCATCAATTTAATTTTCGCAGAAAAGTATAAATTTAGGACGGTCAAATAATACTATTTGCAAATATGAAAGTGTATTGATTTAAAAAAAATTATATTGCACTGATTTATTTTTATAAAATCTTACAAGTGTGCTTGCGACGTTCCTCAAAAGAACTCTCATATGCCTTTTCGAAGACGATGTTCAAATTGATCATCAACTTTGACGAGCATTCAATGTAGTGTTCCGCCTTGAGCTTCTTCATCAACTGTCTACCCATTTTCGTCGTAATATGTTCGGCATTATTTGGATCCCTGTTATCCAGTTTTGTTGCTGTGATTTTGTAAAATTTTAATATTAAATTTTTCTAATTAAATTAATTTAACATTCGTACCAACTAAAATAATTTTCGGATTGCTTATTATCCTTGACAATATCTTCTTCCATCTTGTGATGACATTGTTGTAAGAGTTTGGCATGTCTACAGCGTAGCACAGGATTATGACGTCAGTCTGAAAATATTGTAAAAATCTAATCGTTTCTGAATTATAACGCTAAAGTTTGTTTATTCTATCACTTAAATATTGAAAAATCCATGTTAATATAACTTAAAATTCCCATCTTCTACAATAAGTTTCTGACCTAAAAATTTTAGTAAAAACCGAACAAAATATTGAAGAGAGCAAGTTTAAAGGTCCCGGTTCTTCTAATACAATAAGTGTGCACCTGTTAACAACTATTTCACATTTTTTTTATCTATTTACTCGACTAGTTTCGCTTTTAAGGCATTATTAAGAGTGAGTTACAAAAGAAGCTGACAAGATTATTAATAACGAGGTGTTTCATCTTAGTTAATGCCAAAAATTCATAAAGTTTCTTATTCACACTTTTATAAAAAAAAACAGGCTCTAATAAATTATTATTTATAATAATGTAACGTAGTTATACTTAAAGTCATAGACCTCCCGCTGACAACCCCAGCCATGCTGGCCAAGGTCAGCGCCTAGAAGATAAAGACGGACAGCCACAACGATTACCATAACATATCCTTCAAAGTCAAAATAGGCAGAGTCATACTACTACTACCGGTATCAACTGTCAGGAGGGCAATCAAACGCATTGACGACGATAAATAAACCAAGTTCATGAGGGGACGCTATAGACAAACAGCTAAAGCAGAGACCGAAACAGAGGAATATACCTACGACGTGATAATCCCCAAAATCCAGAAATGAGACACAGGTTGGCATACTGGTGGATCGAAGAGGTGACGGAGATAAGGAGGGAAGCCAAAACTGGGCAAGGCCCAATGTGGCGAGATGCCGACGCTCAGGAAGAAGGGATACTATCCCAATCGATGTGAGTGAGGAGGAGAAATAGCGAACTGAAGGTAGAAGTAGGCGATGATCGGTGGGGCGGACCCTACCTAATAGTTGGAGGCGTCACATCCCTCCACAACGTCGACTCGCTATTCCCTGGAGATACCACGAAGGCGATTTTAGTACTGTTTCAGAGAAGAGGAATAAGGGATCTACCAGAATCTTGGATGGAAGTCCCGAGTTCACGACGGAGGTTGTAACCAGCTTGTCGGGTCAAAAAGCAGGGTGAAATCCCCAACGAAGCCATCAAAGTTATTAACAACAGATATCATAAAAAATTTAATTAATTAGAAGGCTACATAAAAAAACTAAAATATACTCCATTTAAACTAAAAATCAAAAACAAAATCTTAAATGACAAAACAAAATAGAAGCAAAATTACAATAAGAAGAATGAAATACCCTTCAATACCGTTAGCACGAGATGGAACACCACGTCTGCAAATCCCGATGCGAGGACAGAGGGAAGATAAACAAAAGGCGTCTTTTGTAATATGTATTATATGCATATGTATGGCAATAAACCTATTTAAATACAAAGATACAAAGCCCAAAAAAAAGAAGTGAGCGAAGAACCTTAACTACTTGCAGAGATGCTGAATGGTTTTCCTCATCGAGGCCATCTTTCCGAAGAGGTAGAAGCTAGCCAGACTAATGGTCAGTCGCATCGACAACGATTAACTAATCAGGTTCAGATCGACAACTAGAGCAGAAGCCGCAGCAAAGAAATACTCCAGAAAGATGAAAGCAGTCTGCGACGTGTCTATCTCCAAAATCTAGAAAGTAGCGAGACATACGTTGATACGTACCGAGGCGAGGAGGAAGACCAACTGGGCAAGATGCAACGTGGCGAGATCAGGAAGAGGGAATCCGCCGCCAAAAAGGTGAAGGACAAGGACTAGCGATCAGGTGGAGCAAAGAGGAGAAATGGTGCCAAAAAAGTGAAGGACAAATGCCTAGCAAACAGGCGGAGTAAGGAGGAAAATTAGCGACAGCTTAGGATCGATGATGCAGACCCTATCGAATAGTCGCTAAAAAGTTTAGGGCGCCCCCCCTCCTCCAACATCGACACGCTAGTCCCAGGAGGTATCATTAAGGTGATCTTGGTACTATTTCCGTGAATTGGTCCTGGAGATCTATCAGAGCCCTGGGAGGAAGTTCCGAGGGAGGGAAACTTGTTCTCGACGAAGAAGGTAGTCACATCAAAGGCGGCCTTGCTAAGTCTAAAACCATCAAACCTCTAGGGGAAAGTCCCAAATGAGGACTACTTTTTCACGGCGAAAAAGTTATACACAGCGGATCGAAAAGCAACGAAGCTATCAAAGTGGCGTAAGTGACAACCCTCGATCACTCGTCGACTTACTGAATCGTTGCCTCATCGAAAAAAAGATGTTTCCAAAGATATACAAGGCTGGTGGTATCTCAGTAAGATAGTCCTGTTACTGTTTCCATGAATGTGTCAATCAAAACACTGGGGAAGGTCCCGAGCGAGGACCATTTTTTCATAGGCAAAGAGGTAGCCATAGCGGATCGAAAAGCAACGAAGCTATCAAAGTTTCGGTAAGTGACGACCCTCAATCACTCATGGAGATCAATCAAAACACTGGGGGGAAGTCCCGAGCGAGGACCATTTTTTCATAGGCAATGAGGTAGCCATAGCGGATCGAAAAGCAACGAAGCTATCAAAGTTTCGGTAAGTGACGACCTTCAATCACTCACGGACTTGCTGAATCGTTGCCTCATGGTTGTTCCTTCGAGAGCATCTTTCCGAAGAGATACAAGGCTGGTGCTTCTTCTCAAGGAGGGGAAACAGACCCTCGAACCCGAAGCTTACCTCTCCGTTAGCATGCTCAATAGTAAAGGAAAAGTGCTTGAGCAACTTATGCCTGAGAGAACAAAGGAAAAACTCTAGGGAGAGGCAGAACTGGCTGAATAGCAGAACGGATTTAGACCAGGCAGATCAACGACGGACGCGATACTGGCGGTCAGAAAGACGATGGACAGGACAAATTGCGGATCGCTTAGTGAGAGGAAGCATTTCCTGGCCATCGTGCTGCATGTCAAAAACTCTTTCCAGTGGAATAGTATCCTAAAATCACTGGAGGAGGACGGTCCAGAAGTGTGACAGATGAAGCTCTGGCAGGTGGGGATCACTTATCTGGAACGTCGCATACGACGACGTCTTCTACCTACCGCTACTTAAAGAGATAAAGATATTGCGGTTCGTCGATGACTTACTAATTCTGGTGAGCAAGAGGGACATTGAAGAGCTGAAGCTAAATCTTGTCACCGAATGGATGATAACGAAGGGTTTAGAGATAGCAGCATAGAAAACCTACATAGCATGGCTCTAAAGAAGAGGGGCAGGACATACTCTTGTCGAAAGCATGAGAATATTAGGTCAGGATTTAGCGATATCTAAGATCTTCAGGTACCTGGAAGTGATCATTAAGACCAACCCCACGAGCAACGCCCAGTTTTTAGTAGCAAAAACAGGGACTGCAAAGTCGGCGATAGCCGTTGCAAGATTAATTGCGAGCGTGGGCGGACCTTTAAAAAGAACCAGGAGACTCTTGATAAGTGTGGCGATGTCTAAGATGCTGTAGGCCGCAACGGTTTGAGCAAGATGCTTGCGATATCAGAGAAACATGGACAGGCAAGGAAAGGAGCTAAGACCCGTCTTCTCATGAATTACCATGAGTACAGGACTGTGTCTCCGGCGACAGCGGAGGTGCTAGTATCAATATCTTCGCGGTCATAAGATACATAATATCATCTAAGCACAACCTGTTTTCCAACTGGGTCGCAAAAGGGGAGTGAAAAGAGAGGTTAAGAGCCCAGTGGCAGGAAAGATGAGAGGGGACGGTGAGGAGCATAGGCCAGGCAACTGGTCAAAGATCTAGGATCATGACTGGAAAGAGAAGTTGTCTACTATAATTTTCTGTGTCAACTCCTCACGAGCCATGGAGAATTCTAGGCAGATCGGGAGTGGAGATGGCGCTGAGACGGAAAATCTGGTCTAGTTCGATGCTAGCATCCGAAGACAGCTGGAAAGTCGTAAATTTCTTCGCCACTATGGTGCTGAGGACGAAGAAGTCGGTAGGCAGGAGGAAAGAAGGGAGCCAGCCCTTCAGTACGCCAGGACACACGCTTGTTTAGGGTTGCACAAACTCAATTGTAACAATTTATCTGTGCATAATCAACGTATTCAAAACCCAAAATAAAATATAGTATAATATGCAAAATATAATGTAACATCGTAAATGTAAAATGTAGTTCACTATAAAATGGAAATTGTGTGCAAATAATAGAGAGGATAGGAGGGCCATTTCTTTTCGCTTGCAACTAGTACTCAAAGTGCTTTCTTGTGCTCAAAGAAGAAATTTATTTATCGTTGAAACTATATACCAACTAGTCACTTTAAAACTTTGCAATAAACATTCGTGAAGACCTAGAAAGGAATTCTGTAATATTAAAATGTCAATTTTGACTATTCATAATGCTTAGTCGAGAAAACTGAGCCCCTAGTGATTTTCCCATTTCGCACCCGCATCAACATCTCTCCTCCAGCAGCACCAATGCCTGAGGCAGGTCCGGGTGCCTGAACCATCGCTCCTGCATTATCTTATTAGGCAAAGCTTATGGTTAATGCTAAGTTGTTATTGAACTCTATCACAAAATTCGAAGATATTTTTTTTGCGAAATATATACTCTTACGATAATCAGCAGGCTTTAAAGTGTTAAACTAGATGAAACTCAAAGTAACACTTATGAGTCATGTTTGTTACATGTAAGTAAAATGTTTGAGACTTAAACATTACGCTACCAACACTGATTATAATCACGCCCAATAATTATTGATCATATGGGTAATTTCATTAGTTATTTCTAAGAACTAAATAATATTACCAAATGATTAGAGCTGAGTCTAACTTAGAGCGCCTCACTCTCATCCCGTTTGTAGAACATCTATATATTTTTCAGATCATTTGCATATCTTTTACATTTTTTATCTACTTCAAATAAGTTCGGTAGTCCCAATCAACTACAACCTAATATTATATTTTCATTTACATATGTTGGTCAATAAATAATATGGCCAGAAATCATGTAAAAGTAAATTGTATCTCAAACGATAACTTCTTATTCAATTTAAAATTTACCCAAAAAGAAAAACATTATAAAAAGTTAATGCATTAGTTTTTCCTTACAAAAAAAATAATGAATAGTTGTAGAAAATTGTGTAAAGATAAATCAAAATTATGCATTCTTTATACATAGTATAGAGCATTTCTAAAGAAGTACTTCGAAGTTGAAACATCGTTCTGGTATTTTGACCATAATATAGAAGGTCTTCTCTTTAATATTAAAGTGTAGAAACTTAGAAAGTTTGTTATAATGCCAGGCATGTTTTCACATTTAGTAAACTAAAAAAGTCTTCAGCAGACTTAATAGTCTAAACTTAGGATACAGATAACTAATACATGAAAATATGGTTTACAGTTTTCATATCTACCAAATCAAATATTCAGAAGAAGACAAAACCTCCTTAACTAAGGATAGCAGTTTCGTATTAGGTACACTGTTTAATATATAATTAATTATATTCAAGAATATAAAGTCTAAACCTACAATATTAACTAGACAGCATGTAAAATGCCAATTATTGAGGCGTGTACCAGAAGAAAATACAAATATTCTAATCTAAGGTTGAGACAAGATCGGTTAAGTTGAACCATGCTCCCTGAAGTTGGAAAATGTACCAACGTACCACAAATAGTTATCTCCAAACGTTATTATTAATTAAATGATAACAAAAGAGTTCTAATTGTTAATCAAGAAAATTTGAAACTTGGGACCTGGTCTTGAAAAATGAATATCAGAAACACTATTTCTTACCAATACGTTATAATAATATGGTAGAATCTTTGAAATAAAATTTAATCAAATAGGAATAATAATGCTTCGTAAAGAACAATATTATTCAAAATCCAAAAATTTTAGAAGGTATGATTAAGAAAGACATTTGACGAGATTCGCGCTTGCCTAAAAAATTCTTTAAATGTATTACGTACAAAGTAACTATTTTATTATAATAACAAGATACAACAAGTAAATACACGGCACTACAATTATCATATTTTATATAAAAAGTTATATATATTTTTTTAACTTTTAATTTATAAATAAGCGAAAGTGGTACTCATTTTATACATAGTGTTGGTTATTTAAGCAAAATCTTAAACGGTTCTCAAAGTACAATTAAATAACTTAAATAACTCACCCCTTTCATCAAGTAACCAATAACTCCTTCGTATTCATCCTGACCAACAATATCGACAATTTTCATAATATATTTCACACCATTTCTATCAACCTCCTTAGAAAACTCTTCTACCCTATAAAACAATCGATATTCATTCGATTTAATTTCTAATGTAAAGCATGGTAGAAAATTTTGTAAGGAAAATATAAGTATTTATTTTAATATATTATTTCTACATCTTGGGTAGATAATAAGAAAAATAAATGAATCTATCAAACTTACACTGTAGCAGCCATCACTTCGGTATACGTGTTATACCTGTAGGCGTTTGCCATGCAAGACTTGCCAGTAAATCCATCTCCTATGATAACAATTTTCTTTTCGACAATCATGTCAACAGACAATAATAATCACGTAGTATAATGCCGAGACGCATGTCACGACACAATTCATGGAGAGGCCACCAACGCATAATTCTAATCGTTTGTCAATTTCTTATCAATGCGGCAGATAAGATTTTCGTAATGCTAAGAGATAAAAATAATACATTTATTTATATAGATGTTTTTCCATAACTGGGGGTTTATATTATTATTATTAGTTTTTTTCCTAATCGCTAATTTAAAGTAAAAGAAAAACATTCTTCAACTGTCTATGAATAACTTACTTTACTTATATTTATTGAACAAGATTATCAAATTTGCTTAGACAATTTAATCCAAATAAAACACAGTTAAATAAAATTTTTATCTTCAACCCTTTCCCTGTTTTGCTTCATTGCTCTGCTGCCACTAAAGTTCTTTTTGTTTCATTAATGAGTTTATAATTAATCTGATATTACAACAGAGGTATAATTAAAATTATTATTAATCATCATGATGTTTGCGATCGTTACTAGGTAGTAATTAATGATAAAAATAACAGATTACCATAAAATATTGAATATCCTTTTATTTGTGGTAACAATGTAGTAAATATATTATTTATTATTAATTTTTATATTGTTACATTTATTAATAAAATAATACTCTAGCTAACTTAATAATACAATGTTTAATATAACATCATCACCTATTAAATTTATCAGCCTTATTTAATTATCGTTCAACCTTACGTATGGGATGCCAGCTCTGGGAAAATTCGAACGCTCTGAGTAATTTAATATAAATCTACTATTATGTATCCTTGTTAGCACCTCATAATCAAAATTAGCAGAAAACTGCATCAGCGCCATCTTCGAATAATAATTGTAAGTTGATTCCCCTGAAATCCGTCTTTGATTTGTCAGTAGATAGTAAACTGTATTGAACAAGTCTAAAATATGACCCTAGTTTTGGATAGTTTATACATGTTTTAAAAATAAATAGTTAAACAGAACTAAATGTTTTTATTAATCAACATATTTGTATTATAATATATTTATTAATGCATGCATTTACCAGCGCCATCTACATATGAGGCTTATAAGTATGACCCATTGATTGCCGGATTTGCTTTTGATATTGCATAAACTTGCGCCATCTAACTGATGTCAGTAAAACCCATGGTTTAATATTGATTTTGATTTCGTTGCAAATTGTTGAACCAAATATTTACTTTATTAAAGCCAACCAAATATAAATAGAATGCGTTTACAACCTCTAATCTCTCTTCCTACGTCACTCTCTTTCTTAATAATATTTCTTATATAAAATTCAAATTTGAATTAATTAATCTTATGGCCACTTGCACCAGTTCTGGTTAAATTTTTCGATTAACTAATCGCGATTAACTTTAACCAGAAAATTTTGTTTGCACCGTCGGCTGATTAAGTAACCACCGATCACAGAGTAATAACATAGAGAGCACACGTTTTTATAGGGTTTTAATTTTTATTTTTGGTATTTTTATGCCGTACAATTGACAGTGGAGTGTCTATATACTTAACCTATATTTCTTATTCCTTACACGCGTGAACAAGTTTCAGAGTGTTTTGGTATATCAAAGGAAAGCGAAATGCGGAAAGTGTTTAAATTTGGTCATAAAATTTTAAAAAATACAATTACTCCATTTAAATAACTTTTATTAAACTATAAATTGTTAAAATAATTATTTATTAACTGTCTCCAGACATTCCCAATATTATTATTGTTATTATTAATGGCATCAATATTTCCATTGATAATTAATAATTGTATCTCTCTATTTATGTCATCAGGTAATTCTGGTACACCGTCGTTTTGATGTGACATTCATTGCAGCGTATTTCCGCCTGTGTTACGGGATTTATCAATGGGGTGCATAAATATGGCTCGTTTGGGTAGCCGCTGTCACCTGTAATGAAGTAACAGACATATCATATACCCTGGTTTTTTTTTTATCTATGCACCGTAAAATTTAGATGGTACAAACTTTATTACCTGTTTATGGTTTTTCTATTGGAAATTTCAGCATTTTTTTGGTACATTGCAAGTGTGCATTGTTGTTAACAACTCTTAATAGTGTTTATAATAAAAAAATCTTAAATTAATAAGATACCGAAGAAAATATTTGATTAGATTGAATTTGATAAGTGAATTTCATAGAGGCCAAGAGTTGTCTAATTTAGACACACATCAGACAGTACACTGCAACAAATGCAACCGAAAACCCATTAACAGCTAAGGTGTATAGATAAAAATGTCATTAATGCTTTCCTTCTTTCTAGTTTCTTTTATAAAACTGAGAAATGTATTAAATTAATTAAAAAAATTGACAGTAATTGAGAGAACACTAAATAATGTTCTTAATCTTACCAAGAAGAATGCAGTTTTGGTAGCATCCCTGCTCAGCCTCTGCATTTATTCTAGAATTATTAAAAATAGTTCAGTCATGAACTGATCCTGGCCACCTGGCAACAACATTTGTGATTTTTAAATCCGCATTGCTAATGATTTGCACATTTATTGAAAAATACGATTTTCAGTTGCGGAAAATTTCAGGATCTTCTCCTCCTACAAAACATACCTCAAATTAATACATTTAATATTAATGCAATAAAGATAACACTTTATTTATAATAAATTAAGTAATGTTTGTAATAAATTGTATATTTTAAATAAGCCACCTCAAATATATTTAATAATTTACATTTCAATGATGATTTGTATGGTGTTTATAGTAATTTATAATAAATTGACTTTACCAGGTGACTTTATTTTAATATGTGTACAATCTATAGCTCCTATAACACGTGGAAATTCAGCGATTTTAAAAAACTCTTGCAAACTTCTTGGGTTGCTTCCATAGTTGGGAACTTAATAAACATTCGGTGGTGTTGGGCAATTGCTTTTATAACACATACTACAATTCTGGATACTGTAGCCAATGCATTCCAGTACTATCTGCTATAGTTTGCAAATGTCCACCTGTGGCATAATACCGCAGACATGTCAGCAACTGATTCATAGGTGAAACACAATTATTGCTAAAAAGAAACATTTATAAATGTTTATCATTCTTTTTATATTAAAAGCTTACCAATCAACTGGAAAATCAATGTCGCCTTCAATTAATATAAATCAAAATAGTTTAACCTAACGTTTATTTGACGAGGTAAACCGAAATTCACAAACTACTACCTATAATATATTAGTGTACTGTGCCGAAATTAATGAAATCAATAACATCCAAGTCATCAATCTCGTCAATTATCAAATCGATTGTTAGCAGAGGTTAGCACTATAAAATATGTCTGATAAATTTACATAAAGAACTTCACGATTATAAACGTCCTGAAGTTAGTCGTTCCGTATTTGGCACGCTAACCAGCCAAAATCGGCTGGTTAAATATTTGACGTTTTTGGGGGACTTTAACCGGGGCAAAGTTGCGGTGCAAACCGATTTTTCGTTAACCAGTGATTAAATTTTAACCAATGGTTAAGTAGCTGCGGTGCAAACGGGCATAAGAGCAATTAATTCATCAACCTATTTTTCTTTTATCAAAGTCAAATGAGCAAATTATTATTAAATCTACGCTGGCGTTGAAAACAAATGCATAAAAAGTACAAATACTCATCTGTTATGATATCAACAGCTAAAACTCAAGAAAAAATCAATGTGCATTGTTTAAACATATATTATTTGTTAAAAAATAATTAAAATTACAAAATAATATTATAATCATATAAGGTTTGTAATTATTATATGAAAAATATACTAATTAATAAATTTTGAAGTTCAAAAGATTGAAATATTTCAATAAACGGTTTAATCATTAAAATGATAAATTTGCAGAATTCTGTAACAATAACTAAATAGATATCAGCAATATTAAAGGTACTTGTAATAAATGTATTTCCAATCTTATCAATTACAAATGAATTGATTGAAAGCAATTTGTACTTATGTAATTTTTTGCAAAATAACCACTTCGATTATTGTCGTGTTGTCTATAGAACTTGCGGAGAATTAGAACATTATCGATTGTGGCGCAGCTATCCATTGTAAGAGGGCGCTTATAAACATAAAAAAATATAAACTCTTGAATTTTATTTTAACTATACTTTAACATTTTTGAACCAAAAAATTAAATTGTTCCATTTTATTAAACACAAGTAAAAAATGTAGAAATAATATTTCTTGAATAACTTTTTTATTTATCACTCGGTCAAATATTTTGAACTATTATTGATTAAGGTTTAAATTAAAAATAGATACATTGTTATTGTGATTTAAAGAAATGATTCCAATGTTTGACATTATTATCAATAAAATAAGTATTTGGAGAAGTAATATACTTGTTATTTTCCAATTTTTATTATCAGGTAACTGAAAAGTGTATTACTTCTCCTAATATGATAATTTGGATTCATAAAGAAAGTAGCAGAATAAGTATCGAAATTAATAAAATAAGTAATCGATAATTTATGTGCATTTCATTTGCTAGGATCCAACACAAAACTAACTTCAAATTAGCTCTTTCTGCAATTTTATACTTATTCTAGAAAACTTGATTTATAGAGTGTAAAGTTTAATGATACCATTGGAATTCTCAACTCAAGTTTACATCAATATTAAAAAATACATTCGTTTCAGGAATATTGCATCTGTTTAAACCGATTTTTGCAATAAATTAAAAACAAAGAGATATTAATAAATAGTCAGGTATGTTTTGTAATCAATTTTATTGGATATAGCGAGACGATAAGGAATACAAGTTTATATGTATATGTAGGGTGGGTGGCCTCTATCCCACCCTCCAATCAATAAAACATCATCAAGTTAAAAATTTGATATGTTTTGCCTACTGGTAATAAACTATAAGGTTAAATGAAATTTATATAACAAGTAATTGTAAGAACTTAAAATTGAGCAAAATATTAAGAATAGCCGTTTTGTTAGTTTTCGAGAAAAATATATGCAAAGTATTATAATGGCCACATGGAGTTAACACTATGAAATATTATTATATGGGTTAATTTCGATGAAGGAAAACACTTGTTGTGTTTAAATCTTAAAATTGTTAGTTTCCAAACAGCTCAATATCAAAAGTATTACATTTAAAAATAAGCTGTCATGTTCAAAATACATAACAAGTGCTTCCCTTCACATAGTTTATATATTTGTTTCCATCAAGAGTGTAGCACAACAAGAATCAAGTATACACGTTGTCCCCTGAAATTTTGAATACGTACATTTAAATGCGTTACTTGTTACTTAGTTACCACGCTCGTGACGTATTTTAATGGACTGACCAACGGGAAATAATCAGTAATTTCTAATAAAAGAGGGAATTAAAATGAAACATATTTACAAAATACTGACGCATCGAATAATAAATAACTACAATGTTCAACTTATTCAATGTTCGAAAACATCTCTTTATTGAGCCAAACAATATCCCAGACGATCATAAAATTCCTGTTAGCATTTTGCTCTGTAAGTCAAATTGACATGCATATTGCAGCAACAACCATGGCAACCAATAATAATAATCGAGATACAATACAAACACATTACATTACTCATATTCAAAATTTCAGGGGACAACGTGTATATGATAAAGTTATTTAGCTCTTTAATTTATTTTGTTTTACAATTACTAGATTTCTTTGTTTCTAACTCTAATTTTCCTCACATATTTTGAAAATTAATTTTCTAATTTTTGAGATCCATAATGAAGACTCAAACTTCTAAAAAAAAAAAAACAACTGTAGATGTTTTTAAGAAATTCTTATCGGTAAATTAGATTTGAAATTGTTTGTTTTTAGACATTTGTAGTTCCTTCTACAATTCATTACATAAAATTTACTGATAAGTATCCTTTGATCTATCTTCATATTGTGGTATCATCTAATTTAGGAAGTCATTTGGAACATTTTTAAGCAAATTTCCAAAAAACGCTTTTTACGACATTTTGAGATTATTGCATGTCATTTTTATTTAAAAAAACATTTTAATTTAATTAGTAAGATGTATTTAATTTTCAGATACATGCCTACAATTGTAGTGACATAAATTAAATATATGGAAATAAAACAAATTTTATTAATACAGATTTTTAACTAAGTGTTTTTATTTGAAATGCTCATATTACCATTGTTCTTAAATTCCAATTTTTTTTCTTCTTTTTCTGGCATAATAAACATAAAATAACATTGAGCTATCAAATTTTAGAATCACAAACTTTGTTAATATCACACACAGCATTTATTTTCTGACTATAATTTCAACCTTTACATTTAATAATGGTAACGGTTGAAACTATAGTCACAAAAGAAATCCTGTGTGTGGTATTAACAAAGTAAAAATTCTTTAAAAGTTCCTCAATAAAATAACTTTAATTTACGTATTTCCTATCTTTCTGGACAATTTGTATAAAATAAATTATTACAAATTAAAATGATGTTAAGTATTTGCATGTAAGTATTTCGTAATAGTTATAAACCTCGATGCATTAGCAAGATAGGAAATATGTCCAGGTGTTTAAAAAGAAATTGATTAATTTGTAGATATTTATAATATATAAAATTATATAGATATCTGCAATATTAACGGTGTCTGTAATTAATGTGTTTTAAATTTAACTTACGCACGAATAAATTCTAAGTCAATTTAAAGTAATATTGTTTATTTTTTTTATATATAATAACTACTTCGATAATGATCGTGATGTCTATAGAACTTGTATAGTATCTGTTAATTGTAACTTATCGATTATAACACAGTTTGGCTATTCTTTGCGAGGTGGCGCTTATAAACCGCTGCGTAAGTACAATGTAAACTCTAACTTTTTAAAACTATTTAACATTTTGAAACACTAGAAAATCTACGTGTACTGTGGCAATCGTATTTAAGATTTGTATGACTCAATCGAGTTCAGCCAATGAACGACTGGTTATATCATGGAAGGGTGTTTTCCCTAAACCACGCTGGATTATATTAAGCAAAAATAAAAGGTATGGAAAGATATTTATATAAATTTAAATAAGCTTTTATAAGTTTTATCTATCATAATAAAAATTGTATAAACAATTAAACAGAATTAAAAAAAAATCATTTATTATACGTTTTCAAAATATTAAATATTTTGTAATTGATCACACATTAATGTGTTTAAAAAAATGACTATATATTTTTATACAATTTCCACTCTTAATATATTTAATGTTAAACTAGAACAATCCTATAAATCCATTGTATATCTTCTGCAATAATCCTACCAAAAAAATTTTCCAGCCAAAATACAAATAACATATAAAAGTGAACATATTTAGGTTGATTGCATGTATAATTCATCTTAAACTAAAACAATACTAATTGTTTACCATCAACCACTATAACTCTTCAGAGTGCTCAAACTAAAAAGAATAACTTTTTTGGTATCACTTCTTCAAAGAAAGTTATTTGTATTAATTTGAATATTCAAAATGCTTCACATAGTGAAATCCTCAGCAATTACTTATTTTTTTCAATGTGTTTTCTTCTAACATAAATTCAAATTGATTTAAATATATACACGTTGTCCCCTGAAATTTTGAATATGAGTAATGTAATTTGTATTATATCTCGATTATTATTATTGGTTGCTATGGTTGTTGCTGCAATGTGCATGTCAATTTGACATTTTGAAGCTATAATGTTAACAGGAATTTTATGATCATCTGGGATATTGTTTGGCTCAACAAGGAGATATTTTCGAACATTTAATAAGATGAACATTGCAGTTACTTGTTATTCGTTACATCAGCATTGTGTCCGTAATAATAATATTAAAATAACGTGTAAATATGTTTCATTTTGATTCCCTACTTTATTACAAATTAGAAATAACTGATTATTTCCCGTTGGTCAATCCATTAAAATATGTGACGAGCGTGGTAACTAAGCAACGAGTAATGCATTAAAATGCCCGTATTCAAAATTTCAGGGGACAATGTGTATGTAGAATAGGCTGGTCGTCTCTATCTCACTCTCTAATATGAAACATATACACTAGAGTTTTAATAAATTTATCCTAAATAATTTATACATTTTTCTTCCTAAAAATATAATTGTTTACATTTTGTGAACTGAAAGGCAGCTATATAAAATTTTGACATAAACTAATAGAATGCTTTAAAATGCCTAAATATCACCCAATATAACTTTTATTTTCAATAAACTAACACTTTTCATACCTTAAAATGATAATAAAGAAATTCTGCTTTATTATTATTTTAGCTCAAATATATTTATAACTTTAGGAAAAATTACTATGTAATTGTTAACGAAACGCTGTAAGTAAATTTTCAAAACCTATACTGAAATTCATATTCGAAATAATTTTAATAAAGATTTTTCTTTATTTAAATTAATAAATTTATTATTTTAATTTAATGAGATCCTTGCGCTTGATGCTTTGGCACAGAGATTTTATGTTAGGTTCCCATTTGGTTAGCTTCAGTCTCAAGTCTCCCGTCCAGACGATTTCTGTTTTTACATCATTTAATCCACATTCAGTTAAATATGAAGATAGAAACGGTAACAATAGTTTTCTTGCACATTTGGTTGAATTTCGATATTTGATTTCTGTTATGCCATCACTCCTTTTATATTAAATAAAGTTTTAACTCAGTCATTTTGCATTTCTGCGAATTCTTTTTGAAACTGCACTTTTGATATATCAGACAAATCCACTAACATTGACTGTATCGTTCATGTTGGAAAATCAATTTGTTTTAAATCAAAAAATCTCTCTTCTAAATTAGTTGATAGAATTTTCAGATGACGACAATAACAATTATAGCGGTATCATTTACTTCACAGTTTTGGAGCCAATGAAACTGTTTTTATTAATATATTTTTGACATAACTCAATAAGGGTAATGAAACCAAATATCTTCGCTTTTGCATCGACAAGAGATTTATTTGTTCCTTGAAGTTGCTTATTTTATATAGTTAGTTTTTCAAAGGTATCGGCTACATAACTCATAAATGCTTTACAATCGACTGTTAAAAAATCACCAAGAGTATACAATAGTTCCATTAATATTTTCAAGCAGTTCCTTTTAAAGAGCCGCCTTACTTCAGTGTGTTAAAGTTAAAGTTAAAGTCTCACATGGTCTGCATTTTGATTTTCGCAAAATAGCTTGAAGAGATGCACGCATTTGGCATTAGCTTTAATAGCATCGATAAACTTTATGACTGACTACAAAGTTTTTCCTATGAATAACATAATGAACAAGAATCATTTCCATTTTTCTTGTTCATCATATTAGAAGTACCATCTACAGCACAAGATGTTATATTTTTCATTAAAGTAGTTTTGTTAGTTATTATATTATATATATATACATTTGGAGGTAGTGGTGCTTTCTAATCTTTTACAGAACAACTGTTCTTCAACAAAATGCCCTTTATCAATATATCTTACGTAAGTTATCAATATTGCCTCACTGTCTTTTAAAGCTGATTCATAGATTTCTTCACTAATTTCGTCTATTCTCCTGCTAAAAGTATTGTTACTGAGTGGCATAGCTTTTACATCTTTTTCAAGAACAGTTTTAAGAAATGCTGATATTGACGGTTTTATTAAATTCTCTCATATAATATTTTTCCAGTTTTGAATATAGAAATTTGATAACTAGCCTCAAGAATACCATTATGACTTTAAGTATGAGTAATAAATAGAGAAATCTAGCATTGCATTTAAATATCCCGGAGCAATAGGGTTAAACTCGTGTCGAGTTCATTTTCAAATTGTCCCTCTTAACAATCAAATTGGATTTGTACTATCATGTTTATATTCTTTTCTTATATTTCTATGCAAAATACCCGTTTTATTATGATAATTACAGTTTGAGAAAATTGATAACCGCCTACCATATATATTTATTTTAATTTTAGACAGATTTTAAATTGATTTGAATCATTTCTCGTCTTTTAAAAACCTTATATGTTTGTAATAAAAACGTATATGTAGGGTGGGAATCATTTTATCCCTTCAATATGTAGAACATATACGAGAGTTTTACTAAATGTGTTCTAAATTATGAAAACTAAATACCTTATTTTGTATATTATTCTTTGTTCCTTTGTTATTTGTTTTTTTTTAAGAAGTGGTTTATATTTTGTTAACTAAAAGTTAGAATAATGGAAAGTCACCCACCCTCTAATTTCTTAACTCACCTGTAACATTGTGGACAATAAACTTAATATAATGATACTAATAATATTAATAAAAATAATTTGTTTCCCAAAAGAAAAACAAGTTAACCATTTATAGAGAAAATTATATATTAAATTTTAGAAAAATAGTTAAAGAAAGAAATAAACTAAATTCCAAAATAAACAAAACTTGCAAAGATAATAAAATAAAACAATTTAGAATACATGCTAGATGTAGAGTGTTCATGCTAAGGGAGCTCTGGCCGAACATGGCCAACATAAGGGATAACCCTCCAAGCGTTGTGCTGTTCTTTGCTCGCCACCTTGGGTGGCTAAATGAGTGATATAACAACGCAGGGCTGTCCCAGTCAGGGGGGCACAATGGGCCTAGTGAGGCCTAAGTGCTCTTGTCAATGATTTGATCACCCTTGGCAAACTCAATCCAGATCCAGATGCTAGATGTAATGATATTTCATATTTGATTATTAAAATTCTAGTAGTAATAGTGTTTGGCTATCGACCACGTGGTCCTTCCGTCGTGTTATTTGTGTATTTGTGTGTGTGTGTAAATGAGCTTGTTACATTAAAGGATCTTCTAAAAATTTATATATTACATATTTTAATTTCATATATACAAATAACTTTACTGAAAAATTAATTCAATGCATAACAAAAATATTTACTATATAATTACAAATTTAGAGTACATTTATCAATTGGCTATTAAATCTAAAAAGTCACGGACTTGCGTGCGGAGTTAACTATGTGTTCTTCCACTCTGACCTCTTCTTCTGCTTCAGATAATGGAATTATCTTTTACCGAAGTATTTTTGCCATACAAGCAATATTTTGGCCACTGCATATTTACGTCCATTTATAACATTTGCTTGTCATAAAGAGGAAGTGAACTAAATTAAGAGTGAACAAGTAGGTTTTACTTAAATATCTCTTTTTATTCTATATATTCGTGAAATATATAGTAAACATTTATAAAGACATTTTGTGAAATTAAATTTACGATATATTACATCCATTGTGCGTGACCTTCGTGCAAAATACATGCCTGGCATAGGTGAAGACATCAACCAGGCTTTTTTATATCCCCTTCCTGTTTACTCCTGCATAATTCCTCGGGACGTTTTTATGCGCCAACCCCCGGGGAACCCTTAAATCCAAATGTGTCGTGTCGCGATCGATTAATACATTATTCATATGCGACAGGGCGGCAGCACGAAATTACAATTCGCGAAAATCATATAAAAAAAAAGTTCGGCCAGGTTGTAAAATCCGAATCGAGTTACGTTCGGCGTCCGTTTCCTAATGAGTATGGGGATGAATAAACGTCGAAGTCGTTCCGAACCAATAAATTCCGTCTCGCAAAAAAACGGATCATTAAAGTGTTTAACAAATAGACGCATAAAAAAAATAACTGTAGTTATTGCAACAATGTGCTTTCTTTGTATGTACCGGAGGGTGGATGGATGAAAGTCGAAATTAGGGGGTCTTCATGCAGTCTTCTACGGACGATTAGGTTTCATGTGCGCGGATAAAGTTTGTCCATGACATCTGAATTAAAAACAACAGGTCGATGGAAAAATAAATTGATGCAGAATGTGACTAGACAGTATATAAGATATATTCCCTTAAACTGATTACAATGAATGTTGCTCAGATCCGAATGTAATTTCAGACACGTAACAACTATCAGTTATCTTAGAAATTAAACCACTTATTTCAAAAATGTTTCACCACGGGTTAATGAGCAATTAATTAAATAAAAACTATCAGTTATGTAATTCAATACCTGGAGTTGCTTTAGTACGAGTAGTAGTTTTTTTTTAGCTGTTAATTGATTCTGTAGTTTTTAGATTATAATAATGCAGAAACGCTCAAAATAATTAATTCTGATTATTACTTTTACTATTACAATCAGTTCTTTTTTTTGTTGATAAGTACCCTAGTAGGATAGTAGACACCTACCGACTAAAACCACTCCTCCGTGATCGTGAATGTGATTAGTCAAGGACCATCCGCCTTTTATAATCAGAACTCAAACGAAATGATAGCTAAGATTATTTTTGATTATGATTGTTAAGAACTTAATGTATATCCCTAACTAAAATTAATTCCAATCACTTCTAATAATTTCAACTTAAATGTGACAACTGTAGTGTATGCGCCGATTAAAATTCCTGGTTCGTGGTTGTGGGGCATTTAAACCGTACCCTATTTATCCTATTTAAGGAGAAACCATTAAAAATTTCTAGAATTTTTCCGATAACATTTGAGCAATGTCATTGTGGGGATTGTAAAAAGCATTTCTATAAGACGATCCGTGCAGCAGATTTATATCGCGGCACAGTTATTTGTTGGTATGTTTGCGCTTTGTTTTTCTGCACCTATTGAAACATGTGCGCGTGTAATAATTTCTCCGTTTCTTTCGAACGTTAATTGATCGATATTTTATCCTTATTTGGTATCGGCACTGTGAATTTAAACTCACCGATAGGCAATTACCTCGGTAAATACAAAGCCGTTTGTCGCGCACTTTCGTAACGCCAATTTTGAATAATCACTTCTTACAATCTGATTACAAATCACTTAATGCCTTTGCGAATTATTTAGATATAATAATAATGACGTTATTATTAAGTGCAATTTATTATACAAGTGAGATTAAGAGGTTATTGAAGTACGTAAGACTATCAAGTCAAATTAGGGTAATGAAATCTAATGCATGTTGATATTTTAACATGTAACGAATTTCCTGTAGCAAATAAGGAAATTTAAATGAAAGTGCATTTTGTTGATATCATACACATGTTTAACAAAGTGGAGGTTCTTTAAAGTTTCTAAATTCAAGGGATATGAGATGAAATAACTATTAATCATCATGTAGTAATGTTGTGATTCTGAAGAATTGACTGAATGAATTAAACGATTTTCATTTTGATTCATTAAATTCTCACTCAAACCGGGGCGAAACATGTTCATGTTAATTAGAAAAGCAAATAAACACTTTTTATATCACTATTTTTATAGTAAACTTGTCAGAGATATATAAAAATATAGAAACAAAGCAAAGTGTTTATTTAACCTTTGGATTTTCATTTTTTTTTTCAATTTTAAATCACAACCTTTTATAGTTTGTTCTAGTTAGATATATGTTTTTCCTTAAAATTATTGCAGAATTTTTTTTCTCAATATATTTAATTGAATTATCAAATATATTTAATCAAGCCTTAAAAGTCTTTCTATAAGTTAGAAAATTTTTCTTTGCTTTTATTTTGCTTTATAATTCTTTAAGTTATACTTTAAATATTTTACCTTCGCCATCCTTTATTTGCTTTATTTTACTTTTCTTAATTTGACATATGTGCAAATCTAAAATTTATATAACTAAATAGTTTTCCAAAAAAAAAATTTGTCTGTAAGCTTCAGAATTATTATATTAAATCTAGAATAATAAATATTTTAAATTTATTCTAGGTGTTTTAAATTAATAAATTCTACTATATATTAAAACCCGTATCAAACGTTTAATTTTATTCATAAGTGGAAGAAAAACTAATTATGGTATAGTACATACCATTTTGAGATTGTTTGAACTTGCTTTACAAATATAATTAATGAAATTTTCAATAAAAATATACAAACAATTTCGACAGCAAGCTGAAAGATGGAGTTCACTCTTGAAGAATGCTCCTCCACTCTAACCTGTAGGCCCTTTCCTTCATAGTTTCATCTTTACTCAGCTTCGGATTCTTATGTTTAAGCAAAATAATCCTAATTTCTTCTAATAAAAGAGGACTTTTAGTAAATGTTTATATTAGAAAACTTGTAAGTTTTAATGAAGATGATAATGTTATTTGTAAGTTTTATTTGAAATCTGTATTTAGTTTTAAAGGTGACCTGCCAATATAGTGATATAAACAAATCGGGCCTCATTGCTTACCTTGCTTCTTTGTCAATAATGTTAATGTAGAACTGTCCCTGTACTAAACTGTAATGAAATTATGTATACACAGAAATATAATTTATTTCTAAAACAACTACAAAAAGTATGCAAAAATTATGAGAAATATAATTATAAATTTAAATTTACTTGATAATAGGATTCATAACGAGCTTAGTCAACATGATGTATATACTGTTATTGATCTAGTTCATTCAAAAATTAAGTGGTACGACTAAGGACTGGTACGGTAAAACCTGAATAATCTAAACCAAAACAAGCATTTGTTTAAAATAAAAACTAAATGCATCAAGCGTTACTCTTTCCATAAACAATTCCTAATAAGTATCCAATGCTTGACTGTTTGGAACAGCGGAGGAGAGGAGACATGGGTCTGAATGGAAGAACATTTAATGCAAGTGAATTCCGCCCTTCAGCATGCTGACAAAATTTGTATTGTTTATATGTATGTACTTTTTTGTGCCAATTTTTGTTATTATTCCATAAAAGCATGTATGATAAAGACAAATATAATCTAATCTAATCTAAGATGCATTTCGACACTTTTTAACGTTAGACTTTTCAATGTTTCCATATGTAAGAGATTTTCAGCTTACTTTCAACTTGGTTCTAATAGTTAAAATGATCGTTGCAGAACCTAAAAGATTCAAGGAATGCACACGACTTAAAGGCTATTTAAAATGGTACTAAATTATAATCTTTCTTAATATGTTTCTAGTTCTCATAATTAATTCATACCTATAAAATTAAACTATTCACTAATATCCTTTGTTTACTTTCATAAATAAAAGGATGCCAAACTCATACCTATCTTGAACCTGCTAAAAATCAGCTTGAGGAGTCCTGGTGATTTCTATGGCCGCCTTCTATTTCGGATTGATGCAATTGGTGCCGGTGGTGGAACGTCTGCGCCGTCGTGTAAGGACTTCCAGGCCCCCTAAAAAATCCAGTGCGCTCGCCATAGACGTGATCAAGGAAGGCATATTCCTCTTCCACAGTTAATTAACCAAGTGCTGAAAGTGCTGGTAACTATTTTTTATTGACATCACATGTATATACAAAAAATCAATTACAGGCGGTTACCCAGGTAGGGTAAAGGTTTGTGTCACAGGAATATGCTTTCGTTAATACCGGCGTGTTGGATTTTTCGCAGAGCCTAGGAGTCCCCATAGGCTGTATTTACCAAAGAGCGGAAGAATGGTACACTCCCAGAACCTCAGTGGGGGCAGCAGGATCGGCGATCTTGTGGGACCATGAGGTTGCCTTCTGTCCTAGTACGATGTATGGTTTCACGGGTTTATGGCCAGCATGCTCGACGTATTTCTTTAAGCAGAGCTTAGAGGGTGGGTTGTCATGAGTACCTAGTCGCTGGGACTCTAGCTTGGATAAGGTCCTTCTTTTTCGTATGCGCAAATATTTCGTGAGTATTTCTTCTTTTCGTGGGTTTCTCGTGCAGTAGAGAAACAGAGAGTCTCAATAGTTGTGGGTAATCTCGGAAAAGAAAGTGTCGGACTCAATGATCATCCTTAGATCGGTGCCAAACTCTTATGGAGTCCTACATTTTCTGCCAAACGTTAGGTATACCGAAGTGTATCCGGTTCTTTGGCAGATGGCAGTGTTGTGTTGTGGTGAATCTAAGGGCTGGCAGTTAATTCAGTCAGTGGTCGTTGATTCCCTTGAGCTGTTTTTGTCGTTCCACCAGATTAGCTGGCGGGTTGTACATAGAAGTTAGGCTCTGATTTATTTGTACGTACGTAATTTGCTGAATCACGGAGCTAATCAATTGAGTTTCGCTGTACCTAATGATGCGACGTGGTAATCCAAAACGGTTCCTAGATTAGTGTACAAGCGTAATTCTGGATGGGCGCGTGCTACATGGCAAATAGCTCGACCCAAACGGTAACGATGATGAAAACCCATACATTTATCATTCGAGCCGGAGGAAGAGGTTCAAATAAATCCAAGGCGAGTACCTCGAAACGTTGTTGCAACACCGGTGTTTGTACGAGGCCGGTGGGTTTCAAGTTCGAAGCTTTATATATCAAGCTTTATGGGCAACCTTTGATGCAGACTATTACATCGCGACTCGAGTGATTTTATTCAATGTTCGTTTGGCTGGCCTACAGTAGGGTCAACATGAAAACTTATCAGCTACAGCTACACTCTTATCATGAGGAATTATCATCGTCGCTCAGGCTGTAGGGGTAGAGACATCCTTGCGATTGCACATATCCAATGGCGGTCTATGGGGTGATTTCCCACTCTAGAATAAGTCAATTATCTTTCGAAGCTCGGGGTCAGTCCTTTGCGATTCTCTGCTTTAAGGCGGGAGAGTGCATGGACGATGACGTTAGCTTTATCGGAAGTGTATTTAATCTGCAAGTTATAAGTACCCAATGGGGTAGGCATCCCTATGATAATTTCACCGGCATTATTTTCTTCGTAGGATAATCTGTCCCTACCGAAGTGTGAAAAACGCTTGTGGGCAATCGCGATCCAAGTGCATAGTATGTGCTCGAACGTTTTATCTGCCGAGTCACATAAACTGCAATTTCCTCTTTTCTTAATTCGACAAATGGTACCGGAGGGCACATGGCTCGGTTATGTGTGCCGTTAATGTTCTCAGCTCGTTCCTTGTGAGATCAGGCACCTTATTTCTGTAATCGAGTGTGATGAGTCGTTCTAATTAACTTAATAGGTGGGATATTGTTCCTGTACTTCTGGCTTCTGTCCTCTTCCGATTTTTAGGCGCCATGGAGAGTCTGCAAAATAGCTGTGGTCCTGTGGGAATGGCGTTTGCACCTCATTTTGGCGAGTACATGTGCTACTTCGCTATTTTGGAAAACCCATGAGGATCAACGTTGCGAGAGGGATCATCAACATTCCCAGAGAGTCTGTGAGCCATGACGGTAGACTCGAACGGCCTTTAGTGCGGTTTGGCTGTCTGAGCAAATGTTTATATGCGCTCCGTTTATAATTGTAATTGCTTCCGCTAGCAGAATCATGGGTGTTATCACGAAGCTCCTGTGGTTTCAGTTAAGGCCATAAATGACTATTTCTTTTGTTATTCTTGGCACCATCTATGTACCAGAGTGATATTCCTCGGCCAAACCCTTTGACTCTCATCGAAGCTGTTTTTGGTTTTCAATCAACACCTTAAACGGTATTTCAAATTGTAGGCTTCTGCACATAATGTCCGTTGGTTTGGACAGGAGGACCGGGTCGATTTTTTGCAGGGTCTTGTCCTGACATTAGCCATCTAAGTGGTTGATGAACCGTAATGAAGATTAACAGGGTCATCTCTATGTAGCTTTGGTATTTTCGGATGGCCCGGCCAATGATGAGAGGCACTAGCGTCTGTCATTAGGGTAAAACTTAGTGAGTGGTCGACTTGGAAAAAATTGGGGCTATATTGGGTTTAGTAATTTCTCGATGAACATCTGGTACAAACTTCACATCTATAGTAATGATTGCACTTAGGATGGATTGCCTTGAATGCTTATTTGTTGTATTGCATCTATGTTACCTGTGCGAGATCGATGCTAATGTTTTTGGTGGTGAGAATGTATCCCAGGTATTTGATTCATGGTTATAAGAAATGGCATTTAGTTAGTTATATTTTAGTTATTTATTTATTTCTGCCGCTTAAGTCGTCGGCTACTTGTTTGCAGCTTCTCCAAGACCAACGCCAGATCATTTAAAAACGCTTCAAAGTCCGATGAGTTAAGCATGATATCATTCAAGTAGGCAAAAATTATTATTCCGATTTCACGACGAATGCGGTTCATCAGCTGCTGGAAGATAACGGAGTCGTTCCTTAGTCCAAATGAAAGCTAGCGCAAGCGATATTTTCCAAATGATCTGAGGAAGCTGGTTTTATTGCTGTCGCTATCT
The DNA here is from genome assembly GCA_963969525.1 of Ontholestes murinus. NCBI lineage: Eukaryota > Metazoa > Arthropoda > Insecta > Coleoptera > Staphylinidae > Ontholestes > Ontholestes murinus. The sequence continues at coordinate 52,045,222 of OZ018396.1, forward strand.
TTGGCAGGGATTTGGAAAGTCTTTAAATCCATCGTGGCTATATACTTGGTAGTTTTAGCGGTATATAGATGCCCGTATATGCGAGGCATCGGATATATGTCTGCTTTGGTGATAGTGTTTAATTTACGGTCCGCAACGTCTATTTGGGCAACCACATAACGGGAGTTAATTAAGCGCTCTCGAATTCTTCAATGGTGCCAATTGCTGGCAGTAGGGCTATCACATGGTACAGTGCTACGGTACGGCCTGGCGTCAGGCGGTAAGGTGGAAATACAATTGGTGGGTTTGTCGATAGTCTCGATATGGTGCTTACACAGACTTGTGGGAGATCTTACTTTCTGGAACACCTCATCGTATTTTGTAAGAACAGCATCGATTTATCCGTACTGGTTGGTTAGTAATTAAGGTCATTTGTCCTGCCTTAGTCCGACGGCATCGATTGTTGCTATACGAGATCTCACTGCTGAAATCTATTAATTCCCACGCAGATATGTCAGAGCAGCTATTTTTCTGGTCTTGGAAGTATATTAATTTCGTCTCCATTGTTGGTGACACGGATTGTATGGCTAGATAGATATGTATAGATCTAAAATTGACTGAATTCCGTGGTAATTATTCGACAGCGGTCTTTATATTTGAAACGATACGTCTGATTGGAAGCTTCAATAAAGTGCCACCTACTGGCTCGGAAGTTGAACAATAATCCAGTTTCCTTGATGAAGTCGATTTGTAGATAGGTCTGGGCTTTGAGACTCTCCGAGAGGACGATCAGTGTGGGGTTTTAACTACCCTTCCTTTAAGGGAAATGCGACTTCTATCACCTCCTGGATCCTGGTGTTTCCCAACACCACACAGTGGTTCAAAGCATGAAAAAACCTGACCAAAATTTAAAAAAAGTTTACCAACCGAGTATTCGTATAAAATTAGATGTAAAGAGCGCTGATGTACACGAATGTAGTGCTAGAATGACAATCTAGTTGCCAATCTGCTTTGAATTGCCTGGCGAAGTTAAGCTAACCGTAAACAATGAAATGTGGCCGTTTTGAAAGATGGAATTGGGAGTGTTCTAGAATCATAAGTCGGAATTCTGGCAATGGGTTTCGATATTTCTGTTTTTCGGACATTATCCTCCATTAGTCTGGCTTTTATGAGGAGCTCATCATAATCACTGACGTCCTTTCTTGGAATTCGGTCTCTCAGCGACTTTTTCTGTAAGCCGTATAACATATTTCATATTTAGTTGCACTGCTGTGCTTTGTTGCTGTGTTGGTCGTTTGGTTGGGCAAACAGGTTGCGTTTGTCGCAGATGAACGTGTCTGTTGTTTGCTCAGCTGTTTGCTCTGTACAAAAAATTTTGCGGTATATTGTGTGTTGATCTGGCTGTACACTGAATGAAGTTCCTCTTGCTTGCATCTCAATTGACGCCTCGGATCAGATCCTGGAGCAGCTCGACATTTTTGCTTTGCTTCTAATCTGCATTCACGCATTGGGAAGCCACTTGTTGCGAGGTTTTGGATGCCGAAAATACGTGCACTTTATTTGTTATGTAGAAATGTCGTTTACGGACACTATTAACACAATAATTTGAACAGGCACCGAAACAGTAGGCTAGACAGTCCAAATCTAGGTCCAATTTAGAAGCGCTGGCAGAAGCTATTTATTGAAGCTGAGTCTAGAGAATTACCTCCAAATTGGTCAGGTGGTGTGGTGGTGATGTAGTTAAGAGAAAGGGTAGTACGCCCTCACAGTAGGAAGGCGCTCGAAAGAAGGTATTACAAGTTTTTATTACTCCATATTTCAAATTATAGATTTGATTTAAGAAAAATACATATAATAGATGTGTATAAGTAATTTTAAAGCACTTAAAGCCTCTATAAGTTTAATTATACACTTGTATTACAATATACTTATTGTAATAATTATTATAAAATTATATTAACATGTAATTGGTTCTTACAGGTCAAACAGCAAATAAACCTTATTTTTTAGATTTAATTTTTTATTGTGTATTTCCTTTTAAATCTTTTGCTAAAATCACCAGTTGTTAAGTATATTCCAAGCCATTTGATATGTGATTTAGCTAACTTGCCTTTCCTGTACTTATAACAGAACTATGCATTTTTTATTCATAAGGGAAATATGTTTGTTATTTATCATCGCGACGTTTTATATTCCCTATGCATAACAACAAGTTATTTAAATTAATTCGTACGTTTTAATGACCAACAACTTATACTCACAATAAATTAGTTTTTATTGATTATTTACCTAATTTGGGTATTTTTTAGGACAACATTATACTTTTTTAAACGTTTAAAAATGTTAATCAAATAAATTGTGTTAAAATTATAAGTGGTTTTATTTGTGTCATCGTTTTTACATCTTGCAATTAATACATTAAATTAAAAAATTAACTATTGAATATTAGTATATGCATATATAAATAATATTGCTCATAAATATTTATTAGAAACACTCTATTAAATTTATCATTTACGATAAAATATCTAACATATGTTAACAAGTTCAGATAGTCTTATAATAAATCGAGTTATATAAATCACGTACATCCTTAATATTAGAAGAATTCAGTTAATAGATTCAAGTTGTCAGTATCACGTAAAACAAATTCCGGTCGGGTAAGATTAATAGAAAAAAATCCGCGCCCGGATAAATGAATCCTCCTCGGTGGGGGGAAAATCCGTTGTCGAATTTCTTATCCCCGCTTCGCAGATGATTAAATAAACTCAATCGCACTCGAAATGAGTAATGGCAATTTTTCCGCCGATCTCAATTATCTATCGCGAATATTCAAGTCAATAATGCGTATTTTTTTTTTATTTTTCGGAAAAGAAGGGCGCATAAACAAACCTATTCGTATTTCAATTTAGCCCCATCGATCACTTTTATACGTTCGCGTCCTGATCCCGATTTTATTCGCAATATTGTCCCCTCGTTCGCCGGCACAGTTTTAAAACTGGAATATTTCCGCGCGGCAGCCGATCCCGTAAACAAATAAAACTTAGATTTTTCGCACGTGTGTGTGTTATTTGAATTTAAATCAAAAAACGTTCCAGGAGGGCGCGATTTGTCATGCTTAAGTCGTGGTGCGTGGGCGCCCTTTTAAAGAAACGTCGCCATTCTTCCTGAACTTCTTATTTAAGAATTTACATAAATATGTTATTCACCTTTCGTCCCAAAAAACAAAGGCATATATTTCCGGTCGGGAATTTGAATAATTAATATTGATTTTGCATCATAATCGGATTTACTGGTGGGAGCTGTCAGATACTGGATTTAACAAGGACGTTTGATGTCGCAGGATGAAAAAGATGTTGGCGTTTGATATAAGTTTGGGAAGCTACTGCATTTTTTTCTCAAGATATTGATAGCGATAGGAAGTCGGGGGGCCGTCATCTTGCCTATATGATCTAGATATGCTATATTTTATGTATGTGGCACGATAATTCCCGGGGTGGGTTCGTTTTTTTTATGATTAATGGATTTTTAGTGCAAATATATTTTTTTTGATGCATTGACATTTATTTTAAAATTGAAATGATTATGCGAATAGAATAAAATTATATGATAACAGTTAAAATTTAAGAGGCTGAATGAAGGATATAAGTATTTGTCGAAGATTATAATGGTGTGTGATACTGTGCATTTTTTAAAGATAAAGTAAGTTCTTTTCGATGTTTAAACCAGAACTGTTTCTACTTTAAATGTTACTTGTTGCGGGCTGTTCAAGAACTTCTAAAAGAAGCGCATATAAATTTAATTTCAAATAGGATAATTAATGATTTTGTGTGCGAGACAATTAATTAAGTAAAACAAATGAAATAACATGAACTTGCAAATAATATTCCTCAATTAAACTCCTATATTGATGACAACAACTATTGCATGTTGGACTACACACAAGGATAGAATGTGTTAGGCTATTTCCTTGGCCAATCCATATCTACAATTGGTGTTGTCCACTTTACCTATCTTGTGAAGGCTGTTTAGCTCTGCTTGGCGAGAGGTCAATAAACTTTCTGTTTTAACCTAATTTTCAACCCCTTATCTTCCTTCGTGTATATCCTCAATGATTACTCTCATAATTCCTTCAATTTTCCAGACGTCTTCGAAGGTACGACGTGATCTTCTTCTCCATAAACTTCTCACCTGTTTAACTTCGCGTAGTTTTACCAGAACAGCAACCAGGTTTTAACTCTTCACACGCTTCAGACTTTTTCTTTGTGACCTCTGAGAAAACGCAATTGCCATCCGTCTTCATATCCTTCTCTGTTTTGACTCGTTCCATCCAATCCTTCATAATTTTTAACCAACAATCCAGGCTTTCATGTGCTTTCTTACAATCGAATCTCGAACTTGAATTTTGTTCTTACGTATCCCTAAACGTCTGCTCGATTATTACGAAGCTTCAAGTATTTTCTCATACAGAATTTGAAATAATAAGGAAATTGTGATGCACCTAAAATCATCACATAACATTGTAGACACATTTTCCTGAAGTTGGATCTGAATACATACTAAAAACCACTAACCAAATTATTCCTTTTTACTTTTAGAAAAACAATCACACAAGTAATCTAACAAAAAAAAAGACGTAAGTAACTAAATTATAACCGTGTGTTGAATTTGTTTTAAGGCTAAACTAAAATTATCAGAGCGAAAGTATAGAAAGCTTACTTGAATAGATGCTTCATTCCAGTGATGTTTTCTCTCTGACACATCAATAAAGATAATAAAACGATGTTAATTGACATTTGGTTACACCTTCAGACACCATATTTTGAAAGGTTGTTAAAGACTGTGATAAAATCCACAAAAATATTTGTATTAATTGAAAAATCTTGAATTTCCGACCTAAAACATCGTTATTAAAAAAAACCCAATGACTTTTCATTCCTTTAACCTGGAATTTTTTTATTGAAGAAGGTTTACAAGTTCTCTTGGACCTAATACTAGAGATAGTTCAAATTAAAAGTCTCTCGAATTGCCAATCAACTCAACAGATGAAGTAGCAGTTTTGATTGAGATTGAAATATCTTCAGGAGCTGCAAACTTAGAAAACAAAGTATTGTGCAGATAAACCCGACGTAAAGGAATGATAAAAGGGATATCTTCAAGAGCTGCAAGCTCTGAAAATATGAAGATGTTATGTAGACGAACCTAAACTAAAAAGTAAAAAAAAATCTTCTGTAACTGCAAACTCAAACGAAATTAAAGTACATTTGAATGTGTTAGTTGACTCAATTGAGACTTCATATTATCCCCAAACTATCGTATATATTATAATTTGATAGGTTGTCACAAGCTTAGATAAAATTTACAAAAATAGTTAAATTCAAACAAAATATTATCACCGAGTAGAAAGAGCCTCTTACGAAATGCAAATTAAGGAACTACAGACGATCTTCGAAAAAGCTCATTGGAAGGAATTGAAGGCGTTCAAAAATAACTTACCACCAGTTCTGGACAGGACACAACTACCAGTTAACAACGAGTTTTCCAGTTTTCCACTTTGAGGTGATAAGATTAAAAACATAATCTAATTTGACAAAGAGTTTTATCAGAAGTTTCAATAAAAACAGCCCAAAGGAGATTTTTTTAACGATTCGAGTAAGAAAGGTTGAAACGTTAAAAGACGATACGTACATAACAAATATATTGTTGAAGGAATATTAAAATCGATATTCGTCTCATCTTTTTATAATATGCCTATTTGCTTATCGAATAAACTTTACGAACTCATTATTAAGTTCTAGAAATGCCAATTGATTCAACAGTTGCAGCATCAGTTTTATGACTTCTTTTGAACCTAATGCTTGAAGTAGTCTAAATCGGAAGGATCTCGAAATATCATGTAGTAGTGTTGTTCGAGATAAAAATCGAAATATCTTTAAGAGCTATAATGCCACAAGAACTAAAAGTGTTGTGTAGATAATTCTATTGTAGTTGCATAAATATGGCATCGGTCATTTAGATAAACTGAGACATTAAAAATATTAAAGAGTAGGATATAATCGACGAACATAATTTTAAATAATTGTAAGCTTGAACTTTGGACCTTAAACATTGGTATTTTATAAATTAAATGACCTTTCATTACTACTGTCAGGTCATTTTCTTATTAAATAGCTTTACTAGCTCTTCTTAACCTAACGCTAAAGACACTCGAATATTGATTTTATATAATAATATTTTAGTAAGTTGCTCAAAATGATGTCCACAAAAATAATTTTATATAATTTCGGGAATATTGAAACGAACTTGAACATCTTCGTTTAATAAACTTTACCCCTTTTTATTCCTCTAACCTGCTGATGTTCTTATTTAAGAAGTTTTACAAGCTCTTCTGGACCTAATGCTAGAAGTAATGAAAACTAGAATGCAAACAGATTTAACAGACGCCGCAGCCGTTTTGGTTAAGATAAAAATGGTAATATCTTCAGAAGCAGCAATCCCCAAAAAAAGTTTTGTGCTGATAAACCCATGGTAGATGGTAGAAGACATATCTTCAAGAGCTGCAAACTCAGAATAAATGAAAGTATTATATAGACAAACATATTTCTTGAATACTGGATTGATCAGGATGTTACTTGTTGAAACTCCATATCACTTCTTACATTTCTTAAATTAGTTTCTCATGTAACTATTGGTGAAATATTTTGTAATATAGAAATAACACAATTTACGCTTGGTTTGTTTCACTGTTTATTTTCATAATCGGGGAGTTCCTAATCTCATCTATATCATTTACGACAAATTTCCCAGTTTTTATTGCCTTAATTATTTCTTATTTCAAGGTTAAGTACTGTTCTTTATTACCTGAGTGCAAGATTTTAATATTGAAAACATGGTTTTCTTGAATACAATATTTGGCAGAAACCTAAAATATACGTTTTGTCCGTGATTAATTTTTTATGTTCTTTGAGTCTTTCTTCAATAGATCTTCTTGTTTGGTCAATTTAAGCATTGTATTGAACGAAACCATTATTTGACACACAAGAATTTACAATATTATACTAAGGTAATAAAGGATGTTATCTATTAATCCCAATGACTTTCTATTACTTTAAACTGGTCATTTTCTTGTTTAAGAAGATTTAGAAGCTTATCTGGACCCAATGCTAGAAGTAATCAAAATTAAAGGGTCTCTAATTGTCAATTGATTTAACAGATGCAGCAGCAGTTTTGGTTTAGAAGCTGCAAACCCAGAAAATAAGTGTTGTGCAGATACACCCATCGTAAATAATTGACAAAAGAAACATCTTTCAGAGCTGCAAATTTACAAATGAAAGTATTATGTAGATGAATAAAAATACTTTACAATATCTTCGGGAGCTGCAAACCCTGAAGAAATTAAAGTTGCATTGAGGTAAAACCATCGTTGTGAAGTTATTATTTGACTTAATTGTTACTTCATACCATCTTCAGGTTTAATATTTTGGTGGGTTGTGCAAAACTGAGATGAAGTCTACAAAAAAAAATTAAATAATTTCATATCACTGAGAGAAAATTAAATCGACCTTAATAATCCTTATTTAATAACCCTAATGACTTTTAATTTCTCTAACCTGAAAATTTTCTTATTAACGAAGGTGTAGAAGCTCTCCTGGGCCCAATTGTAAAAATAGTCAAAACTAGAAGGCTCTCGAAATGCCAATTAATTCAACAGATGCAGCATCAGTTTTGATTGAGATGAAAACGGGAATATATTCAGAAGTTGCAATACCTAAGAAAGAAGTGTTGTGCAGATAAATCAATGGTAAATTGTAAAAGAAGGATTTCCTAGAGCTGCAAACTCAGAAGAAATGAAAATTTTATGTAGATGAATACAAATGGTAAACAAATATCTTAGAAAGCTACAAATCCAGTAGAAATTAAAGTGATATTGAGATAACTGATCGTTGTGAAGGTTTTAATGGGATTAATTGATACTTCATACTATCCCTAAGCTATATATTTTGGTGGGTAGTACCAACCTGAGATGAAATCCACAAACAGAATTTTATATCACTTAATAGTCAGTCATATTAAAGATAACTAACTAAGAAACCTTTAACTTCTTTATCCAAAAATCCCAAGATTAGTTATCTTTAATATTACTGTTTTCTTATTAAATAAGATTTACAAATTCTTTTTAACCCAATCTCTAGGTAGTCAAAATTCTAAAGCTCTCAAAATGTCAATTGATTAATGCAGCAGCAGTTTTGTTCCAGATGAAAATGAGAATAACTACAAAATGGAAAACTACAAACCCAGGAAAAAAGTATTCTGCAGATACACTCATCGCAAATAAATGGGAAGAGAAATATCTTCAAGAGCTGGAAACTCAGAAAAATAAAAGTGTTATGAATATTAAGCCATTGCAGATGAATACAAATGAAGAAAAACAGAAGCGGGAACCCCAGAAATTAAATTGTAATTAAGGTAATTCGATCGTTATGAAGGAATTAATTGACTTAATTGATACTTCATACTAGATCTTCATGTCATATATTTCGGAAAGCTGTGACAAACCAGAATAAAATCCATAAAAATAATTTTATATCATTGAGGGAATCTTGAATCGATCTTAAACTTTGTTTGCTTATTATCCTAACAATAATATGACTTTTCTACAACTTAAGGATATATTTTATTAATAATATGACTATTTCTTTATTAAATAAGGATAAATTCTTTTGAACCCAACGCTAAGGGTATTTAAAATCCGAAAGCTCGCGAAATATCAATTGATTCAAGTGATTTAACGGACCTAGCAGTTTTGTTAGAGATAAAAATGGAAATATTTTTAGAAGCTGTAAATCCGTAAGAACTATAAATGATGTGCAGATAATTTCATCGTAGTTGCGTAAAAATGGCAAAAAATATTTTTAGGAGCTGCAAACCCAGAAGAAATAATAGGGTTATGCAGATGAACTAATTCTAGAAGAATAACCATGATAATAAATATCTTGAGGAACTGCAAACCTCAGAGTTATTAAGGTGAACCCATCGTAGTTGAATAAAAGTTGTCCTCATATACAAGCGCATGTCTCCCTGATAATGAGGATTAATTTAGAAACATTTGAATTAAAACACTTGTTGAATACAGTATTCACTGTATCATCCTTTGAAAATGGTTGTAATTAACCGAAACAAGTGTCAGGAAACTGGATATTTTAATATGGAAAATAACAAGTGTTTTAATTCAAATGTTTCTATTATATTTTTCCATCAAGTGTGTAGCAGAGAAAGTGTGAGGGTTAGTTTATGTGGAATTAATTTATCTGGCCAACTTATTAAACCCGCAATTATATTTTTATGTATGATTATGTTCCTGTTAGTAATAATTTGTACTTATTACTTGAATTTAGTTAAAATTTTTCTCCACAAATACCAATACTTGACATTTCTTGTACATATCGAAGAATGCATTGTCGGAACTAGTTTATTTTTCACCTGCAGATAAAAACTGTTAAATAATTAGAACAGCCACTATCAGATATAATCCTTATAAATAATACTTCTAAATATCCATGGAATCAAAAACATCTTCAGATACAACAAACAAAAGTGATAAATTATGACTTTAGATAATAAAGAGAGAAGATATAAGGCAGGCGTAATATGTGAGATGACAAATGACTTAATTATCCTTATGAATATTTCTTTAATAAATAGTCATATCGAATCAAAAATGTCAGTTTATATTTCAGAGTTGATAATTAATACTATTTATATTTTACCTATTGTCTGAGATTTTTGCAAAGATCCTCTAGTTAGGTATACAACCACTCATAATCATAGGGAACTGTTAAAAGCATTTATATCAGCGTAGCACAGTTGATGGGTTTATGAGAGGAGAGGAAATCTATCATCCACAGGACATGATAGTGTCGGACTCAAACCACTCCTTTAAGATTGCTGGTGTAACTAGTTCAGGGTCAAAAGGTCTTTTCTAGTCGATTCTCAAGTTATGGATTCTAAGATTTGGAAGAATCCGATTGTCCTATGTGACGCTCTCCTCGAAAGGAGTAGCATTACCTGTCGAATTTCGGTGGCTCTAGGTTTTGGGGGGCCAATTAATCTGTTTCTCGCAGACAAAGTTGATTTCGTTTTGATGACGGGCCACTTTGGTTTTTTGAATTTGATAAGAATGCAACCATTCAAGGTCATTTAAGATGAAGTAAATGATATCCAAAATTATCTCAAAATTCAATAACTATTAAAAATTATTCTAGGTCATCTGACAATCTTTCAAGGTCACCTAGCACTTTAAAGAAGACTAAGAAATCTAAACTAAAGAAATCTAAGAATCATTCTATTAATGTAACAATAATAATACAGATTTAACTTAATTCATATTTCTTTGCCAAAATTGCAAAAATTATTTTATAATATCATTCATGGTCATAAAAATTATGATTTTAAGCTCATCTGACTATCTTCAAAGACATCTAACGATAATTAAAGTTACCTTAGAATATTTACAGTGAATTTAAAAAATGAAGATAATAATATAGATTTAAGATAATTTGAGATCATTCAAGGTCTTCCAACATACGTGCCATGTTATATACAGTCAAGCGACGACTATTCAAGGTCATTTAAGATGAATTAAATGATATTCAAAATTATCTATCAAACACTCAAGGTTCAATAACTATTAAAAATTATTCTAAGTCATCTGACAATCATTCAAGGCCACCTAACAGGCTTTCAAGGAAATTTAAAGTTACCTAAAGAAATTTAAAGTAACCTTACAATTATTCTATTCATGTAATAATAGAAATACAGATTTAAGCTAATTCATATTTTCTTGCCATAACTAATAGGATTTCTTTATATCATCACTGGTCATAAAAATTATAATTTCAAAGACATCTGACTATGTTCAATGTCACCTAATGGACATTAAAGATACCTAATATAATTTACATTGATTTTACATAAAAAGATAATAACATAGATTTAAGATAATCTCAGATCATTTAAGATCTTCCAACACACATCCAATATTTCATACAGTCATGTAATTTCATACAATCATACAAGGTTCAACAACTATCAAAATCAAATCATTCTAGGTCATGTGATATTACTTCAAGGTCACTCGACAGTTTTTCATGGTAACTTAAAGAAATTTAAAGTAATCTAATAACCATTCTATTCAACTAATAATAATATAAATAATGCAGATTTAAGTTAATTCATATTTTGTAGCCAAAACTTCTATTTTTTCTTATATCAGCCACTTTCATAAAAATTATGATTTCAAGGCCATCACCTAATGAGTATTAAAATCACCTAATTACATTCAGAGTGATTTTAGATAATAAATATAATAATATATATTTAACATTTAATATCATTTCAGATCATGCAAAGTCTTCCAATATACGTTCAATATAATTTACCGTCATGCGATGACAAATGTAGGTTATTTAAGGTCATGTAGATGATATTCAAAATTATCTATCTATCCCTCAAGGTTTAACAATTATTAAATATCCTTCGAGGTTACACAACAGTCTTTCAAGGTAGCTTAAAGAATTCTAAAGTAATCTAACAATTTTTCTATTCAAGTAATAATAATAATAATAATACAGATTTGAGTTAATTCATATTTCATAATTTCTCGTCCTAATTTGTAGAATTTTCCAGCGACTCCCACATTTTGTTACTTCTCATAATTTTTTGTTTTGATGTTTTTAAGATTCCTAGAATTATTTATAAGGTTATATAATTCTTCGGCAGTCTTTTTCCATATTTCTAGAATTTTTCTTTAACCTTTAACATTTTCAAGAGTCCTAGAATTTTCTTCGATGGTTCTAAAATTTTCCAGCAATTTCTCTTTCTAATTTCTAAAATTTTCCAACATCTCTCGATTTATTTTGTCAGACTTCTTTTAAATTCCAGCATTTTTCAAGTTTCCTGGAATTTTTCTTTGAGGATCCTAAAATTTTCCAGCAGTTTCTTTTATTTAGTCTTTAAAATATTTCTAGCATTATTAAAATTGCTAGAATTTTCTTTGAGGATCCTAGAATTGTTGAGCAATTTCTTTTCCTAATTTCAATAATTTCCAACATATCTGGCGTTATTTTTTCAGACTTTTTGTAAGTTTTCCAGCAATTACTCTTTCCTCATTTTGACAAACTTCACTTTAAAATATCTAGCACATTCAAGATTCTACAAGCATTCTAGAATTTGCCTGATTTCGCCTCTCTATAAATTTTCTAGCATTTTTAAATTCCTAGAATTTTCTTCTAGATTTCTAGAATTTTCCAATAATTTTCAGCTTTACTTTTAAAATTTTCATGATTTCTAGAATTTTCTTCAAGGGTACTGGAATTTTTCAGTAATTTATTTTTATAACTTTTAAAAATTTCCAAAATTTCTGACCTCATTTTGTCCACCTTTTTTTTTTAAATTTCCAGCATTTTTAAGATATCTGGATTTTTTCTTTGAATACACTAAACTTTTCTAACAATTTCTCTCCCCTCAATTTGTCGGACTTCACTTTAAAATATCCAGCAGTTTCAAAATTCCTATTTTCTTCAAGCGCTTTAGAATTTTCTTGCAATTTCTCTTCCATATATCTAAAAATTTCTGTCATTTCATTTCTGTCATTTATTGTACGGTCATTACCGGAGCCAGATTTGGAATGTCGTTGGTGTAGTGATTTTACTTTGGAGTTTTACACTCTCCAGGTGCAAAGCAAGATAATACAGTTGAAGTGCCATCTATTCTGAGCATCGCAGTATGATTTCCTGGAGAGTTTAAAATTCCAAAGTCCTGTGTTTGCTACGATGATAAGATACTCTTATAACTCTATTCTTTATTATATTTTTGCACTCCTTTCTTGTAAAATAAATATCACACAAAATATATTACAAAATATTATTAACGATTTATTCAGTCATTATTAATATTTATGATTTGGAAATGTCAGTTTTCAATAGAAATTTGATATTTGAAATCTGTCAGTGGCATACGACAGATGACAGATGATACATTATAAAACGATTCCCAATCATAATATATAATTTTGAAACCAGAAAAAGACTACAGTCATCAGAAGTGTATATTAAAATTGATCTTTAGCTGCCTTTTATTAAAACCTGTAACACTTAAGCCATAATGAATTTGTTTATTAAACACCGTAATTTGAATAGCGTTGTGTTATCCATATAAGCAAAAGGTTAAGTTATTATTAACACATTTATAAAAAAAAGTTGGTGCATTAATTTAGAGTTTAATCATAATTCAGGTTATTCGAAGAAAATCCATCAAACACCTGTCTCTGCATGTATGTATAACAAGCCTTGTGGGAATAGCATTTCTGAATTAATCACTTCAATTCTATACAATTAGTCCTCAATTTATTTACACAAGCGCTACGCATTATAAACCTGTGCTTTTTATAGAATTAAATTATGATAGACATGTTATATGTACGGGACAGACATTAATATGAATAATGGACGTCGTATGTGTTAAAAATAAATCAATGTAGCAGTGTTATTAATAAATCATGCTGTAAAATATTCAGTTGAACGTCACGAATTGTATTAATCGTATTATAGGTGCGGGTTACATAATTTCATAAATCTTTCTAAAACAAAATATATTATTACATTAATTATATATGAAAAAAAAATAAATAAAACACTTTTTTTGTTCATATCACACTATATATTGTGATATCAACAAAGATGGTGTTATATTTAAATATTAAGATTTATTATGAAGTGAACAACCTTAATTAATTTAAAAAATATTGATTCTATAGTTGATGATTGAAGCCATTCCTTTGTGATACATTTTTTTTTTTCATTTAGCATGGATATAGCAATTGAAAATCGCTTCAGTTGTGTTATTTATACATTTTGTATTTTGATTTAGTTACTTGATGTATAAACCTTATTATTCTAAACCCCTATCTCTAACTGGTATCTACTATATTGATGTTATAACCTCGATATTCATTTAAAAACATCCGTTGTACTAGTGACACATAACTATTTGTAAACAACTTATCGCACTCTCCAAAAACTAAAATTATGACTTGTACCCAATGTTTATAAGAAATAGATGCAGAAAAATATACATATAAACTTAACGTTTATTGCATGAGTATTAACCGTTGAACAAGATTATGCCTTCCTCTAAACTCCACATCAGAATGCCGCGAGTAATTTTCCACCAGGCCTATCTTTAAGTTGTTACGGCGATTATGAGATGGCGTTCTATAGAAAGGAAGACGGAGCTTACGCATTAACTAATGCCCTGATTACGGGATAAATCTTCCGAAACCCTTTCAAGGAAATCACCTTCTAACCCCCCTCCTTCCGACGCACGCGAGCAGCTTACTTCCACTAAATATACCCTCGTGCAATAAATGGGCCGAGCACCTTGAAATTATGCCGAAGAAAAACATTCGTATCAATTAACGGCCTTAATATGGTAAATTAAAGTTGTCCCGGATTTCACAAAACATTTATCCGCGAATTTATCGCGCTCTTTTTTCAGAATTCCGGCGATTATGTTGTCGCGGCCATGCCGAATTAATTTCAATTTAAAATCGCGCTTATGTTCTAGATGTAAATTTGGGAATAATTATTTTTTTTACGTTCCAGACATCTTAAAAATGTTATCCAACATCATTGCTATTTAGCAATATTAATAAATATCAATAAAAACTAATGCAACTTCCTAATGTTGTTCCTAATTTTTAAGTAATTGTTAGGCTTAAGCTATATACGAGGGTGAATCAAATATAAACCGGAAATTAGTTTTAAAAAAGTATGTATGTATTATTGTAAAAAAGTTAATATGTTTTATTTTTCTAAATAGTCTCTGCATTTATGTACACATTTTTCACAGCAAAGCGGAAGTTTCTTAATGAAATTATCGATAATGTAGTCGATCGTATCTTCAACTAATAATGACTTATTGTTTTAATCATTTATTAGAACAAGATAATCTACTGCACAATTAATATTATATTGCGGTAGGTCAGTATTTTCATACACCATTAAATAATTCATTATCATAATCGATAATATGAACTCAGCCTTCAAGCTCTCTTCTTGAAGCTTAGATAATAATATGCATAATCTCCTAACATAACTTAAAACGTAAAATTTTTACGTAAGCAGCTATTAATCATTTACTATGGAATATGGTTTAAAAATACTACGTTCTCACGTAATTATTATTTTTTTCAATTTTCAACAGTATAACATTTCATAATAACGACACATCACGATCAAAAAAAAACCCTGGCGATAATCTGTAATGGGAAACTTGACGACGTGATTGATTAATAATTTCACCTGGTTTACCTTATCTGCACGTAATACGGCTTGTAAATTAATCATTCTCGCATAGCGAACAACAGGAGGTACATAATGTGCGCGATTCTCGCCAATTAAACTTGAATAAATACATCAGCGGCTTCCATGCTAAAGAAACCTGACAAAATATGGAAATATGTCCGCGCGGAATTCTCGCCAGTGATTGCGCGTTCCATTCCCGGAGATGCCGAGAGAAATATTTAAATCTAATTGCGCAATAAATTTTTCGTTTAATTGTCTCCCATTATATTGGCATTACCGTATTAATTATGATAAATTACTTGATGCGTTTAATTGCACATTTATTAAAATTTTATATTGGTATATAGGTACTGTGTTAGACCCCCGTGGAAAACTCGAAAGATTCTAGAAGTGAGAAATAATTTACTGCTCAGCGGTCAATCCTATGGCACTCCTGTTGAAATTCTAAACTTTTCAGACACATTCACTCACACACACTACTCTCCTTCTGCAGTAACATACGCTGGACCTTTTCTTCAAACATTCTCTCCTCAATCTTTGCTAGTATAAAGATTTGATCCGTTGTTCCCCTCCCTTTTCTAAAACCCCCTGCTGTACCATGCCTCCTTATCTAGCTTATTATTTTCCACCCCGTACACTATCGATTATGTGTTCCTATATAATTTGCTACACTTAATGTATTTCCTTCTGTTTAAACTGGGTACATAATCCCAACAAACTACGCGTTTGGAAAGTTTATTTCTCTTCTCCATATTCAGGAACTCTCTGAATTTCTGCCTTATCTCCTTTCCAATCTCCTTCTACATTGCTGCCTTAATCCGTCCAGTCTAGTAACTCTTCTAGCCTTTGCCTCATCAAACGCTTTCTCTATTTTCTCCTTCGTAAACTCTTCAATCTCCCTAATGAACTCTTGTTTTCCTATCCCACTTGGCTCTCCAATCATTTAATTCTAATTGAAATTTCTATGTTCATTTTTTAAGACACTTTTATATGTCCCCTCCTCTAACATATTTTTAAAATACTCCATATTTTACTTTCATTTCTTGATTATCTCATTTCATTGGGCGTTCTTTCTGCCTTCATCTTCTTTTTTGCGCATACTTTGGCTTACTGTACCCTCTCTGTTACCACCCACTTATCTTCTTCTTTACTTAAGCTCCCTTCCCTCAATGTCTTCTTCACTTCATTTTTTGCCTTCCGAGAGTCCTCATCAAACCATGTAGATCTCTTCCCATAATTTTGTTCACTTTTCTTCCGCATTCCACAATGATCTCTTTCATCTCTTCTATCATTTAAACTTCTTTCTAGTTAATCTTCTCTAAATACTATCCCATATTTTTGAAAGCACCCGCACTATCCTATAACTTCCACTATTCCTGTTCTTGTTCATTTTCCTTAAATTTTCACACTCGTATCTTGACCATTATTAGCAAATGGTCAGACCCTAAGACTTCTTCTAACTTCTTTCCTATTTAGCTTCTTTATTACGACATATTTAATTTCCTTCCCAATTACCTTCAGTTCACCTGTTTATAACAACTCCCAACCTTCTTCTACTAACAAATCTTCTATTGTCCTACCTTCCTTGTTTATTAATTTATCCCGAGATGTTCTTAGTACTATTTCATCCTGACCATTTACTGTGTAGTCGCCAAGAAATTAAATATTTTTTAACCGATAAGGTTGAAGGTAAGAATAACATATTAAAAGTAAATCAAAATCTGAAAATTACAAAATTGTTGATATTGCAATAGCAAAAATTGAAATTTTAATGCCGAAAGAATTAAATAATTTATTACTTTTATGAGTTCAAAACAGATGCAGATAATACTATTAGAAAGTTAAAGAGCTATATTTGAGAAGGTAGCATTAATTAACAGTACTAATTACACATTTTGTGAAAGGAGCAAAATGAATGCCTAAGAACATCAAAACGAAATATTATAATATTATTGATCACATTTGCAAAGGGGCATCAATTAATTTCTGAGAGTGTAAATTATACTAAAAAAAGGAACTTAGGTGAACTTGGTGAAGTTGGATTCTGTAAAGTTTAATAGTACAATAATTAATTTGATTATGAAACAGAAAAATTTTCGAACTAAGTTTTTTATCAATTACGGTTTGGAATAAACAAGAAAAAGGTTTTAAAAAAGGAAGAGAAGACAGATGTTAACATCAGCACCAAAGCTAATTTACTAAAGCAATTGGAATTGGAAAATCGTATTTGTAAGTTTTTTGGTGAATACTTTGAATGATATAAAATAATTAAATATCCCAATTAGTTATTTTGCCACATTTAGGCCGTTAATTCTGTGGTATGTAGGTAAGAAAAATATAACAACATTGATTCCTCAATACCTGTAGAAGATTTGTGAAATTTTCTACTATTATTAAGAGAATATATTGAAATTATCAGATCTCTATCTTTAAGAAGAGGATGATTGACAGGAATTTAAATTGTATGAACGCAGATAATATCTATTAGTCTACTAAAATATTTTGCTGCTAACTAATAATATTCTCACGTTGTATCTTTATAGACCTGTACATCAAGGCCTTCACGGTTTCGTGTCCGAAGGTAGAACCTGCTCACTAGACAACTTAAGAATCGACCTCAATATTATCTTTCACTTCTGTTTAATGACAGTATATTCTATGTTTAACAAGAAAATTAAAAAAAAACAAAGAATATTTCGGTTATTTACCTACATATACAGGTGGCGCAAAAGTAATGTCATAGTTTTAATTGGTTGCCATTTTTGCAGATGGCGTCAAATGTCAGTGTGCTTCGACATTTATGATGTAAATATATAGTGAATTAGTTGTCAACAAGCCATGGAGCGATACACACCTCAAGATCGTGGATTTATTGTTACTGCTTATTTGACAAATTTTAAGTCTGTTGTTTTAACGTAACGTGAATTTCATCGTCGTTATTTTTTGCGTTTCTGGGGCACAGAGAATCTACATGTAATGCAAGAAAATTGCATTCTCTCAAAGTGACTGTTTGGTGCGGCATTTGCAGTGAAAAAGTGATTGGTCCTTATTTTTTTTAAGACGTCGATGGCGCCGCCGTAACCGTAAATGGTGAGCGTTGCAGGCAGATGCTAAACGAGTTTTTTTGCCGCAAGAATGATCGAAAACAACAATGACCGAGACCCAATGCAGCAAGGGTCTCGATCATTGTTGGTTTCAACAGGACGGAGCAACCGTTCACATAGCTCGAGTAACTATAGTGATTTTGGGACACCAATTTCCAGGTCGAGTGATCTCCCATTTTGGATATTTGAAGTGACTGTCCAGATCGGCAGATCTAATAGCACCAGACTTCTTCCTTTGTGGGGCTTATGAAAATCTCGCGTTTATCACAACAAATCACGTACCTTGCAAGACTTTAAAGCTAACATTGAAGAAAAAATCGCGAATTTGGAGCGAGATGTTTTGCTAGCAACAATTCAAAATGCTGCAAAACGAGCGCAATTATGCATCAACTCGGGAGGTGGCTATTTGAGCGATATAATTTTTTCTAAGTAATGTAACCAATAATACACTTTCAAATAAATGTTTGATAAAAACAGAGCTTTTTTTTCATTTATAACAAAATGGCAGCCAATTCAAACTATGACATTACTTTTGCGCCACCTTGTATATATATTTTTTTGAAAATATAAGAAAAGTTTGCTTATAATGAAAAAACACGATCGTTTTGAATTTAGCTTTATTTTGTAGATACTGCTACAATTGTTTCACCACACAGTGGCTTCATCAGGCAGATGAATAATGATTTTAAATTTATTACAATCGAGACTTAAATACTACATAACACTATGAATATGGTGGGGGTATTGCAGGTACAAAAATTATAAATTAGGTAATGGTGAATCCAATCCAATATTAGAAAAGTTTACAATTAAGTTCTATTTAGTTTTAAATTAGCTTTGTTTTCAGAAGCTAAGATTGTAAATATAAACTACAGTAAATACCATTTTCACATAGCGTACTCCTGACCTTACCTAATAAACTATGCATTGATCTTTTTTTGACTTCATCATTTAATCAAGTAACTTGAGTATTCTTGACCGATCACAACATTGGCACAAATTATTGGTATTGGTATGTTCGCCCATTGAACTCTTTAAGATTAAAACTCCAACTCCAATTGTAACTGAAAAAAAGTTATCTGAAATCCAAGATGAGAGAAAAGATCTGGACAGTTTTGGTTTTTTGTCAAAAGCTTAAATTTAAATAATATAAAGAGATAAGCAAACAAAATATTCATTCGTTAGGAGTGGGTATTTTTAATATTTTAATTTACTTCACTACAATGTTCTTCTGGTAGAGAATATAAATGTTTTCTTTTTGTATTCACTTACAAATTTGTCTAATGAACGGTTTAATAATTAATAGGTTTGTAACCAGTCTCTCTACTTTGGCTCTTTCACATAGCTTAGTTTCCTTAGTTTTGAAAAGTGGTCAGTATTAAGTCGAGTTGAGTCTTTTAAAGATAGCAGAAGTTTCATAAAGCAAGAAATTACATATTTTGATCAACATTGGAGTAATGATAGATTGACTAGCACTATAAAGCAAGGGCACATGTGCTTATGATTTTTTGCAACTGAATTTGAAACATTAATTTAATTTGCAAATTCACCTATAGTTGTTTCACCTAAATTATTTAATTTAAGAGACTTAATTATTTCCAAATGGGTTAAAAACTAAATTATAATTTATCATCTTAAATGTATGTAGTAAGTGCGTCCAACCTCAATAAATTAATTAAAAATTTAATATATTATTACGGCCATTCTCCTAACTTGTCATAATATTGCCTTGTTTTTGTCACATGGATAAATTTCTGCTAGCAATTTTTCTATTTTCAAAATATTGCGTCATTTAAAGCCATCTCGGATATCACCAATCTCCATAGTCTTGAGCAGATATTATGATTCTCTTCGGGAAACAGTTATATTGCTGTAGCCATCCCCTTATCCGAAGAAAGGTGATAACCTTTTCTAGCACTCCCAGAAAGTATTTTACCTAGCCATCTTTTTAATTAGTCGTTTAACCTATAAGCCCCAGTTCGCTATGTATATACAGGGGGTCATGTTAATGTGGGAATCTATATCCAAAAGTTTCCGGCTGAACCGTCAACTTATTGGCCCCAGGAATCGGTGGTTCAGCCATTTCCACTAATTAACGGGACACCCTGTATATCCGTATCCCTTGCTAATAAGTCCACTTTTCTATTCTCAATATATTTCTAACGCTGTCTCGATGGAGGTAGTCAAAACAGGATATGTAGGTCAATATTTATAGCCTCTGCATATATCTTAACTTTTTATAAAATTAGACATTAACTAAACCAACCCCACCATTACATTTTGAATTCACATGCCTGACCTGTTCAACCAGATATTCCTTCTTCTGGCAAATATGAGTGCCTAATTTTTATAAACAACTGTATTTCGTACATTGAAATCTATAAACTTATTTAACTTAGAGCTGCACTAGCTGTCCTAGCAAAGTCATCCTCAAATCTGGCTACCATCCCCAGGGATAAATCATCTCAATTTAGTTCTAGTCTTAGGACTCCATCATACATTATATTTTACAAATTATGGTTCGAGAGCCGATAAATTACAGCATTTATCTTTCTTGATTATCTTTACTTAAAGACTGTTAAGAAGGATCCTCTTTTCCAGCTTTCCAGAAGTCACCAATCCTCATTGCATTCGTAAAAGTTCTAACTAGAAGAAAGAAGTAACTGATCCCTTGCCATCAGAATGATAACTTCCTTCTTTTATTTACCTCTTCATCCATCTTTGGTGGACATGTTTTTATTCTTTATTTACATCTTTGATCTTCTTTCTTAAAAAATACTTATAAAAATAAATTATAAAAACATACGTAAAATTTTGTACGAAAGAAGCACGGGCGGAGTTCACAATAACACTTGTCTTAATATGGTTATATCCACTTTTTAAGAGGAACTTTTGGCAGTTAATGTTAAAGGCCTTGATTGTAATCTAGAGACATTTTTTTTTTACTATGGCTATCCTTTTATCTAGAGAGAAGGGAGAGGTGGCTCAGTTTTTTGTTATTCCTTTATTTATTTATTCACTGTTTACTTTACTTAAAATGAATCTAAAATAAACCCAAAATATTATATAAAAATTAAAAAAAAGAAAAAAAAAACAATTATTTGTCATTATTTTTTCGGTCTTTCAAATGCTTTCTTTACATGTTTCAAAAATAATTAAAAAAGCAAAAACCAGTAGTTACTTCGATGTTTGAATCATTTTTTCAAGAATTTACAAATGTCTTTGACAATTGACACATTACTTTCTTACCAATTTTCAAAATTTTCTGTTTGCTGTGTTGTTTTTAATTATTTGAAGCATAATAACTACGTGTTTTATATTATGAAATTTTAATCGTCAAAAGTTTTTACATAATTGCTGAAAATAATCAAAAACAATTCGCAAATGAAGAACAAAGTGACTTTTTGTCAATTATTCTTTTTTTTCAGGAACTTTTTCACAGGGGTTTTCTCTCTCAACAATCTCTACGTTTTAATAAATAATTTTTTTGAGAGCTGTACATTCTTCTCGGAGAGGTTTTTCATTTTCTTTTTTATTAAATTAACTTTTGTGTTTCTAAATAAGTTAATAATAATAATAAATAATATTATTGAGCCTATAATTTTTTTAGAGAATTAGCAAATGTTTGACTATCAATTATTATTTTTGCTAAAATCTGAGTTATTGTCAACTATACTTGTTCTTCTCGCTAATTTTCAAATATTTCTTTATCGATCTTAATTATTTTTCAAAAAAACATCTTTAAATCACCATCAAAAGCTTTTAGATAATTTTTGAAAATAATCAAAAATAATTTGAAGTGATGCAGCTTTGACAGTTTAAAAGTTTTTTTTACAAATCATTACATTTTTGCAATTGTTAATTGTTTTTTATTACTTTTTATGGTTTCTATTATTTTATTGTTTATGTTTGGAGAATTCACCCGTTGTTTAGTCAATGTATTCTGCACTTTAATATAATTTTTACAATAATGTTTTTAATTCTTTTTGAACGCTTTTATTTCTTTTTTGTATATTTTTTAAATGTCCATTATTTGTGAAAAAATCAATTCGTTTTCAAATTATTGTGTGCTTTTTTTCTTTAAAATTCGTATTTTTTTTGGTCATTTTAAATGTTAGATAAAATTAAATTAAAAACATTTAATTTTTTCATTGAATTAATAGAAACAAACCAAGTGTTCAATGTTGAGGTAAATGTGACAATTTTTCAAGAAATTTTAAATTGAATTGATTTTTCCTGTATTCTGTATCTTCTTGTTGTTGTTGTTCTGAATGTAATTGAGTATGGTGATATCCCTTACATACTCTGCAAAGGAGCGATGAGTAGCAATATTGCATGAGACAGTTACATCTGAGGTTTCGTTCTTTCACAGGCCTGTTTTTTGTTTCTTGAGTGTTAAGCTCCAGAAATGCAGGGCAGCGTAGGATATCGTGATGTATACTATGGTATATCAAACATTTTCTTCGTTTCGTTGTAGTCTCTAAGGTCCATGTGGGTCGGTTTTGTTCCAAGGATAAAAATATCTTCTCCAGGAACATCAGGAATATTTCCAATTTCAGTACCTCATGAGATGATTTCAGGCATTGGTCGAATATATTTTTTGTTTCGTTGTCACAATTCCCACCATTAGACCTCATGAGTTTGTTTTATACCCCAAGTTCTGGAACATGATGATATATTGGGGGTGGTATAGTGAAGTCTCTCAAGTTGTCCTGGAGAATCGGGTTTACAGCTTGACTGATCCATAAACTTATCTACTAGTTGAGAAATGAGAAACAGTTTGTTGTCGTACAGATGTTTAAGATTTTTCCATGTAGTTGTATAATTGGCGCCTGTCATTGGAAGATGGTTTATTAGTTGTGCTGCTTCGCTACGTATGCATCATTTTGAGTACTGTATTTTTTCTATTGAAGAAATGTCGCTATTATTATAGATAATTTGTTCAAGTAACTCTTGGAAGTTTGCCTATTTATGGTAACCTCCTTTGTAGGTCGCTATATTTTTGGTTGGGACGGTATGGTTTAATATGGCGGTTCCAGTCATTGTTTGTACTAGTGCAATGTTGGCAGGGAAATGTTTCTTCGCCTCTATGAGCAAGGTGTTGCGGTTGGTGATATTTATCGACAAGATTGCATCCAACAATGAAAGTTTATCTTCTTTGCTTTGGCACAGCGTTGATAGAATTATTGTATCCCCATTTCGGCTTCATTTTGTGATATTGTGGATATTTTCTTTGCTTGATGCTTAGTAAGTCTGTTCTTCAGTGGTTGGTGATGGATCAATGATCACCGTTGCTAGTTTTTGAAACACTTCTTCGTACTTGTTTCGAAGATTTGTGTAATAGACTTCTTTGTAGTACCTATGATTAGGTACCTATGATTCTGTTTGTGCTGGTTTTAATTTTAGTTTCTCTCTGGTCACATTCGCCTTAATTATGTCGGTTAGTATACTAGTATGTACTGCCTAAAATTAGACATATTGAAAGAAATGTGGCCAGGCTTGACAAGTAATAATAATAATAATCTTTATTTGTACATCCCAAAAGGAATAAATAGAAGTTAAATGCGAGAAAAAGAAAACAAATTTCTAATACATACATGTAAAGAATCGTTAGTATTAAATCGTGATACATCATGAAACGCGGCACCAAACAGAAGATTAATGACCTACTAGAACTTGCTAAATCTTGGATGGGCTTTGATGGACCATCCACTACACTCACCAAACTGATATTTGTTTCAATATTTGTAAAACCCTTTGAAATTCAATTCAGGAAATAGTGTCAAACAGCACTTGCTGCATTTTTTTAATATAAAAATAATAATTTGAGCGTGGCATTATGATGTTACCCAAAAGATGACAAAAGGTCATCGCTAAAATTGGTCAATACATAACTGAATAAATTTATTTTTTATAAAAAAATCGTCTTCGATTATTATAGTAAATAGCGAAATGACTTAACACTTAAAGAGTTAATAGAAAAATAACCAGAAAGGATATATACTAATACTATATTATTCCTTACAGGAAATTAATTGATTTTATATTTGTAATTTTCGACAGAGCTCATATAAAAATTACATATACTTATTATACATTAGGCTAACCCTCAAATCAAAATTATTCTTGTTTGAATTATATATAATAATATTATCATTTATTTATTAATGTTGTTTCAGGTACGTGGAAGTTTTTTTTAATTCTACTAGGCACCAAATTTAGATGGTAAGTGAATATAATGTAATTATTAATACAAATTGCAAATTATTTAAAAAACTACAATCCCAAATTATATTAATGTATTTTTAATATAAGCCATACTATGATACGATATTATTATCATAAGATAATATAAACATTAGTTTTAGATAAAACATATTCATCAATGGCAACAGGAATACGTTGTATTAAAAAATATTTATAATCTTATTTAATGATTATTATTTATTTCTATCCAATTACTGAAAATTACTATAATAATTTGGTTGGTTCGCCAGGATATTATAAAAGTATTACTTGTATATTTTTTGCAGTCGTATTTGGATTTATCTCCTGCTTATTTAGAAACGATGAGTGATGAATAAGATATTACCCTCATAAATAATATTAATTCTCTTCATTCCTCAACGTATGCACTAAAATTAAATAACCATACCGAATATTGGCAAAAGGAAAACAAAAATCACCACACCGTGTAACCTGAATTAATTACTAAAATGCACACTCCCATTAAACCGTCTTGTTGCTAAGCGCGGAATATTAATTTCCCAGACATCACCGCATCCATCCTCAAGTGTTAAAAACTGCATATTACAACAGGTGGTTAATTGCTTCATCGCATTAAATTACAATATACGAATACGGTTATTATAAATAAAAAAAAAGGAGACTTAATCGGCATTTTCACGGACATTTTAATTAATAGTGCGGACCGGCCCGAAAACCAACGGTATATTCATTTAATTACACACGAGGCATTAGTAACAGCGAGTCGGACAGAAGAAGGCAATCGATCAACCATCAGCGGTTTCCTTATAAATTAAGTAATTAATGGTGGCCAATAACGAGCGATAAGATGTACTAATTGCGCTATAATATTTCATTCGGGACCCACCAACCGCACAAAAATAAACTGGTTGTGGCCAAACTAAATTAACAACCTAAATAGCTATAACTTATGGATTTTAGTTATCATCTCTTTGGTTGTTTAAAATTTCACAAAAAGTACTTGTAGTTAGTGATAACTAATTAAAAATTATCAAGTGTTACGATTTATAAGTATTGATAATGGCACATACAGGAAGACATAAAGGAAGAAAAAGTTGACATGTTGGACGTGTATTTCAAAGCAAATAGAAATACTGAAAATATATGTACGACATATGCTGAGCGTTTTCCAGAAAGACAACTTCCACACAGGACAATTTTTAGAAAAACAAGATTGCAATTTACAGAACTTTGGAAGCTTCGAACCAAAAACGAGCTAACTATGAAGTTAATGATGCTGATACACGTCGAAATGATATTTTGCAGAATGTTACGAACAATTCCAGCACACTATTTCGTCGTGTATCTCAAGAAACTTCGATTTTAAAATCTACTGTTCACAGAACTATAAAGGAAAACAAGTATGACCCTTACAAACCAACAATTGTACAAGGTTTAAGTGATAATGATTATTACCGAAGATTACAGTTTAGCAGGTGGGACCTTCAAAAATGTGAAGATGACGCTAATTTTCCTAGGAAAATACTATGGACAGATGAAATACGATTTACCAATTGTGGAGTATTCAATAGGAATAACAATCATAACAATCATCATTGGTCTACTGAAAATCCACATCTGGTAAATGAAATGTATGAAATTTTGTTTACATTCTAATTTTGTTTTTTAAGTTCCTTCTCGTTTTAGGTAATCACTTAATAGGTTCTTTCATCTTTGATTATAATTTAACTGGTAACAGATATTTGGAGCTACTAATAAATAAGATAATACCTGCTTTGAGACAAATTATTATTGCTGAAGACATGCAAAACATCTGGTTCCAGCAAGATGGTTTCCCCGCCCATAATATTTGTAACGTACAACATTTGTTGAGAGTAAACTTTAATGAGAGAGTGATTTCAAATAATGGACCAATGCAATGTTCAGTAAGATCATCCGACCTTACCCCCACTGACTTTTATTTATGGAATACCCCTAAAAACGAAGTGTTTAGTTTTGAACCACCAGAAACTCAGGAAATTTTAAAACAAAAGATGATAGATGTGATACGATTAGTAAAAGCTAGTCTATGTAGATTTTGTAACACTGTTAGAACAAGGTGTCAAAAGTGTGTGGAACAGAATGGTTGTAATATTGAACAATTTCTTTGAGTGAATATGAAGTTTAAGTACTGTTTATTTTTTATTTCTATGATTTTGTTATCATTTTGTTGGATTACAGTATTACTTGGAAAGTTCTTTTCACTTTCAATTCAATATTAAAGATTAATTTATGCATTTATTAATATTTTGTTTTGAACTAAACATTTTGAAGCATGTTATACATCGTATAACCTTTTAAGCACTATCTAATAAACCCAATATGGCCACTATAAGAAACACAAAAGATAGCGCTAATAACCTGGAAACACCTGCAAATCTAGGGTTACAGTGTACACAAAAAAATTGTCTTATAAGAGGGTCTGAATAATCTAAAGGTTTAATAGCGGTCGCATTTGAAATTATCGAGTTATTGAGAAAAATTAAAATTGTAAAATTATATTCCAAATATCTTAAAATTGAAAAAAGTTAAGGTTAATTTGAAATGGGATTTGATATGAGTACTGATTTCTGCAAAGCATTCCCTATTTAACCGTTGCTCTATGTCTTCTAATAACAGAGATACCAATCTTGAGCATCGAAATTGGGACACACTGTATAGTAGATCTAGACGATAGCGTCTAACCCAATTGAAAAGGTTTAGGAGTAAAATCAAGAAAATCTTAGCATTACTCCACCATCAGAATAATCACAGAAGTATTTACCTCAGATTTGTCAACTCGTAAAAGAAAATCAACTAAAAATACAGGGTCCATTATAAAAGTAATGTACATATTTTGGCTAACTATATTTATTAATAACACCGGTACAAATGCTTAAAATTCTTCAAAATACTCTCTTCCAGCATCAATACGTTTACGGAAAGATGCCTGCCATATCTGGAAGGCACTCTGAAACTCCTTGACGAGAAGTGGTCTTGGAGCATTGCAAAATGCTTTTGTATGTTTTCTAAAGACTCCCAATGCTTTCCTTTTAGCTCCCTCTTTTCAGTGCACGGAGACAAATCAGGATTGTATGGAGCTGGAGGAATACCGAAGTATTGCTCTCGACCAAGAAATTAATATCGAAGAAAGCCGTGTTGCTGGGGGTATTTCCACGTTGGAACCTGACTGTGTCTATTATGTACCCTCATTGGCATGATCCGTCGTTTTTTTATTTAAATATTGTACTTAACAAATTCTTTATTTTGCATTTTTTTCTTCTATTTTCTGTGACCTCTATATTCAAAAAATGAGGAATGGGAGATGGGTAAAGAAGTGTAGGTGGAAGAAAAGGAGGGTGTCGAAAGAAAAAAGGGAGGGAGGAAGTTGAATAAATGGTGTTCAGGAGGAAGGTCTTCATTCGCCTTTTATGACAAGGGAGCACACTATTCTAACCACGCACCCTGCAGCTAAAAGGCTGAATTGATAGTTTCTCTGTGTGGTAGAAACTCAATTCCGATGTCTTGGACGTCAAAAAGTACAATGAGCATCCTTTTGATGTGATACTTGCTAATTTGTGCTTTCTTTCTGTTATGACAGAGTTTTATTTCATTTTGAATGAAACCTAACAATTCTTAACAGCACAAATTGCGAAGTTCTTTCTGATCTTCCGTCAATACTTTCTGAACAAGCTTTGCGCATACCATGCGCATTTGCAGGTCTTCGGTGCCCATGTACCACAAATGTGGATATGGATAGGGTGTCCTCAATTTGCTGGATACAATTATATTCACATTTTCGTCAATTTTGGCCTTTTTTTGTCAGCCTTCCTTGTGTCATCTGCCAAACTGTGACCTTGAAATGCAGACATCCTTGGAGGCCTCTTGAAACATATGAATAATATCGGTTGCATTCTTTTCAAGCTACACACAAAACTTGACTGTGTTTCTCTGAAACGAACGCTTTATCTTGCTGTGTTACAAAGTCACACAAAAAAAACACTTTTCACGCCTCCTAAAATATTCGCAACTGGAATCTCATATTTAAAAATCTTAACGATAAATTTGTATCAACATCTTGAAACCATGATGAACATTTTTGATAATTCCAAATCTTTGAAGCACGAAATTTCAAACAAATTGTGCACAATTTTAAAGTAACCGTGCTTGAAAATTACAATAACATATATTTACACTGAATTGAAATGAAAAATTCACTATGTTTTAATTCAGTGTAAGTATTGATTACCACGAGGTAACGGTCGTAACCATTCTCTTCATAATGAAATATGGTCGAAAGTTCTTGCAAATTTTATGAACGGTTGCTTGAAGGTTTTAGAAATCTAGAAGAAAATTTTGTAAAAAACAGGTTAAATGCTTTTAGAAAACTTGCAAAATAATGAAGTTTCAGTAAATTGATATAAAATTTTTTTGGAGAAAATGAAGCAAAAAACATATTATAATAATTAGGATTAGATAAAGTAAAAATATAAAAACATTAAAGAGAAATTTCTAGCAACATTTTAAATCCGCGCTGAAAATTTTAGACAGTTTCAAAAGATTAAGGCAAGAAACCTCAATTTTGATATTTTTAAAGAAAATGTATTTGAAAATAATAATAAAATAGGGTCGAAATTTCTTGCAAACTTATTCGAACGGTTGGTTAAAAACAGTTCTAGAAATCTAGAAGTAAAATTGAAAATTGGTTTAATGCTCTTCGAAAACAGTTAAGAAGTATAGAAAAAACGAAGCAAAAACAGTTACTGCATAATTGAGATTACATTAAAATTTAGACGAAAAATTCTATAAATATTAAAGAGAAATTTCTAGCGCTGCAAATTTTGGACAATTCTAAAACATTAAAGCAAGAAACCTAAAACAGAATGTCCACATATTCAACACTTTTAATGCTAATTTCTTGATGGAACCAAAGGTAAAACAGTTTTACCTTTGGAGATGATCGTAACGGATCGAAACACGTGTCAGGCAACTGAAAATAAAAATATGGAACAAAACAAGTGTTTTACTATACCCAATCTCAGAATTTCCATATTTTTAAAGTAAACATCCTTGAAAATTACATTAAATTATGGTTGAAAGTTCTTGCAGAATTTATGATCGGTTGGTTAGAAATTATAGACATTTAGAATACAACTTGTAAGAAAAATCAAAATTAAACAGAAAACATTTGTTCATTTGTTAGTTATATTTTGCGAATATTGTAAGTTTTAATGCATTTCCAAAGAAGTTTATAAACCACCGCATTGGCTGTTTTAAGCAATTATCGTTGAAGATCTCGAGTTGTTTACCTATCTCTGATACTGATATAAACGCCAAAACCAATTCTCTTATAGAAAAGGAGACGAAAAAACTTAAATTAGGTTCTAAATTAGATGAAGATTACAAATTTAAAGTAAACGTCACGTTTTTCTACTCAGAATGTCCGGAGCAAAGTAAGTAAGTAAGTAAGTAATTTATTCGTGATATTACAAAGGAATTGTGTACACTCGTCAGATAATTAAGGAATAAAGTACAAAATATCCTATAGATAAATTCTGCCTGCTATATGAAAAAAGTTACAACAATAAACAGCTACATATGAGTACACATTAAAAATAGCAAAAGTGGCTAAAATTATTCACGAACGAACTGACAAAATATACGCAGATATGAACTGGCAACCAGCTGCAATGGAATCGCAGACCCTTTAACCTGTTTACCAAACCGTCATAATAAAATCATGCGCATTACTTTCATAATAGACCCTGTATGTATGGGCAGTTGGTTATGAAGGAATAGTAAAGATTTTAAACTACAATTTTAAACTGAGGCTCTGATTTTTAGTTGTAACAGCAGAAAGCCTTTAGAAATTCGTTTATTTTTGATGTTTTAGATTTTTGTTATTATTATTTGTTTAAATACAACATTTCGAGAAATCATTTTAGAATTAGATCAAATCTAATCTGAAATTGTTTCAATGTTGTTTTTCTAATATTTTAATTTTTCAGAATTAAAAAAAATGTTTATAGTCTGTTCGTTGGATCTTTCGTCGTACATCACAAATTATCGCTTCGAGAAACGACGCAAAAACATTCAGTCTGATAAAGTAAACCAAATGCGTTAGAAAAAGAACGCACTGTAAAACTTTCGTCGTTTTTTGAAGCGATAGTTTGTGACGTACGACGAAAGATCCAACGAACAGACTATATATGTTTTTACTTTACATTTTATAACTGTTCCTATTTTAGCTAATGCATTTTGGGCAATGGGAATAATTTGGATTTATTCATATACTAGTTTATTAGATGAGTTTTAAAGAGGATTATTTGGGTGCCTACTTTTGGTAAGGATTTGGAGTGCAACAGGGGCCAGCAAATAGATTTATAAATGTCTGTGATTTTATTGTTGAAATTCATTGACTTATTAGTGCTCAGAAATTCCGGACCCCTGTTTTAAATTTGACTTTAATGGATACGGAATGCCGTTTAAAAGATAATTTGTTATCAAGTGGAATAGTGGCGAGATTCCGTTTTTTTTTTTCATTTTGGAAGAAGATGGAGCAATTTTGGGACAAGATGGAGTAATTTTGTAGAAGGGAATAAAAAGTTTGGATTTTGTAGAATTTATTTTGATGCGCTATTTACAAACCAATTTGGTAGAGAGTATTTTTAGTAAGCTAAGGGCAGCATAGAATGTGGTTACATGTACTATTAGTGCAGTGTCATTTGTAAATAGGAGAGAATATATGGTCAAGTCGAAGTGTATTGGATCGTGATTAAATATATCATGCCAATAGAGATTATAAGGTAGATAGGATAGGATGCTTGTGATATACCCTGATGTAATGGAAAAAATATGGAATTTTTATTTAACAAGATCGAATATTAAGGAATTCATAAAGTAAAATGATAAGGTTTTGAGTAATTTTAGAAGGAATTATTTATAAAGCAGAGCTCGATGACATACCAGCAGACTTATAACCTTTAATATTTATTATTTGGATATTAGAAGTGATCTCTCTTTCTTGCTGTGTCAAAAATTTCTTGAATTATCCTCATGCCAGTTCATGCTCTAATGTTTCGCAACTATGACATTTGCTTTCTGCCTATGGATACATTAGAGGATTCTATTTCTTTTTGTTTTTGAAGGGATTCAAATAGTTTAGCTACTGTACATACGGTACATACGGTAGTTTGTGAGATAAAAGGGGTTATTTTCTTGACGAGTTAAATATGGTACAGTGCGGTACAGTATTTGGTAAACATTTTGATGAGTCTTAAAACTGAGGTAAAAAATGTAATGCTCTCAATAATAATATAAAAAATGCTGTTTGTACTAATTATAAAATAGGAAGTTACTCTGATTTGATTACGAATTTATTAACTTAACGCATCTATATACAGTAAGTATCATAGCCATATAACGGTCAGGTGTTTAAAAGAGGGATTTACTTAAGTAATGCACAAAATTTCCTTAGATAATATTCCAAGGAAATGTTGACATAATTATGCATACGTTTTTAATCAAGAATAATAACAATTTAATCACATGAAACCCTACATTCATTCATTCAAATTGTTATCTTGTGATTGTGGAAATCTTTGATTTACGTACGATAATAAGGCTGCATTGGAAGCATCAGACGCTACAGGCAGGTAATTAAATATGAAACAGGAAATTAATTACTTTTTAAGCAAATGTCAATCGGGGCATTCGTTAAAATTGAATGACGTTGTTTTATTAAAAAATAATTAAATTCGCGACTGGCTTATGAGAGTAGTTCCTTTTGAGGCGTTTAATTAAATTTTAATTTAGAACATAGCAAATTGAATCGCGTATCGATTTTTCATCCAAGTGCGCATCTCCAGCTCAATCAATAACTAAAGGTAAATTGGTATGCATCCTCCGCGGAGCATACTATGTACTCATCAATTTTAAATGTTAAAATTCGTTAAAACAAATATTTTCCTCGGTTTTTAATTGTAGTTAAATAAAAATAAAAATAAGGAAGAATAGATACTACTATTAAAGCGACATCTATTGTTTAAAGCATTGTACTAAATTGAGAGGGTTTAAATAAGAGGGTGGCAATTATTACAATAAAAAGGTGAAATATTTAATTATTGTTTTCGATCTATTTTGGATCTCATCATCATAGCGTAATTAAAGTCATCAACAGATCAAAACCAGCAGTTAATAAAACAACAATTAAAAATTAGGTTATTTTGCACTATTTTATCAGTATTATTTGAATAAACAATTATTACTTACAAAAAATAATTTCTAATATTATTTCTTATCTATTAATAAGGTCTAATAAAAGTACTTATGAAATAACTAATTATTTTTAAAACATCATAAACGATTACGTGCCATAAATATCCCCATAAAATATAGCTCCACAAAACACTAATAGCTAATACCTAATACGTTAAATTATAATCACCGGATTAACATATAACGCGCGACTAACTGCCACTCAAGCTATTTTTATCACCTACTTATGGAACCGACCGCGATTTTAATTCATTACTTTCAAGTGCACAGCCATGGATGTCTCAACTTTATTGATTTTCCAAAACCTCCACTTACCCGACTACGCTTTGAACATTGCCGAATGCGCCGGAAGCATCATGAACAGATACAGCGAAGTGCAATCCAGTATCGTTTACCAAAATATTGGCAAGCTGGCCGATGTAATACTCGGCAATGAAATGGCCAACACGACGAGGATAATTAACATCGAAAAGTACACACAGTACAATAAAAACGAATTAGAGCCATATTACATGTTGACAATCATCATGAGGAGTATATCAGAATTGGAGAAGTATTTTAATTCCGTCTACAGAATACTCGGATGGAATTCGCGTGCGAAGCATTTCATTATTTATATTGGAGATGAGGATGTGAATCGGATTTTTCAGTTATCTTGGGAGAAATATATCATTAGACTTGTGATAATGGATAGCGATCAAAATCTATATACCTACTATCCTTTACAAAATAACTGCGGTAAAGTTATCAAAAAACATTTTCTGTTTAATTGTGAGAAAATAGATTTCGACATATTGGACACTATCTACAGCCAGTATCTTCAAAATTTTCAAGGTTGCTCAGTAAAAGTTTTAACCTTTCCTATAGCACCGTACGTAATCGATGCTGATGATAAAGTCAATCCAGGTTTTGAAATTAAAGCTTTAAGGGAATTATCAGACCGTTTAAATTTTACCATTAAATACGTACCCCATAACCATTCATATTGGGGTATTAAAACTAGAGCAAGTACTTATACATCAATGTATGAAGATTTTTACCTAAGAAAAGCTAACATAATGCTAGGAATGCTTGTAGCTAATGGAACATTTTTGTATGATTTCGATTCATCAATTGCACACACGAAAAGCGATTTGGCGTTTTTTGTTCCTGCTGCCCAGAGGGCGCACCCGTGGGAGAATCTTATCTTGGTTTACACTAAACGAAACTGGTTGATAATTCTGGTTGTAATTATCGTAACATCTATTATTTGGTATTTGATTGGACACATGAAACGACAACCTGAAGGCTTTAACAGTTACGTAAGGTGTGCAATGCAAGTGACGGGAATTATTTTAAGCGAAGCAATGCCGCAGCCACGAACGAATACGTTTAGGTATATATTTGTTATCTGGACCTTTTATAGTTTGGTTTTGACCAGTACTTTTGAAAGTGCTTTAATGTCGTTTCTAACAAAACCAACATTTGAGAAGGAAATAGATACTATTCAACATTTAATAGCTTCTCGGTTAAAAGTAGGAGGAGTTGCATACGCTAGGGAATTATTTGGCGACAATGAGGTCGAAAACAACAAAAATATATACAAAAAGTGGATTTATTGTGATTTAGAGGCATCCTGTGTCAACCGCACTGCCGAAAAACGTGACTTTGCGGCGATGAACGATGTAAGGCAGGTTAGCTACTTGACCAAAAGTAGATACACCAATTCAGAGGGTAGAAGTAAAATTTTTCAAATGCCCATCTCATCGAGTTCCTACATGTGGATATTATTGCTCAAAGGTTTTCCGCTAAGGCAGAGCTTCGATAAGTTAATTCAACGATTTATAGAGTACGGATTAATGGAGAAGTGGATAAGGGAAGTTTCAAATACTCTCGAACCGCAACATTCTATTGCACACATCGCTCTTAATGTCGATCATATAGTATTACCTTTTATAATTTTAGGTGGTGGTGCTACTGTTGCGCTTGTAAGTTTTATTATTGAAATAGTTTATAGTAAACTTGGTAAATCTAAGGGAGAATAAAATAGATAAATAAATTATTAATACACTAATGTCTCAAAATGATTAAATGCTGTGTACTTTTAGTTTAATATTGACCTTGGTTTCTTATTGTTTATTATTAGCAGGTATGGTTTTACTATAATTAGCTTATTATAATCAGTAAAATTATTAAAGCAACACTTAAATTAGTATTTATTTTTATCCAATAGACTTTAAGAAGAATTTTAATTTACAATTATATTTAAATGAATCTTATGAAGAATACAAAATGATCGGTAATATTTTGACTTCTTAATAGTTAATGAGTTAGATTAATTTTGGTTATAAGTAGAAATCAGTTTCTTTGAAGTGGGCTCAAGATGACGTCAGACTACTGCTTTTTGAAATATAAGCATGACGTCTGCTGACTGCAGTAAGACTTTCTTCGATGTTAAAGGACTATAGCAATAACTTCCTAACAAAAAAATGGAGCAACGTGGGATATCTTTGGTAATTATCTGAAACATTCAAAAATCGTCAACAGGTTGCGATTACTAAAGCGTCGTCAGATAATTACCCTTTATTTTGATATTGAAATATTTCTCGACTATAAAGGCGCAGAGATTGATGTCACAAAACTTACTTTCTCTTTTTACTAAAAAAAAGTAACTCAAAAGAGCAGGTAAATAGTTTCTTTTTCACTCCCTTCTTAATGCACGTCATGATTATTCGGAAGTCTAACGATAATTTAACATAAGGCTCTAAGAATCCAATATTTAAATGAGTTTTGTTTGGAAGGAAGCTTCACGTTTTGTATTAATTCAATTAACAACCTATCTAAAATATATTCTAAAACATGAAGATGGATGCTTACACTTGAATGAGCCATTGAAACTAAAAATTAAACGCTTTGAAACATATTCTTTACCTTTTTTTACAATATATTCTTCTAACGAACGCTGACCTTATTTAAATACCTTCATATTGCCCTAGCGTAATGTTGACCTACTTTTTAAAATTAAGCATTGGTCTGGCATTCTCGTGATATAGCTTAAATACCTACATGTGTGTTTAACTTAAATGCTGTCTTTTGGTGGCTTAATTTTGATCTAAATTAAATATGTTTTTAATTTTCAGAATGTAAATGTGTAGATAATTAGGATGGACTAGGATCAGGCATTATTTTTGAGGTAGATTAAGAGTACGCTAGAATTCATTGATGTAGGTCAGTAGCACGCTAAGGGTAAAATCGGCTATAGTCGTTTTAGATATTCATAAAGATCTTCACTCAATATTTCATTTTAACCTAATTGATAATTTCTTTCTATTTCGACTCTTTCGAGTTAAACTTCTTGAATAAATTTGTCTCTCTACAGGGTGTTTCCCAAAATACTTCTCTTATTTTCGCTCGTATATAACAATTTTTTTCACTATATATAACACTCTTATCCACTATACCGTAATTTCTGTGCCCATCTTCTACTATATACCGATACTATACCAATACGAGAATTGCTATTTATGTATTAAGAACTGGTATTGGCAGGTGAAATCCGACATGGTTTACTTCCGCCCAGTGTTGATCGATTTGCGGTATCCATATGTCGATTTCATCTTGTGATATTGTGCCTACTTGCTTTACTTTCAATGGTGCTGGATACCAACACCGCAATGATATATTAAATAATAAGCAAACAACGGGTCTCGCTAGACAATGCATCACATCCAATCACATGTTCAATTCCAATAATCTTAAAATATTGTATTCAGGTAACAAGGGATTAGTACTTAATCACCGAGAAGGATTGGAAATAAAAAAAGCGGTAAACGCAGGCAAACAATTTGTCAACGACATGGACGAATTATGGAATTCCCCAATATTAAATGCCCTTATTACCTGAAAGTATTTATAGTCTCAAAAAATCCATTTTGTACATCATTCTTGATAATGGCCTTGAGCCGAAACTAGTTGAATAAATTATTAATTTGTGAAACAAGCCAAGTGAATTTTAATTTAATCTAAAACCTACATTAATACAATGTTTCACCAAGTGATTAATGAGAAACAAGTATATGATATACCAAGTTGTTATAGCCTATAATTTCTAGCGATGCTTCGTAAGTCCGTTTCTTAGTGGTTGGTCGATGATCACCGTTGCTGGTTGGTGAAGCACTTCTTCATACGTGTTTGTAAGTTTAATGTAATAGA
Source organism: Ontholestes murinus (assembly GCA_963969525.1). Taxonomy (NCBI): domain Eukaryota; kingdom Metazoa; phylum Arthropoda; class Insecta; order Coleoptera; family Staphylinidae; genus Ontholestes; species Ontholestes murinus. The sequence goes on from OZ018396.1 coordinate 52,082,381, forward strand.
CTTCTTTGTGGTACCTATGAGTGAGTACGTTTAATTTCTGACAAAGTTCATCTACGTCTTTAATCTTTTGCCAAACAGCGTCCAATTCTGCTTGTCGTGATTTTAGTTCCTGTCTAGTGACACTGGCCTTTGTTATGTCGGTTAGTATTCCAAGTCTTTGCCTAATGCTTGCTACTTCAGAACGTACTCGTTCAAATATTCCATCCATACTACAGTTGCTAGCGTGACTTTGTCTTCCAATCGATGTTGGACTCGTATTATTCTGTTGCTTTAATTCGGGCGTCGGACTCGTCTTCAAAGTGCCGTGGAAATGGGTTGTTGTTAAAGCTTCTCGAGCATAAGCTTTGATTCGGATCGTAAATCCGAATCGTTTTAGCGGAGCAGGTCGCCGTCGAAGTGTTGTGGAAGTTAGTGTTTGTTGAGCTTCTCCCGTGGGAGTTTCTATTTTAATTCGGGTCGTAAATCAGAATCTTTTTTGTCGGTCCAGGTGATCGTCTTTGAAGTGTTGGAGAAGTTGGTTGTTGTTAAGTTTCTCGTGTGAGAGCTTCTATTTTGACTTAAGTTGTAAATCCGAATCTTTTCGTCTTCGGAGTATTGAGAAAGTTGCTTGTTGTTATGCTTCTCGTGTGGAAGCTTCTGTTTTGCCTCGGGTCTTAAGTCAAAAGGTTATCTCTCTTGTGGAGGCAGTAGGTAGGAAACGCCATTTTAGGAGGGAATGTCAACGAAATAGCTGCTGTCAACTAAACGAACTAGGTGCATAAGTTCCGATACTCGATCTCTAAAGTATGCACGAAAATTTGCTGGTGATGATAGCGAAGTCTATAACAGGTTGTAGGTCCGTTTTAGATTTTACTCTTCCACTCTGGCATCAAATGGGCAGCAGATCCGCTTCGAAGAACCAATGTGTACATACGCGCTGCGATGATGAGCGCCGGTACGGAGATGCGCTCGTCTGCTTGGTGAGGCACCGGAACGTGCTGGCAAAGTATGTAACTCTGTGGTGTTTGTTAACGCTGGGTGTAAGGCTTGATCTCCACAGCAGTATGAGAGAGACATTTTTTTCTGAGGTTCTTAGGCTCTTCGGTGAAAAACCAGTAACTCGTGTCAAAGCTGGTTTGAATCTGATTTTTTCAAACATGGACGTAGTTCGCTCACGAATAAAGTTAAAGACGATCGTCCAAAATCGGTCGTTGTGCCGGAAAATATCAATGCTGCCCGAAAACGAATTGAAGAAGAATTGATGTAATCGAGAGATGTTTAAGAATCAGTATGACCAGCATATATAAAATTTTGCACCAACATTTGGGTGTTCTGAACTTAGTATGTGCGTTGTTGACAGATGCTCAAAAATGCTCGTGTCGATTGGTACCATAAAATGATTCTAAAATACAACTGTGGTGCATCTAAAGCCCTATATAGCATCGTTACAGATGACGAGTCGCGAATTTAGGCTCCAGAAAGAAAAAGGCCAATTGGAAGTTTGAGTACTTCAATTTGAATCAAAGACAAAAAAGTTGTTAGGTCTCGAAGCATTAAGAAGCAAATGGTGACGTTTTTCTTCACGAAAATCGGTCATGTGGCAACTGTGGCTCTCAAAAATCAAAAAACCGTTAATTCAGCGTGATATACGACCATTTGTTTGCCTGAAGTTTCGGTAAATAGAGAGAATCCAACCTAAAACGACGAATCATTTTGTACGACAATGCGACCACACACACATCACATGCAATAAACGAGTATTTGGAGAAATAAAAGACCAAATTAATGGGCCATTCCCAGTAATTAAAGGTAAACTGGGTGGAAAACAATTTTCATCGCCCGAAAAAGCGGATGAAGAGCATGCAAAAGTGGATAAATCTTAAAGGCGATTGTTTTGAAAAGCAATAAAAATATTTTTGATAAAATTCATTTGTTTATTCTTTCTATTCTTAATACAAAGATAGCAGCTTCGTAGTCGATGCTTCATCATAAGCAAAACCCTGACGATTCGATACAATAATGGTTTGCAAAATGGAGAACACCCAACAAAATCTAACTTCTCACCCCATTTTACCGACCCCAGAATCCCTATCATAAAATAACTATAAATAATCACACAACTTTTCCTTTCCAATTCTGCAAATACTTTGGTATAATATTTGATCCTAAACTAACATTTAAACACGCACAAGCTCAAAGTAAAAATCAAAATCAAGGAATTTCCACAAAAACATCATCATTAACCCTTAGATCTAATTTGTCTCGTCCGATCGCTTGCGTTAGTCACGAAGCAAGTGCACAATTCTAGATGCGGTTGGCTCGAGCGACGCACTACGAGACACGATCGTGTTTATTGTAATTTGCCTATATTTCTAGACACGAGTCGCACTCGTGGTTGTAGGTGAAATTGTTAAGATGATGTGTTGTCCCCTTCTTGATTACTTCTACTCGCACCGCCGTCTTAAAAAAGATACACGTATTTGAACGAGCTGCTCTTCGCATTCTTACTAAAATTTAAAAATTCTCAAAAAGCTCTTATGCCTATTAACATAAATAATCCCCATTGAACGATTGAAACACCTCTTCTTAAAATTTATCAAAAACCCATAAAACTTTAAGCAATTGTGTATATCTTGTAATCTTTTATACATCCTTAAGTCATCATTCATCAATTCATTTCATTAAATAATACTCACATTAGAGTTCATGTCATTTAAACAACAGTAGGCAATTAATACTGTTGTTGATCATTATATTTTCAAGATAATTAAATCCAGGATGAAAGTCGGGTGGCCAAAACAAAACAAAATATCTGCAGCGTATTATACGTACAAATAAACTTCTGTAAAAAAATATTTGAGTGTTCGGCTATAAGGTAGATAGATCTTTTTTGACAGCTCTGATTTTTCATTGACTAAATTTAAAATGGAATTAGAACAGAATAACCGATTGCCATTCCTCAATAAAAACTCTGACTGAACTCTCGGCTACACCTTATATAGAAAAGCAACTCATCACCTTACCCAACTTCGTTTTGTGGTAAACACTCTTTTAACCAGCTCCCTCCGACTAACAGACAACCCCAACCTTAATGACGAAATTTAACCCTTAAGACATATCTTGTCCAAAACGGTTTCCTTTTAGGTACAGTAACATAACTTAAACAAAAATCTAACACCAAAAACACTGATTCGTCCCAAGAATTTTCAAACATGACATTTCTTTTGCACACACGAGGTACAACTGACAGAATCTTTAAAATACTAAAAAGGCATAACATAAAAACAATTTTTACTACTTCGCGTAAAATGGCACAATTCCTTAATTCCTCGATAGATAATATTCCCCTTGAAAATCAAGGAATCCAAGGGGTTCCGAAAGATTAAGAACAATAACATTGGAAGCTATACGTTGAACTTCTTCAAGTTCACATATGATTTTCGATTGATTTAAAATAATTGCAGTAGAATACAAATAATTTTGAAATTTAAGACTATCATTACTTTTAATATTTTGAAAAGTAAAACAGTAACAGTGACTATACTACATATGCATTTCTAGGATGGATGGATGACCTTTAATCTAACATTTAATCGGTAATATATTATAATGAGACTTACATAATTTAATAATAATATTATTATTGTATATATTTTAATTCATATATTATTTCTTTTCAAAAACTTATAATCATTTTCTTTTAGTGTACTTTCTTTGAATTATTTTAAATACCTCCATACTGATTTTGCGTGTTTTGGACCTACCTCCAAAAACTATGTATTAGACTAGCTTACTCTTTATTTAACATAGTTTCTAGCACATTCTAGAATTCTAATGTAAGAATGCATGTTAATAATTAATGGTGAGCAAGTTAGAAAAAAAAAACGAGTACTTTATCTTATCCTTACAAATGATCGATCTATCTAGCTTAGATGAGGTATATAACGTAAACAATTTCTTACCTGCTTTGGATGATCCTTGTTAACACTTTTTTTTCTATTTTATCCAGCAATTTTAAATTAAGAATCCTTTTTTTTGCCACTAAAAGACGAATTCGTCCAAAACTTGCAAAAACTACATTAGAAAAAGGCATAAATATGTTGATTATTTAAATATTGGTTGTTACATAAAAACGACTATGCAAATTAATAAATTGTTATTTATATCATATTAGATTTTCCAGGAATATTTCTTTTTTTTTTCTTGGAGGACTTAAATTTTCTAACAGTTTCTATCAGATTTCAAACTGTTTGGAATCATTTCTATTTTACATTACTACTTTTTTGTCAACTCGAATATGTCAATTTTTTTATAGCTTTCTCACATTTTTAAGCTCTTTCAAATTTCAAGATTTTTTATATTTTAATGAATTTTCAGCATTTCTTGCTAATTTTACCGAAATTTATACTTTTAGCCTCTTAAAATTTTCATGAAATATTCTAGAATTTTTTAAATTTATTCTAAATTTCACAAATTTTGCAGCTCTGTTAACTTGCCAAAAACATATGATAGATGACAGACGTCGGATGGTAAATGACAGGCAACAAACATATTGACAGATGACAGTCGACTGTTGACAGTTGTCAGTTAATAGATGGCAGCTAATAATTGACAGCTGACAGTTGACAGATGACAGTTGATAAATGGTAGGCATCAGTTGATGGATAAGAGATTTATTATATTATTACTACACAAAAGAAAAAAGTGATAAATTGCAGATGACAACTGTTATATGATATTGGATATAATTTTTTATTAACTTATTTTCCAAATTCCTAAGATTTTCTGCTAGTGGTTTAGAATATTTTAGAATTTCTTTTAGATGAGTGAAAGTATTCAGTTCATTGAAATTCCGACAATCTACTTTTTTCTTTTTTAATGATTGGAAATTTCTTATTATTTTATTTATTTTATCTCAGCAGAATTATTCAAAATTTCTTATTCAAATTGCAGTCATTACTCTAAAACTCTAAAAGTTTTGATCAACATCCTTTCTATTTTCGATATATTCAGCATTTAATTTTTTTATTAGATTTTCCACGAATTTCTTTTCAAAAAAAAGATAATTTTTTTTGGAGAGAGATTTTCTAACAATTTCTCGCAGATTTCTAAATTGCTTTACTTTTCTAACTGGTTTAGAATTTTCCAGACTTTTCTCTATGTTTCTCACATTTTCTAGGATTTTCGAGTAATTTAATTTTCTCATTTCTGTTTTTGTTTTAATTAACATTTTTCAGATTTTCTTCAAGGTTTCACACACGTTCTAGACCTCTAAAGATTTCTGATATTTAAAGAATTCTTAGCATTTTTTTTTCTAATTTCACCGGTAGCTATATTTCAAATTTTCTTGAATTATTCTAAAATTCTATTCTAAAATTTCCCAAATTTTGCAAATTAATATATTATTTTATTGCTAGTATTGTAAGTCAAAATATTCTTTAACTTTGTCTTATTTATTTTACAACTCTATAATAATGAAGAATTCAGTTTAATTATTTTTCCATTTCCAAATATAATTTATGAAGTTTCTGTCAGTTTTGATGATTTTTTTATTCAATTGTTTTTGGAAAAATTAGAATTATTTTTATTAAATGTTTATTTATTTATTATTATTATTAATCAGTATAAAAACCAAAATGGTCTTACTCCAATAAACTATATATTTACCCAGCATCTTGACTTACCTTAAGGAATAATGCATTAGCCTCTTAGCGTATCTTAACACATAAAGTCTAAGCGTACTCTTGACCTACCTTAATAAACTTCGTATTATCCTATTGGCCTCTTATTACAATCTTAAAATATTTGAGGTAGATCCTGATCCAAAACTAAGAGAGGAGGAAGGGACATCGCTAGTTGTTTTATTAAGTCTTGAGTACGTTAGGCCAATGAATAGTTCTTTGAGGTAGGTCAAGAGTACGCTAGTGTTAGTTACTTTACACTAGAAGACTCTTGTCCTACCTCAAAGAACTGGACCCACCGTACTCGGAATGTTACGCCAGGCACATTAAATTAAAGCAAAGGTTGTTGAGAAATAATAAAATAAATCTTAATATTTATCACTTTTAAATAATGTCATTAAAATGTTTTGAGAAAGGAAAAAGACAGCGCCATATCTCAATAACCAAGACGCTATTTTACAAGATTAAAGACTTTATTATAAATATAAGACATGGGCATATTTTTTGAGATTAAACAATTTTAAATGAAATATATCATCTATAGATAATCTTTAATTATTTTAATATTAAATTTTAATTGTTTTTTTCTTTCACTATTATACCGGGTATTTATTGTGGAGAAACTAGCTATGTGAATGTTTAAAATCTATTTTTATTTTTTCCAAGTATTAATATTAATTATAACTATTATAACTAACAGTTTTATTCAGTGTACGATTAAATGCTACGACCCATAAATACGCTCATAAATATAGCACCAAAAATAATACCACATACCATATAAACATAATTACTTGAGTTTGTAATTACGATTAAGTAACTGGCCGGATATTTTTATCACCTACTTATGGAAACGATTTAATTCATTACATCCAAACATACAACCATGAACATATCTACTCTACTAATTTTTCAAAACCTCCAGTTATCCGAGAACGCTTTGAGAATCGCAGAATGCGCCGGCCATATTATGAATAGATATAGCGAAGTACAATCCAGCATCGTTTATCAAAACATTGGCAAGCTCGCAGATCTAATCCTCGGAAATGAGATGGCAAATACTACACGGATAATCAACACAGAAATACCCTTAATGTACAGTAAAAACGAACTGGAGCCCTATTACATGTTAACAGTCATCATAAGAAATACATCAGAATTGGAGAAATATTTCGATTCCGTTTACAGAATAATTGGATGGAATTCTAGGGCGAAACATTTTATTATTTATCTTGGGAATGAAGATGTCCTAAAAGTTTTTCAATTATCCTGGGATAAATTTATTATTAGGTTAGTGATAATGGATAGCAAACAAGATTTGTATACATATTACCCTTTAGAAAATTGTGGAAATGTTTTACGAAAATATTTTTTGTTTAATTGCAAAGCCATAGATTTTAATAAATTAGATTCAATCTTTAGCAAAATCTATACTAATATGGGAGGTTGTAAAATCAAAGTATTAACATTTCCCATATCACCCTACGTAATGAATATTACAGATGAAAACAATCCTGGTTTTGAAATTAAAACTTTACGAGAATTATCGATTCGTTTAAATTTTACAATCCAATATATACCTCACAATAATTCATACTGGGGAATTAAAACTCTAGACAACAATTACACAGAAATGTATGATGATTTCTACAAAAAGCGCGGTAATATTATGATGGGAATGCTTGTAGCGAATGGATCATTTCTATATGATTTCGATTCATCAATTGCTTACACAGCAAGCGATTTGGCGTTTTTTGTTCCAGCTGCCCAAAAAGCGCATCCATGGGAAAATCCAATTTTGATATTCACCAAACGCATCTGGTGTATAATTTTGGGCACAACGATCGTAACATCAATATTTTGGTTTTGGATTGGGAACATGAAGAAACAAAATGAAGGCTTTGATAGTTTTATAAAGTGTGTTTTACATGTGATTGGGATTATTTTAGGGGAATCTTTGATCCAGCCACGAACGCATACATTTAGGTATGTATTTATAATTTGGACATTGTATAGTTTGATCCTGACCAGTACTTTCGAAAGTTCCTTAATGTCGTTTCTTACAAAACCGGCGTTTGAAAAGGATGTAGACACTCTTGCGCAATTAACAGCTTCCCAATTAAAAATTGGAGGGGTGGAGTATGCTAAGGAATTATTTGTAGAAAACGAGGACGTTAATAACAAAATGATTTATCAAAATTGGATCGATTGTGATTTAAACGCGTTTTGCGTGAACCGTACCGCCGATAAACGAGATTTTGCCGCTATGAACGATGTAAGGCAGGTGAATTATTTATCAAAAGATAGGTACTTAGATTATGAAGGAAAAAGTAAAATCCATCAAATGCCAGTTTCTTCCAGTTCGTATATATGGATCTTAATGCTTAAAGGTTTTCCGTTGAAACAAAGTTTGGATAAACTAGTTCAGAGATTCGTCGAGTTTGGATTGATGGAGAAGTGGTTAAAGGAAGTCTCGTATACTATCAAGACATCAGATTCAGTTAAACATGTTGCTATTAATGTGGATCATATTATGTTAGCTTTATTATTTTTAGGTAGTGGTTTTCTTATAGCGTTCTTGTGTTTTATTGCAGAGGTTGCTTATTATAAAGTTGTTAAAACTCATACGGAATGAGAAAATAAGATGTTGTTTGTATTTATTTAGTAGGTATTAAAATAACTATGATTAATTATTGTCTATACTTTAATTAACATTTAAATAATAAAATCCATTATTATAGTTCAAATTTATTATTATGTAACAATTTAATAATATTTTTAACTTAATTTTTATTTTACTCATATTTAAGTGCTGTAAATTTATTGCTATTATTTTTATAATTGGCTTCAGGAAAATAGCAAATGAAATTTAAATAAAATAAAATATTTACAACCAATAGCAGTTTTATGAATTGATAGTTACTCGTGGCAGAGACTTTTTAGACGTGTATGACGTTGCTCCGTCCTGTTAGAACTATGTTTTTGGTTACAGCGAGAAAAATTTTGCAATTGAGACAGAAAGAAATTGTCTAATATCTCTACATAATTTTACTAATATAAACGCTTTTGGGGCACCTGTTATTATTTTTAATATTTTTTTTATGCAAAAGGAGTACGTAATTATTTAAATTGCAACAATGAATGTATGACAACAAAGTAAATTGTTATTTGGCTGTAGGCTTGGCTTGGATTTATACAGTAAATTTGTACGTAGTAAAAATTATTAATTGCCTCAATTATTTCCCCGCAATTTGGGCCAGATAAACGCAACGCGAATTAAAATGACGAAACTGAATAATACATCATATAAAATTGTACTCGTTAACTTAAAGACTCGTATAATCCTTATTATCCCGGGGTAAAATTAAACTGTACTGTACAAAGAGATGTTAAATGAAGAGTTTTTTTTTAATATTAGAATTATATTTTACTAATATAATAGTTTGGGTTGCGAAAAATTAGTCCATGATGGGATGATAATCTTATCCTACTATCTGATGAATCAAATTTTTTAATGGTCTGTAGATTTTTATCGGTAAGAAGTTCTGAAGTTTTTTTGCAATATCTGTAGCAAATTTATAATTTATGAATATTGCTAGGATGAAATTTAATGTAGTTTTGTGTAATAATGCATTTTTGTATACAATTGTTAGTAAGGTCTTAAACGTCAAAATTTGATGATCTTTGGAAGGGCAGAGATAAAACTATATTATAGTTAAATCCTTAAAATAAAAGTGTAGAAAAAATATTTATATGTTTTTTTAAATGAGTTAATAGAGAGAAATGTTGATTTTATTTATCTTTGTCAGTTGTAATATTTTTAGCATTGTTTCGCCTGCATTTTTGTTTCGAAGCAGCTTTCAAAGAATTCCCCAAGTACAAAGTTATCTAACAATGACAAAAAAGTAAATAGCTTTATTTTGCTTCGTATTCTCGATAGATTCAAGTAAGAGTAGATATTTAATTAGTTATTTAAGACATTTTAAACAGCTATAGTTAACTCTAGATAAGTAAATTGTGCAGCGTGTATTGCAGCTAACAGTAAATTAATCGTTACTCTTAGGAAAAATAAAACCAATTGCAGAAACAAGATAAAGATCCTACGAATTATAAACAAACCAAAAACTCTTTCAATTGTTGATTTAAATCGGATATCTCACCACATTTCTATTGATATGATATCAACAAATGCTAGAGAATAAACACATCATATAAATTCCGTACAAATATTTCCAGTGACGAAGTTTATATTAAAAAAAATATAATATAGCCTTTGTTAGTGTATAGGATAATTTTCTTGTCCAACAAAAAACAAAGGTTTGATTTTGGTAAAGGAATTTTCTTCCAAGATTAATAGAAGTCAGCTAAAAAGATCTGAATCTATTAAACAATTTAATCAAGGGAATTTGCTCATATCTCTTATAGAAGAATTACTTCAATCAAAATTAAAATATTTACTGATACTGATAAACCAATAACTGTATTTATTGTTTATTCAACTTGGAAAACTGGATAGACATTAATTAACAACAAACCCTACTAAATTGACTTATTGACAAAAAAGAAAGTAAATTAATTATGCACCAGAAGTGATAGATAATAGTTTTAGTATAAAATTAGGAGAAGTAGTCACAGCTAAGAATTATATTATATTATACTTTAGAACGATGAGTAATTCTTTTAACTATTAGATGTTGCATAATTGTTGAAAAATTATGTTGCAGTAATGCTCAGAGAAATAAGTTTTTCTCGTTAACTATAGGCAGAAATTTTATATTTATCACAATTGTTTGCCTCAAGACTAAATATTTGGTCCTATCCATTTAAATTTATATATTAATGATGTTTCTAAATATATTTTTAAAAATAATAAAAAAATAAGTTAAACAAAAAAACTTTATGATGGTGAGATTCCAAATTGTTTGCTGACGTTATCAGCAATTTGGTTAATTAACAAATTAACTTAATTGGATGGGGTTTTACCTGTCAGGATAGTTTATTATAAAATCTCGAACCCCAGTATCTACATTTTTAATGTTTGAATTGAAATCATAGTGCAGACTTCAATTCAAAACATTAAAAATTTAGATACTGGGACTTCAGATATAGTGCACCGATTATAATTCTGATTGCACGCCTTTGCAGTCCAAACATGCTGTGTCTCACTGTTGAGTGGCCCCAAGCAAGAATGCAGTACGCCAACAAAGCAGTACTGCATCGAAGTAGGCTGTTTTTAGAGAGATAGCGAGTGGGAAAGATTACGCAGAAGAAATATTTTCACCATGTGAACCCCAAGTTAACGACGAGTCTAACTCTCCCAAAAATTTGGCAGAAGTGTCATAACTGTGCAAGTATGATCTTAATGAAAATTTAACATTAGTAGTTTTATGTTTTTTTACAGCAAGTTTGTTATTATTAAAGTAGTTGTATAAGATTTGCTTTGCATTAAGGGTTTTTTGATCAAGTTATACACTATTAGAATTGGTATTTAGCAAAGATGTGTCATTCGGATATAGTATTGTCCTATACATATTCTGGTAGTTTATAAAATCCTTTATATGTATGAGAAAAAATAGAGGACCCATTATTGAATCCTGCAGAACACCATGATAAATGTTAAGAGTAGTTTAAACTCCGTTCTTCCTTGAATCTCTTTCTCATTTATAAACTCATTTACATTTTGAACTATTACTAATGAAGGTTTACATTAAATTACACTTGGTTAATAATAATCCGTTCTTAATTTTAACAACCTGATTCCTGTTGGTTAAATATTAACCAACTAGGACCATCAAAATCGTAAATCAATAATTTAGTTATCAGTGTCTCATAGTTTCCACAGTCAAAATCTCTCGTGAAATTTAATAAACTTACTAAACGATCCTCATTATTTGAAAGGCGTTTAAAATGCTTTCGACCAAGTGTAATACTGCATTTACAGTAGATTTTTCTATACCAAACTGATTATCGGAAAGAATTTGCTGATTATCTAAATATTGATTTATTTGTATAAACATTATTTTTTCAATACTTTTGAAAATACTGGAAGCTGCGAAATTGGCCTGTAATTTTTTGGATCATCCATTTTATGTAATGGTATTACCAAAGCTGCGTTGCGAAAATGAAGAATACTCTATGCAATAATTTGTAATATTTGTTAACGGTATTATTATTACATCAATACAACTACTATACTACATCAAGTAAAAAAAATAAACTAGACGTACTAGAAAACTTAGAAATTAATAAAAGAAAATACATATACCTTCTGCAAAATGACCAAACGGACATAGGTCACCATTACTAAATATCAATCTCTAAAAGAATAATACCCCAACCCATATAATAATCACTATATAAACGTGTCACAAACATGTATTTTCGGCATTCTTCGCCTGAAGAAGCCACAGTGTGGCGAAACAATTGTTGCGTTTTAAGAAAGCAATAATAAATTGTTTTGAAAATTTAATTGTTTTTACTTCACCAACCAAACAAGTGAATTTGAATTTTCAACATATAACAGCCTCATCAGTTAATAAATCGTTAATCGCATAAACATCACTTTCAAAATTTTGAAACCAATGTTTACTTATACAAACGACACTGAAATCAATTGATTCTATCAACGCTGATAGTTGATTAAATTTATTTTTAATGCCTTGCATATTAATGTAGCAACATTTAATATTTTCGGCAGTATTATAAATGGATTTATCGCTTGGTTTTGTCCCTCCGAAAAAAATTACGGCTAACTTAAATGCGTTAGCGCCATTTCACGGATCCATTAGGGATCTATTAGAGTGTTCTTATCACTAATTTAATTCGCTGAATCAGTTTGTTGTGAATCATTGTTGTTGCTTACACTCTCTTCAGTTACAATTGATTGACATTGAGGCATCAATTTTTCAGATATTGGTTGTACTGCGATAAAAGTTTCGGCTTTAGTGCTAATTTTATTTTATTATTAATTATATTATTATAATTTCCATCCAAACAGCTGCAGTATGATAGAACATTTCTTAAGTTATCATCGTCAGCATGTCCATATCTATAACACTAGGTCAGGTGAACTTAAATTAACTTTCGGTGTACCTCAAGGGTCAATTCTGAGGCCGCTTTCATTTTTAATATATGTTAATGACCTACCGTGTCAATTGACCAGTTCATCTGTGGTACTGTTTGCTGATGATATCACTATTAAGGATTGTTCTAGTTCTAAAGATATTGTCTATGATACAAACGTTAACTCGGTGCAGCTAGCGTCTGACTGGTTTGCAGCAAACAAACTAGTTGTAAATCTAACGAAATCAACCCAAATGATATTTTCGCTTAAGGAAACGATCCCTAACCAAGTGTTAAGTTTCTTAGTATATATCTTGATACGAGACTGAACTGGCAATTTCACGAAGATATTGTGTCAAATAAGTTATGCAGTACTATCTACCTCCTACGTCAACTTAGTGATAAATTACCGCCTATCTCAGTGAAAATCACTTATTTCTCCTTATGTTAGTCTCACCTGACATACGGAATTCTTGCTTGGGGCCATTCACGTATAATTTCACGTTTATTTAGCTTGCAAAAACGTGCTATTAGAGTGTTAGCTTCTATTGGCTATCAAAAGGCATTTGTAGAGTTACGAATTTAAACATTACCTTCTCTGTATATTCTGAAATGCCTCTTGCATTTATGTACATGTGACTGGTATAAAAAACACAATAAAACACATAACACAAGGTCTAATGACCATGTTTGTACAAATCATCTTCGTCTAGCTCGATCACAGAATGGGGTCAATTATTATGGACTAAAATTTTATAATGTGCTATCAGCGAGTGTAAGATCTCTTCGGCTCACTAAATTTGTGCGTATGATGAAAAGGTTTTTACTGAATAAAGCTTATTATAGTCTTAATCCCCAATCCTCTAATTCAAGAGTGATGTCTTATGCACTGATTTTATTTATTCTATTTTATTCTAAATGTGAAATATAGTTAGTTAATATCTATGTACTCTTATCACTATTAATATTGTTTAGACCTGTGTAAGCTGTTTGGCATTTGAATCCTATAAACAATTGGCAACAACAAATATTAATAGTAATTATCTTCACTCAATCCTAACATACAATGTCAAAGCAGCATTTCCACACATTAGTAGTAAGCCACATAAACCGTATAATGTCAAATGGTTCAATAAATATTCATCTGATTTACGTGTGTTTATTAATTATTATGGTCCCAATTTTTTCAACAAACTAAGCATAACTTTGAAAAACATGCGTTTAAATGTATTCAAAACAACGATTAAAAATTTATTAAAACAAATTGTTCCGTACAACTACAATGATTTTTTTGAAAATACTTTAATTTATTCATATTTATAATTTTTTTTTCTTTTCCCTATACTAATAAGTTTATTAAATTATAATTGTAAATATATGTTTAGATATTATTTTATTTTTAAGAACTAATATATTATGTTTGTATTTTGACCTGTGTAAAACGTACTTGTTAACACACTAATATAAAATAAATAAATAAATAAATCATCACACATATATCTTAATTGTAAATATATGTTTAGATATTACTTTATTTTTAAGAACTAATATATTATGTTTGTATTTTGGCCTGTGTAAAACGTACTTGTTAACACACTAATATAAAATAAATAAATAAATAAATCATCACACATATATTTTTTGTTTCTAAATACTTTAATAATACATTAAAGATCAATCTTAGGGCTGCTACTGTTTAATTTATATATTAGTGCTACTACTAAATATATATTTCAGATGTTATTTTCTACGTAGATTGTTCCTCTGCAAATCACTTAAAAGTTCATTGCAATAATAGATTAGATGAGTGGTTTAACTACTAAATAATGCATTAAAAATAGTTTAAATTCTGTCTTCCCAAGTATTCATCAACGTCTTCATGAAACAGGTGAAACTAGGTAAAGAACCTAAAAGGTGAATGACTGTGTGATCGGTAGATGAAGAAAAAAAATGTGCTAATTTCAGGTACCTCCACTCAAAAAATTGCAAATACTTTGAATTTAAGTAATGAAACTGTTTAGAAAATTCTTAGACTATTTGATGTACCGAGTTCAGGCACTTCTCTCTGCTATTTTTTTCACACATTACATTCTGCAATGGCTTTTGCATATATTGGTTCAAATTCCTTAACTACTAACGCTTATTCTCTTTAAAATGAAGAAATTCAAAAAGAAATTTACATTATACCCACAAATGATAATAAAAAATAAAATCCATAGAAGGTACTTAAATTTCTTTATCAATTCTTAATTTTGGGTTTGAATTGTGGATTACCAGCTAATTGGACCGGTATTTCTTCTAGAAAAACTTACTGGCGAGTTGTATAGCAAGTCTTCAGAACAGACGCTACTTCCAGTGGATGTACCATTAGCAACAAGAAATGCAATGTCATTTATGCACGATGGTGCACCAGCCCATTTTAGAGTAGTTGTTCTTGAGTTTTTAACAATGATATAAAAAGATCGCTGGATTGGTCTGGCCTTCAAACTTCTGGATTATTTCTTATGAGACCAACTAAAGTCACTTGCTTACACTATTCCATTGGAAAATGTTGAAGAAAATCTGTTGTGCGTTTTGGAAGATGGTAACAAAAATATTAAGAATACTCCTTTTTAAATATCTACATAATACTAGAAAATATAGTTCTGAAATACATAATATTTCTCAGTAAATTACCATCTACTTAAAAGATAATATATATCCATTAATCACGCGGGAGAATTTCACAAATGAATTATAGCAAAATTCACCCTCACATTACTTAGGACTAGGCCGATTACACGAAGACCGTGACAGGGGGTTGTTTTAAATACCAACGCGTATTAATTCCTGGATTAGAGGGAAAATCTTACAAGGGTAAGACGAGCGAATCGATAATAACGTTAATATTAGGCAACGCATACTCTTAGATAATTCTTAAACCTATCGATATAACGTAGATAATATTTATAAATTGGATGAACGCCATCCTGTATACAATGTAATCGACTCTTCGATGCTGTAATCACTTTCAAGGGATGCATTGAACATCTGCACTCGACTATAATCAAAGTCGTAAGTAACGGCGAAATTGATATGGCTCGTGGCCGTCGCGTTTTATTGGGCAATAAAAGTTCCCGTTGAATATCGAGAAAACAAAAGTGAAGTGAAGTATTTAATGGGCATCGTCTGGAATATGAAATGTGCAAATATTAAGTGTGTCAAGTTTCTTTTTAAAACAGACATTTGATTTTACTGCCGGGTAGTTTTCTGCATCGTCGTAAAAGTTTATTCGCTCTATATTTAGATTTTTTTCGCACGGTTTTCGAAATTACTTTCTGGTCGTTAAAAGTTGCATCGCATAAAATAAATTAAAATCTTTTATTATAATTATGCACATTGAGTAATTGTACGTAATCGTAAAATTTTGTAATGGTTTAATTATTCTTAATTGTAATTAATTTTTATATAAATATATTTATTTATTTAAAGTTATTCGATCACTTGAAATTATTATTATACAATTTTAATGGTGGTGTAGAAAAGCAGTTTAGTTAATACTTTTATATTTTTAAATGGGTACTACTTTCCGGATGACCTTCGTACATTTAAATAACTATAAAAATATTCAATACGAATGGCTTTTTAAATCATTTAAACGACACATCATTTTAAGTGCGAATGTGATAATAAACACGTAATCACCACCAGAAATGCATTTTTATGCAAATACACTACTTAAATTTTATTGTTATTCTCAACGATCCAGGTGGGTGTAGGTTACGAGATATACTTATGCAAAACACCTAGGGACCACATAAAATCTCGAAAAATACTTATATAGCCTTACTTTGCATTTAAATCAAGACCTCTGATTGTAATTTGAATGACTTTTTGACGCCACTGATATTTTTTTTTGTAGAAATAAAATACATTTATAAATAAACAAATAAATTATCTCACGAATGATTGGGTTTTATAATCTTTAAAATAATATCATATCATTACTTTAAATTATCAAACAATATTTTATATGTCAAACATAAATGATAAATTTACACTATTCCATATGCGTAAAGATTAGCTATTAATATAAATGAAGTGTTTATGCCCCCAATCACACGATTATAAATTAATTGGCACTAATAAATTAGTTATGAATAAACGAGATATTATGTTGGACGATTTTGATTGAAATTAATAGTGGAATTAGCATTTAATGAGCGGCAATACAAAACCTGACCACGGCGTCCTTTTTTGGAATAAAATGCAGCTTATAAACCGCTATCCATACATCATGGCTGTATAAACGGGATTAGGAATAATTTATACTTATAACTATGGAGTGGATCAATCAAATTGTAATTTAGTCCATACCTTATTTAGTTTAAGGTATTCGACGTGAAAAAATCCATTAACATTCGAAGCGCTGCGATAACCATCGGGCAGAAACCGTGACCTACCCTCTGTAATTCCGCACGGACGTGTTTATAATATATTTTTTTATGATAAACTGTGCTATTAGTTGTATTTTCTTAATCGGCGACGCGGCGTAAGCAAATTCGATTTAATTAAGTAGAGCCGAAACTCTTTACATTCTTTGGGTAGGGAACTTTGGGCGCGCAAAAACCTGATGCTGCACGGATAAAAAGAAAAACGTGCTGATTAATCGAGATTACTTTTTTTCTGGAGGTCATCCTTTTAGGTCAGGTGCCGGCCGCTCTTCGTGTCGTCGAGAGTGATTAATTCAATATCCGGAGATTAATTAGGTGCCGCTGCATGTAATCGAATATTGTGCAGCTTCTTATAATGTTAACAAATCACCTTTAATTATTATAATCAGTGCATAACTTAACGTCATTAGTTAATCAATCTTGATTTTACATGCAGTAATAAACGCTGAAATTAAGTACATTAATGCGTGGGTGCCTTTAATAGAGGAAGTTAGGATCAACGCTCTAAAGGTAAAAGCAATATTTTCAGAAGAAGGCAAAGATAGTTTTCTCTGTGCTCATTAAGTTTGTATAAATGAATTATTTAAAAGATAGGGTGGTAGTAAAAAAATTGTAAAACAACACCAAGTATTGAATTAATTTCTAATTAGGAAGGTAGAGCTGCTGTGTAATCTGTAACCAATTAATATAAGTGGTGTAACTTTATAAGCAATTATTATGAGTACCAGAAAAATGGTAGAAGTTATTCTTCCAGGAGCTTTTCGGAGGTTATATTCAATGGGAAGACTTTCCCAACCAGCCAAAGCAGGTAATGAACATAAGAAATCTGTAATTTTGGATCAGCAAACTAATAACAAGCTTCTAGGTAGTACCATTCAGTGTTCCAGTAAAGAAAATCTCAGAAACCTTAAAAAAACATTGCAGTTGAATGAAATCATTTGTCACTGAAATAAAACTACATAGTTGAGAGGTTTTCACATTTATTGTTGAACACTGCAACATGTTTCGTCACAGAATGGCTTTATCAGGCAGATGAACACTGAAATCATTTGTGTACAGAGCAATTGTTTTATTCATAGCTTTATTAGTTTTCAAATAAATATGTTGATGAATTAAAAACCTGATTTATCTTGCAATAACAGAATTGAACTTATATATAGCCGTATACTTATTTCGGTTTATAAATATCGCGACATAAATAAAATCATTCTTGTTGAGCGGTGAAGTGTGTGTCTCGGGTGATTTATTTAAAAAGATTAAGGATTAAGTGCGATACATGTACGCCATTAATCCTTGTTGTTCGTTTCCAGTTAATTTATTTGAATACGTTTAAAAACGCCGGTATCAGCGTTTAGTTTTCATTAAGTTTGACGTTGTATGAAACCATGCCTTAATAAATAAAATAAAAGTGGAGTAAGAATATAAGGTGTTAAAAAATATATTTTTTTATAATTTTTATATAATTCATATATTTTTAATGATAAATAAAATATTTAGCGCGAATTATATTAGGTAATTTTAATCACAATACTATTGAATTATAATTCATAATTTAATTTAGATTAAAATAATTAGAATTGTATGTCTTAATATTTTTTTAAATTATTTTACATATTAAACTTAATTTTAAACCAGTGATATTTTTTTGTTCAAATTATACCTACATACTACCGTTGGTTTTTTAAATTTTTGTTCTACAATTATTTTGTGGCACTACATGACCTTGAACACAGCATCATCATCATCGTAAGTGTGTCTCTAACCCGCTGCAGATTTGATTATTATTTAGTAAGAAGTTTATCATTCAGCCACTTCTACCGAGACAATAAATAATTGTTTCCGTTTCAGCAAAAAGTACTAATCGGTTTTGTCTTCTTCGAGTCTCTTCAATGAAGCGTAGTTGAAACGGAATATTATTACCGAGTTTATAAACCTCCCACACTACGTTAAGCATATATAAATTATTAAAGTGGCATCTATTGTCTAAATGTTGCACTGTTTTTTCTAATTGAGTGAACAAACCACCAACAATTAAGAAACTGCCAACAATGAATAATAACAATGTTAAACATTAAAGACAAGAACAAACATTCTACAAAGTAAGAACTGACTGCTATAACTTATAAGTCGCTTTCACTTGTAGTTTAAGTCTCTTTTTTAATTTTTAAATACCTTCTTGCATTAAAATCGATAAGTAATTTCGATTTATAATAATCCCATAATATGGTTTACCTAAATTAAGGAAAAATGTATGGTACAAATCTGCTAGTTGTTTCTTCCATTCAGACTCTTAATTCTGCTTCATATATAGATAGAATTCTCTCTCAGCAAAGTTTTTTTTTTTATTATTTTGGGGAATATTTTGGCCATTACTGGTTTATGTCCATTTTACATAAAGCTATTTTAATGATATTTGAAATTTGTTAAAAATGTTCCGGTTTTGGAATTATCCAAGATATCAACAAGGAACGTTTCCTTTGCAGTGTATAAATAACATTTTATAAACAGAATGCGTTAATCTTCAGTTAATCTTAATTTACAGGAAAAATCGTTTTTTTAATCATTCAAGCTGTGATAGAAGACATAGATTAAATTAGATTAGACGGGTTTGTTTGGCTTAAGACAGCCTTACAACACTGCTATTATTTTGCACTAGTACCCTACTACTACATCATCGCTGTCTGAAGGAGGAAGAGATCCTTGCGGCCACCGCAATTGCAGGTCACAAAACTCCTGGTCCAGGCGGAATCCCAAACCAGGCGCTAAGGCTGTTCGCCCTCGGCCTCTTGTAGCGCTTCAGGAGCGTTCTCTTCTTTAGCCAGGTGTTCATGGCCAATGTGATGGTTGTAGGACATTGGCCATGAACACCTGGCTAAAGGAGAGAACGTTCTTCAAGCGCTACAAAAGGACTTGACTATTCCTGTTGCCGAAAGAATGCAGCTAGGGGATATAGATCATTGTGCCTACTGGACGGCGAAGACAAGCTTTTCGAAAGAGACATCAGTCATCTGACTTCCAGAAGGAGAAGTCGACCGTGAACACCCTGAAGGAGGTTCGTAGGCTCGCCTACGTGGCCAACACGGGCGAGCTAAGAGAGAAACGGCACTGTCTGTGAATCACCCTGGATTCAAAAAACGCCTTCAACTCGATCCCCTTCGAAGGGAACAACGGCGTGCCGGAGATCTGGGAGAGGAAGGATGAGGTCTTTCAGGGTTCCGTCCTGCTGACTTAAGGCGACGTATTGGAACTAGAGATGCTACACGGGGT
Organism: Ontholestes murinus; assembly: GCA_963969525.1. Taxonomy (NCBI): domain Eukaryota; kingdom Metazoa; phylum Arthropoda; class Insecta; order Coleoptera; family Staphylinidae; genus Ontholestes; species Ontholestes murinus. The sequence continues at coordinate 52,102,803 of OZ018396.1, forward strand.
GGACGTGATCGGATTTGCTGATGACATCAGAAGGTCGTGAGACTAGCGAGGGAGGCGACTAGGAGGATCTCACAGAAGATGGCCGAAGCAGGGCTGGACATAGCTGCCGAGAAAACGACGCCAGTTTGGCTTCGAAGCGGCGCCCGGACATTGGAAGATTAAACGGCACGGCGAAGATATTGTGCCATGACGTGTGGACGACCATAATTCAAACGATGCCCTTGTACAGCAAACAGATTGTGAAAGCGATGGTCGGAGTAGCCCGAGCCACCAGGACCATCTTGAATCTACGTTTTGCACATGCACGAGCGCGAGGTGGAATGGGCCGCGGCAGACCTGGTGGCTAGAGAAATTCTAGAAGGAAAAGAAGCTTTACTTTCTGAGAACGAAGGATAAAGGGGCAGAGGTGAAGAGGAGAAGATATGGGGGGGTACTAGGTGACGAGTGTAAAGATGCCACTGGTGTCCCTGTCTAGTCAACCAGACTCTCGGTCGATCATCCCCGTCTATGATTACGACAGCGCAGCAAAACATCATTAAACATCTGACCTCTCTGTGTAAATATCGGTGAATAGACATCAGTAGCAACACTGGAGCTCGTGTGCACTTAAGTGGGATTAAGCCCATTTAAAAAAGTACCCTACTAGATATTCCCAGGAATTCTTTTTCATTGACAAGGTCAATTAACTTCCTAGAGTGCTATGCCCCAATACATTCTGCCATTATCGTCATTTCTCCTATCAAAACGTCTGTTGGTAGCCAGTGCTACGCATAGTCTAAAATTGGTGTTGTCCACTTTACCTGGAAATGTTCTGTAAGGAAACCCGTGACCTTATTTCGTTTTTAGTAAGGGGCAAGAACTGTTTAGCTCTGCATGGCGAGATATTTTTTATTACTTTTGACCTGGTGTGTTGGACTAGGCCCTTTCTATTTACTTTTGAATGAAAACTATTATTGGTAAGGCACAAGAATTATTTCTGCATGGCTAGTGGTCAATAAACATTTTTGATTATCTTTGACCTGGTATGTTTATCCAATGCCCTGTTTTGTACTTTCTATCCCACTCTTGGACCACGCCGTAGACTTAGGTCCGATAATGGTAGTCGCATCTCCTTCTCTGGCATGTTCGTTGCCTATTATGTTTTCGTATCCTGTACCTACATTAAAGTAATCCTGTTACCCTTGCCCAATTGGTTCAGAGCTTTAAGTAGTTTTCGAATTAAAGGAGTGCTGAGATCAGACATATATGTGTCCTTTTGTAGCCATTTGTCGTACAAACCTAATCACATCTTTCTAAGGCTATTGTATTAGTCTGTAAGACTGATGGTTCTTGGCCGAGAGGAACTATTACCCTGTTTTTAGACGCATATGTAGAAGAGCGTTTACATTTTTGATGCATCTGTATGCCAGATTATAGAGTTATGTTTCACTTTTTTTTTTATTCAATTCAGGCAATTGTCAATAATCACCTCAAGCCGCGATACAAAATCAAATTACATCCAACGATGTTTGTATAAACTCTGGTTTAATCAGATCTGGAATTTCTGAGTGTCCGAATCTTCCTATATATTTATTTATTTTATGTGTTCACATTAAGTCTTACATAAGTCAGTACATGGTAAATGGTAATATATTGGTACTTAAAGTTATTAAAACTAAGTCTTTATAAACGCGAAAATAAAGATTACTTACTTACTATACATGGATATAAATATAAAACGCATGGTGATTTAAAAAAAAAATAATCTGAATGGGAAAATCTAATGTACTAAAAAAAATTACAATCAAAAAATTCCTTCCAGTTATATGGTGCCATTGTTAAAGCAGTTCTTTAATGTTAGATTTAAATAGTGGTGGAGGTCTTTTTTGTCAAATTAGTATTTAATTTGTTACAAAAATTTTGGGCCATAATAATTTTCTACTGATTGTGATGATTGTGATTTGGTTAGCCCAATATTTTGTAGCATGCCCGTTCAGTCTTATCGCACTCATTGGACCTTTTTTTTGATTTGTTCGTGCAAGGGAAGATGGTTTGGTAAAGCTTCTATTGCTACAGAGGCGGAGGTGATGACAAGACCGGTCATCCTCTGAAGGATTTGACATATCTATGGTGCCGCTGTAGCTTTGCAGAATTTTTTATGTGCGCGTTCGAATTTAATCTCCTATCCAGTTTGTTAAACCTAGATATTTAACCTGATCAGACAACGCTAGTTCTTGTCTTTTACTTTGGGAGTTTTTATATTCAGATTCCTACGATTAGTAAAAGGTTTTATTAGGATTGACATCGAAACTTTTCTTCAGACACCATTTTACTATAGTGTTGAAGGCGTCTTAGGCTGGGGACGTTTCCTACGGTTTTCAAGGTTGTATTTTCAAATGCACCTTCAATTTCCACAAAAATGCCTCATACAATCTCCTTTTGTTGTTGTAAAGAAGCTTTTATGCATGTTGTGAGGCTATGAAGTGCATTCACAGTAGATTTTCAGATTGATAGGTAGGCTAATAATATCGCATTCCATTTTTTTAACCTCATTAATTTGATTAAATCGATTAAAAACCATCTTTCTTATAGCATGGGCATAACTGTCGCATCTGTTAACCCTTTCACCTACGACCACGAGTGCGACTCGTGTCTAAAAATTTAGACGACCGAGTGCGACTCGCGCCGCAAGTAAAGTGCATATGCCTACTTGCTTCGCGACTGGCGCACACAATCGGACTAGACAACGTAGATCAAAGGGTTAAAGGCAAATTTATCGCTATACTAGTTCAAACTTGCGAGACGATTTAATAGTTCATGGAAGCTAAGTTTTATTACACCTATATTGAGCTGACATGCCTTGTGTTTAAATAAAGTATCGAAATGCAAAAGCTTCTTGTAGAGACTACCTTAAATTTTATGAAATTATATTAATACTCCAATATTAATACTTAAAACATTGTTTGTTTTAAGACCTGTCATTAAATTTCAATTTACACAGCGACTAGCATTAACACTTCACATTGAAATAAAACAACACAGTTGGGAGGGCTTCACTTTTATTGTTGATCACTGCAACATGTCATGCTTCATCAAGCCAGTTTGTGGTGAATTTATTTATTTATAAGACATATATATGAAGAATTCTGTACTCAATATTATCATTTCTGGTACTTGGCGCTAGGACATGAGTTATAAAAAGCCAATTGTATTTTTATAATAGATTACTTTCCTAGGACGAGTTCTGGTTTTGAAATATTACGTTAGAACATATTTTTGTATTTGAAAAAATACAGTTAAGGCGTAATCAAATGTTAATCATTAATATATGCTTTAATTTTATGGTTTAATATTACCTTAATTTATAACATTCTAATATGTTATGAGAATTATATATACATAAATATTGTCTATAATCTGCAGTACTCTGAATATATTAATAAGAGTAACTGAATGTATGCAAAGATGTTTAGACCACTCAAATACGCTAAAAAATATGGTTGGTGAATTTGATTCTTATGCTGGAATATGCAGCAAAAGAAAAATGGGTATTATAAAACCGCTTGCTTCCTGCTGTAAATCTTTCAGGTTGATTGAGCCCAAATTTAGAATTTTTGAGTAGTTAGCGATGTATTGAACAGTTTAAAAGCTAAACTATAATCTAAATTTGGCGTAATTGTACCACCCCAATAAAGCATCAACCTTTGACTTAAAACATTAATTCAACTTTATTTCGTTATCCAAAAAAGTAGGCAGACTATAAAAAAATCGAGGTACGTTGGAACACCATTTTGAAGAACTAACTCAATTACATTTAGCAAGCTATGGACTAAAATTTCTTTCAACAAACGCTATCACTTTACCTAAATCAAAGAGAATGGTTTCGTTAGCACTTCCTCACTTACTACACTTATTTACTTTGATATTACTACACAACGTTCCTTAATATATGGACCTTTGTTATTTATTACGAGATCAATCTAAACCTTGACAAACCCTAATCTTGAAGATATTAAGTATCTCATAACTTCCGTCAAAATGAGAAACCTTTAGAAAAAATTTATATTATGAATTCAAGAGAATAAAGCAAGTAAATGTAAAAGAATTCTCAGATTTTGAAGACAAAAATAAAAGATTGAAAACACATAACAATTATTCTTGTAATTTAGAAGGACAACTGCTTAAATATTTCAATATAATAAAACAAGAGTTTGCGGAAAATTTGAGTAAGGTAAAAAATAAATAAATAAAAGAAAAGTTGCTATCGGCTAATTAGAATTTAGAATTATAAATGTTCTGAAATAAAAATAAGTTGTGGAAACCTTGAAGAAAATCGTTATAATTTGTAAAATCTTTAGGAAATATGTCTGGATAATTCTGAGAAAACGAAGCAAGTAAATATTGAAGGTAATCATAATTTAATTTTATAGAAAAAAAAATGCTGGAACCGTTCACGAAATTTCTTGCTATGTAGAAGCACTGATATTGAAAATAAAAGAAGAAATAAGAAGTTGTTAAAAAAAAGTAGAATTTCTCAACAGATTGTTTTTCATAATAAATAATTTCTAGGTATTAATTATTTATTAAAAATTCTGAGAGAATAAAGCACACAATTATTCTTATTTCGGGGACAACAACAAAAATTTTTAATATAATAAAACAAGATTATTCAAGAAAATTTCAAAATAGCAAATAACTAAAAATAAATTTGCAATTGATTATTAAAGAAATAACTTATAAGCATAAATGTTTCTAACAAATAAAAAAATCTAAAAAATATTAGAGAGATGTGGATGTGACAAAATTCAGAAAATCTTTATTAAATACGAGTATGTATAGACAATTCCGAAATAAAGCAATAGATTTATATTTTTATTAGTTTGTCTTGTAATTGATTATCTGTTGAGCAAATAATGATTATTATTATTTTTGAATACTCTCAGAATTTGAGAGGGAAAAATCTTTCAAAACACTGAAACCGCTGAAAAAATCCGATATACGATAATAAAACAAGAGTTGCTTCGACTAATTGGAATTTAGTAAAATAAATTTGAGACAAAATTATTGGAAAGTTGTGAAAACCTTTATAAAAACTGCCACAATTAGAAAAATCCTTGGAACAAATTTCGAAAAAATAAAGCAATGTTGCAATATTGAATTGAAAATTTTGCAATATAGAAGCACCAATACTAAAAATCCGATTAATTTAAATGGGAAAAACTATAATTTAGTAAGGTAAAATACCGTTAAACTGAAATATTTATCGAAAATTCTAAAAAAAAGGAAACAAGAAATTATTGAAAATTCTGACAATGAAAAAATATTTGAAAAGTTTACAATAATTATTGTTGTAATTTAGAGGGACAAACGTTAAAAAAATCCGGTATAATAAAACAAGAATTGGTGGAAAATTTTTATAAACTAAAAAAAGAAATAAAAGAAAAAACTGCGATCGACTAAAATTCTTGCAATTTACACGAAAAAATCGACAACATTTAAGAAATTCAATAGAAATTTTTTGCAATTTAGAAAACATATTGTCGTGTTATTTTTAGGACAGATCAAAAGTAAAAAAATAAATTCCTAATTGTCTTAACGTTTAATTATATAATATAATCGGTATAATAAAAGAAAACTAATTATAATTTATCGATACGATGCTGTTAACGAGGAACAATGTTTAATAATTATAATTTATAGAGGGAAAAGTAATCTTTATACATTTTTTTTTGTTTTCATTGTATGCGTTTTTTTTAATAATAATTCTATATATAATGGAGATTCATGAGTAATTGCCTAGTCAAATGCAAAATTACCTATTTTTTCTTTGTTAGAAAGTACGTAATAAGTGGTTTCAAAGACATCAATTATATCAATTATTAATGGGTTTAGGAAAGTATTAACAAAAAAATTACACACAAAATTATTTATGCACAATAATGATCCGTGGATTTAGAAATTAATGGTTAGTCATCATTGAATTTATTCAGGTCGATTCCTTGCATTCACACGAGTCGCATACATAAATAATTATTGAATACCGGCCATTAATCATATTAATTAAGGATTAAATCAACAGCGCGAATTTAATTTAAAAGTTTACTGTTTATTACAATACACAATTTGTTTAATTAAATCTGACTGCTTTCTACTTCTGGTATTAAAACTCATGTTCGGCAACGCAGTTTGTTTAATTGGTTTCAATGTAATCATATGTAAATTTTTCACTTACCAAAGTAATAGATAATAATTTTTTTGTAAGATAAAAGAAAGAAAGATCGAATTAAAATTACTTTATAATGAAGAAGGAAGCACGATTACTTTGTTTTACTACTTTATTTAAAATTACTATAGTCACGTGTAATTTTAAATAAAGTGGTAAAACAAAGTAATCGTAATGTTATTAATGAGAAAAATTAATTTCTTTTCTGCACTAATGTTTTACATTATATATAATGTCAAACATTAGTTTTATACACACGTGATAATCAATAATTAATTTCAAAGTAATCCTTCTTCTTTATATTCAAGATGTAACACAAAGTAAACGCCTAAATAATTAAACATAAAAATAGTTTTAGTAAATTGTGTTATAAAATGTTGTGATATCAAAAAAGAAAGCGATTTGTTTAAATCCCAAGTATCACAAAGTTAATAATTAAACAATTAAAATTACTGTTTTCATAGAAAGAGAACATGTTTATTGAAGAAAGTAGTTACATATATTATAATTATAACAAATTTTGTGATTCTTCGTGGTCTTCTTTTTATTTTTCTTCATGTCTATACTGTAGGTCTTTCAGCCTCTGACTATTTTTATTTGAAAAAGAGTTTAAATAAATAATTAAATCTTATTATTTTTCTTATAAAATAAATATATTGAGTTAGTCTATTAAATGCATGTCCTGTTATTCCACTGTTATGGCTAAAATGTGTTCTATGTACACAAAAGCTGCTACGTGAGATTGAGATTGAACGACCCTAATATTCAAGTCGACACCCCAGTAATGTTGGCCCATATATCACAGTTGTGTTATTTTATTTGACGTAATAAATGCTGCACCATCCAGGATTTCATATCAATTTGTCTCGTGATTTGCCACATGATGCGCTGATACTGCCTCTTCTGCAATATGTCAATTTGTGCAATAAATTTGCAAATATAAATGTTGATAAATAGTTTAAAATATATATCGTGAATTTATACAAGCGTAAAACTTGATATTGATGAGCAAGAATTATTACATATATCTTCTATGTGTTTCTCATTTATCACTTGGTTAAACAACATGTTAATAATAGCTAATTGATTAAAAACCAAATGAATTTTTAATCAACTACCTATTAATTATTACATAATTTAAAAGTACTATAGTTTATTATTGTTGAAGTATCATATTTCCTATTGTTAACTAATGGCAGGCTATCGATATTCGATCCTTAAGGAAAGGAAGTTCTCTGCTTGTACGTAAGCGTGGCTAATAAATTTCTTTGCCTGAATGAGATTGCATGTTCGAAGAAAATTAAACCCTGACGTCTTTGCTTGTATTACAACAAGGATCATTAAATCGTAATGACCTTTGATGTTATTATAATGGCCGTTGGATTATTAAATATCACGTCAAATTTAACACCGAAATGATTATCGTAACGTAAGTATAGCTTTATTAATATGCACTATTATCACCCAATTATATAAACGTATTTCTGTTTGAAGGTTATAACCATAAAAGCTAAAATTAACATTAATCATAATTTAAATAAAACAATCATTACTGAGAGTATTAAAAACTCTAGCAAAGATATTTAACAATAGTAATTCTTGTTTTAAGCCATCAAACGATTTTCGAATTTCATTTCTTGTGCAGTTGCCACCAGGATGAAAATTCTAATTAGAGGCAAGTTGGATAAATCCTGTTGACCGTTTAATACATTTTCTGTTTTATTTTTATAAATTTCTAGGTGTGGCGAAACGATTGTAGTGAGTTAAATAAAAATTTGAAAATCAAACATTTATTATTAGTTAAATATAATATGTATTTTCAACTAAGTTCAAATATATTGTTGTATAGCTATTGAAAATGTTTACATCGTACTAAACATACATTTAACAAAATAAAAATATACTATTGAGAAAGTGATTGCAAGATATTTTATGAGTTGTGTAGTGTTGTATAGACATTAATATTAACTGTGGGTTTTCCATTCAAGAAACTTTATTCAGTAATGTTATGATGCCAAAAATAAAAATTATTTCCATCTTGTAATTAATAATTTAATTTCGAAATATATTTTCTCAACGGTTTTATCGGTTATTAAAATTTTGTTGGACTTGTTTTGCCCGAGCGAATGCCACCCATCTCTATAAAATTCCGCATACGGCGAATATACATTTGCACAAATAAATTCACATAAATTACGATAAAATTTCGAACGTTTTAATTTCTTAATTTCCTTTCTGAAAATATTATTGAGTGCTTAAGGTGAATATACTACGAATGTAATCTTAATTCGTTATCTTGCTTATTAAAAGACCACCCATATATTTATCCAATATTATAATTATTTTGATTGGGTAATGAGAGAAATATGTTTTTTGATTTTAATGGGAATTAAGTAACTATTTACTGAATAAAAAATAATTGCTATTAGCTCTTTAAAGCAGTGTCGTCTTTTCATTCGACGATAATTATTTGTCAACAAGGCGTTGAGTTTAAAATTGTATTATTCCTCAAATAAATGCTGAAATAGTTGCGTAAATACGTTCTCCGCATAAAATGTGGAATGTTACTATTATGACAAAAATTAATTGCTACAAACTAAGCCAAACAAATTATTATTACATTATGGATAATTAAAACGCAACGATCGCAACCATCTCAAATTACTAGTTATCATTACATAATGTGGGGATAAGTTCGGGCTACGAGGTGGCCAGTTAATGGCACCTCTTTTGGATATCACTTATTTTCCAAAAATTTGGCGAACAGCATTTAATGAGTCGTTGGAAGTATGGCATGTTGCCCCATCTTGCTGAAACCACGATCGTTGATTAAAACCAACGAAATCCTGTACCGCTGGTGAAAAAGAGTTCTGCAGCATGGCAATATACCGCTCTGTATTCACTGCAACAGCATTTCTTCAGCGGTCTTCAAAAAAGTATATTAATAATGCCTCTTGCTGACAAAGCTGCCCATACAGTAACCTTGGGTGAATGCAGAGGTTTTTGATGCTTCAATTTAGAATTAGTGTCACTACAATAACTGCAATTTTGCCTATTGACATGCCCATTTAGATGGAAGTGTGCCTCGTCTGAGAAAAAAATGTTGGTAAAGCTGGTGAACCTCCTTAACATTTTGGTTGCAAATTAAAGCCTATGAGAGTGATCTTGAGGTTTTAATTCCTGTACCATTTGGATTTTGTACGGATGTAAATTAAAATCTTTTTGAAGAATACGAATCAAAGATGTTCTGGACACACCTAAGGCATTAGACCGCTTCCAAGTAGAGAGTTCATGATTTTCACGAATAGACGCTCTTATACGCTCGATGTTTTCGGCACCTCTTTATCGTGGTCGATTTATTATTGAACTTGTCTCCTCGAACTTCTGTACCTATTTTCGAATCAATTGAATCGATGAAGCTTCATTTTTACGCCATATGTTGTATTTTTGTTGCGCTAGAGTAAAATAATCGTTGGTGCAGTAGTACTCGCGTACACAGAACGCACATTATTTATCGCTGTAGTACTGAATTCCCATTAGCCGCTCTTGCGCTTCGTAAAGAAGTAGGCTATATAAATGGGACTGGGACTACAGAAATCAATTCAGAAGACTAGGTTTTTGTGAAATATATCTTATAGAAGTCCACGTAGTATAGTAGGCCATCGATAGCTGACTGTGACTCATACATTTGATCTGATTGAGATGAAACTTTAAACATAAGGTTTTATCGTTAAAAACTGGAACTAAAAAGCTTTTGGTGAACATTCAAAAACCGGTGGATGTTTACTCGAGGCCTTTTCTTGTTTATTCTCGACATTTTTTATATGATAAATATTACAAAAGTTTTCAAACAAAAGTTAAAGGGAATCAGAAACTGAATAAGTATTATCAAAACATATTTTTCATAAAATTCTTAACTTTCGAGAAGAAAAAATAAATTTTGAAAATTTTGTCATTTTTTTCCAATTTCTAATAAAATATTTAATTTTTTTTATTTTGCGTAAACCTCATAGTTTTCGAGTAAAATATAGGGAAAGTACTATGATGGCCACATTACCATTTTATTATGCCGGTCTAGTAATAACCTCTGCTAATGATGATTTGAAAGTAAAATTTGTACCAAAAGTGGAGTCGTTGGATTCTATGGGATTTGTGACATTTTTATGGCTTTCTCGGATTGTTTGAATAACAGCCGTACCAATAGTCAGATATTAATTCTCGGATTGTAGAATCCTAGATTCATTGTCAGATTTAGTAACTTTTTCAATAACATTTGAATATCACTGGTTTTACATTGGTGTCATGGAACAGCTGACGTGATTGTCAGTAAAGAAGAACGTGAAATGTTTGTTTGCAAAGTTAGTTTGTGTGATAAGGGACAGGGAATAAGCATTTTTTTATTTAATCAAGATTAAATAAAGTACAGTCGGTAATTATTTTCAATGAAAATTGTAGAATTATTTTCATTTAATGCTTTTGCAAACTTTGCACATGCTCCTCAACTGACAATCACAGGTTATATTGACAATACCATCAGCTGTTCCATGATACCAACATAAAACCAGTGATATTTAAATGTAACTAAAAAAATACGACAATTAATCTAGGATTCTACAATCCGAGAATTAATCTCGGTCTATTAGTACGGCTGTAAGTGAAAAGTAAATTCGAAACATTTGTTAAGTTTTTATTTGCAGTTGCCTGACACGTGTTTTGATTATTCATGATCATTTTCAAAATACAAAACTAATTGACTAAGTGGTTAATATAAATGTAAGAAATAATAGTTTGGCGTGTTTTTTTCAATTTGTTTATTTATTGCAAAATGTACATTTCGGTTGCCACGTGAGCATTATCAATTGCAATGCAATTTGCTTTATCTATCTAATGTACATTGTTTTTTTAAAGAATGATGAATGCTCAATTTCTCGAAAAGATGTTATTAAACTGCTACCTATACCTAGCACTCAGAGAGAAAGACGAAAACTCATCTGGTTTAATAATAGTTTTGAAGGTTACAGTGCCTTGTAATTAGCAATCCATGCAGATTTATTTTATGTTAGTACATTTCAATCTTTACTATCTAATAAAATGTTTCTAGCTTCAAAAAAGAAAACTTCACAATTCATCCTACTTTTGACACAATGACTAAATTAACTAATGTATGTCCAATAATTATTGTAGTCTCGGGAAGCGTTGGAATCAAATACGTAGGTCGATTATTACATGTACCAAATAAATTAAACTGACATTTTAAATGTGAATTTAAAGTATTGTTAACCTTAATAAGTAATTAAAATATTACATCATTTACATTTAAATTATGTTTGACAATTAAAATGTCAGTTCAATTTATTTGGCGCATGTAAGAATCGACAATAATTGTTGGACATCCGTTATTTCCCTTAATATCCATGCATGGCCAAACTGTATACCTCGTCTACACCTGAAAATATCTAAGAATAATATTTGATAGCAAACTTTCAAAAAACTTTTCACTTTTTTCTAAAGTCATGAAAAGGGCATATTTTTGAGGCCTAACTTACCGAAAGCAAGGGATGCATTTATAACTTTAAAATCATATGGCCCCTTTACATGACTATTCTTTTAAGTTCCAAAATGTTCAGCTGTTAGGGTGCTAATCAAAATATCCCAAATATTCCCTCGACAGTCCACCAAATACCTTACCATACAAATCCATAAAGGTAATCCCCATTCAAAAATTCTTCTCTTGCCAAAAAAATGTGGCTCGAGTTAGGGCAGCTGTAGAAGCAGCGGACTAAGGATGAGTGAACGGTCACTACGGCGAATTTTGCATTTAGATTTACACTTTCACCTATACAAGATGCTGGTTGTACCGAAACTGAAACCAAATTATTTCGAGTGTCCCCCACGATCGCCTGATCTTATGCCCTGTGATTTTTTTCTAGGGGGGTACCTAAAGGCCCACGTATTTTTTTGAGAAACCGTGCACCCTTGATCAGCTCTTCAATGCTATCACCCAAGAAATTCTAGCGATTCCGGCCAATATGTTGGAAGGACTCGACTTCAGGAGTGTGTGGAAAATAAACGTACATTATTTAATAAAATGTATTAAAGTCCTTTAGTTCGTTGTAGAAAATTAAATAATAATTTAAAATTACGAAAACATTTCGTGAATCTACAACAATGAGTCTTACTAAGACTACAAAACAAATTAATTTGAAACAACTACTTCCCTAGCTATTACTTCGACAGACATTGAATGATACAAATTAATTTGCGTGTTACGAATAGTACAACTATCAAAACAACACTAATTTGAATGAAATTATTTCTGTTGAATAAACTAATAAATGATAACATGTACTTTAGATTGTTTAAATGTAACTATGACGTGAAAAATTATGAAAAAATTAATTTAAACTGATTTCATTAAATTAAATTACCAAAAGCAATTAAAAAAATCTAGCATTCAAGTTTATAATCATCTGCAGACACGTGTTTCGAACTTTCGCTCTCTTCAGTACAGCTTTATTATAAAATTGATTCTATAAATATCATTATAGTTCGTAAAGATAATATCTACAAGTGACCTTTGACGTGTAGGAACTGTTACAGTGTGTTGTAATCCAAAACTGTTCATTAATTTGAGAAACTGAGGGCTTGTAAAATTCTCTAAGAGCAAATTAATATTGAAATATTTGTTGATAAATAAAAATTTGTATTTTAAGCAGACCAAATTTAGTATCTGATTTAAATTAGAGAAAAATAAATTAGACATTTTATATTGATAGTACGGCAATGTTTCTCTATTGAGTTGAGGTTTAATCTAAGGGGCTTCATGTTTGTTTTATTTTATACCATAATCATCACACACGTACAGAGCAATGCCTTCTCCTCTATTTTCATTTCTACAAAATTGATTACTTACACTATAATTATCAATTACAAAACTGTTAATTTCACTGTCATTCAACCAATGTTTAAAATGTATGGCTTATATTTTTTCATCAATATGTCTATATTCTAATCATTCGTCATAACTTAACTTTCTTATTATTATCATTGTATGTCCATGCAAATTGTTAAAATCTCTTTTTTATAATCATGACTTTTTTCCATAACCATTTTTGTTTTTAACCAATATATTTCTTCTCCTATTATTATTAATATTTAATATTTTCCATCGCCTTCTGTTACATTTTATATAACCAATGTAATATAAAATATGTTAGTTTTTTGGTCCAGTTTTGGCCTCTTTTTGGCGATTTCGGTTGTTTAATTGTTTTATTGTTGGTCAATTTGATTGTGAATTTTGGTCTATTATTTGATCTTATTTTTTAGTTATTTTTTGTTACTTAGGTCTTTTCGTGATTATTATTGGTCCTATTTTAGTTACTTTTGGTCGACCTTCAATCAATTATTTATTTATTTTCCACGTATGCCACAATATACAAAATATATACAACCAATGAAAGCTCTTACAGAGAATGCATAGGTATACATAATTTGCTGCGGGTGTTCTTTTTGGTGTTTTGTTTCTTTTCTTAGTTCATTTTGATTATTTCTTTTGCCCTCTTATTAATAATTATGTTAGTATTTTTGGCCCATGTTTGTACCGATTTTGACCTCTTTTTTGGATTTTTAGTTCTTTTGGTAATTTTTAACCTATATTTGATGACTATTTACAAGTTTTAGTCGTTTTTGATTATTTTTTGCCTTGTTTGATAATTTTTAGACATTTATATGGCTTATGGTCTTTTTTGATTAATTTAACTTCAATTTGGAAAGGTTTATTCCTCTTTCTATCCATTTTGGTTTTTGGTTTGGAGTTAAAATATTATTTTTAATCATTTTGGTCCTCTTATTTCTATTTTTGTTATTTTGATCACTCTTTGGTTAATTTTTTGATATATTTTGCCATTTTTATACTTTTCTGGTTTATTTGATTTTTTTTTTGATCAGACGGTAGCAATAAAATTGATTTTCTTTAAACTTCTTCTTAATCTTCATCAGACGGTAGCAATAAAATTTGTTGATTTTTTTTCTTTTCTAATCATTTTTGTCCTTTTTTGATTATTTGCGGTGCTTTCGTGATGATTTTTGGTCCTATTTTAGTTATTTTTGGTCGACCTTCTTTTGTTCTTTTGGTTCTTTTTTAGTTCATTTTGATTATTTTCTTTGACTTCCTATTTATAATATATAATAAAGGGGTTTTGTATTTTGGGATTTGGTTAGAATTTTTGCGCAATCAGTAAAGGGAAAGGATGTGTTGGTTGAAGGAATTTTTGGAAAATTATTCACTGATGTTCATTGATGGGAATAGCATAGGTTGTTGGTTAGAGGGATGATTAGGATGGCGGATTTTGGTAGGGATTCTTAAGGTAGGATCGCTCGCTAACTTGGATATTGTGGAGAGTAGGATTGCAGGAGTTAAAGAAAAGGGCATTACCATAGTCGAGTAGGCGGCGGCAAATCATTTGATAGATTTTAACAGTTGATTTGGTGAATACTCTCCTGCTTTTGTACGTTAATTTTCTAAATAATTTAGCCCTGGTGGGGATTTTTGCTTTGTTTAGAGCTGTGTGATTTTTAAAATTAACTTTTTGATCTATGGTAACGCCTAAGTATTTTATGGATGTGGGAGATATGAATATTGTGAGCAGAATTATTGTTACGGTGGATTAGAAGCTGGGATTTGTGGGGATTGATTTGAATTCGCCATTTCGCAAACCAGTGTGGCAGGGAGTCAATAAGCTGCTAGAGAGATTAAAGAACTTTAGGTATAGAGGGTGCATAGGAAATAAGGGCTGTGTCGTCTGAAAATTGAAGGAGGTATTTCGAGGGATTAAAGTATAGAGGATCCAGATTGTAGATATGAAAGCAGAAAATGTTAATTTTTAGACATTTTTACGGCTTTTGGTCCTTTTTTTATCCTTGTTTGGTCTAATTTTGGTTTTTTTGACCCTACTATTTTTTATAATTTAATTCTCTTCTGGTTGTTTTAATCATTTTTTGGTTAGCTTTTATCTATTTTGTCGTTTTAATACCTTTTTGGTTTATTATTGACTTTTTTAAATGACTTCTTTATCTTCATCACACGGTAGCTATAAAAACCCAAACAATATTTTGTTGTAGAATCACAGAGCATATAAGATTTTATACCCAACTTATGATTTTATTGCATAGGTATTGCTTGATAATTGTTTACCAAGAGATTAACAATACTCAGTTGTTGGTTAGGTATATAATGTTGATGAAAAATAATGTTGGCGTGCTTAACTAAGAAGTTAAATCTAGCACATGGATCATACTTTGGTTGTCCTGGTTGTGTTACAGTTCTATTGTCTACTAAATAAAAAAAATCCATTAGCAATAAAAATCGATTTATTGATTTTTTTTACTATGAAATACTTCTTAATTTTTTGACCCAATATGAATAAAAGCCATTTCTAGTACAATAAATGCTTGCATCTTTGGGAGGGTGACAGGTTTCCACAATCCTGCGCGTGATTGGTTTTAGATTTGGTTTAAATTGCAAAAGTTGGGCATCATAACAGTTAGTTTCGGTAAACATTTTTTTTTTAACACGAAGTTGTAAAAACAGCCTAAAATATTTTATAGGTTTGAGAGACGTGTTTTGGCCCAGGCATTTTGAAAAAAAGGTATAAATTTGTTAATAGTGATAGGTTCATCTTTTCTTTCAGCTTCTCTTTCGGCATCAGACAACCATTATCTTAAAGTCTTGTAAGGGAACAATCTTTCACATTTAACTACAGTAGACGCCGCTTATTAGAATCACGGATAATGTTATCAATCGGATATTGTTATCACTTTTGCGAAGAACGGGCCGAACGTGTAATACTACATACAAAAATTTTCGTTTATAGTAATCATGATTTCGGTTTATGTTATCACTTTTATTTTCCCTATATACGAAGTATATATAGGGGAAGTATTGTGATCGTGATTTTTATTTGAAAATTTTTTTTTGCGGAAATATCCGTTTTGAGGTCCCCTGAGTCAATTAAACTAATTTCTGGAAAAAAAAAATTGTGTCTGTGTGTGTCTGTCTGTCCGTGGGTGCTGTATCTCAAAAACGACTGATCCGATTGAGATGAAACTTTAAACTTAAGGTTTTATCGTTAAAAACTGGAACTAAAAAGCTTTTGGTAAACATTCATAAACCGGAAGTGGGTGTTTACTCGAGGCGTTTTTTGTTTTTTTTCCGATATTTTTTTTAATATGAAAAATATTACAAAACTTTTCAAACAAAAGTTAAAGAGAATGATAAACTGAACAAATTTTGTTTAAATATATTTTTCATAAAATTCTTAACTTTCGAGAAAAAAAATAAAAATTGAAATTTTTGCCAATTGCTAATAAACTATATTTAAAATAAAGTTTTGTTTTTCGGCTATTATTATCAATCGGTTATTGTTATCAAAAACCCCGAGTCCCGTTGTGATCACATTAAGCGGCGTGCACTGTAGTTGCAAAAATACATTCAAAACCGTTATATTTTGATAAAAAGTTAAACAAGTTACTTTATATGATTATTATTGCGAAATTATGAACAATAAAATTTCCGTCCTATTAAGTGAAACAGAACAATAAATTAAATATAATATGTAAATTATTAAGTTCCTGGATATAAGCGGCTTAAATTTAGGCTTCAAATCGATTGTGAAAAATGTCTTCATTATATTCTGGCTTATTAAACTAGACTAAAATCCCACAGATTAAAATCTAATGTTAGTTAGTTTCGGAGAACTAACTAAGTATTCGATTTTTTGTCCATCTATTTAGAAAAAAATGTAAAGGTAAACTCTGTTCGCGTATAATACGAGGGAGCTCCATCCTGTTGGAACTATAGTAAATCAACGGGTATATTTAAATTCTCACTATTTGGCTAAAATGAAGTTAAACTATGTGTTGATACATAATTTCAGCTTTTGCGTGTATTTTCTGGGAAATTTTAGAAATGTTTCGTTCTGGGTAGGTTTTTGTTATATATAAAAATATTTTTACACCCTCCTTAATATAATGATAAAATATGTTTATCAGGATGAATTACATTACATAATATGATCTATTTATTATATGTGGAAAATATTTGCCTATTAAATATATTATCAGGTAAAAATTAAATTTCTAGCACAAACATCTCAAGTTAAAACCCGTTCCTCGTTAATTATTCCGATCTTAAGAAATCCCGAATTTCATTACGCGAAAAGAAATACACATCTGCAGGTAAAAACTGCGCGGTCACTAAATCATTTCGACCGTAATTTAAATCGCCGTAAGCACCCCGTACGCAGTCATCTTGAGGATTAGCACACAACAGAAAAAGCACAATGCGTCTGATAATGCTGAACATCTCCTGCCCAGCACGTGGTATCAGCTGTGTGTGTGTGTGTGTGTGTGTGCCTGAATTCACGAGCGGACGGACGCAAGCGTATGAAGGAGATTGTCGGCAAGCAGGAAAGCAGGAAGAGGCAGTTTCCAGTATCAGCAGTATCTGCACCGCCGGTCGCGGAATTGCGCGAATTGTTCCTGCTGAGAAGAGCACCACGCGGAATTATTCGGTGGTCGCGGTCGCGTCCGGACATGCCAAACTCGCCGTGATTAGTGTTATTTTTTTCTTGTTATTACAGATGGCCCCGGCCACAAATTTCATAGATATTTTTTTACGGGCAGTGATGACGTTTCTTCAGAAAGGATTGACGTAAGTGATTTTGTGTTCATATTTTATTTAAGCTGAAAGGATGCAGAATGTTCTTTAAAAATGTCTTTATTTAATTACTTAACTATAAAACTAGTATTAGGTTATGTTATCTGAAGGTTAAATTTTTACAATCTATGATATTTAATTTATATTTTGGTGTTATAGATAAGACAAACAACACGTTAAGGTTTTTTTGTAAGATAGGATTTTTAGGTAAAAAGATTTTATACCAAAATTTCTAATAAGATACCAGTGGTTCACAAATTAAAATCTGGGGGTGTTATTTTCAGGTTTTTGTCGATTCTTGTATAGGTAAAAATATGATCACAACGTGTGTAGAATATATTTGACATCCCAAAAATTTAATCCAAAAGAGGGGATTAATAAATATAAATATAAAGCAAATTCACTATAATTAGTTTAAACAGGGATATAAGTGAACATTTATTTAATTAAATAAAATAATAGTTTATTTTATCATATGCATATTAAAATATTTATTATGCAATTTCTATTCTATATATTTCTAAAATATTTCAATTCAATTATACACTAATTTAACTAGTCTAACATTTAGAATAGCATTGAATTTATAGAGTTTCATGATTTATTTTTATATTTTAAATGCTATAAAAGATTATGTTCTTTAAAGGAAAAATGTGATGTATAAATTTGGTTCAAATTAAACCTAAAAACCTTACATAGAGATTCATATTTTTAAAATATTGAATACATTAAGATTTTAATAGCAACCAGTAATTATTATACACGAGTGTAAGAATACATATATCAATTGTGCCTCTTTGTAAACAATATTTTTATGTGTGTTTCGTAAAGCTTTGATTATACATTCAAAATCAAATAAAAAAATAGATCCCAGACCAGATAAATTTGAGATTAAATTATAAATAGTAGTGTATATAGTTGAACATATTTAAGTTATATGATTAATTCATCATCAAATAAAATGATGATGTAAATTTCATGCGTTTCATTAAATTTTTTTAAGGTAATTAAAATTTCGTAGCACATTCCTAGAAAATCTTTCACTATTTTATTCTTTACACATAATTCAATTTATTTAATTATTTATATTTCTTAATTTTTTATTATTATGTTTCCAATAACAAGAAAAATTTGTTAATAATAATTTTCCATCGTTAACTGTCATTTCTGGTTCACAGTTTTAGCAAAAGCTTTTTATCCATTTGGATAAAGAATAAAAGCCTGAGATTAAACTTTCAGTCAAAAATATCTATAATAATAATAAATAATACCTAACGTTTTGAAGAACAAATCCCACATGTACAAACAAATTAGATAATTGGTCAAATAATTGTTCAAAAATTAAGATCAGTTACTTTTCCATTCTATTGGCATGGGAAGGATAAAGTGTTTTTAAACTCTTTTTAATATGAATCATTTTTATTTTCATAAGAATTACAGGTTTCTCAATATTTAATTTACACTTATCATAATTTGTGTTCTTTTTTTATTTGCCAAGCTTAAATGGTAAAAGTTTTGATAAAACAAGATAACGTAAAAAGTGTAGGCTTGTTTCTCAAGGAATTGACAATATTATAATGAGAAATTAAGTTTCATTTTAAAATTCCGTAAACTATCCGAACACTTACTTACATCATCAATAAAAAAGAAGAGTCTATGTAGAAACAATTAAAGCATTTCATCCGACTTTAACTATAATATCATACCTTAATTAAGGAATTACTTTTTTCAAATAATTAAATAAATGTTAAGTGTATCTAATTTTGAATAAGAATAACCTTTCTCCTTTAATAACTTCATTTATTTTTATTAAACTGGTACTATAATGAAGCTAATAGTTTTTGTTTGGGAATATTATTGATTAAATCTCTTATAACTTGATTACATCTTTTACCAAATATGTACCAGTAGATATAAAATTGATATCTTGTTAGATTTCTGTACATTGTTTATTAAAAAAAAGTTTATTTCTTATTAATTATCCGTAATTTCCTCTTATTAAGTACTTATGTTGGTAATTTTATTCCAACCTATCTGGACAAGTCCAAGTTTCAAATGCAATTAATATGTACTTAAGTCCATGTCAATAAATTTTCTTTATAAGTAATTAATTATAAATTGCATACATATAGTTTATTAATGTTTCGTTTACAAGGTTTTTTTGTATTTCTTTAATTATTAATTGATTAATGGTTAAGGCGTTAACTTCATGATACATCCTAGAAATTTAAATTTTGTTTAAATCTTTAATTATTGTTTCCATGTTTAGTTATTTATTTAATAACCCAACAAGGAATTATTGCCCAATTACATATTATATTTCGTATAAAATATATAAAATATACTGTATGAAAATACATAAGATATAAAATATATAGTATTAAATACGATGTATGTAATTTCAAGAATAGAACGGTTTAGTTTACATAATATTTAAAACACACAAAACGGCTACCTAGATTAATAATTAAAATCGTTATTTCTAAAAAAAATAACTTATTGGATTAAATTAAGCTGTTTTAAACCTGCTTTTAACATAATTATAAAAATAGATATTTCTCAAAAAATTTCCGATATAAAAAAAGTAATTTAACATAGAAAAATTGAAAATATGTTTCCATCAGAAATTAAGAATTATAAAAAGACTGACAATAAAAATATTATAAATTACTCTTATTGTATGATTTGCATCAAGCAAATTCCTTAAGCAATTTGTCACTTCGATCGAACCGAGGAAACCATGCTATACATGGTGTTCCTAAAATTTGTTTGCTTAGAACTTTTTTGTTTGATCGTAAATCTACATTTATTTTTCAACATTTTAATAGAAAATTTATTTTAGAAGCTTTTACCACTGTTGAAAATATTGATAACAGTTTTTGAGTTAAAGGAAAAAGTGTTAGTCTCAGATTTCAATCGTAACAACAAAAATCCTCGAAAAAATCTAAGTCGGCTATGACAATAAAAAAAAACAAATTGAGCTGTTAACTTACCTATGTCGTTTAAATAAAAAGTTTCATTCCACGCTTTCCAATATTATATTGGTAATCTCATAACTATTCATAATAAAATTATGACGTCTACTGAAGGTGATAACTTTACATTTGTTGATATTTAGATCAAAACAATTTTTTCTACACCAAGAGGACATGTAATCTAATTCTGATTGGATTTCATGACAATCAGAAATATCATCAACAGCATGAAACATGTTTAAATCATTCGCGAATAATAAACATTTCGAATAATTCAAGTACTCACTAATATCATTAATAAAAATAATGAACAATATCAGACCAATATGAGAGCCCTGCGGAACCCCAGAAGACTTGAAATCGATTTGATAAGAAATTATTAACCCAATTGACTATTTGTTAGGAGAACCTCAAGCATTCAAGTTTTCTAGATGCTCTCCGCGATCAAGGCTTTAGCAAAATCTGCATAAATAGTATCAAGCATCCAATAAGAATTCTAACAAATTAATTATTGTAGATTTACCCTCCATAAAACCATATTATTGAATAATAATTACACTTTTACACTTTTAGACGTTCATGCTAGCTAACGAGGCACTAATTTATACAGAACTTTAGGTAAGATCGATTGCAAAGAAACGCCCCGATAATTCGTTTTTACGATCACCACTTTTAAAAATAGGTTTAATATAGCTTTTCTTCCAGACATCTGAAAAACAAGAACTATTCATTCCTCTTGGGCAAGGCCTGCAGGGGTCTTCCGTTGCTTGTCTTGCGTCCTGTCCTGTTATTTGTCCACGGTAGCTGATGATAATGCTTCTAGTAGCCGGGTGTTACTTGGATACGACTGGCGAGCGTATCATAACTGCTTGAAATGATTTTATGGGCGATAACTTCGTCGCATAAAGACTGAGTTGGGCCACAACAAATTCCTGACTGCTCAAGTATACGTAAAGGGTCTTTGTTGAGAGGTGAAGATGTTCTGTTGATTTGAGGTGGATTAGATGGTTCTAGCGAGGAGGATACTGCGGAGCGCTTTGGCTCTAAGGAGTGGTTTTGGTAGTTCATGTTACAAACTCCCCCTCAGGATTCTTAAGGCATATCGGCGGAGGGTCCTGGATTTTTGCACAGATATCATCTTTTCCGATCTCATTCGTAAAAGATGATATCCGTGATAAATCCTACAGCTTCATTGTCCTGGCATCTCTTTAAAGCCGATGTGTGATATCTAGCTAGTATTTGTTAGGGGTTTGCCTTAGATGCGATTTCATAAGTGCAGGGATGATACAGGGTCCGTCTCTCATTGGAATGAACTAAGTAGTCTTTTTCTTATCGGCTTTGCTCAAGATTTGCGAGATGACCCATACCAAATATCCTAACTGGATAAGTTTCTGCGGTTTCTTCTCTTTTTATCGGCTTAAACCCGTTGGTCTTGGGATTTTTAATGTTGGTCTAGGGAATGGTAAAATATGTAAACCATTTTGTTTAGTTTATTCGTGATCTCTAGGATGTGAATGTTGTCAATCATGATTTACCTAATGTCATGCTCGATGTCCCTGGGTGTTCGGAAATTACGTTTAAAGGTTAGATATTCAGGTGAGCCTTTAGAAGAACTGCATACCAAATCTTATCACTGGAAGATTTGATGGCCAGTTGGCATGATGGATTTCAACTTGTACTGCCAGTTGTGTTTTTAAGTCTCTGATATTTCTTTCTACTGGTGTAGATCGGTGGTCGATTTGAAACCAGTGAACGACTTGCTTCATTACAGCGCTGATTAACTGAAGAAGTCCATATCGCAGAAACACTTCATTAATCAGCTTTGAAAGGCATGCTGCTGCTGTGGTTTCAATTAGCAGATCCATCTATAGGCGTTTTCTTCTATGATAAGGTTTCATGTCTCTTTATTTGGGCCTTCTTGGAATGGCCCAAAGATATACATTGCGATTACTTCGAATCATCTATTCAATACAAGGGTGGGTAGTAATCCAAGGAGCTTGTAATTTGCTGCTTTTTACTTTTGACACCCTTGGCAGTGTTTGACGAATTTGACTATGTCCTTTCTTATTCCTGGTCAATAATTAATACGAATGATTTCCTGCAATGTCCGTTCCATCCCATAGTTTTCAGCTGTAGGATTATCGTGAAATTTCTTACGCAGTTTTTTAGGATGGTGAGTTGCGGTTCTTTCATGTCATCATCGGGTAAATATCTTTAACATTGTCTAATTTCTTCAGGGTTATTACACACAAACGTTTCAACGATTTTTCGCAATTCTTCATCCTTTAGTTGTTCTTGGCTAATGAGTACAGAATCCTCTGATGGGAGATCCACTGTGATTATGTTGTTTCCTGTCTCATCATCTGTTGAATACGAATAATTTTCTGCAATGTCCGTCTCATTCCATACTGTCCGGCTGTAGGATTATCGTGAAATTTTTAGGACTTCTTACGCAGTTTTTTTGGTATAGTAAGTTGCGGCTCTTTCGACTCATCATCGGGCGAGTATCTGTAGAGACTTACTTGGTTCAGAATGTAGCGTATTCCTGTCCATTGTTTAATTTCTTCAGGGTTATTAGGCACAAACGTTTTAACGATTTTTCGCAATTCCTCTTCCTCAAGTTGTTCTAGGCTAATAAGTGCAGTATCGAAAGATGTGAGATCCACTGTGATTAAGTTTATTCCTGTCTCATCTGTTAGAAGTCTGAAGGGAAAATCGGCGATGTGGTTAGATTTTACACGCCAGAAAAATTTAAATGTAATGTCATATTGAAGTGCTGATCTTACGATGCGGCCGCTGGGTGATTTTAACTTCATTCGCTATGTAAGTGGCTGGTCTGTAAGTATGAGGGCAGGCCTATAGTTGAAGTGCCCATCTTGTGAGGTGTCCGCTGGGTGATTTCAAGGTCATTCGCCACATAAGTGGCTGATAATGGCGGGGGTGTATTCGATGTAACCAAAAAATTTCTAGATTGCCTACACTTCGGCCAATACTTTCTGTCCTGTAGTGCAGTTCATCTCTGCTCAGTTTATGAAGATTAGTTTTTGCCCCTACATCAAAGCATTCCCAAGAGTGCATGTGCTAACATTGGTTTTTAGTTTGATCGGCTGGCTGCAGTATTGGGGTAGTGACCAGTTTCAACGTTTTAAAAGCTTTCTGCTGCATCAGTTCCCAGTTTGATGCGACATTTTTCCTCTTCAACTCTGTCAATGGTTTGGAAATTCGTGCAAAGTCCGGAATGCATTTTCAGAACCAGCTACAGGCTTGCATTCTAAAAGTTGTTGACATTTTTCGGAGCTGGGTGTTGAACTATCGCTGCGGTTTTATCTGGATTGGCAATTTGACTTTTGTGCAATCAGATCTTAACTCTTTCTGATTATTCCTGAGTTGGAATACTTTTAGGTTTCGGGATAGCTTTTCCAGGTCTTAAAAGTGTTCTTCTACTGAGGAGTCGTTTAAGTATACGTTTAGCTGGTTAGATCGGTTCCAGTCTTCACTCCGACCATCACTCTCTATAATGTTGTGGGCGCATTCTGAAGTCCGAAAGGTATTTGTTTGTATCGGTGATAAAGGCGTTCTGGTGATAACCAGATTGAAGGTCCACAGTGACGATGATAGTGACTTTTCGTGTTGAATGGAAAAAATTATCGCCCCGTGGAAATGTTTGTATCGGTGATGAAGGTGTTCGTATCTCGGCTCTTCTCATTACTGCTTTTCTGGTGATAGCCAGATTGAAGGTCCATAGTGAAGATGATAGCGACTTTTCGTGTCGAGTGGGAAAAATCATTATCCGTGGAAACGGATAAGTATCTGGCTTGGCAATGAAGGTCTATGAAGTATGATGTTTTCAGTGGGCCCGCAAATAATTGAGAAGATCCTGTAGACGGATAATAATAAAAACGTATTTCTTACATAAAATTATGAAGAGAATTTCTTCTAAAAATGTACAAAAATTGCACTAGATAAAATATTATTTCTACAAAATTCTCGCAATTAATATAATATTTAGAAGGTGGCCAATTTCTAAATAATTGTTTGTTTCAATGAAATCAAATAACTTTTTTGCAATTTCTTTCTCTAAGTTTTTCTCTACTCCTTTATACTTTTTTATCTTCCATATATATGGTCTTTTATACTACGTTACAAAATTAATAGTGTAGTCAGTAATTTTATAAAACCAAAATGTAAATTTTTAGAATTGAATTAATTAATACAATTAATTATATACATACATCTTTATTTGGACAAACATAATACATACAATAATAACAATTAATATGAAACAGATATATGGTGTTAGTCCGTCTGGGCTATAGACCTGCGGTCTTTCAGCCCTGTCTTGAATTTAAGGTGAGAAAAAAAGTATCTTTGCTAGCTAGCTGAACTGTCCTGATGATTCGCACAAATGAGTTGATGAATTGTGAGGGGAGGATACAATTAATTATTTAATCGTTTTTTATCTTTAATTACGTTCATTATTATATTAATATATATTTATACAGAAGAAAAACAGAGGGAAAAGAGAGATATTAAATCAGTCTGTTCGTTAAGTAGAAATCTCGGATTATGCTTAGCTTAATATACCTACCTCGAATGATTCTAATAAGTCCATTTTGATCAGTTTTTAGACATAATAGATTACCTAAAGTACATCTTCGTTAAATGTAAGTTTAAATAAATGTAGAATTATTCCGTCAGAATGACATTCCTTTAGAAAAAAAGCACAAATCAATTAAAACATCAAAGACCTGCATTGAAAATTATTCCTTACAAGTGATATCTCTTCGTTGATCCGGTCCTTATACGATGTTTATGTAAATTATATTATATAAGCTGGACACCAACAAAGCCCAATAAAGATAAAGGTAGAACATGCATACAGTTGTTATAGCTTTTAAGATAAGAACCTCAGGCTACAATTAAAAATAAATTGATAGTTACGTTACTTTTATTTTTATATAATTTTATATCGGCAATTCTTATTTAAACACACTTCTGAAATTACCTACCCACGTATTCATAATTGAGTTCTTATTTAATGTTACATCTAAAAATATAGCTTGTCTACCGTTGAACTCCAAAATATTTACGTAATAAATTATAATCGTTTATAAAGAGACGAAATTAATTACGATGGCTGTTTTTAAATATTTTATAGAACAATGTTTCACCTAGAGTTATATAAATAAATATAAAATTTATGTGATTTAATTTATTGTTATTTTAAGTGGCTTATTAATTATTAATTTAATTATATATGAATAAAATAAGCTTTAAGTTTAACCATAAAAAGATGATTATTATAAAAATCTATCTTCGATACAAGCTGGTATAGAAAGAAGAAGAAGAAGATAAAGTATTTACATACTGATTTGAATTTTAATATTAAAAATTTTAATAAATAAGTAATTGATTTAATATTATGATCTATACTGCCTGTGGGTTCATTAACCGAGTAAATTATTTGCCTCGCCAGAAGAATACAATTTAAATATTAATTCAATTCTTCAATATTTTCGCTCGTTCTGCATAATTAATAATTGGATAATGGTACGTTATTAATCGAATAAGTATCGAGTGAGAGCATTTAAATAATAATATCAATTAGTCCTAACCGTTACGGTCTTATAATAAACCACGCCACTGTTTACCGAAGCACGGTAATCTTCCATCATAAACGTTTGTTAATTTCGAATTTTTGCCCGGCACACACACCCCTCATGTCGTAAAAATTTAGCGTAAGGATCATACTCGGGGATAATTTCGGTAATAAAAAATTTTAATGGCCGATCAACTTCAATTTCCAACATGAATGCTCCATTCTTTCGTACGAAATTATAAGGCAATTTCCGCGAGCGAATATATGGGGGCATATATATCGTGGTTTAACACGATAATCACTGGACGCTGACAGAATCGAAAACGGATCCTTTGGGTGCACGTGTAATTGGGCTCGCGATTTTCGTAATGAATGAATTTTAAACTGCCGATTCCGAAACGAACTTCGACACGCAATTGGGTGTGCTGATCACGATTCTTTGCAAAAATATATAACGTATGTACTTAAAGAAAATTCAACACGTAGAAATATTTGACATAATTACTAGAGATAACAACAATTCAAGTAGAAATTGCATGAAGTGATACTTAAGATTATTGCCATGGTGCGCAACCAAATGTACAGAAAGAAGTGTATATAATTGCATGCGAGCGATACAATTAATACAATTGATTTTAGTCTATACAAGCCAAAAAATAATTGTCTGTACAATAGTATATACCTTAGACAATAAAAGCTTTTATTCAGTCGGTATGTTTTGGTAATAATGAAATTACACCCAATAGTTTTGTCATATGTTAGGCGTAAAACCATCTACTCCTTCCCATGAAAACTAGTAAGTTTCGAAACCAAAACAAGCGCCTCAGATACTTATTTATTTATATTTACTTTACAAGATTCTATTAAAATAATGTAAACAAAATTAAGACAAATACATTAAAAATTACAAAAAATTAGGCCACAGGATTTGCGGACGGAGTTCATCATGTGTTCTTCCACTATTCTAGACCCTTCTTCTGCTTCAGATGATGGACATCATTTTCAGCAAATTATTTTTGCCATTTAGGCAAAGTATTGGCCATTACTGGCATATTTATGTCCATTTCAAAAACAGTAATATTAAATAAATTAATTTAATCAGTGAAAGGGGTGGAAGACGATAGTTTTAGATGCAAAATCCCTATGAGGCTAAATAAAGAATGAAAGAGAGAATTTTGTTTTATAACAATGTTTGCTGAACTTTTGATTGACTCAAACGTGCAATTAAATTTTCACATCTAATTGTAATAAAATCTCAACGTTTTCGAGCAATTAACTACTTAATGCCTGAAAATATCGCGAATTAATTAACACGATATAAATTTTATCTCGGTTACTCCAAACTCCTGAAGTTATTATAAGTATCGCAGACAACTTTTTCGCCGCTCGCGTTACCCGGAGAAAATTAAATCACTAATTCCCTCAAGTCGGGCGTGAATATCTGGAAGCTGTAATTAAACCGACATCCGATTAGGGTGATCTATTTGTACTGATGATCATAACTGTTTCCTTCCGTTTTAGTTGCTGCTTCTTGATGTTAATTTCAAAGAGATTAATTTGCATACAAATTACGTACCTGTTGAAAACTTTTATATATAAGAACTAATTTATTACACATGATGTTATGGTAGGGAACAAGATAAATTAAAGAGTCCTAATAAACATTTATTCTAAATAACGGTTTGAAAGTTTGAAATGTTACTCTTTTCTAACTGCTCTCTATTTTGCAAAAATATTCACTAGTTGTCGGTGGAAAACTGTTTTGTTTGCTTCGGCTAGATTAAGTTGATGTAAATGGCCACCTAAAAGCATCGTCTGTGTACTGAAGCTCTTGAAAATCATTAGATTGTTTATAATGATTTATTTAGAATAATTCATTAAAGATTATGAACTTTAGCAAACGATAAGTAAAACTGTACTTAGTTAATATTAACAATGTATAGTTTAATGTATCATTTGGTAAAGTTCCTGATTCAAGAAGATGTATCACAAAGTTATGGCTTCAAGCATCCAACACATCATTAAATATTTTATCATTCTTGTTGATCTAGCAAACAAAGCTATATTTTTGTAGACCAAGTTCTAAAACAATTCCTAATGCTGAAAATAATTTCTATCATGGATAGAAATACTCAGTAGAAAAGCAATAATTGGAACCTTTTTATTTATACTATGTACTAGTATAGAGGCATCAAGTATTTTTTGACACTGATTTTTACCCAAAATTTCTGAACATAAATTATTTTTTACGCATAAAATACGTTATCTCAATATTGTCAACATGCTACAATTGAAACTTGTCTACACAAGTCTTCTTTTAAATATTTGGATGACTACTATAAACAAGTTTTTAGCACATGTACCTTTACTGAACCAATTAACCTTCAAAACTGCGGAACATAATGTCAAAATAAGCTAAAAGACCAACACAACAGAACCATATGTGTTGTCTTTAGTTTAAAGGATATCATCCAAAAGATAATTCATTATGTTTTACATAACGTTTCAGAGGGCAGCCTCAGCTACTTGATTTAGCAAAAAACAGGTATTAAAAACTTGCCACCTACAATACTCCAAAATCAATTTAATTGCCAGAAAGGTTACCTGATTAAAACTCTCTACATTTATTTCTTTAGAAATATTTGGAAATATGAGTATATTACACTCATAAATATTTTTAAGGAGCTGCGACTAAGAATTAATATATAATTAAAACTTTTATCGACAAATTATAGCAAACGAAGGTGTTTAGAAATGGAAGAAGATTTTGTGTAAACTTAAACTATATAAGATAGACTGAAGATGAGAAAGACTGTTCATTAATTTGTTCGCAAAACGACTCCAACTAATTTTAGAAATCAATAGTAGCTTAGTATATAAAAGGATAAAACTGGATTTTAAAACTGCTTGCAACTATGACGTTCTGCATATTTCAGAGTAGGAAAGTTAGCTTTAGACCATATGGTGTGAGTTAACTGCCTATAAATTTTCTTCTAGTACTTTCCAGTCTTTTGCTTTTTCTAGTTGAATCTCTGTTATAGAGTCTGTAGTTTGATATGTATCAGCAGGTATTAAACATGAAAAGTGTGTCCAAAACAATTGCCAGATTTCAAGTGTTTCATCAATTTGTTTTTATTTTCACTTGAATGATTGTTAGAAAAGACTTTATAGTAATTATTGTTCCCTGTCAACAACAGCCACGGACCAATTTTGATCTGTTTTGAATCTCATCATAAAACAGGGTAAGGAGTTTTATAATGCAACGCTTAGAAAATATATGGCACCTTTATGGTAACATCTTGTTAACGTTCATAGTGCCGTACCCTTAAATTTTATTATCAACTACTTGCACGATCAAAGATCTTACTAGTTTTAGCCTTTGGGTGAACAATTTTCATAATAGTTATTTTATTTTTAGGTTCCAACATTTTAAAATATTACAGTTATTGGCAGTTAGCTTGATGCCAAACTACATATAGAGTTTTTCCGTCACTACTCGAAATGTCTTGTCAGGAGATCAATAATTAGTTTCATCTACCTTTTAATGAAACAAAGAAGCCATTTTCCGAGTACATTTGTTTGCATATTTTGGGCCATATGCGAATTACTGGCCTTGCTCTAAAGGTACGATTTCTATTTTTAAATCAGTATATCCTTATATCGGTAACTTCACTGACGTGGATGCGATTGTATCCCAGATGTTAAGTATTTCTTTAAGTTGGTGACTCAACCTTAACTGTTATAACCAATAATTACATTCTAGTTTTACTGTGTTATGTTTACTTGTCTAGAAGATATTCCTTCAGTTCATTCGTAGTATCATAAGATCTTCTTTGGTAAAATATTTAAATTTAATATTAAATATTCAAGTTTATTTTGTGAAGCCTCTGTTAAGTCTATGTAGGATTTTTATTAGATCTTAGTTGTTAGTAAATTTAGAGAGGTGGGGCAGATTCTTTAGACTTTCAATTGCTGCAGAAAACTAGTTTGTGTAATATAAACATAAGGCAGTCGCTACTTTTCTTGTTTTGGCCCACTATATTAATGATTACCAATACATGATGAAATAGGTCTTACTTTCATGATGTACAAAGAGTACATCATTTAATTTTTGGACCCTACGATTTTACAAAAAAAGGCCTAACTCAGTAGGGGAACTTTAAAAAAAATAAATCGGCATTGAAATATATTTAATACATTTGAAAATTTTGTAACACCTACATTTTCATAATAATATAAATACTGAAATTATAATTTTGAAAGTGACCTAAGTCCACTATTTATTGATAATGTCAAAAAGTGCGGCCCAAAATCTCGAAAGCAGGGATGAAGGTAATTTAAATTACATTATAGTATTGAATTAAATTTTAGAGAATAATATTTCATTAAAGAAATTATTAAACCCATGGGAAAGGATAAAATCACAAGATTCATTGATTCTGAACATGAAGAAGAATTAAAATCATACAACAAATATAGAAAAAGAAAGAGAATTTTAGAACTTCATTATCCATCAGAGGAAGAGGAACTAAGAATGAGAATTTACAAAACAATAGCTTCAGAGCAAACAGAAGTGATAATTATATTCAGAAACTTAAAACGTAAAATTATACGACATTCTGGGAAAAAATACGATTCACAAACGGGAAAAATTAAACCTGCCAAAGTTTTTCAAAATAAAGATTGCCAATGTCGAAAATACTGCTTAAAAAATTTAAATGAAACAGAAAGAAAACGTATTTTTGACATGTTTTGGAGACTTTAATAAGCAAAATATATACGAAGCGACCGAACGCTATACTTTAAAAAGAAGAAGTCGGAGAAACGCAAAAGGTTCATTTAGAAATGAGAGTTTTACATACTGGTTAAATTCTAAAACAGGCAAAGTTTCTATTTGTAAGAAATTATTTTTACACAGTTTTCAAAAAAGCGAAGGAGGATTGAAAAAGGAGAAAATCTAAAAATGTCGTCGAGAAAAATATGAAGCAAATATGGTTGTTCAAAACCATATTAACAGTTTCCCGAAATTTAAATCCCAATATACGAGAGACCATAATACCAATAGAAAATATCTATATCCTGAACTGACTATAAAAAAATGTTTGATTAGTATGAGCTTCACTGTAAAGAAAATAATTTAAAAGTAGTTAATGAATGGAAGAAAAATATTCAAAAAAGATCTACAATTCCACCCACCACGCAAAGACACATGCCAAAAGTGTGATCGATTAAAGAATAAAGTTGAAGCATCCGAAAACCATGAAGAAGAGAAAAACTTATGGAAGAACATGATATTCATTTGAAACTAGCAGAATCAGCTAGAAATGCGTTAAAACAAGATCAAAAACTAGTATCAAGTCATCCATCTCATTATTTTAGCTTTTCTTTCGATTTGCAGAAAGAGTTACCATTCCCAAAGCTAACTACTTCAGTAGCTTATAATAAATGCAACATGTATATTTTAAATTTAGGCATACACAATTTTCACAACGATAATGTATACATGTGCGCTTTGGATGAAACAAAAGCTTCTAGAGGTTCCCAAGAAGTGGCTCCATGCTTCTTCAGACACCTTAAAACTCTAAAAAGTGAAAAACATATCATTGCATATAGTGACATGTGTGGAGGACAAAACACATCAAAATATCTTTAATGTGGTTAAAAATTGTTCAATCGATGGAAAATTATGTGGAAATCATAGACCACAAATTTATAATATCGAGTTATTCATTTTTACATAATGACAGAGATTTTGGCGTTATAGAAATGTTAAAAAGAAATCATTTACTGTATGTGCCATAATATTATTATAATATAATAAAAATATGTAATACTTTCATACTAAATGAAATGAAACAAGAGGATTTTATATCAACAAGACTCTTAGAAGAAGCAGTTTAGAAAATATCCAAAAATACCAACGGGGAAAAAATAAACTGGCTGCACTTTAATTTTGTAAAAACGCAAAACCTTAAATATTTCAAATTAAAGATAAATGGACTTAGGCCACTTTCAAAATAAAAGCAGGAAAGGATATATTATATCCTTTCCTGCTAAAGCAAACTAGGAAGTCGCTTCACAGTAGGGTTAGTGAAACGTCGCCTTTAAGGGCATTCATTTGTCGTGATACCTTCAGTTAGCTTTGTACAACAGTTAAAGTGTCAGTCCCTTTACAGATGGAATGACTTAGAGGTACCTACCCAAGTATCTATGCACATACACAAAGCAATCTCCTTATGTTGTATTAATATTTCAAATCGTGTTATTAGGCCATAAAAGGCATTTAGTTATTTTTTCCAATTGTATATATAATTATTATTACCTACGAAGTGAGACATTCATTTATGTGTCAACGTGGGTGTTATTGTTAATATTTTTCTTCTTTCCATTGGGAATTTTATTGGCACTTAATAATAATTTAATATCCATAAAATAGTAAAAGAAAACCATACACATAATTTCGTCAGCAAGCTAAAAAACTCACTCTTGAAAAAAGTTCTTCCACTCTAACCTATAGGAATAATAGGATGTTTAGACTCTCTCTGACTGATTTTAAAAATAAATAAATATTACCCTGCCATTGGTTTCTATCACAAGACGAAAAAAATTTAAATTTTGCTTGCAGAATTTGTATCGAGCCCATTCTGTAACAGTGTAGTGAAAATAGCACAATATTCTGGCGTATTATGGAATTAAATATTTATAGTGGTAGTACTGTTTGGCTATCGACCACGTGGTTCTTCCGTCATGTGTCATTTACTTTAAAGGATCGCCCCGTCACTCTAAAGTACCATTAATTGTATTCCAATGGTGAATGGTACCGGTCACCCATCCAACTACTGACCCGAACCAACGTTGCTTCACGCCAGTTCGGTGCGGTACCGAATGCGCCACCACCGGCGTGTAACTATTTATATTTTACCAGTATTCAGTTTTTAGCTAGTCTTAAGCTTTCTCTGGTTGAGTTTACGTTATATGAACCGCAGTTTGGGTCTAGACTGAATCTAAAAAGTGCGTCGACGAAATACCTAGACTTTAAATAATATAAGCTCTTATTAATTGAAATGGTGTTTAGTCAAAACCGAAAAATCGTTTCCTGGTAGTTTATATTAACTACCTCTGCGTTTCCTGTTCAGACTTTTGCTTTGGTATATTATAGGTTTTTTTGCTTTTTGACTAGTTAATGGTCTTAATAGCTTTATGCTTTAGGTAACTCAAGACCTTTTACCACAAAAACATTTGTCTCAATCGTTTTATTATGATTGATTAAATGATTTGTTTTGTTTTTCTCTTTCAATTTTTTATTTTCAATCGTTTTTTCTACTATTAAGGGTTGTTTATAGAAAGGCACTTGGTTGGTTTCACAAAATGCCTTTCTATAAACAACCCTTAATATTAAAAATGTTTCACCACGTGATAAACGAGAACCAAATTCAACAAATACGTTTTTTCTACTTTAGGTTCCTACACTCAAAAACATCACCCTTTTTTTAGGCAGTTAGGACACTGCCAAACTATTGGTAGTCTAATATATTCATTATCAACACGTCAATTTCTAATAAGAATATATTTATTAAACGGAATCACCTTTTACATTAGAAATAACATAATTCACAAAGCAACATAAAATTAAAATACAAAAAAAAACACAATTTACATTACTCGAAATTGATTTATGCAGAAAACACAAATCTAACATTATTCTACGAAATTTTAAGGAATTCAAGTTAAATCGAATACAAATAAAGGAATACCATCATCAAATCTACGGTACATATAATAAATAAACTTGCACAGTACATTCTCTAAAGCTAATATATAACAGTTATCAGTATATATCTCCTCCTCAGTAGGAGACCAAATAACAGATGCATATTCCAAATTTGTTATTACTAAACTGATGTAACTGTAACTATTTCTAAAAATAAACGTTAGTATTTTAAAAGCCGTTTTAGCAATAGAATTAATATGATCTTTAAAGGACAATTTAGAATCAAAGATAATACCCAAATCTTTAATACTATAGACTTTTTCCAAAGGCTGTAGATAAATTGAGTAGTCAAAGATAGTTTTTTCTTGAAAATGAGACTGAATTAGAATTACATTTAGATGTATTCAAAAATAAATTGTTCTTCAAACACCACTCACATACAATATTCAAATCATGATCTAGTTCTAAACAATTACCAAGTAATGTTATCAATAGAATGAAATAATTATAGGTCATCCGCAAACATTAAAGATCTACAATACTTCAACGAATCATTAACGAATAGCAAAAACAACACAGGACCAATATGAGTATTCTGAGGAATTACTGAACATACATCAATTTTGGAAGATGTGTGGTTATTAGTTTTAACAATTTGAGAGCGATTTATTAAAAATTAATATAGCCAGTTAATTATTTAAGATGAAAAATCATTCAACTTAGCGATTAATATCTTGTGGTCCAGCAGGTTAACAAAATCTGTATATATAGCATCGACTATATATATACACAATTATAAAGAAAGTAACTTGAAATACCATCTGTACCACAATTAAATTTGTTAGACAATTTAAAAATTTCATTAAACACATCTTCCAAAGAAATTTACAAACACGACAAAGAATTAACCCTATAATTACTAGTATTTTTTTTAAATTTTAGTTTAGCAAATTTTAATTACAAAATCTATAGGGTTTTTCACTGCACTCTTGATTAAACAAAATTATAAAATGAGGTAATTTTAGATTAGAACAATATGAAAGTTAGCAAGTGTTCTAATCTAAAATTACTTAATGTGACAAAATCTATATATTAACATAATGTTTCGCTGAGTATTTTATGAGAAACAAGTATATGAGAATGAGTTGAATTCTTAATATTGCTTTTTTGCACCACTCTATGTGTCTTCTTAACTTTTTGGTTGATTGGTTGTTTTGGCCATCTTTAAAATAGACAGAAACGATTAGGATGTGCCTTTTTTTAAGAACTTCTACCAATGTGATTTTCATATTATTTGTGGATAATTTTGTGGTACTCATGGTTTAATATTTTGTTTATTAGTCGATAATTTTCTTTAGGTAAAACTCTTACTTATCTTCTATTGATCCACAGTTTTACAGAAATTTGAATCTCCAGTGTAGCACACTTAATGACACTTACAGAATAGTTCAGACTTTGCTGGAGAGAACATATTCTCACTATTTTCAATAGTAATATACGCACTTGCATTATCCTTCTGATAT
This sequence comes from Ontholestes murinus, assembly GCA_963969525.1. Lineage (NCBI taxonomy): Eukaryota > Metazoa > Arthropoda > Insecta > Coleoptera > Staphylinidae > Ontholestes > Ontholestes murinus. The sequence continues at coordinate 52,138,529 of OZ018396.1, forward strand.
TTCGTTCCAGTTCCCCGCCTTTGCATATTTTCTGGTTGCTAAAGTAAATGGGTTGTTAGTAATCTCCTAACTCCATCGATCTTAAAAAATCTTCTTCTGTTGTTTATTTTGTGCCATGGAGTAGTTTTTAGGCAGATTTTCATGATTTCTCACTTGAATCTCTAAGATCAACATGAAAAAGGCCATAAATGATACGGCCTCTTTTCTCTATAAAAAGCGTTAATTTTAAACTTCATTATAATACCATAAATTAAATTCTTACTTAACCCGTGGTGATTATAACGTTATTTAAACGAAGATTTAGGAAACTGAGAATTTTTTTTATTATTATACTGTATCTAGATGCATGTCTTTAAATACCCAGAGTTTAACCATGGTTATTATACGCTCTGTTTTATTGTAATACTTTTTAAACAAAATATTATAGATATCCTTGGTGTTTATCATCAATTGCCTTACAGAGAGACGGATTTCTTTTTAAAATAAGAACTTTTTTATTTTCTGCTATTTCCTATTTGTAAATGTTTTTTTTACGCGATTGAAGGTCTTTAATAAAAAAATAAAAATAGGTAATACAAGACCTTTTCTTTCGAGATACTCTTCTAAATGTTGATTTTTCTTTAGTCAATCTAACATAAAATATTGTTTAACACCATCCAATTTCTAATTAGACTTATTGCAAGAGCATCAACATCTCAGACCTCCCATTTAATTGCAGTCATAAAGGTGAAAGTATGGAATGTTTATGTTTCCTCAAATGATGTAATGTGGATTGGTATTGCAGTACATAAGAATATACTTTTATATTGTCTTTTTCTGTGCTACTATATAAGTCTTCTTACTTTGATGTTTGTTGGATTGAGTTTCGTGAAGAGTATAACAATATAAATAACACTGTAGTATCATTTTTCACACTTAAAGTGTGAAGATAGAATACAACCGTGTTTTTATATCTTCTTATCTGTTTTGATAATAGATTGTCTTACAATCTTTAAAGTAGAGAGAAAGTCTATAAATGAATTTTATTATGTTCTGCGATGATAATACACATTACACCATTCGTGGCAACATAACATCTCTTCTATGTTGTTTTTTTTTAAACTACCATGCTATCTGCGGCCAATTTTGGAATTTTATTGTTGAGCATATGAACTACTCATGATTTGATATTATGTAGGCCTCCTACCTATCCTTTATTTACCCATAGTTTATGTAAGATTTATTTGAATCTCAAGTACCCTAGACTTAATGCCTTTAGAAATTTTCGGTTTGATAGCTTCTTCGTGCGATGAATGAATGGGTTAATTAATCGTCTACCGATTCTGTCAGTAATATGTTTTTTGACTGTTACTTCTATACTATGGTATATAATTTTTTCATATATCTGCTCACTTGCTATCCTTCTTTTCGAGCTCCAATATCAACCATGTTATGGCACATCTTTTCGACTACAAACATGAATTTTAGTGTAGGTGCTTTTAGCTTTTACTTTAGAATCGTTTATCAGCTTACCATGAGGTTGTTTTGAGGCTTCATTAAGGTAAACATTTTCTCATTGCTGTACACTAAACTAATAAATCTAGCTAACAATAACACAAGAAGGATTTAATTTAGTCTCTTCCAATAATCTTATATTAGTACCTTCTCATAATTTTATGTTTGAAGTAATGCACTTTAGCTAGAAGGTTGTGGGACCGTTGGTGTACAATAGCCTTTTTCTTGATTCTGCGAAAAAATAAGACAACTATTAATAACTTTAGTCCACTTCTTATTTCTAGAAAAATAATCGCTTAAATGTTTTCTTATTTATTCCACAATAACTTTTTTCTATTTAGGCCTAACACATTTGTCCGCTTAAGTGTGGTTTCCTGGAAAACCATTTAGAGTTTTGTATATATTAACAAACTGTATTTTCTAGATGTAAGATATGTAGTTGTTAATGCTAGTTTTAATTGTTCCTGATTGTGTTAGGACAACTACTGTTACATCTACATTTTTTTGATGAACTTTTTTGATACAGCATACTATTATTATTTCCATAATTATTTCGATATGAAACGTTATCATCTTTCTTGCAGAATTACTGTTTTGCCTTGTCGCAGATTTTTAAGATTGTAAGGCAGTAATAATAATAATAATAATAATGACATTTATAAGATTATAAATGTGGTAGCTCGGTAAGAGTATTTAAGAAAGTAATTAATTAGGTAAGAATCATTTACTTCATAGGATTTTCCAGTGAATCAATTTTTATAAAATATATGTATTTATTTACATATTTGAGCTTCTAAAATAAAAAAAATAAACTTTTTTACTTGTGCTTAATTTCTTACAAAGAAAAACTTATAGTAAAATTCTAGTGGTAGTTATATAATCTAAAAGCTATCAAAATCATTCTCTCGAACGCGTGCTTTAAAGTTTATTTTTGTGTACACGTTTATGAAAATTTTATGTTAGATGTTTTCCTGATACAAAGAAAGCTTTACATATATTTGAATAGAGATGTTCAGTTACATAGACCTTCACTTTTATCGTTTATCGGGGTTCTCAAATAAAATTTTATTTCCGGATAATACCTTAAGTATAATGTCGATACACCGGTGACCTATAAAATAAGAATTGATTTTTTTAATAGTAATAATAAGCATACTTAATAAATAAGTATTGCAGCTAAAAGACTTCGTAGTTGATATCCAATAAATGTTACTACTTATAGTATTGCTTTTAAGTGTACACAATAAGGTTATTCTATAGTTTTGTTTTATATAACATTAATTTTTAAACTATATGTTAAATTATGCATGTCTTTTTGTGAAATCATTTATGTTTGGAAGAAAGGTTTTACAATACAATGTAGATGTAATATATCCCGAAACCATTATCATCGACACGGTTTACACGACACTGGAGAGTACTAATAACCGCAATAAATTTTAAACAACCCGATCGAACAATTGCTGTAATAACAATCAAAGCTAATGCTGGGTAAAATCGAATGTACATATCATGTACAGAATTTAGCTCTTCATAACCACGAGCATCTGGAATGGACATGTGAATTGAATAAAGCTGTTGGATATTATTGATTATTAATATTTTAGAGAATATAAGATTTTATACTTTTTACAAATAATTAATTTAATTAATTGTAGGAAATTAAATAATAATATAAAAATACGAAAAATAAATGTTTTCGTATTTCTATATTATTAAACCTTTTAAAGTTATTATCTAAATGTATTTATTATTATTATAGAAATATAATCATAAAGTTCATTACGACTGACTACGCAGTAATTCATGATATAAACACTAAATGAAAAAGCTTGTTGTTTTTATCACCAAAATTTAGACCTCTATGGGAATATATTATAAAATCTTAAATTTTCAGTTTTAAAATTACAGAGAAACAAATTAATGCAAATTTTACGTTTAAATAAATATGAAAATGATAAAAAAGTTATAAGCTTACGATATAATAAGCTAAACAATTAGGTTTTCTACATATATGTTTTTCTATAGAGGACTTAATATTATTTTTTAAGCCTTACAAGTATTAAATATTTTAACAGCTGAAATACTTAATTTTTATTTGTGTGTAAAGTAGTTTTGTTGGTACCTTTTGAAATATAAAAAGTAATACATTATTTTATCTTATATTATCAAAATAAATTACGATCATTAAATACCGCCAGTTATATTATATGCGAATAAATATTAATTCGCCAATTTTTTCTTTAACTAAAGCGTGAAAATTATTCACGTCATGACAGGCCCTAATATAAAAGTAGATCCCCGGCAGAATAATATTGATGTCAGAAATTTACTTCAAGGGCACAAAGAAAATAAGTGTGTTAAAAGCACCAAAACACACTTGCGAGAAAAATGGTGTTTACACCCCACTGAATATAAATTTATGAGGAAGTGCAAACAAAATTCCACGCACAGTGCTCTTCCTGAGCGAAGAAAAAAATAATAATGCAACGCCTTCCTTTCATCGACGCGTCAAATGTAAACAAGCTGCATATTTTTATAGCGAATAAAAATTTTATCTGAAAAAATAAAAAATTGTTTGTATAGGATAAAATTTACCCTAGTAATTAAAATGTACATGATTTAACCTTATATTATCTAACTATAGGTTATATAATCCGCTCAATTAAATTTTATTGCGGTTCTTCACGTCTGCCGCATTCATCAGTCGAGATGATGTCCTTATTAGACGTGTATTAGAAACGTGTCATATTTAACGTTACAATGAGACGAGAACGATTTGATTGATGGCTCACGTATTATATAAATAAGGGTGGATTCCGCCGATTCCCTAGGATTTAATTACATGGGAAACTGACGAGTATAGAGTTTGTGTGGCTTTTTTTAATATAAATGCGTGGCGATAATAACGCAGTAATTACGTGCGTCTGCAGGAAATTCCATTTACGGAATGCATCAGATTCATATATACAACGGATTTCGAATCATTTTAAAAAGGAATTAATTGATATTTCAAAATTTCAATATCGACAGATCATGACATAGATTAGTTTGATGATTAAAATTTATATTAGTGTTTAAAACGATTGAGAAAATTATTAGTCAGTAAGAGAGTGTGTAGTAATATATATCCGAAGAGATAAGATATGCCATTTACTTAAGTTCACTTTACTTTCATTTAAAGTACATTTCTTAAATAGCATATAGTTAATAAACCGGTGTAATTACACGTATAACCTTCTAAATTATTTTTTTTTTTTTTACATTGGTAAAATATAATTTCATTTCTATTATCTACGTTTTTTTATAATGCTACAATTGTAAAGACAGACAACGTAAGTAATCCCTCAAGGGTCGACATTTGGACCATTATTATTATTATTATTAACAATAACAATGGTATTATATTTTATCATAATTTATCATATTTATAAGAGATTTTTCTAGGAATTTTTGTCTCAAGAACACATAGATAATCTCAATAGCTTTTCAAGTAATTAATCCATTTGCATTGTTCAGAATTAAAAAAAAAGAATTAAAAATATTTTATAAGGAAGGCTGTTACTTTAATAAATTTTATTATATAGTTTTTTACTATAGCCTAGCACATTTTTTTTTCAAATTTAAGCCAGTGATGGTAAATAGGCTATACAAACTCTTATGGTCAAAATTATCGTTATTGAGAATTGTATCTACCAAAAAGGGAAAATGTAGTAGAAGTTGCAACCTTCAGAGATTAATTGAGAGTTAAAACTGATTAATATATTAATATATTTACTGGTAATATTCATTATACAGAATTTTATTTGCAATGAGATAAAATATAAAATTTTCTAATTAATAATAAAACTTCGATAGATTTCATATCTACTTTCCTTTAACCACAAAACGGGTCTTTATTCCATAAAAGCTCATCTATATTTGATTTTTAAATTAGAACAGCACAAACTTATATGACGCAAAATCTTGTACTTTGCTACGTCGAACTTCAAGTAGTTTTCTACATTATCGACATGATTTATCCAATAGTTAATAATGATATCTACACTGGAACTCTTTCGTTTATGATGCTCCAAAGTAGTCATAAGTATGGGCCTCTCATGTTGTATTGAATATTAATTGCATACCAGAATCTATTTGTTTATTTTATCAAAATTTATTTCTAGCCTGCTTCAGTTTAATAAAAAAAAAATTGTTGCGACAGTTACTACGTAGTAATCCACAATGTTTAATTTGTGGTTAATACATACTGATTTTTTCAGTTCAGTGTCTGCTTCAGGTTATTCCTACGGATACGGATAAAAGATATGTCCACGAAAGCAGGCCACTGATTGGGCCCATTATATACAGGGTGAGTTTTTTTCGATGTTCTCTATGGGGATCTCGGAAGCTATAAGAGATAGAGAAACGGTTAAATGGGGAAAGAAGTGTAGATTAACAAGACGACTAAAATTCCACTTTCAAAGTTTTCAAAAAAGTCAAGGGTAACTAGATATTTTGAAAAAAGTAAAAAGTGTCAATTTTTTCAAATCAATATAGCTCGGTTATTATAACAGATAGAAAAAAACTATAAAGGACAAAGTTTTAGATAATTTTATGTAGATTAATAAAAAATAATCAGAAAATTTCTATCGCCATTATTTTCCGGGATATGATGCAAACTTACATTTTTTTAAATGGAAACCATATTGGGCTATGGCCTCATTCAAAAGGTATTTTTTTCTCTTTAATCCAATATGACATACGACATAGTTATTTCTACAAATAAGTGAGTTATAGTCATTTTAAATTTTATTATAAATAAAAAATGGGTAGCCATGAAAAAGATGAAAGTAAAACAATTGCAGTTGTTTATAATAATAGCAATATTGTAATTATTAGTTCTACAAAGTTAAATAAAAATGGAAAACCAGCATAAGTATAATAATTTTGTAATTATCAAATGGCCTTCTGTGTGTGGTGTAAACCCATTTGTCAAGAGGATAATACGTTTCTTACAAAAATATTATGAACAGATGAATCGCGATTCACTAATTGTGGTATTTTTAATCGCCACAATGAACATAGATGAACTTAAGAGAATCCACGAGAAGTTTCACAGAGAAAACTACAAATTAAATTTGGTTTTAATCCATGGTGTGTTTGGATTAATAATTCTCGGTCCATATATTTTTGAAAGCCCACTAAGTGAAACTGATTACTTTCAATTTCTTCAGAAAACATTTGAAGATACGCTCGATTGTTTAAATTTGTCTTTACAACCAATATTGAAATGGTTCCAATATGATGGTGCTCCTCCTCATAATATGTTGGCTTTACAAATTATTTAAATGATGCTTTTCCTAACTCATAAGTGGGAAGAAATAAACCAATCCCAGGGCCACCTAGATCTCCCGATCTGCGCGTTTTAGAATTATTTCTGTGGGGTTATGTAAAAAACAAAGTATATGAAAAATCATATCAATCTGTGGAGGATCATAAACTAGTTGTTATTGAAACATTTAATTCAATTTACATAAGAATAGTCAAAAAGCCATAAATTCAATTTTAAAAAAATATAATTTATGTCATAATAGTATTAATAGTGGACTCTTTGACTATATTTTTTAATATTAAAATTTTTCTCCCATTGATATATTGATAATTACAGAATTACTTTATGCAGTAGTTTCATTTTGATTTATCTCTGTAAAACTAATGATTACAATATTGCTAATATTATAAACAACTGCAATTATTTTACTTTCATCTTTTTCATGGCTACCCAATTTTTATTTATAATAAAATTTTAAATAACTGTAACTTACTCATTTTTAGAAATAACTATGTCGTATGCCATATTGGATTAAAGAGAAAAAAATTACCTTTTGAATGAGGTCACAGCCAACTATGGTTTCCATTTAAAAAAATGTAAGTTTGCGTCATATCTCGGAAAATAATGGCGATAAAAATTTTTTGATTATTTTTTATTAATCTGCATAAAATTATCTAAAACTTTGTCCTTTACAGTTTTTTTCTACCTGTTATAAAAACCGAGATATATTGATTTGAAAAAATTGTCACTTTTTACTTTTTTCAAAATATCTAGTTACCCTTAACTTTTTTGAAAACTTTGAAAGTATAATTTTATTCGTCTCGTAAATCTACACTTCTTTCGCCATTTAACCGTTTCTCTATCTCTTATAGTTTCCGAGATCCCCATAGAGAACATCGAAAAAAACTCACCCTGTATATACACCTCCAGTGATAGAACTCCCAGATACTTTACCTGCGAAGCCAGAGTTAGTGTGGGGTAGAATATCCTGGGCAGTTTCATTCTGTCCTGTTTCTTTTTGTTAGTGAACAGCATCAGCTCCGTCTCAGTTGGATGTCCCGATATGGCGTTGTCTGTACACCATGTTTCTACTATATAGAGGGCACACTGCATTAGTTCATTGAATACACTTATTAATTAGTGGCTCAGGTTATCTAAGGTCCAATCTTTATTTGCATATCTATTGACTCTACGAGGTTGTCAGTATAACTACCATCCTCCTTTTTCATTATTTTAGGCAGTACCTTTGGAACTATGGAGATACATTTTTCAGCCTTATGGCTGTGGTTGTGACTCAATTTGATCACATTTTCTCTAGGATTTCCTGTGTTGTGACTTTATTAACTATTCGAAGGACCAATAATGTATCACATTAAAACTCGAGAAAAAATTAATATCTATCTGAACTCAAATACAAATATGTGGATCTCTAACTATACACAAAGTGTTCTTTCTCCTAGTTGATGTAGCGGGCGCCACATGTCCAAATGGTCCTTTCTTGTTAGGAAGGAGAGGGCAGCTTTCTCTGTTGACGCTAATCTTCCCACGGTGCTTATCTGGCGGTCAATAAAAAAACTGCACTTTTTCTGTCCTTTTTTGGCGTGAAACGTGCCCGTGCCTAACATTATCTAATCGATTTTTCCAGAAATTGCGTGCCGCGTGCAGGTACCTGGGTCCCACTTTGTTATATGCTTTTCATGTTTGCTTTCTCATCTAGTTGACTTCCTTATTCCACCATGAGTTTGAGTATTTTCCTCTATTCGAGTTGGGTTAGCATGACTTTTCATATGAGGAAATAAGAGCCTTTTGCAGAAGCATCGCGAAATCATTAACGTCAGCCTGCGATCTTTGCATACGGTTCTCAACTTTTTTGTAAATAAGAACAGAGTATCCGTCGACACATATCAGTTCTGTATGTGCTTGCTTATACTCTCACTAGTAAGGGTAATATTAATCACCTTTTGCCTTCTTGAGTTAACAAATGTCAACAATAGATGCTGCGTATGTGTAGAATTGTGCTCGAAATAAATTCGGGCAGAGTTTTTCCTCGTTTATTGTTTTCCGTGCTTCCCCACACTGACATCACAACCTGTAAAGAGACTGATGTTATTGATTTTACAGTATCTGAATACAACCCCCAACAATTCATGTCGGGAAGGTGGGTAGATTGTATCGTAGTGTAGGTATGCGGAGATTAGAAAAACCTTACCGCAATCTTCTCCTTTAAAATAGACCAATGTAAGATCCGATGTGAAAAATTGAAGCATAAGTATTCCTTTCATGTTGAATATAAAAATGCACGCGCCTTTTGATTATGTGCACCACGGAAGATGGTGCCTTTTAAATTACCCAGTCATTGGTTTGGAGGTGTGGTTTATTGTGAGTTTATTTGAATTATATTTCACTTTTATTATATGACTTCAAAGATATATTAATAGTGAGTTTATTCTAGGGTTATTTATTTATTAGAATACGAGAGTATAAAGCACTCAACATTTAAGCTTGAAAGGTATCTATTGGAGTGCTCTCATATCGAGGTTTTTCTCTGTTCTCCTCAGCTTTTCCTGAAATAGCACAGGTGGTCTGACTGAAAGTTTTCTTTTTGAAAATAAGCGTGACAAGTTAGAATTTGTATCTTCCATCCTTACTTTGCTTCTAGAGGGAGGAGGGATATTTTTCATGTGGAACTCCCATTATGATTAATCTACCCTGGTTTTTCTTCGGTGTTAAAGACACATCGCCGATTTATCGTCAGCTCTCGGTTCTGATAAGTTAGGAGCTTAATCGTCTGCTTTATATTCAATGCAACCAAAGCGTAGCCTTTGTCGGGATATGGTGAATTTGGATCACCGTTAGTTTTACCTTAAGGGGTAAATTTTCGACTGACTTCGAGAGCCCATCTAGGGATGATAGATCCACAAAGGTTACCCTGGAGGGCCTCTTCGTAGTACAGTTATTGATCAAAGATGGAGCTGACACCGTCCGATATGGCTTTGACCAATTCGGAGGTGAAAGCAGCATAAAAGATCATAACATGGTCCTCTGTGAGTTTCCCCAGGAGACGGTCAATTATTGCTTCTTGTAGGTGTCTGTTAGTAGTCTCCTTGTAGCCAAGTTTTGAGTTTGATAGGTAACTACCATTACTTACCCCTTTCTTGATGTTCAGCCTAGGAAACATGGTAGTAGAGATGTCCGATCTGTTCTTCTTCTTATTTTTACCCGCAGCTTTCGCAGGTGATCGCTCTCGACAAGGCCTTATATTTCCCAGGGGCTACCAGAAAGCGTCTATCCTTTACTTGGCTGGTATCTACGGTGCTGGTGCAAGTTCCTAGCTTTTGGCCAGCCTGCACTGTAAGGCATTTCTCCCTCTTTTAGCTTCAGTTCCGCTAATCCTTTTCCAAGATTTTGAAGTTGTGGAAGAGGTAACTTAAACATGAGGGTTAATAGAGCAGTTAGCCATCTTCCTTTCACTAACAGACAGCAAAATGCAGAAGTTTAAAAAGGAAGCCAATCCGCACAGTTTTTCGGTAGGAAGAAATCCGCCACTGCAGAAGCCTACTGCAGAATGTGCAAGGGTCCAAATCCACCTATTTGGACAGGAAAATTTCGCTGCTGTTGATATAATAGTGCGCCTGAATGGTGGTGGATATGTCTCACAAATCTACAACATCAGACGGACCATATCCAAGGCTCTAGTGGCATATTAATAATAAAAATAATAATCGCCTTTATTTGCTCACAAAATTGGGCAAAAATTAGCTATTGAGGCTACTCTACTACTTAATCCATGCCAGAAGTATGTTGACGAGGCGCCTAAGAAGGAACTCTAGGACATCCTAATCCGCCGTTGCGAATCCAAGAAGTTTGGTAGTCCAGGTGTCCATGATAGAAATCTTACCGTTAATTTTTATTATTATGGGTTTATTTTTCTGATAATAAACATTTAATAATATATTAATATTGCCCTCCAGCCTTGTCATTTGTGCGGTGTTTTCAAAGTTACGCCTGGTAGTGGTTTTGCAGTGGTTTTATATTTAAAATTCGTTTTACAACCTACCAAGAAGCCACAAACGGGAGGGTACACCACAAACTGGTGTATTGTGCTATGGTTGCTGGTAAGATATAAACCCCAGAGGGAAGCGGTGCACACGAGACAATGCTGCATCCAGTTTGCAAATACCAGTCCTGAAGTCCTCCGGAATATCTGATATATCGGCGAAGCCAATTAACTTTTTTGGACTAGACTCGAGACTCTCATTTATCAGAGCCAAAGTAATGTGAACACTGAATAAAACAATTACTATATTTTTAACCACTATAATTTATTATAATATATAAATATATTACAATGTGTACGACTTAAGTTTCGACTTTTGACGGTCGCAACCATCATTATGACCAAAGTAATGTGTTGCCAACCTTGCTGTTTGTATAGCTAGGTGATTCGAGTGCCAAGTTCCTCTCATCCTAGGACACTGGTCGTCACGCACGACACAAACACGAGGAAAACTACGAACTATCACTGATACAAAAACAACCTTGCACTGGTTCCTAGCATAGGTAGGGTTTTTATCGACCTTCTCTGGTCTAGATCCGTCGTATTTACTTAAGAGACAGGGGCATCTCTACACCACGTACAGACGTTCCTGATTTTGAAAATCCCTGGAGCGGCAAACAAAAGAGAAGCATTACCCAATGGGTTTTACACCGTGACAGACAACTACACCTCCTTACTTCCAAGATTATTTCTAAGTTTAATTTACCCCATCCATTCAATTATGGAATATCTAACTCCAAAATCCCTTACTGTAGCAGTGAACATTAATTTTATATCAGAAATTGTTCCTTAAATTTTTTTAGAATTTTTCAGCAAGTTCTCTTCCTTGTGAGAACTTTCTTTCTAGAACTTTATCAATAATAATAATAATCAATTTCTTCATTCACATTTTTTTCCTTTTACAATAGTAATTACATTTTGTGATTTATTTGTCAACGGGCTATCGACCATTGGTCTTTCGGCCGAGAACTTTTTCGGTTTTCCCAATTTTTGGAAAATGAAGTGGTTCATGTCAAACGAAATATGTTTGAATTAAGGTCCTCCACTTACAGTGCTTTCTAAAGCCTCTCTAATAATACTTTATTTATATGTCTAACTGCACTTTTAAATACGCCATTTTTGAATTAATTGCCATTAATTACTTCGCCATTTATATTGCAATTTTTTTTACATTGCGAATTAACGTTTTTGTTTGTTGTAAATTTGATTTAGTGCGCTAATTATTATTTATTATTAATGGAGCTGTGAAATTAGCATTATTTTCATAAGATATAGTACACTTTTAAGATTCTTTGAAAATTTAAAAGCACTGAGCAATAATTTAGCCAAAGAGTTTCTTCATCAGACAGATTATGAATCATTCGACATTAAAACCTACAAATTCTCAACAGAAGTGTTTTATTAATATTATTATTTATTTCTTCTTTTGGTTTAAGTGAAATTGAACATCAAAGAAATTATCATTCGTCTCAATTGTAGTGTTGTACCATAGGTTTGTAGTTATGGTCACAGTTCTCACCTCACTGAAATTAATGATTAAATAGGAATTCCCATTTTTCGTCTAGAATATTTTTATTCAACAATATTATAGATAAATCGGTGTATTATATAGATAGTAAATTAATTGGATGAGTTCAAATAAACTGTGTGAAGAAAGGTTTTTAGTACTTTATTTTATTATATAGATATTCTACTGGGGCGTTTGCTACGTATAATTCTGCTATTAAAAGAGGTCTGATAGATCAATTAGCATTTATTTATAGCTTCTGTCAAAATATATCAATTATAATTTATAATGATGAAAAAAATGTTGAACCAGATAATTTAAAATGGTTAGAAAATAATATTGAATGATGATTAATTGCAACCTAAATAATAACATTGATATTAACCATACTGATTAAAAAACAAACAAAACTCAATGTAATAGACATTTTAAAAATCTTACCCGTAAAATTGAAAAAGTTCTATATATCAACATCTCTAATTACTAACATAACTTTAGTTCGGGTCGCCAATTCAGAGTGACGGGGGCAATCGTTTAAAGTAACAAGCTAATATACACACACAAATACACAAATGACACAATGGAAGGACCACGTCTGGCTATTGACCAAACACTATCACTAATAACTTTGATCAGTTTCGTGATCTGACATAACTACATAACTACATAAAACCAATTACAAATTTGACTTTTAAATAAGTGTAACACTTTTAAGCACAAATTTATCACACCGAATCTTATATTTGGCTACGTCGGACGTATAACACATTTCTTCAAAACTCTCTCCTTAGATATAACTCTTGTCGACATGAGTCATTTAGTAATCTTATATGGTGATAATGACGTTCTAAGAAAGTAACAAATGTAGATGACTGCACAAAAATTCCGTTGATTCACGAGCCAAGAGATTCCATGTTCCCAAAATTCCTCTGGTCGTAATGAAACCAAGTCTCTCACAATGTTCTTGAGTCCGTATTGACGAGCTGCCCTTTCAGATGTTTTTTCTTCTTGATCGCAGGTCCATCCAATCTTCGGAGTGTCCCATAGTGGGATACTCCGAAAACTGTCTCGAATAATTTAACAATTAGTGGACTTTTTGGCACTAAAAATGAGGGTGAGATATACCTTGTCTGCTGATGCCAAGGATTTGAACCTTTTAGGGGTAGGTGACAGAAGAACAATTAACTCTGATGTTTACTATGGGGCACTCCGAAGACTACGCGCTCCATCAAGAAGAAAAAAACATTTGAAAGGGCAGCGCTTCAACTCGGACGATGGACTCAAGAATACTATCGGAGACTTGACTTGTCACGGACAGAGGAGTTTTGGGAATAATGAATAATGAAGTTGTTCATTAATTTTTTTACTATTTCTATAGTTCTTCTGCTTAACTCTTCTGGGTCTATTACGAAATAAACTCTTATTGGTATCGTGGAAATTAGTATGAATGATACATACTATTAATAAAATATGCATTATTACATTACATCTTCAAATTAAATATCATTGCAGAAGCCGCTTTTAATACTTGAGATTAATTCTTTTAATGTCTTCCACATTGATTATGGGTCATTGTTATTTGCATTGACACATTCTTTACATTTATTTTTTGCTACTCTAATTACATTACCGACTCTGGTACGTGAAATTTTACCTTATTCTCATGTTGATTTTGTACTTTGTGTTCCTATTTGTTATTTTCTGTTTATGTTTGTTACAAAACATGTATTGGATTTGTTTTTCTTCCAATTTCCCTAATTGGTACTTAATTTAATATATTTTGTAAATTTGTCGTACTTTTTGTCTAAAACACAATTTCTATAATTAAATTCAATACTTTTTATTTTTTCTTTAAATAATTCTTTATTTTTATATTGTTGTCTAATTATCCTGTTACTTACATATGGGCATGTTCACTATTCAACTCAACTTGTATTAGTGGATGATTATTGAATTCTGATGATCGTAAAACATTGTATTTTGCAAAGTTTGTTTAAATTTTTTACTATAAGTATGTTTAGATTTTCTGTAATTAATATTAAAACTTCTAATAATTATAATTTCCTGTATGTTTTTATGTTATATTTCTTCCAGATAGTCTTGTAGAAATTCTATGAATAACATGTCATTGCTGTTTGAAGAGTGGTAAATTTCAAAAGATGAAATTTTTATTTTTCACTGTAATTTTATTGTTAATATCCAATAGTTCATTTGCAATATTGATTCTTTCCAATTTTGGGAATCTACATCGTTTCTTACTTAAAAAATGACGCCACCTGCGAATACTGCTATATGTATAATAATAATTACATTTTGTGATTTATTTATGAACGGGCTATCGACCATTGGTTTTTCGGCACAGAACTTTTTCGATTTTCCCAATTTTTGGAAAATGATGTGGTTCATATGAGATGAAATGTGTTTGAATTAAAATACTCCACTTACAGTGCTTTCTGAAGCCGCTCTTATAATTAACTTTATCTCTCTTTCTGACGCCACTTTTGAATTAATTTCCATAAATTTCCTCGCCATTTATATTGCACATGTTTTACATTCTGAATTAACGTTTTTTTTTGTTGTAAATTTGATTGTGTGTGCTAATTATTATTTATTATTAATGGAGCTATTACTTAGTGAAGTAATCATTATTTATATAGGAGGTAGTACAGTTTTAAGATTTTTGGAAAATTTAAAAGCATTGAACAATAATTTAGCTAAACAGTATTTTCATCAGGAAGATTATAAATCATTTCAACATTAAAATATGCAAATTCTCAACGAAAGTATTTCATTAATATCATTATTTATTTCTCCTTTTCGTTTGAGTGAAATTGAGCATCAAAAAAGTTATCATTCGTCGGAATGTGGTGCAATAGGGTTGCAGTTATGGTCACAGTTATTCTTGTTATCTCACTCAAATTACTCCTAATGCGAGAGAGACAAACATCTTTATTTATAACTTCATACAATAGGTATTTACAACAACAATCGTAACTTATTTTCTTTATGGCTATCGACCCCATGGTCTTTCTGCCAGACTTTGTTAGTTGTACGTTGAGGATTATGTTGATAAATATGTAAATGAATCATGAAAAGATGTTATGAATTCGAAAATTGTTTAGATTGCGAGGTAAACCTAGGTGCTTGAGGTTGTCTTGGATATCAGGGTTAGTGGCAAATTTTCAATGGAGATTACTTAGGTTTTTTGGTATAGCAATTTGTTGTAAGGATTTTGAAGAGGGTTATTGGAATGCCTTAGTTTGGTTAAGATTCGCAGGGCTGATCACTCACTCACCTGCAAGTTTCTCAGAACAGGAGGGCAGGGATTTAGGAAAAGGATCGCTGCCTAGTCTAACCGAGGTCGACATATCATTTTCTACATATATTCTGCTATTTTTGTGGAAATTCCTTGATTTTTAAATGTAAGGTGTCTGAAATGTCGAGCTCTGTTATTAATGTTAATTTTAAGGGTTTGGAAATGATGCTTGAAGGACAGTTTAGGATCAGAGGTAATTCCAAAATACTTACAGATTACGGATGGTGCATTATATTAATTATTAATGTTAAAACCAAATAGAGATAAGGATACATGATGGAAGGGAATGAAGAGATGGATTTATTGGGATTTGTTGTTATTCTCCATTTGGCAAACTAGTATTGCGGAGTGTCCATCAGCACTTGCAGTGTACTGAGGGCTTTAGGGATTGTATTGCTATGTGCAAAATTAAAATAACTCCTAATGATTAAATAGCAATTCCCATTTTCCATATAGCATATTTTCCTTCAATAATACTATAGATAATAAATCTTAGGTGTATTATATAGATATTCTACTGGTGGGTATACTACTTATAATGCTGTTATTAAAGAAGTTCTGATAGTATCAATTAGCATTAATTTATTGAACCAGATAATTCAAAATTGTTAGAATATGATATTTTTAATAAGCAACCTAAATAATAACATTGATATTAACTATACTGAATGAAAAGCAAACAAATCTAAATGTAAACATTGTGACCGAAATGTACATTTGCGATCAATAAATTTTGTGAAGAAATGAGACTCAATCTTTCATTTATAGTATAGTACATCTTCACGTAACTCAACAATCATTAAAGTAAATGTAATAGACTTTTTTAAATCTTAAACCTAAATTAAAAAAGTTCTATATATCAAATTGGATGGGTGACCGGTACCATTTACCATTGGGTTACAAATTAATGGTGCTTTAGAGTGACGGGGGGACTTTGATCAGTTTTGTGATCTGACTAAATTTTTTACTACATAAAACCAATTTTTAATTTGAGTTTTAAATAAGTGTAACATTTTTAAGCACAAATTTATGTCACACCGAATCTTCTATTAGGCTATGCCGAGCGTAAAAAACTTTTCTACATAGATATAACTCTAGTCGACATGAGTCATTCAATAATTTAATATGGTGATAATGACGTTCCAAGAAAGTTACAAATGCAGTCCTCTCATACTGTATTTTACTTTGAAATTAAACTACATTCCAGAATCTATATGCTGTCTTTGGCAAAAATTATTCCAATCATTCTCCTAATCCATATGATAGGTTTGATTTCTTAAATTCTTGCTGTAAAAAGAAATTTGTATAATTTTAAACAATGTTTTTTTTTTTATCCTGGCCTTCTACTTGAAATTTCCTTGAATCACTTCTCTCATCGTTCGTAACACCTGTTGCCAATGTAATACCAAAAATATAAATATTTATTTCTTCATATTTTTCATTTATTCATTTAATTTATTACAAATTTTATTATTATTAGAATATGTTACACCTTCAAATTCAATATCGTTATAGGTGTCTATTTTATTACTTGAGCTTAATTCTTTTAAAGTTTTCCAGATTGACTCTGGGTCATTGTTATTTGCATTGGCATATTCTTCATAATATTAAGTTTTTCTGTTCTAATAAAAATCTCCCATAACTATAATTTGCCCTGCGTATTTATGTTATATTTGATCCAGATAGTCTTCTATAAATTCTATGAATACTATGTCATTACTGTTTGAAGAATGGTAAATTCCAAAACAGGAATTTTTTATTTTTACAGCAGTTTTAATTGTTGATATCCAATAGTTCATGTGCAATGTTTATTCTTCCAATTTTTGGGATTTTACATCGTTTCTTATGTAAAAACTGACGCCACCTATGAATCTACTTTCCGAATATACTCTAACATTATTTGATTTCTTGGTCGTGTTTCAGTTAATTATAAATTTAGTAGGTGATTAAAGGTTAGATAATATTTGGATTCATCTAAATGTCCAATTAAACTTTAGGAATTTTGCAAGAGTATAGATTACTCTTTAGTGGTTGCTATTTTTGCGAATAAAGTCCTTCTTGTAATTTACTTATTATGCATCTAAACATCTTCGGATCAAATCTAATTATTAAAACTATTAATTTTTCATCTTCTTACTTACTATAACTTTTAATTTACTTTTGTCTGTTATTATTGATTTATGTTGTTTAATAAGAGCTTTTTGATAATCGTCAATGTCCCTTATTTTTAAGCACGATTTCTTCTTTGCCTGAACTTGGACTTCCTAAATTATTTATGATAATGTAATTTCTCTGCCTGTTGTTTATTTCTACATTTTATGTCTACGTTTCCGTTCTTTGTCTCACTTACTCCAGTTATCTGTACTTCCAGGTCTAGCTGTTTAATTTTTGTTTGATATCCTCGTTTATGTTCCTCTGATTTTCACCGGCAGGTTTTGAAAATGATCATTTCTGATCGACCTATATACCAGGAAAATGAATATAACAATAGGAAATATCAGCGGTTTGATTGATTAGGTAGGAATTAATGTTATTTAAATTAATTACTAATTCACCGACATGCAATACATTAAATGATTGCAATAGTCAGTTATTATTATTACCTTATATGTAAAATGGTTCACACTTGCAAGTAATTTATGGCGCAATAAAGGCAATAGAAGCTTATAGAGACTGCATAAGTAAATGCATTTAAATGATAAATGCGCACTTTAGATGAAAAATATGAAAGTATTGCATTTTATAATCATTACTTTAATTTTACGGTTCATATAGACCAAAATATTAGTTTCATAAAAATGCGACTTCAGCTTATATCTATTTACTGATTGAGAAGGCAATTGTTTGAAAATCCATATTATTTCTAATTAATAATGAGTGGTTGATTATCAAAATTTTAATTTAATAGATTATTATAGCTTGATACTTTTGATGAAACAAGATATGCAAATTTGGTCAAATAAGACACTTATTATGATAATAAACCTATGGAACATAACAAGTGTCTTACTTCACCAAATTTGAAATTATATCTATTTCATGCAAATTATTATTGTTATCATACGATAATACTGAAGGTTGGTATTGTTTGGACATCCATTTAAGAAAATTATTTTTGTACTTTAAAACATTATCTGTAGTTTACATAACATACAATTCATTTAACTGAACTATTAAATTATCGATTAATTCATGAACTATTGCAGCATAATTAAATCTAAAAGATTTTAAATGGAAAGGAATAAAAGAGAATAATGTGAAGTTAAACAGTAGCAGTTCAGTGAAATTAACAGTGTGAGTATAAATCGATTCGATGAGCACATTCTTCGTCCGGCAAACCGGCTTAATAAATCGCCCCGCTAATTCATAATGTAAAGATAAGACTCATTTAGATAAGGCGCCTTTTTTGGCGCACTCTCCAATAAATCAGATACGCATTCAATTAACTAGTTATAAGGAGAGCCCCTTTCGACTCGGCGCGCATCCGGAATTGCCCATTGAACGATCTTCCACTTCTGGCATCGCGTGCAGCACAAAGAAATGCCACACGGAGGCATAGACACTTCGGCCTACCATCTACAATTAAAAGCGATTATTTTCAATTTAAAAGTGTTTTTAGTTTACGGCCGCGACGGGGAAAAAAACGACGTCCATATTTATGAAACGCACGCGAATAACGATCGCAGTTCACGTTCAGGAAACGGAGCTTGTGCGCCTTTTCTGATCAGTTTACATAAAAGCTTAAATGAAGGAGAACAAGAAAAAATGCGAGGATTTATAACGACTCGGCCAGCTTGCTGCTGGCTAATTAGTTTAAGTTTATGGTCACTCTAGGTTTATTCTAACGAATGTTTGCCATATGTTACGAGCACTGCGTTGCGTGCAACAGTTTTATATATCTTTGTCGTAATTTATATATGGTAGTTTTATTGCTTATAATCTAAAGGGGATTTAAGAAATATATTTATTATTTATTAAAAAAATAAATATTTATTATTATATTAACATAACTATAAATGAAATTTTAAGAAATTTTCATTATTTTATTTGACTTCTCTTTATATTGCATTTTTTCTGAAGTCCTTTTATATTGAAAATATCTTCTCCGTTCCTTCTTTTTCATTCTATATTTCTTAATTTAGATACCTTTTGCATTGCTTTAAATAAAATTCTTCATCGTCCAATTTCCTCTGTATAAGCTTTTTTTTTAAATTAAAGTAAAATAATAATAACAATAATAATAATAATATTTATTCACATATTCACATTACAACATACAATTACTATGAACTTAAAATTACATGTAAATCAATAGGTGGGATATGGTTAGCTTACAGCTACCATTCTTCCATCCCCACCTAATCATTATGAGTAAAAAAATTACTAGACATGTATTAACAAACACAGGTATATATAAACAAAACAAAAAGAAACTGAAATATACATAGCGCAATAAAGTAATATTAATTAATGGTCCTAGATATATGCAATAACATGATATATTGACAAACTGGTAACTATTTTATTGGTAAATTAATTAATAAAACAAACTTTTTAAAATCAGTTTTAAATTTTTGCAAAGATAGAGTCTTGTACATTTCGCGAATAGGGTTGTACAATTCATAAATATTATAAGAAAATGATCGTTCAAATACTGCAGTACTGTGTTTAGGAGGTGATAGTCGTCCTTTAAAAATGTCGATCTCTTTCTGAAAGTCAGTTGAATATTTCTAGCTATCTTAAGAACTCTGTGGTTGGTAACGATATCATTAATTGGGATAAATTCTATAGTAATTGTGTAAAGTTTCACCATAAATTCGGCATAGCTACATGCTGCAAGAGTAAAAAAAAAACCTTAAACCTGTTTTACCGCAGTTTTCGCTGTTTTGATATGCAGTTTTCTTGTAATTGCTTGAAGTAAAATCATCTTTCTTATTTAGATGTTAATTTTTTTTAACATGATTATTAATTTTGTTCCTCTTAAGAGAAAACAATTATAATATTCTTCGTCTTTATTAAAATCCTTTTTAAAAGTCCTACTTTTAGAGAAGCTTCCCTTAAATTGATGGTGATTAATGAGTTACGAGAAGACTTGTAATCTCCACAGTTTATTGTTGAAGTCTGTTGACTAGTTAGCCATATTTATAATTTTTATTGATGAGTTACGTAAAGATGATGCAATAAACGGTGAAGAAAGTGATTACAAGTTATTTTATATCCCTTAAATTCTTGATTTGCTTCGCTCTTGATGGTAGGTCTTTCAATCTATTTTGTGAACCCAAATCACCTTTAAAACTCCTCGATCATAACTGTTCTGTATTGATGAACATCTGTAGTCTGCAAGTGAGATTAACAAAAAGTCTGAGTGTGCAGTATGGGGCTAATTGATAATTGTGAGTATCTAGATGTGTAAAATAAAACGAAATATGTTAACGAACATAGGAGAGAGATTTTAATATAAAAATGCAAGGTAATGTAAAGATGCCTAATTATTTGAAGGCTGATTTGAAATCATCTCTATATCCTTTGGAGGCAAGTACTCTTAAACCAAATAATATGTCTGAAATACTAGAATGTCCCCATGCAAGAATACTATATGTAATATGACAAAAAATGCAAATTATGCTGATTTTAGTCCATTTTTTTTTTTTTTTATCCTCACGAGGTGGTGTCGCTTAGCGTCCCTGCACTGCGGTCTCCGTGGTCCTTTTGTGCGCCTCTGGCTGTTTTACTCCTTTTGAACTCCTGTATCTTCTAAGAAGTCCAGGAGTTTCTGCCAGGGGATATTCTTAAGCTGTTCTACAGGAAGCATGGGCTTCCCGAGTTTCGCCTTGCGTTCTTGTTTGTATGCTTCGCAAGTGCACAGTAGGTGTTCGGGAGTTTCCTCTTCTTCCAGACACCCACGGCATAGGGGGCTTTTCTCAATGCCCATCCTATGTTTGTGCTTGTTCAGGTCACAGTGTCCAGTGACTAGTCCTGTGATTTTTCTTAGTTTCAGTCTGCTCAGTCTAGACAGCTTCAACATGCTGTCAGGTACCGGACCATCTAGGAAGAGTCTTGTATGCCTCATTCCATTTTGGTTTTGCCATGCCTTTTTGTGCTCCTCTGCTAACTTGCGTCGGATTATTTCCTTTCCGGTTTCATGGGGTATACCGAAAGCGGGTTCAGGTCCTATGAATTCACCTGTTGCTCCTTGTTTAGCCAGCAAGTCGGCCCCCAAGTGTCCAATAATTTTTTGGTCCTTGGGTACCCATACTAGCTGTGTTTCTCTTGTTGTCGCCAGTGCGTCCAGTCTGTTTATGCACGTCATGACCAGCCTGGACTGCACTATCGGTGAGGCTAGCGCTTTTATGGCTGCCTGGCTATCTGTCATAATGGTAATTGGTCCTTTTTTAAGTCCCGATTCCATTAAGTGATGAGCACACCAGTCAATGGCGGCTATTTCGGCCTGGAAGATAGAGGCATGCTTCCCCAGAGCAATCGCGAATTGTTTGCTCCGGTTGCAGCCTCCATAGATACCAGCTCCGGTTCCTTTAGTATTTTTGGCCCCGTCTGTGTACCAGATGGTTCCTTTACTCGTTCCCGGGTATGTTCCATTTGTCCATTCACTCCGCTGTGGTATGATCGTTTTGAATCTGCGGGATGGGTGTACGATTTTGGTGAAATCGGACCTCATTGTTAGTGTCTCTTCTTCTTGTAGTACTTTAAATGTTGCCGGTCTTGAAGGCCCCATATTTAAAGTATGTCCATTTATGTGCATCCTATAGGCTGCCTGTCTAGCTTCCATCATTACAAATAAATGTAGTGGTGGTAGCGATAATATGTGTTCCATGGCTGCCGTGGGCGTTGTCCTCATTGCCCCAGTGATTAGCAGACACGCCTGTCTTTGCACTCTTTCGAGTTTTACTGCTGCACTTTTGGTTTGGGTCTTTTCTCCCAAAACGAGCGCCGCGTATGTCACTATAGGTCTTATGACCACAGTGTATAGCCATTTGGTCATACTAGGTCTCAGTCCCCATGTGCGTCCTACCATTTTTCGGGTCGCAAAAAGTCCTCTCATGGCCTTTTTGCTGATGCTCTCTAGGTGGAAGTTGAAGTTCAATCTGGTATCAAGTATGACCCCTAAATATTTTACTTCATTTTTGATTGGAACTTCCATTTCATACATACGTAGTGATTTTATGTCATTGGTTTTTCGTCGCCTAGTAAAAGGGACGATGGCCGTTTTGACCGGGTTTACAGTTAACCCTTCATTCCTGCACCATCTTTCTACGGTATTTAGTGCCTTCTGCATCAAGTTTGATACAGTGGTCCCAAACTTCCCGCTTACTAGAATGGTCAGATCATCTGCATACCCCAGTGCATATATGCCCTGGCTATCGAGTAGCAACAGAAGGTCGTCCATAACGAGGCACCATAGGAGCGGCGAAAGAACACCTCCCTGCGGGCACCCGCCAGCGACTAACGCTTCTGCTGTTTTTCCATATAGGGTAGTCGCCACAGTCCGACTTCTGAGCATCTTGTTTACCCATTGTCGGACTTGCGGGTTAATTCCTCTTTTCTCCATTGCTGTTGCTATGGAGTTGAAGGTTGTGTTGTCAAACGCCCCTTCAATATCCAGAAAGGCCCCTAACGCAACGTCTTTGCATTGTAGGGTCCTTTCGCATCTGCTCACTAGCTGGTGGATTGCTAGCTCGCATGACTTTCCCGCTTGGTAGGCATATTGTTGACGGTGTAGTGGCGAGTCCTTTAAAACTCCTTCCCATATGTGCCTGTCTACTAGTTTTTCTAGTAGTTTTAACATAAATGATGACAAGCTGATCGGTCTGTAAGATTTAGCCTGGGCATATGAATCACGCCCTGGCTTAGGTATGAATACCACCTTTACAGTCCGCCAGCTGCTTGGGATGTATGAAAGGGCAAGGCTTGCTCTGAGGATTTCACATAGTGGTTTCCTCAGCGTTGCTATCCCCTTTTGTAGCATGATAGGATATATCCTGTCAGGACCTGGTGATTTGAATGGTTTGAACGTGTTAATTCCCCACTCAACGTCACCTGGTCTAATTATCGTTTTCGCTGTTTCCCAGTCCCGTTTTGGAGCCCCTTCGTTGGGCTCGCTTAGGTCCTCGGAAACAGGATTGTCAAGTATTGCAGAACCCGGGAAGTGCGTCTGCAGTAATACCTGCAGGGTCTCTTCTACCGAGTCTGTGTACTTTCCATTGTTGGTCTGCAGTGAGCCGATGTTCCCAGCATGATCTTTGCTGAGCGTCTTGAGTAGACGGGAGCTTGTGGGTTCACTTTCTATGTCCCCACAGAATTTTTGCCAAGATTCCCTCTTG
Organism: Ontholestes murinus; assembly: GCA_963969525.1. Lineage (NCBI taxonomy): Eukaryota > Metazoa > Arthropoda > Insecta > Coleoptera > Staphylinidae > Ontholestes > Ontholestes murinus. The sequence goes on from OZ018396.1 coordinate 52,162,556, forward strand.
GCTTTTTTAATGGCATTGTTATATGCCGTGAGGGCCGTTTTGTACTGCGCCCATTCACCGTTTCTCTTGGCTGTATTAAACAGTCTTCTGGTGCGTGCCTTAGCCCTATCAAGATCCTTGTTCCACCAGGTGACCCTGGTTGAGGTAGGTTTGGTAGTTCTTGGGCAGCTTGCTTCAAACGCAGTATTGATAGAGTCTGTGATGCTTTGCACCATGAGCTCTAACTCATGCGTTGTTCTCGCTACTGTTGGACAGTCCCCGATTCGGCTGGCTAGTACCTCTTTGTATAGGTCCCAGTCAGTTCTCCTCGGGTTTCTGTTTTGGATTTCAGATGCTTCTTCTGATTCGATATCGAATCGTATATATCGATGATCTGAGAGTGATGGTTCCTCAGATACATGCCAGTGTTTTACCATTTCACTTGCCTTGCGAGAGGCAAGTGTTATGTCAATTACTTCGCTTCGCACCGCGTTTACGAACGTGGGTACATTTCCAATATTTACTATTTCAATGTCATTCTCTAAGATAAAATCTAATAGTTTCTCACCTCTTGGATTGATGTCCGTGCTCCCCCATATAATGTGGTGCGCGTTGGCATCGCATCCAAGGATCAGCGGTATTCCCTTGTGGCTCCCGCTGTGTATCAGCCGCTGAATCTCGTCTGGCGGCGGTGGTCCTGGTTGGTCGTAGGGAAGGTAACCGGATCCGAGTATAAACTCCCTCCGCGTTCCCCTTTCCACTACTTCCAGCCGTGCTGCCACTAGGTCTCTGCAACATAAGTCCCATAATGGCATTAAATTCAGTCCATGTTTTGCTATTATACATGTGCGTGGGTTACACATTGGTTCGGCGACAATCAGTCGCCTGCCCTGTATGTTTAACCCCTTTACTATTCCCTTGTGAAGCCATGGCTCTTGTACAAGTGCAATGTCAATATTTTCTCTTAGGATATATGCACTGAGGGCAGCAGATGCCGCCTTACAGTGGTGTATATTAATCTGTAGTAATTTGAACATTACTTACCCTTCGGCGATTCGGGCAACGGACTGTCGTCCATTGCTCCCTCTCCGGGCACTGGAATTCCTTCCATTGCTACCTCTTCGGTCTCCTCAGGTCTGCCGACGGTTTTTGCCGCCAGCGCCCTGAGGGTGATGGTTGAAAGGCCGAAGTGCAACTTCTTCCCTTCGCTCACCTTCCCCCAAGAGACTTTGTCCATCAGTATGATGTACTGAGTTCCCTTGGGGTCCGGTTTTTGGTTGACTACTCTCCAGGTATCGGTGCTTACGTTGTTCTGCACCGATATTCTTTTGAGGAAGGTGGTGGCCTCTATTGGTGGTCCTGGAGCCCACGTTAGTACTCTCCTGGGTTCCGGTAGGTCCTTCAGATCGATGATCTGAAGTTCCTTTTCGTTCCCCAGGATATTCTTCTCCTTGGCTATGCTCTCGAGCCATGTCCTGGTTGGAAGGTCGGAGCATACTATTCTCAGGAATCCCCCTTTATGGGTACATTCCTGAAATTTCGGTGAGGCTTGTCCTTTCACCGTAGCATCAATGCTTTGGATTATCGAGACTTTGATAGCCTCGGCTTCCTCTGCATTTATGCTCGTCTCTGGGTATCCTTTCGGTATTATAGCGAGCGCTATTCCCGTCAGTATGTCACTGAAGGTTCTCTTTGCCGGAGGCCCTTCGCCCCCTCTCGGGGTTTTTGTCGGTCTCTTTTGGAGTCCCGGAGGTGTGCTGTCGCTCGACAGGTTTCGCTTCTGCGTCCCTGACGAGCCGGGTGCTGACGCTGGTGCAGGGCGTCGCGGGTTGACCCCTCCCCTGACGCTTGCTCTCCCTGAGGTAGGTTGCGCTTAGGCGTCCCTGCCCTCTGGTCGAGTTTCTCTCTCCTCTGGCGTCGTCTGGCCGCCCCTGAACGCTGCTTAGGTCGTTCAGGTTCAGCCGTGGCGGCACCAGGGGAGGTAGGGTTCTCCGAAGAGCCCCCTATGGTAGTTTTTGTTTTTGTGTTTTTTGGGTGGTCCATTATTGTTCCCACGAGTACGGAGGAAATAAGTGGTCGCTGTGCGCAGTGCCCCGATACGCACAGAAGGCTCAACTACGTTGGGAGGTCGCCCGGTGTCCCAACGGAATCGTTCGCGACACTTAACCCTGTGCCATGCAGCCCTAGGCACGATGTCTGTACGCCGTAGCTTGGGGGAGTTGGTTCGCGGCAGCTGGTTTAGGCCGGTCATGCGGGGGTGGCCCACCTGCCCGACCCTATGCCAGCTACTGGCCGATTTCTCGGTCACGCTCCTATCCACCATTTTAGTCCATACTAAGGTAAGGAATCGTCCAAACTACGAAATATATAAATTACTTAACATAGTTTGTCTGAAATTAACTTACCGTGCACCTTCTAATCCAGCCTGCTGTCTATTTAACTCCTGAAAACTTTTCAGAATCACAGCGAGAATCCAACCTCTACAGTTTTATTTATATTAAAGGATAATTTATTTACAGAAAACCAAACAGCAACTGTTTTACCGCAGTTTTCGCTGTTTTGATATACAGTTTTCTTGTAATTGCTTGAAGTAAAATAGGTGGTATCATCCGAATATAATATACACTTAGATTGTAGTTTTGCGGCAAATCATTTATACAGGGTGACTGACGAAAAACCTTTGGTGCTGTATCTCGCTTATTTTTGATCCGATTTGAATAAATAAAACATCAAATTAAATGATTTTTAAAAGACTTTAATATGAACTGTGCTGATATTTTTTCTTGTATCCAGTTTTTGACAAAAGACGATCAACTTTTTTTTTCAAATTGCACTGTATATATATTTTGTACTGATCCGCAAGGAGATTTTGCTACAAGATTTCAAAAATTAAAAAACGATTTCTGTAGAAGCACAAAATTCTAGTACAGTGTTTGAAATATTGCAACATTTTAATTATGAAATAATTAAAAATCTTTGCAGTATTGTATCAATGTCTGTCACTGTCACTTTTGACATTTAAAATAGGGTCTGTATATTGTTTACAATGGATACTTGACTTTTTATTTATTTTTTTAATCCTCAATTTCTCGACTTAAGTTTGATGTGTGGATAAATTTGTCTACAATTTTATATTCAGAAAAAAAAATTCCTTGCGAATCAATAAAAATATATATACAGTGCAATTTTAGTTATTTAAGGTACAAGTGTAAAAAGTGATGCTTTATTGCACGAACTGGCGTTTAAAACACGAGCGAGGAACGAGCGAGTTTTTTTAAAGCCAGGAGTGCAATAAAGAAACTTTTTACACGTGTGCCTTACAAAATTTTATCTTCGATCGTAAAGGATTTCAAAGAAAATATTCTTATGAGTAATATTTTAATGTCATTTCAATAATTCAATTAATGAAAACATATTTTACCCGCAGTGCACTAAGGAAAGCGTTACTTAGCAACCAGTAAACAAATGTCGGCCGCCATTATTATTTATGGAAAAAATGTTCGCTTTATTGTAATCGCTTCGACTTGCATTAAATGAAATCTTCAGAGTTCTTAAATCTGCCATTTGGTTTGTATTATATATTTTATTTATAGTTTATTAGTTATTTGTATCAGTTAATAAAAAATTAAGTTTTTCGTCGAAATATATTCATCTGTCAAATTTGACAATTCTGTGCAATAAAAACAGTTTGACATTACCGTGCAATAAAAACGTATAAAAGCACTAGTGCTTTAAAAAGCCACTTTTACAATGAAAAATGATGCAAAAAGCGTCTACTTTCTGTACGATCGTAGATAAAAAAAAAATGTTGATCGTATTTTGTTAAAAACTGGGTGCGAGACAAAATAGCAGTTTAGATCCTATTAAAGTCTCAAAAATGGTTTAATTTGATGTTTTATTTATTAAAATCGGATAAAAAAATAAGCGAGATACAGCACCAAAGGTTTTTCGTCAGTCACCCTGTATACGAGGTGTAACTAAAAAGTTTTTATAAACGTTTTATTTTACAATTAACTTTGTAATGGTACAATGTCCTCTTCAAAATACTCCCCCCTTAATGCAATGCACTTGCTACAACGATGTTTCCACTGCTGAAAACACGTTTTCAGTTGATCTTCAGTCAGGCCCTTCAGTAGCCTCGTTGTCTCCTTTTTAATATTCTCAACATCCCCAAAATGGCATTCCCGAAGTAGCATTTTGCACTTTGAGAATAAAAAGAAGTCGTAAGGTGCTTAATCGGGCGAATACGGTGGGTGATTGATCACAGTGATCTCATTTTTAGCCAAAAACTCACGCACCACGAATGATGTTTGCGCGGGCGCATTGGCATGATGCAACACCCACGAATTGTTTTGAGCCAAATTTGGCCGCACTCGAAAACACGGGCTTTCAACCTTTCTAAAACTTCAACTTCTTACGCGATCAATCTTTTCTTCAGTTTTTAAAGTGGAAGGACGTCCTTCTCGTTCGCCGTCCTTCACACTGTACCGTCCTTCCTTGAATCGAGTTACCCACTTGTGAATAGCAGTTTTTTTAAGGAATCATCTCCATAAACTGTATTCAAGTCTGTCAAAATTTGAGTAGGAGCTTTACCAAGTTTTGTGAGAAATTTAATGATGATTCGCTGTTCTTCATTAGAAGAAATCTCCATGATGGCGACGCGATACTTAGAAAGGGTTAAAAAAAATCATACAACCACACAACAGACTCAGAAGCCGATGAAACTTGGACTGATGTTCAGTTAGAGTACAAAGAGTGGGGCGATTTCACTGGCTAGCCCCCACTACTCCACAAAAATCCGTGGGGTGGGAATTCTGCGAACTTTTTATAGAGACACCTCGTACATAATAAACAATAGGGTCTAAAATTGATCCTTAAACCCTTGAGGTACACCGTATCGAATTATTGTTTCTGCAGACCAGTGGGAATTTACTAACACTTGCTGCGATCCATTCGCCAAATATGATATCAATATCAAAAGTCGACAGCTTGATGGATCGAAGTTGTAGCAATATAGTTTCCTAAGTACGTCATGAGGGACACAGTCAAATCCCTTAATGAGATCCTCCAGAAAGCATGCAATGGTATCCTTTTAATTATTGAAACCTATTTGTATCTCATTCACAAAGGCAATGACTGCATCACTAGTAGAACGACCCTTCCAAAAACCGCATTGGTTATTGTTTAGTATGTAATTCGCATCCATGTAGGCCACAACTTGTTTAAATAAAATTGGGAGTAAATAAATAGGCCTATAGTCGTTAACGTCCACCTTTGATCTCGTTTTGAAGATTGGAACAACATACCCTTTCTTTAAACATTGGGGGAATGTCTAAAGAATTTGTTTTTGAGATGTTTCTTCTACATCTTCAAAATTCTAAGACTTGGCGTGAACCATCATGAGAGTAAATAATCTCTTGAATCTTAAATATTCTACAATAAAACCAATGTTTGGGCAATTTGCCTTTTTAGACCGATTGTCATTTTTATAAAATAATCTTTCAAATACTAGGGTTATAAAGTTTATCAAAATCATTTATTTCATAATAATTGACATTATGAAATAAATGATTTTTGATAAACTTTTTGTTTTCTAGTGAAAACATCTTCAAAATCTTGATCTTGAACCAATATCTACGAAAACTATTTTAAAACACTTGGATTTTGGAAGTTCCTTAATGAAACCGAATTTTGAACATTTCAATCTTGTCAATTAGTTTGTTCATGTTGCTGTAATTATTTGCTAAAATCATCTAAAAAATATTTAGATCTTGGAAATCCTTTCGCTTAAACATATATTTTCACTTTTAGACTTGGATTTTAAGAGTCTAATTAATATTAGATATTGGTCAAATATTATGTGGAGAAAACTGTTTTGGGCTTGGCGTTTACCAGTAGGTAAATCTTTTTAAAACCACTTGAATCTGAAATGTTCTGTTATGAAAACTTTTATCAAGCACATGGTTTTTAAAGGTCAACTGTTTTTTATAATTAAATTTTTAACTTTTCTTTTCTTTAGAGAAAATATTCATCAAATACTTGGTCTTATGCATGGTTTTATGTATTTTTTTAAAATAGATCTTGTAAAGAAAGAAAAATAAATAGAAGTATTTTTTTAAATCCAATTATTGGCCATAGTGTGAACTATTATGTAAGAAAATCATCTTAAAAAACCATTATATCTTAACTATTTTGTAATAAAATCATCATATTTTAATTTCTTTTCCTTTATAGGTCAATTGTTTTTTATAAACCATCTTTCAAATACTTCGACTTTAAAAGTCAATTATTATAAAATAAATCATTTTTTGGTCTTGATATAAACCATTATCATATTTCAACACTTCGTTTTCAGAGATCAGTTTTTTAATTAAATTTCCAATTTTGTTTTTCTTTGGAAAAAATATTCATCAAATCCTTGGCCTTTATTAAAACCATTTTTCGAATTACCTTTTTCTAAAGAAAGCATCATTTAAATTCCTAATCTTGGCGTGAACTATATTCACGATTCGATCTTAACTGCTCTACAATAAACCACCTTTTACACACTATCTAATGAAATAATGTTTGGCCTTCCAAAAACACTTTTTTAGGGAAAAAATCTTCCGAATTCTTAGCCTTGAAATAAACCATTATATATTACAAGCATTTGGTTTTTAAAGGTCGGCTTTTATTAAATTAAATTTCTAATATTATATTTCTTGGTAGAAAATTATCAAATTCTTGGTCTTCATTGACAATTGCAAAAAACATCCTTTGAGTTCTTGAACGTAAACTATTCTCTAGATACATCATCTTAAGAAAATTTTTGTAGAAGAGAAAGAAAAAACTAAATACAAACACAAATTGAAATAATTTCTCCAACACATTAACTATAGAGGTCAAATATTTTATTTAATTAACTTAATTTTTAAAATATTTTGGTATTTGAGAAGAAACATCTTCAAAATTTTTAGACTTGACGTGAACTATCATAAAAGTAAATAATTCATTAAACGCTTCAATCTTAAATATTCTCAGTAAAACTATCTTCTGGGCATTTGCCTTTTTAGGTCTGTTGTCTTTTTTTATATAATCATTTTTCGAATACTAAGACTATAAAGATCAATTATTATAAAATAAATCATTTTCATAAACACTTGTTTAGTTGTTAAAGTAAAACACTTAAATTTTCAAAACCCTTTATTATTGCTTTTTTGAAAACGCAACAATTGTTTCGCCACACTGTGGCTTCTTCAGGCGAAGAAATGGTTTTTTTCATAAACTTATTTTCTTTAGAGCAAACATCTTTCAAAATTTTGACCTTGAACCAATATCTACCAAACCTATTTTTAGTTCTTTAGTCCTTTAATGAAGCCAAATTTTGAACATTTTAAACTTGTTAACTAGTTAGCTAATTTTGCTGTAATTAATTACTAAAATTATCTAACAAATATTTAGATCTTGTAAATCATTACGCTTAACTTAACATATATTTTTACTTTTATACTTGGATTTTGAAAGTTTATAGTCTATTAAATATTGGTCAAATATTATGTAAAGTAAACAGTTTTGGGCTTGACGAATACCAGTAGTAGTAGGTAAATCCTCTTAGAAACACTTGAATCTGATAAGTCCTATTATGAAAACACCTTTCAAGCACCAAGATTTTTCATAATAAAAGTTCTAATATTTTTTAAAGAAAATATTCATCAAATTCTTGTTCATCATTAAAACCATAAATAAAATTCTATTTCTGCAGAAAATATTACTTACATCCTCAATCTAAATTTATCTTAATGTGATATCTGTATATAAATAATCTGTAAAACTTATTTGATATGAACTGTTTTAAAATAAAATTAATTTGAAGGTGTTTTATTCCAAGTTTTTTAACTATATAGTATTTTAAATATTTGGACATTTAATTTTCATTTTTCTCTTTTGAGAAAACATCTTACAAATCCTTGGCATTGATGTCAACCATTATCTAAGAAACCTAGAAAATAGATTGTAAAAGTTCTTTAATGAAATCGAATTTTAAACATTTAAATCTCGTAAATTAAAATGGTGAATCTAAAAAATAGTTGGATCTTCTAAATTGGCAATTCTCTCACTAAAATATACATTTCTTTAAAATTATAGACTTAGATTTTGGCAATTTTATTAATTCTTAGGGTATTATTAGATATTCTTCTAATACTCCTTAAAGAAAACCCTTTTTACCGTGTTGTAAAACAATAAGTAAATCTTCTTTATAACGCTTGAAATCAACTTTCAATTATTTGGTTTTTAGAAGTTATTTTTATATTTAAATTTCTAATTTGCTTTTTTAGGAAAAATATTCATCAAATGATTGTTATTTAATAAAACGTTTTTTGAAATACCTTATTTTTGAGGAAACATGAAAAATTCTTAATTTTAGAATGGACCAGCTTCTACCTAAATCATCTTTAAAACATTTCGATCTTGACTGTTCTGTATCGTATTCATTTTAGAAATACTTTAAGTTCAAAGGTCAAAAATTTTATTTCATTACTAATAAAATCGTTCGCACTCTAGGTGGTGCCTTCAGAGCAAATATAATTGAAAATTGGCAAGTTGTGGAAAAGTCCTCTTTTTCGGACTATCAGCAGATTGAGTTCGAAATAGAGGCCACGAAGGAAGACGGAATATAGTGTAGCAATTCAAGAAACACACACTAGAGCTTCTATAGAGAATGCTTAAGTGTGGGAACCTATGTTCTCTACCTCTACATTTAGAGCACAGAAGAACTAGCAAAAGCAGCAACTATCCTAAGAAAAAGCATCCTAAAGGAGTATGAATCCAGTTTTCAGCTAAAGACTTGGCGGAGCAAGGATTTAGGTCGCAAAACTTTCAACAGTGCAAATAAAACAGGCAACCAGGATGCCTATAGACATGCACTGTCGAAATATAATAAATAGTTGAGAAATTCGAAGAGGAAAACATGGAGAATTTTATGTGAGGAAGTTACTGATACAACCTCAACTTGCAGGCTCGATAAAGTCCTGACCTAAGACCACTTCAAAAGCATCGGGCTCATAAAAACCCTTATGGGAGTTATGTAGAGGAGCTCAAGGAATGTCTCAATGTGCTGTTGAAGTTGCACTTCCCAGGATCAACATCTATGGACTCCCAAGAAAACACTGCTCAACTTAGGTAAGGATAGCATATTCTTGCCTACTACAGAAAGTATAAGCAAGGCTGGAAAACTCATTAACAAAGAAAAAATTGAATGAGTAGTTAAATCCCTCGAGGCATCAGGCTCAGATGTAATTTTTCCTGCAATGCTCTACCAGGGGCTAAATATGCTAAATATAATAATAGCCCCTTACCTGTAGGCAGTTTACAAAGTTAGCTTGATGCTAGAATAAGGTCTCCAAAATTAGACCTAAATATGCCAGAAATGGCTAAGATATTACTTCAATAGCAATAATCGCTGGATGAGTATTATCACCATCAGCTAAAGAGATTATGGGCCCAGTGGAAAAACATGACAAGTTGTGAACTCCGTCTCCAAAATCTTGAAGTGATTTAGTGTATTTATGCATGGTTTTATGTATTGTTTCTAATAGATCTTGTAAAGAACGTATATAAATAAATAAATAGAGGTAAATTATTTTTTTTAATTCTAATTATTGGTCTTGGTGTGAAGTTCATATTCTTATCACTTTGGTAAATTTCCGTAAACACTTTCGAATATTTATTTTGGTGTTCGCGACAAACTGTGTCTTTTTCAGGCGAAGAAATTTCTTGGTCTTTATATGAGCCATTATCATATTTCAACTATTTGATTTTTAGAGGTATTTTTTTTTAAATTAAATTTCTAAATTGTTTTTTCTTTGGAAAACATATCATCAAATTCTTGGCCTTCATTAAAACCATAATTCAATTTACCTTTTTCTGGGTTAGACATCGTTTAAATTCTTAATCTTGGCGTGAACTATATTTTACATAAATCACCTTTAAGACGCTTCGATATATTCTATAAAATTTCCAATTTTGATTTTCTTTGGAAAGATATTATTAGCCTTCATTAAAATCATAATTCAAATTACCCTTTCCTAAAGAAAACATCATTTATGTTCGTAATCTTGGCGTGAATTATATTCTCGAAAAATCACCTTTAGGGTGTTACAATAAACCATATTTTACACACTTGGCCTTTTAAGGAATGAAACTAATGAAACCATTTTGTAAATGCTTGGCTTTTTTTATAATACGAATTATTTTACAAAAACTTGTTTTAGAGAAAACATCTTTCGAATTCTTGGCCTTGAAATAAACCGTTATTTATTTCAAGCATTTGGTTTTGAGAGGTCGGTTTTTCTTAAATTAATTTTCCTTTGGAGAATCTTATCATCAAATTGTGTCGGCATTTTTAAAAGTTCTTTATTTTTTGCAGAAAACATCCTTTAAATTCTTGATCTTGACGTGAACTCTTCTCAAGTTACATAATATGTAGAATGCCTTGATGTTAACTGTTTTGTTCTCGAAATTAATAAGATTTGAAGCGTTTGGATCGAATCAATTATGTGATTTCATTATCTTTTGTATTCAATTTTCATTTAAAAAAAAACATCAATTTCTTGGCGTTGACCAAATTTTGAGTAAATTACCCTTAGAATGCTTTGTTTTTAAGTCTTTTATAAAGAAATGGTGATGCAAATACTTGAACTTTAGAGATTTATTGTTTTTTATTAATATAAGGTATTTTTAATACATGTTTGCTTTAAATTATTGATCTCGGCGTGAACTGTTTTCTAAGTATATTATCTTAAAACTTTTGAATTTCAGCCGGCTTACAATAAAATCATCTTTCAAATACTTGAATTATGGAAGTTAATTGATTCTTATTTAGAAATCCTCTTTAGGGGAAATCATCCTTCATTTTTTTGGTTTTGATTGAAACCATTCTCTACGAAAACGAATTTTAACATAGTGGGTAGGTAGGTACGTAGCTGAAAAGGGGGGGGGGGGGGGGTTAAGTAATTTCAGACTCCTCGTCTAAGGTATCTACACCTCCTACTTTTCCAACTACGTACCTCGAAATTCGCTCTGGTCTCCTTCGAAGTCCGCATAATTTATTTATTTTTCATTTCTTTCTTTATTTTATCTTCTCTTTCTTATTTATCATAGTTTTCCTTTCCTGTCAGTATATTTTTAAGTTTTGTTTTATTTCTTTTTGTCTATTATTTCTTCTACCTTCAACTAATGCCTTATTTTTTCTTCTACTCTGCACTTTGTCTATCCCATTTTAATGGCAAATGGTGGTGCAGAAAAGCATTTCCTTCTCCATAAATAAAAAAGGTTTTGTTGGGAAGGCTTAAGTTCAGTTAAATTGAAATATATTAGATCAAGAAGTCTGAATTCCTTACCACATTACTGCCAATCCTTTAGCTTGCTACAAGAACTAAATATAGATTAGGTTAAATCAGTAGAATTGATGGTTAGAGGACTTTTGATTCTTACCTCTTTTTTTTTCAAGTGTAGAGAACAATAAAGAATCGAGTGTTGGGGGTAAAATATAACAAATCTGCTCGGTTTCTACTGTATGATTCTATTCTTTATTTTTGCCGGCCCCGTTGGCACAGTGGTTAGCCCGCATACTGTAGTCGGAGGGGTCTTTGGTTCGAATCCGAGCTAGGGCATGGATGTTGTGATTGTCCATACATTTCACTGTAATTATCTGACTAAAGGGTTAAGGCTAAGGTCATAATATAAAATTTAAAAACATAAAAATTCTTCACTCTTTGTTTTGACCTCGAGTAACTATTTATTTAGTTGAGGTCGAAAATAACTAGGAAAGAATAGAATCCTACAGTAGAAACCGAGAAGATGTGTTATATCTTAGAAATAAGGAAGGAATATAAAACTTTTTTATGTTGTAATTTTTTATATTCTTTAGTTTTATTATGTGTATTTTTATTTCTCTAGAGTAGACGCAAAAGCAAACACTGAGCTATCGCACTACTCCAGTGTATGTTTTCCAACTTTAAAAGGTCAGAAAAATATTTGTGCTGTAAACAATTCAGTCGACATATTATTATACGAGCAATTTTAAATCTGGCATCGGATTTAATAGAAAACAAATGATTGGCTTTTATGCAATAAAAGTGTAAACTTAACATAATAATTCACTCATTCCAATTTTATTATTTTTCATGTTTACAGTTTTAGGACAAAGTTTATAATCTTAATAAGGTCACGAACTCGGAATTTCCATGAAAAATTGTAGCAGCTTAAAAGAATTCAGCGTGTATAAGTGCAATACTCGAGAGCATGAAATAAATCATCTCTTATTTACTGCACTTTGAAATATACTAATCCAATAAAGAAAAGTATATTTATTCTTACCGAAAAATATTAACTCGTTGACGATGGAGGCTTCTACTTCGTTATACTTACTTAGTAACAAATTAAACAAACTTTTTACTTGTTTATAACACTTTTTTATTTATTTGGTGACCAATGGTTTCTAAAAAGTGTGTTTAATTTGTGAAAAATATTAAATTACTAACTTAATGTAAGATTTGTGCAATCGGTATTTCTACTCGTATTAAGATTCCGGTACTGTCTTCCCCGAAACATTTTCCGCTATCTGGAATAAAACTAAGAAATATAAGCACCAAAGTTCGGACACGAGGCGAAAAAAGAAACGTCAGACAACGTGCGCCGGCAATAACTTAGCGAAAACCCGAACTCGTCACTGGAACAGTTTCAAAATTGATTTATAAACGTGCGGCGTTTCGAAAAAAAAAATAAGCACAGATACGATCAATGATTGATGCTCGGCCGAAACAAATGTATGCCGGAGAGAAGAAGGAATGAATTTAATTATCTAGAAATTTTTCAAGACCAGTAGTTCCAGGGGGGCTTAATGGTCCATAGTTAATATCACGTACCGATTTTATCGCCCGAAATACGTGAATTTTTCAGTCGGCCCGATGGCTATCTGAAAGAATATGTTGTGTACACATGTGCGCACTGGTCCTGAATTTTAATTAAACCGGAAAACACGTGTATTAAGTTTAGTCAGGTCGTTTAATTAAATTTTTATCCAGATAGAAAAATATATAAAGTCCGTTGTTTATTTAATGCAAAAGATTTTCTATATATTGATATGTTAAGATGATACACAAGTATGTGTAAATTATAATTTAAATGAAAGAAATCTTTTATTAACATAAAAATTTAAGTAAATATGCATTTTATTATAACTACGATTTTTGTGATACATCAAATATCATAAATTAATATCAAAATTGGCTTATAGATCTATTATTACAGGAAAATCAAAAATTTATAGCTTTCAAAAATCAATAATATTTTCAATGTCGAATCTATTGGTTCTCTTAATCAAAGAGCTGAAGAGGACACCAAAGCCTTAAGAATCATTATCGATACGGCTGTTATATTTGCATCTACCACAGTTTTACGCTTTTTTTACCTTCTTCTTTAAAAGTTCTAGATATTTCTTGGAATCATGACGTTTTCCACTAAGCCATCAATGCTTTGAGCGAAAAGAGACATTTTATCTTGTATCGCTCGAACTTATGATGTAAGTGGGTACCTCAACCCTTTTGTTTTCTCCCTAAAAATTCTTTTGCAGCAATTGTGGTTGCTTCAAATTTATTGGGACGCTTCTCTGTCGCCTGTGATTATCAATAAATGGAATTGTGTTTTGCAGGAACTTTCATTGTTGAAAAATATATCCAAGCCTCCATGTATTTTCGCCCCCTCTTTTGTGAATACTTGTCTTATCGGTTTATCATCATCAGCATCATCATCTATCTTCATGTTGAACATTCTAATACAATTCTCATTAATTTGTTGATTGCCAAAACTCGTGTGGCGCCGCCCAAGACTTTGACAATTCCAGGGCTGGAACTAGGTACAGCATGGTTACTGTCAAAACTTCTTCATCAAATCAAGCCTTCGTTTGATGTTCTTCAAATGCACACACCAATTTGTTTTACAGATTCTACGACAACGCTCGCATGGATTAATACACCACCTTTCGTCGCAAATTCATGAAAACATGTACCAGGTACAGAAAACCCTGCTGACACTGCAAGTAGAGGTTTGTTGCCGTCAGAATTAGTAGATTGCAGGTTATGGTGGATCGGTCCAGATTTTTTGTATAAATCGGCCAACGCCGGAAGTTGACTGTTAATAAAATCTTTCAGAAATGAACGAAACTTCAATTCTCTCCAATTTTTTGGCGATAGATATCACGATTTTCGATGCTCTTCTTGATCGAATTTCTTCTCTGACAAAATTGCAAACTTAATACAAGAAAACTTGATAAGAAACCTCTTTTAGGGCCTTTAATGGGACATGAATACGTGGCGCCTTATTGCTTCCGCCTCGGCTCACTCAGGCGCAGCATTTACGCAGCGATATTACACAATTAGATAAGGAATACTTGTGTTCCAAAAGATACATAAACCTGTGGCCATTTCTTGATCCCCACTGTCTCGTAATGGTGGGGGGTCGATTGAGAAAAACTCCCAGCTCGGCCGAAGTAGTCGACACCCTATTTGGATCCCTTATGAAAGTCCTGCCACGGCGGTCCGCAGTTAATTCAAACTTTGATTCACCGCAACTACTGGATTCCCTCGGCTAGGAAGCTCATTAGACAGAGAATATTTAAATGTCTCACTTGTTACCGATTTAAAGCCAACCCTATTTAGCAACCTATTGTAGATCTCCCTTCATTTAGAGTCTAACCCTTGAGAACTTTCAGCAATACAGGTGTTGATTTTGTAGGACCCTTTTTATCTCTTTTCGTTTGTATGGTAACCAAGGCTGTGCACTTGGAAACTGTCACCAGTCTCATTACCGACGGATGTCTAGCAGATGTGGATCACTTTATAGCTCGACGTGGTTTATCTAATCATATCTATTCGGACCAGGGATGAGATTTTAAAGGAGCTGCTCGAGAAATTACGAAAATTTCACAGATATTGGACGATTCTAACGAAGAAATAATGAATTATCTCGCGTCACGAAATATTGAATGGACTTTCCCCACCCTTATGCTCCAAATTTCGGTGGCATTTGGGAAGCTGTTGTGAAGTCTTTCAGACAGCATTTTCGACGCATTATGGGTAATCAAGTTTTGATAGAAGAATTTATCACTGAATTGAAGGAATTTTGAATTCACGCTCTCTGTGTTCTCCTTCAGCTTCGCCTGGCGACGGATTTGATTACTTAACACCCGGTCATTTTTCTTATCTTATCCCGTCCTGTATACGAAGTTTTGAATCTTAGCAAAAATCGTTTAAAGCGTTTGCAGATGATAAGACATCTTATTCAGTCATTTTGGAAGAGGTAGAGCCGAGAATATCTCCATCCACAATTGTTTTGTCCTAAATAGGTGTCGAATCCTTCTAACCAATTTTTTTAACCACCCTTTTGTTCAAAATTTCGGTGGCATTTGGGAAGCTGGAGTGAAGTCTTTCAAACATCATTTTCGACGCGTTGTGGGTAGTCAAGTTGTCAGAGAGGAATTTATCATTGTAATCACCAGACTTGAAGGAATTTTGAATTCACGTCCTTTGTGTCCTCTTTCAGCTTCGCCTGACGACGGATTTGATTACTTAAACCTCCGTTACTTTCTAATAGGTGGTCATTATCTTATGTCGTCCTGAATACGAAGTTTTGAATCTTAGCAAAAATCGTTTAAATCGTTGGCAAATGACAAGGCATCTCATTCAGTCATTCTGGAAGAGTTTGAGCCGAGCATATCTCCATATTCAATTGTTTCGCCCTAAATGGGTGTCGAATCAGAAGGCGATCTTGTTTTTTTGGTTTTCTCCTGGAATGCCACCTACGCAGTGGACGAAGGAACAAATTTCGCGTTTACTTCCGAGCGCCGACGGAATTGCGAGAGTAGTGAAGGTTAAGATACTTACGGGAGCAAATCTCTCTTTTGTTTAGTTTGTTTACTCCGACTTCAAAATAGTAATTTTGGGTGGGGGTATGTTCAGTGCTAAATTCAAATAGTGTAAAGATGCGCGAATAATGAGTGGAACCTGCGTGAAATAAATGATATCGCGCCTGTCCGCTTTTTTTACCTGAAAATTCACAAGTCGGAGGAGAAGCGACGAGTATTCATATAGTTGTCGTCGAAACCGCATAGTGATCATAGTGATCGATATACAGTCCTTGTTTCGTATTGGCTCCGAACTTTGTATTGTGCATTACTCCCGGGAGCCCACGTGTTATAGTGCATCTTTGTACTCACGGTGAGTTACACTTTTCCCATTTCTCTTCTACCTCGTCGTATTTACCACTCAGCGTCGTAGGTCATTCCCGTTAGGGAAAATTAAATTTAAAAATATAGAGTCCACCAATTTTGCTGTCTACGAGCTTTTTGCTCACACACTGTTTTTTGTACTGCTAAAATTTCAATAGTTGTAACAAATTTCAAAGCTTTTTAATACAAATTCACAAAACTGTTTTTTATTTGTAATATGTAAATTTTAAACTCTCATCCAAACAATATTTATTTTCTAATTTATAGGTTTTAAACAATTTCCTTTAAATATATTTAAATAATAATATTTAAATTTCTTCTATGAAATGGCAGGTCATTTGATGTGAAGAACCTATTTCCAAATATCCTCTCCAGGAGGCAATCGGCCTTATTGAGAAACAGCTCACATTAAGGAGTACTAATACAGTCATTATTTACTACTACTATTACAATTTATCTATCAAATATGACATAATAAGAAAGAGGCCAAATTCTTCAAGATAATGGTGAACTTTCATGAAAAAGATCTCCTGTGACAACAGCATCATCGATGGAGGCAAGAGTGGAAGAACATTTTATTATGAACTGAAGCCTTTCCATGCGCAAACAAATTTTTTGTAAGAATTTATTGTTATTTTCGATTTTATTATATGAGCACAGTGGATAAATACTACCACTACTACTACTATTAATATTAAGAATTTGTCTGATAAACTCACACATAGTTTTAGTGGTTGGAAAATTATACGTACCCTTTAATTCCCATCGTGTTCAATTTTCCACGGCGGATCTCATAGTGGTATATTTCACTATGATGCAAACACACCCACCTACCTCACATGAATTGGAGATTGCGATCAGATACTGTGAAACTAACAACACGAGTCTTATTATAGGTTGTGGTTCTAATTCACACCACTCAGTGTGGGGAAGCACGGGCACCAATATAAGAGGCAAATCTCTGCTCGAATTCATTTCGAAATTTCCAACATTCCAACATTTATTATCTCAAGAAGACATGAGGTGATTGATATCACCCTTGCTAATTAGAGTATACGCAAGCACATTCAGAACTGGCATGTGTCGTGGGATACTATATCCTGCCCAGATGGATATGTTAAAAATTAGGTACTAGTACGAAGAGGAAGCGTTCAGAAATCGAAGGCAAACCTATAAGGAAGTATTTACAAAACCCATAACTGAACGACTAATAGAAATTAAGAACCATATGCTAAGAATGCCGGCTGAAGTTAATAATATTGCGCTGCTTTTGGAATCTCCTCCTGTGAAAATTTGGGCCCACTACTCAACTGGTATAGAGGGAAATCCACCAACCCATGGTGAAATAAGAAACTCAACCAGACGAGAAAGTAAACATGAGAAGCGTACACCAAAGCCCAACACTCCGAGCAAGAAATCGGTTGAAGAGCTTCGCCGACTATATAAAAAGAAAGTAAGGCAACGACAGAGAGAATCCTGAAGAAACTTTTGAAACAAATTGAGTCCACAACTGCAGCCGCGATTCTGAAAAGAGTTTTCAGCAAAAACCCAAAGCTACAGCCTGGAATAATGTAAAAAGAGGATGGCAGTTATACTGACAAACTCGTGGAATCAATGGATATACTCTTAAAAACTCATTGGTATATAATTTTTAAAAATAAGCTTATTCTATAAAGGTCTTACACTTACTAGATAATATAATTTTATTATTTATTCTTAATAAGTTTAATGACGACAAAGTTGTGCTCAGAACTTTTACGACATTAAAGAATTTAAAAATCTAGAATAGAAAAACGTGTATCGTTAACGTTTAAAGTAAACTTCTCACCAAGAAAAATCATTTTAATCATTTATTTGTCTTGTATCTGCATAACTTTTAGATGTACTGATAGATATTTCTATCGAATTTGTGAAAATCATATTTACAACATGTAAACAAAGGGGGGGGGAGCGATCGCACCGTCACAACGTCCTCAACTGTTTATTTCTGACTGGATGCGTCATTATCTCGTGTACTCCGCTCCACTTTGGAGTCTACATCTCACCAGGAACCCTGTCGCAATACACTAGTTTTTGGCTCCTTGGTAAATGGTGGGACGAATTTAAAATGTAACCGCATTGGAATCTAAAACCATTGCAAAACCCCTAGCGAGCGTGTCTTCGGACACATCGCAACAAACTGACTAGGATAGAGGGCAACCTTTACCTCTTAAGAGGGACTGACAGCTCTGTTAACTCTCCTGTTTCAAATAGCTATTCCACAATCCCAGAGAAGAAATACCAGAGCTGAAGCTAAAAGACGATATGGATAACCTGTGCGGATCATTCATTGGTAGAATGGCTCTAAGTTAGTCGAAAAACTAGTCCCACTATGGACAGGAGCAACACTAACGGTTATCCAAATGGTTTTCCAATCAGCCTCTTTATGTGGAGCAGACAATTAAGCTCCTGGCTGGTCAGTCCCGAGAGCTGACGATAGATCGGTGTTGTGTTTTCCACACCGAAGAAAAGCCCAAGAGCAGATTGGTCATGATGGAGGTTCCACACTAAAAAATCACCCTTCTACAGCAGCTTAGCAAGAATGGAAAGTGTCGTCTCAGATACAACTTGTTCCGCTTAATCCCAAGAAGGTAATTCCCCTTGAAACCATGTGTACGGCTCCAATTGAAGCTGTGGACAACAGAGTGTAACCTAGCCACGAGACCAATACAAAGGACAGCTCCCAAGCTTAAATGGTGTGTGCTTTATATTCTATTAAATAAACAACCCTAGAATAAACTAACAATTAAGATGTCTTTTGAATTCATATTATAAAAGTGAAAGAACTAAATATAGTTTAAATAAACCTACAACATTACAAACTACAACCTGCAAAGCAATTATATTACGCTGGTCTTATATCAAGAATCCGATGTTGTGGCTAACATGGACTGGGTAATTTAAAAGGAACCATCCTCCGCCAACATGAAAGGCAAACTTATGCCTCAATTTTCCACAACGAACAACATCATAGTGTTCTGTTTTGAAGGAAAGGATTGTGGTATGGTTTTATACGGTTTTATCATATTCGCAGATCTACCCTACGATGCAACCGACTACTGACATGAGTTAAGGTTGTGTTCAGATACGGTGAAACCAACAACAACAGTATTATTATAGGTTGTGATGCATAGTGTGGGGAAGCACGGACACCTATACAAGGAGCAAATCTCTGCTCCAATTTACTTAGTGCACAAATCTACACATATCCAAAAGAGGCTGTGAACTAACACTTGCTACCTCGAGAAGACAAGAGGTGATTGATATCTCCCTTGCTAGTGAGAGTATAAGCAAACACATCCAGAACTGGAACATATCGTCAGATACTCTGTTCTTGTTAGATCACAGATCGACATGTTACAAATTAGGTACTAAAGCGTTAACAAATCCAAGAAAAAATGATAAGAAACTTTTTACAAAAACCTTATCTTAATAACTACAAGAAATTGACAACCGTTTGACAAGAATACTGCCTGAAGTCAATGAACTCAACCTGGTGACTCCGTTTAGGGCATGAATAGATTTTAAATATGTCCATTAAAACTAGAGAAAAATCAAAGTGATGGTTATACCCGAAATGAGATAAGGAAGATAAAGTCATGCCAAACTATTTAGACTGATAAGCTTCACATCGTTTATGATTCTAATGGAATAAAGGCACGTGTCTCAATATCCAAATAAAATACACATATACAAAGGCAAGGACGATATGTATGGACGTCAACGCAGGTCAAGGCGGAATGTGATGATAGTAAACAACTACATTAATTAATTATTGTTCCACCGAATTGTTTGGATCTATTTTGGTCATCAGCGTAGCACCGTTGGAAATAGATAATCGGGTTTTACTACATTAATTGTTTATAAATAAGCGCACGTAATCATTTCGAGTATGTTATATAAACTAAAGTAAATAATAAGCAGAAATTATAATCATAATGATAATCACAATCATAATTGTCGAATACTATGATTAATAAGTCCCACGCACTTAGCAAGACGACAGCTAGTAGCTATTGTAAAACAGTTTGAAGAATATTCCAATATGGTGTGACCCACTAAGTAGTAAATGAATTTTAAAATCCCACATCCTCACGTCACATGAAACTACCCTAAGGAAATATTATATATTATGACGACCGTAAAACATATTACATGGTGACCGTGACAGATGGTCATATTACAATGATGATAACCTTGGAGAAGCTAGAGATTATATTTTAAAGACGATTCCTCTTTACCCAAATCAACACGCTTACATAATAGGATGCTCAAACGAAACAACACTCCACCATGGAGCTTATATTGCTAAATAAAATACTTCTTTCAACAGCGTAGGACAAGGTCTCTCAAAGCTCAGCACTTCAAACGCACTGAATGGATAAAATAGATGCTAGGCAAAAGGACGGTCGAAATTTTAATTGGAAATCAAGTCTCTAAAGTAAAGGTGGCCCGTAGTTGTTCACAGAGAGAAAATCGTGTTATATGACGTTTTAAGGATACTAAATTAATCTGGCTTCATAGCTATAGGAAATGCAGATGGCATAAGAATTCTGCTTAAAGGCCGCTATGAAGATGTACCCAGTATGTGCCCTCAATATAGTGGAGAAATGGTGTGCAGACAATGCCCTTTCTGGTAAATCCAACTAGGACGAAGCTGATGCGGTTTGCCAAGAAAAAGAAACCGGACAGAATGAAGTTGCCCAGGATATTCAACACCACACTAACTCTGGCTTCACAGGTAAAATATCTAAGGGTTATACTTAATCCTAAACTGAACTGGAGTAACCATATTCAAACTAAGGTTTTAGAAGCCGAGCATCACGTTCGCAGTGTCAGAGAATCAGTAAAAAGTCATGAAGACTATCACCCAGAATTGCCAAATGGCCATTGTAAGACCAGCTCTAACTTATGCAGCAGTTGTATGATGGCCTAGGGTTAAACTCAAAACTACAACAAGTAAGCTGCAGCATATTCAACGTGTGGTATGTATGGGAATTACTGACGCCATGCGCACTACACCGACGTCAGCAAGACTGGCAGTGTTCAAATGTTTTGACTAGACTATCCATGAAACAATCCTTGGAAGAGCAACTCTAGGGAAATGCTACTCCGATCTACCTTTTCGAAAGATAGTACACGTCACGAAACTCTGAGTCTTCTGAAGCTATTATTATTCGATATGTGATGAAGCTAAAGATAGGGGTCACAATTATAATTCACAACAAAAACTATACAATAAAATTATCGACTTGAATAATTATACATAATATTCGAAATAACTCTTATCGTTAAAGTATTAATACTTCAAAAATACAGATAATTAAATACAATAAAAAACTAGAAAGCATTATCATGTAGTAATTGTGTTGTAATTTGTATTCATTGTTAGTTGAAATTTATATAATTAATCTAACTTAAAACGACTAAGCCAAATAGAGGCTGCACTCTATTCAAACACCTAACAATACATTGTAATTTAACGGTCACGAAGCGGATTTATCACAAAAGTTGAAGCTTTCAATGTACAAAAGACAAACAGGTAATAAGCCATTTATAATGCCGAACACCTTGAATAGAATTTACGAATATTATAATCTGATTAAGTGGCCACTTTCATGTCAGAAACGCACAAAGGCGGTACTACACGTATGCGATTGTGTAACAGATCAATTTTATATCGCAGTTCAAAGAATATAAGTGATTACTGAAAAAGAAACGCAGATGTTTAAGCGTACAGCATTTTAATGAATCAATTTCCTGGTAAATCGCAGAATCCATTCCCCCGGTAATACCTAATAAATACATCAATTAATTAATAGAATCATCGACGTCTCTCGAGATGGAAAAAGTGACAATGGATACCTACTACGGGATGGTATTCGGTGCCTTTTGTGTTCGCTTTTTTTAATTATGAGTTGTGTAATTATGGTGGTATGTTAACGAGTAGACCACCCAGAAACACAACACATATTTTTCGTAACCGTTTATTTTTGCAGTATACATTTTTGAGTTACCTACACGAAGGTGCATCTATCAAAGAGATGTACGTTTTTTATTATCCTTCGGAATAATATTTAAAGATAAAGGCACACCCGTTCAGGTAGATAAGAGGTTAAAAATGCAGTTTGGCGCGCACCCCAATCGGCAATTGGTGAAATAAATAGTCGATTATATTGGCTTGGCATATTCGGGATGTGGTTATGCGAGGTGGTATTGGTATTTTATCACTCAAAATCTGCCTTGATCCTGTCGTTACGATGTTCCGCAGTTCTGCATGCTAAGAACATGAATTCCACATACCGTTTTAAGAACTTATTTTTTTAGCATTATAGTATTATAAAAAAAAAGGTATTAAATATAATATTAATGTAATGATTATGATGTCTACAAAATGTATATGTTATTGGACATATGTTTTAGCTTACTTATTATTTACTTGATATGTTCATATATTACAATGACCAAAGGCTATTTACGAGGGATAGTAGCAAGATAGTAACCGTTTGCACCGTGCGGAGCGCTGGTGGATAGAATATGCAACGGATGTGTGCTAACATGTTCAGTTGTACATCTTCTGTTTGCAAAATTACAGCTCGTTGGTATTGTCTGTGCTTTTATGTGAATATTTATAATGTTCAAGAAATTAGTTCTGTGATAAGCTTTCTCAACACATGAAGTATGCTACCTTGCAATATTTCTCATCAATTAAAGTATGTGTATACAGAAAATGTTATCGATAAGTCGTCTGTTCAGAGTTTGTGTAGTAATTTCAACTAATAAAAAAAGGACACTCATGATCACGTCGAACGAACTTTTAACCATTTAATTTTTAGTATTCCATCGATAAACGAAATCAAACTATCTCCAACAGGAATCTCTTTTCGGTATCAAACTCGCCCACTCGGAAAACTCTTTGATTGATAACAAGCCCCGCAGTAGTTGTTCGGTATGGGGCGACCGGTCCATTCTCACCCTATTAAATGTCACTCTCTTATCTGCGATAATAGATAACTAATATATCCACATCAATAACAGATATTGTATTACCGCTAATATTTCATCATTTTTCCCGGCGACGTGACGTTTTTTCCCCTTTAGAACCGAAGCGGGGAGTGACGGGCGCAGTTAATTCTCTGTGTTTTATTGATAGGGCCCGACGCTTTCGTTTCCTTGAGGACTTTTTCGCTGAGCAAATAGTTTCCTCGCGATTCTAATAAAAGCCCGAGTGTTTCAATACATTCTGTCGGAACGGGTTTCAATCATTCGAGTTTACGCACAGAATGCTACAATAACAAATTATGATTTAATATTTTGGATGGAAAACTTATTATTATTGATTATATGGATAATGATTACCATAGTTTTAGATTACATATTAGAATAATTAGATATTGTTGTGAAATAAGAGAAAATCATAGATTACCTCAAGATCTAAGAAAAGTTACGTTGAAGATAGGACAACATGATTTTCATAGCTTGTAATCCAATTATAAGAAGAACTGACAAATTAACAAAGAAGGCTTTTATTTTTATTTAATTCATTTGTAGTATACAAGTTATTAAAATCCAGTAAAATAAAAAGTAATAGAGCTGAAATACCACCTATCGATAACCAATGGAAAAACTAGAACAGTAGAAGGATAGTAATTGTCCTATTATCAGATGTAACACTATTTTCCAATAAAGATGTTTATCTCTTTCTATAAAGTAATAATTTTCATATTTATCTCAAAAAAAGTCGGAAAAACCTAAATTAAGGATTAATATAAACATTTAGAAAGTTTCGAAAATCCAACTTGCAAAGATGCACAAATTAGGCTTTCAAAAATTATGAGAAAACATTGGTTTGTGAAAATTATTAGTTCAAAGTAAAAGAGGTTTCCTCAAAAGAGTTGTAGAGTTGAAAAAACCATGGCAGAAGAAAATAAACCTTATTTATGTGTTCATATTTCAAAATTTCTCTTTATGTTAACAGTACATAATTCATTGGGAAAGGTCAAAATAAATGTAGATCAATGTAAAAGCTGTCCCAAAATAAAGTAGTAGTATATATTTAGTGGACTAATTGAAAAACTAAAACTTCTATCGATAATGTATTTATTATTTATTAAACTATACAATTTGGGAATTTATTTCTTAAAATAATATTGTCCAAATGTATACCTTTGTTGTCAGGGCACTGATATTTTTTGTGACGGCTCGACATTGTCAATTGTTGGAGAAAAATGTTGGTAATTTAGAACATAAATTATTAGAAAATTCTCGAAAATTCCAAGATGATTTGATAGAAAAAAGTTCTTGAAGATTAAAAGTAAAAATTGTAGTATTTCTCGAAAATTCCAAGATGATTTGATAGGAAAAAAGTTCTGGAAGATTAAAAGTAAAAATTTTAGTATATTTAGAAATTTTGAGAACAATTTGTTGTATTATACTTAAAATCTAAAAGAAAAGTTTAAATGATTTCTCAATGCTGAAAAATTCCCAAAAATCTCGAGATAAATTACCAGAAAATTCTAGAGAATTGGGGAGGGGAAAAGAATTTTCATAATCACCAAGAAAATTTTGGTGGTTGGAATGAGAAATTATTGAAATTTTCCCGATAATTGCAAGAGAAATTAATGGTAAATTCTAGAACGAACTATTAAAGAAAATTCTCACAGATTATAGGAAAAATTTGTGGAAAGTTCGTAAATCAATAGAAAATTCTGAAAATTTAGAGGAGAAATTCTTAAAGAATTCTGAAAATTTCGAAGAAAATTTTGGTACTTTACAAATCAGGCTCAATTCTAAATCGTTTCAATAGAAAAATTTGTGGCAAGTTCGTAAATCAATAGAAAATTTTAGAAATTTAGAGAATAATGAGAATTTCTAAGAAAATTTTGATACTCTACAAAGCAGGCAAATTCTCAATTCTAAATCACTTCAATAGAAAAAATTTGTGGAAAGTTCGCCAATCAATAGAAAATTCTAAAAATTTAGAGGAGAAATTCGAAGAAAATTTCGGTACTTTACCAAATAGGCAAATTCTCAATTCTTAATCGCTTCAATAGAAAAAATTTGTGTGAATTTCGCAAATCAATAAATAATTTAGAGGAGAATTTCTCAGAGAATTCTAAAAATTTGAAGAAAATTTTGATACTTTAAAAGAGCCGGCAAATTTTCAATTCTAGTCGCTTCAAAAAAATCCTGGAAATTGGAATATATTATATATTATGTTGAATATTTTATATAAATTATCAGAAATATTTAATGAAAATTTTAAAAATTAAAGATAATTTGCCGGAAAATCTAGAAATTTTAAATTATAAGAAAATATTAATAAAACCTAACAAACTAATAAAAAAAATCTCATAAAATGGAAGAAAAGCTGTAAAATTTTAGAAAACTTGTATTGTTTGAGAATTCCCAAAAATTGCAAGAAAAATTGACGAAAACTATAAATTTCTCAAACGTATTCAAGAGCCTGAAAGAGCGTGGCTATTCTACTCAGGAAGCCATCAAGAACTACATCACAGCAAACTAAAGGTTGACGGAAAAAAGATGTCGCCATTCATTAAGAAGTACCTCAAGTGGACTATGACCTAGGCCACCTCGTTCGGACAAGGGCGTGTCTGGATCATTCAAGTTCGCTCGAGTTCATCGACTGGCACTAAAGTCGTCAGTGGAGCAGAGGCCAAAACTAACACCGCCAAAGAAGTCTATGTTCATGAAGGTGGCAAAATCACGAAAAGTGGTGGCCCAGGAGGAACCAAGAAGGCCGACGCAGGAGAAAAGAAATCCTGGACTGGAAGGGCTGTAGAGCTGCTTCCAAGAAGGTATCAAAATCTAAGTCGTCGTCCCCATCGAAAGTCAAAAACGCGTCAAAGAGTATTTCTACAAAAAAACCAAAGAGAAAGCCGTCCCCAAAAAATAAGTTGTCGACTACCATTATTTTTTTAATGTGGGAACATGTGAAAAGATAAAATCCGCAACCTGCTGTGCCCTTATCACCATTTCTCCAGTTAGGGCTAGTCTGGTGGTAGCTGGTACTATGAATGCGCATATGATGTGCTTGGTCATTTCCTCTGCCTATACACATAGTCTACAAGCGATGTTGTCCCCTATACTTGTCTTCTCTTCACTGCGCAATGTCATGTAAGGATTCTCGTAACCAATCTTATCTCACTTTTAGTGAGGCGCAAGAGCTGTTTCGCTTCCCTTAGCCAGAGGACAATACAAAATTTAGATTGCCTTTGATCTGACGTTATTATTCTTTGTGCTTTTGATAGCCAACATATAACCTTTAGTCCGATCATAGCAGTAACAGATCTTTCGGCATGTTACTTGTGTTGTGTAACCTGTAACCCACATTAAAGTGAGCTTGTTGCCCCTGGCCAAATGGTTCAGAGCTTATTTACAGTTCCAAGTTTTCGATAATCAGTCCAAAAAAGAAATTGTCGACTACCATTATTTTTTAATGGGGGGACATGTGAAAAGGTAAAACCTAGGGCGATGTTGCTCACAAATAACCTACAAACCTGCTAAACCTCGACGTGACCATTGTTGGTGAAGTACCCACCTTGTATAAAGTTAAAGCAGAGTCAATAATCGACCACATGCTAACTACACCAGATACTATTAGTAGAATCATTGGCTAGGAGGTAGAGAAAGAGAGGGAGAGCTTAAGCGATCAGCGCCACATAACTTTCTCCATCAAGGAGGCCAGTGAAGTCTAAACTCCTACCTGTTATTCTAGCTCATAAGTAATAAGACTGCAATGGCTGCCATTTCGAAATAAATATTTATTTTCTTTCAAATACGCTGGAGATGTTGTTTTATTGTCATAAACTTTGGATATGGGATAATCCCACAACAAAAAGTCCATAGGAAATAAATCAATTGATGTCACCTCTCCCGGAGGTGAATTTTCCCCTACATAGAAATAAAGCAGAGTCAATAATCGACCACAAGCTAGCTACACCAGCTACTATTAGTAGAATAATTGACTTGGAGGTCAAGACAGAAAGGGAGAGCTACCTCCGCCACATAACATTATTCAACAAGGAAGCCAGAGAAGCCTTAACTCCTACCTGTTACTCTATCTGATGAGTAATGACACACTGTAATGGCTACCATTTCGTAATAAATATTTTCTTTCAAATGCGCCAGAGAAGTTGGTCTATTAGCGTAAACTTTACATTTGTGATAACTTCAGAGAAAATAGTACATAGGGATTAGCTTCAGCGACTACCGCCACATAACGTTCTCCATCAAGGAGCCCTAACTCCTACCTGTTACTCTTTCTGATGAGTAATGAGACACAGCAATGGCTGTTATTTCATAATAGATATTTTCTTTCAAATGCGCCAGAGAAATTGCTCTATGAGCACAAATGTTAGATATAGGATAACATCACAAAAAACTAAATTAGTTGATATCACCTTTCCCGGAGATCAATTTTCCTGGGAAATAATTCATCAACTCGTGATAGGGACATGTTGAATGTCTAATATTGCTCCTTTCTTATGAAACCATGTCCTTTGGTTATAACAGCAAGGAGTTATCTAATTTTTCCACATAACCCTCAAAATTGAAACCTAACCTTTCTTTTGGGACACCATGTATTATTAATTGAGGTTGATCAAGAATACATCAGCCTAAGATAAAATACTTTGGGCAAGTCGAGTACGCTAGATCAATTCACACTTTATTTAAACAAATCAATAATTTATTGATGTAGGTCAAGAGTACGCACCCACAAGGCGTTATTGATGAATGTAGGTTTAAATATAAACATGGCGCCTAAGCAACAACAACCTGTGATAGAAGTTTTGTGTAAATGCTGCTCAGTGCGAGAGAAAAAGTTTGAGTCTTGTGCAGGCTCTAAAAACAACTATCACCCAAGTTGCATACTTAGAATTTGTGGGACATATGAGGACGAATCTTAATAAAATATTCATTGCTGTTCCAATGGTTTAACCGCCAAAAATATCGGCTGTACAGATTTGAATGAAGAGCTAATCAAAAGAGACTGCAAACATCTCAAATCTCAAGTGAGTACCTTAGAAAAGCTTAATCTTCATCTTGAATCACGCATATCAGATTTAACTAAAATTATTTAAATGTTAAAATAAATAATAAGAATAACCATTTAAAATCTATTGTTGGGTTCAGGTCTCAGACAAATTATGTACAAACTGTATTAAAAGCTAGCGACCTACACGTCTACCGATTAAAATCCCAAACTTAAATACCATCTTCAACACACTGCGCCGGATATTCAGTTTTTCTGTGAAGAACTGCGAAGGGATGAAAGAACTGTGTCATTTTTCTTCATTGTGTACGAATTACTGTCTGGTGTGCGATATCGGTAATAGGAATAATTGGTCCTTATTTTTTTTAAGAAAACGAATTTGCAGTTACCGTGAATCAGCAGCTCGTTACAGGAACATAATCGAGGAATGTTTTCTTCCAAGCCTCGAAGAAATGAACGTTAGAGACATTTGGTTTCAACAAGATGGAGCCACAGCACACACAGCACGAGGCTCAATGGATTTGTTGCGACAACATTTCCCCGATCGCCTCATCTCCCTCAGAGGCGATTTTCCATGACCGGCACGCTCTCCAGATTTGGTTCCATGCGATTTTTATTTATGGGGTTATTTGAAATCCCTGGTTTATGTCGATCGACCACGGACCATATCTCACCTCAAGAACAACATTCGCGACGCCATTGCCAACATACCGATTGATGTTGGGTGATTTTGACAGGCACATCTGATCAGATTACTTACAGTTTCGCGGTATAATACAACTGGGTCAGATTTTTTGATAGGAATTCAAGCATGGTCCTCCTCAAGATGCTTTAAGCATATTTCCAAGTGCAAATCACCAGCACCAGCAATGATGTGCTTATCAGATTTTTCGATAATACATAGCACCATAGGATCTGTCTTGGCCAAACGCAAACCTTCTACAAATTCAGAAAAATCAGCTTGGTTCTTGAGTGCTACACCTACACGCACAGCATGTGATACAGTCCGACTATCATTTCAGATTTTCTAGAATTTTTAAAGCAACATAAACTATACGAGACAATATTCTGCTAGAATTCGCCTTTTTGGTAAAATTATCTCAAATATTGTTCGAGTTAGAAATATTAACAATGAATCAGTTGTGAAAGTTTAGCGATATTTGTTAAATATCGTAGATTGGTTTATAAAACATTCTAATTTCTTAATTTTTGATTTATTATGGTACTCCAGCTTCGAGATCTTACTTATCTTCTTTGCTATTACTTTCCAAATTAGTGTTATGTGAAATCTTTCGTTATATACTCTTCTTTTGACTTGCAGGCTCCTTGGTGAGAAATTGCATGTATTTTATGAATCAAATATTGTTTAACAGGAATTTATAAATCTGTTCCAATTGCAGTTTTCGTTTTTGGTTGCGTTTTTCTTTTGGCATAACATTAAATTTTCTTCAATTTTTTTTCCACTTTTTTTACTACTTTTTTCTGATAAATACCTTGAGGCATCACTATTTTGAATTGAATGAAGCGCACGCTTTTCTTATCCCAATAAATAATTAATTACCCTAGCTTACTCTTAACATATTCAAATAATTTATTCATTTCTAGAGCTTACTTTTGACCTATCCCAATATTTTTTATTACGTTAAAGGGCTCTGGACCTATTATAAATTAATACTGTTAATGATAAAGCAAACAGTTGACGTTGCCTCATAGATGTTCTACTCAAAATTTTTTAGACAATCCTTTAACATATATTTTCTAAATGGTCTAAAATAGTTTTCTTATAAGTCTCAGATTAAACCTACCTTGACTTTGGGAAATAAATAACAGTGGAAAATTTAAAGGAACGCATTTAATGGAATTTGCCATTTAAGTACATAAACAATAAAATCTTAGTCTTTCTTAATGCAGTAGTAACTTCTAGCAAATATTCCCTTAAGATTTAACTGCATCACCTACGCTATCTCTTAAAAAAACTACAAGTGTTAGAATATGGCAGTAGAAATATTTAGCACGTAAAGATTGTCAGTAATGTTTCCATCGGAACGTTTTAAGGTAAGCCGTCCAGACTCGATTTCAATACCTAGGAACAATTAAAACTTTCGTGCCTAGACGCCAAACAAGGCGACTGCCTTAAATGTGGAAAAATGTCTCTCTCACGATACATAAAGCCGGCTTGAATGCCGTCGGTTTTCGAGACGACGATATGCAGAATGGCGGAAATTGCATTCTTAGCCAACAGATGTCGCTTTGTTAAGCCGGCTGGAAGTAAGATGTGGCCGAGCGCTTATAGGGAACCCGTCTGGAGTCGCATTGGGAATAATAAAGGGGCAATTAATTACTATGTTTGGGTATGCCTTTTGAACTCACCCTTTCTTTACATTTGGGACCATCGTGACATATTATTAACACGTCCCTGTTTGTTGCTTAATGAATAGTCCGTATTTTCATATTTATTTAAAAAATTGTTTTTTTTAATAATCTGTTGATTATATTTCTTTTTTAAACTTTTTTAACTTCTACAGTATTTTGTTTCATTGAAAAATATCTAAACAAATTTTAATTTTGTTAATTAATTTGAATATCAGTATTATCAGCATTAATTTTATTTAATGCTTTAGTCTTTATCACCATCAAATTCAAAAACTGTTTTGAAGAGATTATTCTAACACCCACTACTGTAATGTTTAGTGAACTGATTGACGAGGCAGTTATTCTCACCTGAAGAAGCCACAGTGTGACGAAAAAATTATAGTGAGTTAAATAAAAATTTGAAAAACAACCACTTATTATTAATTAAGTGTAATATTTATTCCAAAAGAGAATAATTGTCATCTAAATCATTAAGTTAATTATCTGGTTTGTTGTAAAAATTTTACTTTACACTATGGGTCTGTTTCAATCTTCTCTAAGGTCAAATAACTGCTCTAAGGAAAACGAGTAGAAAAATTAAAGGTTAGAGTAGGAGCAGAAAAGCAACCAACCCATCAACAATTTCAGCAATTACTCCCTTTGTGTACTTCTGTCAAGCCGCATGATACATTAAAATAATTTAAAAATTGAATCCATTTTTTTATAGGTATTTTTCGATTGTAGAGGTTATAAAATATCTTGGATAATAAATAACGGATACGAAGGCACTAAAATGAATCCGCATTATTATGGTAATTGGAACATTCACGAGGACTCAATCCCTTAGACAATTTTGCATCGAATGGAATTAACATACCGCATTCATCCGGAGGATCTAAATAAAGATCGCAGATAGTGCACAATGGCACCTTAATTGCGCAAATTTGTATTCGGCAAGGAGTATTATATCACGGGCAAAATACTGGCGAAGATAAATCCGTTCGAGAATGCACGCAGGCGATGATAAATTTTTAAATATAATTTGCAATTCAATTTAGCGACACATGGCAAGTATTTATCACTCGAGATTGATCATTTATCTTGACGCTTTGTGCACGGCGATTTATTGTTCCGGGCTATTGAGCCGCTAAATAATATCGTTAATAAATTAAAAGAGGGCATATAAAATTTAATCGCGTGATGTTTATCGTAACATATGCAAACTAGCTGGAACGATGTCTAAAGAATCGTGCAAGCAAATTGCCTTATAAGGGTTGTTGGAAGACAAAGGGATAATAATTTCTCGAGCATATTTCTCAACCATACCGCACAAAACATTTTAAATGTGTTATAAATTCCTGCGCACTGCATAAAAACGTGCACGTTTTCCACTGTCGGTGCAATCTGAAATTTATATGAAATTGTCTTAAGTCACCGCACGAACGGTAAGGAGCGTAAAAAAACATTTGAAACGTCCCGGCAATAATTTACTGCCTGCCTATATTAGGCGGCACGTCAGATACGAAATGCAATATTGTCTAGAATATTTCCTGAAAGAATGGCTCGAAACTGCACTCTGTATTTACGATCATTTTAATTCTCCTCGTTTACGTTACGAGTTTATTTTCTTATGGTCTTCTGGGATGCACGGGAAAAACTAACGACGCAATGAATAGTCAATCTTACACATTCTATTTTATCTACGCTTAATTGTTATTTACCAAATAGTTTTATTTATTTTCTCCTAAACGATGATAAACGGATGTTTTCGCAGAGAACATTTATAAAATTACGTGTTACATTCTGTGGCATTTCCTCCGATATTGCAGGAATTTCATCCAGTGTATTAAGTTTGTAATCTTCAAGTGTTTGCGGTGTGTTTTGTAACTGTTTTGTGGAGTGGGTGTTATGTTGAAATTACAGCAGGAATTGGGGTGTCGCTTGAACTCGGTTATTTCCTGCTGGAATTGGTAGATTATTTTCATATGATTCCAGCTCATCTCACAAATTTATTATATAGCGTAGCCGGGTGGAAAGAACTCACCCCCTGAGAAGTTAAAATGTTTATTGCTTATCGTTGAATATTTAATAAGATAAATTAAAAATTATATTATTATATTATTTAGAGTAATTTGAAGGCCTTCTTGGGAGTAATGTGAGGTCGCCAGCTCTCACTTGAAAGAAATAACCAAAGAATTCGCGGCAATATGCAGGTCGACCTGTGATCAGGCGGTCCCAAAAAGGAGGGTCGCCTCCAGAAGAAAAGTGTAGTGGTGGTGCGAGGAGGTCAATGAAAGCCGCGACATCTCCTATGCATAGGAACTTGAGGAGCACGTCGGGGATGCCAAGGATTTACTAAATAAGTCGTTCAGCACTACCTAGAATAAACTCTTGAATGAGGTTGAGGACAATTGCAATTTTTCCTGGGGAAGTGGAGGCTGCGCACGACTAGCGGTGTCCCTCCTGAAATCCGTGGAGAGCGAAACTATGACACACTTCGCCGGTTTGCCCCATACATCTCTCTTTATTCAATAAAAAAACAACACATCAGTAAATCGATAACAATAAGAAGAATAACTAATTATTAAATAATTTACAAATATATAACACAAAAGATAACACATACACTTCATTAACAAAGGCTCACACATGTTGCAACTAGGGTCTTCAAAAGGGCCTCCTTCACAACTAGTTTTTGATTCTACTGAAAATTATTCTACTTATTTTATTTGTTTATATTCCTAAGAAGATTATAAAAGGACCTTGAAGAATCGAAAAAATGAATAATAAACGAAGAAAAAGAATTTTGGATTTTGATTCTAATGGAAATTCTTAATTATATTTATTGTTTTCTTTAAATTGTCATTCTTAAACTTCTTAGAAGACTTTTATTTAAAAGATATTCAGTTTAAATGTCTGTGTTAAAAATGGTTCTTTCAATAATAGGCTATTGCAGTAAATTAAACTAAAGAATTATAATCTAAGCAATTTTTGCTTTTGTTGGTTACTTCTTCTGAAAGAATCAAAGAAATTTCGGATTTTGATTTAAATGAAAATTCTACATCTCAATTTTCCTGCATCACTATTTTTAACCTTCAAAGAAAACTTTTGAATTTGTGTATTTTTTCGATTCTAATGCTTCCGAAAAACTATTTCTGACCAAATGGAGAAGA
The DNA here is from genome assembly GCA_963969525.1 of Ontholestes murinus. Classification (NCBI taxonomy): domain Eukaryota; kingdom Metazoa; phylum Arthropoda; class Insecta; order Coleoptera; family Staphylinidae; genus Ontholestes; species Ontholestes murinus. The sequence goes on from OZ018396.1 coordinate 52,196,379, forward strand.
TTGGGTCTGTTGCTAGGAAAAATATAGTCTATGTTAATTTTTTGGACATATCCTTTGGAAATATTAATTAAAGAATTGATCAAAACTTAATTTCATATTTGTTCACCAATATAATTATAGTTATTCAAAAAATCTCCTTAGGATCTCTAATTTTCGAACATATTTTTTTCACATAAAACAAGTTTCCTCAGTCTTAGCTTTTGAATATTTATTGTTCTAAAGCTATAAAATAAAGTTTCTATTTAAATCTTGGCCAAAACATCAATTGCATGACTTTTGGAAGAGTGTAAAACTTGCATTCATAGATTTCTAAGGAATGTTATTTAACTGTAATGATCTATATATCAACCACATATAGATATTTCCATTATATTTGAGGAGTATGAAATTATGATTTAGTTTTAAAAAGTAATTTATATATTTAAAACTAAAATTTACAAGGTCATACATATACATGTTTACTACTCAATAACACTACGAACTTTTTATTTATTCATCACCTTATAAATCACAATTTATTAATACATAATCATAATCAATTATCAGTTACAAATTTTAATTTAGAAACCTAACCAATTGAAATAACTACAGGTTACACCTTCAAATTAACGTGGTTTTACTTATTTCACAATTTTAAAATTGTGATGAAAGTGATTCCAAATTAATTGACCTTATCATCAACATAATTTTAAAAAGCAAAGACTTTGAGAAAAAAGTACATTAACTAGAATCACTTTGTTGTACTTGTTGCACAATTTTGAAATTGTAAACCAAGTTAAATTAAATGTTTCACCTGTATTTGGGTAGGTTTTAAAAATCAAATTTTTAACTGATAATTGATTATGATGTATCAAAAAAAAAACTCGTCGTTGAAAGGATGTTTCGGACACTGGTGTAGTGTGTGTGTGTGTTGCATTAAGGAGCGAGGTGAACGCAATTCCTCATCGGCAAAACTGGAATTAATGAGCCAATAATAAATAGAAACGCCCAAAATCGAAATAAAAAAAAATAATCCGCACATTGCGTAACATGCGAGCTCGCGATCACATACCTGCTAGGTCGTTTATCTTCCTGGTAGGAGGGTCGGATCCAACCAGAAACTTATAATCTATAAGTAATCCACACACTAATTCACTAATTTCAATTGAACAATCCTTATAATCGCGAACTACCCTTATCACCTAGACCACCGCCTGCCATTTATTGCTGTCTTCTACAATACTTTTTGCCATTGCATCGGGTGTGCTGCGCATCACCCCTTATATCTGGGTATCAGACTCAGCTACCGTGTGTCGCTTTCCCTATCCGTAGCAGGTAACTGTTGCCTGTTAATCTAGGGCTCCAGTACATGATAATAAGATCCCGGGTTCAGGTCTCTGTACTCCCACCACATCACCTCTCTTGCCACCTTATTTCCACGTTTGCCCTACACTTCACATTGGCCCTTGCTTTGGTCATCCTATACGTGTGGTCTTACAAATCGTGGCCACCGTGATTACCCCAGGTCTCATAACCCATCTCAGCCCCTCAACATTTCTCGTGGAGGCCGTTCACTCTGCCCAGGCGGGTGTTGCGTATAACAGACTCGATAATACCAATTCCAGCTGGACCTAGCCACAGCTCTTATCGTTTAAACCGCTCTTGCTACCATCTCCACTACCTGAAAGCTACTTAATGAATTCGCCTCTATGGTAACCCCGAGGTATCTCATCTTCGTCATCACTGTAATCCCCAAGGAACCCTATTGTCTCTCATTTCGGCTCTGTTCCTTGACAGCGACCCTAAGATTATCCTATTCCCCGAAGAAAAAGTGGTAGAGACAGTATGAACCCTTCCTAACGGGAAAGCGCTTGGGCCAGATGAAATTCTAAATGAGGCAGTCAGGACATATGTAGTGAACCAGCCAACAATCATTACCTACCTGTTCACGGGCCTCTTTAGAGGGGGGCATCTTTTCGCGGCATTATAAGGATTACTTAAGAAGCTTGTCCGGCTAAATGACAACGCCAATCTTTTGCCTCGCCAATATGAATTCACGAGGGGAAGTACACAGAGGATGTTCTGAGGGAGATCAAAAACAGATAAGGCCTGTGAATAACGCTTGACGTAAATAACGAGTTTAATTATATCTTGTGGTCGTGGTTGAGGCGTATGAGAGAAGAGAACAATGCATACCTCGTCCCCATCATTGGGGACTACCTGTGCGACCACTAAACTAATGCATGCAGGGCTGCCAAGAAACATGGGCGATGGTGGTATTCCATAGTGACCTGTGAACACCTCATCTAAAACAATGTTTACGACGACGTGCTAAGTCTCGAGATGCCCAAATACTAACTATGGTCGTTTTCGAAGATGATATCCTCAACATATTCCGGACAAGAGAGATTAAGGATGTAAATGCAGCCACCAAAAAAAACCAGCAGTGCAGTCCACTGGATGAGATCCGTGGGCCTGTAGGTGGATGCCTACAAGAGCAGATTCACGTTGTTTTCCAGTACCTAGGGAAAGATGTATTTAATAAGTTCATTACAAAAGTATAGCACTTACAGCTAACTTAAAACTAACTTAATACTAGCGTCCCTTTTAAAATAAAATAATCCTTTATTGCACCCATTATATTTTCCCCGCTTACAACTCCCAGCCAAACAAATATTTATTTTACCCTATCCCGTTACAACTTATCTCATAATCAAGTTAACCACTACAATATTTTCTGAATGTTGTAGGCCGCCCCCTACTGCTATCCGCACCACATTTTTGACCACAGCATTCTTGTTATCCTTGTGAAGGTCCCAATAGCATTAATTTTATCGATCCTCCTTGGTGTACCCTTTTCTTTTACGAAGTACTATCCTCTTCTACGATTAAGCGTCTTCTTCTCTGTTTCTCTTCTTCTGCGTCTGTCTGTGGTTAGTTTCTCTTCTCGGAGCCGGTACCGGTTTGGATATTTCTCCACTAGTGTTATAAGTGATCCTGTTTCAGTAACCTCACTGCCGTTCACAGGAGAGAATGTCATAAATTTATCCCAACTTCAATTAATCAATAGGCCCCGTGAATGCTTAAATAACTTTCAAAAATTTATTTTCGTACCTAATACTGACCAACTCTTCATAATTAGTTGGTCACCTAACTCCAGCTGAGATCAGATTTACGTCTGCTCTTTCTCGTTGTTCCTGCGTATGCGTACATGAAAATATAACGTGTTTTGCACTCTCAATCTCGTTCCCTCATATACAGTCCTCTATTTCCACCTTTCCTATTAGTTTAAAGTACTTACCGAACATACCTTGCCCAGTAATTAACTGTGGAGTTTCTGGGGTAAATTGTTTCATGATTTTACTCCTCTACTCAATTGACTTTTTTTTAATTAATACATTTTTGAGTCTTAATCCCACTTAAGGTTTCATGACCTCAGCCCGGGCTGGGTTTATTCACTTCCACTTTCTTTTGCGGAGGGGCTCAGCTGGTGAACTGCTGGCGATTTGGGATCCGTCTCCTTAACAGTTATCCGACACTTTGCTGTAGAGCTCTCCAGTCGTCTACTGGTCTCTCTGCCTACGTATCCCTCTAACGGTCTCCATTCTCCCTCTCTCGTTTCTCCTTTACCTTTTCACGATTAGTCTGGTGGTGAACTGATTTAGGATCCTTCAGCTGTCCGGGGATTTCATGAACTTTTCTCCAAAGTTTTCTGGCTCCAGCTTGCAGCTTCAGGTCTGTTCATTCTGTATAGATAGCCTTTGAAATACCCGTGTCCTGATAGTATTTCGGCCAGCTCATATCCCACCTCCCTTCATCATCTCTGAAGCCATTTGGGATGAGAGTGCCCGTTCATCTGCCCTGAGAGTTTGTTTCCCACCTTCGCTGCCATTCCGTCAGTGTATCATCCCGGACCTTCCTCTGTATGGCTCTCTTGGGGGGTTAGTGAGTGGCTCCTGATGTTCCGGTATACCAGGGCTCTTTCCTTTGCTAATATATCTATTGGAATTCCCCCTGCAATAAGTAGCTTCGGTACAGGTCATCCTATATAGGCTGGCTATCATGAGTGCTGCATTTCTCTACACTGCCAGTAGCCTTGTCCTACTTCTTTCCAAGTTGACCTCGCCAGCAGCCCACACCTCTGTTCAATAGAGAAGATACGAGCAAGCCACGGACCAAAGTAGTTTTCTTTTTCGTTGACGCGGCCGTCCCACGTTTAGCATTTCCGTCATTATCTCAATATACTTTGCGTAATTTTGCCTGGTCGTGAGGGTGACACTCAGGCACCTCAGTTTCTTTATTGAGGTTATTTTGTGTTCCTCCACCAGGAACCAGGAACTCTCAAATCTTCTCCTATCGGTGAATACTACCGCCTCAGTATTTTGTGGAATCAACTGAAGATCGTGGTCCTCTATCCAGGTGCAAATTGCGCGAAGGACACCGTCGCCCATTTCTTTGAGGTCTGACTCTGTCCTGGCCGTGACGAGTAGCGATAGGTCGTCAGTAAACTCCGCTTTAGTTCCTCTAGAATTAACTGCCAACTGGCTGAGTTGAACGCATTACAGACGTCTAAGGTGACACACTATTCCCTAGTTCTAAAGGTCCCCTTCCTGGCTGCCTCTACTGCTCGACGAATCTCACTTAAGGCATCAACCGTGAAACCTTCCTAGGATGACCCTTTCTAGTATCTTACCCACGTGGTTTATTAGACAGATGGGTCTGAAGCTCTCAGTATCGATACCGCTTCTTCCTGATGATATTATAATGGCCTTGGCAGGAATGCCATCTGGGCCTGGAGCTTTTTGGGGGCATAACCTACTGCTCCCGCAGTAATTTCTTCCGTTGTAATGGGAGGGATCAATCCTAATGGCTTCCTCCTTTTCTAGTTCTGGGCTAGGATATCTCTTATCTAATTTCTTGAAGGCAATCTGGTATCACCTGCCCCAAAGTTCCGTCTCCACCTCTTCGCAGAGATGCTTCCAGCATTCGTCCTGACTTCTAGCGATCTCCCTCCTCAATGCCTTTCTGGACTCCGTATGGTTCAATTTGACCGCCTTCCAATCCTCGTGGACCCGCAGTCTTTGCGCAATTCGAATCCTTGATTGACAGGTCTTTCTTAGGTACGCGATCTCTTGAGCATACCAGTAGGTTTTCTTGGTTGGTACTCCCGTCTCCCGTGTTTGGTAAATTGGAATTGTTAATTAAACTTAAATAAACTGATAAAAACGAGAGGCTAGAGGAGGACAATGGGAGGCATTAGTAAAGTGTAATCATTGCCCCATATTTATTTCGGCAGACTGCTAGTCATGCGCGGCTACCTCGACCCTATAACCTTTGATACAATATTAAATATCCTTAAATGATCATTAAATAATCGCGAAGGATCGTCCGAAGACTTAATATGCTTGTCTGGAATGACAGTTGATCATGAATTTTTATCTGATAGCCTAAAATAACCCATAATTGCTTGATGATCTATAATGACCTTGAATATCTTTAAAATAGTGTTTAATATATGCAAATATTTATTGAGAAATGGATAGATACTTACTACGGATAATTATAATTACTACGTTTGTCAAATTTCTATGGGCCAGTCGTCTTTCCTCCTGATTTTTTATTTTATTTTGCATAAAGTCCTTGTTGTTGTTTGGTTTCACGATAAATTCGTGAAGTGTTATGGAAGGAAAATGCGTATGTTACTGGAAATGCATAGCGAATCTAGAATGTAAAAGTTAGTGGGATTAACCCTTACACCTACAATCACGAGTGCGACTCGTGCCTAAAAAATTTAAACAAATTACTATAAACTTGAGCGTGTCTCGTGGTGCGTCGCATCTAGAACGGTGCACTAGCTTCGCGACTGGCGCACACAATCGAACGAGATAAGGTAGATCAAAGGATTAAGGCGATTTTTTTGGCAAGAGATTATAGCCTTTCTTTATTCGAATCGGAAGGAATCAAATGAATTATAGAGAGGATTTTGGGAATGTCTAATTTTGGTTAGGTCGCCAAGGGCTGTTAACTCTGCAATTTTAAAGTTACAGGGTTGCAGGTTAGGCTTCGGAAATGTGCTGCCTTTTCCTTGACTTTAAGGGAATAGAAGCGGTTTTTGAAAGTTAGTTTAGTATCAAATACTGTTTGCAGCTTAAGGAGGAATAAATATTTTAGTCGTTTATGAATATTGAGGGAAGTGATTCTTTATTTAGGTCTAACATGGTATCTATCATACCCTGTAGGGTGCTGATATCTTTAGGAATAATGGGAGCGTGGGTAATTAAGGCAATATCGTTAGTATTTATTAAAATATTTTGAGTTAGGATATTGTATAGGATGGAAGAAAGAAGAAAAACATTAGGGTAGGCCTTAATTAAAAGAAAATAAGTTAAAAATGTGCTGAGGGGTTTGAACTGAAAGGAGCGATTGTGTAGGAAACTATCCAGGAGACTTAATAAGTGAATTGGGAGTTTGAAGGTACTTCACTTATACATCAAGTCTTGGTGCTCATCTAAATCGAAGGATTCTAAGAAGATTTTTGGATGTTTGTCTTCGAGGCCTGCTGTTTCGTATTTTAAGAAGAGAATAGCTGGTGGAAGGGTTGTATACCTAGGTATTCTAGGAAGCCGAACTTAACGTGATTTTGTTTTAAGAACAGATTCAAAAAGGGCATTAAAAGTAAAATTATTGGATTATAACTGTTTAGATGAAGGGGATTATTGTCAGGTTTGGAGTAGCAGGTAATTATTTCTTTTTTCTGTTCAATATTGAATGTGGGAATTGGGTATGTAAAGGGACAGACTTCAGAATCAGCCTGGAAATACCATCATAATCAGGAGCTGTATTTTTACCACAGTTTAAAATTTCCTGATAGTCTTCCTTTCTGATTTCGACCTTTAGGATGAGTGGGATTTGTGAGCTTTCAAAAGCTCCATACCATGTCAACTTGATCTTGAAAATCTTTGTCATAGTCGTCGTTTTCTGTTATTTGCTAGGATTGTTGAAAGTAATTTGCAAAAGTCTTTGTAATTTGGTTGTTTACTTCGGCTTTCAGTAGGTGATTTTATGAATGAAATCAGATTTGCAATATTTACTTAACTTATTTACGTTCTATATGTAAATAAAGCACATCTCTATTTATCTAAATAACTTACACGTGTTTTAGTTCTTAAGGATCAATATCAAACAAATTTAGGCATAAAATTTCCTCAGAATAATCCGCCTGTGTAATAAATGTATTACGTCTTTAAAAAGTTGTTATATTTCAAAAACTACCCTGGTTCGTATTTAATATTAATAATTATTAACTTTTAACATAATTATCCCGAGTTATTTACCAGATACTTAAAGAACCTCGTGAGATTTCTAATTCAACCCATACCGTATTTCGTTTGTTTTGCCAAGATTTACATATTTCGTCTTCCTCTAGGCACAAACCGGACATTAAACTCTTTTCCTTTTACGGCAAATCGAGGCGTATTTAATAGTCCGTAATGGTTAATTGGACCAAAACGATTGAGTGATAGTTTGATTGCTCGACTATGTTGATTTACAACGTGAACACTCAATGGTACATCCACTTAATCTAATTTTAGTGTTTATGCATTAATCGACGTTACATCACGCATATCTCGGTTATCGACGCCTCCGGCCATACTTATATTGTAATTTACAAGAAATCTGATTACGGTTTATTTTTTCTGGCTTGTTGGTTAGGCACCTAATTTACATACAGCTTTTATTTCAAACACCAGTAAGTAATAAATAGGTTTATTTATTTTCTATTATATAAAAAAAGTTGTTAGTTACTTCACAAAAAAAATAAATAGGTTTATTTATTTTTTGTTATGTAAAAAAGCATGTAAGTTACTTTTACAGTTTTATTTTATAAATGGTTAAAATGTATTAAATTTCAAAATTAGAAAGCCAGATGAGATAAATTGATAGTTTAATATTTATAATAAAGATACATTTTCTAGTCTAGCTTATAATAATAAGTTCGTATAAATATAACTATGTTAGTACCATGCACTGCTTTAAAAGGTGTTCCTCAAGTATTTCCGATATCATCTTCCTACAATACATTTTGTTATGATCTAAAAAATCTTAATGCAATTTTTATATTAACGACGAAATTCACAAATTATAATAATTGTTTTCGTTTTCTTTTCGCTAAATTTATTCATAATCTTGATTACTATTTTTTTTATGTACATATTTATTTATTATCCGCGTTAATTAAAACACCTTTAATTTAGGAACGCATAATTTTAGTGTTAACGGCCTCTGTATCACGTTTTTTCCCTTTAGAAACAAAGCGGGCCCGGCTCCCAATTTGCATTCGAATCCGTATATAAATTATGGATATTGGTCGAGGGAATAACCGTGCGAGCGAGAAAAACGTCCTCATGCAAATCCGACGATGGGATCTATATACCTGTCCTATCGAGAGTGCAAGAAGTAAATGAATTCGCCCTTCCTGGGAAATTTATAGGTCCACTCTATTATTCCGAATAGAATTATGTAATAATGTGTAGGTTATGGAGTTTCTTTTGTAATCAAATGGTTCTTCGTATTATTTATATTCCCTTTCGGACGATAAAACGCTCTATGATGATGCATTATTTCAAAATAAATTAAAAAAAATATGTATTAATAGAGGGCTTATTAATGTGTTTAATAAAAAGTATGTGAACTAAAACATTCATATGACCTTTAGAAAATTGAAGCTGTGTGAATCATGTTGTTATTCGTACTCCGTTACGATGCTAACGTATTGGAGCTCTTCATTTATCTTCTTAGTATGGTGTAGTATATTTAAGAACAGGGGATTACTATGCAGTAATAAATCTCTTAGTTCCCGTTAGGCTACATACATTATTAAGGCGGCATCTATTTTCTAAATTTATGGAACACTGCAGATAACACGTAGTGCCTTAATGGTGTATCTATGTTGAATTTATTTGCCGAATAAATTCAAAAAGTTTTTTTTAGGTCTTATTGTATTTCTTCTTTGTACTCTGCAATATTTTTAATGTTAATGCATATGTTTTTTTGGTGGCGCAAATAACAAAGCTATTGAAGCAATCTACTGCAAAAGCTCTCTCTTAAGATGGTATTGCTTCATGACAATAGCTCATTCAATAATATTGAGAACAATCTTACTCTAATGTTGAAAATTGAAACAAATAATATTCAGTATAAATACGAAATCTACGACGATTGTACTTGATAACATTGTTCTTATTATCCAAAGCAGAAACCTAAAAAGCTCGTACTTCTCTTTAAAGCAGCAAATCATTACAATTTTTTTTCTAACGAAAATGAATAGAATGTTATTACATAATCATACAATTAATATAAATACGTGAACCAAATCTTTGAGACAAATTTACATCGTTGAGTCGAGAAATTCCCATCGTATAAATAGAAAGCTCCGACTAATTACACATGCAGAAATGACTACAAGCATAAGCTGCAAATTCATTCATCCTCGAATAACCAGTCTGTAAATCTGTTGTTTTGACTTCGCGGAAACAAACTACACCGAATTAATTACATCGCATTTAGCGACCCCACATATCGCGACACTTCCTTGGCGCAAATCTAAATTGCAGGTTGGCAATCCGGAGGAGAGTGGGAACTCTTGTCGTGTGATGTATGTACATAAAAATGGCCATTTTACAATCGCAAGGAGTGAGTAAATCGCGTGTCCCGTGACACGACGAGTGTTCTTTTTATTTTTCCGAGTGATTTCGCCGTTGTCGTTGTTCCCCTCGCAGGAACCACCTGTAACTGCTCTACCTGTGCACGTACGCCGGTCGTAAATAAAGCTGCGGAGATTTTATTTTCATTTTTCGCAAACTTTACGATTACAATCAATTACGCGTGCAGAGACCGCTATAAAAATGGTCGCAATTAAATGTTTCCTGGTACAACGCCGAGTGACTTATGGGTGGGTTTTATTTGCCTTTTGGATGTACCGTTGAATTTAGATGTAATGATATTACGAAATCCTGCTGTAGGTTAGTGATCTCTTAAACTGGACTATACTTATATTGCTCTTTATGTTTATAAGTTTAATTGCCTACATTCTAAATTCTTGTTGGTACATTCTTTATTCAATAATTCTATACGGAAATCCTAATGTATATAGTCTGTTCGTTGGATCTTCCGTCGTACGTCACAAAATATCGCTTCGAGAAACGACAGACAAACATTCAGTCTGATAAAGTAAACCAAATGCGTTAGAAAAAGAACGCACTGTAAAACTTTTGTCATTTTTTGAAGCGATAGTTTGTGACGTACGACGGAAGATCCAACGAACAGACTATATATGATATAATCGAATAGAAGAAGAAAAAATTATACAATCAAGAAACCTTCAAGATACTAGAATAGAGATTTTTTGTTATTAGGTAAATTGAAGAGTTTGATCTATATTAAGAACTGATTGACTTAGTTGATTAATTAGTTATCAATTAAATACTATATGAAGGGAGACCGAAGTGGTTCAGGTAAAACCCTCTTCACTGAGATAGCCAATCCGTAGCCTCGAGCACGGTCGCGCTTAAATACTATGTTCAAAGATTGGAATTTTGGTTTTCTTAAATTTAGATAATTTAAAAGGTATAAAACAGCATATACATACTTTTAATTTTTTGAAGTTAAAGGAAAATTAAACAAAGTTAACAGACTGCATCCTTTCATCATAGAAATTTAATATCAGTGTAAAACAGGTGGCCGATTCCACAGTTTTAGGAGGTGTTAAGATGTCGGGGATTAAAATGTGGTGATGTCCTCGTTGTCGAGGGCGCAGAGCTGGCCCCTGATTTCGGGGGCGGCCCCCGCCGAGGAGGCGAGGCCCAACACCCCCAGCAAACAGCAGCATCAATTGCAGGCCAGGCGCTTCCTGTGCAGGCACTACTACCCCGAGGGCGGCTGGGGATGGATCATTACGACCTGTGCCCTCCTCGTCCACGTCCTCAATCACGGGATACAGCTGTCCTGCTCGCAGCTGGTCGCCCCCGCCGCCTTTAAGTTCCACGTCCCACCGGTATATCCAGCAGGTAATTAATTATCTCACACAACAATTACTCCGTTTGTATTTATTGTACTACACCGTGTTTACCGTCCACAGAACAGGAAGAAATTAATCTTACCTTAATGTACCACATTAATTAATTCAAATTGAGTGCAAATCATAAATAAGAAACATATAGTAAAATTAAGATTATAAATTCAAATCTGGATTTGACAATTATAATTTATTAATCGCAGATTTTCAATATAACAAAACAAAAATACTGAAGACCTTTCGTACAATCATATCGATTTAATAATTACCATATAAAGTATACGTGGATGTTTACAAGTTCTTCGGTCCAATTTATTTGTACCTATCCATTGATTTGTTATTTCTGGTGGGAAGGAAGGACACACAAAAAAAAACAACGAAATAAGTGACAGACATAAATCTCTTTTATGTGTCCCTAGGAACAATAATTCTAATCTGTTTTATTATTAAGAATTTAAGGTGTAGTTTCGGTGCACTTGAAAATAAATTACCATTTAATTTGATTTTCAGTTAATTGAAGAATATATCATCCAATTTTCGGCATTATTTGTGCAGAAGGAAACATTTTTAAATGATAAATTAAGCTCAAGTAAAATTATTTGTAAGAAATGTGTAATTGTTGGTTGGAAAAAGATGAGACCATAAAACTGTTCCATTAAGCTGAATGTAAGTTCAGACATGTAACGACAACCAACAGTTATGTAATTCAATGCGTGGAGATACTTTAATACGAAGAATAGTTGTTTTAACTGTTAGTTGGTAGTTTTTATATTATAATAATGTAAAATTGTAGTACAGAAACGCTCAAAGAAATAAATTCCCATTATTACTTTTATTTTTATCCTTACTGCACCTGTGAATCAATATTTAATAACACAATAATTCACGCAAAAGAATTTTATGTGACACACAGCAAAAGGCCTCATATAACTCATCTTTTTCAAAACAATCTATCAATCATTATGTTATGATTTAGCAATCTCCACCCATTAAAAGGGCACCCAGCTCATATTTGATCTTCCTCAAAAATTGTCTGATATATTCTTATCTCATATTATTTCAGGATATATGAGCCTTGCGTATTTCTAGCTTATCATAATAAATTATGTACTTATCTAAAATACTATGGCAATATTAATAATGTTTATTAATGCCTACTAGTATATACATTGACTTTGTTAAGTTAACTAAACGATGTTAAATTTTCCTTTATAGAATAAAACACCTTAATTTTTAACATGTTTCCTAAATCTATGGCCGCTTAAAAGTTTGTAGCTTAATAATAAGATATTATACAATTTCACAACCTAATATAACCTAATAAAATTATGTCGTATTTGGTTCACGATTCCTCATAAGGATTAATATTTGAATGTTTATTGTATAATTTGTTTTATTTTAAACACCACATATGTTTCTCCACATTGTGGCATATACAGGTGATGAAAATATACAGATAAAATACGCATTACTTCATATAGAGCGGGAAATTTGAAAGTTTTATTTTATCGTTGAATAAATGGCCGGCTTGGAAATATCTGTTGATTTCCAAGTTTTTTTTAATATGTTTAGTTTATTATTTATACAAACATAGAAGTGTGAGTACGTTTAGCCTCAAACACTTGGTTTTCCCCTGCGGAATGTCACCATAAAATAATTTCATAACGCAAATGTGCCAAAACAACCTTTGAAAGTTGTCACACATGCTATTTTTTTTTCCACAGTTCGCATGTATATTCTTTCCACGTTAGTTTCTGGTCTAAAAGGAAATCTAAAAACTTACCATCATTAGCAAACAACTGGTTAATATATTTTTAATATTAAACAGCATGTGAACCATTTTGCTGTTATTTAATGAGAGTTTATTAAATAAAAACTACTCATTACCATATAAAGGGTGTACAAATTGATCTGACATTTTAAATTGCGCACCATATATTTTGTGGTGAACATAGAGTACTAATCTTTGACAACTGGCATCAGAAAGAATTGAAGTTTAGTTATGAATAATTACACGATCGAGCAACGCCTAGAAATTGTGAAAATTCATAATACAGAAATGGTAAAAATTTTTCAGTGACGGTTCGAAAAGTCCGCACGTCTTTTGGTCATCATAACGCACCATTTCGCAACTCTGTTGTGCATTTAAAAGAAAAATGAGGTTAGAGGTTCAATTCTAACCTCGACAAGCAGTGGCCGTTCTCGTTCCGGTCGATCGATTGAAAACATAGCCGCAGTGTGTGCGAGTGTTGACGAATGTCCCTCCACCTCAATTCGCCATCGTGTTTAGCAATTGAACGTTTCAAGAAGCTCTGTGCAGCGAATTTTGACTGAAGATATGCATTTGCATGCCTACAAGAATCAATTGACATAAAACCTACAACCAACAGACCATGCGCAGCGTCGTACAATCGCCAATTGGATAGAGGAGCATCAACAAATCGATGGTGATTTTTCGAAGAAAATCATCTTCAGCGATGAGGCGCATTTTCAACCCACTGGCTACGTGAATAAACAAAACTGTCGAATTTGGGGGACCGAAAATCCTCAAATGATCCAACAGCTTCCCATGCATCCACCACGAGTCACTGTTTGGTGTGGATTTTGGGTTGGAGGAGTGTTTGGACCGTACTTTTTCGAGAATGCTGCGGTAAATTGCGGTTACTGTCAATGGTGTTCGTTATCGTGACATGATAACCAACTTTTACGGAATTAATTAAACGGTATGGACTTGGAAGAAATATTCTTTCAACAAGATGGTGCAACCTGCCATACTGCGAACGAAACAAGAAGTTATTGCAGTCAAAGTTCCATGGTCGTGTTATCGCGCCGCGGCGATGATTATTGGCCACCAAGATCATGCGATCTGAGACCATTATACTTCTTTCTTTGGGATTTTCTGAAAGGAAAAGTATATGCCAATCATCCACAGACCATTCCAGAGCATTAACATTCCTCTATATACAAGAGTTATATCATCTGCAAACAATATGACATTATTTTCTCCTGTATACCGACCCATGTCATCTATGTACCCCTATTTTTATATAATATTAGTTAACGTTATAAAATCTAATATAATTAACATTTTAATCAATCTTCATACACTTTAGCAAAAAAATAACAGAATCGATATCGATTTGAAATCTTTTTTTATATACTTGAACAAAAATTGCTCTCTTTAATCAGCATGGGAATTTTCCAGATATAATTGACAGATTGAGCAGTTGTGTTAGTGGTTATATGGCTTCTATAATTGTTTTAATGGTGTCAGCTGTGCACTATATATATCGCTACTTTGGTTTTCAGATTCATAATGGAATCTCTCACTTATTGGCTATTGACACCTAAATTAAATTATGAAATGTAATTACTATTATTCGTCCTCGGTATTATTATTCCACATACTTTATGCGGTTATTTCTGTACATTAACGCTAATTTTGATTTTGGTTGATACAGATGAAAAGTGATTCATATAATCATCGGGAGTTTTACAGCCATATTGATTTCCACCTCGCGAGGTAAGAATAAATGATACTTTACAGTGCCTTACTTACTTCGACTTCGCGGATTTCATCCAGAAGCATATCTTTAAATCCTTCCTTATACGATCTCTCAGTATTTTTGGAATTTTGGGTTTTTTATAAAATTTGAACTATTTTACGTTTTCTTATACTGTTCAATTCAACCCATGGTGAAACATTTTTTTGTTGATTAGAAGGTTAGTTAAACACTTGGTTTTGTTTCACTATTTTTTTTATAATCGGAGAAATATAAAAATAGTGAAACAAAACCAAGTGTTTAATTAACCTTCTAATCATCTTTTTTAGTTAATTTTAATTGCTTTCTAAAACATTTTTTCACTTTCTACACTTTCTACTTTCTGTTTAAACAGATTTTTAAATTTTTTGAAAGATGTTTTGCTTTGTAGAATTATTTTTTATAAAAAAAAGTTTTTAAATGTTCTACAAAAAATTTCAATTATTTTTTTTCAAAACCTTTTTAATGCTTTAGAGAAATATTAATCTATCATTTCTTGCCAATATTTTGTAATCTTTTTTGGTAAAATAAACTATTCTTTAGAAAAAATTACCAGTATTTTTACAAAGCTTTAAAATTTACATTTATAAGTATATACAGGGTGAGTTTTTTTTGATGTTCTCTATGGGGATCCCGGAAACTATAAGAGATAGAGAAACGGTTAAATGGGGAAAGAAGTGTAGATTTACGAGACGAATAAAATTTCACTTTCAAAGTTTTCAAAAATGTCAAGGGTAACTAGATATTTTGAAAAAAGTAAAAATTTTGCTGTTGTTTCATTTTGGGTTATCTCTGTAAAACTAATAATTACAATATTGCTAATATTATAAACAACTGCAATTGTTTTATTTTCACCTCTTTCATGGCTACCCATTTTTTATTTATAATAAAATTTAAAATGACTATAACTCACTCATTTTTAGAAATAACTATGTCGTATGCCATATTGGATTAAAGAAAAAAAAATTACCTTTTGAATGAGGCCATAGCCAACTATGGTTTCCATTTAAAAAATGTAAGTTTGCATCATATCTCGGAAAATAATGGCGATAAAAATTTTCTGATTATATTTTATTAATTTGCATAAAATTATCTAAAACTTTGTCCTTTACAGTTTTTATCTATCTGTTATAATAACCGAGACATATTGATTTGAAAAAATTGACACTTTTTACTTTTTTCAAAATATCTAGTTACCCTTGACTTTTTTGAAAACTTTGAAAGTGGAATTTTATTCATCTCGTAAATCTATACTTCTTTCCCCATTTAACCGTTTCTCTATCTCTTATAGTTTCCGAGATCCCCATAGAGAACATCGAAAAAAACTCACCCTGTATATTTTTTGGCAATATTTCTTAGAGATATTCAATTGTTTCGTATTATAATTTCGATCATTTTTAAATACGTTTAATTTGTTTTAATTGATTTTAGGAAAACTTTTCTCCATTTTGAAATTTTTCACATCCTTCTTAATAGTTTTGTCTTTTTTTCAAATTTTTCTTAATTAATTTCAACTTTTTTTTCGCTTAGTAAATTTTAGATTAGTTTGTTGAAGAAAACGTCAAAATTCAAAAAATTTTAAATGTTCTATAAAGAAATTCAATTTATTTTTCGTAAATCTTTTTAATATTGAATTAAACAAAAGTAATTTGGGTATTACAAAATACCAAATCTACCAAAGAAAATTGTATTTATTACTTTAAAATAAACTTTAAATGTTTAAATATACTTCAAACAGTTTTTGAGTGATTATGGTGTTAGAAAATATGAAAAGAGAATTGAATTTAGACAAATATTTTTCGGTTAGTGTTGTTTCACAATTTATAAATATAAAAATTGTAAAACAACACCAAGAGTTTAATTAACCTCTAATTAATATAAAAATATTTCACCATTATTAAGTGAGAATTTAATTCATCGTAAATATTTTTCCTCTCCTAATAATATGGGTCTTTTGTTTGAAAAAAACATAGTACTTTTTCACGAAAATTAAAAAATGTTTTCAGAAAGGTTTCAAGTGTACATTACAGTTATTATTTTTTCTTTAAAACAATTTTCAGCAAATTTCTCACAGATGTGTTTTTATTTGTGAAAATGTAACTTATTCTAAGCAAGTTCATTTTTTTAACAGCTTCTATTTCTTAATAAATTTTAATTGTTATTAAGATAATTTTTATATTTTTAAATTTATTTAAACTGATTTTTATACAGATTTTTTTTTCAACTGTTTTTCTAAAGTGAATTCCAATTGTATTCTAAATATTCAACTGATTTTTATTCTTGGTCAATTTAAATTTTTTAAACTGTTTCACTTTATTTTAGTTAATTTAAATATTTCGCACAGATGTTTAATAATATTTTTTGTAAAATATTTTTAAGCAAGTATAATTTTAAGTTTCAACTGTTCTTATTTCTTAGTATATTTCAATTGTTGAATATGTTTTAATGATTTTTTAAGTTTTCAACTTTGTTTCCGTAATTAATTTCAACTAAATTTTCGTTTCCTGTTTTGGCATAATTCAACTATATCAAAAATCAATTGCTTTTTTTTTCGAAAAATGTTTAATATTTTAGAGAAATATATATAGTCTGTTCGTTGGATCTTTCGTCGTACGTCACAAACTATCGCTTAAAAAAACGACGAAAGTTTTACAGTGCGTTCTTTTTCTAACGCATTTGGTTTACTTTATCAGACTGAATGTTTTTGCGTCGTTTCTCGAAGCGATAATTTGTGACGTACGACGAAAGATCCAACGAACAGACTGTAATTATTTTCCTACCAATACTTCTTATTTTTTGGAAAAAAAAGTACTATTTTTTAGTGATTTTAGAAAGTTTATTATTGTTATAATATTTTTCTTTTAAGACTTTCAGATATCCAGTTGTTTTTATTCAAATTTTTTAACAGTTTCCATTTCTTAATAAATTCCAATAATTTCTGCCATTTTAAGAATTTAAAAAAATAATTTTTGTTTTTCTTTTTAGTTACTTTCAAATAGAAAATATACTAATGTTCTAACTCTTTCTAAAGGTTATTTAATTGCTTTTTGACAATATTTCATTGTTAAGAAAACTTATTTATTTTACTTTTTTACTTTTCCTGGGTAAATTAATTTTTAAACTGTTTAATTTCATTTATATCCATAACATATGAAGCTGTTATTTGTGGTTTTCATGAATAATATTACCATAATGGTGCCATCTATTATCCAAACGTTGCACTATTCCCTGTCTCCAACTGCACCACGCCGATGAGATCCAAAATAGATCGAAACCGGTCCGTGGCTGTTGTTAACAGCGAATAATAATTAAAGCTTTTTTATTTTGAATTTAGTTTCGAATGTCTGCGCAAGCAGTAGAGGGAGATGATGATCGGTTAAAGGAATTTTTTGAATATTTTTCACTTAGGTACTGAAGGCGTTCATTGATAGGAATAACAGAGGTAGAGTTATTTAGATGTTGATTAGAAGGATTATGTAGAGGATTGCTGTAGTGGCGGATTTTAGTTAAAGTTCTTAGGGAAGATCACTGGCTAACTTGGATTTTGTGGATAGTAGGAATGTAGGAGTTGGAAAAAAGGATATTACCATAATCAAGTAGAAATCATAGACAAATCAGATTATTTTATAGATTCTTACGGCTGTTTTAATGGATATTCCGTTATTTTAAAATGTTAAATTTTTGAATAGTTTAACCCTAGTTTGTTCAAAGCTGTGTGGTTTTGATATTCAGTTTTTGATTTATGGTAATGCCCAGGTATTTTATGGAGGTACAGGCAGAAACAGTTTGGGTTTGGGAAATGCAAATATTCTGCGAAGACTTATTACGATGAATTAAATTCTCACTTAACCCGTGGTGAAACTTTTTTATGTTAATATGAATTATTGTTGCGGGATTGGAAACTAGGAGCTGAGATTTGTGAGGATTGATTGTAATTCACCATTTCCCAAATTAGTGTTGCAGGTAGTCAATAAGCTGCTGAAGAGATTATAGAGTTTTGGGCACAGAAAATTAGGGCTGTATCATCTACAAATTGTAATAGATATTGGAATGGATTAATAAAACGAGAATCAGGATTGTTTTCGTATTTTTAAATTTATTATTAAATTTAAAGTAATTTAAGGGGCAATTTAAGGGTAATAAAAAATGAAGAACTCTATTAATTATATTGTTTTGAAAATATAACGTTTGAAAAACTATAACTAGTAATTATATAATAATAGATTTCTACATAGAAAGAAACATTATGGATGTATGCCTTTTGAAGGAAATCTCATACAATAATCAACTTTGTAAAGTTCTGAAATTATTTTATTTTATATAACGTCATATTTTATTTATGTAAGAAATAATTGACAACACCATTCATTTTTATTTAGAATGCCTTAAGATTTTTTGGCACTTATTTAAAAACCGTATTTTTATCACAAATAAATATTAATAGGAATAATTTATTCACTGATATTTTAACAGATTGTACTTTTAAAATTTCCGGTAAATAAAATTCTGAGAAGTTGACCTAAATCATCCGATCACGGCCCATTAAAGACAATTAGCTAAATTATCATTATAAAAATAAATGTACTGGCGGTGTCTGTTTGGCACCTTCCATCGATCTAAACGCCACGAGTTCAAAGCCTACATTAATTATTCATAAAAATTGGCCGCCCTCAGATGTATTTTTATTTAGTAACACGTTCATCAAAATCAACAAGAGTTATAATACATACTGCTGCCTTTTCTTTTTGATGTTTATTTTTTAAAACGATTTATTAAAAATTAATTAGTGAAAATATAACAATAAGAAAAAGCATTTCCCTAACACCTACATTTAACTATTAAGAGTGATTTTATCTTTTTTTTTTAATTTTAAGTCATAATACAGGTTTTTCATTTGTTCTTTTAAAAGTTTAACAATAGTAATAATAATAATATATTTATTGTCCAACGGGAAACTAGTCCCAATAGAAATTGAAATTAAAAATTTGTTATTTATTCACACAATTTACTTGGAAAATGTAATATCGTTCTTTTACAGCAATTATTATTATTATACATTTCCCAATATTGACTGAGGAACGTAAATGGACGCCGAAAGCCGCAAATATTTATAAACCGGAATGAATATTAAGCCTGTATAAATATGCGCACCCATTACCAGGAAATATTTAAGGAAACAATGCCAGCCAAGGGTAGATTTGGCATGGATAAAGTGGTGATTTATGTTAGTGGACTATTCGGGGAAAGTGGCTTTAAAAAAAGTTAATTGTATCCTAGTACGTTTCCGCAATTTCACTTTTATAACATTAGGAAAATGGAACAACAAGCGAAAGTATTGATTGGACGCTATGTCCAAAACTGATAATCATTGATTTTTTGGGCTTGAAAACGTGTTTAATGCTCTTGACTTTTTATATTAACTCAGTTACAGACATATTGACACCTTAATAATGGTGGTCGCAATCTGTATTCAATTTAAAAGGAAAACAAGTATTCCGTTTAAACAATTTCGATTCCGCAGTTAATTACAGGAGTGCTGAAAGGGACGCCTCGGGTACCTTTTTAAATATTCTGCGTGCACGTTCCCATCCGCCGAAGAATAATGAAACGGCGATCGTATCGCGCGCTAAAAGCTGATCGAATTATTTTGATATTCCCATAATGCGAGAGCCAATATCGTAATAGCCGTCCGAAATTTGCAATTACCGTCGGCGATGGGGTTATATCAAAGCGGCCGATGGACGATTGCGCACTTCGTTATTAATTGGCCCATTGTAAAGCTGGATGGAATAATTATTGCCCGTCTTTTAAATTCACCGAATCAACTTGCTTTTCGTTTACGCGCTCGCTCATTTCCTTGAAATGTTTTACATCGGTGATTTTTGATTAATTGGCCTTTTAACGAGATATCGATGTGATGAATTTTAATGTAATTCTTGAAGTAAAATTAAAGTTTTACCAATTATTATGTAAAATTTAACCCCACGTTCTTAGAGCGAATCGTCATAGATGACAAGAGCTGGTGCCAACACTATGATCTACAAACCAGTGATAAAACGGTACAACATGCAGTGGAAGCGTGCGTTAGCAGGCAAGATGTTGCTCTTGCTTACTACTTGTTAAATTTCTTAAGCACATAAGAACCATTAACTCCGATGTGTACTGTGAGACAGTCCGAAGAGGCCGAACAGAAAACCAAGGCTGCTCATCCAGGATGTGGTTCTGCTTCATGACCACGCGCGTCTAAGCATCTTCAGAGTCACATATGTGGAACTAGGCAAGTTAAAGTAGAAGCAGGTTAACCATCCATCATGCATTTGTGTTTGCCCGCTTACCTACCTTTCGGTCTCAAACACTTTCTTCAAAATGCATCCCCATCTCACTGAACTAATTGTCACCCAACGTGGGGCCTCGCGACTATGTTCATAAGAATCATAGAGATAGTGAAAGAGAGATAGAAAATAGAAGAATTCCTGTAGACACTGGAAAGGTAGCCTTCACACTGCAAAAGAAGTAGGAAATTCTGCAAATTCCTTTAGAAACTAGTCCAGCGGAAAGGTAGCCTTCAAACCGCAAAAAAGCAGGAAATTATGCAAACTGTCATACCAATACTTCCAAAGAAACGGACATATAGTCAATGATTTCATAGATAGCATCAAATTCTATAAAATGGGTGAAGAAATCACCGATAAAAACGCAATCCATAGGAGTAGGGATACTCCTGGAAGTAGATGCACACAACTGGTGTATAGAAATCCATAACATGACCACCACATGGGAATAGACAAAAAATTAATACTAAATGAATTCGCTCTATAGCCATCCATCTACTTATAAAGTTTTTATATAAATTTTTTCAACCACACAGAAGTCCGGCGAGTTCACCAACAGGTTTATATCTGAAAACAAGCTGTGTTTGCCCAACTATCCATGCCACTTACCAAAAACATGCTAGATATGATCTATGGTCTACTAAAGTTTTACATTAGAGACCAAATTCAAAGGACAAAGGACTATAAGCAACGCTTTAAAAGGGTTAGCCATCCAAGCAAGAATATTGAAAAACCACCTGCAAGAGTAAAAAATAAAAGAACTGTGCTTTCTACAAATCCGAAACAGACAGAAATAGCTAAGGAATCAGGTACTATATGGGCCAAACCTCCAGCGTAATAAAGAGAAAATGCCTGAAGTGCAGCCTGGCATTGCAAGCAGCCACGATCCAACTATAGGATTCTGCTCGGCGGACTTAAGAATAAAAATTCCCTAAAGACCTGCAGTTCACATTTCTATAGAAAAAGTGACAGAGGTATGCTGTCCTCGATATAAGAGGCCGATCGAGTCTAGCCAGTCACAAGCTATAGGAATGTACAGATTTACCGACAGAACAATCCGGATAACATTAGCCGATGAAACCAGCCGAGTTAGATTGCCCGGATTCAACTGCAACATTGCGAGATTCCCACAACATTCGTGTACGTCCTAGATATTTCAAAATCGAAAACCCTGCTGGGAATAGATTTCATCAAAAATGCAGGTCTCATGCTGAACGTTCGAAAAGGATAATGGTTTTTCTGCGATGAGAGAATCTACTTTAGATTCATAAAGAAGGAGAAAAACCTTCACAAACACACCAGTGTTAAAAGATGACTAAGTAGATGAACATATAGCCTGCGAATACTTCTCGAATATTACCGAAGGATACGGACCATTGATCACACCAATCCCGAATTCTCCAGAGAATAAACATTTCTCACTCAACTTACTATTCAATTCGAGAAGGACGAATTCCAATACATGCTCCAGGAGGCTGCAAAGTAAATGGGCATGGAGTGGGAACATCACGTGGACCTCTCCTCAATAAGCTTTGAGGAAATCAAACTTCACCTTGATGACGAAGCCCAAAATCTCAATCACCACAAAAAATTGTAGTAAACGACTTTCTTATTGAGCATAAATACGTTTTTAAGAAAGACAAATCCGATGCGGATGATGATTTAAATGAAATTATTTAAAAAAGTATTCTGGTGCTTCTAATTAGGGAAATGCCCTATGTCTTATCGCTCGATGTCATTAACCGAAACATCAACAACGCTTATGCTCATTTTGCAAAAATGGTTAAATTAAAATCTATAAAAAGTGTGATATTTTACTATAAGGTAAATAACTGATCAACATTTGGTTTGTTTCACTGTTTTTTTTTATATTTACACGACTAGTTTCCCTTGTTACATCATTATCAACATCATTAACTCTTGATAACACTGTATCAAACGAAACTAGCCGAGTATATATAAAAAATCAGTGAAACAAACGAAGTGTTGATCAATTCTTTACATTATATTTCTAAATGTTTCACAAAGAGATAAGTTAGAAAGTTATTCAAGTATTATTTTGCCGTAACCACCATATTCACCAGACTTAACACCTTCTGATTAGAAGAGTAGTAGAGAGAAAACTCGAATAAAGCAAAAAAACGGTTGGACAATATCGACGAGAAATTTCTTCAAAAATCGATTTATCTCAATTTTTTTTCAATTTTTAAGATCTAAAAGAAGATTCTTAGAATTTTTAGAAAAAAAAACCTTTACTGGCATACACCCCATATTTACATATAGTTACTATATTATTATTATTATTTTCTTCTTCTTCGTTTTCTTTTTTCTACCGATCTTCTCAGCCGCCTGCCTCAGTCGCCACTTTTTCTTTTTTTTTACAATCTGAAGAAAAAATTTTACTACTCAAGAAGAAATTGCTGAGAAAATCTTATAAAGTAAATCAAGAAAATAGTATTTAAGAAGAGATCGAAATGCAGAAAATAAACTGATAAAAAATCTAAACAATTATGAAATCATGATTGAGCAAAATATGGTTAAAATATCAAGAATTGGATGAAAGATCTTTGAAAAATTATAGAAACTCTTCCAATTACGACGAAAAATTTATGGACAATTTTAAAACTAGGGACAAAAAATTGTAAAAAATCGATAAAATACTTGAGGGACTCAAAAGTAAACACGAGCAATTTGAAAGATACATTTATAGGAATTTGTAGAAATCGGAAGAATGTAACTGAAGGAGAAACTACTGATAAGTTCTGATAATATTGCAATGGATGAAAGTAAAGATCTATTAGAAATCCTCGACATCATTGGAGGAAATGTAGAGTCGATGGAGGTTTCGTTTAGAAAGAACAAGAAGCTTAGGAGATCAACAGTATCATGTAACAAGAGCGGCCATGAAAAAGAAACATTTTAATCTCTCCTCCTGGTGGTGAGGTGAATATAGAAGATAAATTGCTAAAAAAACTTCGAAAGGAAATCAAAAATCTTCGAAATGTCTTTGCAATATCGAAATTCGAAATTTATTTAAAAATTGATCGAGACAAAGCAAGGAATAGTGAAAATTTCTAAAAATAATGAAGAAAATTTGTGAAAAAGGAATATTCTAGTATTTTGGAAGATATCGAGGAACATTTTTGTAAAGAATAAATTGCTGAAAAACCCTGATAAAATAAAACAAGAAATGGTAGAAAACACTGTTTAGAAAGAGCTGAAACTTCAAAAGAGAAGCAGATGAAAAGTCTAAATAATTCTAAAAATTCACAAGAAAACTAACTCAATAAACTTCATTATGATTGAGCCAGACATGGATAAAATATGAGGAATTGAAAGAAAAATATATTGGATTGTTCCAAAGAAAATCCTCCCAATTTCGACGAAAATGGTATCAATTAAGTGATAGTGATAGCTGCCTGTGGTACATTGTCCTAAGACTCTTGAATCCGTAGCTGAGATCATGTAAGTTATCTGAAGAAGTGTGGTAAATTACCCAGTCGCCTACTGATTGAATCCCATAAAAGTTCAATAAGAGATAAAGTGAAGGTTGTGTTAGGTTCCAGAAAAACTGTTAGATTTTTGCGTTCTCCGCACATCGGTCTAAGTCTAGTACGACCACCGTGGGTCTACAAGCAAAATCGGAACTCGGAAATCGAAACTCGCCACTAAACACTCATTCGTTTTGTGACCAAATATCCTATACGACGTTCTTTGTGATCTGTAGTTCTTTGGGGACGTTCAGATCCAGGAAAATGTTGTTGAACGTATTCCTTGGGATATTTGGACCAATACTGCAACATTGCGATTTACACGATGAGCAATTTCTCTTAGTTGAAATCCGGCCTCTCTTATGTCATTAATTCATTGTTCTTAAGTTCAGAAGTATATCGTGAACAAACAATTTGTAAAAAAGTTCAAATTTTCAACCATACTTTCAATATCTGTTTTACAAGAACATGTCTCAAAAATTGTCGGAATCACCTTAAAATACAATGAAATTATTAATTTTTACATCAATTCCAATTATGTTGATTGCATGTAGATTACTAAAGTTACAATCAAACCCGTTTTAAAGTATATTCGTAAATCAAGTAAAATTTAACACAAAAGATGTTATTCTATTTTCTTAGGCTAAATATGTTTAAGATTTTATGCTAATTGGCTATTACTTCCAGAAGGTAATTGGGCTAAATAAAATCCGATGTTCCTATAAAATTCAATGCATTTAAAGTTTAATAAATATAAATTTGGTGAATTAACTTAAATTATTATATTATACTCTGGAGTTAAGAATTTGTTTCCCTTAATCATCTTAGCGTTCTAGGGAATCCAGATGGTGCAACAAGAGCGCGCTCGAGAAGCAACAGGCGTACAAGACATAAACCATCCCGAACTAGTGCAATTGCACTTTTTCCCATCGCCGCGGCAGGGACGTTCTTGCGCGTCCGGCAAAAACGGGGGCCCCGGCGGCAGAAGAATGCAATTAGTAAAACAGCCCAGGAGGTGCCGTAAACGGTCCCATTTGTAATATAAACGAGATTGCAATAGAAATAAACGCCGCCGCCGGATATAATACCTGTCGAATTATTCATGTCACGTAGCCGTCCGTGATTTTTTCGTTGACGATGATTTATGTGACGTCAATGGCTTAATGTTTTCGGCTGTTTAGCATTGAAAATTGTAAGTTAATACTACGTAGGCAACGGTAAAGTGGCCACTGGGTATAGGGAACACCGACGGAGTGTTGGCTTTTGGATTGACGGTCTGTCACGTATTTGCATAATTGTATTCAGCTGATTTAAATTTCATTTTTATGCGGATATTTCCATAAAAATAAAACCCGTCTCCCGATTTATCTGGCACAATGCAAGTTCCATTAGATCAAATGACCTGGAAAAAAATATAATTATATCATACATTATAATTATAAATTAAGTAAATATTAAATATCTTATTGTATTACACACATCCAATTATCCAATTTTGCAAGTCTATCACATTTCCCACTGGAGCACTGTAGACTTTAAATAGCCCTATATGAAATAATCCATAGGGTTTAAGTCCGGGGATGGAGCAGGACATGGGTAAGGTACACCTCGGCCAATCTAGTGATGTTACTATTAAAAACTCACAAGCGAGCATATTAAAATACTCTAGTTCACACTATATTGCATTTCTTGATGTCAATGGTACATCCTCCAGAAACTGAGGACGCCTTGATTCTAAAATGTTGCGATACACCAGTAAGTTTGTGGTAGAAGTACCTGTCCAATTAGCCGGTCTAACCCAAACGTTCAACGAGAACTGATGTTGAAAACGATCCTTAAGTATCTCCTGTGGATTTTTTTCAGCCCACACATGGTTATTAAAAAAAACGCTTATTGGTAAAAAGAATCAAACGCCCCTCGTATTTAGAAGTAACACTTAACAGCAGTGGCAAAAAAGGCACCAAGATCAATGCACGAATAAGATCGCCAAATAAAGCGTATTTCTCTATGTCACACATCTTCAAATCAAAACAAGTTCACCGCAGTACGAAATTCAGGATATATAAAACCATCCTAAGGCTATCCTCACTTACGGCAGTGAAACATGGACGTTGACCTCGGCACATTCAAAAGAAAGATACTACGACGCTTTCTGGATCCAATTAAAGAGAACAATGAGTACAGAATTCGATGAAATCAAGAGATGTATACCATCTTTGAAGAACACCCTACATCAGTAATTGTGAAGTTACAGAGACTTAAATGGGCAGGATACCTGCTAAGCATACCGGAAGACAGGGTACCATAAATAGTGCAAAAGTACAAGATGGAAAGCAAAAGGCCAATTAGACGGCCAAGAAAGCGTTGGGAAGATGCCGTCGAAGAAGACAAATTCCAAAACTAAGGGTTTGGCGAAGGATGGTGATGGATTATACAGAATGAAGGAATAAATTCAGGGAAGTCGTGACTATAGAGCAATTGAATTGAAATGAATACATATTTATTGACAAATTTATACAATAATAATAATAATATCCTTTATTTATTTATTTTTATTTATTTACGCATAACCATTTAATACAAATATACAAATAGTTATAAACACAACATATTAAAATAAATGTTAATAAGGTAAAACTCGAAAAATACAATACATCACAGTTTAAAATAAATAAAAACAAAGTACAATTAAAACTCGCAAAGAATAAAAACAACATATCTTAATGGCTATCTAAAAATATATACAAGTCATGAAGACTTATGTTCAGTCGTCCTGCTAATTGCAATTTCTAACTAGACGTGAAACACCATAATGTTTGCCATAATCACTTTTATGGATTAGGTTATGAAACGTAGCGCTTGATCTCAGTGTCCTAGAAGGTACGTGAAAGTTAATGTTTCTTACTAATCCTATAGAATTTATATCTCCTCCGAGCAGTTTGTGTACAAATACCACGTCAGTACAAATGCGCCTATGCTCAAGAGTCCGGAGATTAAATTTCACAAGCATTTCAAGTTAGTTATTTTGAAAAGCAAATTTAAAGCCTAAGAATTTAATAAATTTTCTCTGCACACGTTCGATTGCACCAACATCCAATGAAGTATATGGGCAACAAACAACAGAGCAATATTCAAGATGGGGCCCGACCAATGATACATATAGTCTAATTAATGTGTACACGTTCTGAAATTCTTGAGAATTTCGTTTCAGAAATCCCAGCATTTGAAAGGCTTTAGATGTTATTTTACTAATATGTTCTGAAAAACTCCAGTCGCTTCTCAAGGTCACACCAGGGTCTTTAATCGTACTCACCCGAAAAAAATTTATATTGTTTATTGAATAATTATTATATATTGGGTTTTTCATTTTAAAGAAAGGCATTATGTTACATTTGTCAATATTTAAGAGAATTTTATTTAAATTGCACCAATCATTAAGCCTGTTTAGGTCTTATTGGAGAAGCTGGGGAGTATTCGTGTCAAATAGTTCAATAAATATTTTAATGTCATCCGCAAACAGAAGACAGTTAGAATTAACAAAACAGGTAGTGACGTCATTTATAAAGGTGTTGAAAAGCACAGAACCAAGGTGTGAACCCTGTGGAACTTCTGAAGTTACAGGAATGGCACAAGAATAATAGTTTCCGTACTTTCTGAGTTCTTTCGCTCAAATAAGAGCAGATCTAATCGAAGATTGAGCCATGAATCCCAAGCTTGTACAGTTTAGATAATAACACCCCTTGGTCGACGTTGTCGGAAGCCTTGGCGAAGTCGGTGTATATAGAAGCAACCTGCTGATCTTTTTCCAAAGTAATATAATCCGCATAGATTAAGAGATTAGTGTGTGACGTTATTAATTTCTCAAATAGTTTGGGGATATGCGATAAGATCGAAATAGGGCGATAGTTAGTAATGGCATTCTTTGGCCCGCTTTTATGGATTGGCTTTCCAGTATGTCGGAAATTCACCACATCGCAACGAATTATTACATAGCGGGGTAAAGTGAGAATGCACATTCCTTCAGAAGCAAACCTGGTAAACCATCAGAGCCCATTGAGTTGTTGGGTTTTATGTGTATGAGTTCATCCAGCATGGAGGTTATCTTAATCTCGGGTAAGGTGTGCAAGTTTATATGAGAGTAGCTCATCTTAAGTTTTGGTATGCGAGTTGAATTCCTATACACCGACCGAAAGAAAATTGCAAATGAATTAACGACTTCTTCTTCAGAATATATTTTATTTCCGTTAAATTCAAAAGAATTTGGAAATTCAGAGTTCGTACGTTTGGATTTGACATGATCCAGAATAATCTGGTATCATTAATGATAGAATCCTCGAGTGATTGCAAGTATTCTCGGTGACATTTTTTTATCATGTTTTTACAGTCGGATCGTGCTTTTTTGAATTCTTCGTAGTGAGAATCTAGGTTAGTCTTTTTAAACTTTGCATGCAATGATTTTTGTTGTGAATTGCTAGCTTTTTTAGTTCGCTGTTAAACCATTTAGGATAGCGAGTCTTAGGTGGAGAGTTCGCCTTAACCAGAGGAACGTATATGCTAATGGCTTCATACAAAATACTATGAAAAATATCAACTTGATCATTCACTGTTTTGTTATGAAATAAAGAATCCCAATTTGTATTGATAAAAACATTGTTCAAACTCGAAAAGTCAGCGTTTGAAAACTGATACTTTGCAGATACACTCTTCTACAGTTTCGGCCTTAAGATTAATAGCAGTCAGTCTATACGATATCGAATTTACAATATGTACAAATATAAGTAAATCTAGTAAAAAGGAGTTTGCGTTTGTAAAACAATTCACTTGGAACGTGTTGATAAAACCGACTGTAATAGCTGCAGGCGTAGTGGTGTCGGTGTATACACCGTATTCGCCCGATAGCCAGTTAATGTTGAGAAGATTATAATTACCTAGGATATATACTTAATGATCAGGTAAGGTATCAACAAAGTTCTCAACAGTTATACAGTGTTGCTGATACGTAGTTGGATGTTAGTTGGGTGGAATATAAACTGCGCCTAACAAGACATTTTGTTGGTTAACGCAAGGAGATATAAAAAGTTCTTTACGAAAATTAGAATTACAACTAAGCATATGCGACTTTAAGTAACGAGCAACAGCTATGAGGGTACCTCCTCTCCGATGTTTCCCAGAAATAGAGGGATCACGATCACAGCGGTGATCATTATAATTTAATAAACCAATTTCAGCGTTAAGAATATCGTCGCATAGCCAAGTCTCGGTAAGGACAATTACATCATAATCTAGTATACCAATAGTCTCCCCTACAGTGGATAACTTTGTACGTAACCGACGAACATTCTGGTAAAGAACTTTTATGCTACTATTATAGAACATACGTTGTCGGTCGATCTTATTTGTGGAGACCCACTAAAAATCCCAAAAGTTTTCCAAAATAAGTTTTTATCTATCTTTTCTATTACTAGTTCTGGTTTTTCGATTGCGGTTAGTAAACTGACGAACGACAACACTTGCAGGCCATTTTTTCAGAAAGCAAATATTTATCGATATCATTTTCAAAAATACCTACTTTATATGAACAGTACATATTTTTATCTGTAAGTATTTAATAATCTTACATACTAAACATTTTCTTAAATACTAATTTTCAATAATTGACACCAATTCCACGAAGATTGACTTGCTTCCAAGCAGAGGCCTCCCCTAAAGCCTGCCATAGAATGCAATCATGTGTCTACCTTCTCCACGTAATTCCTACTATTCCCATAGACGACGCTGTCTAACTTTTCTTCTCTGTATTGTCTCAGACACCACTCAGTAACGTTCTTGGCCCATTTGTCTTTTTTGAACCTCATCTCCACTTTACATTGAGTAAACTTCTTTCCATACTATGCTGGCAGGTCTTTAGTCTACGTTTATTGTTTTCGGTTGAACTCTGTTTGGTATCCATATGTCAAAATGGGCAGAATACATGAATTAAATACTTTTCATATTGTTCCCCGTCAACAACAGCCACGGATCTCATTAGCGTAGCGCAGTTGGAGACAGGAAATCGAGATTCACTTAGGAGGTATTTAACTCTCCGGGTTAACCATCGATACGATAATACCATAAATTATTGTTTTCATTGTCGCTGTTGGCAGATCCCTTCAATGTCGGTGGTTATCTACCCATTTGGGATCTAGTGCAACATTTGGACAATAGTATTGTCGTATTAAATATGTTTCTCTTTACTTTGAGTTCTATGTTTTCTATTTTCACAATTTCTTTTTATGACCAGTATCGTTTCCAAGCCTAGTATTTATCTCTTTTGTTGTGAGTTCTTTTGGTGATATTATTTGGCCAAGATACAGTATTTGTTAACATATATTTACTTTTAAATAATGGATAATGAATGAAGTATTAATTTGCTAAAAGGCTATCGACCAGAAGTAATTCTGCCTAGTTTTGACCAGTGATATTACATCAGCCGTTGATGAGTAAATGGATGAAGCGATGTGATGAAATCAAATGGGGTAGTGTTGTAAGCAAAATAAATTACTTTAAGCTGATTTTATTTTTTTTAATGGAATAACTGTCTTTCAGTTCCTGTAAAACAGGCTAAAATATCGTCAACATACCGATGCCACATTTGTCTTTTCCCAAGCGAAGAATTTAATATTTTTAACGTTAGATTTGGCATAAATATTTCGGCTAACAATGGACTTAGTGGTGAGCCCATTGCTAGACCTTCTGTTTGCTTATAAAATGTATTATTGAATGTAAAGTAATTATTGTTTAAAACAATTTCCAATAAATTTAAAAATTCTGTTTTTTATAGAGACGTGAATGTTGTTTCTGTCAAATGATTCTTCAACTAATTTTAAGCAGTCTTGTGGAGGAATATTTGCAAACATATTTGAGACATCAAATGAGACTAATTTATAATTTGGTTCTAGTTTGAATGAAGACAG
This sequence comes from Ontholestes murinus, assembly GCA_963969525.1. Lineage (NCBI taxonomy): Eukaryota > Metazoa > Arthropoda > Insecta > Coleoptera > Staphylinidae > Ontholestes > Ontholestes murinus. The sequence goes on from OZ018396.1 coordinate 52,227,750, forward strand.
TTTACTCGTTTATTCAATTGAATTTTTTATGGAGTGGGGATCCTTAAAGTCCGTTAGTTCTTTGTATAATGAATTTAGAAATGCACAGATTTTTTTGGGCTGGAGAATTGATAAATGAAACTTCCGGGCGAATAGGTTGTTCTTCTTTGTGAATTTTTATAAAACCGTATAGGTTAAGAGATATTGGGTTCATGAGAAATATGTTTTATGGTGAATCTGGGGGAAAAGAACATTAGATTTGTTAAAACAATTTTTAAGAGATTTAAGAAAGTCGAAGGTAGGGTCTTTGTTTAACTCTATGATCTCCGAGGTTTGCCAAAAGTCATTAATTTTTGAGTTGTAAGTGGTTTTTTCTAAGATAACTATCGAGTTGCCTTTATCTGCCTTTGTAATGGTTAGATGATTATTTAGAATTTTAGTTTTGATGGATTTTATTATTTTTTGGTCTGTTGTGTTTGTAATGGTAGCAATCTTAATTATTTTGGCAATTTTGTGCTAGTTATGTCACAATTTGTAATATCCTTAAGGGCTAATTCAGATTCTATGACTAATGTATCTTTAAACCTGTTACTACTCACATGAGGAGAGTAATTGGGGCCTGACTCTAATAATACTAATTCACTATTGGAGAAAGTTATATTCGTGTTATTAACAATTCTAGGGTAAAAAGAGTGGTCGTTGATGGCGTTATATTTACGTGTACGTTTTCTGCCTGTCGTTTTCAGTGTCTCAGTTTCTTCCTCTGCGTTAGGTATTTCTTTTACATAGTCTTCCAGGAGGTCGAATTCAACAGGGTGAAGAGTGTATGCCAGGTCAGTGTGCATGACCTTGATATAGGTGAAATATATATCACGTTTAATGAACCAGGATTTGAGTTCTTCTATTATCCAAGTTTTTTTCTCCAACTTTTATTGTCTTCTTTGCTGCTACTGACTTACACTTGGTGTTTATTTGGACATACTTCGGAACTATGTTTGACTTTATGCACTGTTGATTGAATCTTATATTCAGTGATGCTTGTTTTGCATTTAATCGTAGTTTAAAATACATTTTTGCTTTTTTGCTACACTGGCAGTAATTATATTGTTAATGTAAGAAGCTTCCACTTCGTTATACATGTTTGAATAATTAACAAAACACTTGCAAATCGTAGATTTAATTTACTTATGTTTCGATTATGGCAAGTGGAGTTGCCGAAATTAGTCAACATAAGTGTTTTATTAATTATTTTTCAACTTTTTTTATAATTTTATTGATATTAAAAAATCGTTTTCAAATTGCCAAAAGTCTGGTGTTACCTATAACGTCTCAACACAAACAGCAATATTTGGAATGGTGTAGATAAATAGATGTTCCATCGCGACCTTTTTAGATCTATTGTGGATCCCTGTTTATCTCAGATGACCAGCTCTAGCTATGCTTCTTTGATTAATCCTATTAGCCCTGTCAGAGGGGCTTGGGTAAAGGTCTCCGCGCTTGGGTTTGTAGTGCCCAAATGTTGATATCTAATCCTTGCTAGACCCTCGTAGTGGCCTAGGATCTTGAACGAGTCACCAGGCCTATTTTGCTCATATGTTAGTTGAGCTTGCAGTGTCCTGTTAGGAGACCTACTATTTTTTTAACAATTTTTGGAATGGTGTAGGTTAAGACTGCATTGGAACCTAGTGGGGCGACGTAAGGTGTTTAGTGATTAATTCCGATTCTGTTTGGGGGTGCATGATAGTTGAAGACGTGACAAACCTCGTAACATTGAATTTTTCGTAAGAAGTCTGTGCATCAAACTGTAAAGATCTTCTGATCTTTCGCCCATTGAGCATGTAAGGAACATTTAGAAGAGAAGACTAAAAAAATTGCAGCATCCTCCACAGATGCTACAAGCTCTTCAGCACCTATTACAAATTGCTTGGAATACAATAATTATTGATCATCTACTAGAATCAATATCACCAAGAGTGCGTAACCAAGAGATGAAAACCAAATCATTATTAATAATTACAAAAAACGCATAAAAAGTGAGGGTTGAAATGTTGCAATTTACAGTTCGTATTCGGGCTTCGTAGAAAATTTCCCATTAGTTAGCTGCTGAAAATGGGAAGAACGATTAGCAGTATGCATTCAAAAATTTGAATGAGGCACTCGTAAAGCCACCAGTGTTGCGAAAACTAGATAAAAATTGGCCTATTAGCCTAAGATTATTGGTTGAAGACAGGAAAAAATTTACTTTGGTATTTTTAAATATCCAGGTAAACCATAAAGCAAGATAATACCATAAAGGTAACACCTATTGTCTGACCATTGCAATGCTAAGACAATAGAAAGCATCTTTATGGTATCTTATATTATCCTAAGAATCGAGGCTTATAATTACGCGCTTGAAATAATTTTCACGGAAAGAGATGGAGCAGATGAAAACCGTAAAATATGCAATCCGTTTGTAACAATATGGAACACTACAAGAGTTTTTCTTCACCAAAATTTAATAAGAAAAGAATTTATCCATGTTAAATGGTTCTTTTTATACATTAAAATCTATACAGTAAAAACTTTATCACGACCAGCATTTAGTACTTATTTAGGTTTAATTACTGAAATAAGTATGCACTTAAATAATATAAATCACGAACATTAATATATTTAAAATTCATTGAAAATTCAGTTCCGTTTCGTAAATAGAATAAATTGCACGTCAATTGTTCGTTAAATTTACTGCCCTCGTGACAAAGAGCACAGAGAGTGGGTTGAACTTTTTACCCGAAAAACATGATTTACGACTTTCTATTCAATTTTGCTGACAATTATACCATATAATGAAATAAATCCTACATTTTCGATTATCTCTAAAATAATTTATACGCTTACATTCTGATAATAGTGGGATTAATTCAATTACATAACATAAATTATATATAAATGTCGTTCGTGTGAAATGGATCATTGTCAAACTGCAAGTAGCAATGATTAATAAAGGGAGAAAATATAGGATTTATTTCATTATATGGTTAATTGTTAGCAAAATTGAATATAAAGTCGTATAATAAAATTTTACATTATTATTAAACGAGTATGAATAATATAAATTGTTAGTTTTTAATTATATAAATATTTGCAATATTATTATTGTCTTTAAAATTTCAACAGCAAACATTTTACACGTTTAGTAATAATAGTCACAACTTGATAACTTATCTGTAGACATTTTTCACGCGAGCTTTTTCTTAATTCAACGAACGTCTTTTCTAACTTAATTAGCACTCGGCATGTTTACAAATTTCTATTCCAAGGCAGCTCGATTTCGATATCGACACTCGAACTTCCTGCGAAAACAAGTTTCGCAGCTGCGTCCACTAAAGCTTAAGCTTTCCATGGCTTGCTTCTATTTACACTAATAATATTTGATACTAACGACCCTTCTGGGCGTATCGCGTTAAATGAATTGCAAATAGAAATGGTGGAACTGGGTTAAGCGCTGAATGCTCACTTAATATTTCGGTGAATGAAATTAAAGCCGGTTTATTTCCGTGCATTCGTTTACATGGATGGATTCTCTTCTGGGTTTAATGGCTAGTTTGCACTCACGATTGATTAAAGCTTCAAGCGAATGTGTACAGAATGCGGTAGTTTCTAGCGGTTTAGCTAATTTCTTACATAAATAATTAATTTTATTTTGTATATAACACAAATCTCCCCATTGCTTGTCTAAATAAAAATAGATTAATTGGAATTTTCCAGAAATAGGTAATTATGATTAAATATTCATATCCACATTTTAATACGTATTAATATGTAAATATGCAATGGTGGTAAGAATATGTTTAAGAAAAAAAGGAGTGGAAAGCATCTTCCACTCCAAGTGTGTCCTTAATTTTGACAGCGCACCTCTGACGGCCGACGTCGACCACACATAACGCCTCCGAGGGGGAACAATTGTAATACTGGTTTTATTAACATAAGTGAGCTTAAAAAGAGAAATTCGGTTAAATTTTGCTTATCTCGAGCAGATAATGTCACTTGCTTTTATCGTTACTCGTTCGTTCATTAAACAAATCACGTGTGGCGGTAATACAGTAAACGTTACATTTAATTACCAATTAGACGAAATAGACTTACGGCAGTTATGTGGGACGTGATGGGAATTTTTACAGCACTGCAAATTTTACGCAGAAGTTCAAATGAGTAAAAAACCTTTAATAAATTAATTTTATTTACTAAATATTTACGTATAATTAAAAACAATTTATCTACAAATAAATCGTGTGAATTAATGTAACCCTTCTTAAAGAATTTTGCATTCCCCGAAATCCCCTAATCCCACCTAAATTTAAACACCCTTCAATCACCCTACATCAATTCATTAGTTCGAATCACCCAGACAGCTAAGCAAGCTAGCAAAGATATTTATTTTTTAAACATAACAGAGTCAAGAAAGGGCAGAAAGACCGATGGTCGATAGCCCAGACGGACAGACTAACACATTTAACATCATTTGTAAACGTTTTTAATTTTGTATATATTCATGTTCGAATAAAGATGTTATTCTCTCTCGTGTGCAATTAATTAAGTGTACCATAAAAGGATGCAAAGATTTTGTGTGCTTTCCTCTTATCAGGCTACACGTATTATTTATCTATTTAAGATTTTCAGTGCATAATTTTATTCGATTATAATCAAGTGGATAAGGATATAAATTATAGCATTACAAGCGACACTCTTAAAGAAGGAAATTTCCAATTAGTATACAAAGACATTCCGTTTGAAAATTGTGAACATGTGCGTCGCAAACAGGTATTTACCTATCCGAAGACAACGGACGAGCAACATCTTCAAGATATAATAGGAAATGTATGCCAAGAATTTGTATTAAAAACCCGCGTGAGAATGCAGAAATAAAAAATTAAAATTAAAGCTAATAAAAGAAGATGTGCAAAATTCACGCGCATTCACGACTTGGAAAAAAAGCAAAACGCGTTTTCGCACGTATTTGTGTTACTAGAAATGTACATGTGTTGATAAAATCAAGCACTTGATGTAATAAAGTATACACGAGGGATATCTGGAAATGAGTACCTATTTACATCATATATACATATATTGTGTATTTCAGCACTCTCTGTGCAAAGTTAGGGCTGTGATTAGATTTCTCAACGCAAAAAATATACGGCCTTGTGATATTCATCATCAATGGAGAAAATGTTATGTATGAGTAGTCTGTTAAGCGCTAATGTCATAATTTCAACTTAGGAAGAGAGAACAGCCGTGATGACGAGCGTTCTGGATCAGTAATTACTGTGGAAGTTTCAACCATCCACCATATAGTCCAAACATAGCCCCTTTAGATTACTATCTATTTACAAAACGTAAGGATTTTTTGGCAGGAAAGAAATTTGATGTCAATGTGCATCGATTTAATAGACTGAAACCTGCAGTCTTATTTTAAAATCACTCTTACCAATTGCGTTTTAGTAATCAACTCCTGCTTAGAATCATAATTTTAAAAATCATGGTGTAGATGATAACATTTTCAATACACACATTTATTGCTTGTATAAATATCTTTTAGCTCAAACTACTTAAATGTATTAGGATAAATTCAAAAGGGTATTCACTCAACTATTTATTATGAAAGATCTTAAAGTCTTCTTCTGCCTTCGTCCTTCATCCTGCCACCCAAATTCCAATTCTCTCCTCCTAACATTATTTTATGAAAGGACAAAAAAATTAGCTGCATTCAATCTTTCGTTCTTCCATATGAATTAAAATTCTTGCAACTGCCTAAATAACGAAAGTTATTGACAAAATTTAAGAGCGCGTTCAAAAACAGATGACCAATTTCCATAGAGATCCCCCTATAATAGTCGGATGAGAAAATAGAAAACTCCTTTCTCCTTGACTAAATAACGAAACTCATTGATGAAGTTGAAGACAATGTTAAAGAGCACTTTCTAGATATCCTGTCTACTGTTGAAAAGTTTATGGTACCCCATAGTTTATCTTCTCATGTTTTGAAAGTATACTATAATAAAATACTGATTGGTATCAGCGTAGCGCCTGGAGTCAGCAAATTGAGAGTATTTAACTTTCAACACACATATAATATAACAATCAATATTATGAACATAAAATCACGATACCTCACAGTTTTCAACCGAAATGAGTTGGTGATTATTGACCATCCATGATTTGTATTATTTCCTGCATAAAAAGCAGTTGAAAATAAATTACTAACAGAAGAAATTCTGCCATACATATACACCGTAGTTTTTGTCTACCAAGAAATTATCAAATCCATCGAGTCTATTGCGTATTGATTGCATATTAATAAATAACGATTTTATTTCTCGCGCTGCTTTATTTGAACATTTGTTGAAAAAGTATTTATTCGAGCATCTTCGGGCCAAATGTCTGGTCTTCTCAGCTCAACAAATCGACATGATGGAACTTCTACCTTAAACGACGAATATGTTAAGAGCCACTCATTTATTGTTTCACTGTCAATTGCCATTGATGACATTACTTTAATTACTCAATGATGTCTCTATTCTTATTAAAAGTTGAAAATTATTAATTATTATTATTTTCCGGTAAATACTTTGCTCAATGCACTCTTGATGTAACGAAAATAGAATATTATCTGATTTTAAAATAAGACACTTTTCGGTCAATGACGAAACACGTGTCAAAATCAGATAATATTATTTTCCACACAATGTATCTTGTAAAAGTAGTTTACTATTTACTCATTACCTAATAAACAGGTATTCAGCAAAACAATCTGGATGGGCATAGGCTTCCTGAAATTGTAATAGTGTGGTTCTTTTACGGATGTTTTTTTTCCTTTGGCGTTTGGATTATTGTTTGTGGTTGTTCAAATACAAAATTATAATTTTTTTAAAGTTGGTTCTGCAAATACCACAAAATACAATTTTTTCATCAAAATCCCAAAATCGAAACTGATTATCTTGTCAGTTTAGATAATCGTAATAATTAACCTTAAACTAATCCTTATCCAGAAAAGATCCAAATATTATAAGTCGAAATTATACCATTAAATAAATATAAATCATTCTGCTGATTCTAAATATTTCATAAACACAAAATTTAAACGTGTAAATTAAATATTTATTAATTTTCATAACAAAATTTAAATACTATTTAAATAATATACACATTTTACAATCATTTTTAATCGAATTTACGTGTTAAAAACAATATACATTGATAAAATATGATTTATTTATAAAGAGACTATGTTTAATTATTTATTATTTTTATTTAATAAGTACGTGAATACTTAATTATTCGTGTCACATAAAATGATAAAACATAGGCTTAAAGACTTACGGTCGATAGCCATGAAGATGAAGAAAAAGAAGACGAAGAATCACAATAATTGTTGCTATAATTATATACACTAATTACAGGGGTGGATTTTTAAATTAAGGACTTGTTTTGTTGTCAGCAAACTGATAAATTAATTATGAAACGAAGCAAGTCTTTAATGTACACTTCCACCCCTGTGATATATATTTCATGAAGAATTTAGCAGTGGAAGAATTAATTTTATACTATAATTACTATCTTCAATAAAAATGTTTCTCTCTGTCTCTCTGCCTCTCTCTCTTTCTCTCTGATAAAACATTCCTTAAAATTTATATTTTGCCTATTTATTTAAACTGTGAATGGTTTCAAACAGCTTTATTTTCATTCGTAAAATAATAATTTTTATCTTAATATCTTAAATCCAATATTAAAAACCTATATCCATATCAATATATTATTCAATTCTTTATATGTGTATAAATAAAATAAATAATTATAATACATAAACTAATACAAACTATTTGTTTCAGGTAAGAAAAATTAACGAGCCCAATTAGAACCGTAAGTAATTATTATTACTATAGTTTAGTGTTATATAAATCATAAGAAAAATATTACATGTGATAAACTTACTATTTTTGACGTAAATTTTTCCTCATTATAATTAAATTTATACATACATACCATATAATATAGAACAGACGCATAAACGAAGATTTGATATGTTGCGTTTTATAAATGATACTGGCAGCGCCACCTCGACGACAGTAGTGAAAGTTCCATGAAGAACTCTTCAACTCTCATCGCTGTTGTTGGACGGAACCTGAATATTGAAATTTGCGGAGGTTTCCGCAGTACGAGGTTTGCTCTACAGATGTCGAGGCATGTCTGTTTTAGTGAAAGCATTGATTATTTTAACAAAAACGTCTTTTATAAACTAAATAAATTTGTATAAAGCAAACTAACTATTATAAAATTGCTTTGGATTTTTTTCGCCTGAATCACATTGATATTTTTACCACGTAATATAACTGATTTAGATTTTATCGTATTTTCGTCTTGTTAAGATAACCATATATTACAAATCGAATAAAATGACAAATTTAATTTAAAAATTAATTGTACAATACAATATACACTTATTATGATTTCATACTAAAATATAAACAACTATTAACAATAACAAATCTTTATTTACAGAAAAAAAAATTAATTAATTAAATACATAGTGTAAATAATAAAATAATTAAGTTAAGTACAATTCTGCCACCATTTTCTGTCTAAATAACTATTATAGTTACTTTTTTATTTATTTACAATGTCATTGTCCTTTTCCGCAATTATAAATATAGTATTGAATCTAGAATACAATCTGTTAATAATATTACGTATTTCAAATACTTGATATGTACTCTCACTCGATAACTTTCTGCTTAAAACTTTAATTTTACATAATCTCTGTTTACTAGAAAGAAATCAATCGTCATTTGGTTTAAAATAACTATATTAAACTAAATATTATTATATTATAAATAGTGAAATGAGAAATATAATTTTGTTAAATTAATTAAATAGTAAACTTCACATAACTCACAAATACAAATGAACAAATATTATTAATTTCTTTTGGTAGTACCATAATTGTGGTAGTGATTAGCTATCGATCACGTGGTCCTTCTGCAGTGTTATTCTTGTATTTATGAGTGTGTAATTAGGCTTATTACTTTAATAAAATTCATATTTTTTAAAGGAGAGAAATTGAGGATACATATTACGATTCATATACATGATTCATAATTTTATTCAAACTGACCGTTCGTCTGGTGGTCCATTTCTAGTTTTATTGCTTACGAGATAAAAATATTAATTTAGAAAGGGCAATATAAAATGCATATGCAAATTACGTTTACAAACAACACTGATATAAATACATGTTAAAACGTATGAATCAGTTTAATACAGTACTTTTTATTTTATTTTTCTTTACAAATTTATTTCCCCAATTGTAACATGTTTTTACTTTCTATAAATAGAGACACATATTCATAAACAGCTATTAAAAGCCTTATTTAAAACATATTTTAATTTTGTTTTTTAAATTTTTCAGTGAAAGTTTCTTGATGGCCTGAGGCAATAGATTATAGAGCTTCGAACAGTAATAATTGCACGTCTCGATTTTAATATGGAATGATGGGCAGGATAAAACTTATTACTGTTTCGTGTTGAATAACAGGCTACTTGTGCATGGATGATATATGAATGACTTTCAATCAGTTTATCTACATTCATCAGGTTATATATCAATATTTTTTTAAGAAAAATGAATTAAATGTCTTCGTTTTTTTTCTAATTATAAGTTAATTTCTATTAGAATTTCTATCTTTTTTATATATTTACTTGCATGATTTGAATATACTTATTAAAAAATTAACTTAATTTTTGCACAACCTAATATTTCTTATTGAAATTTAAAGCTAATTAAAATCTTAAGATTATGATTTATTATATTTTATACTTGTATTAACTGACCTTAAAAGATGTATATATTTTAGCTTTAGGGCTATTATTTGAGTTCTTGATACATTTTTCATTGGCGCTTATTCTGTCTACTTTTACTTCATTGTTATAGTAACGTTTGTATTTTAAGTAACTCTTTTTTAAATCACTTGCTGCTTTCAATAGCAAGAGAGTTTCCCTTATTTCCCTTAAATTCCCATTAAACCACGTGAATTTGTGGGATTTAAAATAAATTCGCTTTTCTGGAAAACAAATAATTAAACAATGACTTATGATGGTCATAAATATTAAATTTAATTTCAATGTCTAAATTTACACCATTAATATAATGGAAATTTTGGTAATTTACTACCGATTACTACAATTAGGGTCAAACCGTTATTTGAAAGTATATCAAAGTAATATTGTTACTTTTTTATTACTTAGCATACCACATTAAAATTGTTCATGTTTAATACCTTCAATAAACTTTGAACAACAAAAATTAAAATCCAAACAATCAGCTAGTAAAATGTTACAACTGAAAAAACATATAAAAAACTAAACATTTATAAAATAACAGATTGATCCTAGTTTTATGCTTGGATGTGTATTATACAGGTTAAATATTCTTAATTAAGTGATGGGTCTAATTATATGAGTTCTTGTTATATTTGGTGTTAATACAAATTCAACTCTAAATAAAATGCCTGCTTGATATGAGAGCACTGAATCAAGCGTAAGGTTGTAAATTTATCTTTACCGATATTTACAGATAAATACTCGAGAACAATTGTTAAATGAAACCGTGCTAATAAGACCATAAGAAGCAAGAACCTCACATAGAGTTATTGTGGAAAGATCATGGGCAGACTTTAAATCTAAATTAACATTATTAAAATTACATAAGGTTTACAAAAAAAGTTAAAGAAAATGACATAACTAACAAGTTTTATGGATACATATTTTCTTCCTTGCCTCGCGAGAAAAAATTAAATTAATTAAAATAAAAAATGCTGGCATTTTAGCCTATTATTTGTAAACTATAGGAGTTTAAATATATCATGAACACATTACCATTTTAGTTTATAAAAAAATCTAGCATTTTGTCCTCTAAGTTTTCAATGAAGTCGTCTCTCAGTTTGCGAGATTTTTCTTCAAAGGTTTCAAACTTTTTCGATAATTTAGCAGATTTTAAAAATTTAAAAGTTTTAGATTTTTAAGGATAATCTTCTATACTTTTTACCATTTTTTTATTTATTATTCAATATTTTCCAGCAAACGGTCCAGTTTTTTCTTACTCATCAGGAGATGTTTCGAATAAATTCTTTTCCAGGTTGAGATGTTTATCAAAGGCTGTAATTTGTTTCAGAAGATTTTTTAATTTTCTACAATTATTATAATTATTATTTATATTAGCTATTTTTTTTTAATTTAACGTTTCCAGGAATCTGTTTCTCCAGTTTATGAATTTTTACTAAAGGTTTTAATATTTTCTAGTAATTATTTTTCTATTTTTGTAAAATTTTCCATTTTATTTTTAGAAAAAAATTCTCTAAAGCTTTTAGATCTTTTCAGTATTTTAGGTTTCAGATTTTTAAATTTTATTCATTTTTAAGGAGTAAAGGGGATAGAAATTCAGTTTCAATTTACGAGTATTTCCTTCGAGGGTCTTTAATAATTAAAAGTGATTTAATCAGTTTTTGTTAACATTTTTAAAGATTATTATATAAATTTTCGTTTAGGAAGAAGATTCCTTCTAGGGTTCTGAATTTTCCCAAAAAGTTGCTTTCAGATTAGTTAATTCCTCTATTCAAAAATGTAAGCATTTTGTAGTAATTCTTTGAAAATCCTGTAATATTGATTTATATTTCACTTTACAATATCATGTTTATATTAGATATATAAATAATATGAATTATACATTAATAAATACTAAAATTTAGGTCACAGGACTATATGTTCTTTCACTCTGATCCCTTCTTCTGCTTCAGATGACGGAATTCTCCTTCACCGAATTATTTTTGTCATACAAGCAATATTTATAGTTTTATAATAGTTTTGGGCTTTTTAGGTTCCTATAACATACGAAAACTAAAGAATATCGTCATAAACCGCACAAAAATATAAATCGATTAGGTGGCACTTGTACTATTATCTATACTGTAGTAGCTAAAATATTCAAAATTTGTACTCTAACCAAATTGTGACAACAACAACACATTTGATGATTTTCTGTATGAAGCCGTTTATGTCACACCTATTGTTTTGAATTTAAAACCAAACCCAATTTACCATATTCCATAAAACCGTTTTACGCAGAAGTTCCCTTTTTGTTCCTTTCAAATAGTTAAATTCAAAAAAACTTTAAGTTTGATAATGAATAGCTTATATTCGAAACTATAGTCACTGTCATTGTTTAAAATATAGTGGTAAAACAAAGTTATTGTGTCTCATTTACAAATCATTCAAGATGTAACACGAAGTAAACGCCTCTACCATCAAATATATACATAATTTATTTTAATGTGTATAAATTTAGCTTTATTGTTTAAATTTCAAGGTAGTGTTGCTTTGATAGTTGTACTATTCGTAACACGCAAATTAATTTTGTTTTATTCAATATCTGTCGAGGTTTTAGCCAGAGAAGTAGTTGTTTCAAAATTAATTTGTTTTGTAGTCTTAGTAAGACTCATTGTTGTAGATTCACGAAATGTTTTCGTATTTTTAAATTATTATTTAATTTTCTACAACGAACTAAAGGATTTTAATACATTTTATTATTTAAACTTAAGGTTTTATCATTAAAAACTGGAAATGAAAAACTTTTGGTGAACATTCATAAACCGGAAGTTGTACTTTACTCGAGGCGCTTTTATGTTTTTTTTCCGATATTTTTCTAAATATGAAACATATTACAAAACTTTTCAAACAAAAGTTAAAGGAAATCAGAAAATGAACAAGTTTTATTAAAACATTTTTTTCCTAAAATTCTTAACTTTCGAGAAATAAAAATAAAAATTTAAAATTCTGATATTTTTTGACAATTGCTAATAAACCATTGGAGTTACATGAAATTTATACAACACATAATTGTAGATTCAAAAGTAAACAAATTATTAAGAATAGCATTTTTGCATAAATCTCATAGTTTTCGAGAAAAATATAGGGAAAGTACTATGATGGCCACACCACCATTTTTTACCTCATAATCATTCAAATTAAAATGAATCAAGTTCGTGTATATGTATTGACAACCACAATTGTAAATAATTGTAAATATAGGATTAGTTTATTAGGATAGTTTATTGTAATAGAGGATCTTTCAAGCTATTTTCTTATTTTCTTCTCTATGAATCTCTCTATTAATTTGCGAAAAGTTCGTCATTTTTTTCCGCTATTTTTAAATTTTGAAGTCGATTTTAGAGATTCTCTAATGAAATTCTTTACAAAATTGAGAATAATTTTAAAGTTTTTAAATTTTTTCTGCAATTAAGATTTTAAAAGTTTTCTACCATCTAAAAGTTTTTGATTTTCCAGCTATTCCTTGAAAGTTATAATATTTTTTAATAATTCTTCTAGTTTATTTTTCTAACATATTTGAATTTTGCAATACATTTTTTCTTTAGGATGTGCTTTTGTTTTACAGTTACTAATTTCTTTTAGAACACAATTATAACATTTTAAACTAATTCGAGAGTTTTAGATTTTTCAGAACATTTCTCCAAAAAATTTTACAATTTATTGCTATTTATTAGCTTTTCTTACTCCAGTTTTTTCTTTCCCTTTTAAAGAGTTTTCAATAAAAAGCATGTTGCAAAATTTTCTTTTACCAATTCAGTTTTTTGTATATTTCTATCAGTTCAAAAGCTTTTGAAATTTTCGGCAATTTCGTAATATTTTATTTTCTTGCTTTGTGTTAGCAGAATTTTCTAGCCTTTTTTCCTTCGTCAAGAATCACTAAATCACTTTTTCAAAAGTTCTGTCATATAGTCATTATACGATTAAATTTTCACCATTTTTTTTTCACTTTTAGAAAACTGCTTCTTGAGAAATTTAGTTTTAGAAATTTTAATTTTTATTCATCAAAAATATCTTTATTTTAATTTTAGAAAACTTCTTCTTGTTTTAGAAATGTTTAGTTTTAAAAATTTTCATTTTCATTTATCAAAAAAGTTTCTTTATTTTAGTAATTTTCCTTTTTCAAAAATCCACCTTTTAATTTGTCCGAAATTTCTTATTAAATAGTTTCTTATATAATTTCCAGAAGTTTAATTTTTTAGAAATTTCCATCATTTTTATTCCATGCAATATTTATCCTGTGAGATTGTTCAAGAGTGTCAGAATTTTTTATAACATTTTATAATTGCAGAGTTTTAAAAAATTACATTGATTTCTCTAAACATTTAACACTATATAATGTTTAACTGTTTTTTTTTTGTTGGAGCAGCATACAGGACAAGCATTTTTAGAAAAAAACACGAAAATATTTCGTAAAATCTACAACAAATGAGTCTTATTAAGACTACAAGAAACAAGCATTTTTGTTAGTTTTAATTGTTTCTACATTTGTCAATTGTTTTTTTTTGCCAAGCTGTCTTCGCCTGTATTGTCAATTTTTAATTCAAGTAATTTCTATGCTTTTCTGTTAAGGCATTCAATTGTTTTGGATATTTTCGCTATAAATCTAATATTGATTTAATGTAGCCTTATAAACTTAGAATACTCTAGATTAATATTTATACTACCGTACTTTTTACCTATCACAATAGATAGTGCAATGACCTATCGTACTCCTGACCTATCTTAATAAAACACGCATTAATCGAAGTCAAGAGTACGTTAGTTTAAGCGTGCGTGTTATTAACAACTAGTTAGTAGATTTGATAATTTATGCATGAAGTTTTTATTTAACACTATTAGGCAAACAAACCAAACAAATCAAAATTAAATTTATTTAATGTTTAATTGTGAAGGCGTTTACTTAAATATAATGAATAAGGAGACACGATTACTTTATAAAGTGTTAAAGCAAAGTAATCGTGCCTCCTTCTTCATTAATTTTATTTACATTACAGATTACACTCTGTAAACCAGTGATGTAACAACGCACATTCAAGAATATCAGATGCCATCAATCTTTATTATCGACAAATAAGGTGCGCCTTAGGTGATCCATCCAAATTTACGTACGATAAAATTTTGGAGAAAAAAAATATTTACTCATTACATAATCTGACATATTTAAAGTCCATTTAATGTATTCACTCACGGCTCAATCGGATAAGGCCCGATTACACTTTATAATCAACGCATTCATCAACTAACTCGTCACGTTATTAATCCGATTTCAACACCCGTTATCCATTTTCTCGTTTCATAAATTCGACGCTTTTCTTGGCGGCTTTTGAAGAAAAAGTAACTGGAAAAAAATAATTCCTGGAGGCTATCGGGTGCACGGGTTTTGAAAGAACATGCAAATTGCATTACGCTGATAATTAATGGTATTACAAACTAAAATCCACACGTCGGTTTGTCTATGCGAGGCAATTAATTCCGATGAGAAACGCATTCCTTTAATAGAGGATGGAGTGGAAAAAAATCCACGGTACGGCCTAAATACGTCAGTCATTTAGCACAGAAATGATATGAACCATTAATTACCACGACCTAATAGATGGTGTGGATGGTATTAAAAACGTTAATATATTTTTTTACAACTATAATAAATGTAATTTAAACAATTCGAAATGTAAGCTTATAATTAAGAAAATAAGGTCATCATTTAAATTAATTAATGTAATAACCTAACGATTAAATATAAACACAATTTATTAAATAATATTTTATGTTAATTAAACTTGGTTTTGTTTCACTATTATAAGGGTTTTAATTCATCGTAATATTTTATGTATTTATTTTAAAACATGATAAACTAGTAAATTATAAATTTAATCGATGCCATCCTTTAAATTCACGCAAAAAAAGAGAAAGTGATTGATGGACTAACATTTAAAAAAAAAACTACGAAAAAATCCTTGTATGCAATTTGCACGAAACGAACTCAAACGTTTCCAAATTGATTAATACCGTTAAATATTACGTGCTAGTGACGACATAAGCGATTTGGCAGCTTCCATTTCATCCGTATCGGACGCTGCCTTCTTCTCGCCGACATTTACGTCAAATCAATACTTAATATAATAAAGTCGAGTATTTATGTTTATCTTATCGTCCCGGCTATTCTAATTCAAACTTTACAAATACCAATATTCCAAAAGTTCTGCCTTAATTCGCAAACTTCGGCCCCTTTAAGGGGGGCAACGAGACTTTGATGCGATTCCAGTCAGCAGGGGCTGGTCATTTCATCTTATCGAGCGTTAAACATATTATTTTAAAATTAACCAGTTACAATTAATAAAGTGATCAATATCAGTTCATACATAAGAAAAACAGTCTACAGTTGTTAAATAAATAATAATGCAGGAAGCTTCATGGATGCCACTTGGAGATTTGTTTTCACGCTGGATTCCAATAGAGAAAAGTACACTTTGTTATTTACTTGTTTGTCGAAACAATTGTTGTAGAATAATAAAAACATTTTTTGAAACATAACATCATATCAGTCTTTTACTAAGTAAACGTACACTCTTTCATCCTGTGCTTAATTTATCACTGAGGAAAACAGAATTTTAGAAAAACGTTGTATTCAATTTTATTTGTTATGAGTGAAGGATACCAATTAGGAGGTTTGTGTAAGCTCACTTTTATTTCATTTCAAAAATGACTCGGATTCATTACTAAAAACTGACAAAGAATTTTTGTTGCTGTTGCTGGAAAACGATAATTTAGACCTAAATATTTTGAATGATAAGGACGATTCTGGATATGAAGTACCAAATAAAAACACTGAATCGTCCCCAAATGGCATCTATCAACCCTGGAATGAAAGCCTAAATAAAAAAAGAAACAGCCTTTGATGCCTAGCCATTCTGTTCCAAAGGCACCTAGTGATACTGAAATGAATGTCCAAAAGAGAAAAAAATAGGTTTTGGTTACAGCTAAAGGTCACCAATCTGTGGAAGAAATCATCTGCTACACCAACTCTGGAGAATAAGTCGGCAAAAAATAAGAGATTAAGTGCCTACAGAAATGGAAAGCAAATCCTGATAACAAGTTCCTGTTTATGTTTATATTCTTTGAATATCTTTCTTAAAAAATACATTTAAAAACAGATAAATTACAAAAAAAACATACATAATATTTTGGGCGAAAGAAGCACGGGCGGAGTTCATATTAAAATACGTTCTTCCACTCAAACCCTTCTTGTACCGTAATGTAATAAGTTAGCAACTTTTTTTACATCCAGAATCAATTATAATTTGCTTTATATTGGTTAATTTATTCAATCTTTTGGAGGAAACTTCTGGCAGTTAATATTAGTTCAAATGTTTCACGAGATAATTTTTTTTAACGTGTGATTTAATGTACCGATCTCTACGCATTTCAGAAAGGGGCTTAATTTTGTGCTACAATAATTGATGATATATTGAAGTTGGTCGGAATACATGTCATTATAGGGAGTTGCCACTATCCAAGGATACATTGCTACTAGCAACCTGGTTTAAAAAAAAAGGGAATCTTCTTTTTTGATAAGAGGAGAGGGAATCCCTTATAGTAGAATCCTACTGACTAAAACCACTTCTCCGAGATCGCTGTTGTGTCTAATCCAAACGATAGGTCTTTTTTCTAGTTGGATATTAAGTGAAATTATCGCTAACAGGCAGGGCAGCGAAGTTTAACAACGGTTTTTTAATCCGGTAAGTAGAATAATACATCTATTGTCTAAAGCGTTGCAAGTGCAAGTTTCCCTAGTTGATTTAAATGAAACTATGACCTGACATTTTTTGTTCATTTGAATTATTGTAAGGATGTGGATGTACAACTGATGTGTAAAAACATATTTTTATCCTGACTTCTCTGTTTTGAGTCATTCAAATTTCTTGGCAGAGTTGTGCATAATTTACTTTCTGTACAGCCCTACAAGAAAAATATCAAAACGGGCAAATCTGGCGAATTCGAGGGGAGGATCTTGTGTTAAGGGAACTTGAGATCATATCAATTCTCGCCCATCTTTCATTGATTTTCTTATAGTATGAAATTCCGCTTAATGGTGTTTAAGTCAGGTTTCTAAAACGTGTAAGATAGACTCACATACAACATCAATGTGTGTAGAGTACGAACACTTATTGATCATTCTCTTGGTTTCTTTTATGTGTCGTAATTTGTAAAAACGTCGCACTCCTTCTGCGCAGTTCTAAAACCATAGCAAACAAAATATTGCAAATTACGACAGCACATGCATTTTATTGACGCTTCAAATTCTTCAGTAAATAATGAATATTTTTTTTAACCCGCAATCCACACCCTTCCACTCCTCCAGTAGACAACTATAGATTTTGAATCCATAATTATAAACACCTTACGTGAAGTATCTTTCTATGAAAATATTTTTGCGCTTATAAACAGATGTTCCCCTTTAAAGGTAGACTCAATGTGAAACAGTACATCAAGAAGAAGCCAACCAAATGTGTAATAAAACCTTACGCCTTGTGCCGGTAAATTTGAATCTGTTATGACTTCATTTTCTATCAAGGTTCGACCACCACGAATCGAAGGTTTTTTGTTAATACTAAAACTTAAATTACATTAGCAAACTACAATTTATTCAGATCGAAGGTTTTGGATTTTCTGGAGCGATAGTTTCGACGCCTATTCAATGAATTTTTGAATTTTCGTTAATACTAAAACTTAAATTACATTAGCAAAATACAATTTATTGCAATATTTGCAGGATTGGTATATCTATGCTTCATTCAACGAGAGTCGATCGATTTAAGACAGCATAATGAAGAAAAACGATAGTGAAGAAATGATAAGTAAAGGTGGAATAATAATGGACTACAATAGGTTAATACCCTCAAATTATAAAAGTATTAGAAATGCTGAAATTTTTTAACGGTGAGACAAGTCGCAAAAAGAGTGAGTGTTTGGATGTAGCTTGGCTACAACATCACAATAGGAGGCATTGACAAAATAGACTTTCTATAACCCTGAAACCCACCTTTATCAGATCAAAGAATGGTTGCACACGTCATAGATATTTCATGCGCCAATGCTTGCATCTAATACAAACGAGTTAAGACTCTTAGTATTACCCCAAAGGATGTTTTGACCTTTTGGGATTTAAAGTCTTATCAAATCTCTCCTTCTTCATTAATAATATAGACATCAACATACAAAAAACTACATTTTCTTCAACAGGACGATCGAGTTCCACAACATTCAAGGAGATTCGATCATTAAATGATATCCGAATTGACATCATTTCCATTTCCTTTCGTTTGACAAGAAAAATTTCACCCGAGATGTAAAAATCCTAGCTGTAAGGGTCAATCTTGAGTTCAGTGCTTCAAATATAATTTTATTAAGTGATATGGAGTTTCAAGTAATCCATTATTTTCCTCTGTTAACATAAATCTAAGAACTGTTTTCTCAATTATCATACCAAAAAATGTTAGTAGTATAATTGTTTTTTTTCCAAATAACAAAGTATAATACTCCTGCAATTAATTAGTTTAAATAAAAGTTTATATTAGTTAAACTTAAATTATATACTATGTTTTTCTCAAATTGTATAGAGGTAAGCCCAAAAAGGGTATATACGTCTTCTAGGTCGATAAAAATTAAGACTTTAACAAACAAGTTTGGAATGGATTAGACAGGACGAAGGATTAGTCCGGATATATAGCTACGATAGTTAATTTAGTGATGGGGAACAGATGAAAATCTACTATCAAAAAAGAAGCTACGAAATATTTCCATTGTATATAAATTATAGTTGATGAAGTAGTGTACAAAGTTTTTTTAGCAGTTACCATTAGAAACAGTTTTACTTTTTTTATATATTTTTCTATTAAATTGCTCATTAGTTAAGTTGATGCTATTTACAAATTAGATCAAAAATGTTGTTCAACTTTGTAAACTACTTCACCAACTACAATTTGTTCCAATAATTGCGCGTCATGCACAATACAGGGTAATAAAGAATAAAGACCGTTGTTTATCTGAAGAAATGTTCAGCAAGTATGTTAAAGGTGTTAAAAATGCTGACATTTTTGTACGGTTAGACCAGTCGCAAAAAAGTATTTAGAAGTAGCTTGACCATAAGTTATTCGCAACAACCTCTTAATGGAAGGCGTTGACAAACTCAACTTTTTCATAACACTGTAACGTACGTTTATTAGATCAAACAGACATGACAGAAATAATAATAATAATCAACTGGTTTCACAACAAGAGCGTGGTAATGGGCTAAAATGATAACGGTGTTGGAAAATTTGACATTTGTTAGCGGTGAAACCAGTCGCAAAAAGAGTATTTGAATGTAGCTCGGCTAAAAGTTATTTGCTACAACATCTTAAAGGAAAGTTATCAGAATCGAGTTTGTCAACTCGATTCTGATAACTTTGTGTCGCACATTTATCAAATTTAAAAAAAAATGACCATTTGAATATTTGTTTACGTCACGGATATTTCATGCACCAATGTTTAGATCTGATACAAACAATCAGAAACTTTGGATATTCCAATAAAGGATATTTTTGACCTTTTAGAATTTAGAGCCTACATTGACGAAAGTCTCATCAAATCGATTAAACCGTTAGTAGAGTGTCTCCTCCAACGCTAAGATTGTCATTAACTCACAATAAAACTCCTTTTTTCCAAGTAGACAGTTGAGTTACACGGAATTCAGGGAGATTCCATCAATAAATGATGTTCGAATTGAACAAATCAGCCATTTCTATTCGTTTAATAAGAAGAATTTCGGATCGTGATATTAAGGTCCTGGATGTCATACATTTTGATAATTCAAAATTAATAAACAATTAACTTTGTTGGTATCACTTCTTAACATATTTCTAAAAATTAATTTCTCAAGTATCATACAAAAGAATATTAGTAGTATTTTTTTAATTTTTTTCTCGAAATAGCATTCATTTATATTAAACAAAAGTTTAAATTTAACTTTTAATTAAATTATTACATGTGTATGATACTGTGCAGAACAGTGTATACACCTTCTAAGTTGATAAAAATTATAACTTTCACAAACAAGTTTGGAAAGGATTAGGCCGCAGGGGATATTGCTCTAATACTAGCTACCATAGTTAATTGAGTGATGAAAGATATGTAAATCTACTATCAAAAATAAAGGTACGAGATATTTTTAAAGTTAAGCAAAATTTTATTTCTTGATAATTTTTAAGCTTTAGAACCTTTAGAAATAGAGGGTAATGCAGAATAAAAGAAGTGGTTTATCTGATTAAATGATAAGAAAGGATGGAATAATAATGATCAACTATTATGACACCCTCTCATGGTAATGATCTCAAATGTTAAAGGAGTGGGAAATGATTGCAAGTGCATGTTCTAGGATTGTGTAGGGGAAAGACCGGAAAAAGGTATTAGCCCCGAGAAAGGATTAGCCCGGAAATGTTGCTGAAATACAAGCTATAATAGTTAATTGGGTGATTTACTGAGAAAAACGAAGCTACGTGATTTTCAAAGTTTAGGAGGCTACTTTTAGAAACAGCTTTACTTTTAATATATATTTTTTATTTAATTGATTATTGGTTTATTTAATGATGCTATTTACATTGTAAAGGCCGGTGGACGTGTAAAGATTATCACAGTAATTAACTACCGATTAATCCCAGCAACCAACCTCAATGTCGAAAATTGGAATCAACGGTTTCGGTCGTATCAGCCACCTGGTGTTTCGCGCCTCCATCAAACGCGGCGTCCTGTCGTCGCCATCAACGGCCCTTTCTTCGGGCTGGACTGCATCGTCTATATGGTCTACATATTCAAGTTGGACCCAACGCACGGTCTCTTCAAGAGGTCTGTCGAAGCCAAGGACGGAAAACTCGTCGTGAACAGAATCCCGATCAATAAGGCTTTCGATAATCTCCAGGGTGGCACCAAGAAGATCATCATCCAAATTACGTGCGGTGTTAATCACTGTCCATGCTACCACAGCAATCCAGAAGGTCGTTGACGGGCCTTATATAAAGTTCTGGTTCCGCCAAGAATATCATTCCTGCAGCCAGTGGTGCTGCCAAGGCTATTGGTAAAGTTATCTCCGCTCTTAATGGAAAACACCGGAATGGTCTTCCTCGTATCCGTTGCAAATGAGTCTGTCGTCGATTTAACAGTAAACCAGCATCTTACACGGACATCAAGGCCAAAGTGGGCCACTCAAGGGAATCTTGGGCTACACCAAGGATGAAGTTGTGTCCAGCCATTTCATTGGTGACGATTACTGTTTAATTTTCGACGCCGTCGCCGGCATTCCGCTCAATGATAACTTCTTCAAGCTCATATCGTGGTACGACAAAGAGTTCGGCTACTCCAGCAGGATAACTGATCTTATCAAGTACCTCCAGACGAAGGACGCATAAGTCGACACTTTTACACACTTTTGTCTAAGTTTTACAAGCCACAAGAAAATGTAAATGTATTTCAAAATTAAACTAAAAATGTTGCTCAACTTTAAAAATATATCAGAAATTCTATTTTAATAGTAGCATGAATATAAGAGTCAATACAAAGCGAAGATTTTATTAATAATATCTATTATAAAATATTTGAGAATTTTATTTAAAAAAATTGAAACAATACATATACAAACTCTTTATTATGAAGAAGGAGATACGATTACTCTGTCTCTTTCTTAATTATATTCAAGATGTACCAAAAAGTAAACGCCACCACAATTAAACATCTTTACTAATAGATCTTTAAAAATACAAATAATATATAGAATCAAATGATGCTAGTACCTTAAGTCCATTAAATCAGATTGGATTTTTCAGTCTGACTTTGAAGATATGTGTGTTTGGTTTCTTAAGATAGTGCTCGTTTTTCATTTGATGACTAAAAGTCTATCAATATTATTCAAAGCACTAATATTTTTTAAAGAATTTCCTTTAATACTTAGTTCATTTTTCAAGCGTATTATAAGTTAAACATTTTTCTCTGAAATTTCATAAACCTACTTTCCATATAGTTGTAAATATTATTTTGGTAATATAGAGATTAAACGTTTTTTTGTTATCTATTATTAATACATGCGGGACAAAATTCTTAAAAACCAGGGGGATTTTACACGCCCCAACAACTAGCTACAGAAGTTTCTAGAGAAATTTTCACATTTTCCAAAACAAGGACAGAGGGAAGAAGAATATGAAAGGTTGATGCTACTAATTGCAGAATACACCTACCTAAAAAATATCTTGTAATATATTTTAGTAGTTATTTTCTTTGTAAAAATTAAACCATTAAACAAATATTAATGTAGATTCAATCACATTCGAAAATACCTATAAAGCTAGTGTCGTTGAAAAGTTTTTGTTTATTTAAAGCTTAAATTAAATTAATTTATAACTTAAAAGGAAGTTTATCCACAATAAGATCTTAGAAATTTTAGAAGCCAGAGTACTTAGATTAATTAGAAGGTTAATTGACATTAAATGTTTCACAGTGGATTAAGTAAATAAATTCATCGTACTTAGATTAGATTAGATTGGACGGGGTCATTTAGCTATGGACATATTATTATGAACTCAAGCCATTCCATGTGCGGTCAAAATTTTTGTAAGAAATGTTTATAATATATATTTGAATTTTATTATGTAAGTACAATGGATAAAATAAATACTATCTACTTACAGCATTACGACCTGGTTAGATCTTTTGTACTAATACCCTACTACTAGTAAGTTTCAAGAAGATGCCAATTTACTTGTAAAGATCAATTAACTTTCTAGAAGGCTATGCTATGATCCGTTCTAAAGTGTCTCCGGTTAGGGCTAGTCTGGTGGTAGCCAGTGCTACAAACACGTATAGAATGTGCTTTGCCGTTGTCTCTGCCAATCCACGTAATCTACAAACTAGGAAATGTTCTGTAAGAACACAAGTGACCAGTCTTATCTGGCCTTCAGTAAGGCGAAAGAACTTTTTAGATCTGCTTGGCTAAAGGTCAATAAATATTTTGGATTGACTTCGACTTGGTGCATGTATCCAATGCCTTGTTTTGTTACTCTTGGATCACGTCATTTCTTTGTGCTTCTGATAGCCCTCATGTAGGCTTTGGTTCGATCATGCAAGTGGCAGCTCCTTCGCTGGCAAGTACATCGACATGAGCTAATCAGAGCCAGAGTACTTAGATGAATCACAACCTTTTTTTTGAAGATTCAACATTTAGCCAAAATATCAATGTCGTCATTTTTTATCACGGTGGTTTTTTAATATCATAATAATGCCAAATGTGAAGTTAACAAAAATTAATTAATTTTAAATGGATGTAAATTTTAGATTATAAGTGTATAAGTACATACATTCGTTATTGATGATTTAAGGGTTTGAGTGGAATAATATTTTCTAAAATTAACTGTGGTTTTTTTCTTGATTAAAATTAGAATGTGTGTTATTATATTTATTTCGGATTGTAAGAGTAGACCGAAGTACTTTAAATAAATAAATTACATTGACATTCTTTCACCTTATTGATAAATCCAATCCCGTGTATAGTGACACTTGAACTTTGGTAATCTAAACTTTTTTTTTGTTAACTATTCTGATTCAAACCCGTTATATACGATTTACGTGAAATATTCTTAAGAGTAGTTCTTCCAATATCTAAAAACTATAACCTTTAGACAGGTATGATTCGCATGCATAAAACTTAAATATCTACAACAATTTGAAAACATACTAGAAGCTAGTGTTTATAACTTAGTACCTGTGAAACATTCTCAGGCACAGAACTTCTTTCTATTTCTTCAGGTTTAAAATTTCCAATGCTTTATTCAACTAAGACCTTTTTCCGTATATTTCTCTTCACATTTTGTACATTAACCTTCAGTACTCTTGACCTATCACAATAAATTGTATATTGGAGCATCGTGAAGTTAAATAGGATAGGTCAGGAAATCGCCAAGTCAATACACTTTGTATATTCAAGACTTGCAATGTTACTCTCTTGATGAAACAAAATATTTCTATTACTTCTCCCACTTACAATATACTTTATATTATGGTAGATCTGGAGTAAAAAAAAAAAAAGACCTTTATTGGCATACACCCCATATTTACATATTTCATATAATTACTATATTATTATTATTACAATTTGTTTTCTTCTTCTTCGTTTTCTTTTTTTTTCTGCCGATTTTCTCAGCCGCCTGCCTCAGCCCCACTTCTTCTTCTTTCTTTTTCTCGCCCCATTCTTATCACAATCTCTATGCCTGCCCCATCCTCTCTCATCCATTCACCTATTCTTTTCATTCCCCCTATCCACTCTTCACGCACCTCCTTGCACTCTTGGCCTAAATGACTCCATGTGTCCTCTCCACTCTCGCAAAACACACACCTGCCATACCATTCCCCCATCCATACCTTCCTTCCTCTCTCCTCCGATCCACATCTAGCCCTTGCCAGAGTAACTTTCTTAGACCTGTCCCATTCCATCTTTAATAGATACTCAGGCACCCTTCCATACACTTGCCATCTTCCATACATTGGGTTATACCCACTCCTTACAATACATTCTTGCCGCTCTTGCGCTTCCACTTCCAGCCATTTTTCTCTCATCCATCCCGCCACATTCACACCCCGTTCCAGCCATTCATTCACTACCGTTTCCGCCACACCCGCTCTTTCATACATCATTTTCCTTTCCAATCTCCATTTACTCTCTCCTACCCTCACACAAGTTTTCCATACCTCTTTCACTAACCTTTCACTATTCCACGTACTCACATTCATCTCATACCTAGTCACTCTTTCCATTGTCCCTACATGCATACTAGACCTGTTTGATTCCTGAAGCAAAATATACATAGGAGTTGATCTCTCCACTCCCAGAAGCTGCTTCAGGAACGTCGCCTGCTCTCTCTCAATGCATTCATACTCTTTCACTCCCCACGTTTCCACACCATACATCAATATCGGCTTCACACACGCATCCCACAGTTTGCACGTCATCAGGAAGTTTCCTTCCATCATGTTTCCCCACTTCTCTTTTGCCACACACCATGCCTTTCTTGCTTTTTGTTGCAAGTACTTGACGTGCTCTCCGTATCCCCCACCACTCGTAAACACAAAACCCAGATATTTAAATTCTTTCACTCTCTCAATCACCTCTCCCTTCCATTTCAACTCTTCCATTCTCCCCTCTCTTCCTCTATTTCTAAATTTCATCCATTTTGTTTTCTTCACATTCACGCACAAGCCCCTTTTATCCATATACCTCTCAACTCTTCCTAACATATCTTTCATTTCCCCCCATTCTCTAGCCAGTAACACTACGATCTGGAGTACTCACGATCAATATGATAATGCATTTACAAGGAATTTATTCGGTAAGGTTAAGAGTACGCTACGTTGGGCCAAAATAAATTGATGTTAGATTTATTTATTAAAATGGGTTAATATCAATTTTTGATAATGACCTGTCAGATTTAAAATACGTATCAGGAAACATAATAAATCTTTTCCTTTACCTAATTTATATATGTTTGATCCTATTAAAATTTTAGCTCAATAAGCGTCAACATTTTTTTAGTTGAATGTGCTATAATTTTAGTATCCTAAAAGAAAATGGTTGTTGTACATGATAGTTCACACAAACTGAAGCAACGCAACGTTATTGCTACTAATAATCAACATGTTTCCTCTTCATCTTTATGTCCTTTCCACAGTGTCTTTTGTGTTGTCACCGCCTCGCTAGAAAAGTAACTCTTACAATATAATTTTCTATCGTCTTTGTCTACTACTGTACCGATAGAGCGTATAATACATAACATTTTTGATAGTCAACAAATTTTTCTATTGGTATATTCACATCTTTTCTCTTCATCTTCTTGTCCTTTTCACATTATCTTTTGTTTTGTCACGGCTACGCTATAAAAGTGACTTCCACCATGTGATCTTATATCATTTATGTCTACTGCTGTACCCTTTGACCCTGTAAACCCTGTAATACATACCATTTCATTTAGTCAATAAATTTTTCTATTGGTATATTCACTGTACCAGTCAACATGGTATCAGAGTGAAATGTTCTTAAGACGACATCGTCATGCCAATATGGCGACTTACGCAAAAGATAACCCCGAAACGATAACTCGCTTTGCATTTAAATTAAAGGCTATTTACGATTCTGACATAATTCCGCGGGATGGATAAATTTCGCGGCCGGCCCGCGCCGCAATAAATTCACGAGTGCGGCAGCTTTCAATTGACTGTCGCTGATTGTAAATTTGCATGAGTGCATGCGTGCCGAGATAAGTGGTCTCGATTTCAATAAGGAAGGACGGTATAAAATTAATGAAGGGGAAAATATGTACAGCGGGGAATTTACGGACGTCGCCGTAACAGACGACACGATTACTGCTGTCCGCGGTAATTGCCGTCATCATGTGCTAAACGAGAAATTGCCACTCGTTTGGAAGGGAACGTCAATGGGCCCCATTAATGCGCAGATTCGGCCCGATATGCGAACTGCGCTGCGCCTATAAGCGAATCATATAAATTGGTTATTAATTGGAACATGGTCCTGGGCGCAGCGTGGAACCCGAGTTTCAGTTTTTGACTGGATAAGTAATGGCCTTTATTATCAACATCATGTGTGATTTATGTATTGTATGTAATTTATACGTACAGCTTATTGTTTTTCAATAAAATATTTGTTTTGGATTTATACACAAGTAATTTAATACCAAGCCTCTGAGATTTGTTTTACATAATAAACTTGTAGACTGAAAAAAGGATTTTTTTCAAGTGAGTCAGTGACATAAGCGAAATCCAATAACCAGATGTGTCACTATGGAGGAAGCTCAAAGGCTAAATAACGAGAGTGCTAAGTGAACATACTAGAGGTAATTCCAAATTTAGGAATCTGGTTGACGGATAACTTTCTGGACCTCATGGAGTAATGAAGGCTTTCTAAAAACGTTCCGGTAATGCATAAGAAATTACAGAGAAAGATCAGACCGGCAAGGGTACTGCAAAGGACCACTAGAGGAGAGAAACATGCGTAGAAATAGAATGCCTACTTTCTAGACACGATATGATCAACATACACAAAAAGCTAAAAGAAGTTATCAGCCTATAAGGAAGAAAGTGTACACCGTAATGATTGACGACTCAGATATACCGATAAGAGACAAACATGTTCTCATTAAAACTTGGGAGAAGTACATCACAGATCTGTTCCAAGACGCTAAGGGCCAATATCAAAACTATGACTAAAAATATCGAAACCGTTCAGAAACACTTGAAATGTGGATGCAACACCCAATGTTACGCATATCATGGGTTGATCATGTAATTAATCCAAAGTCTTACTTAGAGCAAATATCGATAGGGAGCTCATAACAAAAATTAGATGTAGAAAAATCTAATATCTTGGACACATCTTACGGGGCAGTAGTTACCGCATTCTACAACTAATGATGAAAAGAAAAATGGAAGATAGAAAACAATCTTCCTGGTTAAAGACTATTAGAAATTGAAGGACAACTATTCCAAAGGGCCAAAGGAAGAAAAAGATTTTGTGGAAGTAATTGCCAATATTAGGTGAATCGGAGAGGGCATATAGAAGAAGAAGAAGAAGAAGATCGATTTAAAGCCAAGTTTCATATAGCGTTGCATCTAATTTCTTTCTTTTATAGCTATCCTTCGCAGAATTAAATTTTATTAGTGTTAACAGCCACAAGTTGTACAAGAGTAAATGCGTTTTCTAAAGACTTCATGCTATCGTCATCGTATATAACATCCGCGGAAATCTTGAGATGTTAGATGCGACAATGTAAGTAATCATACTTCAAGAGCTCGGCATTGGATGGTTGGTAAGTTAATGAGTGTAACTATTCCGGGGTCTTTTTTTAAAATAATTTCGTATTTATAACCCTCATTCGCTTAAAACTGTCGTCCTCAAAAAAGCTTAATTAAAATTTCGATTATCGATATACTAGCGTCTCAGCGTGGCAGACTCGTGAAAGTTCAGCGATCTGAACATTGAAGGGCGTTTATCAAAATCAGTTATCTAAGAAGTTCGGCATCGCTTTATTTATAGACCGAGACCAGAGCCGACGCGGATTGATTTCCCGTAAGTCTGGCTGCTCGCAGAATTTGTTTCCTACGGTTTTATATTTTCATTTCCTCGAATATTTGCCCGGAGCAACGGGGACGTTCAGTATTCACGATACCAGAATGCTTTTGTTTAAAATCTCGGCCAGATCATAATCAGATCCTGGGATGGCAGATAGACTGCATAAAAAAGGTCGAAACGCTGACATATATTTCCGCACTTCTTCTGCTTTTGTTATTCGGAGATGCCGCATTTACATATTATTGATTCTTTAATATATTTTCTGAGGAATACATGTAATCATCAGCGGAGACAAATGCAGCTAGGAACAAATTTATTTTTTTAAAGCGTTGTCAATTTTTCCAACTGTAAAGTACCATTCAAACTTTGTAATAAACTTGATATCTATACGTATATTGCCAGCCTTTGAAAAAGTGGAAATTGCCCTGCCGACAATTTCCATGGATTTATGGCAGGAAAAAAGCACTTCGCAGCTCACCGTAATGATACTTGAGAGATTGATATCATGATATACGTTGGCTATCAACAAATTTAATTTGTAATACGGCGCTGTGACGCTGAGGAATAACTGTGCAATCTCTTATGTCTCGACTTGCAGACTTTTCAGGCGGTCATATCAATATGCACATGTATGAGTTTATTATGCGATTTTTATTCAAAGTATTTTTACAGTAAAAGTCTGTGTCTACATTGTGTAACTTATAAATTTGTAAGGATTGTGTTTACTTGTAGTGATGTATTATATTGCTTATTTTTACGGACAAGTTTTTAAAAGTGGGCCGTGGATTTTCCATATTATCCTTCCTACTAATATTAACTATTTAGATGCAAAGCAAAGTTAATCGGCCCAGTTACCTTTCCCATGTAGAATCCTTATTATTAAACACTAAATTTTAAGTGTACGGCAGTTTGGAACTCCAGAGTTTTCTAAAGTACATTACACTTGCGTTAACCTGTTGTATTCATGAGTATGTGCTTTAGTTTTGAGTATATCCCTTTAATTTATATATCATAAAAGGCTTGAATTTATTATTAATGTAAATATATTCTTGTAAGCATATTATTAAGTTCAATTTCGGTATGCTATGCTTTAATTTATTTTTAATTACGATTCATGATAATATATATGAACAAATTTTAGGCACATTCGCCAATGTTGTAATTTATCAAATAAATCAGGCAATAAATATTCAAAAACTCATATTTTATCTACATCGAAACGAATAAATAATCACAGTTTCTCGACCAAATACACGCCAAAATATTTGTAAGAAAATTAATAAACGCAGCAAGCGGTGCATGTTAATCTTCAAGTTACAAGGCACATAATAAAGATACTCCTTATTTAGGTGTTGAACTATTAAGAAAAAACATGTACACAAGATCACTTCATAATGGAATATTTTTATGCTAGAAATCTATTCATAAATGTAATTTAATTTTTACATTAATATTATCACATAATTACCAGTTTATACAAAAAAAAACTACGAATAATCACTTCTACTACTTCTTATAACTCAATTTTATGCTTTAGATAAAACATAAAGCCATAATTGTATTATCTTCATTTTATTAATTATTACATAAGCGCTCACTTTGTTTTACCACTTTCAATAAGAAATGTTTAATAAATCTACAGCACTAAGTTTTATTTAAATTTATTGATTAATTTTCGATCACAATTTTATTATTTATTTTAGTGCTTACAACCATCAATATAATTACATTTATAAATATATTTTTCGGTCTGGGTTCAGGTCATCTGTATAATCTTTATTATATTTTCAACATCCAGCCAACAATCCAACTTAGTACTGTCGTAAAGATTCCTTTCACGATTACGTATCCTGACTATTGCAGGCGTTTCAAATAAAAAGTGTGGATGGGTGATGATCTGCGTGATGATAAAAATGGCTTCGCTCATTTATGGTATTTAATATTTATAAGGGGTGCTAGAAAAGCCATCACTTTTATGGCTGTTGTATTGCCACATATATGAGATTATTAGTTTTCATTATTACACATATATTATTTATCGTAGCGAAAATATTCTCTTGTAATAGTATTGTATTGTCAATATATTTTTCTCTAAATAATATTTATAAAGAATTAGTTTATTTACAAATATTTTAATATGTACATTTAGATATTCTGATTATACAGGATGTTTCTAAATGAATATCGCGTAAAACCTAAAATCATAATTAATACATGAGATGAAATAGAAACTCAAACAGTTCTGTTTGTTGGTAAACTAGTGAATAAAACCTTTTTGTATTCTGTAGTTTGCAAAAACCGAAGTTACTGTACAACCTGCGTTCCGGATTAAGTTCAGATATGTACCAATAAGTAATAATAACATCTGTAGATGATATCATCAGTTTGAAATTACAGGCTGTCTTTACAATGGGAAGAATACGGGAGAACGAAATGTTTCTGAAGATATATGATGAATTAGTTTCTCACTTAACCCGTGGTAAAACATTTTTGTATTAATTTACTTGAATTAAAACAGTATAACAAGTGAAATTATAGCAAGAGTTTTAATTCAACAATCAAATCAAAGAAAGTTTTGAGCGAGTGAGTGAGTCTATCATGCGTAGGCCGAGCAAATCATTTCGGAAATTTGAGACACGGGATTGAGGCAGCTGTTGCAACAATTACACCAGAAACACTAAACAAATGTTAAGAAGAAGAATATCGACGTGATGTGTGCCGTGTGGCTAAAGGTGCTCAAATTGAACACTTGTAAGCTTGTACGTATAACTGTTTGAGTTACTATTTTATTTCACGTATTAATTAGGAATTTAAGTTTTACGTAATAAATATTACAAAGCGTTAAAACCCCGATATTCATTTAGAAACACCCGTATATATTTTGATAAATATTAAAAAATGTTGGGCAATGTCGGACAAAAATCTAATAATACGTTATCGGAGGAGTAGTTAATTTTTAAAAAAATAAGACTAAGTCGAAGAAATATAAAAATAGTGAAACAAGACTAAGTGTTTAATTAACCTTCTAATTAATAGGACTAAAATAATAGAACTCAATTGAGCTGTTAAAAATGTTAGACTATAATTTTGAAAAAAATAAACTATTTTAAGATATTAAACAAATATTTTCTAAAATACCAAAATATTTCTAAGATTTTAAAATAAACACTGTTTATTGAACTTTTATTCGCATTACAACACTCAAACATCAATGCACTTGCAAATCATCGTTTAAAGAAGAAGTAGAACTTAGGAATTCAAATTAAAGTGAATATATGCGTTTCTAAACACCACACAAAAAATTAAAGCTAATTGGTGATTACCAAATATAAAAAATGAATAAAATAAACCTTTATTTGGCATACTGAATATAATACATACATAATTAAATTCTATAATACAAAAATCAAATCATTAATTAGATTCCATTACTCCACTCTCATCCTTCTTCTCTCTCACCCCAGTCTCCTCGGTACCTTTATTCCAGCCCCATCCTCCCTCATCCACTCCATCACCCTCCTGCGCCCTTCCACCAATTCCTCAATAGAGGAGTCCTCCACGTATCCCTCATATTATTACGCATACTCCCTGTAAGTTTCTCCCATCAACCTCTTTCTCCCTCCTTCACCGCACTCGCCATCGACACCTTCTCTTCTCTTCCCATGCTCTAAATACCTTGGCCTTCTTCCATGCACCTGCCATCTCTTATACTCCTCATTGCACTCGCTCCTCTCTATAGACCCCTGCATTTTCTGTCTCTCTACTTCTTTCTCCTTCTCATACACTCCTCTCTCAAACCATTCATTTACCACTTCTTCTGCCAATCCTACCCTTTCGTACATCCTCTTCCTCATCGCTCTTCATCTACCGTCCTGCACCTCCCAATACCTCCTCCACCAATCACCCTTTTCCAGCAAACACAGTTTTATTTCATACCACCCTCTTTACAGCCACACTCCCTAAGCACTCTTTATTCAATTCTTGTAATAATATATATCCAAGTGTCGATCTCTCAACCCACAACACTTGCCTCATAAACCACCTCTGCCCACGCTCCACACACTCATATCTTTTTGTCCCTCACACCTCAACTCCATACATGAAAACCGACTTCATGCATGCATCTCAGAATCCTCAAATTGTTTTCCATCCATTTTCCCCATATCTCTCCTCGCCTTCCCTTATACCCACCTCATGTGCTCCTCGTATCCCTCCGTACTCTTAAAAATGAATCCCAGATATTTGAACACTCGCACCCTCTCAATCACTTCCCCTTTCCATTTTAGCTCTTTTGCTCTTCCTTCCCCTCCTTTATTCCTAAAACCCATCTACTTCGTTTTCCTCATATTGACCCGTAACTCCCTCTTGTTCATGAACTCTTCACTCTCTATCATCTCTTTTGCCCCTTCCCAGTCTCTTGCCATCAGCACTATATCATCCACGTACGTCAACATTCATACTTTCTTACTCCCAATCGCAAAACGCCTGCTTGTCCACTCCCCAATACCTCCTTCAATTTACTTATATACAGTAAACAGCAGAGGACTCAGCGGTCGACCATGTATCACTCCGATCCACGTCCCTGTTGCTCTTTACGTTGTTATAAGACTTGCAACAATCCCTGTGATGCTTGCTGTTGCAAACCTTCTAAACCTTCTTCACCCTGTAGACGGCCATCACTCTGTAAACCCTGTGAACCTTATATCAGGATTTCTTCCTGCAGTCCCTGCAAGGATATCTATGATCCGTGTACTTGTCCTTTGCCCTGTAAGCCTTGCGACGATCCCATCTGCGGATGCTGTAGAAAGGAACCAACTAAAACTACCTGTATGCCAACTCAGCATTACTCAACTCCCAAGCCGTGTGAACCTAACTTGCCTTGTTTGGTACGTATTTTCTGTAAATCATTTTTACACCCTGTAATAATAGATAGTTCTATAATTTTATGGACAAGAGCATTATTTTAAAAATACTAATAATATAGAGATGTTATTTTAATATTCGTTAATATTCAATCAATTTGACAGAAGCATCAATGTAACTCTACCATTTATCATTTAATATTGAATATATTAGTACTATGTTTAAATTAACTAAATGCATGAATGTTTTAATGAAGAAATTAAAATGTAAATTCAATCAATGTCTTATATTATGTGAACTTCAGGACGATTCCGAAATAGCTACTAGAGTTTGGCGTTGTAGAGGTTGTGGGGGTTGCAGGGTCTGTTAATGCACAGCAGATGTGCGACACTGTACTGTCGCACATCTGCCTTGTTGTGAATAAAAACCTGGTTCCACGTGCACCGTACCAACGCCCCGTGAAACGAAAAACTATTACAGCAGGAATCATAAGAAACCCATAAATCCTTATATAACTTCCTCATAAAATCAACCATTCCCTCACCCATCCCTCTTCTCTTCAAAAATTCTACAAACTCTTCTCCTCGGTATCGAATCATACGCCTCTATCAAATCCAGAAACACCGCATACATACTTTCTCTCCCTTTTATTATTCTCTCTACCATCCTGGTCAGAGTAAAGATCTGATCCCTCGTTCCTCTCCTCTTCCTAAACCCTCACTCCGTTTCTGGCACTAATCCCTTTTCCTCCACTTCTTTCTCCAGCCTATTTTTGACTAGCGTTATTTCTATTTTATAGCCCGCGTTTGTCATTGTTACCCCCTATAGTTCTCTACCTTTTCTCTATTTCCCCCCTTTGAATAGGGTATATAGCCTTTACCTTCTACAACCATAATATGCCCTCTACCTCCCTCAATATTTTCTTCTTTTCTTTCTTTCTTCCCGAACGTTCTTTTCCTTTCTTCTGCAATCTCCTTCCAATTTCTGCCATCAGATCATCTCTTCTGTGAATTCCTCCGTTACTCCGCTCACTCTCATGCACTTCTAGTGTCACCTCCGCCTGTTTTCTCTCTCCTCCCACTCCTCAACACCCTCCATACATGCGATTCGCTTGCACACTTCTTTAGCTCCTCCATCTTTTTTCCCACTACCACCACTTTCATCTCCTCGCATACCTTGGCTATATTTCTTTCTTGTCTCCCGGTAATGCGATTCATCTCTTTTACCCTCAAGATACTTTTAACTCGCCTATTTATCATCAAATTATCTGCTTTCTCCTCCCGCCATTCCTCACGTCTTCCTGTCGCATCCCCGCATCACTTTATAATTCCTCCATGGTTCTTCCAATTCACTTCCTCCAGCTTTGCCATCATCTCTCTTATTGCATTTTCTCCACTTCCCAGTTTCTCACCCCTGTTCCTCTTCCTTATCTCTATCTCTACCTTCATCGGCACCTCTTCCACCATCATCCTCTTCACCTCGCATTTCTACACCCCTTCACCACCATTTAGTCTATCACCGATCCTCCTCTATTCCCAACATATTCTTCCCTTCACAATCTCCTTCAGTGCTTCCGTTCAGAACCTAATATCACATTACAATATATTGTATATTATACTTTCAAGATTTCAGAATGTTTTTAAATAAATTCTAATGTAAATAGATTATGTCTGCAATTTGTCTCTTTTTGGTAAAGGTTTGATAATTTGAAATTGTAACTAGTTTTCGTATCTAATGATGACAAACGGCGATGAAATTGAGGTTTTTGACAGAATTTGTTTTAGATTGAATGCCATTAGAGCACTGGAAAACTCTTCAATGATGCATCTCTCCAATAAAAATACGCCTCAGCCAATATGTCTCACTAACAGGAACAGTAGTAGGCACTCTGTTGTCTACTGTTGGTCTAGTTCAGGGGTCTCCAAACTACGGCCCTAAGGCTGGACACTTTGGAGACCCCTGGTCTAGTTAATTACTTGTTCCGCATACGAGTAGTCCGCTGACCAACGACTCAGTTTATCAGTTTTTGCATTTCATCATAGCTTAGTGTTTTAAGTACCTGTGAAATATAATTGACAGCAAAAGCAAGGTCAGAAGCTACGATCAGTTATATTATATATCCAACTACCTTACGATTTGTAACGGATTTTTCATCCTCATTTTTTCAGGTAAGCAGGGATTGATATAAAGACAATGTTTGCGTCAACCATAATAAAATAATTCAAATTGTTTTTACTAAGTAATGGCCTGAAGCATCAATCACATCTGTAACGTTTGATACGAATGTTCAAGAAGTGCCCAGCTAATAAAATCGTGATCTTGAAGTTGACTTTTAGCATTCGCAGCAACCCCTAATATCCTTTTGGTTCATGGCAATAACTAGTTTATCATCGACATACAAAAAAAAAACTCTTATATTGGCCTGACACTCCTGGAAAAGAATCGACAGTGGTGTCTTTTATTCCGTAGCTCATCAAAACTACCCTGAAAGTTCAATATCAGATCTTTAAGCTCATATAAACTCCTCCTAAGTTTTTATACATAATAACTGCTATTGGTGAAGTCTAATCTAAACCAACTTTACTTTGGAACTAAAGCACTTGGTGCCAAAGATATGTATATGCTGAACACGTAAATAAGATTTTAAACATTTTATTCTCAACGGTGTTGAGACAACTTTGATTTAACACATATACGATTATTTTATCCGTATTGGCGAAGGTTTACTTTTATAGATTATCTAGAATAAATGTACATTAGGGGTCCCCTAATGTATACATACCGGTCCATCAAGGGTGTATGTCAATTTATAAAACAATTGTTTTACCTGCAAAAGTCTCATTTGTATGCTCCACTTTGCCGTTTATTTACTAATTTAAGGATAAGTCTAGTGCATCAGACCTACGTAAAATATACGAATTGTTTGGTGCAGCCTATATTGGGTAACAAAATGACACTGGGAACGACAATTTTTATGAAGTAAGCAGTAGAGGTCAATTTTTCTTCTAAGTATTATCTTGGATGGAAAATTGTCCTCTGCTTACTTTATAAAAAATATATTTCTCTGTGTAATTTTGTTGCCAAATCTTTAAAACATGATACTTTAAGCAAATCTGATTTTCTTAGAACTACTTCACTCCTTGTTTCGTGTTAGATTGCGGCAGTTCCAATTCATATTACTAGCATCGGAATTGTATATTTCTGTCTCCATGTCTTAACAGGTATATTCTTATGTTCGCCGATATTTAGCAGAGGGCTGCTGAAGTTATTTCTCGTTCAATATCAAAATAATTACCAGTATGATCCAGGGTTCTCCTATCGTTGCATCTTAACAAAACCTATTGTAGTCATTCCGCAAGTATTAATTAACCTCAAAATAGGCACAATTTATCTAGCTTCACTTTGAGCAATTTTGCAATGTCTTGGACAAAGTTTGCTGATCGTAGGTAACATATAATTTAATTAATTATAATGGTGACATGTATCACCAGCAATGACATGAGTTGACTTTATAGATACCACATTTGTAAATAAAATCTAAAAATCAACATAAACAGAATAATTATAAATCAATTCATTTTAATAAAATTCAATAAATAAGGACTATCAGATTAGGTGTTTTTTTTATTCTGGGAATATATGCCAAAAACGACGACTTTTTATTAGGTCAGATATGGAAAATTATAATAATACCTTTGTTGCTTAGGTCCCATTGCTTCTAACGCTTACGCCATAAATTTAGTTTGATTTTCTTCTTATCTTTTGGCCTTCACAATAAAAAATGCCTTATGTGTCCTATTTTGCTCTATCTCTTCTATTCTCTATTGAAACTTCAAGATTTCCTGAGAAGAAAAGCCAAAGTAGCACCGTCCTGAATCATCTAATAAAAAACGTTTCGAACCTTTCATTGTATAATTGCCAAAAGCCTAAAGGTACTACATTAAATTATTTTTTGGACTAAGTGCTGTACTTAAAGTCGCCTCTTGTGCGTGTATTTCCTAGGGTAGAAAAGACAGTACCTTCAGTCGATGTTATGTGGATGTCTTCAGTGATTCTCATATATACTTGACATTGTGTGTATGCATCGCTTATATGATCATTGGTTAAACATGTTGGTTCATATTTACCACTACTCCTTGATGGTCTTGCTGATCAAAGTCACAATTTTAATCAAATTTCTATTTCTTTGTTCTCTAAAGCAAAACCAGATAGTTATCAAGATATTTTTGAATAGATGTTTACGAAGTACTTTTATTACAATAAATTTAAAATAATAAACATACTACCCTTATCAAATTATCCTTAGCAACTTTAATCATCAATTAATGCATACTCATCTATAAACAATGAGAAACAAGCGTGATGCATTATTCATTCTGCAATTAAAGGCGACAAACTTCTTCATTTAGGATTGTAAATCTTTCACATTGCTAAATATGGAAGCAATTCTTTCATCTTAACACGCCTCTATGCTAAAGCCTGGAAATTCTTGAAGGGAGGAGCTGATGAAGCATTTTTTCTATACACTGTCACCCCCATCTCTTCTGTAATATGTAATATTATTTTTATACTGTGTAAATGGGATCCGCAGTATAAAAACATTTGATTAAATCTGCGATATAGACAAAGCCATAAAATTCCACAGCTGTTGCACCGATTACAAGAAAAATATCATCACTCTCCTGGCATCACGGTATCTCCATAAACGCCGGTCAGGATAACGCGGCTTTTAATTTTATTATTGCTATATAAATTTATCGCGGTAATAATAATAAGAAAATATTACCTTCGTCTCCGCATAATAGAGAATGGTCGCAGGAGCGTAATCGGTGCTTATCCAATAAAAGAACCAATTCCGATTCAATCAAGCACACGGAATGTCGCCGGGCATAACAAAAACACGTGATATCCGCCAATAAAGCCGATGCTTAGACGTTTCAATAGTGATTTTCTGCTTATGTAAATGCGCCGGCCGTCATTATTCTAACTTTAATTGCACAGGTAAATGCACTTTGGCGACGGTGTGCGATTCTCAATTATTTGATGTCGCGCGATGGCGTTGTAGTCACGAAGTGGACATTTCGGATTATCGACGGTCTGCATTCTTGCACGAGGGACTTGGTGTAACTGGAGAATGTATTGTTTCTGTCTTCCAAAAGGAATTAATACTGCCGAGTGCCAGATGTACCTGTCCGCTCGGTATTTATTCACCGTCGACAGCAAAAAGTCGTTACATTCTGGACTGAAAAAAGACAGGTCAATCGTGGCGAAAACATTAACCAACCGGTATGTAAATATTGCATACGGGGAACAAATTAAGAGTGATCGATTGTTTATTAATAAGAGAAGAGAGAGTTAGCGTTGCAGTTTTAGCTTTCGACTCTTCCAATAACCTCGAAGTTTGTATCTTAATGAGGAGGGGAATACACTCTGCATGTTATTAGAAGAATTAACGGTTCTAACGTGAGCAAGCCAATGATTTCATGTTATGCAATGAGGAAACGGAAAATATATAGTTAATGTATGGTCGTGATTTCATATACAATATTATACCCTTCAAGAATCACTCAGTACATGAGCATTCTTTTTTGGGTTTTGCTAAGAACAAGAATTCCATTATTGAATTGACGAGGTGGATACATGAAACTCTATAACATTGAAATAAAACTACACAGTTAAGAGGGTTTCACATATATTGTGAAACATTTAAACATAAAGGCAGATGAATACTGCTTGATTAAGTCATTGTGTGGCGAAACATGTTGCAGTGTTCAACAATAAATGTGAAACCCTCTCAACTGTGTTGTTTTATTTTAAGATTTCTATTAAATCATTCAAAGTCTACAGGAAGCTAATTTAAGAAAGTTTGTAGCTATAGACTTTATCGTCCTCATATGCTTTTAATGTTACAATGTTTACATATCCTTTCATTACTTATAGCGTGTAGCAAACTTCAAAATAAAAGAGCAATATTTGGTATATTTAAAAGAGCCAACCTACTATTATGACCTAGATATTTAATTATTTATTTAAACAATCATTACATTTGTTAGATATTTATTTAAATCACATACCTTTTTCAAAATTCTATACTTCGAATTTTTCATTCTTTAAAGTTTTATAGTTTTGTTCGATTTCAATCTGTTTTTTTGATTTCAGGATCATAACACTTTTCTTCTTGATGGCATTAACTACTTGTCAAAGTACGCTGTCTCCATATACAACACTAAACCCATCCTCGATTAATTCATATTCTTCCACATAATCTAATTTAAGTTTTTTCAACCTCTTGGCCATTTCGATGTAGAACTCATTCCTCTCATATATCTGATGATTTATTCTCGCCATGTATGTATATCCCTTCATGAGTATTAATGTATTCTAAACTTTTATTTAGGGATTTTTGAAGATTCTTCGGATGAGATTGACAAAGCGGTGTTATTTCCGTACTTCGTTATAATTATCGGAAGCGAACCAATGAGCCAAATCATTTATTGCTGTTATCTAACATATTCGTGAATTTCCCTCGATTTATAGTTGAAATATATAGCGTTTGGTAAAAATGAAGGATTATTGTAAAGACGAGAATAGAATGAAGTTTTATATTTTTAGCGTATATTTTAACCATTAAAGTGGGAATACCGTCCTGATCTGGAGCTTTACGATTTTTGAGCTTATAAGACTTATCAAAAGTTGCTGGATGATTGATCTACTTTCAATCGCAATTGTAATTATATGATTTGGCGGTAGGTGTGATTGAGATGAACATTGTCGTTGGACGTTTTAATAAATTGCAGTTTTAGTATATCCTTAATAATGTCTTTGCAGAAAAGCTCTCTTTCGCTGTGTAAAGTTTGTCGTTAATTGAATATCCACAATTCAATAACTTAAGAATTAACTGAAGTAATTAAGAAACTGAAAAATAGAAAATCACCCGGATACGACAAAATAACTTCAAACATGTTAAAAAATTTAGGCCTAAACGGAATGGAGTTGCTACTTAACATATACAACAAGATATGGAGGGAAGAAAAGATACCTGAGGATTGGAAAACAGCACTCATAGTCCCAATACATAAAAAAGGAGACAGAAAAAACTGCAGTAACTATCGAGGAATCACGCTGCTGAGTACTGCCATAAAAATTTTCGAACAGCTTTTGGACAAACGAATAAGATAAGTGACAGAAAAATCGCTAGACGAATCACAAAGTGGATTCAGAAGAGGCAGAGGTATACAAGACCACATATTCTCCATTAAACAAATAACACAGAAAAATATCCAGGAAAAAAAGAACACATATATCTCTTTTATTGATCTTGAAAAGGCTTTTGATAAAATACCTAGGGAAAGGCTATGGGAAATCCTCAAATCAAGCGGGATCACGGACAAATTGTTGAATATACTACGAGATATCTACAGGGACAACAAAAATATGGTCATTTACAACAATCAAATATCAGAGAGTTTCACAACAAAATGGGGATTACGACAAGGAGGTGGTCTGAGCCCTGGATTGTTTATAATTTATATGGACCAGATCATAAAAGGATGTAATAAGAAAACGAGGAAAACATTAATTGGACACAGAAATATGCAAAGAGTGCAAATATCTGAAGCAGCGTTTGCCGACGATATTGTACTCTTTGCTAAAAACGAGAAGGAATTACAACAACGCCTGAAAATATGGAACACCACGTTACAAGAACACGGAATGAAAATTAACACTAAAAAGACGAAAGTAATTATTGGAGAAGATAGCAGAGAAATAAATATAGAAGTACAAGAAGAAACGATTGAACAAGTACAAACAATAAAATATCGAGGAATAACTATTGATGAGAAGGGAACACAAGAAATCGAAATTAACAAGCGAATAGAGAAAACGATGAAACTATA
The DNA here is from genome assembly GCA_963969525.1 of Ontholestes murinus. Lineage (NCBI taxonomy): Eukaryota > Metazoa > Arthropoda > Insecta > Coleoptera > Staphylinidae > Ontholestes > Ontholestes murinus. Next base: position 52,269,564 of record OZ018396.1, read on the forward strand.
TTTCTCAATGAAGGACAAATTTATCAACAGACAAGAGATAACAAGAACCACAAAGATGAAAGTATTTAAAAAAATATACGCACCAATACTGCTGTTTGGATGCGAATCGTGGAATCTCAATAATAGACAAAGAAGCAAACTGCAAGCGGTAGAGATGAAGTATTTAAGAAGAGTGATGGGAATAACTAAGAAAGACAGAATAAAAAACACAACAATAAGAGAAGAGCTAGACTACCAAAGGATATTTCAGACAATAGAAGAAAGGCAACTTGGTTGGTGGGGACACCTACAAAGAATGGAAGAGACAAGACCAGTAAGAAGAATATGGGAAGCCAAGATACAGAAGAATAAGAAAGTGAGAAGGCCGAGAAAAACATGGGATAGCACTGTTGCAGAAATATTAGAAAGAAAAGGACTAACATGGAAGGAAAAGGTTCATCAAAAGTTAAATCTAAATACATCCGACACCACAATAGGTGTTATAAGGAAATAAGATTATATATATAAGAAAGCATATTCTTTTCTTAGGCGATTTGATTTTAATCATTTATTCATCGAATCAAGTCAATCATAATTTATTTTTCTCTAACTTAAAAGCTAGTTTACAAGTTTTCATAAAGAAGAACGGATCGATTTGAGAATTTATTGTCGTGGGCTCATTAAAGTCCATGGAGCTCGACGAGAGTAGTTGGATGAAGTTCTGATCGTTATTTTGATTGATCGACCTGATGACTTCAGAAATTAAGTTACGATTATTACTGTTGTGAGTTAATAAAGCATCAACGATATCAATGCCTATGTAGATAAGCCCTCGTTTGTTGTATGATACTTAGTTGGTAATATGAAATTTCTTGAGTGTTTTGAAAAATTTCCACACTAATTACAAAAATCCATTTATCGACTCAAGTGAAGAAGAATGATTCAGCAACATAAGCAGAATAAATAATGAGAAAGAAAGAAAGAGAAAGCAGGAGGAATAAAAAAATATTAGGTTAAAGAAGAAGTGGTAAATAAAGAAGTGAATAACTGAAAGAGATTATAATATTTAGAATATTACAATTAGGGGCAATGAAAATGGTGAATACAAATACGTAAGAAAATGGGAAAGTATTACCAAGCGTATAATAGTGAATGGTGAAGGTAAAAAAAAGGCCAAGTAGGATTTAATAAGAAAAAATGGTAATATATATAAGAATATAAGTTAGAGAAATTGAGAACATCTAATAAATTACTTAAACTCTTAAAGAATACTGATGCAGTATATTGCTTCTGAATATTTTTAATATTGTACTACAACAATATTTCACTACACAGTGGTATCAGGTAGATAAAATTCGACAAGTAAAAGCCTCATCAAATTATTATTTAAAATTACTTAAAGCATGCAATAGGAAACAAAAGGGAAAAAGAAATAAAAAAGGTTAAATATTCATAAAGAAAGTTTGAAAGTAACTACATACTTCTAAACATTATTTATGTTTCAAGATTTCTATACACCTGGATTCTCACACACACGAGCTTAATGTTTTTTCTGTGTGTGTAGTGGACCATTGACGTGAAAATGATAGATGGCAAGGTGTTACAGCTGACGTTACGGCTTTGAGCTTCTACGGGGGGCATCCTTATACTGCATGCTGTTCCTCTTTATAGCTGACTCGTAGTGATCTCTCCAGCTCTTATCACCTGTAACAATTTGCTTCAGGAAAGCGAGGACTAATAATACTGAAGCATATGATGAATTGCGAGCCCCATAAGCAGTGAATTCGGTGAATCTACCTAATAATTTAATTCAGCTTCACACAGGGATTAAAGGAAGTTACTGCCAAAATTTGATCCCAATGAAGTTAAATTTGTTTAAAGGAGATGTTATATCTTCTTACTTGTCACAGAAGACTGGTCAACTTAGTTCTCAAAAAAGGTCAGTAATGATATTGCCAAAGCTGACTGAAAAGGCCTCAAGAGCACTTTTCAAGATCACGATCACTCTTCATACAGGCTACCATTTCAATTGTAACATCTGCTACATTTCTTATTATCAAAGCCCTAAGCAAAGTAACATTAAACATAGTGAATCGCCATAGATGATGTATTTTAAATATTTTGCCTAATGCCTAATAAACGTAATACTTTGTAGTATATATGTAGAAAATTTGTAGAAGTTTTGAACAAAGACAAGACGGTAGTAGGAAGTATACACATGCTTATATATGCGAATGTTATTGTCCAGATTATTGAAAATGTATAATAGAAAGAAAACAGAGATCACATTAAATTGTGAAACAACACCAAGTATTCAATTAATATAAAAATATTTCACCACGGGTTAAGTGAGAATTTAGTTCATCGTAAAGATTTTCTCTTCTTAAGGAAGGATGTTAGATCGAATTGGGGGTAGGAGTGGTGAATGATAGGAGGAATTGGCTTAAGTTGCTAGGCTATTCAGGCACGACATATTTATATTTTTCAAATTATATTTTAAATATATGAACTATTACAACATCCAAGTCCGAGCTCGGATTCGAACTGAGGACCCCTCCGATTACAATCGCCGCGCTAACCACTGTACCAACAAGGCCGGCCTAGAGAAAGTTAAGAGAATTATTAACTAGTCTAGTAAGCTAGAGTTGACCATGAATATTCATCGCTAATCTCGACCTTTATTGTAAAAACATTTTAAAAAAGTTATTGCCTGGTATAACCAAAATTCGGGCTCTTCATATAAATTTGGTGAAATTCTCTGCTTCATATTAGTTATTAAAATAAAAGCAAAAATATTCCAAGATTATTGATAAAAAGAAAAAAGCTAAGTAGAAATATATAAAAGTGGTTGTGGTCTGCTTAAAAGGTGATAAATAAAAAGATAAAATATTTTTTTTGCAATGGAGAGATTTGATGGGAAATAGTTCATCAGCCTATTAAATAGATGGAAAAAATCAATAGTGATAGGTGATATGTTCAAGAAGGTGGTCAATGAGATGGGTCATCAATAAAAGATAATTGTTAGGATCTTCTGCGTCGTATTTCTAAATATCACGTAAATCTGTAAACAAGGGCAAAATATCGTAGAAATTGATTTGTTCAAATGGTAGAAACATAGAATTGGTAGACAGTTCCTCAAGTCATAGATATTCATGAAACATAAATTTTTTTATCTACGATCGTACAGAAAGTAGACGCTTTTTGCATCATTTTTCATTGTAAAAGTGGCTTTTTAAAGCACTAGTGCTTTTTTTACGTTTTTATTGCACGGTAATGTCAAACTGTTTTTATTGCACAGAAATGTCAAATTTGACAGATGAATATATTTCGACGAAAAACTTAATTTTTTATTAATTGATACAAATAACTAATAAACTATAAATAAAATATGTAATACAAACCGAATGGCAGATTTAAGAACTCTGAAGATTTCATTTAATGCAAGTCGAAGCGATTACAATGACGCGAACTTTTTTCCCGTAAATAATAATGGCGGCCGACATTTGTGCAACTTGTTTACTGGTTGCTAAGTAACGCTTTCATTTATGCACTGCGGGTAAAATATGTTTTCATTAATTGAATTATTGAAATGACATTAAAATATTACTCATAAGAATATATTCTTTGAAATCCTTTACGATCGAAGATAAAATTTTGTAAGGCACACGTGTAAAAAGTTTCTTTATTGCACTCCTGGCTTTAAAAAAACTCGCTCGTTCCTCGCTCGTGTTTTTAAACGCCAGTTCGTGCAATAAAGCATCACTTTTTACACTTGTACCTTAAATAACTATTATCTACGATCGTACAGAAAGTAGACGCTTTTTGCATCATTTTTCATTGTAAAAGTGGCTTTTTAAAGCACTAGTGCATTTTTACGTTTTTATTGCACGGTAATATCAAACTATTTTTATTGCACAGAAATGTCAAATTCGACAGATGAATATATTTCGACGAAAAACTTAATTTTTTATTAATTGATACAAATAACTAATAAACAATAAATAAAATATATAATACAAACGAAATGGCAGATTTAAGAACTCTGAAGATTTCATTGAATGCAAGCTAATAAATTCAATAAAGCGAACATTTTTTCCATAAATAATAATGGCGGCCGACATTTGTGCAACTTGTTTACTGGTTGCTAAGTATCGCTTTCATTAGTGCACTGCGGGTAAAATATGCTTTCATTCATTGAATTATTGAAATGACATTAAAATATTACCCATAAGAATATATTCTTTGAAATCCTTTACGATCGAAGATAAAATTTTGTAAGGCTTTAAAGAAACTCGCTCGTTCCTCGCTCGTGTTTTTAAATGCCAGTTCGTGCAATAAAGCATCACTTATTATGACAATAAACCGTCGAAACTTAAGTCGTGTGTTTTTGTAATATATGTATATATATATTACATAATTTTTTAGCGGTTAAAAAACATAATAAGTGCGTTAGTTAAGGGTTTATAAATTTTTATATTGGATTCAATGCCTAAACTTTTGAATTTTGTCAAGAAGAAAAACAATTAAATCCATTGTGTGATAAACCTTCGGGGCTGTAAGGAATCTGGGTTTTCTAGTCAGTTTTTATAAGATTAGGACATTGCACAAAGGTTAATATAAAATAAAATTCTGGAAAAATCAATTTATAGACATTGATATTAAAGACATTTTAAAGACATTGATATTAGAAATAAGGGCTTCTTTAACTTGAAAGATGAACTTTTAATTGAAGTGTGGGCAAATTAAGTTATAGTGTGACAATTCTGTGATTTTATAAAGAGGCTGGGCTTTCTTGGTGGTTTTATAAGATTAACGTATTGCACAGAGACTAACTTTGTTTCTGACTCTTAACTCATAGATATTCACGAATGGTAACTTCCTTAGCTATGCACTGAAGTTGATCTTTTAAATTTTGTCACGAATGAGAGCAAATAAAGTTATTCTTTAAGAACGCACACAATAAGTGGTTAAATTTAAAGGAAGTGAAAGTAGATTATACTCAAAATTATAGGTATCAATGTTTCTAAACAAGCTTTCGCTGATTAAAAAAAAAAAGAAATTACTGTGTTAAGTTTATACAAGGCAAGTGGTAATTATAACACGTTTCAATTTAATAAAAATGAGTGCCATTTACATTTCGGGGCTCGGCTGCTCCTGGCAGTTGATTTATCGATTCAATTAAACGAAAAAGAAAGAAGATAAGAGGGCAGGGACGGTTTCGTTTTCACGAAGCGTGCAAGCTCATATTAATACACTTATCAAAAGAATAAATACCACCGGCCGTATATTAATGGACTAGGAATAAATTTCGAAATTTCTAGGGCGCGCGCGCGCGCGAAATTTCCCCCCACCGATGTTATTTATCACCGCGAACATCTGGCTTTTCGAAAATGCAAAATTTACGATGTCGATAATTTAATTTTCGAAAAAACACGTCCAATGTGTCACGCGGCCAATTAGTTGGCTATTTCGCCGTTTTTTTTAATAACTCGTCCTGCACGGTGGCGCAGGCAAATCGTGGGCGTGGGCAGGTTTCGCCCTCGAAATTTCGGACCCATTTATCGGCCAGTCTGGCAATTTATTGGCGTGCATTTACATCGCGTGTTGTTTTTAATTGTGTTTCAGTTCATTTTGCAATTACTCGTTTTTTATTGCCTGTTTTTTTTTAAATCGCGTGAAATTTAAAATTCGCCAACGCGTACAATTTATTTGAAAATAGGTAATTATAGTTAATTAGCAAATTGATTAATTATATAACGATTTATGATAAACCTATGAGAGCTTAGTATTCAATTATCAAACTTTTGAATAATATTCGACTCTGAACGTTGAATAATATAGTTTTTTTTTTCTGAGTTTGTAGGTATTTAACAGTTCTCATTTTAAAAGAATCACTCACCATCAAAACAATTATAAAAATTCATCCCCATTTAAATTTTAAACCCCGCTCTGGCGTTAAGTGTGTTTTGTTCCTTCCCGTCCATAAATCCGGGACGCGATATAATTTTCCATAAATTTTTATGCTTCTAGTGGGGGCCTGCATTTAAATAGTAAACTTTTTTGTCGCACGGATCAATTTCAACCCCCATTTTATGATGTATGCTTTATATTCACAATCTACATAATCTGTAAGGCGGACCGTAAATATGGGCGCATTATGGCGAATTTATTTTTCTATGTGCGACCGGCCACACCCCCGCACATTGAGGAATGCTGGGAGTAGCCGGATTAAGCCATAAATCCAGACGTGGAATAAATCATCCGGATCCGTTGAAAGCACCGCGGTTCCTAATTAAAATTGGAAAGTGTAAAAAGTGACCTATTTGAGAATGTAACATATATTACATATATTTTCTTATTGTATGGTTCAATTAAGCTCTGATATAAAACTATAATATATTTATAGTTGTGGGCAGAATTACAAAATGTACTATGCTAATAAGTTTATAAGGCTTAATGTAATAATACATATTTACATAAGAAGAAACATATTTGGTTAAAGATACATACAATGTTTTATTACTCTTATTTTATAGAATAGAAAACAAAATGGTAATTTATTTGGTAAATGTTAAAGTGTAAATAAATATTGAATAATTTTTAATAGCAGTGGATATTATAAATTAACAGTCTAGAGAGGTTTAGTTAGACAATAATTTTCTATTTACCTCTTGGTGTAATTGGTGGATATTAAATAATTTTCTTTATGATAGTATTTACATTCAATAAGCAATTAATTTTGTATGAAATCTCTCTTTAATTTGCAGTATGAAGTCATTTCGTTAATGAGGGAAAACAGGTGGGCCAAAACATTTTTTTTTACGACACTTACTGCATCTTGCTTTAAGATTGATGGCTCTTCTGGGCTGAACTCGTTCGTGCTCCCGTTATAAAAATGGACAGAATCATTACGTTACGCTTTTCCACATAAATATTGATAACGATCTGGCGTATAATTCAGAATTTAAATTTAAACAAACAAACTATTCATCACGCGCGGAGAGGTAACAGCTATTATCCATTGTATGCAAATACGAAATAGCCATTAGATGTAATGGAAACATAATGGAGTATTACACGCTTAAATTCATTACACCACCTGTATTTGTTTTAAGTGTTATATCTGTATTAATGAATATGAGATTATAGAATATCTTAAAGTTATTTACATCCATAGTCAACTCTACAGTTTCCACATTTCTTCATACTTCCATTCCTTTCTGTACAAGTAGTTTTCTTGCTGTTACTTGCAATGCTAACTCTTATGATGACCCGAGTTTTAGTTGGACTATGCAATATCTTTATTAAATATTAAATATAGATTCTAAAGTCATTGATATTAAAAATGAAGAACTTCTTTAGCTTAATATATAAGTTGAACTTTTGAGTTTTTTGAAGAGTGTGAGCAAATAAAGCAAAACTTATTTTTAGCTTAATATTCAAGTTAAACCTTTGATTTTCTCTAGAGTGTGTGCAAATAAAAGTTTTGTTTTGACTTAAATTAACTGGGTTTTTTTACCGTTTTTCCAAGGCTGAAGTTATTGCGCTGAAGTTAATATTGGTTTGAATGCTAAAAAGATTAATGAAATTTTCTGACACATCCTTAAATCATAGATATAGATAAGAGACTGGATTTTCTTGAAGGTTTTTATTAGACGAAGAATTAATATTAGTTCGCACTATAGTAAAATGGACTAAATTGTGGACAGATTTGAATTAATATTTAAGAATTAGAGCTTTTTCAGGTTTGAAGTTTTTTAAAGAATTAAACAACTTTTGGACTTTATAGATTTTCTTACTCGTTTTAAAAAGATGCAAGATGCGCAAAAGTTATAACAGATTCAAATTTTAGTAAAGTAAATCGCTTTTTTGAGCAAATAAAGACGTTTATTATTATTATTATCGATTAAGACATTGATATTAAGGAATAAGAACTTCTACAGCTAAATACTGAAGTTGAACTTTTGACTTTTGTCAAGAGTGGGAGCAAATAAAGCGTTTGTGCGATAATTCTTTGTATTTATGAAGATTCTGGGTATTCTTATAGATTTTATAAGATAAAAGTATTGCACATAGATTAGCATTGGCTCAAATGTTAGAAAGACAAGTCTAATTTGTACTCAGATCCTTCAGTCCTAGATATTTACGAATGATAACTTCTTTATTTATTTACCTAGGTATTTAATTTTCTTAAGAAGGAAAGCAATCAAACCTGATGCGAGGTAATCCTTTGATTCTACAATGAGGCTGAACTTTTTAGTGGTTTTTATAAGAACATGGTTTTGCTCAGAGCTTAAAATCAGTTGTTGTAAGAAAATTTTTCGACTTTATTGGAAGGCAGAGTTTTCTTGGCGGTTTTCAAAAGATGCACGTATTGCGCATATGTTAACATCCATTAAAATTCTGAAAAAATAGATGTATTTTTGATTATAAAGACATTGATGTTTAGGAATGAAAACGTGTTTAGCTTAATAAAGTTAAACTTTTGATTATTTATGTTTATTAGTAAAAGCAAATAAAGCTGTTTGGAGGCTATTGAAAGCTGTTCCTTGATAATATAAAGCATCTGGGTTTTCTTAGCGGTTTTGTGTATCTGTGTCTTAAGGATTTGCCTACTAATTCTATTAATCTTTCTGGCATTTAAAGTAATAGAAACATTTGTACAATAAATTCAATAATGGAAACCGCTCAAAGAAAAGCCCAGCCTCTATAAAAAAACAAAAAATTGTCGTACAAAGGCTTCATTTACCTTTACTTCTAAAAAATCCAAAAAATATGTCTGTGAAAATCGTCCATCTTTCTAACATTCACACCAATGTTAACCTGCAACTTTTAAAAAACACAGCTTCTTTTTAAAGAGGGAAAATTATCTTTCTGCAGCTATATATGGTTTTACTCCAGTAACAACGACTTCTAAGTCTAGAATCTGTCTAACAAATCCACTCATCCTACTAGTATTTGAAAAGATATTAACCTTCGCGCAATATCTTCATATCATGAAAACCTCTAAGAGAATTCAAAATTTGTATATATAAAATATATACATTCTTTGTTGATAAAAAATTATGAGTATAATACGAAGTTAAATATTTAAATATCAATATCTTAAGAGTCTGCCTAGAAAATCTATCTATCTATTTAGCAGTAAATTCTAAAGAATAAATATTTTTCAAACTCAAAGTCTTTTATAAACTGAAATATTAACAAATTTTTCATAAACGGACAACTTTATAAGTAAGTATAATAATGAGATCCCTTTGGGTTTCTTTTAAAAGAAGAAGTGGTTTTATGGGTCATCTTCAACTTAATAATAAATCAAAAGCAAACTTCGAATATTCAAAAACTTTTCTATATCAGTTCAACCTACAAAATTACTATGAAAAAGTTTTATGTTTTGGCCAAATGTCCAGGAAAGATTTAAAATGGCGAAGTGAAGAAAAATGTCTTCAACAAAGATTTTGCTAGTGTTGCTTTTTAACATGCTCAAAATAGGTCTGGAACCTTTGATATCGCATCTTCAGGACTAAAATTGAAATTTATCCTTTATGTTTCTAAAGATTTTGTATACTTCCGAAATTTAACAAATGACATTGTTGTTTAAAAAGGCATGATCTCAGCTCCAAAAAGATGAAAAATTGATTTTGAAAAATTTTGAACAAATAGAGAATTTTTTTCGGGGGACGTGGTGGCCGCGCCCTCATGAATTCCGAGGACACCAGCGGAACTGCAACGCACTTCGTCTGGTGTCCCCATGCATCACTCTTTATTCAACAATAAAAAAACACGTCATTACATCAAAAAAAATAACAATAAGTAAATAAATTAGTAAATAATACACACAAAAGATGAACATAGTCTCCATCCACAAACACTATCACTAACACTACACGCCTGTCCCTCGGCAAAGACTATAACACTATCACTAATACGTCACGCCTATCTCGACTAAGGTCCTCGACTGGGCCTTCTTCTCACCAAAGATTATCCTCGCCGCAATGCCACGCACCGTCTCTTATACCTTGGCACCAGACCCAGGTATCGTCGGTCGCCACTATAACCTGCATAAAATAGTAGTTCGACTCACCGTGATGCCTGTTAATCCAGGTCTCCAAAATTAGCTCGCGGGTCCAGGCCCTTTACTTGCCCCACTCTACCTCCATTGCTTCTTTGTTTCTACTCCTTCTTGGCTCTTGCCTGAGGCAAGGATCTCCAATATTAAGTCCGGGGGGGGGGGTCGTTTACGCCAGCACCTGCGCTCTCCGCCCAACCCGGTGCTGCAACAGCCTCGATAATGCCGTTGCCAGCAGGATCCTTCTAATTACCTCGCTTGGGCCTCCCACGTCTCCTACGTTGGCCATCAATCTAGGTCTGTATATCCGCACTCTGCCTGTCCGCTGCTGCGTATAGCAGCCTTAATTATGCCATTTCTAGCACCGCTCTTATCGTTTTAGCCACTCCATCTGCCGTCTAAACCACCGGGAAGCAGCATAAAGGATTCGTTTCTATGGTAACCTCGAGGTATCGCATCCTCGTCGTCATAGTGAAATTTTGCCCCAGGAGCTCTATTGTTCTCTTTTCACCTGGCAAGCTACATATCCACCGTCTAATGTGGCACCAATTAAATGTCTATGGAGACCAGCCATTGGCTGTCGCCGCCATGGCCGCAACCCTGACCTTAATCTCCTAATCAATATAAGGTGTAAGTCGTCAGTGAGTCTTATCAGGTCTACCCCTTCCAGCGATGGTAGGCAGAAGATGTCATCCTACGCGACATTTTACAGTAACGATCCCAGTATTGACCCCTGCGGAATGATCCTCGGTCCGTTCTTTCACCTCCACCCCCTCCGTACTGCAGGGCCCTGTCCTCCTGGTAGCTCTTGAACATTATATATCTGTCAAGTTGACATAAACAGCCAAAACTTTCGTTTCAAAATAGGTGATAAAAGAATTGAACATGAATAAATAATAAATTAATAAATAAAACATTCCAGATGCTAAGGATTAACATCATGGTGATTGATTAGGTTTGAGTGGAAGAACATATTTAAATGTAAACTTCGCCCGTGCACCTTTTGGCCAAAATTGTATGTATAGTTTTTATATGTATTATTTAAGAAAAAAAAACGAAAGATATTGATGATATATTGATTTTACTTTACATGTTCACTTTAAAAAAATTTCTAACAATTAATATAAATTTACAATATACTTCACAATTTAGAGCAGGAAAAATGTAGGCCGAGTTCACGTATTGTTTTTCCACTATTACTGGATGATGGTATCCTCATCAGCAATATATTTTAGCTTTTTGGGCAATATTTAGATAAATAAATGAACATACGGTACATGTACTCCGGCACCCCCCTCCAGGGTCTCTAGTATGATGTGCAACGGCATCGAGTCAAACGCACTTTTTGCATCTAGGGGTATAGCCAAGCAGTATCTTCTGGTTCTAAGAGGTCCTTCGTTCGCCACTTCTCCTAAACCCGTACTGGCTGCAGATAGCCCTTCGTTCTTCTCGTTCTTGTCGCCAACAGTCTATCAGGCACCTTCTCTTCCTCATTCGTGAAGCGAACAGCGATAATCGCTCGCCTCTCTGCAGATTGCCCTTTCTTGGTGATAAGTATCAGCCTAGCTCTCTCGTAGGCCGTTGACATGATACCCTCCCTCAGGCAAGTGTTATATACGTGAACCAGTCCGTTTCATTAGGACCTCCTGGACAGCCTTTCAACTAGAAAGAGCGTTAGCTGTAGACATTGAGAATAGCTCGTACTCCAACGATCCGGGCATAACATTGCTTAAGTGAGCTGGAAACAGGGTCCTCACAACCTCCTCTATTCTTCCTTTAGCCTCTACCGAAACGTTAGCGAAGTCAACACCTAGCCTATTGGCCACCATAAAGTATGATCGTTTCCACACGTCAGCGTCCTCCTTCAGCAGCTTTCGTTCGCTTCACTGTGATCTTCATATTGTTCTTTGCCCTCGCGTACTCCACCTCAACCACCCCAAGGTCACCTCCCTTAAGCCTGCACCTAGTTAGATCTCTTATTGTCATCTTGTCTCCGCTCTTTCTTCATTCTAACAGTACGTAACTCCTCTTTTCCTTTTTTTCTTTTTCACCATCTTCGACTCGGTATCCACGTTGGCAACCTGCAACCTCCAGATCGAGGACCGCCGTAGTCTCTAATAACATATCATCTCTCCTACCAGCTCTGTCCTCGCTCCATCAAATTTACCCTACCTCCGAGTTTTGCAACGCAATCTTTCAATGTACCAAGCCAATCACTAACTTATATATCGACCTTTGAAATAAGCTCCAGCGCACAAAACTTCTTTAGAGGTTCTACCAAAAGAAGGTGATTTTATGGGTCTTCTTTATCTAAATAAAAAATTAAAAGCTGTTCAGACAATAACTGCAAGATTACGTTCAAAAAAGTTGTATGTTTTGTCAAAATATCGAGCGACGATTTAAAATGACCAAGTGAAGGAAAATGTCTTTAACTAGGAATTTGAAAGATTTTTGTTTATTAAAATACTTAAAATATATTAGAAACCTTTGATATCGCAACTTCAGTGATCGTTTACATTTCTAAAGATTTGTTTATATTATTTAAAATAACAAAAATCATTGTTAACAAACCTTAGCTCCAAAAAATTGTTAATTTAATTTAATGATTAAGTAAACATAGGGACCCTCACCATCTATCAAAAACAAGTGTAAGAGTGGAAGATCATCTCAGTTCCATAAACTTCGACCCAAAAATTTTGTTTGTTACGCATAATATTTTTGTATATTCATATGCATTTTCTAGAAGAAGAAACTAACGTATTAAAATAACAGCGATAAAAAGAAAAAAAGGGGAAGAAATAGAAGAAATAATTTTTAAAAAAACTATAATATGAAAAGTCGCGAGGAGTAAATGAAATTACTCCTGAAGGTATAAATTATATAGGAGATGGGGAATTGGATTAACTAGCAATAGAAGAAAGTAATAAATATAAAAACACTAAGAAAATGGAACACGGGAATTATACTCCTAATACTTAAAAAAGGAGATGATAAATTTTGTGAAACTACAAAGGCATCACAATAATAAGTATACCATACAAGATATTAACGAGAATTTAAGACTTTTAGAAAAAAGGATGAGAGACAAATTAAAAAAACATTGGAACAAATTACTTTGATTGGTTTTAGAAGTCTAAAAAGTCCGATCACGCAAAAATAAGTGAAAAACTAATAAATAAAAATAAAACTAAGAAACATGTATTTTACGTCTTGCGAGCGTAAAATAAATTTTTAAAAAACATTTACTTAATTACGAAGAGTTTTATTTATTACTGGGTTTAAGAAATTACAACAAGAACTTATAATTAACAACTGAACCGAATGAAACCGTATGACGAAGTCTCTGCGTTTTTCCTCACAACAATCATATTGAATATCCGGAATTATTAATTGTGAATGAATTGTATTATTTTGTTCTGGGCTCGCATAAACTCTAGTTATGCCTATAAATGCATTACATTTAGAATTTAAAGTTAATAATGAATTTTCACTTACAAGTTTGGTTTCAGAATTTAAACCAGGGCAAATTGTTGTTACTGGCAATTTTTTTGAAATTGTTAAGAGCCATTTGTTATTTGCTAATTTTTGAACATTATAATCTTCAATTTGCGTTACTATTTTATTACAATTTTCCGTTATCTTAGCTTCCATTAAAACAGATACTTCGCAAGGCGAGTCCGCGGATAAAGTTTTTGGTAATTGATTGTAGCACATGTGAATTTCGTCTCTTATAATTTCACTGCACTGCACTTTTTCATTAATTGTAATGTATTGTTTACTATCCCTAGATATTGCAACATATTTAAAATTCGGAATAAGTACATGAAATAGATTTGTTCTGTTATCCTTTGTAGGGGCTGCAAATACATGGTAATAACCATACTCATAACTTTCAATCAAGGGTATATGTAAAATAAAAATAATTCTTTCGTTAGTTTGAAACGCTTCGATCGTTATTAAAGACAGTAACTGTGATAAATGTTCGTGGTTTGGACTGAAAGCTAAATTTCCATGTGATAATTTGGAGGGTATTTTTTCTAACTCATTTATTAATATATCGGGATCAATAACGGAAGGGTGCAAAATTTTAAGTCTTGCAAAAGTTATACTATTTATAATGTTGTCTAGTTCATTTAATAATATTGTGTTTGTTTGCATGATTTGTTCTACCATTGAGAGAGCTTTAATTTGTAATTCATAAAATTGTTTAGTATTTTGATTTTCAATTAATTGTTATTGGATTATTTTTAAATTATTATTAAAAGTTATTTCATCTAAGTTTAATTTACCTAATGGCATATTAAAGTTTTTAATAGTTTCTGAAACTATTTGAATTTGGTCTTTCATCAAAAATTGTAAATCTTTATCATCTTTTTCTAATCTGTCAATACATTCGTTATAAAATTCGCCATCAGAGGCGTCTAAATTACCGGTGATTACTTTCCATAATGATCCGATGCCATTTATTAAACCGCGTTTTAATCGATTAGGAACGGTTAAAGTGATTTAATTTATTTTCTCTTTAATTTCTTCATTAATTGTATTGAGTAATGATAATTGCGCCAGAAATGGTATTTTAAAAGAGGGATTCATGTTTTCCTTACTTAACATCTTTTCTAAAAATAGTCTAGCATTAACACTTTGATGAAATGAATTTCTAAGTAATGTAATATTTTTATAGGTAATGATTTTCCAATTTTCATTAGATATTTTGGCTATACCTTCCTTCTGATAGAAGATACCCGCCGAAGTTTTTATGGGTACTATTGCCGCTCTGGTTCCGAGGATAACCCTGGAACAATAGAAGCTAATTTGAGTCGGTCAAAGTTTATGTTTGAACTTTTATTAGCAGTTAATTGAATCTCTGCAGTATTTTTACTTGTTAAAGATATTACTTTGTATGGACCATTATATTTATTTTTTATTTTATTACCAATTTGAGATTCTTTTACGTAAACATAATCTCCTACTTTATATTGTGTTTTATTATCATTAACGTGTTTGTCAAATCTTTGTTTTGCTTTTTCTTTTGAGTTTTCAATATTTCTCTTTACATTATCGAAAATATAATTGCTTGCATTTTTAATATCGTTGATATAATTAGTTTGAAGTTCGTCTTCGCTATATAATTGTTCGCTTTCGAAATCTCGAATATGTCCGAAAATAAATTCTTGCGGAGTATATTTTGTTGAAGTTGATTTACTTTTATTATAAGATTTTATGCAATATGGTAGTCCTTTCATAATAGGGTGATTAGGATATTCTAAGTGATAGCGCCTTAAAGAGTCTAGCAACGTGGAATGAAATCTCTCTACGACTCCATTTGATTGTGGGTGCGCAACGGCACTATAAGTTAATCTAAAATTATATAATTTTGCTAAATCTTTCATATAATGATTATTAAATTCAGCGCCAACATCTGAATGTATTCGTTTTGGTGTAGGAAAATGCTGGAAGTATTGCAATAATCCGTCAATTACAGATGTTGCTTGTTTGTTGGGTATCGGATAGGCTTGTGCAAATTTTGAAAAATTATCGACTATAGTTAGTACAGTATTTTTTCTATTACTTTCTAATAGATCGATATTTATATGTTCAAAAGGCTTGTCAGGTGTTTCGGTTATTACCAAGGGATAATCTTGATTTTGACGATTAACTTTCGCTTTATTACATATATCACAAGCTTTAATGAATGATTCTATTTCGCTTTTTAAATTAGGCCAAATATAACGATCTCGAATGCGTCTGAAGGTTTCATTAATGCCTTTGTGCACAGACGTTTTACTACTGTGGTAATTTTCGATAATTTGTAACCTCTCATCTTCTGGAGGTGTTACAACAACATTATGACAAACTGTAAACGTACTTTCGTTTCCTTTAAAAATATAGCTTATTATATCCAATAGAGGTAAGTATTTAATAGAATTAATATAATAATCATTTGGAGGTAATTCGTCTTTTATACAATAAAATATTCTAAAACAATCTTTTAGACTAAGCGATTCTAGTTTGAACGTGGGTAATTAAATTATAAATTATTTTCGATTTTTCATTTTTATACTTTGTTTTACAGTTAATAATTCATTTAAATTTAGGTATTGGTTTTCAGGATCCTGAATTATATTTTTTATTAGTTCATTATTTTGATCCTCGATCTTCGGTACTGTTACTATAATAGTATTATGATTCTGAAATAATATATTATCATTACTTTGTTTTATTATTGAAAAATCTATTAACGAATCCTTTTTTCGTAAAGCGATAAATTTATCAAATTCTTTTTGCATCTCGTTTTGAGTTTCTTCGGTTTCTGAAGCGGTGTCCGTTTCAGTATTATTTGTTAATGCATTTACGTTCATTGCGGTATTTTCAATATGATAAATCTGAATGATTATGTTTAATCCTTTAAAAATGTAATTTATGATTTTTCTCACTTCTGCATAGTTTAATTTATCTAAGCCACAACTTAATCTTGGCATAGCAAGTTAATTTATATTATTATTTATACAAAATGTTCTAAGATTTATTAATGTATTAAATAGGTCTTGGTAAGAAGGTTTTTCATAAAAATTATTTTTAACAATTAAGTATATTATATACCTTGAGTTTTCTTTTAAATAACATAGAGAATGTAAGGATGGGTTTTGTGATTTTAATTCGTCTACTTTACCAAATTTATTTTTAAACTTTACAGCTATTCCCTTACTCATTTCTAAGTCAGCACTAACACAATGTGCTAAGGCGAAATCATGAGGTGCACTCATTAAATCGTTTTTTATTTCGATTATATTTTCATTAATTATATCGTCGCTTTTACTGTATTCTAGATAATTTTCATAAGATAAAATATTTTCATGACCTGATTTTATTCTGCTTAACGCATCTGCTACTTTATTATATTTACCTGCCTTATGAATAATTTCATAATCATACTCTTCTAGTTTTAAACTCCACCTGGCTAATCTGGAGCCGGGGTCTTTAATTGAAAAGAGCCACAATAACGGTTTGTGGTCTGTTATAATTTTAAATTTTCTACCGAAAATGTAAGGACGAAAATGTTTAATTGACCAAACAATTGAAAGTAATTCCTTCTCAATTGTAGAATATCTAGATTCCGCTCCATTTAACGTCCTTGAAGCATAAGCAATCGGAAGATCTTGTCCTATCGGACCTTGCGATAATACAGAACCGATCGCAAAGTTGCTAGCATCGGTTGTCAAAATGAATTCTTGTTTAAAATCTGGGTATTGTAAGATAGGAGTTGAAGTTAATAACTTTTTACATTTATCAAATGATTCAATACATTTACTATTAAAATTAAATTGAATATTTTTCTTTAACAGTTATGTTAACGGTTTTGTTATTTCTGAATAATTTTTAATAAAACGTCTATAGTAACCTGTTAATCCTAAGAAAGATTTAATATCTTTTTGATTTTTGGGTATTGGAAAGTTTACAATAGATTCGATTTTATTTGGGTTTGGTTTTACTCCATTTTCAGTTACTAAATGTCCTAAATAGGCTACCTCTTTTCTTAAAAATTCACATTTGCAAGGTTGAATCTTGAAATTATATTTGCTTAAACGTTCGAACACAGAATTTAATCTATTAATATGTTCTTCTAAAGTATTAGAATAAATTATTATATCATCAATATACACCATACACATTTCATTTTGTAAGCCTCTAAGAATATTTTCCATTGCACGCTGGAAGGTTGCCGGTGCGTTTTTTAATCCAAATGGCATTCGTAAATACTCGAAATGACCATTTTCAACCGAAAACGCTGTTTTGGGAATATCATTTTTACTAACTTCAATCTGGTGAAAACCGGACGCTAAATCTAGCGTAGTGAAATATTTACATTTACCAAGTTGGTCTAACAGATCTTCAATATTAGGTAACGGATATTTGTCTCCTACGGTAACATCATTTAATTTCCTATAGTCTATGACTACTCTCCACTTTTGTGTATTACTAGAATCTATTTTTTTTGGAACCACCCATACTGGAGATGACCAGGGGCTGGTCGATGGTTGTATTATATTTTCCTTTAACATATTATTAATTTGTCTCTTTACTTCCTCTTTGTGGATTTGAGGATATCTATAGGTTTTAGAATAAATTGGTTTTGCATTTTGTGTATCAATTTCATGTTTTATTTGATTTGCGAATGACAATTTGTCTCCTTCAAGATAAAACATGTTTTTATATTTTAAACAGAGGTCAACAATTTTTTCTTTTTCCTCATTATTTAAATGGTTTAATCTTAATTCATTCAAAATTTTATTTTCACGATTTATATCGGTTTCATTAATTGAATTATTTTTTATTTCATTTTTTAGAACTGTTTCGTCAAACGGTTCAATATTAACTGGAAAAATTTCTATATATTGATCGTTGTCTAACGTGTTTGACACGGTAGTTATAGTTTTACCATTATTTACTTCTACAAGTGAATTAGGAATTTTAATATCATCATTAATTTTAATTTCAGGATAAATTCCTTCAGTAATATTTGTATTATGAATAGGCAATTCAACAACTTGTATTGTTCTTGCTGGGATTTTAATTTTAACTGGATTTATTTCTGGATTTTCAATTTGTCCATAAACGTATAAACGATATTTTAAATTATTAATTATTAATTTTTTATTTGATATATCAATAACAACCTTATACTTTTCAAAAAAGTCGTTTCCTAATAAACCATCAAATGCAAATTCAAAATCAATTAAATAAAATTTATGAAAATCATTATCAAATACCTGGCGATTTACGCTACTTGTTATTTTAGTTCTTTCGCTATCATTACTATTTATTCCGTGAATAATAATATTTTCTTTCATTATTTCATGTTTATGTCGCTTTGCAATTTCAAATTTTAATAAAGAAATTTTTGTAGATTCATACTTCGAATTTATTGTTCCGGCTGGAAAGTGACAGAAGGAAGAACAGCAACACCCGCTTCCTGTTCTTCTTGAAAGTTTAAATTATTTACATTTGTATTTTGATTAAAATATGGATTTCTCTTTATTACAGAGGGTCTTTGATTCTGGGAATTACTTGAAGTACCTTGATTTTGCAAATAACCTGTGGCATTATTATTTGAATTTGTATTATTTTTTCTATAACAAGTATCAATTATGTGACCCGGTTTTTTACAATATGAGCAAAATTTTTTATCTCTAGAAAATTTATTATAATTATTATAATTACTGTTTCCGTAATTTTCTCTCGGGAAAATTCTATTATTTTGTGCAGGACTTTTTATATGAGGTTTTGAAATTCTAAAATTTTTAAGATACGCTATATTTTTTTCTTCGATTAAATACTGTTCTGCCTGATCTAAACTATCGGGTCTTTGTGCCCTAATATTAGAACCTAGTGGATCATTTAAACCCGCTAAAAATGTTTTTAAAGCGATTTTTTCGTGTGAATCATTTAAAATACGTTTTGCATCGGCGGTCAAATAAGCATCTAAAGCAACACTACTCCTAATGTTTGTGAGTAAATCTTCAATTCTTTGAACAAAAGCGCGCGGTGTCTCGTTCTGTTTTTGAAACGATGACGTCAAATCTCTTAATAATCCTTCTGTATCCCTACAATCACCATAGTGACCTATTAACAAATTTTTAATATCCTCCCAATTATGTAAATTACGCGAGGAAATAAACCTTTTAGCCTTACCGCACAGTTTACTTTTAATTATAAAGATTAAAGCGTCTATTCGTTCTTGATCAATATGATTAGTTACAAAATTACATGCCTCAATAAAATCGTTAAGAGTAGATTGATCACCATCATATTCCGGTATCATATCTTTTAAATCTTTTAATGCGAATTCAGCCATTTTACGACAATTAACGGTAATAATTACTGTCTGTGAGTTAACGTTACAAATACAATATGTTGTAATAAGAAAGAAATATAAACAATAACTTACAGATCAACTGAAAACACGAACTGCATGAAGGTCTCGTCCAGGAAAGGGACCGCTGGGCGAAGATCCAAGCGCTCGTCTCGATTGGAATCTGGCAAGATGTTGTTCAGGACAGGTACCGCTGGGCAACTTCTGTTTCTCGTTCCAATAATTATGATGTCATTCGGGCTTTGTCTTCTTTGGGGCTGTTTTTATGATTCTTTTTCTTTTCCGGTCAGGAAAGGTGCCACTGGACGACGGAAATGATTTTTCTTCGTTGTAGTTTCTTACTTGTACGCGTTCTCCTTGGAACTTATTTACTTGGTTCTCCTATTGACCAGGAAAGGGGCCGCTGGACGACGGAGTTGATTTTTCTTCTTACTGGTTCATCGCAATTAAGTGCTGGACCACAAATTTCTGTTTTTATGGAAATCTTTCGAATCCTACCGACTGCGCCAATTTTACGTCTTGCGAGCGTAAAATAAATTTTTAAAAAACATTTACTTAATTACGAAGAGTTTTATTTAATACTGGGTTTAAGAAATTACAACAAGAACTTATAATTAACAACTGAACCGAATGAAAGCGTATGACGAAGTCTCTGCGTTTTTCCTAAGACACGTTTATATATCACTGATAAGGGTCGCGCCACTTCTCTGGAATGCGCGTCCATCCGGTGCTAATCATCTTCTGCGTGGGCGTCGCGGCAACGTGCGCGACGAACACTACTTTTCGCACGTATGATTAAGATTAAAATACAATGTAACATAATAAAATAATAATTAATAAATCTAACTTATAAATATAATTGCAGTACTAGGACCTAACATGTATAGTGAAACCAAAATATTACAAGAATAAAGAAAAAGAGTAAAACCAGGATGCATGCTAAGCCCACTGCTATTTACACTAGTATTAGAGAAGGCAATTAAAGAAACATAGCGAAAAATTAAAGCAGTAAAAGGTTGGAGCAACAGAACTGAACCAAGTTATTTCAATTGCTTCAGTCGGTTTACTTCAAAATTGTATTAACAAAAACTCAACGAGAGCTTGGGTTTATCCAAATATTATAGATTAAACAAAAAATAAATTCATAACATTCACTTATTTTGGGCACGTTCAACTATGAGAATTCTTCTTATAGCTCCAAATGTTTGCATGTACCAAGCCTTCAATTTACTATTTTCTGGTTTACTTTACTATTTATTTACTTAATTAATATAAGTTGTACCTAATTAAACCTTATAACATATGTGTGGAAATTCCAAATAGTAGCTCATACTGTCTCGGTTCATTACAAAGTAAAATTTCAACGTACTTAACGTACCACACCGTACAGCCGTAATAACGAAAGGAATTCGAATAACAAGAGCCAAATGTTGTTTGAAACTTCCCACAGGTCCGCAGTGTGTGAGACGTACGGCACCATCAACACCAACACTTCACAGCTTAGAACTAGTTTAGAACATGAAATATGGCGTACGTAATTATTATACGTAGACGAGGATCGCACTCTAATTTACACATAATGAGACGCCCATGCCGCCGTAATCTCGAAATTTACGATACGCAAAGCGATAATGTTTAACGTTAATTTACCGCCGGACCAACGGGCCAGTAGTAAATTTTATTTATTTTTGGAAATGTGGAACGTCGTCCGAATATATTATATTAAAATATTATATGGCGTACGCTGGTGAAATGTGGACTTCGCGAGGTATTCGAAATTAAATGTATTAACACCCTTTTAAATAACACTGAAATATTAGGCTGTAAAATATACTTTTAACACAGGTATAAATAAAAATATACTTGACTAGTGATTAAGTGCTGCATTATTTTGAGTGAATTAATGTTAAAAATCAAGTTTTAAAAATATCTCAGGTATTTTATTCGCAAAAGATAAATTACAGACGAATTTCCGAAATAAATCAACAAACTCGTTATATATTTATACTTCAAAGATTCTGGGATAAAAGTTAAATGGAAAATAATATTAATATAATTTTCAAAGGGGTTATTTCTAGTTCTAATTTCATTGAGAGAAATATACTTTTTAAATCAATAATAAGCTTTTCAAAATGTAATACAAAATATTGTTTCTAGATTCGATTAATTGTTCTTCTTCAAATTTATCTCTTAAGGAAAAGTTTTTTGAAAAATGAATCCAAAAAATATCCAATTAACTCAAAATTAATTGTTGAAGTCGTTACTTTGTGATGTATCTTGATTACGAAGCTAGTGATACTAGCAAAGTGTTATTATTTTTTAACCTACTTCGTAATTCAAAATTGTTTGTTTTCATTTTTTGTTTCTTCTATAAACCAAATAGTTATAAACTGTCTAATTAATTGATTCTAATAGATCTTTTAAGGGACAATTTTATCGAAGGTACATTAGATGTAAATGTATTGTATAAATGAATTCTATTAAAATAATAATTCAATATTATTTTTTAATACCCATTTTTCATTCGGCACTAATTAAAATCTCTAAACACACGTGTACGACATATTCGGCCGAACGACGACTTTTTGTACTTTTGATCTAATTAGCGGCTCAAACATCAATTCACGAATAAGGCTGCATTAATTAACTTAATGCTACAAATTAGGCTGCGGCCAGTTAATTAATATTTAATTATGGACGGAAACAAATATTTGATTTTATCGTTTGTTATTATCTCACAACGTCAGTAATCGCCGGTTATTGCTTTCTAATTATCTTTTTTCTGATATAAAATTATAAAAATATGTTTATTTCGTGTCGTAAATTTCTAGGCGATGAAAGTGAGCCGTATTCGGAGTTTAGAGGCATTTTACCAGTGAGAATGTGCACAGCATCTTTACCTCGAATTGACATTAACATTCTTTGGTGTTCTAGAAGAATTCCTGTCGGACGGACTGCAAAGGAAAACTATTGTAAATACCGTCATTATCCTCACAAATACTTTTAGAGTTGATTTA
The DNA here is from genome assembly GCA_963969525.1 of Ontholestes murinus. NCBI lineage: Eukaryota > Metazoa > Arthropoda > Insecta > Coleoptera > Staphylinidae > Ontholestes > Ontholestes murinus. Next base: position 52,292,500 of record OZ018396.1, read on the forward strand.
TGTATTAAGTGTTTTACTTTTTTATATAACTTATAAATTATATTTAAAATAATAATAATAGGCAAGTAAAAAAAGTATAAATCTAATGTTTTAATTAATTAATTAAAAATTCCTTAATTTTCAAATGTCAAATATTATTATTGTTATGATTTCATATCCCAGGATAAAACTTATTATTTTTATCTGTTACGATGACAGTAAATAACATTTCTGCAAACTTCCTCTCAGGCGTATCTGAGATGACATACGAACGACAAATAACATTTTGTAGATATGGTGTAAAACTAACAAAGTAGGACACCGAACGTATTGCTCTCGTATTTATCCGAAAAATGCATTTTCACGTTTAATCACATTTCTGTTTTCCAACAAATTTTAAAAAGATGTACGACACGAAATCCATTTTTCTCGTATTGACCCTTACATAATAAACTCGTTTCTGGTTTGAATGTATCCATCTGTATATTGTAGCATTCTTATAAATGATGACATCGTTAACAAACGAGGTACGTTGTAAAGTTATTAAAGCAATCTGAAGTACTCAAAGGATGTTGTCTTATATAAATGCCAGTCAGCATCTATAATTAAGATAATTGCACGTAGGCACGTATTATAAAAAACTCTATATAAATAGAAATGTCATGATTGCCCTCATTAATCTCTTCACCTTATATCCTTAATATATAAAATTCTTGCGTTTGTGCGATAATTATAGGAGATAAACGGAACATCCCCATTTATATGTTAATCCCTGCGTCACATCTATGTCTAAATAATCATAGCTCCAGCTCCAAGACTTGTTATGACTTCTCCTGAATCCACTCGCGATGTTAGAACTGAATGCAAGCATCTATTTTATGAGGGGTAAAGGAATCCAGTGCCGATCATTCATGATTCAAATAACTGTTTATTCGCAGTCTCTTTGTTTCTAGCGAAATGCTATGTTATTTACGAGGAGTTAAAATAAGGGAAGATCACATTCTGTAATGCAGTCGCACTCCCCAATGGGATATAACCTTGGGTGATTTATAAAATGGAAATATAAATTGCTGGAAGAAAATAATAACAGTAAAGGATATAAATAATTTCCTAGTATTCTACATTGTATCATCATACTGCGAGAAATATTAAATAATTTTTTACAAAATAAATTTAGGCTTTATTATTTTATTAACAATACACATACATTTTAAATTTATGTCGGACTCAAATTCACGACCTTTCACTTCTTAGGCATTCTCAAAGTCTTCTTGAATTAATAATCATAATAATAATAAATTGCTTTATTACATAATAAAAGTAAAGAATTATTTATATGTTATTTAATAAAGTTTCACCAAAAGATAAGTAAGAAAATTATTTAAGGAATATTCTTTAATTATTTTAGAGAAGTTGTTTTCATCTCTATTATATAATCCTGATTTATTTTAACATACAAAATCAATTAATTGATTAAATAATAATTTACAATGTTGATTGCACTATATCTTAAATATGATTCAAATTATGATCAAATTACTAATAAAATATGAAATATAGTACTAATATTTCTAATACCTAGACGTAACGTTGTGAAAGAGATTCCTGCGAATGAGACAGTGTATCTACAGGATACAATAGCCTGCGGCTATAATGGGAAAAAGGATGTGGATGTGTCATAAAACATCAGATTTAGATAACCAGTGTATAAGCCGCAAATGTTAAATCACCCCCGGACGCTTTTATACACTGTTCTCCACGGGGGAATCCTCGAGGGTGCACGTTAATAAAATCCGGGATTCACGGTCCGGAATTGATCTCTTAGGTGTGTGTACGGCACGCGATTTATCGTGCCAATTCGAAACTGATTTGTGCACCTTTAATATTTACTTTCTCGATCTTATTTCATGCAAATATTTATTTTGCGGATATATTGTGTAGTAACTGTATTTCGATTTAAATGTAGAATACAACTAAAATTATTACAATGAATTTAATTCTCACTTAATCATGGTGAAGCATTTAATTAATCCTTTAATTAAAATAATTAATTATCATTTTTTTAAATAATTAATAAGCAAAATATTAAGAATTCGTAAATCATCAAATATTAAAACGTGGCTATTTGCAATAAAATATTCTATTAATGTTAATTTGAAGAATATAAATACTACATTTTTTATATTGTCGATCTTTGTCTGCATTAAGAATAATCTTCTTTATTTTTTTCTTCATTGTGCTTTGTATCGTTACTATCGTGCCAGAAAATAATTTCCAGCCATACACTACTATGCATTTTTTGTATTGAAAAGCAGCATGTTATACAGGGTCTATTATGAAAGTAATACACATGATTATATTTGACACGACTATCCATATACAAATGTATTATATTTATCATGCTACTCACTGACTGTTGCGAGGAGGATAAGAAAATTTCTACAAACTTCCTCTCAGGAGTATCTAGAACGAAGTAATTCAGGTGAAAAAATTCATTAATTTTTCTCTTATAATTAATTAATGAAGCAATAAAATTACCACGTATATTTTACCTATTAAAGGGTACGTCCAAGGACAACCACCCTACATACATCTTTTGACTTTAAGTATAACATTTTTGATGATTTTTGGAAATCACATTAACGATTTTAGCGTTTATAATTTTCTTGCAAACTAAAAGATATTCAGTAGATAAAGTTTAAGTGTATATGTAGGGTGGGTGGGTGGCCTCTATACTACTTTCCAACCAAACAACATACACAAACGTCTAGGAAGAAAATTATATGCATATATCATATTTTTTGTATAATTAAATAATAAAGCAATAAAATTGTTATTTATGTTTTACTTATTAGAATATGGGTCCGAGAACACCCTCCCTCCCTACATATTTTCTTTACTTTCATGTCAAACACTGATGATGATTTTTAAGAAATTAATAATAGGTTTTACCGTTTATTTTTCTACAAATAAAATTTTGATCAGTAGATGAAGTTGTAATGCGTATGTAGGGTGGGTGGGTGGCCTCTAGCCCACCCCCCAATCAGTACAACAAAGCAAACAGCAAACTAAAATTTATTCAGCAGATAAAGTTTAAATGTATATGTAGGGTGGGTGAGTGGCCTCTATACCACTCCCCAACCAATACAACATACATATGGATCTAGGAAAAAAAATATTTGCATACGGAGTAATTCACCTGATAATATCTCCTTTATTTTTTTTTAAATTAAATAATAAACAAGTAAAATCGATACCTATGTTTGACTTATTAGAGGATGGATTTGAGGTCACCCACCCACCCTACATATTTCCATTACTTTCATGTCAAATACTGCTTATAATTTTTGATACATTAATAATAGTTTTTACCTTTTATGATCATGATTTGCTGATCAGTACATGAAGTTGTAATAAATATGTAGGGTGGGCGGGTGGCCTCTATCCCACCCTCCAATCAGTACAACATACGCAAGGGTTTTCGAGATAAATATCATTACAAATTCACATGAAAATTTTTCCATCTATTTATTTATTATAATTAAATAACAAACTAGTAAAACCCTCGCTAAGGTTTTACTTATTGAAGGGTGGGTTCGAGGCCACCCACCCACCCTACATATATACATTAATTTTAGGTATAACACTGTTGATGATTTTTAGAAATTATATAAACACTTTTATCTTTTATTTTCCCGGAAACTAAAAGTTATTCAGTAAATGGTATTTAAATGTATATGTAGGGTGAGTGGGTGGCCTCTATTCCACCCTCCAATCAGTACAACATACCCAAGGGTTTTCGAGAAAAGTATCATTATAAATTCACATGAAAATGTTTCCATCGATTTATTTATTACAATTAAATAATAAACTAGTAAAACCCTCGCTAATGTTTTACCTTTTGGAGGGTAGGTTCGAGGCCACCCACCCACCCTACATATATCCATTAATTTTAGGTATAACACTGTTGATGATTTTTAGAAATTATATAAACACTTTTATCGTTTATTTTCCCGGAAACTAAAAGTTATTCAGTAAATAGTGTTTAAATGTATATGTAGGGTGGGTGGGTGGTCTTTATCCCACTCTTCAACCAATATAACATACTCAAGGGTTTGCAAAACAAAACATTTGTATATAAAGTAATTCAGCTAAATAAAACTTCCATTAATTTTTCTCTTATAATTAATTAATGCAACAATAAAATCGCCACGTATATTTTACCTATATAAGGGTACATCTGAGGACGCCCACCCTACATACATCTTTTGACTTTAGGTATAACATTGTTGATAATTTTGGAAATCACATTAACGATTTTATGGTTTATTTCCTTGCAAACTAAAAGTTATTTAGTAGATAAAGTTTAAATGTATATGTAGGGTGGGTGGGTGGCCTCTATACCATTCTCCAACCAATACAACATACGCGAGGGTTTAGGAAGAAAAATATTTGCATACGAAGCAATTCACCTGATAATATCTCCATTTACTTTTTGTATAATTAAATAATAAACTAGTAAAATCGTTACTTATCTTTTATTTATTGAAGGATGGATCCGAGGCCACCCACCCATCCTACATATTTTCATTTCTTTCCTGCCAAACACTGCTGATGATTTTTGAAAATTTCATACATGTTTATACCGTTTATTTCTCTGCAAGTAAAAAGCTGATTAGTAGATGAAATTGTAATGCATATGTAGGGTGGGTGGGTGGCCTCTATCCCACCCTCCAATCAGTACAACATACACAAGGGTTTTCCAGATAAATATCATTACAAATTCTCCATCTATATATTTATTACAATCAAATAATAAACTAGTAAAACCCTCGCAAATTTTTTACCTATTGGAGGGTAGGTTTGAGGCCACCCACCCTACATATATCCATTAATTGTATGTACAACACTGTTGATGATTTTTAGAAATTATATAAACACTTTTATCGTTTATTTTCCCGGAAACTAAAAGTTATTCAGTAAATGGTATTTAAATTAACCAAACATTAATATATTACAACAATAATAATACTTGTGAAAATAAAATTTTCTAATTTTTTACCATTTGTATTCCTCATTATTTAAATCTAGTCTATTCTATAACGTTATGTGTTCTAAAACATTTTATCTTTCTTGATTTGGATTTTCATGATGACCAAGAATGTGTAAAACTTTAAAAGAAAATGAAGGTTAGTGAGAGAAGGGTAAGTATGTGAAAATAAGAGGATATGAATTCGATGAATAAAAAGAACAAGTTCTTAAAGGTGAGAAAATGGATAATGGATTTTTAAATAGACTTTTAGTGATTACAAGTGAAACCAAAGGGTATAGTAAGAAGTAGATATAAGCCACCCTTTTATGATCGTCAAGTATTAATAAGAAATATAGACCTCTAGAACCTAAAACTAGGCTTTGTGAGATAATATACGGGGTTTATTATTAAAGTAATGTGCATTTTCAGGGAAGAATATATTTATTGATCGTACAAATGCTTTAAATTTTTTTAAATACTCTCACCCAGCATTAATATACTTGCGGAAACGTGTTTGTCATTCCTGAAAGGCACCCTGAAACTTCTCAATGTCTCTTAAGAATATTGAAACCTGTTTCTGGATATTTTCTACGGACTTCCAATGTTTTCCTTTCAGCTTTCTTTCAGCCAGGTAAACAGTTGGGACTGTAAGGGGGCTAGGGAACCACCGGGGTGCTACTCCAGGTTAATAATTTGGCAACGATGAAGGCCTTGTGGCTGGGGTCATTGTCATGATGGAGCCTGACCATATCTTTGATGTCAGCCCATACTCGCGCAACCCGGCGTTTCAATCTCTTGAACACCTGCTGGTTAAAGTCTAAGTAGACAGTTTCTTTCTACAATATAAGCTCCGAAAGGACGATGATGGATGATTTTGTGTACAGCTCGCTGCTCAGGATTGTCTATTCTGAGTCGTAGTAGAACCTCCATAATCCGTCTTCGGTTACGACAGAGTTAAGAAAGTCCGTCTCATTTTGAATCAAATCCAACAATTATTGACAGCGTAAAACTTGAAGTTCTGGTCTTCCGCCAACACTCTAATAGGTAAAATTCGAGCAAGGGGTTTTCTACTTTATTACTTAATTATAAGAAATATAAGAAGAGAGGCCACCCACCCTCCCTATATATGCATTTAAACTTCATCGATTGAGAGTTTGTAGTTTGAAAATAACAAACGGTAAAATCATTAATGGTATCTCAAAAAATCATCAACAATGTTATACCTATAGTCGAAAGATGTATGTAGGGTGGGTGGATGGCTTCTGACGTACCCTTTAATAAAACATAAAACATAAGTGGTGATTTTATTGCTTCATTAATTCATTACAAGAGATAGATTAATGGATTTTTTTCAACTGAATTACTTTATATACAAATATTTTGTTTTATAAACCCTTGTGTATGTTATATTGGTTGAAGGGTGGGATAGAGGCCACCCACCCACCCTACATATACATGTAATCACTATCTACTGAATGAATATAAGTTTGCAGGAAAATAAACGGTAAAAGAGTATATAATTTTTAAAGATCATCAACAGTATTGTACCTAAAATTAATGAATATATGTAGGGTGGGTAGGGTGGCCTCGAACCCAACCTTCAATAGATAAAACATTAGCGAGGGATTTACTAGTTTATTATTTAATTATAATAAATAAATAGATGGAAATATTCTCATGTGAATTTATAACGATACTTTTCTCGAAAACCCTTGGGTATGTTATACTGATTGGAGGATGGGAGAGAGGCCACCCACCACCCCCCCCCCCCCTACATATGCTTACAACTTCATCTATTGATTCACTTTCTATATGCAGAGAAATAAACGGTAAAAACATTTATGAAATTTTCAAAAATCATCAGCAGTGTTTGATGTAAAAGTAATGGAAATATGTAGGGTGGGTGGGTGACCTTGGACCCATTCTTCAATAAATAAAATATAAGCAACGATTTGACTACTTTATTATACAATTTGGTCTAAAAATAGATGTTCTCTCTTTAAATGATCAATCTAATTACCTATTCTAAAATTAATAAAATAAATCAATAAGAGAAGAAATTAATATAAAAATAACTGCTATTCATCAAAAAAAAAACAAAAAAAACTTCTAAAATTTATCAACTTCTAAAATATATATAAAGTTAATATAAAAATTTAAAAATTGTGACCGCCTAATTTAAAAACTATTAAATCCTTCGGAGATTAAATTTCTGAATTTATAAGCTTTTATTTTAAAGAGAAGAAATAAATATAAAAATAATTGCTCTTAGAAATTATAATTACAAAAAACCGTCATTTGCAATCGGATAAAAAATTAACAATAACTGCTGCTTCATTTAACAATAAAAATTAAAAAATCCTCACACATTTATCACTTATTTTCAAAGAGAAGAAATATATAATAAAACAATTGCTACACACAAAAAACTCACGAATAATAATTGCAAAGAACCATTCTTTAAAACAACATTAAAAATTAAAAATAGTTACAGCTTGATTTTGAAAAAAAATACAGAAAACTCTCGCAGATTCAATATCTAAAATTTTTATTTAGTTTTTTTTCTAAGAAAATAAATAAATATAACAACAATTGCTACAAAGAAAATACTCAGGTATTTAAATTATAAAGAATAGTATTTTAAAATTATATAAAAATCTAAAAATTGCCCGCTTGATTTTGAAAAAATACCAATGAATTTCAGAAATGTATCAGCTGATTTTTTTAAAGAGAAATGCATGTGAAGACAATTGCTGGAGTAAAAAATGCCAGCTATTATAATAACAAAATATTGTTATTTAAAATTACATAAAAAACCTCAAAAGTATAAAATGAACTACGACATAGTAACGGTCCACCATAATTTTCATAAAAAATAGACTACTTTTAAGTTTAAAATAAGTTACTTCAAAGAAAAGAAATAAGTAAAAAAAAAATTCTAGCGAACAAAAACTTAAGAATTGTAATTATAAAAAGCCTTTCTTTAAAATCTTATACAAATTTAAACAAATTGATTTTGAATAAATAGTACTAAAATACCTAATAGATTAAATTTCTTAAATTGATTGTTTAATACAATTTTACCTGGGTTTATTGGCTGTTGTTTGTCTATCACTTGACATCTGCCATTTCTTGTGATTACCTTTTCTCTCTCGCCTCTTATCTATAATCTGTAGATTTTGAAAATTCACATGTAATCTGGTTATTTATCATTAGTCATCTGTAATTCAATATTTCTCAGCAGTTTTCCATCATCTATAACCGACATTGTCTATTTTTTTAAGTTTGAACGTCAATTTTATCTATCATCTATCATATATCATCTAATACAATCTATGATTTGTCGTTAATATTTTATCTGAAACTTGTAATCTGTCATTTGTTATCACCATTATGTTATTTTTTTATGTATCATCTAGTATGTGTCATTTATTATGTGACCGGATTTCTAAATGAAAACATAACTGTTATACATCCCTCTCCATATTGATTGTAAATTTATAAATTCTTTAATTTGATAACTATCACCTGTAAAATGGCATTTCTAATTTATTATCTGTCAAAATCATCAACAATAATTATCTCTTGTCTATCTATAAATCATCGTTTTTTATTTTTTATTAATAATCTGGGATTTCCCATTGTCACACATTAATTGTCATATGTCATCTATGATTTTTCACATGTCATCTGGAAAATGCCATCTATAATCATTATCTTTTGCTATTTATCATCTATCTTGTGTGGTATTTTCAGTTTGTTCTGGGTCCGCTCAAGGTGATTAGAATATGTCATGTTGACATTAATCAAATATTTACACAAATTTTAAGCAGAATGCTTAACAAATGAAATATAAAGTAAAATAAATATCTACAGTTGTAGAAGAAGGAAATTCTGGAATAAATGGGAACATTCCATTAGAGTTTTACTAGAAGAACATTCTGAAGAATGAAGTCCGCCTATGAGACTTGTGCACAAAATTTAATGCATTTTTTATGTACCTGTATATGTATATGTATTTGGTGGTAATCCAAAGCATCATAATAAATAATAATAAATGAATAAATGGGTAAACGCTCTAATTGACCAATGCTGGTAAAAGTGATTTTTCCTAATATTTCTTGCAACTGACATAATGAAACGTAGTAAATCATTCTAGGCTTAAACTGGACTTAACTCCCCAACCAACTATCGTATCTCAATAATGTAATGTCAGAGCTAAACGCAAGAATCAACAGAGGTGAAATTGATCTGACAATACAATCCGTTAGCTGCACTCCCAAAGTTGTGCATGTTAAAACTTGAAAAAAACAAATAAAGTCAATATTTATTTCCACAACGAAGGCATTAAGTCAAAATAAACTGATATCTCTCTAAACGTGGCAGCTAGTAATTGAGACGTGGTCGTGCTTATTTGAACCTGACTCTCGGAAGACTTATACTATGAGGAATGGTTATAATGTGTTTCGTTGTGATCGATATGTCAAATCAAGCGCTAAAACTTGCGGAGGTGTAGTCTTAATTGCAGTTAAAAATTATTTGTTGCCATCTATGATTCAAATTACCTGCAAATAATTAAAGCAGATTTGTGTAAGTAATAGTATTGCAAGAAGGTTGGGGTTCTTCCTCTTTCGTCGGTCGAGTCTTTGTGTTCATACCGTAACGCTGGAAGAATTGACTAGCTCAATTGTAGTTATAGTGGCGCGTATAACTTACCAGATATAAATTGTAACAATTCGGATTGCAATACTTGCGGAAGCACTCTTGAAAGTCACGTCATTTTTAAACCTTTATTAAGTCAATAAATTACCAATCCACATAGGGATACTACTAGGACTTATTTTTAGCAATAGTGTGTCAGTTACTAGAGCCGAGGATTTGTTATGTGCTAATTCCTTTCATCATATCGGTTATCGGTTACCTAATGAAGCTATCGTGTAATGATGTTCTTGGTGGCTGCTATGCTAAATTATTTTTTCCCTATTTCCATATGGGAAACTACTATTGGTGTGCGTATTTCAATGGTTGCGATAACTTTAATGGCACTGTTAATAGCTTGTATTTATTCCTTATCGTCGCCATCGACCAATATCTTCCAAAAATTAAAGCCTCTAAGAATACGTATCCCAGATGGTTTAATGGTGATCAATTTAATTTATAATAAACATAAGACACGCTTTAAATTTAATGTTACATGAACTACGTAGGTAAAATTGTAGCGAAAAAAAATCAACACTTATTCTAAACAATTCTGGAGATTTATTAACGATAAGCGTAAAACAAGTAGTATTCCAAATCATATGTTTTTTTAATCATCCAGGAAGTAAATCTGTTTAGGAAACCGTGAACCTCTTTACGAGCTATTTCGCAACCGTCTACTCTACTAGCTCTGCTCACTGCTCAGTAGAGTTTAATAGTGCTATATCGATAAATCCCAATTATAAATTTTTCATCCCACCAAAGTCGGTGTTCAACGCGATCAATGATCTAAAGGTTACATATGTAAAGATCATCAAGAACCAACTTGAACTATACGCCAAAAACACCATCGTGGAATACCAGGCAAGATATATGAAAAATTTGGTATTGATAGTTGTTAAATGAGCGTATGACAGTATAGATAAAAACAAGCTCTACTCTGTCCTACTTAATTTCAATATGCATACTTAGCTAGTGAAACTAGTGAGAACTACAATGCTAAACAAATCGAAGCGGCGACAGGAGACATTGTATTGAAATCAACGGAAGTAAGGCAAAATTCATGTGCCAAAGTAAAGGACACAGGGAAATTATTAAAGAAAACTTAGTATTTAAAACGAAAACTTCGAGAGGATTATGGTAGGCATTTTAGCTACATAAGTTCCCACGTACATACCCAATATAATGAAACCCTAGAAATAAAAGAACCAATAGCAAGCTCTTTTCCCTGCTATCAATTATAAGTTAGAAACTTCCATAGAGGTAAAAAAGAGTGGATAATCACTGAGAAGTCCTGATAATATACCCGTGATGTTCTTAAAAACTATATTTTCACTTTATATAATCCTATTTTCATATTTTTTAATCGTTAATTACAATACGCCCCACTTTATGGGAACGTACTTTCATTCTTCCTATTTTTAAAGCTTGAAATCGCCTTGATATTGCCAACTATCGATGCATTTGCATTCAATGATGCTTCAAAGTATATTGACTAAGCAGTGGCTTACAAAGGAGGTTATTATTGACTAACAGCACGGTTTTCAACCTGGTTGTTCCATTGTATCTAACCTATTGGAGTTTCATACGTTTGCTATTGATACCCTTATGAGTCACGGTCAATTAGACGCCGTCTATACAGACTATTTAAAGGCGTTCGGTAGGACCACACCATTCTGATTAAAAAAAACTGGAAGCTTTACAATTAAATGATAATATCGTACAATGGATTAAGTTACTTGTCAGATGCGTCTAAATTGATAATTGTATTTCTCATGCTATTGATGTAACATCTGGTGTGCCGCATCTTCCCATGTTGGTCCAATTCCCTTCAATTTGTTCATTAACGATATTTATGGCACAGTACAACATAGCCAGTTTCTATTATATGCAGACGACTTGAAGATGTTTACTCCAGTTAAATCTATTTCCGATTGTCATAAGCTACAAGAAGATTTTGACAGGGTGGGTATGTGGTGTATAAAATCGAACATCATTAACACATCTAATTGCAAAGTTGTCCCTTTCTATAAAGTTAGGAATAGAATTATAAGTTGAACCTCATCAAATATACCATAGATCTGAGAGTTGTTTTCGATACATCTCTCTCTTTCAAGAGTCACATTTTACCAATTACTCTAAATGCCTCTAATAAATTCAGATCAGACCGAATTTAGAATACACTTCCCAAATCGAGATATATCATCATATATCTAATGTTTCTCATAAAAAGACTTATATCTGTCGTTTATGTGACAATGTGTCATTTGACATTTGCAAAATATGATTTTACTCTCTCATCTACCATCTTAGACTTTATTCAATAATTAATTAATTGGATAATTTTAAAAAATTAGTTGAATGTCTTCTGTCAAAAACTGAATGCAAGAAAAATTCCAGTTCTCTTCATATTGTAGTCTTTTACAAATGATTTCATTTAATACTTTATTTATTCAAATCAGATCAAAACTAAGCGAGATATAGCACCAACGGTTTTTCATCAGTCACTCAGGATAATTCGCCTATGTCATTTGTTACCTGACATACATTATTACTGAATAGTGGATTTCAACTGAAAGTCATTATTAGTCTTCAATCATCTACCAATGTCTGACTAACTACTTAACACAATCTTACTTAGCCTAACCTAACCTAACTTTATTTAGTTTCGGTTTTATTGACTCATAAGATTTAAAATTTAAAAAAAAACTCCATAATAGAGGAAAAACTAGAGGGCCGGATATTTTATTATTGTAATAATTTTTGATTTCAGAATGAGAATCGTCTTTTTATTGAATCATTATTAAGAAAAAAAAAAATCTCTAGATTTATTTTTTTAAGAAAAAGCGTTATGTATAATTTGGAATATTATACATATGTGGATGAGTGACTACTAAATCACCCCTCATTCACTTAATTTATTGGACATCATTTAAAAATATAAAATATATGATGAGCGATTTAAAATCCACCAGTAAATTATTTGATGGTTCACTGTATTTCTGCAAAAATATCGTATTTATCATCAAACTTATTCGAAATGTTTCTTTCTTTCGATATTTTTTAAAGACCAAAATCATTGAGAGTGACTTGAAACATTAAACATATAAGGTGGAAGGGTGACTTCCAACCCACTCTTTGACTAGAAAACAATAATTACATGTTGTTGTATTAAAGAATAACCCTCTTATAATTTTTTTATGATTTTAATCATGATTAAATCAATAATATTGGGCTGAGAGACCATCGGTCGATGGTCAATGACGTAGAAGAGAAGCCGCATAAAAATTGTTATGTCGTATTAATGTAAGACTACCTTCAATAAAATTGTTTATCTCTCTCTCTCTCAATAATATATACAGGGTGATTTCTTTTAGATGTTCTTCTAGTCGGAAACTATAAGAGGTAAGAAGTTAAATGAAGAAAGAAGTGTAGAGTGTAAAGATACACAAACATAAATATCCAAAACACGGCGGATAGACCACGTGGTCGATAGCCATACACTACTACACCTGTTAAAGATTAATGCAGTGTAAACGATTAGATTATTTCTTAACAATTACAATTTTACTTGCAGCATCGGTTTTAATATTTGGTGTAATTTTATGCAACCGCTCTTTTCGTTAAGTTGTTTGAGTAGAGCTCTAGGTTAATATTCAATAGGAATAGCGCTAGGACATTCTTTCATTGCATGATATCCTGAACGTGGTGTAGTAATATCCACGGTCCGCGTTGGGCCGGTCAATGCATTCCGGATTCTGTTTACATCTCTTCGGATTGGGAGAGAAGATAATCTGCGCGTCGCGGGCCAAAACACTCAGCACTGAACACTGAACACTGAACCGAACAGAAGTGAACCAGTGCGACGAGGCCAGTCTTGGAACGACTTCCGCGCCCGACGATTCAGCCGGCCATCGATCCCGCGACTCCTCAAACCACGTGGTGTTCTCTTCTTGTCCATTTATCCACTGGCCACGCACACGCACGTTATCACCCAATCTGTCCACCTAGAACTCTTAGTTACTCAGTTATCTGTTATCTACGCCGTGGACCAGTGACGCGTCACTAACTTAATCTTACTGTGTTCCCAAATCCCACCGATTAGTTGCATGCCCTCCACCGAGACGTGACTGAATATCTGGAATGGGACAATAATTTTACACGCAAATTGTTGAAAAGGTAGTTCTCATTTCTGCAATTAATTTCTTTTGCGCGATGCACGATAAATCAGGTGGTAAATACGTTATGTATACGAAATGAAATTCTTTCGGAACAGTTTACGATGGCGAAATTAAATTATGTAGATATGTATTATGCATCGGGAGCTCGGAATAAATAAATAAATATACGCTTGAAATATTTACCCATAATACAAAATTATATCAGACTTCCCGAAATATTTATTTACACCATAAAATTCAATTCTAAAAATAATATTCATTAATAAAGGTCACATTTTTAATAATTAACTAACATCCAAATAGTGCAAGAAAATTAACAAAATCCATTATATTTTTATATTTAGATTAATTTGAAAAAAATACTTCCATTGCTACATTCTTGCTAAAAAGTATATATCACAGGGGTGATGGATTTGAAACTGAAATGTCGAAACATATGTCAGAAAACTGATAAATTAATTATGAAACCAAACAAACATTTAATTTACAAATCCACCTCGGTGATAGATTAATTTTATTTTATAAGTAATTATAAAAATTTATATAGAAGTAGAGTTTTTTAGGTGTAAAAAAATGAATCGAAAGATTTAAAATACAATAAGCCTAAACTTAAAGTGCAGATAATCATAAGCAACATCTTTATTTCATAATTTTATAATAAGTTTTGGTTAAAATTTTAAGTTTTAAATAATTTATATAATACGAAAGATTATTGTTGCTACTGTAATTATTACCTTTAATATTATTACCAAATTTAATCAACCTCAACAAGTTGAGTAAATATACAAAATCAGTGTAACCAGCGAAGTGTTTATCACTTCTTTGTCTATTATATCACTTTTATATCAATTCGCACAATTATTTCTAAATAGAATAAATTATTTCGTTAACATAAATACTACATCTAATTATCACAAAGATTTATATTTTTAAATAGAATAAAATGAATAATATTTTGTCGTAAATCTAGAGATGAGTGTGGAGGCTTTAACTTCGTGACACATTTACGAGATCTATTTGATTTATAGAAAAGTTTGAGATGTCCGTTTCAATACTTTTTCGTTTCTTTATTCAATGCTTATTTTTCTACCAGTATCATCTAAATATTAAATTAATAATGGACACTTATAAATTGTTTTATTTCATAAAGCATGCATTTAAATTCCTTTTGGTATAATGTCAATTAATATTTTTAATTAGGTGTTTTATTATTAGAGAGATATAAACATCTTTATTGAAAATAGTGCTTATTACATTTGGTAACACAACAATTCTTTTTTTTTCATTGGCTATCAATCGGTGGTCTTTCAGCCCGTTTTATGATTATTTCTTAATATTACCGATTGATACAAAAAAATATCATCTATTTAATTTCAAATAGAATGTTCAAAATTTTTGTTATGGTAGCTTTTTCGTGCATAATTATAAGCTTATAAATACATACTCTATAAACAAATATTAATAAATTGTATTTTTATATTTACCATGTAGATTTTTTAAAGTATTTATTTCATCTTTTTTAGGAGCCGCAATTTTTCTTTTCTTAGCAATCAATTATATATCAAAAAAATAAATTATTTATCAAAATATAATTTATTGCAATGAGTAAAAAAACATGTTACCTAACGTATTCTTTACTTATCGCCATAAATTATAATGTAATAAGTAAATAATACATTAGATAACGTTACGTTTACTCATCGCAATAAGTTATATATCAAGATATAATTTATTGCGATAAGTAAAGAATAGGTTACGTAACGTATATTTTACTCATTGCAATAAATTATATTTTGATAAATAATTTAATTTCCTGATATATAATCATTAATGCCTCCCTTGTTATATATTAAATAGTTTTAAATCACGTTAATTTATCATTTCATTTAAGGGTTGATTTGATTAGAAAATTTTGATTCAATAAAATAAAACCCTCTACCTATCAAAAAAAAAATTCGAAACCTTCAAATCAATTTTAGAAATCCTGAAGGAGATTTTCCGGAACTCTTTAGCATCATCATAAAAAAAATCTGATTTGAAAGAGAAATTTTTCTAAAAAATAATGTTAAAATAAAACAATAGTTGAAACAAAACATCCTAGAAATCTTTAAAATTTTAGAGTCCTGAAAGAAAATTCTAGAAATAGGAACAGTCAAAATAATGGTATATAATTATATTATTCACAGTTTGTTGTAAAAATCTTAATGTTTATTCTGTATACTAGAATTTGGTAAATAACTAAAGTAAACTAACCGATGATCTTAAGAATGAGAAGAGGAAAAAGTTAAATCTTTACATGCATAAGTTATTCTTCAGAATGGTTTTCTGCCAGAGTAATTTTGAATAATGTAATCTTGTAGGTTACCTTATTTTAATTTTCAAAAAGTCATTGATATGTCTACAAGTATGTATAACACCTATTTAATTTTTTAAATGAATTGTGTTGCCCTACCAAAGAGAATTTTTAAACCAGTTTTAGTTAAATATATCACAATGTTTCAGCAAAATTCAAGACTGTAAGAATAGTTTAACTTCGATACTAGAAATATCCAAAACCTTTTCTAGTAATCTATATTTTTTTTCAAAGATGGTAGAATTTTCCAAAATATAAAAATTTCATTAATCTAATTTTTAATGTATTTTATCCTATTGTTTTTAGAAATTATTCTACCATGACATGTTACTAAAATTTTCTGTGAGGGTACTAGTTTTCTTTTAAATTTTTAGAATTTTTTAGGAGGATTCTAAATTTTCTTATGATTTTTAGAATGTTTGCTTTTACTTATCACAATGTTTCAACAACCGCTCTTCAAAATTGTAAGAATAGTTTTACTTCGATGCTATAAATATCCGAAACATTTTCTTCTAGAAGTCTAGAACTTTCCAAAATTGAAAAATTTCTTGCTTCATCTAATTTTTAATTTATTTTATTCTACTTTTTTTAGAAATGACTACCGTGTTGTTACAAAAATATTCTGTGAGGGTACTAGATATTTTTCTTTTAAATTTTTAGAAGTTTTTTCTTACGATTTCAAGAATGTTTGCTTTTGCTTATCAAAAGTTTTCTACAATTCTGATTTTATTTTATTTAAATTTATTAGAAACTTTTCTTTTAAATTGTCATTCAAATATATTTAAGACTTTTAGAATGTTCACTTCAACTTATCAGAATTTTCAATTCTTCTTTTATTTTATGTGTTTAATTTGTGAGTATTTTGTAAAATTTATTTCTAGCAATTAGAATTTATAATTTTCTACTTGGGTGCTAAAAATTTCAGGTAATAAACACAAAACAAAGACTGTGTTAAGATGAAGCAAGGAATTTTAGAAATCATGAAAATTAAAGAACTCTCTACGAAAATGTTAGATATCTATTTTCGTAGGATTCTAAAATCTTTTGCCCCATCATATTTTCAGTTCAATTATATCAGTTTTTTTTTAGAAGTTACCACGCTGAAAAAAAAATCCTATAAGAAATTCTAGAAATTTCCTTCTAAATTTCTAGAATTTTTAGGAAGATTCTAAATTCCTAATTTCTTGCAATTTCTAGAATCTTCACCAATTTATCAGAATTTTCCTACAATTCTGGTTTTAATTTATTAGAATTTTTTATAAATTTCTCTTCCAAATTGCGACAAGAAGGATAGCATAAATCAAAAGTTCTAAAAATCGTATAAAAATATTTAGAATTCTCCTTATTTTATTAAAACTTTGCAGCAATTTCTCTATAAATTTTTATAAAAATTCTTTCTAGATTGTTTATATTTTTTCGAGGGTTTGTATAATTTTTCTGTATCTAGATTTCCTTGCCCTATGAAATCAGAATTTTTCGACAATTTTTTATCAAAATTTTTGCTTAATATTTATTTCAGGAAATTTCTAGTATAAAATTCGGAAGACTAGTTGCTAGAAATAAATAGAAAATAAAATAAACGAAACAAAAATTGTTTGAATTATCTGATAAAATCTGGCGAGTATTTTAAGAAATATAAAAAAATTGCAAACCACTAAAGAAAATTCTGAAAATTTGGAAGAAATATTTTTATATTTTTTATATACTGAAAATATCTGATAAAATAAAACATAAGTTACAGGAAAATAAGGATTCAAAACCTGGAAAATTTAGATATATTCTACGTTCGTAGAAGATTCTCATCATTTCAAATAGGTATTGCTGAGCCAATTAGATAAATAAATTAATCCTAAAAATTTAAAAACTTCTATAACATTGCAAAAATGGAAAAATGTTTTTTTTTTATGAGTTCTATAATTTTCCCTCAATTCTTGTTCTATTTTATAAGAATTTACTAGAAATTTCTATTCCAAAATGCGACAAAGAAAATTCTTATTTTTTACGATTTTTAAATTTTGTTTAATGATAAATTTTGTCGAGTTTATTTAAAAAATTTACCTTTGAAATTGCGGAAATATTTTATGACAGTGCCAGGAATTTTTATTGAATTTCCTTCTAGATTTCTAAATTTTTCTGAGGGTTATAGAAAATTACCACTATATAAATATTTTATGCAATTTAATCAGAACGTTTCAACAATCTTTGTTTTATTTAATTTTTTTAAATTTCCTTCTAAATTTCTAGAATTTTTTAGGAGGATTCTAAGGAATATTTATTTCAACTTATCACATTTTTTTCTGCAATTCTCATTTTATTTTATTATAATTTATTAAAAAATTCTCTTTCAAATAGCAACCAGCTGGATTTTGAATTTCTGCTGTTTCCAGAATGTTTGATTTAGATTATACATCTTTCAAATTGTGAAAACTGTTTATGAGAGTGCCAGAAATTATTATAACATGTCCTTCTAGATTTATAAAATTTTCCAACGGTTATAGAAAGTTTCCACTATCTTAATTTTTTTGTCAAATTTAATCAGAATGTTTCAACAAACTTTGAATGCAATTAGTTTTCAAAATAGCTAGAATTTTCTACTTGGCTAATGGAAATTTTCAAAAATGTTCCTCTTATGTTTTGAAAAAAAATTTTGAGGGTAAATTCTGGTGAGAAAAGGCACAAAAATATACAAATTAGAAAATTTCTGTAACTTTCAACTCAATTTTAGAAATCCTGAAGAAATTTTCTTAATATCTCTAAAAATAAATGATTGTCGTCTCTAAAAATAAATGATTGTCGACATTAAAAAAAGCAATATGGCAGAAATACCGAAGGTCGATAGCCCAAGCGGACGGACTAACCTTTCTTTTAAATTAATATGTTTTGTTCTAAATATACTTATGTTTGTCTAAATAAAGATGCTCTCTCTCTAAAACAATAATTCATACTATAGAATTTTCCAAATTACTTCCTTCTTCTAATCAGGATTTTGTATTTGTTTTATTAGAATATTAAACAAAAACGTTTACTTTGTTGATATCACACTTTAAAGTAAACGTTTTTGTTTAATTTTCCAAGATGTATCACGAAGTTAACGTCTCCGCCATTCATCAATTTATTAGAATATTTCATAAATTACTCTACCATGTTTGTAAAAATTTTCTATGAGGTTCCGTCTTTGTACAATTTTTCGAAGGTTGTTAGAATTTTCCAATTTTTTTTCAAAAATTTCTTGCTTCATCTGATTGGGAGTTTTAATACAGTTTATCAGATCTTTTTATGTAATCCCTGTATAAGGGTACTATATTTATCTTTTAAATTTCTAGAAATTTATTGAAATTATTATAAATTTATTTTTTTTTTCTTACTATTTCTAGAATTTTTGCTTGAGATTATTAGAATTTTCCTGCTAGTCTGGTTTTATTTTATTATAAATTTCTCTTCCAAATTGTGATAAGGAACATACTAGTTTTTACGATTTTCAGAAATTTTGCTTCAGTTTATCAGAATTTTCTTTCATTTCTTATTATATTTGATAAGAATTTGTCAGCAATTTCTCTTTCAAATTGCGACAATTTTTTATGTGAGTGCTGATTTCTAAAGTTCTAGATTTCTAAAATTGTTCTGAAGGTTATAGAAATTTCCCCATTTATAGATTTTTTACCCTATCAAATCAGAATTCTTTCTTTCATTTTATCAAAAATTTTACAGCAATTACTCTTCCAAATTGCAAAAATGTACTAGTTGGGTGCTGAAAATTTGCAGAAGTGATCCCTTTATATTTCGAAAATTTTATTTCAGCTTTGATTTTGGTAAAAAAAATTCTGATTTGATAAGGCAACAAATCAACAATCTAGACAATTTATATAATCCTTAAAATAATATTAGAAATCCTGAAGGAATTTTTCTGAAAATTTCTAACAACCTCATTAAAAATTGCCTTAATTTAAAAAAATACATTCCTATAAAACTATAAAAGAGAACAATAACCCTAGGAATATTTTGATTAGATGAAACAAACATTCTAGAAAAAACAAAATTTTAAGATCCTGAAAAAAGTTCTAAAGATTTAGAAGAAAATTTTGAAAATTCATAGAAAATTAGTAATTTCTAAAAATACTCCCATATAATAAAACAAAAAATTAGATAAGGCACAACTAGGAAAATTTATTTCTAGAATTTTCATAGTTCTAAAATTATTACTCTTTTAGTAAAAATAACCAAGTGTAATTTAATTTAAACCTTCATCAGTAATAGTTTAAAATGTTTTACCAAGTGGTAATGAGAAAGTCACTCAAGAAATGTTCTAAAATTTTTATGATTTCTAAAATGTTTGCTTTACCTTATCAGAATTTTTGTGTTTTATATTTATTCCCAGAAATTTCTAGCACCCAAATGGAAAATTCTCGCAATTCGGAAAACTAATTGCTAGAAATAATTAATATAAATGAAACAAAAATTGTTGCAAAATTCTGATGAAATAAGGCGTATGCAAAGATTGAAAAACACCGAAAAAAAAAAATTGAGTTTATAGCACTCTAATATAATTCTCATAATTTGGAACAGCAACTGATAAATATTTCTAATAGATAAAAATTACAGGAAAATTTAGACTTTAAAAGTAAAATTATTTAATCGTAATATAATTTCTAAAAAAATTTTAGCAAATTCTTAGAAAATTTGAGTAATTGTAAAAAGACGTTGCTGATCCAATTAAATAAAATAATTTAAAAATCAAAAAATTCTATAACCTTAAAAATTGAAAGTCTAGATTTTTTTCTAGAATATTTGCTTTAGATTATCAGAATTGTTCTATTTTATTAGAAATTTCTTTTCCAAATTGCGAAAAGGAAGTATCAATTATACACACTAAATAAAATCAAAAACTTTTGAAAGCAAACTAAAATTATTGTAGTTTATTTAACTTTTAATGATTCCTAGGATTTCTAGCATTTTCGTTTATCTAATCTAATTTAAACACTTTTTTGTATCAGTTTTTCTTTTAAAAATGTAAGTTACAACATTTTATAAAATTTTCTTCTGGATTTCGAAAACTTTTCAGAAGATTATAAAAATTTTTTTGCTCTATCATATCAGAATTTTTAATCAATATTTTAATTAGTTTTATTATTTTTTATATCAATTACTCTTACAAATTGCAAACATGTTCTTATTAGAAGCTGGAAAATTTTAGAAATGTTCCTTTTACATTTCGAAAACTTTATTTCAGTGTTAATTTGGTTAGAAAATTTTGAGTTGCTTTTAGAAATCGTAAAGGAACTTCTGTAAAACTTTATAGTACTTTCATTAAAAAATTGTCAGAAGTTTAACTAGACAAAACAAACAAAAATATAAAAATCTTTAAAATTCTAAAAATTTGAAAGAAAAATATCTAGAGCCCTTTTATAAAATTTTCGCAATCTAGTAACAATGATTATTTGATGTATGTTGAAATCAGGAAAATTTTAGAACTATCCTCGAAAATTGAAGAAAATTGGGATGAAACATCTTTGGAAATTTCTAGCAACCAAGTGGAAAATTATCGCAATTTAAAAAAGTAATTGCTAGAAATAAAAATGTATTCAAAATTCTAATAAAATAAGGCAGATTTCTAATCAAGGTTTGTTTTCAAAAATTTCTTTATTTATATTATTTTTATTATTAAACAATTACTTACCTCAAAGTCAAAATGAACAACACTTACTCTCTTTCTTTTACCCCTAAACATAGTCTACCTCAAGGATCTCTTCCATCTACAGTACTTTAAAACATTTTCTGCTTTGACATTTACAATCCTGGTACTCATTACTTTAATCCCTCAAAATATCACCTACAATTTGTAGATGACATGGTCCTAATTTTTCATGCACCTACCGTACTTAAAGCTCTACAATCTCTTCAGAAGTAACGAATTAAAAATATTCCTCAAAAATTCCAGCTCCAAAATCCTAATATCGTGACAATAATTCTTCAAATAATGTTTTCATTCCCCAAATAACTGCTTTTTCTTCCACCTTCATAAAATATCTGGACAATACTATAGATCAAAAAGTGAATCAAAGATGTATGTAGTTTAATTCATACTAGTTCTGTTTTTAATAAGTTAAAATGAAAATTGGAAAATGTAAAAGTACTGACATGTTTTCTATATTCAGTTTAAACTTACTAAGTGCAAAAGTTGTATGAACCACAACAACCTATATATTTTACCACGCGAATTTTAAATAATTTAAATTAATGCATGGAGAATAAATTCCGAGATTAGTACTGGTGGTCATGCGACGTTACGAAGAGAGGTTTAATACGTAGTAAATTAGGTTCAGTATTTCAGTGACGGGATTAACGTGATCATCAATTTGATTTTTAAATACTTTTAAACCTCTAAATGAAATCATTTATTTCGTCTTTATATTCGGACTAAACCAAATTTACTCGAAACATGCGAGTTAAAAAACTTAACAGGTTACTGACCACGATTTCATTTAAATATGACACCACAAATATAATATCGATTTATAATTATGACTTTTAAAATATGACCTTATATAATTTTGTAAAGATAAGAATTACCTATTAACTTTAATCAATAACATCTTAATTAAGTTGAAGTTTACGTTACGAGATATCCAGTCTTAATTAGTTCGATCGATTATCCAAGCCACAAATATTCCCCTCCCCCGAACTCGAGACAAACAAATTTTTAAGATTGTGGCAATATCGGTGAAACTTATGGATTGGAAACTGCTACTGGGTCATCGTCGAGATTACACAAATTGGATTAAATTGAAAATTTCTCTACAATGTGATTGGGAATGACTTGTGTCCGCACATAAAATTTTAATAAGGCCATATGCTATAAGTTACCGTCGTGATAAAAGTAAATTTTATAACGTGGACGTTTACGATGTAATCGTTAATTTTAAATTGAATAAAAGTAGTTTATTCATGTTATAAGCGTTTATATTTTTACTGTTATTGATAAAAATTATATAAGGGATAATTTTTATTTAGTAATCTGACTAAATACATTTCACAATTTGACTACTTAGGTTTTGATGCACGAGGGTTATCCGGAAAGTAGTACCCCTTCTGGAAATGTAAAAAAAAAACTAACAAATCTTAACGTTTCATTTGTAAATAACATACCTTGAACTACTTCGCTAGTGACTAGTTTTTGAATATTAGATTCACATTCCTCCTCATTAATGTATTGAGATACGTAACGTCTATTATCTGCCAAAATGTCCTTAAGTCTGACGTTACTTTACACATAGAGGTCTGAACTACAACAGGACATGTTAGCACACATCCGGCGGTTACTCTATTCTTCAGCGTTCCGCACGGCTAACAGATACGACTTTTCTACTATCCTGCGCATATTGTATCTGTAATTTTTCTCATTCGATTGCTTTATTACTAATAAAGATAATATGTATCTAAATGTGAAATTTTTTTTAACCAAAAAGTAAAATATCTCGGCATATTTTAAAATTTAATTGAGTACAGACTATAAACAGCAATGTACCGTGAAACGTTCAACAGCCCTAAAAACGGTATTAATAAAGTTTCAGCGGCAGAAAATTTTACGGCCACTTCGCGATGTTCACGCACAAATAAAATCCGATTACTCAGAGTGGCACTAATCCGATCGCGAAGAGTTTAATAAGCTCAACGAGACAGCGCCCGGTAATTTACAACTTTAGATAAATTACGCGGGGACTTAATAAGTAATCCACTTCTTTTGATGATTTGCAAGTATGTGGCTGGAAATAACCAGCGACCTCTTTTGAGGCGCACCACTCGTTAAAAATTAAAGATTTAAGCGGAGGGGAGGGATTGGAATTAACTAATGTCTTCCGGCAGCGTCTGGATTCGTATTGGGTGTATTCGTTTTATAAAATAGTGGCTTGCGAATTTAGAAAGTTCTGTAACTTCTAAAAAGTTATAATACCTTTGTTATAATACATACTTTAATTTATATATTTGCATACATAAACGATTTCCCAATACTTATATAAAAATAAACCCACAACCGACAACCAATCAAATCTACGATTTTACATATTTACATAATCCATCGTTCGCACATAACTGTACCAAAAAAGAATGAACATAATGATTCCAATTTATGTATTCATCCGCAACACCTATTCATAAATAAAGCCTCGTCTATCCATTCAGAATCTAGCAGCAGCCTAGTTGGTCACACCTATCCAAATAAATCTTCCCACCGTGAATATTAATTGAAGAAATGGCCGCTGCCCACGAGGATATTTGTCACGTCTCAAATTACTAACAACAGGAGATATAATATAAATGGACGTTTCGAAAATGAAAAGTAATTCTATACAGGCGAGGATAAGTACTGTTATTTAGATAAATCACCGGTGTAGGAAGGGACCATCGTACCAGCACGTGAGTATTCCTGTTTTCTTTCGAAAGGAACGTTCCACATCCGCGAACAACCGGTTTTACTTTCTGTTCTATCATCGAGGGATGATAACATCTAACTCGACACTTACGCAGGCCATTCATAAATCTGTTGGTCATAAAAATTAGCCGCGTAATTAATTCCGTGATGAAATATGTTTTTTGGCCGCGGTTTATTATAATACAATAATAAATTGTTTAATGGTGAAATTTCACGTTTGTCTAATTAATTACGTCCTGTAAATGATCGTAAACGATAACCATAAATATTGATTCGATAACAAATTGTAGCAATAAAATTTTTAATGTTGGCTATCTTTACGTAACGTGTTTATAAAATACGGTTTTTAGTTGTTTTCTATTATGTGCATCAGTTATAGGTTGTTAAATAATGAATAAGTGGTTGATTCGAAAACTTTCAATGCTATTTTTAGATTTTAGAAAGTCAAAGAAAAAACAATATATAAAACCTTTATTTGGCATTTTTCTCTAATTCATGATGTAATAAATATAGTTAATAACTATATTCAGCTACTCCTTCTTCTATTTTTTCTCCCTCTTTTCCGTCCCAGTGTCCATCATTACACCCAATCTTCTCTTACTCCCTTACATTGATCCACCAGATGATTTAACGTATCCTTGCCGTCCTCACACTGC
Organism: Ontholestes murinus; assembly: GCA_963969525.1. Classification (NCBI taxonomy): domain Eukaryota; kingdom Metazoa; phylum Arthropoda; class Insecta; order Coleoptera; family Staphylinidae; genus Ontholestes; species Ontholestes murinus. The sequence continues at coordinate 52,317,827 of OZ018396.1, forward strand.
CATTTCCATTTCCTCCTCCCTCTTTCCTTCGCCTCCACCCTGCCAAGGTCACTCTCCTTTCTTCTGAAGCGGTTATCCTCCAGGTACCTTGGCCACCTCTCATGTACCTACTACTTCCTATAGCTCTCATTGTATCCACTCTTCTTCATATGCCTCAATAGGCCCGTTGTGCCTCCGTTGTTATATCACTCATTTAGCCACCCAAGGTGACGAGCAAAGGACAGCACAGTTGTGCTGCTAAAAAGAAAACCAGAAATATATTTAGCGGTTCCTTTACCTATATTTTCAATATATTGTATCAAATGAATTATAAATCTCATTTACTAAGACTTCGTTAAATACAATAATAAAAAAATTGGTTGCTTGAGTTACGTGAAGATCAAATTAATTTGATAAATAAAGCACTAATAACCTTTCTTCACAATTTTGAATTCTTTTATTACGGTAGATACTTTGTTCATTACACTCTTGATAAAACATTGGGTAATTTTAGCTTAGAAGACTTGCTACGTTACATATTTGTTGTATTTATTTTCCTAATATATGTTTCTATCAGCGACGATCATTTTAAAAGGAATTACAAATTTTAACTTTCATTTTTAACCAATTAAAATGTACAATTCCTTTGAAAATAAAATTCACCGATCGAACATATGTCAGGAAAATAAATACAACAATATAAAATTATCTAAATGTTTTTATTGCAGTTAAATTGTTTTTTGTTTTTGAGTATTTACAAAAATTACGTTTCTTTTTAATAATTCCTAATTTCACTTTTAGAAAATTTAAAAGTCGTCTATTAGAGATTTAATTGTTTCCTTTTCACTTTTTTGTGTTTTTTATTTAAATGTACATTTTGGACACAAAGTGACCATTATCAATGGATTAGCACTGCAGTGTAGCAGTGCAGTGCTAATCCATTGATAATGGTCACTTTGTGTCCGAAATGTACATTTGGTTAATCAAATAAAATTGTGAAGAAAGGTTATTAGTGCTTTATTTATCAAAACAATAATAAAAAATACCAAAAAATCGTTTTTTGTTTAACCTTAATTTATGATATTCGCAAAGGATTTTGTAGAGCCTCGATCGTATCTCGTAGCTTGTATAAGGAAAGTAAAGAAAGATTATGAACATTTTTCTTGCTCTAATCTAATATGAATAGCAAAAAATACAATGTAGTCTCATAGTTTCATCTAATTTTCGAATTTACATAAAATAGGTTCCTGTAACTATACGTAACTTTCAAATCGTAGAAAGCCCTTTAGGTGCCAACCAAAATTACTCACACCATAATTCATCGAATTCTTTCTATATGAATCAAAATGTTAAAATATTCGCTCTAAATCCCACTTACGTTTAAATACTAAATTCTCTATGCATTCCTAAAAACAGAAACATTATCGTTGATTCATTTCCCCCTTAATCCATGATACATCCCTTTAAAAATCCCCAATTCACCCTCGAAATTATGAGTAAGTATCACCTGAAAATTCATTTCTTTTAGACAAAAGATGTGAAAAATTTTCAATGCTTCAAAATCTTTGTTAACGTTTTTATAATTAGAAAGAATTTAAAATTTCACACCTTATGTACAAGAAATAAATTTATTCTTCTTCTTCTTTAAGTGCCATGCTCCCTAGGGAACGTTGGCGACTGCCATCTTTGTGATTGTTCTAAAGCTATCTGGGTCCTGAGCTGCCTGAAGGAGATTATCAGCGTCCATACCAGTCCATTGTGGTAGATTCCGTAGCCAATACAATTTTTTGCGTTCTATCCACCTTTTTCCCTCTATTTTCCCAGTAGGAAATCATATCTAGGTCTTCAGCATAGGTGTCTGAGGTATAACAGTTTTCGGCGTTTGACTGTCTGTAATATTAGTCTACCGTGGCCTATTCCTTGAAGAAATTCTTCGCTGCATGATCTGATTATCCACGGTATTTTAACTTCACGTTTCGAACGCTTCAATTTTGTAAATGTTTCTTGTAGCAAATGTCTAGGTTTCACAACCGTAGATAAATACCACCTAGGTGTAACCGCTCCATAGTTATTAAATTAAGCACAGTGAATTATTCCTTAATAAAGGTTTTAGTTTTTTATATGCTGATCTGGCTTGTTCAATTCAGTACCTTATCTCCTGAGGGAGCGAATCCGTGATCCAGTATTCCAGATATTTAAATATCTGAACTCTTCCTATATGATTCCCACTTAATCTCCATACTGTTGAGCCTGAGTCTATTTTGTTAATAACCATTTATTTGATTTTTTTAAACATTAATGGTTAATGCCCACTATTCAAGGGCAATGTTTATTCTATTCACTAGTTCTTGAAATTAATTAGCTATGGCAGTATCATCTGCGAAGCGGATATTATATAGTTTCTTCTCCTACTGCAATTCCGTTATGGTCTTCTAATGCTTTTTTGAAAATGTTTCTTGAATACATATCAAATAGTGTAGGTGAGAGCACACAGCTTTGCCTTAAGCCTCATTTGATATTAATTGGCTTAGTTTGATATTAATTTGTTATTTGCACTGATATAAGCTGATATATAAGCTCGAAGTCAATAAAGCATATGCACCGACTTTCTACACTCCTGGCATCGTTGAGTAGCGTTAGCATCCAGAATAATGCTTCCCTAGTTCCGAGGCAGGTGCGGAAATCGTGTTTGATATTTATTTTACTATGCAATACATGCAGTAATAACTTGAGAGCATTGCTCAATAAATTAATAAGCTTGTAATCTTGGGACCTCTTAGCATTCAACTTTTTAGGATAAGGAAGACAGGCTGACTTCAGCCAATCATGTGGAATGTATGTACATCTGATTAAAAAGCACTGTTAGTTTTTTATGTTATCATAGTTTAATAGCTTAAGCCACTCATTAAATATTTTGTTAGGGCCACTGAATTAGCCTGATTGATAGCTATTTCTACTTCAGCTGTAAGGATATAAGGATCGGATTTCATTTTTAGAGACTGTACAGTGGGAATCAAAAACTTTCTCCATGTATGTGTTCCATTCAGCCATTATTTCATCTCTCTGTGCTATTAATCTTCGTTGGTTATTTTCCAGAGTGGATACCCTCTTTTATCTGTATGCACCTGAGATTTCCCTAATTTTCTTGTGAGGAATGAATTCATCGTGCTTCCCTTGCAGCAGTTTTATTTCATCGCATGTGCTTCTCATTCACGCTTGCAGATTCTGCCTAAAAGAAGAAGAGGACTGACTTGTTCCACATACTAGGCCACTGCGAGGGTCTAGCAAGGATTAGATATCAAAGGCTGGGCAGTACAAACCCAAGCGCGGAGACCTATACCCAAGCCCCTCTGGCAGGGCTAATAGGACTAATCAAAGAGGCAAAGCTAGAGCTGGTCATCTGAGATAAACAGGGATCCACAATAGATCTGAAAAGATAGCGGTGGAATAGGCACTGGTACCACCCATATAACATCTATTTATCATTCACGCTTCCTTAGCTTTTTTGATTTCCAGTTTAATACCTCTGAGTTTCTTTTTGAACTAAATTTTATTAGTATTCTTCAGGGATCTTTGTCCCTCCATGGGCGCAATAATCTTATTTGTCATCCAAAGTTGTTTTTGTGCATTGCACGTGACTATCTATTTACCCGTTCATTGATGCCAAATCTTATGCTTGCCAATCCTTTTGTGACTATGTGATGTTGGTTATTATCTTGCTATTTAGACATCACAAATATACTCTCAAAATTATAGTTCATGTAACGTGTCGAAATTTTTCAAAAATTTTACCATATTCAGAAGATCTTGCCTCCTTAGGCAAGATCTGTACCTTGTACAACTTGTACAACTCATAAGATGATTTATAGCTTCTAAAATAAATTTTATAGATCATTTTCTTCCTCTCTAAGAAGTATTCTGTTTTCTTTTAATTTGAAATTTAAAGGGAAACATATATTTAAAGGTTTCCGAGATTATTTGGCAAAATAAAATTGAATTCTTTTATTACGGTAGATACTTTGTTCACTACACTCTTGATAAAACATTGGGTAATTTTAGCTTAGAAGACTTGCTACGTTACATATTTGTTGTATTTATTTTCCTAATATATGTTTCTATCAGCGACGATCATTTTAAAAGGAATTACAAATTTTAACTTTCATTTTTAACCAATTAAAATGTACAATTCCTTTGAAAATAAAATTCACCAATCGAACATATGTCAGGAAAATAAATACAACAATATAAAATTATCTAAATGTTTTTATTGCAGTTAAATTGTTTTTTGTTTTTGAGTATTTACAAAAATTACGTTTCTTTTTAATCCTTTTCACTTTTTTGTGTTTTTACGATTTATTTTTTTAATTTTAATTGCTTCAAGTACATTTTTAAATGTTTTTTTACTTGAAAGTTGCTATATTTAAGTTTTCAATTGTAATTTTTTTCAGATTTTTATTAAAATCCGATGTTTAAAATGCATTTTTAAATGTATTTTTTTAATTTCAAGAGATTTCAATTGTTTTGTTCAGTTTTTTAGCTAAAAAATTAAATAGTTACAAATATATATATTTGCAAATGTTTTCTTAGAAAATGTAGAATTGTATTGCATTTTCTGGAAAATACAATTTTTAAATTTTACAAATCGTTTATTAGAGATTTCAGCAGTCCTTTTAAAATTTAAATTGTTTTCATGTACTTTTTCGATTTTTTTAAATTTAGAAATTGCATTACTACCTACAGTCATTTTATTTTTTTAAGATATTTCCAAAAATCCAATGTTTTAGGTACATTTTCGAATGTATTTTTTTAAGAAAATTGTTTTTTTCTAGTTTTTTTAAATTTAAATTGATTCTAATAAATTAGCAAATATTTTTTAGAACATTTAGAAATGTATTATATTTTTTAAGAATCTAATTGTTTCAAGTACATTTTCATTTTCTATTTTTGAAATTTTACCAATCATTTATTAGAGATTTTAACTGTTTTCTTCACTTTTTCTCCAAGCATTTAAATTGCTTTTAAATATATATTCAATTCAATTTTTAAATTTGTATTACTACAAGATCCAATTGTTCCAAAAAAAGTAAATTTTCAAATGTTTTTGTCTAGAAATGTTTTTTTCAAGTACATTTTCATTCTTTTTAGAAAATTTTCAAATCAACTGTTAGAGATTTTAACGTTTCCTTTTTACTTTTTTCCCAAACATTTAAATTGTTTTAAGTAAATTTTAAAAGAATTTTAGAAAATTGGGAATTTTTAATTGCAGATTTCAATTCTTTTTATTGTTCAAAATTTCAATTGTATCAAGTCTAGTTTAAGATTTACTTTTTTTAGAAAATTTATAAATCTCGTATTACAGATATCAATTGTTTTTTTTTTAGTTTTTCCCCAGAAATTGAAATTGTTCTAAGTAAATTTCTAAATTCTAAAATTGTATTTTCCAAGATTTATTCTCTAACCTTATTTTAGGTATAAATGCGCCAGTCGGACTTAATTTAAAATTTCTATTGTATTTTTTTTCAAATTTATCCATAAACCCAATGTTTTAAGTACATCATAAAAGTTTTTTTTAGAAAAATTTTAAATCTATTACAGATCATTTTTTTAAAACTTTTTTCCTAAAAATTTAAATTGTTTCAAGTAAATTTTCAAATGTTTTTTTCATAAAATTTAGAATTGTATATAACAGTTTTTAATTGTATTTTTTTCCATAAATTATTAAGAATAGTTACAAATCGTCTTTTACAGATTTCCATTTTTTTTCAAGGTATTTCCCAAAAAATTAAGTTGTTTCAAGTGAATTTTTAAATGTTTTTTTTTCAGAAAATCAGGAATAAGTTTTATTGCAGTTTTCAATTGTTTCTTTTAGAATTTTCTAAATATTTAAATTGTTTCATGCACTTTTAAACATGTTTTTAAATTTTTTTTTAGAAATTTATAACTGTTTTTAAATAATTGCTTATTTTTATATAAAATTACAACTTTTGCTAGATAGCTTTTGGTTTTTAATGAATTTTCAAATCCACAATATAATTTTACTTAAAATAAAAGTTTTAAACAAAAGACTCAGCACTTTAACATCATTAAATGACCTACAATTCCGCATTATAAAGCCAAATAAACGGTAACACTCACAAGATGTTTGTGTAACATTAGCATTAAATGTCAACTTACAATCATAAATGATTCCAAGATCTCTAGTTTCTGCGATCCTGTCTAATTCAATGTCATTCAAAGTGTACCGATTTAAAGTTAAATTTGTTTTTCTGTCATTTTTTGACATTTAATGTTAGTTTGTTACTTTCACACCATTCGGTAAAACGATTAATATCCAATTGAAGTTGGTAACAGTCACCTACACTATCGATAACACTATAAAGTTTAATATCATCCGCGTATTAAAGAACACTACACTTAAAAATTGAACATGCATCATCCATATATAGAAGAAATAGAAGAGGGCCCAAGTTTGATTCTTGAGGTACACCACTGGAAGCCACATATCGTTTAGGCCGAACACCTTGAATTTCCACTTGCTTACCACTATTATATAAATAGGATCTCAATACCTGAATAACATTATTATTCAGGCTAAACTTTATTAATTTAGATATAAGTAAATCGTGATCAAGTGTGTCAAAGACTTTAGACATGCTTATTATTTTCCATTGCATCAGCAATATTTTGTGTGATGTTTATTAAGTTAGTCGATGTAGATCTATGGCCCATGAAACCATGTTGCTTGGTCGACAAAAATGGATTTACTTGATAGTAAATATGCTTAACTAATATAGATTCAAAAACCTTCGATAAATTACTGAGGTCGGTAATTAAGAATATGTTTGCGATTTCCTGTTTTAAAAACTAGACATATTCTTACTTCTTTTCATTTATCAGAAAAGTCTATAGTTGTAAGCAATAGGCTCAGCCAAAATAGGAGCTGCTTCTTTTAAAATAACAGCAGTAATTAAATCTAAGCCCGCTGTAAATTTAGGTTTCAATTTTTTTAATTCCTGTAACACCTGGATCGTGTCGATAGTAAAATCACCAAGATGACTATGTGTTTGTGTTTCCCGAGAAGAATTATGCGAGTATGGCAAGTATGATTTAACAAAAAGCTCTGCAAATCCATTAACAACCTCATCGGATGTATTAAGAAATTGGTCATTAAAAATCATAGAATCCGGAATCCTTGAGGTTTTCCTCTTAATATTGATATAGTTCCAAACTAAATTGGGTTCATTAGAGAGTTGTTGTTGTGTTTTCTTAATGTAGTCTGCATGAGCTTTAGTTATTTCGCGTTTACATACTCTTCGTTCTTCATAATAGTAACTTAATACTATTCAAAACATACCTGTCATAGTCTTTGGAAAGTAGGCCAGAGGTGGATTCAATTTATACCGACTTCTCCAAAGCTTTTGAGCATGGTACATAAATTAGAATCGATGGATTTTGGTGTCAATATGATAATAATTTGCTTGATAAACTCAGCGTGTACGATACCTGTCAAGTAACACAGAGGTGATATCAGGTGTGCCTCAGGGTTCCCACTGAGAAATCGGAATTAGTATTAAGAGCAGACAGAAAATTTTTAAATTAAATATTAATGATATTTATAGCACGTAGACAGACAAATCCGACCCTAGACTTTAACTCTATTTATATTAAACATTGAGTATTCTCAGAGGAACGAAAGCCCAATAAATACGAAGCATGAAAAAAATGTGGCCGTGAAAGTATTAATTACAGATTGTATTGATTCTGGATTATCTCTACAGCATTGTATTCTATACACATGGGATAAATTAAAATAGCCATGGGAAATAACCAACATGATAATCCGAATTGACAAATCCATCTTACAACTTGATCAGACGGTCTAATATACAATACTTATTTCACAATAAAATTATATATACTATAGGATTAATTTTGATCATTCATTATTTTAATGGTGAGAAATAACAAGAAAAAGAATTTTATTTTACATTTCCAAGACTTAATCAACGCCTCCGGACACCGAACCTGCTTTATGTAAATTCTAAATTAGAAAAAGATCATTTATTAACCCGCTAAAATAACAACAATCGTAAGCTTTAAGCCGCTGTCAAAATATTTAACTCGATCTTTCAATCAACATAATCCACTATATACGTGTGATGAAATCAAGCAGGTCGAACGAAATCGAAGCGACACAAAGAGCCGAAACGCTATTATTAAATTCTGATAGTCATCGGACACTAGAAAGCGACCAACAAAAGGGAATTGCAGCAACGTATATGGCAATACATCTCTATTATTAATAACCTATTGCCTTTTTATCCGACTACCCGAAACGGACTAAAGTCTTTAATAAATCAATCCGGCAGGCAGTTGTATATCAATTTACCGCTCATCTAAACAAGCGATTTATGCTAATGCCTAGACGCCAGTTGCAAGCAGAGTTTATCTTTATGTAGATAAATTGTTTCCGGAATTTATTAATTCCGTTCCTCGAGTCGCATTGTTTATCCAGCGCACTTTGGTGTTATGCTGAACAACAGAATCTACACCTTGTAAGCGTAATTTATGCGAAATCGTTAAATACCTCTGTATGTGCCTTGTATGTCGCGAGTGCTGTTGATAAATTATCCACTGTATATATACATGAATTGACCATAAACGAAGTTATTCGTTTTAGCCGTTTCATGTAGTGGAAATTATTTACATTAATCATTCAGATTGCTGTTTGGTAACATGTGAATTACAATTACAAATTTTAATTGTAAAGCATTTTTTTAAATACATACAGAAAAATAAGACATTAACATTTCGAACTCAAATGAAATTTTATTCAAATGTAAATAAAATAACATTCATATTTGATAACTAAATTATGTGATCAAATGAAAAACAGGAACTTATATAACGCGAATACACATAACATGAAAGCGCTCAATCCACGCCGCGAAATAATAAAACAATCCGGCATCGTTTCGGCAATTTATCTGTATGTTTGCTTATAGAAAAAAGTGAGCCGAAATGAAATACTTTACATAATTCCCCAATATTTCGCTAGAAAGAAAAACTGTACGTGCTCACGGAAGTCCGCCTACCCGATCTATTTTTTTTTCTGCGACCCCTCTCGCCCCCGCGCGGTGCCGCCACTTTATGGAGGAGCCTAAGCGGTATTTGAGGACCTGCGAGGACAAAAAAAGGGAAATCAACCGGGGTGGGGGCGAAAGTGGATAATTAAGTGGTTTTTGTTGGTTTAATTAAAAGGGTCGTTGTTTTATCAGCTTTTCTATGCGGCGGGATTCTCCGGGGATTTGCACTCAAGTGGGATCCGGTAATTACCCTTGCGTGCAAATAATTATGTTAATTAATGCCGACTTCATATTTTAATTGCTTATTGTTATGTAATTAAGTAATTAGCGCAATCGCCTTACTCAAATTTGCTGCAATTGAAAATATTAATATAGGTTTCACGATGATTGCTAATTAATCTTGTTTCTCTAGTAACGAAGAATAAAATTTATTAGCACATAAGATAATGACTTTATGTTATCTTCGAACAAGGAAAAATAGGGTAATAATATTAATATAAGGTGACATTAAACAACTTTAAAACAATTCAATAAAACCCAGAGTGATCAAAGAAAATCTTAGAATTTGCTAATAAAGAAAGAATTATCAATTTATAAAACTTATTTAGTTTTTCTGTAAGAAAGTATTATAGAAAACTGCTGTTAAAATTCCTCATAAGCCACAGCACTATCTAATGGGGATACTCTAAATTTTATCCTAGAAGCCAGAAAATGTTACCAAATCATCAGATCACAGGTTGACCGGATGATACTCTAACAACTTCCATTGATTCTCTCGCAATATGTGATGTTGCTCCGTCCTGTTGAAACGTGCTTTCTTGGTTGTATAGAAAATTGTTCAATTCAAGTGTAACGAGAGATTGACATCTCCATACAACGATTAGAATTAACAGTTACTGTTATCCCTTCTTCATTTTTTTAAAGAATAAGGTTCTATGATCCCCTGTAATGATATTACACACCGCTCTGAGAATTTATTAGCGCGTAGAGGGCGCACATAAACTTCATGAGAATTTAGGGCCTGTGAAATAAAAATATCTTGCTTAGAAAGTCATAATCATTATTCCACTGATCTGTGGTTACCAAAATGGCAAAAATTTTACTTTGTCAACGTTACTGCCCTTCAGTGCTGCCATCTACGCATGACCGCTATTACACATTTAAAAAAATTTCCTCAAAATCTTTGTTTTACGACTAAAGTTTGATAATGACTAGACGAAAGTATAGTCACGATTTTTCAAATATACAACGGTGAAACAAAGTTATTAAAGTGTTATCTCAAATCATTAATGTACCACCATGTAGACGCCGAGAGCATTAAACAATTCAAAAATTCTCCTTGTTCTATGCCACCTTATATAATAAAATTTTAATTACGCTTACAGCTAAAGCGATTATATGAATAGTTATAATTAAAACATTGAATTTTTTCTATTTTATCAGATGCAGATATTAGTTATCCTAGTGGATTACGTTTCGATGTATTAAAAGTTTTTCTTTAATAGTCTCAGGTTCTTCATGCCGCACGATACCTGATAAGGTCCCACCATGCCGTTTGCCTTGCGTCGACCTTCCGCCACCTCTTCCATCCACCAGTACACTTTCCTCGCGGTCCCGCCTCGCTTGATGAGGATGGTCGCATCACAGGTAGTGCACAGCCGTGTGGAAAGCTCCTCGGCGTAGGCGTTCAGGTCCGTGCTGATCAGCGCGAAGTTGGCCATGTAGCCATGGAAGGTCTGCCAGTCCGATTTGTCTAGTTTCCATACCGGACCCGCGTTGGGAGGAGATGGAGCCTGAATGATGGCTTCCCTGGAGATCTTGAACTCTATTAATCTGTGATCACTTAGGGATTCCGTAAGTTCATAGACCCTTGTGGGGAATGCCGCATCGATCAAAGGATAATTATTGAAGACAAACTGCCGCGGACAAAAGTCGGTACTTCTCCTTCATTGGTCACCTCCAGTTCTAGATTCGTCATGGCGTGCAGTAGTGGTAGGGAACGAGGATCTGATTTTACATTTGTTTTACATTTTACATTTCTACAATTATAAAAAGGCGCTCCAGCCAGTTCATCCACTCTTCTTGGAATGGCTACTTTGACCCACGTGATGCCCAGTCCTTGGCTAGATGCTTAATCCGGTCTCCTAACTTAATGACCGCGTGACCTCTGTCTGTATCCAGGATCCACGAACCGTCGACTCTCGTGGCGTTGTATTTACTGGCCAGAATGATGTCCGGCTGACGCTCCCCAATGAGAACTGCAAAAATGAAGATGAACTGTGGGCCTGCGGCAATCTTATTTCCTCATGTAGTACCATTTACTTCCACGCCGCCCACTGCCCTTGTAGCAACGTAGAGGTTTAAGCCTAGGATCGAGTCGTCATCCGGCAGACTGTAGTCCTTTATGACCGACGACTTTTAAACAGCCTCCCTGTAGTTACTTCAGCCCGTGCTGACCATAAAATGCTCCGACGCGCCGATTCCTCACAGGGTTACCATATGGGCTTGGCTTTATAGCCATTTTCCACGTTTACTGCACTACCCCTCCCCCCCTAACCACATCTCCTAAAGTACGATGAGCAATCTGCACCTTTGAATTGCGCCATCATGTATCCAAAGGCTCTGCATTTCCAGCAAGGTTTGGGCTTATTTGGTCTGGCCTGGATTTTACAGCTCGATCATTAATTCCTGACGCCTGCCTCTGTCGATGAGCCGCCGAATTCTGTCTTTCGGTCCTTTCACAAGAGCTATCTAAAGATCTACCCAGTATTGCCTGATCCATTTAAATTGAATTTACCCACTCTCCCCCAGAATACTTTCTAGGGCACCGATTATTTTATTCTGAGTGGAGTCCTCTTCCAGGAACTTAATCTTGGCGACCTCTTTGTTACGCTTAGTAATCCTGGCATTCCCTCTTCCACAATGCCATTAATCTATTTGACTAAGTCCGCGCCATCTGTACCCTTCTTGAACTCCAGTACTAAGTTCTCTATTTTTATTTATACCTATTTCCCCATTGAGTGTACTCAGCACTGCCGCGTAGGAGGCGCCTTTCGTCTCTTCCATGATTCTTGTAGGCCTGCCCGTTGCTCCCCCAAGGTGCGTCGCATCGGTTGTCGTGTGATACAAGGGCAAATGAGACTCTACTGGTAGAAGTTCTCACCTCGTGCCGCCAATACCTGCGTTGTCGTTTAGTTTGTACACCACCACAAGCCCGTCTAGTCTTAGGTCAAAATCATCATATCTGCAGGAACAATGCAGGCTTCTGGCCGAAATAAGCTATTCTTGTGCAGTAAAGACATTAATAATATTGGCCAAGAGGATGCTGATGATCGTTAAACTCCAAAATTCTATGCCTGAACATGAAACTTAGAAACGCGAGTAGGAAAACTTGTAAGAGCTGGAGTCAGGTTGTCCTTTACTTAAGACTATCTATTGTGTGTTATAGCAACGTGATATTGGTGCTGATAAGTGAATGAATAAGATAATAAGTTGACTGTAGACACGATACCATAGACATATTCTGATGAAATCTCTGATAAATTAGTTTAGTTCAAGAGTCTGGCAAAATATTTAAAACGAAGATAGTTCTTTTGTCTCAACTTTGGCTCGTCTTCACTTTTAGGGGGCGGATTATTTTTATTTATTAAGAAACAACTCATTTCATATATTATCTCTCACCAGTGCTAAATTCTTGCGCAGTAAAAAGATTAATAATATTCTTGGTACAACACTTACTATAAGTGGGAAATGTATAAACTCCGAATTTTCACATCAAAAGGAATTAAGAGCAGTGGATACTCAGATTTGTATAAGCTTAATTTCTTACGTTTTTTTTTAGAGCTAACCATGAAGTTAGGTTCTTACCTTAGTCCATAGTCACGTGCTTCAATACAAAACTAAATAAAAAAGAACCAAATTGTTGTGAAAACAGACGCACGTATTGCGTATTTTAAGACTTAAATTTACTTTTCAGATTAAACCATAATCGCAGTTTTATGCAGTTCCAAAATACATACTCAATAACTTCACACTTTATCACGTAGGCCTGGGATAGAGGTCCGAAAAAGTCCAAAGATCTCAGAACTATGCTGCTTCTAGAGATCAGTGTAGGCAATAACACTATTCCCAGATCGTTGTTGCTCAAGCTACAACTGCCATCTTTGAAAGCATTAAAGATTTAAGGATAAAGGTTTTATAAGATCGCCTACTCTCGTGAAGTAATTCCATAGGCTATAGAATTTGGTAAATAGTTTTCTGTATATATATGAGATAATATCGGAAACATTGAGTCTACTTAATCTACAAGTTGCTTGCTTTAGACGAGCTTTCAGAGCAATTTGATAAAAATATATACAAATTTTGCGAAAAAATACTCACTCATCTATTTGTTGTTTAGAGCTAGCAATGTGGTCTAGTTTATATCCAGAGTAATTATGGAAGCTGAGCCAAAGATTTTTGGTTGAAAACTCAATCGATGTATTTTTCTTACTTATGGACATTAAAGCCATGGGTTAGTACTTGAAATTAGATCTTGGGGTTCTTAGAGACAAGGCGATCATTGAAGTGTGTCTAACAAATTTGTTAGAGTGAGCAAGAAACATTAGAAATCTAAATTAATTGTAAGTTAAAAAAATATATCTTACTTATTCGAAAGGCTAAAAGATACCTATACAATTTATTCTTTTGTTTTTTTTAACATAAACTAGGACTTTGTTTATTATTCTTCTAACAACATAAGTGATTTAATTTTATGCTTAACTGAAAAATCAACGACGATCAGTAGCTAATGTTTTATGTGTATATGTAGGGTGGGTGGGTGGCCTCTAACCCACCCTCCAAACAGTAAAACATACGCGAGGGTTTTATTTAACGATTTATTTTCATAAAATCGTAGTAATTATTGTTAATCAAATAAATTGTTTGATATACATAAAAATACAAAACAAACACTGAGTATGTTTTACTGATTGGAGGGTGGGATAGAGGCCACCCACCCACCCTACATATGCGCTTCAACTATAGTTACTGTCCACCGTTGCGTTTGCAGAGAAATTAAACACAAATTTGTTAGGGTGTGCAAAGAACATTAGAAATGAGAAATAATTGTAAGTTAAAAAATATATAGAGCGCGTTTACTTAATTTTTGGGAAGGTTAGAAGATATCCCTACCATTTATTTTTTGTTTTTTAACGTAAACTAGGACTGTATATTATTTTTATAATTACACAGATGATTTAATTTTATGTGTAACTGAAAAATCAACGGCGATCAGTAGCTAAAGTATAAAGTGCATATGTAGGGTGGGTGGGTGGCCTCTAACCCACTCTCCAATCAGTAAAACATACGCGAGGATTTTAATTAATAATTTAATCCAATAAAATCGTAGTAAATATGATTAATTAAATAAATTACTTAATATATATAAAAATACAAAATAAACCCTAGAGTATGTTTTACTGACTGAAGGGTGGGATAGAGGACACCCACCCACCCTACATATGCGCTGCAACTTCAGTTACTATTTATCGTTGAGTTTGCAAAGAGATTAAACACAAACTTATTAGGGTGTGCAAAGAAAATTAGAAAACAGAAATAATTGTAAGCAAAAAAATTTAGTTCGGACGAGTTTTCTTAATTGTTTAACTGAAAAATCAACAACGATCAGTAATTTTACTTTACTTGATTTTAATTTATGTAAAAAATTACAAAATTCAAATAAAGTAAAGTAAAATTCTAATAATTTAGAATAACAAAGAAGCAGTAGCTAAAGTTTAAAGTGTATATGTAGGGTGGATGGGTGGCCTCTAACCCACCTTCCAATAAGTAAAACATACGAGAGGGTTTTAATTAATGATTTATTTCCATAAAATCGTAGTAAATATGATTAATTAAATAAATTACTTAATATACATAAAAATACAAAATAAACCCTAGATTATGTTTTACTGATTGGAGGGTGGATTAGAGGACACCCACCCACCCTACATATACGCTTAAACTTCAGTTACTATTCATCGTTCAGTTTGCAGAGAAATTAAACACAAATTTGTTAGGATGAGCAAAAAACATTAGAAATCCAAATTAATTGTAAGTTAAAAAAATATTAAATATTACTTATTGAAAAGGCTAAAAGATACCCATACAATTTATTCTTTTGTTTTTTTTTAACATAAACTAGGACTTTGTTTATTATTCTTCTAACAACATAAGTGATTTAATTTTATGTTTAACTGAAAAATCAACGACGATCAGTAGCCAATGTTTTATGTGTATATGTGTAGGGTGGGTGGGTGGCCTCTAATCCACCCTCCAATCAGTAAAACATACACGAGGGTTTTAATTAATGATTTATTTCCATAAAATCGTAGTAAATATTGTTAATCAAATAAATTGCTTGAAGTACATAAAAATACAAAACAAACCCTAGAGTATGTTCTACTGATTAGAGGGTGTGATAGAGGCCACCCACCCACCCTACATATGCGCTTCAACTACAATACTATCGCCTCGTTAATGGATGCCTGTCTGAGGGGTATTCCCCAGACTTAAAACAAAAAGAGGTCTACTACTTAAAGATTGCAACATACGGAGGTGGTTACAGATAGCTGTGTCTCAAGAACGACTGATAAGAAACGGGCTCGTCTACATTAGCAGTAATGTTGATTGATGAGTTACGTGAAGATTATTATTGTATTACATTAGCAGTATTTGTACGATAGCAGTATAGTTATTCAAACAGAGGGTTAAATACTCCAAAATAAAACTCGTTTCCCTGCCTGCAACTGCGCTACGCTGATGAGGTTTAAAAATGATCAAAACCGATCCGTGGCTGTTGTTGATAGGAAACCATATTAAAAGTATAGTTATTATTAATAGGTCAAGATCTTTATTGCTTAAGATACAACGGCCTTCCTTGAATGCCTTGAAGATCTAAGAATAAGGTCTTCATATGATTCTATACTCTCGCAAAGTGTTTCCGTTTGCTAAAGGGTTTAAGAAATTATCTATTCATTCTCTGAATAAATATAAAATAACGTTGACGACATCGTTAAACTAACCTTGAGTGTAATTGATCTACAGGTTCAGCTGAAGCGAACACATAGTGGCCACACGATCCAAAGATGTTTTATTTTCAGTACCAAAAATATACTTAGATATTGATGGTGGCTAATGATAAAAATTAGAGATTCTCAATATTATGTAGATAATACATCAAAAACGAGTCTGTAAGTGTATTGAATAATAGATTTTGATCTCTTCGACTAACACAATGTATATTTGAACGAAGATTAGTTAGTAATCAATTTGTAGATTTGGGACTATGGTAAAGTTTCTAATATGTTAAACACAGCTAATATATTAACTATCAGAGAACAGTGAAGAAAATTACAAACTTAGTAATGCATATAGTCGCAGATTCCGAAGCAACACTGAAAGCTATTACCAGTAGGTAAAGTCGAAACGGTAAGGTAATCTTCAAAAAATTAAAGCAAGTCGAGGGTAACAACAGAAAGTTTAAATTCTGTTGGATGAAGGAAACGTATTGAGGGTCAAAGGTTATCAACAATAAATGAGGCTGCATAAAACTAATGGCAAGAGCAATGAAATATTTTGTTTTGAGTTACGTGAAGATTAATTTCATTAATCAAGGGCATTGGTTCAGGCCTAAAGGAAAAGAGTTACATAACAAGCATGGAAGGAGCATTGGGAGAGGGCGAGGACCAAAAAATTGTTCTATAAAATCAGCTGCGAGGCGGCTTAGTATCCGAATGACCATGGCCTAAATGCAGGGAATCGGATAGGGAATGCGAGTATGGTTGAGGCCAAGAAACAGTAAAACATGTATAGTGGTAATATGAGCTGCAGAACAAAAAGGTAGCAAGGTCGGTGCTCGAATATAAGGCGAAGGAATAAAGCATCTGATGACAAATGTGAATATCTGGAAAGCCATCGATATTTTTGCAGAGGAGGTAGAGGAAGAAAAGTATTGACGGTGTAAGAAAAGAAGAAAAAAAGATGCAAAATCTTTGGTCAAGAGCGAGATTTGGCAGATTATATTTTTATATTTGTCTCCAAAAATGATTCATTTGATGTTATACCTCTTTTAATTCCCAATATAAAACGTTTCTTATGAACTAAATCAAATAGCAACCATTTTTAGAAAACTATTGAAACTAATTTTTATTACTAGTTATACATCTGTAAAAAAAAGATATACCTTTATAATATTTTTATAAGAGTATAAATTTTTCTAGTAGTCAGTATTGATATCTCATGGCTATTATATTAGGTTTATTTTTATGATGAACTTAGTTTTAGCTACGTGCAGCAGCTCGTCTATGAAAGACTTCAGGCATTTATATGTTTCGGTAAAAGGTTTTAAATTCGAGATGTTCTGCAGTTTTGAATCTAATAGATCTAAGCAAGCGGTTTTAACCCTTTCACCTACAACCACGAGTGCGACTCGTGTTTAAAAATTTAGGCCAGCCGCATCTAGAACGCAAGCAAAGTACACCTGTGCACTTCCTTCGCGACTGGCGCACACAATCGAACGAGATAAACTAGGTCAAAGGGTTAATTATCTGACGATATGGTTTCTAGATAGCAAGATAATCTTCGGGTACAGGGTGTGGGTTCTTAGGAGTATGATGAAGCAGCTATTTGTTTTAGGTGTTTTGGATGATATTTGAGTGGTTCTACTTCTAGTAATGTTTCTACACCGTCTTGTTCGCATAATTCGGTTGATAATTTGTAGATTGCTATGACAGAGATGTTAGTTTTGATTAATTAATAAACGAGTATTAACTATTGGGGTGAATAAATTATAATTTATTTAATTTTTATTATACAATGTTGATTTATCGAGCAGCATATTCTATTCGAAACCTATATCTTTGCTATACTTTTACGAAAACGTGTTATGATCTATGGAATCAAATCTCAGGAAGCTCTTGAATGATTTTTTGATACTAGCTATATATCTAGAGAAAATAGTAATATAATAATTATGCAAAGATGTAAATTTTTTAATATCACACACTTTTATATTAATGCAATGTTAATTTATCTAAGAATATGTTCCTCCGGGAACTTGTATCCTTGACTATGCTTTTAATTTAAATTGATCCATGTGCTGATAAAATAGTTGCACTACTACCTATTGTTTAGAAGTAATACTGAAACTGATTTTTTATGGTTTTTCTTTTCCTCTCGTAGTTACCTTTATGTTCAAATTTGTACGTCTGTTGGTAAATTCTGTCTAATCCTACCTATGTGTCTAAAAAATAACTACCAGATTTGCCTCCTGAATATATTCCTAAGAGTCTATACATTTAGGGTTTCCGTAAAACGACTTCAACGAGTTTTTAGATATAAATGTATAAATCAATTATAGTTTTTATTGCTTTCTGAGCTCCGGTGTTTTATTGAATTTACTAATTTACGCATTTTATTATACATAGACTATTGAAAATAAAGATGTTATTCTCTCCCTATTTTAATATGATTTTTTTGCACATTGTTATTATCCTTCTCGTCAATTTCTACATTTCATTCTTACTGCGGTCGCCACCATCATCTTTATTACTTTCTTATTGCATTTACGTTGAAAACTACAATCAAATCATTAATAAAGCTCGGGGGCGACCTTTATTTATTTTATTACTCGAGAGCAAAATGTCACGATTTCGCCGGGAAACAATTGGGAATCAAAAAGGTTCTATGTTTTCGCTTTATGCCAAACCGGGAGAATGAAGCTGCCGATTCGATTATTAAATCACGAAACACATCGATCATTAAAATGTATAGCGGCGATAAAATGAGAGTTGCGAGACGGGGAATGGTGTATATTTAACATATAAAAGTTTTATGCGCTTTCACATAAATTAAAAGTATAACATTTCCTCGGTTCGACTTGGGAAGTGTGGCCATTATAGTTACGACTTTGTTTCGTTAAATCTATATATTTCAATTTTCGATAAAGTTTTAGGTGATCGCAGAAAGATTTTATTCTAACATTGCAGTTATATGGTTACTCGCGTTAAGTGAAGGAATAATCATTTCCAATTTTTAAACCTGAGCTTATTACTTATCCTTATAGTTCATATAAAACTACTTTCTTGATTAAGATTAAGAGTGACTCATCACATCCTTAACACTTTAAAGAAAATATTTGATAATAAATTATAATAATAATAATGTATATATTTATTGACAAATTTGTACATTAATTTGTCAAAAGGCTATCGAACAGAGGTATTTCTGCCCAATATATTGTATTAAAGTTCTTTACGAGGTTGTAGAAAATTAACTAATAATTTAACTCCAGTGATAAAGTTTATTAATAATTTAATTAAAAATTCGAAACATAATTAGAAAAACACGAAAACATTTTATAAATCTACAATAATGAGTCTTATTAAGACTACAAACTACATCACTTATTGAAACAATTACATTTCTAGCTAGTACACATTGAATTCATTCAAATTATTACTTTCCTGGCTAATAGATATTGAATTATATAATAGTCATTTGTGTGTTACTAATATTTTGAAATACTGATAACAGAAGTATTAAAAATAACAATGTTTACGTTATTACCATAGTGGATATTAATAGTAAATAAAATCCGAAAATAGATACGAGAATTGATTGAAAAATGCTATTGTGGAGTTGTTCGAATGAGGAAGAGGCCCGGGGAAAATAAACACGGAAACAATAGTCAAGATGTGGGAGCATGCTAGGAATGTATGCCGTGCAAATATTTATGTATCTGTTTGTTTCCTGGACGCACAGGATTTCTCCTTTTCGCCGTTACAATTTCAGATGTGCGATAATCCTGAATTATGGCTTTTACTAATCGCATCCTGCCGACTTCCTCCTCTTCAGATCAATATTGTACCAATCGCTCCGATAGATTGTTAAAAATAAATATTAAGTATCATGTGTACTACAAAAACTTCTATTGTACTATTAATGATGATACATAAAATAGTTATACCTGGAGTATTAGCTTGGAATTTATTTGAATGTAATACAAATCCTTAATTGTCGAGGCGTTTACTTTGTGGTAAACCTTGAAAATAATGAAGAAGGAGAAATAATTACTTTGTTTTACCAATTTGTAATTGTGCAATTTAAACTGAAGTAGTAAAAGAAAGTAATCATATCTCCTTCTTCATAAATACTCTTCCCAAGCAATTCTCCTTCGCGTACCTTGGTCTCCTCCCCTGGACCGGCCGCTCTCACTCGCCATAACACTCATTACAATCACCCTTCACCATACATCCTTGTCTCTCTTACCTCTCCACCTCCTCCTAACAATCCCCTCCGACAAACCCAACCTCTCGTACATTCTCCTTCTTTCTGCTCTTCATCTATCATCTCCTGCGTCTACGCATCCCTTTATTAATACCTTACGCCCTCGAAAAGCTTCGTCGATGATGTAGAGAATGACTCTAGGGGATCCGTAACAATCTTCTTTGTTTAAGCACGACCAAAACTATAATGTTGAATGGGTAGTACACAATTTAAGTCCTTTTCCCAGCTTGATTAAAACACTATATTTTAAAATAGTGAAGCAAGGTCTCTAAGAGTTTTAATAAAGTTATTATCAACTTCACGTAACTCAATTAATCTAAATCTTTTTCCCAGATTTAATTTATTAAACTAAGAGAAAGTCTCTAATATGGGATGAAGCTTTACAGCTGAAGAGATTCTGATGGCCCCCAATACAGTACCATACAACAAAATACCAGGGCCTGAAGTAATATCAAAAGCTATGGAACATCCTTTTCCTTAGGCAAAAACGGGGGAACAGTATCAGAGTTATTTACGTCTGAGGAAAGGATGTTCCTCAGAATTTTCAAGTGAGCACGGCCAGTCTTACTATTCAAAAATGACAAATCTCAAACATATACAAGAGGTATAAGATGCTATGGCCTTTAAGTAATGAGAGACAGGCTTGTCAGATAGTTAGAGATCAACAAGTAACTATATAGGCACCAATTTAAATCCCTGAGGCAATAGTCGAAATAATCGTTATGAAGGAGCTCTATCTTCTTAAAATGGAGAAATCAATGCCTGAAGATTACAGTAGACGTCGAAAATACCTTTAATGTCATTCTCTGAACCGCCATAATGAAATCAATGCAAGGAAGGAGGAGCATACCTTGTATCTATTACATCTCATTAAGCGTAGACTAATCTATGATAGAGATATGACATTAAGGTCTAATATTTTTATGGTAGGGTACCACAGAGTTCCAACTTGTTCTTCCCTCATTTACATACACAGAAATACACAAATCACACGGCAAAAGGACTACGTGGTCGATAGCCAAACACTACTTAACACAGGCCATAACATTGCTTGAATTTCCAGTTCTTGTAGGAAATCTAAAGTGATTCGCGAAGTATGTGGTCTTGCGTTATCCTGCATTAACAAAAAATTTGGACCTATTCCATAATACACGGGGACAATATATTCTCCTTACATAGAGATTGGCATTAAGATTTCCTGGATTAACAACAAGGTCGGTTCTACTGTCCAAACTAATCCCACCTCAAATCATAACTGAACCACCTCCAAATTTTTCAACTTCCTGGACAGTGGCAACTGCGTAGTCTTCTCTTGGGCGTCTGTATACACATACTCTGTCATCGCAATGAGTAATACTGAACCTTGATTCATTCATAAAGACCACAGACTTCCATTGTCGAAGTTGCCATGTGACATGTTCACGAGCAAAATCCATACTTGCTATTCTGTGGCATCGTGTAAAAGAGAACATATTGCTATTTTTTTGGTCTGATACATTGATCTTATGCGTCGTCCTGAGAGAAATTAAGAGGTCTTTCGTCGTAGAATAAGTTCTATTGCGAAATCGGTAAAAACGCCTCTCCAGGCTAATATTTCTGCATAAACTTCAAACATAGCTGCAATCTACTGCGGGTCCTATAAGAGACGAAAGGTTATCAAATGTTCTCTACTATGATATTCAGATTTCTATCGTCTCGCCGAACCTCGTCATTGAGAATAGAGTGGAGGTACATGTTGCATTAAAGAACGCTAGCTCGGCACTTAAAAGGAGACATTGCTAATGATTTGGTGACAGGAGTATTGAGACATAACCGAAAGAGAGCTCTTAATGAAAATAAAATTAATAGGTAATAAAATAAAGGAGGTTTTGGCCCTAGACAGCTTTATAACAACGAAGATACTACACTAAATAAATGCAGCAATGTTCCAACTTAGGGGTTGCTTAAACCACAAGAGCTATTTCAAGCCTACTGGCAGATTATGATGATACTAGATTTCGTACGCACCAGACTAATCAACGCCACTCCAGCCTAATAGAAACTTCAAATATATCTGCAATCTAATGCGTGTCATACAAGAGACGAAAGGATCTCTACTAGGATATTCTGATTTCTTTCGTCTCGCTGGATTTGAGAATAGCGTGGAGGTGTGCGTGGTAATAAAGAACGACAACCTAAAGAGAGACGTTGCTAATGATTCTGTGGCAGAAATATTGATACATCGCCGAAAATTCTCTAATCCCGTAAGTTCATCCCCGTTCTAGAGCTATGAATGAAGAGAAGCTCACTGCGAATTATCATATTGATATGGTCGTGCTTCAAGATCTTCGAGGTGAAGATAAGTGTGCAATAACACGCGCCACACCTCTTTTGTACTCGCATTGGTTTAACGCGCCACAAGAGGCCCCAGAGATTTCAACGCTCTTAGAAGCCATTCTGGAGGACGTGTTAAAGTGAAAGACGGTGATTTGAATAATAAATGTAATTACAAAAGAAAAGACGCCAGCAAATCTTAGAAAAAAGACCCGAAACAGGCAGAGAGACTGGATAAACAGTCCCGGTCAATTAGGCGCATGGTGCAGAGGGCATCAGATTATACTACCCATCAACATAGACCGTTTTCACTAAGCTAACTACTAGAAATCAAAGTTCTATTCACTTTAATAAAACTGAACCAATTTTTGAAGTAAACAGAATACATGTGTAAGCCCTTTATTGACATAAAGCCTCAAAAAAATTAGATTAAGTTGGTTAAAATAGTTAGAAGATTAATTAAAACTCTTGATTTTGTTCTATTATTTTAAGAGGGATGCTACATCACTCATCTTAAAACTAATTCACACAAGATTGGCCATGCAGCTCCAACCGGCAGAGCTTGACATCGTCGGCTGAAGTCTGAGAAAAAATGCCCACTTCATCGTAAAATAGTGAAACAAAACCTAATCCTCTAAATAACATTAAAATGTTTCACCTCGAGTTAAGTGAGGATTTAATTCATCGGTGGTTACAATTATTAAAGATTGAATAATCTCAACAGATTTGGTTCAGTACAGTGATATTAAGTTAAAATTGCTTAAGTTACGTCGAGTTAAGCTGGCTTAGATTAAGATAGGTTAGAATTGGTTTAAGTAAAAATCCTTATTATGATAGTGCAAATTCGTTAATTTATTTTAAGAGTCCGATTGTATGCTGCTGGGATATTAGATCTTCAAAATAAATCAGAAAGTTTAGTTTTAACTGGATTGGTGTCGACCTTTTAATAATTAACTCCCGACACCAATTCTAAGCCTAGAAAAAGACAATGCGTTCTAATGGAATGCGACTACATTTATGAAATTAATGCATATTTTAGATATTCTTTGGAAATATTCTTTGCGTTATTGGGCAATAATTTGCGTCAATTAAACAATATACCTAATGAACCTGAAATATATTTAGACATAGTTTTCTCCAACTTACATAAATTGAAGATGTTATAGATTTGACCACATTTCCTATGAGTTTTCAATTAATGTATCAGAGTGATACCAAACTTTAAATACCGATTACTATTATTATGATTTTAAATCAACTGATTATGATGATATAAAGGCTTATTTTTATGTGTTGATTGAAATCACATATTTACAGAACCTACTGTTAATATTTTTACAATATTATAAATTCAGCTCTTTCAAAACACGTGCCAAGGAAACGTTATGAATTATCGAAGTATCCGAAAAGGTTTAATTATGAACTTATACAACTAGTAAACGCTAAAAAGAAGGTTCATGCAGGGCATAAGATGAATGGTTTGATAACTGATTATAATAAATTTAAAGAACTACGTTCATTGTGCTCCAATTTCAGCAAATCTATTATCACGATTATATTATTCAATCTGAAAATTGCATTAAGAATAATTGTAAGTTTTTTGGTCTTCTGTGAATGAATGCAAAAATATTAAGGGATTTCCGGATCATATGAATTACAACGACAAGTGATTCAGGTAGCGCATGTGTTGGTTTATTTGCATATTATTTTAGCAATGTTTACAGTAATGAACACAAAAACCCTCTAAAATTTGATTATGAAAATAAAATATCGTTTTCAAGCATTCAGCGTCACTGAAATATTTAATTCTTTGAACGAGATACCTGATTCGTTTAATAGTGGACCGGGTGGTCTACCTCCTTATTCATTTATTATTTAGTAGACCTCTTGAAATTCGTATATTTCCCACTTATTGGAAAAGTTCTATGGTAAATTCATATTTAAAGATGGCCAAAGATGTGCAATTAAAAATTATAGAGGTATTTTGGATCAGTCTACAATTCCAAAAATGTTTGAGAAATGAATTTTTAAACAACTTATTTGGTATTGTTAATGTCTTATTTGTCACGAGCAACATGGGTTTCTTGAAAGCAGGTCATTTGTTATTATATCAGATGTACTTATTAGAAGCAGTATAAAAGGGAAACCAAGTGGATTCTATTGGATTTGGTGATTTAGTAATCAAATGGTTTTCCAGCTACTTAAACAAAAGGAATCAATTCGTCAAAACAGATAATTTTGTTTCTAGAGCAATTCTGTAATTTTTGGGATACCTCAGGGATCGCATTGTGGGCCTGTCCTTGTTTATGATTTTTATTAATGATACTGGTAGTTTTAAAGTCGTTTTGTTATAGAATAGTTATATATAACTGTAGTAATTTGCTAGCTAGATTAAATTTCAAATATACATTGTCGATGTCTTTACGTTTTAGACCATTGTACAGGCTGAATTTTGATCAAACAAATTATAGTGCGCACAATCTATTGCCGCGTGTCATGAAATATTATAACATGCTCTTGCATTATTTCAATTTTTTGTTATTTTGTAATTCATATATAATATTTAAGCGCCATTTAATAATAATTAAGTATTACATTAATTGTAGGTTTGCTTATTTAACTTCAGAGTAATTTATAAGTTGCGTTACTTATTTATGTGTATATTAATTATATTTTGACAATTATTAAAAAGGGTATTTCCTTATTAATAAATAAATAAATAAATAATCTCTTGATGCTTGCCTTCCTTTCTTTCAAGTATGAAGAAAGGTGCCGACCTGGGTTTTGTATAAGACTGCGTTTAGATTTCTCGATCTTTTTTGGCAATTTTTATTCTCTTCTTTTTCATTCATGGATTCTTATCTACTAATTATGTGTTTTTCAAAGGAACGCCATTAAACAACAGTGGTGAAGGCGCTCTCGTTACTATCTCCTCTCTCTTTTTTTCAAGTGATGAAGCCCCAGATTTTGAGTGAAACACCATCAATTATAATTCTCAGCCTCCTTTTGAGGACATTCTCAACCTAGAGTTATATCTGTTACTCGTCTGTAATTGAGTAATAATGAATAGTGGTCTCTCAATACTTTTTTCGCTGTATGAATCTCGATATTTGGGTACCATATGAATTGAAAGAGGTTCACATAACAATGGGAATCAACATTTGTGATATGCACCTTAAATGAAATGAAACCTATCACGTTTTGAAAAGAATCATCACAGGTGGCAAAAAATGGGTAATGCACATCAACATTATCCGAAAACGATCATGAGATGTAGAAAAAAAGAACCAGCTCAAAGCACATCAAAAGCTGAATTGCATCAGAAATAATGATAATGTTATCAATATGGTGGGATTACAAAGGTATTTTATATTTTGAACTGATTCCAAGGAACGAAATGAGCAATTTAGATATGTACTGTTAATAACTCAAAAAACTAGACGAAGCAATCAAAGAAAAACGGCCAGTATTAATAAATCAAAAAGGAGTAGAGTTTCACCAAGATATCTCGAGATTTCACAGGTCTTTGGCCACTTGTAGGAAATTACTGGAGCTTGGTTGAGAAGTGATGTTGCATTCCCCATATAGGCCTGTTCTGGCAACATCGTATTACCATCTATTCCGCAGAATTTATTTTGCAGAATTTTTTAAATTGTAAATCTTTTACAATAAATTTCACTTGGCTGAGCCAAGTGAAAAAGGACCAGAAATTCTACGAGCGCGGAATCAGGAAGTTGCAAGACTCATGGCGAAGGATCATTGAGAAAAAATGGAAAATATATGTTTGATTAAACAAAATTTTTTGGTGTCAAAAAAAGGGTTTTATTTCATGCGCCAAAACCAAATTACTTAGTGCCAAGCCATTATTGAGACGGAAAGCAATAATAATAATTTATTTGTGTTAATAACTAAGCGTTTTATACAGGTAATAAGTTATAAGTATCTAAAGTATTGCGAAAAAATGTTGGCACAATATATGAAATTATTAAAAAATTAAGATCCACATTCATAATAGAGAAATAAAGTAACACAAATATCTAATAAATAATACAATAACACAAATGTTCAGCTAATTTACAAGTAAGGTTATTTGGTTTTCCCGTTTTCGTTTGAGAAAAAAACAAGTGAAATGAGATACAAATAGATTCTAAAATTAATTCTGATAAAACATTCTCTAATGAGAAATAGAATAACTCTAGGAAGACAAAAAGTAAGAATTTTGCGTTGAATGTACAGGAGCCTAGAATGTTCAGCTGGATCAAAATTATAGTTGATTGATTGTTGTGGCATTTAAGTGTTGAAAATCCATATTCATTATTTAGCTAACAAAACTCTTCTTCACCTGAAGAAGCCACAGTGTGGCGAAACATATGTAGTGTTCACAATAAAACCAATTTGAAAATCAAACAGTTTTGTTACCTAAATAATAAAATTATAGTTATTTGGTTTCCACCTTTCCTCAAATCGATTCCAAAGGAAACATCTTTTGATAGAAAGTTATTTGGTTTACACATTTCTTTTATCGTCTGGAAATTAATCTTATTCTTCACTATTCTTATTTTCCTTGCAGTCATTGGATTAGATTTAAACTTAAGAAACGAGCAAAAGTGACGCAAATAGATTCCCAAAATAACTCTGGGAAAACATCATTTGATAGGGAAGAAAATCATTCTAGGAAGAAGAAAATATGACTTTTGCGTTGGATAAATAGAAACTATGAATGCCAGTAATCTTCAATGCTTTCGAAATTACGTTAGTGGGTTTCCATCCTTCATTTATCATCTGGGAATTAATAATATTCTTCTTGGTTTCCATTCTTCTTTTATTATCTGGAAAGTAATAATATTCTTCACGTTCCTCGTTATTCTTTTAGTCATTGGATTGCACATCAATTAAGGGAGCAGGTGAAAGTGGCACAAATAGATGCCAAAAAGAATGAGGAAACATCGTTTGGTAAGAAAGAAAACAACTCAAAGAGGATAAATCTGAAAGTTTCGCATTGAAAGAATATGAATGACTGTAATCTTCAACGCTTTCAAAATTAAGTTACTGGATTTCCATCCTTCTTTTATCATCTGGGAATCAATAATATTCTTCACGTTTCTCATTATTCTTTTAATCATTGGATTGCACATAAATTAAGAGAACAGGTGAAAGTGACAAAAATAGATTCCAAAAAGAATGAGAAAACATCCTTTAATAAGAAAGAAAACAACTCAAAGAGGATAAATCTGAAAGTTTCGCATTGAAAGAATATGAATGACTGTAATCTTCAACGCTTTCAAAATTAAGTTACTGGATTTCCATCCTTCTCTTATCATCTGGGAATCAATAATATTCTTCACGTTTCTCGTTATTCTTTTAGTCATTGGATTGCACATAAATTTAGGGAGTAGGCGAAAGAGAGAAAAACAGATTCCAAAAAGAATGAGGAAAAATCCATTGGTAAGAAAGAAAACAACTCAAAGAGGATAAATTTTGCATTGAAAAAATAGGGGCTAAGAATGATAATGGTCATTCCTGCAAAAATTAATCATATTCTTCACATTTGTTGATTTTCCATCCATATTTTATCCTCTAGGAATTAATCATTGTTCATTGTCATTGTCAGTTTTCTTAAAACTATCAAGAAAGAAAAGAGACTCAAAAGATTCCTAAAAGAAGTCTGGGTAAATATCGTTTGATTCGAAAGAAATTATTAACAAGAGCTAAAATGACAATAATATTCTGCTGGTTTGAAATTTTAAATAGTTAAGTAGCTTCCCAAACCCTTTTAATACTAAGGGATCGAGATTAAAATTAATTACAAATAATTTTGCAGATTAATGTCGTTTAAACTTAATATTAGACTTTATCTCTGTTTTGCTCCAAGACGACAATTATCGCGACTGACTCTTTGTTCCTATTTTACGACTCAACTAAAAGTTAGTATATTTAAGGCTAGATGGTATCAATATACATTAGTTAGAAGAAAACAATGAACCTGCTACCTTTCAAGTGACCAGTAGGCATATGACAACTCTTTCCGATGATGAACTGCCTAGATGAGATAGTAAAGAACGGAGAGAACTCATCGGAAAGTAAAAGCAAGAACATGTAAAGTACCAAACTAGTTTTGAGGATTAGCACACGTTCTATTATAGTTAATAGAAAATATCTTAGTAGATCAACCAGTAAACAACTAAATACTGCTACATTTTAAGTAGTTTAAGTAAGTTTAGTAGATCCAATTATAAACAACTAAATACTGCTACATTTTAATTGTCTAATCAGCAAAGTTCTAATCCAAAAGTATATTTATTTCTTCTTAGTAGAAGTAGTTATTTTAATAATTAAAAATATTAAAGTTATTTGCGTGGCTGTAAATTATGTGTTAATTTTTATAATTATGTTTACTACTGAAATTAAAATTTCCAAATTTATGATAATATTCATACAAAATCTTATCGATCACTGTCACATCCCAACCGAGGGAATTATCAACGTGTTAATTAAAATTGATGTAATAATCGTTAAATGTCCAGCCGAGCGTGCACAATTCTTGTGATAATTATGAATAAATATACATCTCTAATGAAGCAACCTGTTAGAATACCGCTCTCCGCAAACACCTTGCTCAGTTCGAAAGGAATAAACATCTAAAAATATCCAACATTTACATAACCTTCCTTCCTGGAACGACGCTTGATTGCGTCCCTATTACGTAACGAGGCGGCTGGATGTGAATTATCAACGTGGGGTTTTGAAAATCGACTGATTTGTTGGACGAAGAGAGGAAAAAAATGGTCATAATTGGACGCGCGTCGAGCGGTCAGTCTTTTTTTTGCTCGTTGATCAGGAGGATATAAATTATTCAATTATCGGGCTGCTTTATCGTCGAGGGATAATTAAAATTATTGAAAAATCGGCTTCGATTTACGATGTGTTCCTGGCGTTTATTTCAATTACTGTAATGCGAGCATATGTTTTCGCATTTCGTGAGATGATAAAATTTAATGAGGTGCATTAATAATTAATTATTCCAGCTGAAATTGGAATTTTCAATCTTATCTTTATTCAAAAGTAGCCAGAGAATAATCTTGATTAATATTATTTATCCTTCTTAAGTTTGAGGATATTTGGACCAACAAAGACTCAATTTTAGAAAAACCTGAAAATAGTAACCCAAGTGTTATCAATCAGGATAACCTGAAAATATTTTCCACGTATGTTTTAATAGAAAAACTGTTTTCCTTTACCTAAATTAAAAGTATATAGTCCATCCGTTGGATCTTCCGTCCTACGTCACAAACTATCGCTTCAAAAAACGACGGAAGTTTTTCTGCGTTCTTTTTCTAACGCATTTGGTTTACTTTATCAGACTGAATGTTTTTGTGTCGTTTCTCGAAGCGATATTTTGTGACGTAGATGGAAGATCCAACGGATGGACTATAGGTGTTAACAATACTTGCTTGGATCAGCTAAGGTGTCTACTACGACTTTATTGTGTAGTGGCAAATACGTGAACATATTCACGAAGTATCACTCTTGTTATTAGAGATCTTGTTTATTGCATAAACAAATTATAATAAATACATCGCCTATTACATAAATATCATCATGACAAATTTCTAAAATTACATTTTTTTGTCGCGACGTGATATTAATATAATCGCCATGCTCGGCGTCATCGCGTAATAAATAAACATCAGTAGCATAACTAGCAAGTGATTTACATACGCTCGCCTATTTTTAATCCAGTCAAGATCAAAGCCTTTTCGCAGACATTGAAATAACTCCTGCCGCCCAGCGGAATCGACTAATAGAAGTTTGTTATGACACGTCTTTGCCTAAACCAAAACGACTCTGCTGGATTTAATCGCTTGGAGTTTACGAGTTCACGGGCCAGCACTGGAAACGAGGCCATTTTTATGGTACAACGTTTACGGCCTTTTTCATTAGATAATAATTTAATTGGCAGTTAAAAAAAATAAACGTCCGTGCGGTTATAAGAGGTGTTGACTTGAAAACGCTTTGACGTTAATTAGGATTAATTTCGTCG
This sequence comes from Ontholestes murinus, assembly GCA_963969525.1. Classification (NCBI taxonomy): domain Eukaryota; kingdom Metazoa; phylum Arthropoda; class Insecta; order Coleoptera; family Staphylinidae; genus Ontholestes; species Ontholestes murinus. The sequence goes on from OZ018396.1 coordinate 52,348,571, forward strand.
TCTTCCTTTTCCGTAAGATTCTCAGGTTTCAATATCCGTTTCCGCATCTGTATCGTTTCAGAAGTAATTACTCGCTTATGGATTGAGTTGAAGTGAATTGGATAGATAACATTTCATCCATTTAACTTTTAGCTAAGTGTGTGTTTCACGTGGAATTCTTGCGATGCATGTCTGTCCAAATTAGTTTAATTCGTTTCACTGGGATCAGTGAAACGAACAAAGAGTGTATCAATTATTTACCTATTACTAATGAAGGTTTAAATTAAATTACACTTGGTTTGTGAAAAAAATTAGTAATAGTTCAAAATGTTTTACCAAGTGATAAATGAGAAAGTGATTCAAGAAAAATTATTTACCTATTATTTTATGTTTCATAATAATAAGATATAAGTGAGGAAATTATTTAAGAAATAGTTTCATCCATACATTTCTTAAGATATATGTCTAGGAATTTTGGATTGAAACAACACACTGTCATGCACAGCGTTTTGGTATTAACACTTCTAAGATTATGTTTCTTTGTTTTTCTGTTTTATCCCATGCGTGTGTAAGAAAAGTATTAAGAATATTTCTTTGTGTGAAGCAAAAGCATTGCATTGGCGAAATCTACAACCTTTTTCAAAGCATTTCATCGGCGACGATAACAAAATTCTTTAGAAAATCGTTGTTAAAAATATATTTCTTTCATATTGTCTTCATTAATTTTATAACTCATTTTGGATCTTGATAAAAGAATCAAAAGTTGATCTCTTTACCTTAAATTCAGTATCAAACAAAGTTTTTCTAAACTTGAAGCATCATATATCTTAAAAGAAATATTCATAAACATTAAAAATATATACGAGAAAAATCATTTTTTCTATATCATTTAATTTTCTCGTGTTTTCTTGAACAGCATAAATGATCTTTGTATTTAAGTATTCATCTTAAAGCATTGAAACTTATTCTAGCTACCTTTTTTGATAGCTATAACTAATTCAGACTGCTTTAATTTTTGTATAGGCCGAAACTCTAAAGAGAATGTTCCATAAAATCTGTATTTTCTATCAGCAATATTTTGGCCTAATGACAAAAGTCAAAAATTGTCTGCACTTATAGTTCTGTTCATATGAAGCAATATACAACGCTTCTAAAAATATTATAACCTTGACCAACATAACAATAGGTGCAACTCTTTCCGATGATAAACTGCCTAAATGAGATACATAACAATAGGTGCAGAACATTTTTTGTTTTTTGTCATTAGAACATTAAGACGAGAATTTCAGTATTTTTTTCACTAATATCTAGTTTATACTAATTACAGCACCGACTCTTAGTATATAAAACGATTGAATATCATTTTTAGAAATGTGGCCATTTGAACCTTAAAAACAGAACTGTAGAAAAATGTTATACGTGCAAGGCATTTAGAATTAAATATCTCTTTAACTAATCTTTTAGCTATATAAATTATTGCCCTAATTGACATATTGAACGAAATTCTTTGAATTTATAGAAATATAGGACCCTGAGAACAAAACTGTAGGAGTAGGCAATGTTAAATTTTTGAAATCCATGTTACTTTGAAGAAATAATTTGGGAAGACATGTAAGCTAAATCATTAGCAACCAATATATCGAGCATTTTTGGAATAGTTGGAATAGGTGACCTCTATCCCACCCACCAATTAGTAAAACATACGCGATAATTTTTGATGATGTTTTACTGATTGGAGGGTGGGATAGAGGCCACCCACCCACCCTACATATACACGTAAACTTTAATTCCTTATCGTCTCCCAGTTTCCAACCAAATTAATTACAAAACTTTTTGAATAAAAACAAGTTACAAAGGTAAAATTTTTGATTGAGTAAATTAGTAAAAATTTGATGCATGATGGGTGGGCAGACTAAATCTAAATTAGATAAGATTAGCTGTAGAAAGTCATTTATATTTAAACTTAAATTTTGATTTATTTTTTATTTTTTATTACATAAAGGGTGTGTTTGTTTTTAGGAGAAAAATCATCAACAATTAACAATTAAATTTATCATGCATATGTAGGGTGGGTGGGTGGCCTCTATCACACCCTCCAATCAGTAAAACATAATCGAGGGTTTTAGTTAGAAGTTGTCAACTGAAAACAAACATAAAATAATTGCATTTTTTAATTGAAGTATTCATACAAATATTTCAATCTTTTGATGATGTTTTACTGAGTGGAGGGTGGGATAGAGGCCACCCACCCACCCTACATATACATACAAATTTAAATTACTGATATATATATATATATATATATATATATATATATATATATTAACTTTAATTACTGATCACTTCGCGGTTTGCAATAATGTTAATTACAAAATTTGAATAAAAGAAAATCGACACAGAAAAATTTTTGAGTGTTTAAATTAATAAAAATTATATACATGATACGTGAGAAGGCTTTAAATCAAGCTTAAATAAGATTAGATAAGATTAGCTATGGAATGTCATTTATATTTAAACTTAAATTTGGATTATGCTTTATTTTTTATTACACACAAGGTTTTATGGTTTTTTTGCAGCAAAATCATCAACGATTAGTATTTAAAGTTGTCATGTAAATGTAGGGTGGGTGGGTGGCTTCTATCCCACCCTCCAATGAATAAAAAATGAGCGAGGGTTTTAATGAAAAGTTGTAAAATATAAATAAACACAAAATAATTGCAATTTTTAGAATTTTATTCATACAAATTTTTCAAATAATTATTAATGATGTTTTACTGATTGGAGGGTGGGATAGAGGCCACCCGCCCACCCTACATATACATACAAATTTCAATTACTGATAGTCTCGCAGTTTGGAATAAAAATAACTACAAAACTTTTTGAATAAAAAAGAAATTCAAAAGGTAAAATTTTTGAGTGAGGAAAATTTTAAAATTTTTATGCACGATGGAAGTTGGCAGAGTTTAAATCTAAATTAGTTAAGATTACATATAGAAGGCGATTTATATTTGGCCTCTATCCCACCCTCAAATCAGTAAATCATAAGCGAAGGTTTTAATTAAAAGCTGTAAAACGTAAAGAAACATAAAAAATGGTGATGTAGTATATTCCTTACATTTTTCTCGAAAACTATGAGGTTTGCGCAAAAAGGCTATTCATAATAATTTACTCAATTTTGGATTCTTTACAATTAATTGTTAAATAAATTTCATGCAAATTTTATAGTTTATTAGCAGTAGGCGAAAATATCAAATGTTTTAATTTTCAATTTCTTTCTCGCAAATTAAGAACTTTACGAAAAACATTTTTGAATAAAACTTGTTCAGTTTCTTATTCCCTTTAACTTTTGTTTTAAAAGTAATGTAATTCGTACTCTATATTTTTAACTTTTATAAATTTGAGTCATCAATTCCTGAAAACAACTGGTTGCTGTTTGTTACATATTTTTTAGCTGTGTATATTTTGTGTGTGAGTAGGTTTTTGTAAAATTTCTTAATTCTGTTGTTTTCACAAAATTTGATGAGAAATTCTAAAGAAACAATTGACTAACTCGTTTTATACCCTATCACAAAAACTGTACAAACAATGGTCTAATTTCTGTTATACAAACAATTTATATCACTTATTCTTTATATAACTTTAACTGTCCTTCGAATTTTCAGAAGTGTAGTCGATAGAACCTTAAGGGCATAACTGGAAAAGACTATTTATTTAGTTTTGGAAGTACAAAGTGTTTCTAAATGAATATCGGGGTTTTAACGCTTTATAATATTTATAGCTTAAAACTTAAAATCATAATTAATACATAAAATTAAAAAGCAGCTCAAACACTTATAGAAATAACTGCCAAATATAACATATATATATATATATATATATATATATATATATATATATATATATATATATATGGCACTACACTCCTTGTGGAGTTTCGCCGCTTCAGATTGAAGCCCTTACAATCCATTTATATTGGGGTGGATTAATCCCCGTGATTCTTCTCATATTGTGCTACCTCGGTGTTCAAGATGTTCATTTTCTCTTCTTTGCATTTGATTTCCATTCCATGATCACTTTTATGTTGGTTTGACTTCCCGATCTCGATACATGGCCCAACCACTTTATACGAGCTGTCTTAATTATGCTTACTACATATTTTCCTTCAAGTATTTCTAATATTTCTGTGTTATTTCTTCTTTTTCTTTCACCTTCTATTTGCCTTGGTCCTAGCATCTTTCCGATTATTGATCGTTCTGCTACTCTTAATTTGTGTTGTTCTTTTTGTGTCATTGTCATCGTTTCCGCTGCATATGTGATTATCGGTCTTATTACTGTTTTATATATTTTTGTCTTTGTGTTCTTGCTAATTGCATTGTTTGTCAGAACTTTTCTGTTTGCATAGAATGCACTATTTGCTTTCTGTATTTTTTCTTCGATTTCAGTTTTATCTTCGTTCCTGTTGCTAATACTTTATTTGATTGATTTTCTCAAATTTGTGCTGTCTTATTTTTATTTTTTCTTCTGCGCCTGTGTTTCCGATTAGCATGTATGATGCTGTGAGTGCATCGCCTTGCCTTAATCCATTATTTATTTTGAACTCTTTCGTTTTTCCATTTTTTTGTTTGTTTGTTTGTACTACGGCTTTTGTCTTATTTATTGTAATTTTTATCAAATTTATTATTCACTTTTTAGACGTTAAAGTAAAAAACACTTTATAAATTTTCAAAAACACTTTATAAATTTTCAAAAACACTTTATTGCATTAAACTCTGTGGCTTCTTCAGGCGAAGAAATGGTAATTGTTGCGAGTTTAATGCAATAAAGTATTTTTGAAAATTTATAAAGTGTTTTTTACTTTAACGTCTAAAAAGTGAATATGAATTTTCAACTAATAACAGCCTCATCAATTAATAAATTTATTATTTTTGTAGGGATTTTAAACTCTTCAGTGCTTTGATTAAATGTGCTCTGTTCATTGTATCAAAGGGTTGCTTAAAATCTATAAATAGTAATTGTATATCAATTTTCTTTTCTCTCGCTTTTTCTGTTACCGGTTTTACCATATGAATTGCGTCCACAGTCGATTTGCTTGTACGAAACCGCATTGATATTCTCAGACAATGTTCTTCGAGTATTCTTTCAGCCTTTTTTGAATCATTGTTGTTAATATTTTATATGTTGTACATAGTAGTGTGATTCCTCTATAATTTTTACATTGGCTTCTGTCGCCTTTTTTATGTATTGGTACTATAGTTCCTTTGTTCCATTCATCCGGCATGTTTCACTAATTAGCTTTCCTATCTGTTCATTTACAAGTTCCCCACCATAATTTATCATTTCTGCATTAATTTTGTCTCCTCCATTTTTATATTTTCTAATTATTTCAATTATTTCCTCCATTCTTCTTCTACAATATTAAAGTATTCTTCTGATTCCTCGATTTCTTCTATTTGTGTACTATTGTTTGCAGTTGTCAATAATTCTTTAAAGTGTTCTTCCCATAAAGGTTTCTCTTCTTCTTCGTGTTCAACAATTTTTCCTTCCTTATTTTTCATTCCCAACGTTTTCATTTTGTTTTGTTTTCGTTCATTATTTATTTGTTTGTATAACTTTTTAGAGTTATAGTTTTTGTATTCATTTTCTATATTTTCCATCTTTCTTTGTATCCATCTGTGTTTTGCGTGCCGTACCGCTTTATTGCATTCTTTTCTTATATTAGCATATTTTATTTTTGCATCTTGGTCGTTGTGTTGTAACCATTTTCGTCTGAATTTAGATTTTTCTACTAAAGGTGTACTGCATTCATTGTTCCACCATCCATTTTTGTATCGGTTTTTTATGGTTCCAATTTTTGTTTCCGCAGCTTTTTTTAATTTTTGTCATTTTTTTGTTTACGTCTTCTTTTATTAGTGATATGTTGTCGCCTATTTTATGTTCTGCCATGTTTCTAATATAACAAATATAACATAGCAAGTTTAATTTGAGGTCCTCCCCTTTGAGGAAAATAAACAAATTTCGGCAAGATAATAGTGAAACCTTTATCATGGAGACCTTCTGTGGCAGTACTAGCATCGAAGCAGGCAAGAGTGGAAGAACATTGTATTATGAACTCAAGCAGCAGTTTTATTGAAGCAGCACTAAGCAAGAGTGGAAGATCATATTTTTATGAACTCAAGCCTTTCCATGTGCAATCAACATTATTGTTACATATGTATTTTCGATTTTATTATGTAAGCACAGTTGACAAATAAATAGTAAATATTAAATACACTTATACGTATAAACTTATAAGTATTCAATATGAGCACTTTTTTTACACAGAACTTATCAAATCAATAGGCCAGTTCTTTCCAAACTTTGTTTAGTGTTTGTGGTGTAAGTAATTGGCAATTCACGACGCGTAATTGACTTTACACTCTCTTCAGAAATAATTGGTCGTCTCATACTCATCCGAATGCAAAGGCAGCTGATATTAGTATCACTTGAAGAATCACATCTAAACTTAATCTATATTGTTGGTTTGAATTTACGTGAAGTGTTTTGCAAATAAAAATACTTCACTTGTGACGTAAGGAATAAACTGTGTGTTTATTTATAAACTTAATCTACCTTAAACTCATCATCATCATCATTCAGCTCTCTGTGTCCACTGCTGGACATAAGTCTCCCCCATTTCTGCCCATTCCTTTCTGTCTTGAGCGTTTTATATCCAGTTGCCTGCACATCTCTTAAGATGGTCCGTCCAACGTGTAGGCGTTCTTCCCTTGCTTCTTTTATCCAAGCGGGGTCTCCACTCGAGCAGTCTATTCATCCATCTCCCGTCCGTCATTCGAACCTCATGTCTAGCCCAATTCCACTAGAGTTTGCAAATTTGGATAACTACATCCGTGACGACGGTTCTTTTTCGAAAATCATTTCTTATATGATCCCGCAATGACACCCCGAACATGGACCTTTTTATCTTGAGCTGTGTTACCATAAGTTTCTTAGCATTAGCTGCGGTTAGTGTTAAGGTTTCAGCTCTATAAATAATGACCGGCAGCACGCATTGATCAAACACCTTCCTCTTCAAACATTGCGGCATATCGCTTTTAAAGACTTATACAAGCTTTCCACAGGCTGCCCAAGACAGTGTGACTATTCTTTCCATTTCGCACGTTTGGTTATCTCTTGAGATTTGGATTTCATGATCAAGATAATTATGCTTATTCACCAAAGCCACTTCCTCATCACCAATGAGAATTTGCTCACTGGGAACTAAATTTGTCACACATTTCGTTTTTGGGATATTCGTTTTTAGACCTACGTCAGCACATGCCTTTTTTAGTGCTTGTCACATATCTTTAATGTCTTTAAGGTTATCTGATAGCAAAACTATATCATCTGCAAAACGTAGATTTGATATGTTTCGACCATCTATATTAAGGCCCTTGTTTTCCCAATTGAGTTTTTTTCAACATACTCCAAGACTGTTACAAAGAGTTTGGGCGATATTGTGTCTCCCTGTCTGACACTGCCGATTTGAATGCATTTAGTATTTTCATAGAGTTTTACCGTTATTGTAGCATTTTTGTAGACATTCTTAACCTTAAATTTCCGATTCGATTTTTGTAAACTGCAGAACACTAAAAGCTTTCTGTTCACTAGTCGACATTTTTCTACTAGCGCGTACCAACAAACAGAATTATTTGAGTTACTCTTTCATTTTTTATATTAATTATGATTTTAAGTTTTACATAATAAGTGTTAAAAGCGTTAAAATCTCGATATTCGTTTATAAACACCCAAGTATAATTATTGTACTATACCTAGAACTGTAAAGAGAATAATCCGAAAATCTTTATTTTCTTTCGCTACTATCTTTATTATATAAATAAATCAACAATTGAGCGTTATTTTACTTCAACTTTTCTTCGAATTTTCATAAATGTAGTCTCTAGAACCTTAAGAATAGAAGTGAGAGTTTCACCCTGGTAGGTCAAATCTGCTGAAATAACTTATTAATATTCAGTATTTTTGCATAAATTACCTTGTTATCAATATCAACTAAGCTGACTTCTGGTAGAGAAACGATTAAGAATTATTTCATTTTAACTTTAGAAAATCAAACTTTAAGAAAAGAAAAAAACTGCTTATCATGTTTCTATAAATGTAGTCCATAGAACCTTGAGAACAAAACTATAGGAGCAGACTATTTTGTATATTTATAAGTGCAAAGGGTTATATAATTAGGACCAGAACTGTAGCATGGTCAAAAAATTGATTATTTTCTTTTATGATATCTTGCTTATATTATTGCTGCATTTACTTCTGGTATACAGACGAATGCATATCATGTTATTTTAACTGTCTTTCAATTATTTAGCCACTAGGACTTTGAGGACAGAACTGTAGGAGCAAACATTTTTTTAATTTTTGTAAGAGTAAGCCAATGATTTGGTTATTTATAAAGATTTATCCAAAGCTTCTGTATTTTCTTTCAATAATACGATGCGCTGATTTCTGGTATAAAAACAGTTGGATGAAATTAATTTTTAGAAGTTAAGACCTTGAGGACAAAACTCTACTGCAGATTTATACTCTTAACGTGACTATTTAAAATATTTTAAATGTTTGTAAGTGTAGGGGATCGCCAAGGCAACAAAACCGAAACTATAGAAATAATAATATTTTTATTCATTAGTATCTTATACATATGTGTTGGTTGTACAAATTACTTCGCCGGTTTCTGGTATATAAACGATCGAAAATCTTTTAACTTTTATTGTCCTTTAAATGTTTATTTAGAACACTATTTTCAAAACTGTAAGAATTTTCTAAACATTTTCTAATTAAATTCTTGAGCCGAATAGTTGTTGAAAGTTCATGTTCTTAATAACTTTTATATTCTGAAGAAGGAGACACGATTACGATCGTATATTATTCTTCATTATATTCAAGATGTAAACGCCTCCACAATTAAACTTTTATATTCGTAGATAACACTTTATAACACTTTCAAAAGATTTTATTGAGCACACTGTGGATTTTTCAAGCGAAGAAATTTATTCACTATTTATACTAGGGATGCGGTGGTGGGGTCGAGAGGGTGGTTTTGTAGTTTAATAGGTTAAGTAACGGTGAGTTTAATCATTGCTTAGATTTCCTGTTTGTTTTCTCATATTTGAATAAATTTTCTCTTAAATTTCCAAGTCTTTTCATTTTTTGTTATGTATATAATTTTGAAATTCTTATTGAATTGATATTCTTCACCTATTATGGGGTTGACGTATGATGAGTTTGTTTTCTCGTTTTCAGCCTTTTTGTGTCTTTTCATTCTTGTATTGAATAATCTTTCGGTTTGATCCACGCATGATTTTGGATATTTAATGCAATTCAATCATTGTACTCTACCACACACACAGTTCCTTCTGTTTTATCTTTATTATTCATTTGCCCTAGTGAATAACTATTTTATATTTAATGTATTTAACATGTTTTCGCTTACAATAGAAAGAATGATTCAAAAATTCTGTATTTTCTTCACTAATCTCCTGGTTATGCAACGTGCTATGCTTAATTCTGGTAAACACACGATTAAATGTCGTTTCACTTTAACTGTCCTTCAAATTTGTAGAAATGTAGTTATTGAGACCTTTTGGACATAACTGTAGGAACAGACAGTTTTTGATTTTTTTGACAGTTTTTGGGATTATGGCCAGAACTGTAAGAGGAATGGTGTAGGGATTTTGTATTTTTTTGGCTGTAAAAATTACTACAATTATGACATCAAGACCTAAACTGTAAAATGGTCCAAAACATTTATATTAAGAAATGTGGTTATTCACCGTTCCATCAACAGTGTACCATAACAAGTATTGAATTGATTTTTATTTGTTTAAGTATGAAGATGTCATTAGGGCATTAAGACCAAAACTGTAAAAATAATGTTATGAAAGTAATATATATTTTCTTAATTTAAAAGAAAGGGTAAGCAAAATAGTATTCAATCGTTTGTATCCCAGAAGTTAGCGCAACAATCTATAATAATAATAAGGTATCATCTATTAAGTTCTAGGATACAAACCATTTAATATTATTTTGCCTAAACTGTGTTTTGAATCATTAGAATTTTTTGAAAACAGATCTATAGAGAAAATGGTTCAATCATTTTATATTTTCATACTTAATATAAAAAAAAATTCTAAGCTAATTTTATAGTATAGATCTCTGAAGCTACTCAACATGTTTTTCTCATTTTTTGCAATTTTCACCGTAATTTTCTTTTAAGTTACGAGAATATTATTCACGAATTTTAGAATAAAGCAACTAATCATTTCACTTCCAGTTTTTTAGAATTTCCTTCGAAGAGTTCTATACTATGTTTTCTATTGTTAGAATTTTCCAGAAATTTTTCTTTTAAATTGCAATATTATTTTTTTAGTTCTAAATTTTCCTAAAACTTTCCTTTCCTTAAATTTTCCACGAATGTCTTAATTACGTGAATATTATGGACTCCAAAAATTTCTTTTTCAGATTTCTAGAATTGTTTAAGTATTTATTTTCTAAATTGTAAGAATACTCTTTTAGAATTCTAGAATTAAGTTTAAATATAATTTTGCGTTAACCACCCTAAAATCTCGTAATAAGTGTCCATAATGTGCTATTTAAAAATTAAAATATTTTGTTGCTTCTATTTCACATTCAAACATCCAAAGAACGAATTATCGTTTATTTTCATATTGTACATTGCAAAATTAATGTTCTTATTCTTTATTTTATATAAAATCTGAAATAATTGGTATCTACTAATCTTAATCTAAATTCATAGGAATTATTAAAAAAAAAAAAAACACAACTACTTAGTAACCTTTGATACAAATATCTTGGTATTATAGTTTGTTGCCCCGACTTCTGATATATAAAAGATTAAATGTCATTTAGCTTAAACTGGCTCAAATTTTTATAAATTTGTGAAAACAAAATTATTGCAAAAATAAGTTAACAACCCATAATAAAATTGTAGTAAAATAATTGTAAGTATTTCATTCAATATAAATATTTTTATACTTAATATCCACAATCTTTTCAAGGAAAAACTTCTATAGGAAGTTTTATAGTTTTGACTCTTTTTTTACCGATTCCTACAATGATCCTGATATTTTGGGATACTGTTGGAAACACTTAAAAGAAAAAAAATTCTTGTTGGTTTACTTCAACAAATAAATAAAGAAACAGAGAAATTTTTCAATGTCATTTAACACGAAGTGCTCCTTCTTCGTGTTCGAAATGTACATCTGGTCAATAAAAACAATTTTGTAAAGAAAGTGATAATACTTTAATTACAATATACTAGAGAAATTAATGTTTATTTTTTTGCTTAGATTCCAAAATTTTTTCGAAACAAAAAGTTTTATATTGTAGTTTGGAATTATTTTACAAATGTGTGTGTAATTACTTGTAAACAAACACATAAATATAGTTTTGCATTAACCATCCATGAATAATATGTTTAGCTATATAAATTTAACGCCATTTTACTTCAACTGTTTTTATTTTTATAAGGAAAAATAATCCAATTATTATACATTTTCTTTCTTAATATCCTAAATGTTTTTGGACCAAAAGAATCTTCAGCTTTCCAATGGATGTTATTTTAAGTATTTCTGCCAAACTGTTCGAATCACATAAAGAAGATATTACATTTGTTGCTGTTCCACTTTGAAATAAGTAAACAACGGATAAATGTTTATTTTCTTGATTAAAATCTAAAATCATTTCGAGACATAACTTCAATTTTCCATAAAAAGTTTTATAGTTAAAACTTTTTTTGCAGATTTCTGCAATTACTTCTTGTAAACTAACGTTTAAATATAATTATATGTTAACCACCCTTAAATTGCATTCTTTCATATATTTATTAAATTCACATTAAGGCCTTAAACATAGAACTTTAGAAAAAATGGTCCAATAATTATATATTTACTTTCTTAATATATCGAATGTTTATGGGCCAAAAAATCCACTTTTCATAGAATGTTTAGAACTTTGGGATTAGTTTGCATTAAGCGTATTTAAAGAAGTTTAGTAATGATAATTTTCTGATCATGAGATAAGTGTTTCGAAACACATAAAGAAGAAATTACTTTTGTTGTTGCTGTTCTACTTTCAAATAATAAAAAAACTGATTAATGTTAATTTTCATGTTTAAAGAATAATGTGACAATCTCTACACAATGTTTTCTTTTCCTTAAATAATGCTAAATATTGGGTTCTTTTGCTCTTCTGTTAATAAATATGAAATCAATCGCAAAATTAATTTTTTTACACATTATTCCCTATCAAATTATTTTAACATAGTCTTTTTATAAGCCTTAAATCGTTTCTATTTTATTTCACCTAAAACACTTATCTTAGTTGTTTTTGTTTGCCATCTCATGTGAACCAAAATGTAATCGAAGTTTATCGGATCTTTCATCGTACGTCACAAACTATCGCTTCAAAAAACGACGAAAGTTTTACAGTGCGTTCTTTTTCTAACGCATTTGGTTTACTTTATCAGACTGAATGTTTTTGGTTCGTTTCTCGAAGCGATAGTTTGTGACGTGCGACGAAAGATCCAACGAACAGACTATAATTACATTCATTGTGGTTCTTTTTTGTAGGTATAAATTCTGTATTTTCTTCCACAGATTACATGTTTTTTGAATTCTATGGATAATAGAAGGTAATTTCACCTTCCATTATCCATAGAACAATTTTTGGTTACGCTTTGGTTTCACAAATTTTTGTTTTCTGTTATGCAAACGATTGAATACAATTTTGCTTTAACTATCCTAGAAAAAATTTAAGGAAGAATAATCCAAAAATTCTTTAATATCAAAAAAACATCTTTGAGCCAAAAGAATATTCCGTCAAGTATCAAAGTATGTATTACTGATATTATTTTGAAAAGGCGTGTAAGATAATCTCTTAATTTCTATTAAAATTTGATACACTTCAACTAAAGTAATATAAAAATAGTATTTGGAACAACTACTTTAGATAACCTATGACATTAGATGAATAAAAATTGAATTGAATTAGATGTTGTAAACCTTATCTCGCAGGATAAAACAATTAATTGACAAATTGTGTAGTAGTAATGTAATTGAATTATAATGCTACAACTTACATCACATAAATAGCAATAACAGTGAATTACATCTTCGCATTACCATTTAAAATTAGTAACTGCCTATAATTTCCTATTTCTTAATATACATAGAGGTAAAATAACTGTTGTAAACGTAGACGGCATTAATTATGTTTATATACCGGTTTATCTCGTATAATGGCGCATAAAGTTAATTTTAATCGTTATTTGACGGTATTTATTTGATAGCAATAAATGAATGATAAACGGAGGTGTCGCTTCGAATTTAGTTATCCGAATAACGAAGTGATCTAACAGAAAGTAAACCGGCGCACGTAACAATGTGGGCATTAGCATAAAATGCAGATTACGGTGAACAGGTCCCACCGACATGTGCGAATGATACGCAGAGTAGTTCGTTCCTCTCGTCGAATACATTTTTGTACCAATTTTTCCCTCCACCTCCTGACCACGGTGGTATCACTGGATACCCAAGGGTACCACCTCGCGTTAAATGGCACCCGATATGGATTAGTTTACCGCGTTGAGTGTTGATAGTGATATGTAAATTTGTACACCTGTTTTTTTTTTTGGTCGAAAAGTTTCGCCTTGTACTTACCATCAGGACTTGACGTTGTTTATTTCACGGACGCACATTCGTACATTTTAAAAGCGATATTATTTTTTCTTAGTGTTTTAAAGTTAAGTGTCGGATGCGCGAAAGTGAGAAGCAATGATGGACCGCATAGGTGAAATAGAGAGAGGATGAGGTAGAAGAGAGCAGCATGGCAACGACCGACGAAGAACTCTCCAGCGAAGATCGCACGAGAAGGCTCGCGTTGTCCAGGTCGAGGTCTCTTCCTCAGCTGTCCCATCACGACTCCGGCTTGGGGAGCTACTATGGGGTTCGTTATATAAATATTTTTTGACATTTAACATCGAGATATTTCAATTCTTTTAATATTCAAAATAAGTCACCCAATATGAATTAATTCCAAAATACCATCAAATATAAATACTTCTACTATTGTTTATAATCTTTAACTTTTGTTAAAATAAAGAAAACTTTTATATATCACTTATGAAAAAAGTTCATTGCTTTCTTTATTTTAATAATTTTAATAATTACCAGAAAGTGAACGCCTCCAAAATTTTAAATTTATTTAAAATTGTAAATCAAACAAATGGTTTAAAATTTCGCAGATTTAAATCTATGAAATTTTAAACCAAGGGTTTTATTTTCCTTATATTATTTAATTTCACTAATTCGATGTTTAAAATTATGTTATGTAGGGCAATTCATAATTTACAAACCCATATTAAACATTGAATTATTTGATAGATTAAGAGTACACTAGGATAAATGTAATATCTTTTATCAAGATTACGTCAGGATAATGAATAATTAATTGCGATAGGTCAAAAATACGCTAGGACAATAACTAATTTATTAGATTAGGTCTAAAATACGCTAGAGTAATTAATGATTTGGTGTCTAACCTAAAATGTCATGAGAGCTCTCATAGACTACAATAACCCATGTTTTTTCCCAGTGTTCCTTAATATTATAGATATTTGGTCACCTAGCAAATAAGTCGTGACTGAATGGTAAAAAAAACAATTATTTATTATGTGATAGGTAATTAGTAAAACGCGATAATGAAATAAAATGGGATGGGTAAGCGTATGCTAAAACAATTAAAAAAAATATTGAAGTAGATCAAGAGAATACCAGAATAGTTGAAATAGGTCAACAACACGCTAAAATATTGGATAAATGAAAAGAGTATACAAGAATAATTAATAATTTATCGAAATAAGCCAATAAATAATTAATAATTTTTACAGGTACTGAAATAATGAATAATTTTATTTTAAATTATGCCATCTAGAATTTTTGCAGTATTAAACAGAAATAATTCATCCATTCATTGTGACTATAAAAAATAAAATCATTATTACATTAAAGACAAAACCTATCAAAATAGAATTGTAATTGTCATAATATCTAAAGATAGTGAACAAGTTTTACTTGATTTTAGCTAAAAATAAAAACTTTCAGCGGTCTGCAATACATGATTATTAGGTTATGTATTATATTTAAAAAAACATAGAAAAAATGCCCTAAAATAGTTATAATTGCTCTTATTAGTAATCTCAAACCTAAAAATGAATCAAATTTGTTTCCAGCTTCCATCCTATCACATTCCTATAAACTCTTTGTATTCCTCATCAACAAAAACTCCTACACAAATTAAATCCATTCGTTCCAAAAAAAATCCACCATTCTTCCTCTCTCAATATGCAAAACTTAACACCTGCAAAATCAAAGATCAACCCTATTATTCTTAGATATTCAAAAAATCATTCGACACAGTTTGACATCCTGAGCTCCTATATAAATATTTACTACTAAAAATCGATCATCATTTAATAAACCTTATACACAACTTTTTTTCTAATAGATCCTGTCAATTAAAAACTTAAAGAAATGCTTTTTCCATTTCTTTCCAATCCTACAAGGAATCCCTCAAGATTATCCCTTACGCCCGCTCATATACAATATATTTTTAACTGATTGACGAGTTGAAAGTCCATATTAAATATAATTAATAATAATAATAAGTGGTTGATTTTCCAATTTTTATTTAACAACAATTGTTTCGTCATAGAGTGGCTTCTTCAGGTGAAGAATAAAGAAACAATTGTAGTGAGTTAAGTAAATATTTTAAAATAAACCACTTATTATTAATACGATACAACATATTTTGCCATGACATTAGTAATTCTGATCCTACATATTTATTCTACGTTCAATTCGCTCGACAAGCCCTTCCTACCTTCTTCGACTCCACCCAAGCGTTCAAGTGACGAATGAAAATTAATCCTTTAAACTTCCAACTATTCATCCCTTACCACAAAATCACATCACAATCCCCCACGATCAAAATACTGTCATTTATCCCATATATACCTGCATATACTTCGGCATCCTATTTAATTCAAAACTCTCCTTTAAATCCCATGCACAAACAATAAAAAACAAAAATAAAACCAGCAAACTGCAACGCATTTTTTTGTCGCAACCGAGTTTAGAAATATTTATATTTTTTGATACTCTCAAATTATTTTTAGTAGTTTCAACTAGTTTAGCAACATCCTGAAAACATTATTATTATTTTATTGTTTTTATTTTGATATTATGAAATTATATATTTCGCTACCAATGAAGGGAATCATTTCATAGATTTTAAATTTAAAAAATAGTCAAGACTGCCGTAGGGCAGTGGAACATGTATTGGGATAGGTCAAGAGTACGCTAGAACAATGAATAATTTATTAACCTAGGCCAGGAGTAAGCTAAGATATTTAATAATTTATTGAGATAGTATATTGAGTTTTGGAGGCGTAATACAATTTTAATGAATAACAGAAAAACGTTAACTTTTTTATACTACTTTTTATTTTTATACAACACTTCGTGACTAGTTTCGAATTACACAGTAATCATTATCAAACGTAGTTTGATATTGTTGCATAAAAATAAAAAAGTTAAACGTTTTTCTGTTATTTATTGAGATAGGTCGAGAGCAAGCAGGGATATTGAATAATTGTTTAACCTAGGTCAGGAGTAAGCTAAACATTGAATAATTTCTTGAGATAGGTCAAGAGCACGCTAGGATAATGAGTTAGTTATTATCGTAAGTCAAGAGTACACTGGGGGATTGAAAAATTAATATGGGTGGCAATAATTCCTTCTTGTGTTGCACTTGTTTCAGCTATGTCGTATAACCCAAACAGAATAGTCATAGCTAAAATTTCTATGGAGCATACTTGTTGCAGCATCCCTCCTAAAATCTCCACATTTAGTCTGTAATTGGAAGCTTTCATATAATCAATTAAATTCTGTGCTTCTTCTTTGTTTTTACAACCTAATGCCAACACATCAAAATTCACTAAATCTGGCTTTAAATGCTCCTTTACATTATTTTAAAATTGAAATTGAACAATCATTCAGTTCCCTGTTAACAACAGTCCTAGACTAGTTCGATCTATTTTGAATCTCATCAGCGTAGCGCAGTTGGAAAGAGGAAAACGTTTTTTCTTGATAAAAGAGAGAAAATTCATCATGGACACCTTTATAGTAGAGTTGTGTTGGATTCCTACCGACTAAAACCACTCCAACGGGATCGCAGTTGTTGTGACTAGTCCAGGACAAAAAGGTCTTTTCTAGTCGGACCTTAAGCGATTGATTGCTAAGATTTGACAAGAAAACGAGTTTTACTTAGGATTATTTAAGTCACCGGGTAAACTATCAGTCAAGATATTAGCATAAAGATGACATCTATTGTCTAAGCATTGTACTAGATTTCTGTTTGAGTGGATTTGTCAATAGTTATCCACGCAAAGAGGTATCTAGTGCAGCACTTTGACAGTAGGCAATATATAGCACCTTTATGGTCATATAAAATAAATCTGCCTTAGAATTTCGGCAAAAAACATTAAATCTCTAAGAAAGCGGTTTTTCATATTGATACGAAGAGCTAAAATGTTTTCGGTAAATTTAATCACCTGCAATGAGGCATTTTTAATGTCATATTGATTTTTTCTAAATTATTCATCAAGAAAAATTAAAATAAAAATTTATTTAAAACACGAGTAGTAAAATTTTGCCCACAGAGAAGTGAGGCTTCTATATTGTTTCCTCATATGATATTTTCTTTAAAACAAAACTTAATTTTTGAGAGAGAAAAAATTAATTCATAATTTCGAGGGTTTGTATTTTATTTAAACACTATATCATTTACATAGATAACTATAATTTTAATAAACTCAAATATTTTTGACACATATACCATGTGTCAACTGTTTGTTTTACATGAAATATTACTGATTTTTAGTAGTTTAAATTCAATTTTCTTTCGATAACTTAATTAATCTTTTCATACGTTTAATTTATTTCTAATAGCTTAATATACTTATATCAGATGATCTAATTATTAGTTAATTTTGTACAACGTAAAGGATTTTATTACATTTTTATTATTATATCAGATGGTTTTTGACATTTTTTTTCTGTGTTTTTTCGTTGGTATTATACAATTGTATAATACCAACTATATATATGAGGACAATTAATAATTTACAAAATCTAGGTCTAGAGTAAGCTAGGACAATGAATACTTTATTAAAATAGGTCAAGAGCATGCCAGGATAATAAATAAGTTATTAGTGTAAGTCAAGAGTATCCTAGGAGAATTAATAATGAATTGTGACAGATGAAGCAAACGCTAGGATAATTAATAATTTATTAGCCCAAAATAAGAGTCGACAACATTATTCTTATAACGATTAATAATTTACTGAAATAAGGCATTATTTATGATTTATTTTAATAAGTAAGTAAAAAGGGTAAGATTGAAAATTGAAAACTTTCTTGCGATAGGTGAAGAACATGCTTGGACAATTTAAAAATTACTGAAGTAAGTTATGGATTTATCAGGGCAGTGAAAAATTCAGTAAAGAGTTTACTAGAAAAATACATAAATTATTGAGATATGCCAAAATTATGCTAATATAATAAATAATTTTGTTTCACATTGACATCTAGTATTCTTGTAGTGCTTATTTTATAAGTAAGAGAATTAGTAATTCATTCATATAACTAAAAATGTTTTCATTCTAATTTAAAAATGACAAAACTTTGATATATCCTATCAAAATATTATTTCAATTATCATAATGTCTAAAATAGGAAAAGTTAGCAATAATAATAAAGAATAAATAAACAAAATTCATATAATTTTATTAGAAGCAATGGATTGTCAAATTCGAAACTGCAAATATCTGTCTGTTGATAGAAAGTACCAAAAAATCCTCCTAAAAGTAAGCAGCAAAACGATTTTAAAGAAAATATAAAAGTTTCCCGATGTGGATTGGATCTGCCTTCCGAACATCATAGTATAAAAATTGTGATGTGGACATCATAATACTTTCCCTATATTTTCACCAAAAGCTCTTCAGTTGCACTTTTTAGCAAGAAAACCTTAAGTTTAAAGTTTCATCTTAATAGGATCATTCGTTTTTGAGACATTTTGAAAAACAATTCCAGAAATTAGTGGAATCCTCTCGGGGGACCTCAAAACATTTCCATTGAAACATATTTTCAAAAAATTTTGACGAAAACAATACCTTTCCTATATTCCACATAGGACAAGTAATAAGAGTTTAAGTGAAAGAACATAATTTGTAATTGAAAACTCCGCCTCTGATTTTACATTTTTTTCTAAATTATTTATTTATTTGGTTTTATCTCTTATCGTATCGTACACTTTATACATAAGAACAAATTAATTACAAAAAACCAAACGTAAAATTTTGTACCAAAGGTTTTTATAAGTATTTTTTAGAAAGAATACCAGCGATGTAAATAAATAAACAAACTTAGTAAACATTTGTTCCATCAAGAGTGTAGCTTGGAAAGTATTACTTATAAAGTTTTATTATTTAACTTTCAAATTTAGTGATTTTTCCCACCAGAAAATAGTTGTTTTTATTTATCCAAATTTTCTATTAAACAAAAATTATATCATTTTATATAAAAAAATTAACATAAAAATTTTGATTTGAAAGCTTTTGGCAAACATTAGTAAGGTTTCATTTCTTTGGAGCTTCTTTTTTTGTTGCTACATATTTTCTTCAATTTTTTTTTAAGAATATAATTGAAAAATTTTTTTCTTTTCTGCCAAAAGTATAGTATTCGTGTAGTTGTTTTTAAAAATAATAAAACTGTTTTTTTACCTTTGATTAGTATAATTTCAGAATTTTTGAAATACCTAATAAGGTATTATCATAAATATAGATAGGAAATAATTTATTTAAAAAGAAACATTCAGATTATGCTATACCGGTATACAATTCATTAATGTAGATCAAAAATTTGCTAGGGCAATAAATAATACATTGGGATAGGTCAAGAGTATGCAGACAATGAATAATTTATTTACCTAGGTCAGGAATACGTCAAGGCAATGAATATTGGGATAAGTCAAGAGTGCGTTAGAACAATGAATAATTCATCAGTGTAGGTCGAGAGTACGCTAATATAAAATTTATTGTGGTAGGTCAAAAGTTTGCCAAGATAATAATCAAAAACATGGATAAACAACGGAAATAGAAAAATGAAAAATATTAATCTGGGCCAATAGTACGCAGAGATATGATTAAATTATTGGGATAAGTGTAGAGAACTCTAGGATAATTAATATTTATTGGGATAAGTTAGGAGTACGTCAGATCAGTAAAAAAAATATTAGGATAGACCAAGACTATGCTTGGTTAATCAATAATTCCTCTGGAATATATCGGAAATAGGACAATGAATAATTTATTGTAATAGGTAAAGAGATTTATATAATATTATTTATGTAGAGTACCTCAGATCAGTGAAAACAATTATTAGATAATGGGTAAATAACTGAATTATTTTATAATGTTTCACCAAGAGATAAGTGAGAAAATTATTCAAGAAACAATTATTATGGCAGAGTAAGGGTATGCATGATTAATTAATAATTTCTTGGAATACATCGAGGGTATGCTATTCTTTTTAGAAAATTTCTTCTTATATCAGCGATTATAAAAGGTGTATCTAAATGAATATCGGGATTTTAACACTCTGTAGTACTTTTTACGTAAAACTTAAAATCATAATTAATACATGAAATAAAAGAGCAAACAAAACACTTGTGTTTGATGGTACGCACATTCGCTAGATAGCTCTAGTAGTAAAAATGGCGACTAGTAAACAGAAACGGACATGTGAACACTCATAACGTGATAATGTGCGCATCTGTTGCTCAGATAAAATCACGAGATTGTACAATTGCAAAGAGACTCTGTTAAATTTAATGTTTTTTTTATGCCATGTCTCGGCGGAAAGTTTATGGGCTTTTTTGTTTGGAGGAGCAAATGTGACTTGCACTTCCTATTTTCAAGCTCTACAACCCCCCATATTCATTTCGAAACACCAGGTATTATGTTAATTGAGGATAAGATATTAGACACCTGCCAAACTTACATTTATAAAATAGGTTAAGCTACAAATCTTCTTAAATTATTTTATAATATCGACTCACAAACTTAGCTGATGTTTTCCTAATACAAAACGAAAATCTATGTCAAGTAAATACAAATTGTATATTGTAGTAATTTTTTTTCGAAATACAATTTAATATATAAATAGGAAATATTTTTGTACAAAAAGTCATAATGGAAAATCAATATTTCTGATGGTATAATTATTGTTGGTGCATCAATAATGCATAATATAATATAAAAACTGAACTATTCAAGTTTTTTTTTGGTTTAACCTATCTACTGCAACAAAGAATAAACAAATTCATTATTCGCTTTCAATTTACTATATTAAAAAATTGTATATCATTAAAAATAAAAATCGTAATTACTAAATTAATCAAGTAAGTCAATAACTATTTAATATTTTTTGATTGGACTTTAGTATATTAGTAGCGTATTTAAAAATATCTTTACTGAATTAATACGTCACTCAATAAGTCCCCGATCTGACACATATATGGAAACATTGTTGACAGACCCATGTGATTTTTGGGTAGTACTAATCTTCAAACAGTTCGTGTCGAAATTTCATGGGATTCTGACCGTTAGTTTAGAAGTTACAGTTATTTTGGTTACCATGGTTTTGTAATTTTTAAGACAATTGATAAAAAGAAATTTCGTGTGTTGATTAAACACTGTTTTTTGATGGGGAAAAATACTGTTATAACTAAAAAGTGACTTCATAAGCATGTTGGGGAATCTGTACTACGGATATTAACTTTTATTAACTGGTATGCTGAATTTAAACCCGGTTGTACAAGCACTGATGATGCTGAACGCTCTAGTCGCACAAAATCTGCAGTTGTTCCAGAAAAAAATAAAAAAAGGTGTACAAAAGAGTTTTAAAAGACCGTAACATGAAGTTCTGTGAGCTAGATGATAATTTGTAGATCAGAAGGTAGTGTCTTTGCTCATACCGAACCAGAAACAAACAATTTTGTTGCAACATAAAAAATATTTCTTGCATTGGTATGTGACAATAGATGAAGTATGTATTCACTACTACACGTCTGAATCAAAGAGATCATCGGTTGAGTGGGCAGTAACCAGTGAAAGTCATTCAGAGTGACCAAAAACTCAAAAGTCGACTGGCAATATTATGGCATCGAATTTTGGGACGCGCATGGAATTTTCTTCATCGACTATCTTGAGAATGGCAAAACTACCGATAGTGAATATTACGTGGCATTAGTGGATCGAATTAGGTAAATTAAAGCACTTGTTATGTGCTGAGTTTACACTTTGAGAATGATCGTAAAAGATCGAAACACGTGTCAGGAAACTGAAAATAAAAATATGGAGCATAACAAGTGCTTTAATTTACCCAATTTGAAAATTTCGTTCCATCAAGAATGTAGCGCAAGAAGTATTGAATATATTATGGATCGATTGAGTACAGAAATCAAGAAAAAACAGCCCCACATGCAAAAGAAAAAAATGTCGTTTCATCGGGACAATGCCCCGTGTCAATGAAAACAATGGATAGATTGGTTGAATTACTCTTTGAATTGCCACAAACCGTACTCTTTAGATTTGTCCCCTAGCGACTACTGGCTTTTTGCAGACATGAAAAAGATGCACCAGGAAAAGAAATTTGGCTTACATGAAGAAGTAATTGCCGAAACGGAACCTATTTTGATCGCAAAGACAAATCGTTTCACATAAAGGGCATAGCAAAGTTAAAGGAGGGTTGGAATGAATGTATCACTCTTGAAGGAGAGTTTGTTGATGAACAAAGTGGAATTTACAAAAAATAATTATTTTTTCTTAGTTAGACCGGAGACTTATTGAGTGATGTGTATAATATTCTTATTAGTACTATTAATTTTCTCTAGTGGCAGTTTCCTCCTAGTGGTAATTCCACCTAATTAAAAATTGGCAGTGGCTATCAAAGGAAACTGTCCGTAACAAGAACTAACTATAATAATGTGAAATAAAAGTAATAATTAGAATTAATTATTTTGATATTTATTTACACATGAATATATATCATTGTTGTTTTTTTGTTAACGACAGCTATAGACCTGTTTCGATCAATTTAGATCTCATTAGGTCGGTGCAAATGAAATTTAACGAAATATTTCAACTAATAAATTCGTATTTTTAAACAATTTGTTAATTTTCGACAACGAACTAAGGACATTTTATTATGAAATAATTTTAAGACTCTATATCTCCATTAGTATGAAGACACTTTTAGGGGAAATTGCCTGTACAAATGTATCAAATTTAGTAAAATTATCACGTAGATTTATAGTAACATAGGTTCTTCTGTCTTCAAATATCGTAAGTCACTATTTCTCAATATTTGATATTGATATTTATTTTATGCTACTAAAAGAAGATGATTCAGAAATGTATTTGAATTTTGTACATTATCTTTAAATTCCTTTTTTGATTTCAATGCCTTCTTCAAAAATTAAATCCTCTTAATGAATTAATTTAGTTTTGTTCAAAAAAATTCACACCCACGCAATTATAAATAAAATTCAAGTCTTTAAACACTATTGGATTTTGAATCATAATCTTTACTTTAGATCAAAATACTGCGGCTTTTTTCTTACTTGAGTATTGTAATAGTCTAGAAATCAAACTGCTTTAAAACTTTTGATGAATTCAAAAAAAAGTATGAAATAAAAAAATTATCAAAATTTATAGATGTGAATGGCAATGCTTTCCTGACTCCCGATTCGTATTCAGCACTTCAACATTAAGGAACTAATTGCTAATGAAAGGATTTTGATGCAGAATAGAAGCAAATTTATCAGTCTAAACGTTATAATCAATAAGTCAACTCTAATTTTTCGTCTAGAAAACTTAAGAATTCTAATTTTCTATCATGTTTTACCAAATTTATTATCGTATTGTCAGATATTGACCTCGACATTGATTGATTGAGTTAACTTCACACGTTTACTTTAAAAAAATTCTAACAATTAATATAAATTTACAATATACTTCACAATTTAGAGCAAAGAACATGCGGGTGGAGTTCATGTAGTGTTCTTCCACTCTTACCCCTATTCCTGGATGATGGTATTCTAATCAGCAATATATTTTAGCCTTTTGGGCAATATTTTGGCTATTACTAGCTTATTTTTGCTCATTTTGCATGAGACTATTTTATGTGACTTGTCATTTTGACAGATATTTTGATTGCTTAGAAAAACTATTTAATCAAAAAAGGACAAGACTACATTAACTAAATGTAGTTTACTTGGTTATATATTTATAACTTAAAGAAGTACAACAATGAATCGCAAGATATTAACGGTAGCTCGGGACAAATAAACATAAACTCTATTTATAAACATCGAAGCGTTCCCAGTTGTCAAAATATGTAAATCAACTGGAGTTCACTTCAAACAAATATGAAGTACATGCACATACAAAACGCCAGTTTATGACTACACATTTCGTGCCGTGATAAACGTAATGGAGTGCCCAAGGCGAAACCAACCTCCATAAATCGTATTCCGTTTTACAGACTTACGATTGCGCGAATCGTTTCTTGATTAAAATTTATTGCGACATTTACCGCAAACTAAAAATATCTTCATTGTAAGGTTGAGCCGAGTCCATTCGGCCTGTAATAAATGCGAATTATAAATAAGGATAATTTCGCTCCTCGTTGACCGATCCGCTAAAATATTTTTCTATTGTAATCATCGTGATGGATGGCAGGTGTCCGATCAGTTGAATGATTTATTCTAGAAAGTCTAACCTTTCTGAAATAATTTATTCAACTGATCGGATGCCTTATAGTTCATGGAACATCATGAATGATATTTAGGATTAAGATGTTATATGATTAGTAAATATTGTATTGGAAAAAATGAGGTATCCAGAATAGGTCGAATTAAATCTTTGGTTATGATTTTTTTCAATAAAATCATTTCTTCCATTATATTTGTTAAGTTGATTATTTCTTTATATATTTTAACAATACAAACATCTTATGATAAAATAAGAAATACAACAGTAAGATCAATGTGATATTTATAGTAACAGAAAAGTTTAATAATGTATAATGTACTTTATTAAGAAAACAGGTCACAAAATAGATACCCGAGGGATACCAGATAACAGTATCCTACATAATGTGTAAGGTTCATTTATGGTATTATTTGATAGAATATCTCATAAATTTAATACTTCTTTAAGAATAATAAGATTTTAAGATGTACGAAAACTAATGTATCTAATTTATTGAAACCTAAAAATGTAAAGTAAACACTTAAAACTTATTACTAATGAAGGTTTAAATTAAATAATAATAGTTTAAAATATTTCACCAAGTGATAAATGAGAAGGTCATTCAAAAAATACTTTAAACTTAAATAGATTTCTGAAATTTAAAGACAATTTTATTTTTAACGCAATTTAATTAAAAATTACAACGCTTAAGTATTAAGATGATTTCGCTGCACGTGCGAATACTTGTTGCCGGGATTTCGTTACAAAAGCTATAAAACTTTTAACTAGAACACTCTGCGCTCCGCATCGCTTAGATTGGGGACACCTGCCTTATTTATAAAACGAATTGTAATACGATTTTGCTATAAACATTTAATTAATTCACGTTATAAATCATTGTATTAAAATATAAAAAGGCAAGAAGGTGTATCTTCGATTCATCAATCAACTAACCCGCACTGCGTTTCATTCAAATTGTGATTACGCAAAATATTCGCGATTAATTGGCCCGAATTCTTCTACCGCACAAAATTAATTAGATCAAAGAAATATTTACTCTTAATTGGACGCGCGGCCGTCATTTATTAAAGCGCCGATGTGAAATTGATACGGAATTTTAATGGACTTTTTAAACTCGTATTTTTCGACCGAATACGTGTTTTTTAAGTGCCGAATTATGGATTTAAATTAATATGCGGACGATAACGCGGCGGCTAAATTACGATGTTTTGACGAGATAATGTCCGCGGTGAAATTTACATTGTTCGGAGCTGGCACTAAATAATTGCCGCCAGGGATAAATTATTCTCGTATTTTGCAGTTTAGAAATTTGATATTAATTGGTGAGATGGCGTTAGTTTTTATTTACGTAATATTAATGAGTGAAGAGATATTAATTCTTATTTATGTATCATAATTAAGATAAATTAGTCGTTTACTGCTAACAAGTAGAAATGAATGAGAGTAATCAAGAAAAAGATTAATGTACTAGTAGATAAGCGTACAAATAATTTGTACAATTTTATTGAATTTATGTATAAGTACTGTTTTATAGCATAATAGCGTATATTTATAGTTCATTTAATGATGACGTGTTGTCGTTAATATAATCAAAAGTACTGTTATTAACATATTAAATGCGTTAACCGATGAAGATATTTATGTGTAAACGACATTAACTGTCGGCATATTAAGTAGCCGTAAGTAGTTACAGCCTGACCTTCGTCAAGGTCAAGCTTCTACAATGTTAAATTCTACAATCGACAAGTACTCAAAGCTCATTAAATTCTTCTATCGATACGAGAAGTTAATTGTACTCAAAACTCACCAGAATGAATATTTTCTTTATTAATAAGACCTTAACATCAAGATTCAGTTTTTTATCCTATCTAGGAAACCAGAAGTTTTAAGTTAAAGGCTGTAATCTACTTCAATGAAATGGCTTTGAAACGATATGATATTACAATTTTGTGGAGTAGAGTTAAAACATGTTTAGACATTAAAAACTTTTAGAGAGTTAACAAATATGTACATATGAGTGAGATATTACCATTAAGGTGCCATTTATTGTCTAAACGTTGCATTAGATCCCTATGAGTGGATAACTACCGACTACTGTTAACAAGGAACAATAATTAATGTAAACATGAATGAGGTTTCCTTGATGAAAATCTACTACTGTTGTGAGGGTTTGGTGCCGAAATGCGTGACAATGAGAAAATTCAACTCACATTATTACAATATGTACAATAGGAATTACACTAATAATTAGTTGTAAGTATATGAAGAACGCGGCTCAATCAGTAGGGCTAAAAGGCCAAAGCTAGGTCCAATTCAGAAGCTCTAGCAGGAGCTAATAGTAAGGCTGAGTCGAGTGCGTTTCCAAGACTGACTATCTGGAGCATGCAATAGGTAGATATAGATCGAAAATGGTTCTTGCAACTTAGAGGATAGTTTTGCCATCGCGTGGTGGAAGGATAGAGCAGCGCTCAAAAAGGGTATTGCCAGAGCGCTCTGGAACTATTTGATGGCCGCTATAGTCCTCCCTAGAAATCGGCTGAAGGTAGTCCTAGTCATTTTTTAATCAAATTCAGAAGCTAACGGATGCTTCCATAGTCTTCCTCTTCTCAGGATTGGTGCGATTGGTGCTCTGACAGTGCGGCATTAGTATCATAGGGCTGGAGGGCGGACGAATAGTATACTCCCAGAACTTCGGTAAGGGCGGTTAGGTCGGCAATCTCTTACGACGTGGATTCCTTGTATTCTACCTCGATGTAGAGTCCTTTGCGTTTTCAAGCTTACTAGTTTTCTTCCTTCGTGCAAAGCTTAAAGGATGTATGGTTACGAGCACTTGGTTGCCAAAGCTGTAACAGGGAGTAGGTCGGCGCCTCTCTTCGACGTATGCTTTTCATCGGTCCTGCTCTCTTTCATTAGTAACTTTTTAGGACAGCGACACGCTCAGCAGCGAGGATTGTCAGAAAGGCCTCTTCATCATCTTCGCTGCAGTGGTATATTGGGCATCCTTGTCATAGCAGGTATCCTCTTGCAGTACATGATGCGATTTCCTCGATGCGAGCTCCCTCGAAGGCTTCGATTACCTTCCGGAACTCAGCATCGGATCTTTGTAATTCGATGGCGACAAACACGACTTCTTGGGCGTTCCTTGGTAGGCGACGACATAAGCATTTAGTCTGTAGATTGTATGATTACAGCTGTAGCGCTGAGTGTCCCGTTTCGCGTGTGGGTGCTCCACCCCCGAAGGCATACGTATGTAGTGTTGTTGTTCAGTTTATTTCTTATTTACAAATGTACAGGAATATACAATGTGAACTTCGGATTAACTCGATAATATAGTGTTGGAAGCGATTCTACTCTTTCAGGACGTGGATACTCAAGTGCCGTTTCTTCACCTCTTCTGGGTTCTGCAAGTAACAACACGGATTGCAGGATAATGCATCATATAGCGTAGTCCGGGGACTGGTCACGGGTGCTTCTGTGTTGATGGTGGCAGCGGTGTCACGGCGGCTGGCACTCTGCCATGGTGGAATAATTCCGAAAGGGCTACTCTCTGGTGGCTGGTGAATTCGATGAGTCTCTATTCGTCTGGTCCTTCCTGATATAACACTGCGCTTATGGCGTAAGTGCTGGCGTCTGTCATTAGTGTGAATTGCAGGCTTGGCGGAGGAACGGGGCTCTAGTAGGTTTTGTTTTTAACTTATCAAAAGATGACTGTTCGATTTCCATCCATCTCTAAGGGTGTGCTTTCTTTGTGAACTGACTTAGAGGACGTGCGATTTCGGAAAAGTTTTCAATGAATTTCCGTAAAAAATTATTGCACCTGGGATGGGTTTCCTAGTATACTGATATATAGTATTGCATCTACTTTTCGGGATCGGTGCTGATGTCTTTGGTGAGAACGTGTTCCAGGTATTTAATTCGTCGACACGCGAAATATAGGTGATTGGAGATATTAAATACATGTACAGATATAAAGCCAAATTAAGGGAAAAATAAAAGTAACCAGTTGTGGATGAAGATCGCTGACCTTCCAACATCATGGTGACACTGGGGTTTGAGTGGAAGAACATGATTTATTATGAACTCCACCCGTGCTTCTTTCGAACAAAATTTTACGTATGTTTTTGTAATTTGTTTTATTTTTTCTGTATTTTATGTATTTTAAGAAAGAAGACCGAAGATATAAATAAATAAATAAATAAGATATATTGGACCACAGGGACCGATTACATAGTCAACAAGGGCTTTTTAAGGAATGCAGTGAGAAAAATGGAAGTAGAAGAAGTTGTTTCTTCCGGATGGCATAAGATAGCTACCAGCAGCACGGGAGCCACTCAAACGCTCTCGCGTTCCTTGGTGGTGCCGTTTACTAACAGTAGCGCGATGGCGAAATGGATCTCGTGATCATCAATCACTTTTCATCCTTCTAAGCCTAAGCTGTCTTAATGAGACTGTAGATGTAATGGTGAGTTCCATCGAAATACCATCTTCTGGTTTGAAATTTGATCACTAGTCCAGCCTCCTCATCGATGAAATCGATCTCTAAAAGAGGCTGTGCTTTGGGGGAATTCAGTAGGACAACCAGGGTGGTTTTCACCTCTTTTACTTTTATAACGGAGAGGAGTTGAAACTTTCATTAACTAATGAATACTGTCATTACCATCATCCAGTATTATTCTCATGAAATTCCTATTTCAAAACTGTGTTGCTTTATGAACTAAGGCGACTATACTGGTTTCGGGCTCTCGTTTCAATGAAGGCCGTTCCTGTATTCCCTTCGACTCATATGTCTACAGCAGGCCGGTGTTTCAGGGTGGTTGCTTCGATACCGCAGAAATTTGTACCGGGTAGAGGGTTGAGGTTCAGACATCTGCAGCCGTAGCATTTGATCGGTTCTCTCTGCCCCTCGTTTTGTGACTGTTTTTGTTGAGGCATTGCTTGTTGGGGCGCCCATCCTTCAGTTTTTGCGCGCTATTCCTGCAGAAATCGCATCCTGTTCTCTTCTTCGGGTAAATGTTTTCAGGTATTCCGGTATATTGGTTTCTCAGATGCTATCCTTCACGAGTCTTGCTTTTGTCAGGAGTTCGTCGAATCTATTGATGTCCTTTCTTGAGATTAAGTTCTTGAGCGACCTGCCCAAGCGCTCTCAAGGATTCCTCGATGGTGCCATTTGCTAACAGTAGCGTGATTTCAGGGCGCGATGCTTCGATCCACCCTGGCATCAGATGTTATGGCGGAACGGATCTCGTGATCATGAATCCCTCTTCTTCATTCTGTGTCGCAACTGTCTTTATGGATGAAACTGTAGGTCTATTGGCGAACTCCATCAAAGTGCCATCTTCTGGTTCAGAAGTTAATCACTGGTCCAGCATCTTCGATGAAATCAATCCCTAAGAGGGTGGCTTTTACCTCTTTTCTTGTTAAACGTAAGGAAGTTGAGACTCTTATCACCTCATGGATTACTATCGTCCAAAATTATTCTCATAAGTTCCCGTGTTTCAGGGTGGTTGCT
Organism: Ontholestes murinus; assembly: GCA_963969525.1. NCBI lineage: Eukaryota > Metazoa > Arthropoda > Insecta > Coleoptera > Staphylinidae > Ontholestes > Ontholestes murinus. The sequence goes on from OZ018396.1 coordinate 52,379,029, forward strand.
TCATTAGCGGAGAAACTTGTGTGTTAAGTGTTGCAGTTCGCACATCTGCTGCGAGTTTTGCCCGGTTTTCCACAGCCTTGGCATTTAATCGGTCTTCTCTGCCGCTCGTTTTGTGGCGGTATTTGTTTGGTCAATTTGGTTTAATTTTTGCACGTTTTTTGCATTCAGCCGAACTTCCTGCAGAAGTCGCACCTTGATCTCTTCTTCCTGGGAATTTTTCCGATATATTCGTTTCTCGGATAGTATCCTTCATACTGCTTGCTTTTACCAGGAGTTCGTCGAATGTATTGAAGTCCTTTCTTCGGATTCGGTTCTTGGGCGACTTTTTAATAAGCCGTAAAGCATGTCTAGTTTCGCTACCGAGGTTTGCGTTGCTTGGTCCATTGTTGTTCCTTTCCACCATTTGCAAAGGAGTGGAAGTGCGGTGAGGACGTCGGCGTCGATGATCCCTTCGACATTTTTTAGATAGATATATTGTTTGGTGGATGAATTTTGATACCGCATTGTGGTTCCGTTCGGCACCCAACTGACGATTCACTGGGTAAAGTAATTCATATTTGCGCCTCCATGGATTTTTTGGATTAGAACCCTACCTGCGCGAAGATGATTTGAAACGTGATTATTTTAGAATCCAGTTGGGGCTTTAATGCGCCACTATGTGTATGCCTAAAAGGGGTTTGTCTTTCAGGATGGTTGCTTCGATAGCGCAGAAACTGCCAGATTGTTGCAGTTCGGACATCATTGACTGATCATTCAGTCAGTGCTCCAAGAGGGTATTGGCAGACCGCCCTGGCACTTTTTGTTCCACTACACTACACATTTTCTATTGTTCAATTCTGGTATTTTCTGATACCTGAATCATTTACTTTACAGCTTGATGACAATACATTCTCCGATAAAAGCTAAAAAATACCGATTACTTTGAAAGCCTACTAAAGACATATACTCAATGACCTTAGAAGCGTTATATCCAGAAGGATTTATTTATATAACTTGATTTTTTGCCAACATGGTAGCCTTACATCAAGAATGAAATGATCACATTTTCAAGAAATTTTATTAACAAACAATCTAAAAAAAATAATAATGTGTTTGACGACCCCTTTGGTGTATACACCCCTGTAGGCGTAGCATCGACAAAATGAGAAGGTCGAAGTCTTCTTGTGCATCTCGTTCCATGCAACCTGAATTTAATGGATCAACTGTGCTAGACTCTGTAGATGACAGTGTGTGAAAGAGAACAGTCTTCTTCCCATGATATCCTACATATGTTCAATGGGATTTAAATTCGGCGAACGGGGCAGCCACAACAAAACACTATGAACTGCTCTAGCAGGATCCACAGTATCTCTAGCAGGATCCACAGTATCTCTAGCAGGATCCACAGTATCTATGACTGTAACAAAGGGGTGTCCTAAGGGGGGAGTTTTGTCCCCCACACTATGGTCAATAGTGGTGGATGGACTCCTGGATGAACTGCATGGAAAGGGCTTTATAACCCAAGGCTATGCAGATGACATCGCCGTAATAATCAGGGGCAAGCATGAAGGCATTCTTACAATCCTAATGCAAAAAGCACTGAATAGCATCAATAACTGGTGTGTTCGGGAAGGACTAAGTATCAACCCGAATAAAACGATCATAGTTCCATTCACGCGTAGAAGGAAGCTGCACATAAAGGCTCCCTCGCTGAATGGAATAGAGATAAATCTCTCCAACGAAGTAAAGTACCTGGGTATAATTCTGGATACCAAACTGACTTGGAATCAGCATGTCGACAAAATCATGGCAAAGGCAACGATGTCGCTTTGGGCCTGTCGGCGGCTTATGGGGAAAACCTGGGGATTAAAACCCAAAATCACGTATTGGCTTTATAGAACGGCAGTGATACCCATTGTCACCTATGCTGCCCTCGTGTGGTGGCCGAAGACCCAAAAACTAGACACGCAAAAGAAGCTGAGTAGGCTTCAACGTTTAGCATGTCTAAGCATCACAGGGGCCATGCAAACGACCCCAACCGCGGGAATGGAGGCAATCATTGGTCTCACACCGCTCCATCTAGTGGTACAAAAAGAGGGACTTGTGGCAGCCCTCCGACTACACCAGAGGAAGAAAACACTGCCGGGGGACTGGACAGAACACTTAGAAATACTGCAGCAAATCGACCCGGCCCTTCTGTCCAAACCGACGGACATTATGTCCAGGAAGCTCGAATTCGAATTACCGTTTAAGGTGTCGATCGAAGACTCCAAAACGGCTTTGATGAGAGTCAAGGAGTTTGGACGAGGGATATCAGCCTGGTACACGGATGGTGCCAAGAATACGAGAGGTACTGGAATAGGCATTTATGGGCCTAACCAAAACCACAGGAGCTTCATGGCTCTGGGCACGACGCCCACGATTTTGCAAGCAGAAACGATTGCAATTGATATGTGCGCCAGAGAATGCTTGGATAGGCACCTAAATGGCTCGCATATATACATCTGCTCAGACAGCCAAGCCGCATTAAAGGCCGTTCGAGCCTATAGTCACGGCTCACGGACTGTCTGGGAATGTCGAAGATCCCTCTCGCAACTGGCGAAGAACAACTTGTTGACCCTCATGTGGGTCCCAGGGCACGGGGATATTAAAGGCAACGAAGTGGCCGATGAACTCGCAAAAAGAGGTGCAAATGCCACTCCTATAGGACCAGAGCCGTTTTGTGGACTCCCCGTGGCGCATAGAAGAGAGGTGGTGCAAAAATGGGAAGAGGACAGAAGACGTAAGTATTGGAACAATGTACCAGGTCTACGTCAATCAAAACGACTCCTGAAACTCGATCACAGCCACAAGGTGCTTGAACTCACAAGGAACGAGCTAAGAACTTTCACCGGACTCATGACAGGGCATTGTGCCCTCCGATACCATTTGCGGAAAATGGGAAAAGAGGAAAGTGGAAACTGCAGATTGTGTGATTCGGCAGATGAAACTACCGAGCACATACTATGCACTTTTGTCGCGATTGCTCACAAGCGTCTTTCACACTTCGGCAGGGACCGATTATCTCCCGAAGAAGTGAGCATTATCACCCCCAAGATAGTTACCAGGTTCATGGTGGACGTGGGACTGCTTGGGAAGTGATTGGTTAAGGGTATAACAATAGATCTGTTAGGTCGCAGTTCACGAGAGGCTAACACACCTCACTAAGACCCTACTTAACCTATAACCTATATAACCTATATGAACTTTCATGAAGAACGTTCATAGTTCGACGAGTAATATGGGGACGTGTGTAAATAAATAAGTCTGGACGGCCATTTAAATAAGGCAATAAAGTCGGTCGTCTTCAATATAACGCCAAGAATGCAATAAAAGGGGTGGCTACCATAAGCAACAGCCCCCTAACCATTACCCCAGCAGTCCGGTGTACATGCCTCTCAATAGCAAACCTAAGATCAGGTCATTCTCTACAGCAGCGTCGTACCATTCTATGGCCATAATGCGTGCCTAGACAAAATCGTGATTCATCGATATGACATTCTGCCTCCTAATACTGCCATTCTCTGCACCAGTCTAACCTTTGGCGACAGTGTCTGGCTGTTAAATGAAGCACTAATCTTGGACGGTATTAAAGACGAACCTACCTTCTTCTCAAACCATTGATCACCGATTTGACGAGCAGTAGCGAAACGGTCTCGCAGGGCTAATTATCTTAAGCGCCGATCTTCACGTTCTGTAGTACGCCTTGGTTGACTAATTGGTCTTCTTCTTGCTTCTCTACCTTCTACTGCCCATACCTGACACACAGTCGATTCAGGGGAATTAATGCGGCGGGCAATTTCGCGATAGGACATACCGACAACTCAATAAGCAGTAATTCGACCCCAGTCAAAATCGCTTAAATGGTGATATTGTGGGTGTCTTCGGACTTCAAGCATTTTGTTTAAACTTAAAACAGTCAACGGGAACACGAAAACCAAAAACGTCTGAACTAAGCGGCTCTTATAAATAGTTTTATTAAAAAAGAAAAAATGAAATATTTTTTTTGTCACAGTAAATATAAAAGGCACAAATTTATGTTTTAAATATAGTGACACTGTTGCCAAAAATTAATTCCAAAAAATCATTCCTTCTGTATCAAAATCGACTTTGGGACTGATTCCTCTTTTTTACTACTCTAGAGTTTAACATTGCTTTAAATAACCAATTTATCATCTGCAGTGGTGACACGCTTCAAAAATAAATCACTTACTATTGTGAAGCAAGGCACAGACAACAACGCGAAGACATAAATTTCTTTCCTTAAAGATATGAGAAAATCAAATGTACAAATCATAATTTTTCAAACCAGTTTTGGCACTGACATTCTGTCAATAATACATACTTTATAATTATTTTGTTGCTTGAACAGTAACTTTTTGGAGAGTCAAAAAGTAAAATATATCAAAAACGCTGATTTTTACTTTTCTTGTTTGAAAAGGTACCATCAAAACAAGCATCATTCAAGTAATTTTTTAATCATCTACCTATTATTAAAAAAAGCCTTACTATAGTTGTTCTTAAAATATTTAATGATTATACAATTTAAATATAAATTGGCTGTTAAAATAATAAATTCCTCTAATTATTTTTTTAAACAACCTAATATAAAAACATTGGTACAATATGGTAATATGCAGGTTTATTTTGGCGAAACATTCTTGTCCACTTAGCCTTATTTCAAACTCAGTCGATATTGAATAATTAAATCTCTCAAAAATAAACATGTTTTATTTTATAATGTTTCTAAAGGAAGTTTACCGAGTATTAACCTGATAGAACCTAAGAATATTATTAAATATATTTTAATTTACAAATATTTTATAAATTTTAATAGTTTGATGTTTTATAATTAATATGCTCAAAATTACATAACCATTATTTTCTTACTGTCTGAATTTTTTAAATTTATTTATCCTCTTGATTACACATACTCTTATTACAACATTTATCATATTTTTATTAATGACCACACCGAGCTGTGATAAATTCTGCGCGATGTTTAAATTTCGTCGTTTCACGAACGGAAGCACAATTGAAATATCTCGATGGCATTTAACACGCCATAAAGCCCTTGAACGCGACCCTTTTTGTCTCTCTGAAATAGGGTTCGGTGGTGGACGACGTTCCAGCCAGCAGGGCCGCCCGTTTAGTGGCCGATCTGCGGCAGTTGTTGACCCTGAAACAGCATTATTATCCGGAAGGCGGCTGGGGCTGGGTGGTCCTGGTCGCCTGCGTCCTGGTCCACATCCTGGGACACGGGATACTACTCTCCTTCGGCATGTTCTCGCTGGAGATCGGCAGGAAGTTCGGACACGGCGGCGAAAAAGTTGTGTCAGGTATTTATTTAATCGCATGTATTTTATTTCAGTCGAGTGTTTGTAACTTCAGCCAGAAGAAGAAAGATTCCTGCTATTAAATATAGAGCTAGAATTAAACTATTTGTGGAAATAAATAATTAAATTCTTTATTTTAAGAATAGTTTTGACCGTTAAACGCGTGGTAAATAATGATAAACACTAAATTAAAACAAGTATTATGTCATTCCTACCAAAAATTATGTAATATATGTAAATGGTAAAAACATAGTGTGTTTAATTAAATTCTTATTTTCATTATTTGAACGTTTGATCTTATGTCGTATCTCTTTGTTCTACATCTTTATAGAGGCGAGCTTATGATAAAACATAAAATACAAACAAACACAGATTTTCCCATTTTAATCTTCCCTCGAATTATTTTTAAAATTGTAAAAGGAAAAGTAAATTATGCTGTGAAAACATTTAAAATAAATAAATTAAAAATTTACAAAGAAAAAATATATTAGGATTTTTGCTTTCGAGTAACTTCTTTGGCACAGAGCTAATAAGCCTAAAAGATCAGTTATTTGTTAAATTAAGCAAAAAATGGTATTTAATTTAAAAATTTTAAAATTGAATAACCTCAAAATTAAAGAGTTTCCAAACTTTTGATTCCACATTCTATAATTTATTAGCAACCCTTGCAAAATGTTTGTATACAGAACACTTCTTCAAATTTTACAAATTAAATATCCTTTAAATGTTTACGATCATTTATTACGCAAGATTTCTCTGCTAAAAGTTTTTACATTTATACTTAAAAAATGGCTACAATATGATATTTACCATTTTGCTTTTGCTATTTACAATATTTTCCTATCGAATGGAAACCTGGAAGAAACAAGTAAGAAATTTCTTTCTTGCTCATGTCCATTAACTTTAACTTTTGTTTGAAATATTTTATTAAAAACGAAAAATCGGAAGCCTTTTTCGTAAACACTAACTTCTTAGGGGAGAAATTACTCCAAATTCTATTCAAATCTATCAGCCAACAAAATATCGTACAAATTTTAAAAATTTTAATTGGTTTAAAAAATAAAAAAAATAACCACTAAAGAAAATTAATTTAAAATTCTAGACTAAATCTGGAAAAAAACGTTTTTATAAAAATCTATAAAAATCCATTTATTCATTACAAGTAGAAACAAAATAATAACGCTCAAAATGAGAACTAAAAATTAAATTGAGATTAATTGTTTCTGTTGGAATGTTTTTTGATTAATTGACTTATAACCTTGTAAAAAATAAAATTAACTGCTGCAAGAATTTACTTCAAAATTTCAAAATACGTCCAAAAAGAACCTGTTTAAAAAAATCTGTACAAATAATTAAGATATCATAATTAGAGACACAATAATAACGCTCGGTATAAACAAAAATAACAATCTTCTAATTTAATTATAACGTTATAAAAAATTACCTCTGCAGGAAATTATAATTATAAAATTTTCAGAATGCGTCCAGAAAGAACGTGTTTTAAAAAATCTATAAAGATAATTGACGTACCTCAAGTGAAAACAAAATAATAAGGCTCGAAATAGAAAGTAAGAAAATAAAAAAATTCATTTATTTATAACGATGTAAAAAATTAACAGCTGCAGCAAATTAGTTAAAAATTTCAAAATATATCTAAAAGGGACGTGCTTTGAAAAATATATAAAGATAATTGACATATCATGGATAGAAACAAAATAATAACACTCGAAATAGAAAGTAAGAAATTGTACCGATTAATTGATTTTTAAAGATGTTTAAGGATGTAAAAATTTAGCCACAGCAAGAAATTGACAGAAATTTGTAAAACACATCTACAAAGGACGTATTTAAAAGAATCTATAAAAACAATTGGCGTGTCAAATCTGGAAACAAAATAATATTATTTTCGAAATGAGACCGAAAAAAAAAATAACTTTATTTGATTTTAACGTTTTAAAAAATTAACCGCTGCAGGAAATAACTTAAAAATTTAGAAATAGATCCGTAAAAACGTATTTTAAAAATTCTATAAAGATAATTCAACCATCGCAAGTAGAGACAAAATAAAAAGGCTCTAGATAAAAGGTGAGAAATTAAAATGATTAAATTGTTTATGACGATGTAAAAAATTAACTGCTGCTGGAAATTACTTTAAAATTTCGAAATATATCTAAAAGGGACGTGTTTTGAAAAATATATAAAGATAATTGACATATCTTAAGTAGAAACAAAATAATAACGCTCAAAAGTAAGACATTGAAATAATTATTTGGTTTTGGTTTGGTGAAAATTTAACTGCTGTGGGGATTTTCTAAAACACATTCAGGAAGGACGTATTAAAAAAAAATCAATAAAAACAATTGGCGCATCAAATATGGAAAGAAAATAATAACACACTAAATTGAGACCGAAAATAAAATAAAAATATCTTTATATGATTTTAACGTTATAAAACAATAACCACTGCAAGAAATTACTTAAAAATTTAGGAATACATCCACAAATAACGTATTTTAAAAAATCTATAAAGATAATTAAAGTATTGCAGGTCGAAACAAAATAATAACGCAGTAGATAAAAAGTAAGAAATCAAAATGGTTAAATTGTTTATGACGATGTAAAAAAATAACGGCTGCAGGGAATTATTTCAAAATATGTTCAAGAAGGGCGTGTTTTAAAAAATCTATAAATATAATTAACATTTCACCAATGGAAACAAAATAATAACGCTCGAAATAGAAAGTAAGTCCTTGAAATGATTAATTAGTTTTTATGGGTGTTTAAAGATGTAAAAATTTAACTGCTACAGGAAATTACTAGAAATTTGTAAAACACATTCAGAAAGGACATATTTAAAAAAATATACAATAACAATTGGCGCAACAAACGTGAAAACAAAATAATAACACTCGAATTGAGACCGAACAAAAAATATGGTTATTTGATTTTAACGTTATAAAAAATTAACCGCTACAGGAAATGACTTAAAACTTTACGAATACATCCATAAAGAACGTACTTAAAACAATCTGTAAAGATAATTGAAGTATCGCAAGTTGAAACAAATAATAATGCTCTAAATAAAACGATAGATTGAAGTGATTAAATTGTTTATGACGATGTAAAAAATTAACTGCTGCAGTAAATTATTTAAAAATTTCAACATATGTCCAAAAAGGACGTATTTTAAAAAATCTATAAAGATAATTGATATATCTCAGGTGCAACATAAAATAATAACGCTCAAAAGAGAAAGTAAGAAATTGAAATGATTAATTGGTTTTAAAGATGTAAAAATGAAACTGCTTCAAGTAATTACTAAAAATTTATAAAATATATTTAGAAAGGACGTATTTTTAAAAAATATATACAAAAACAATTGGCGCATTAAATGTGGAAACAAAATATTAACACTTTAAATAAGACCGAAAAAAAAAAAATATATCCTAATTTGATCTTAACGTTATAAAAAATTAACCGCTGCAAGAAATTACTTAAATTTGGGATTACATTCATAAAGAACGTATTTTAAAGAATCTATAAAAATAATGGAGGTATTGCAAGTGGAAACAAAATAACTTTTAAATAAACTCTAAAGAATTAAAAAAAAACTAATCATTGGTTTATAACAATGCAGTAAAATGCTGCAGGAAATTACTTAAAATTTTCCAAACACATCGAAAGAGGATGTATTTTTAAAAAATGTATGAAGACAATGATATATCAAAAGTGAATCCCAAATAATAAAGCTAAAGTTAATCATGAAAAAATCCAAATATCTAAATTAGTTAATAACGTTATAAAAAGTTATCTGCTTCAAGAAATTACTTAAAATTTTCAGTATACATTAAAAAACGTATTTTAAAGAATGTATGAAGATAGTTGATATATAGCAAGTGAAAACAAAAATGGAAATGCTCGAAATAGAAACTAAAAAATTTAAATGAAATTATTCGGTTCATAACGGTGTGAAAATGAAATTTCTGTAGGATATTACTTCAAATTTTTAAAATATATACAAGAATAAGGTATTTTTTCAGAAATATACAAAATAATTGACTTATCAATAGTGGAAAAGCTCGAAGTAACATCGAGAAAAACTTTCTTAATTTGATCAAAACATTACAATAAATAATTCCTCCAGGAAATTACTTTAAAATTTCGGAATACATTAAAAAAAACGTATTGTATTAATGTATTTCAAGTCGAAACTAAATAAAAATTGTCAAATTAGAAATTAAAAAAATTAAAATTCATATATTTATTCATATGATGTAGAAATTTTAATGCTGTAGGAAATAATTTTGTGTTTCCAAATTACATTTAAAAAGTATGTATTTTAAAAAATCTATTAAAAAATTACCTATTAAAAGTTAAAAAAGGAAGTGAAGAAAAATAATAACGTTTAAAATTAAAATTAGAATTAAAAAATGAAATTGTATTAATTGAAATAAATAATATTCACCCTCAAAAATAAAATCCTTTCTATAATTGCAGACCGTATCCCTAAATATCAATTTGGTTTCCTTCCTAAACGCTCTACCAGCCTCCCACTTACCATTCTTACGTCCAATTTACAAACTACCCACCTTGAAGGCAAATCCTCTGCAGCACTCTTCCTTGATATCCGTAAAGCCTACGATTCCGTTTGGCATAAAAGTCTCCTATACAGATGTCACCTCCTTAATATCCCACCCAATCTTATACATATCCTAATATCATTTCTGTTTAATAGATATCTCAAAGTAAAAATTAACAACTCCTATTCCTCCACATTTACATCTGAACAAGGAGTTCCACAAGATTCCCCTCTATCCCCACTCCTTTACAACATCTTTTGTTCCGACATATATAACCCAGATCCAAAATACTTTAATATCTCCAAATATCTCCTACAATTTGCTGATAATACCGCCCTTATATCCCATGCTCCTGCCCTATCCAAAGCCCTGCAAACCTTACAAGAGCTCATCGATACCCTCGAACTTTGATTCGCCAAATGGAGAATCAAAATTAACCCTCAAAATCACTAATTACCCATATATCATTTCTATTTCACAGAACCCTGTATATCCTTGCTCACACATCAAATACCTTGGATTTAGTTTCGACACAAAGCTCAAATTTAAGAAACATGCTTGCCTCATTAAAAATAAAATAACAACCAGAGCAAAACTTTTCAGAAACCTAACCTACAAGCAGGCAGGTATAAAAACATTAAAACAGCAGCTTTAATTTATAAAATGATCTGTCGCTCCCTAATTGACTATGCATCCATCCTATTTTCCACAATCCAGAATCCCACACTAAACCATATCCAGGTCAGTGAGCGAGCCTCCCTTAGGACCTTTACCAAACTCCGACATCCCTTAAACCCACTACATAATCCCTCAAACCAACTCATTTACGATACTACCCTGATAATCCCCATAGAAGAACGCCTTCAATTTCTTGCTCAGAAATTCTCCAAAAATCCCTCTAATTCCACAGAAAACTCCTCCAAAATACAAAAGTCTCCCATCAACAATTTTCAAACACATTCTAGCATATCATCCATTTACATTCGACACAAATGACTAACCTTGGCAGAAAGACCTCTGGTCGATAGCCATTTAACAGTGACAGTTACGTAATCACTTTTTTACTTTTTTTATTGTAAGTTTAATATAATAATTGTAGAATATATGTATCTGTTTATTAATAAAGATGTTGAATATATAAAAAGCAAAAAAAATTAAAATGATGTATAAATATAATATAAAAAATTAACTCCTGCATGAAATAACTTCAAAATTTTAAAATATGTCTAAAAAAGACGTGTTTTAAAAAATCAATAAAGGCAATTGACGTACCACAAGTGAAAACAAAAGAATAACGCTCGAAATGGAAACTAAGACATTGAAATGATTAATTGGTTTTTAAGGATATTTTAGGGTGTAAATAATTAACTACAACAGAAAATTACTAAAACTTTGTAAAATATATTTAAAAAGGACGTATTATAAAAACCTAGAAAAACTATAGGTGCGTCAAACGTGGAAACAAAATAATAACACTCATAATGAGACCGAAAAAAATTAAATATCTTTATTTGATTTTAAAGTTATAAAAATTTAACGGCTGTAGGAAATTATTTAAAAATTTTAAAAATACATCTATAAAAAACGTATTTTCAAAAATCTATAAAGACAATTGAAGTATCACAAGTTGCAACAAATTAATAACGCTCTAAATAAAACGTAAGAAATTGAAATGATTAAATTGTTTATAACGATGTAAAAAATTAACAGCTGCGGGAAATTACTTAAAAATTTTAAAATATATCCAAAAAGGAAGTGTTTTAAAAAATATATAAAGATAATTGACATAGCATAAGTGGAAACAAAATAATAACGCTCGAAATAGGAAGTAAGACAATGAAATTATGAATTGGGTTTTAAAGATGTTTAAGGGTGTAAAAATTTAACTGCTGCAGAAAATTACTAGAAATTTGTAGACCACATCCAGAAAGGACATATTAAAAAAAATTCATTAAAATAAATTAGCCCCATCTAATGTGGAAATAAAATTAGATCACTTTAAATAAGGCCGAAAAAAATAAAATATCCTAATTTGATTACAACGTGTATGTTTAAAAATGTAAAAATTTAACTGCTGCAATAAATTTGTAAAACACATCCAAAAAGGATGTATTTTAAATAATATACAGAAACAATTGGCGCATTAAATATGAAAATAAAATATTAACACTCTAAATGAGACCAAAAAAATAAAAATATCTTTATATGATTTTAACGTTATAAAAAATTAACCGCTGCAGAAAATTACTTAAAAATTTAGAAATACATCCATAAAATACGTATTTTAAAAATTCTATAAAGATAATTTAAGTATCGCAAGTAAAAACAAAATAAAAAGGCTCTAGATAGAAGGTGAAAAATTAAAATTAACTTGTTTATGACGATGTAAAAAATTAACTGCTGCAGGAAATTACTTGAAAATTTCAAAATATATCTAAAAGGGTCGTGTTTTAAATAATATATAAATATAATTGACATTTCACCACTGTAAACAAAATAATAACGCTCGAAATAGAAAGTAAGACATTGAAATAATGATTTGGTTTTTAAGGATGTTTAAAAATATAAAAATGTCAATAAGAAATTTGTAAAACACATCTAGAAAAGATGTATTTTAAAAAATCTACAAAAACAATTGACGTATTAAATGTAAAAACAAAAAAACACTCAAACTGAGACCGAAAAAATTAAAATATCTTTATTTAATTTTAACGTTATAAAAAATCAACCACAACAGGAAATTATTTAAAAATGAAATAATACATCCTTAAAACACATATTTAAAAAAATCTAATTGAAGTATCGCAAGTTGAAACATATTTATAACGCTCTAAATAAAACTAAATAAGAAATTGAAATGATTAAATTGTTTATGACGATGTAAAAAATTACCTGATGCAGGAAATTATTTTAAAATTTCAAAATAAGTCCAAAAATGATTTGTTTTAAAAAATATATAAGATAATTGATATATCATAAGTGAAAACAATATAATAACGCTCTAAATAAAAAGCAAAACATTAAAATGATTTATTGGTTTTTAAGGATGTTTAAGGATGTAAAAATGTAACTGCTGCAGTATATTACTAGGGATTTATAAAACAAATCCAGAAAGGACAATCTACAAAAACAATTGGCGCATCAAATGTGGAAACAAAATAATAACATATTGATATGAGACCGAAAAAAATAAAAATATCTTAATTTGATTTTAACGTTATGAAAAATTAACCGCTGCAGGAAATTACTTAAAAATTTAGAATTGCATTTATAAAGAAAACGTATTTTTAAAAATATATTAAGTTAATTGAAGTTTTACAAGTCAAAACAAAATAATAACGCTCTAAATTACAAGTAATAAATTTAAATGATTAAATTGTTTATGACGATGTAAAAAATTTACTGCAGCAAGAAATTACTTCAAAATTTCAAAATATGTGCAAGAAGGATGTGTTTTACAAAATCTATAAAGATAATTGACATATCACAAGTGAAAACAAAACAATAACGCTCGGAAGAGAAAGTAAGACTTTGAAATGATTAATTGGATTTAAAGGATGTTTAAAGATGTAAAAATTTAACTGATGCAGCAAATTAATCGAAATTTATAAAACACATCTTGAAAGGACGTATTTTAAAAAATCTACAAAAGTTATTGGCTCATCAAACGTGGAAATACACTTAATGAGACCGAAAAAATAGAAATATTCTAATTTCAGTTTAACGTTATAAAAAATTAATCGCTGCACGAAATTACTTAAAAGCTTAAGAATACATTCATAAAGAATGTATTTTAAAAAAGATAGTTGAAGTATCGCAAATCGAAACAAAATAATAACGCTCTAAATTAACAATAAGAAATTAAATTGATTAAATTCTTTATAACAATGTAAAAAAATAACTACTGCAGGAAATTACTTCAAAATTACAAAATACGACAACAAAAGGCGTGATTCAAAAAATCCATAATTTTTATATTACAATTAGACAAACAAGTAAACGCCAGATAAGAAGGCTCAAATTAGGAACTAAAATAAATTGGTATTAATTATTTTATATCTATGTAACAAGTTAAGTACTGCAAGAAATTACTTTTAATTTTTAAAATACATCAAAAAAATAACGAGTTTTAAGAAATCTATAAAAAAAAAAGTTGGCGCAACCCAGATTTAAAATATTGATGCTCAAAGTTGGAACGAAAAAATTTAATATCTGAATTGTATATATAACGTTATAATAGATTAATCACTATACTAAATTACTTTAAAATTATAAAATACATCTAAATGGAACGTATTATATATCTATAAAAACAATTGCCATATCATAAGTAGAAACAAAATTATAACGTTCAAAATAGTAACTTAGAATTAAAATTATATTACTTATTTTTTGAATGTAAAACTTAACTGCTGCAAAAAATTACTTTGAAATTTTAATATAAAAGGGAACTGTTTTAAAAAAATTGTAAAGTTAATTCATGTGTCAACAAAATGAAATAAAACGTAAAAAAAATGATAAATAGTTTATAATGACGTAAAAAATTAATTGCTGCTTCAAATTTCTAAGATATATTAAAATTGGATATAATTTTAAAAAAAAAACTGACGTATCAAAAGTGAAAGCAAAAGAATAATGGTCTAAATAGAAACTAAACAAGGATGATATTTATTGATTTATATTAAAGTAATAAATAATAGACTAATTTATAATAAAGCAGAAAAATATACTTAAAAATTTGAGAATACAACCAAACGAATGTTTTTTATGGATGAGAAAAAATGGTTCTATTTTTTCTCACCCATAAATTATAACCATATTACCACATTCCACAATAAATGTATTTTAAAAAACGGTGGCCATCATAGTACTTTCCATATATTTTTCTCGAAAACTATGAGGTTTACGCAAAATTGTTATTCTTAACAATTCGCTCAATTTTGGATTCTTTACAATTCCTATAGTTTATTTATTTATTTATTTAAAATGTTAACATGATTAGTTTTTAATTTTTTTCTCGGAAGTTTATGAAAAATATGTTTTAATAAAACTTGTTCAGTTTCCCATTCCCTTTATCTTTTATTTGAATCGTTATGTAATATTTTTAATTTCTATATAGGGAAAGTAAAAAAGAGGTAGAATACATCAACAATTAGTAATTAAAGTTATCATGTATATGTAGGGTGGGTTAATGGCCTATAATCCATTCTTTAAACAGTAGAACATAAGCCTATGGTTTTGAAAAAAAGTTGTAAAATGTAAATAAACATAACATTATTGCAAATTTTAATAGATTTATTCAAACAAATTATCTAAATAATTTTTGATGTTGTTATACTGATTAAAGGGTGGGATAGAGGCCACCCACCCACCCTACATATACATATAAACTTTAATTCCTTACCATCTCGCGGTTTTCAGTAAAATTAATTACAAAACTTTTTGAATAAAGAAGAAATTAAAAAGGTTAAATTTTTGAGTAAATAAATTAGTAAAAATTTGGTGGGTGGGCAGACTTTAAATCTAAATTAGATAAGATTAGCTATAAAAAGTCATTGATATTTAAATTTTGATTTTGTTTTATTTTTTTATTACATACAGGGTTTGATTGTTTTTAGCAGTAAAATCACCAACAGTTAGTTATGTAGGGTGGGTGGGTGACCTCCATCCCACCCTCTAATCAGTAGAAAATAAGCGAGGGTTTAAATTAAAAGTTGTAAAATATAAACAAACATAAAATTATTGCAATTTTTAGAAATGTATTCATACAATTTTTTTGATATTTTTTGATTATGTTTTACTAATTAGAGGGTGGGATAGAGGCCATCCATCCACCCTACATATGTATATATATATAAACTTTAATTCCTTACCATCTCGCAATTTTTAATAAAATTAATTACAAAACTTTTTGAATAAAAAAGAAATTAAAATGGTAAAATTTTTGAGTGAGTAAATTGGTAAAATTTTTTTGCATAATGGATTGGTAAACTTTAAATCTAAATTAGATAAGATTAGTTATAGAAAATCATTTATATTTAAACTTAAATTTTCATTTTGTTTTAGTTTTTATTACATATAGGGTTTTATTGTTTTTAGCAGCAAAATCATCACCGATTAGCAATTAAAATTATCATATATATGTAGGGTGGGTGGGTGGCCTCTATTCCACCCTCCAATCAGTAAAACATAAGCAAGGGTTTTAATGAAAAGTTGCAAGATATATAAAAAAACAAAATAATTGCAATTCTCAGAGATTTATTCCTACAAATTGTCTAAATAATTTTTGAAGATGTTTTACTGATTGGAGGATGGGATAGAGGCCACACACCCACCCTACATATACATATAAATTTCAATTACTTATAGACTTTCGGTTTGGAATAAAATTAATTACAAAACTTTTTGAGAAAAAAAAAAAGAAATTCAAAAAGTAACATTTTTAAGTGAGGAAATTAATCAAATTTTTATGAATAATAAGTGGACAGACTTTAAATCTAAATTAGATAAGATCACCTGCAGAAGGTCATTTATATATAAACCTAAATTTTGATTATGCTTTATTTTTTTATTACATACAAGGTTTTATTGATTTTTTGCTGCAAAATCATCAACAATTAGTATTTAAAGTTATCATGTATATGTAGAGTGGGTGGGTGGCCTCTATCTCACTCACCAACCCAACCAAACATTTATATAGCGTACTACTGGTTTACCATAACAAACTATTCATTTATGTGACATTATTTTATAGAACCCTTGGTTTAGTAAAACAAAGACGTGATGCTTATTGAACTAATATCCAAATATAACGAGGAAGTGGTTATGGGGCACTCACTAACCCCATCAAACATTAACATAGCGTATTACTGACTTACTACAATAAATCCATGGTTTATCTAGCGTATTTCTTATCAATAACAATTAACTTAAGAGTTTAAATTATAAACACTGTTCTTACCACACTAAATTTATATTTATTTATATTAAGTTATTATTGACATTAAAAATTAAAACTTGAGTCATGATTATGTATTTGTGTAGTTATATGCATATATATTTTTGTGAGAAATGTTGAAAGAGTTTTCCATTTATATTTGGATTAACACGTAACGTACTTACGTACTAACTGAATATCCTATTTTCTCACGATTATGGGGGAGCATTAACTGAGCGTATTTTTTACTTACCTCAAGAAATTATTGCTATAGTTACCGCAATAATCAATCAACTATCACAATACTTTCCCATTCTTCGTATAGGAAATGTAATTTTAATCTTTGTAATATTCTTTTTATCTACGCACAGGTGTTTACCTCTCACTAAACAATCAATAACACCAAACAGGGTTATACAAATTACAATTCCTTTATTGCGTAACATGAATAGAAAACCGAAACACCGAAACCGACACATTGCAGCCCCATTAAGTTGTCGCCTGGGTGAATTAGTTCTCGCCTCGCGTGATATATTGTTATTGGTTTAATGGCAGTTTTTATTTAATATGGATAAAATTTGTATGGAAATTTATGCAAATCAGCCCCATACATGTTTTATGATAATTCCACGCTTTCGGAGCTTGTCGTTCGTTTTTTTTTTTTTTTTGGGAAAAATTTCCACTGTAGGCCGCCGTCGATGTTGTCAAAAACCTGTCCCATAGATTACTGTAAAATACAACTCTTTTGAAAGTATGTACGAACCGTGTTGGCTATGTCGTTAATTGATAAATCGCGCTGGATTTACGCCATAAGTTTTACCCTTAACATGTTCTGCATATGTGCAAGCGTATTATTATTATTATACTTCATCTATAAAAGTTGCTTTATGATTAGAGATATCAAGCGAAACTATAAAGCGAGGAATGAGTACATTTTGGATTCATTCCGTTGCAATTTACTGCGGCAACCGCTGACTAAATCCTGTTCCATTTACTGATAGTAATAATAACTATAAAATTGCTGGAATTTTCTACGCTATCGTGGAAGGGTAACTGCGCGGAATGGCATAAGATTAAACCGTAATTTCTGCATGTTGACCTAATTGACAATGTGATTTATACGATTTTAGAATTAGTGATAAAGTAGACGTATACTAATAAACTACATTAAAATTTTATGTTAATATTAATTTATTGCATTTCCATATTTAACCAGTTGGCTAATTGTCAATATCTCAATCTAGAGGTTTAAATCGTACCATATAAAATATAAATTATGCTGTTTTAAAATTTAACATTTAGTTATATATTAGAATACGATTTAATACAATAAAAATAATAAAACAAATTGATTTCTTGTATTTATGTATGTATTTTATGAATTTTTTTTAAATAGATCTTGTAAAGCAAATAAACTAAACTAAAGATAATACTATAAGTTAGATCACTTTCTTAACTGTTAATACAGCAAAGAAAGAGATATCTAACTTATCCTAGTTCTCTTAAAAATACTAAAAACTCAAAGATATTTAATTAGAAGATTAATTAAATCCCAAATATTTAATTAACCTTCTAACTAGCATAAAAATGTTTCTCCAGGGGTTAAGTGAGAATTTAATTCAACGTACCAAAGATTTTTGTTTTAGAGAAAGAGATAAACATCTTTATTGAAGATATTAATTACAGTATACAGGGTGCTTCAAAAAAATGTATACACACTTTAAACTATTGTAGTTTTCCCGCTCTACAAGGCTAATGTTATATTTCTTCGCCAGGTGCCAGCATAATCGTCCCTCTATGTTATATTATCAGTTGGAATTTGTAATATCAACATGGGGGACGTACGTTTGAGTTTTGAAGAACGTAAGCAGGTTATTAAGTGGTACTGGAAGTTTGAGAATGTAAATGAAGTTCAAAGACAGTGGAGAAGGGAGTATGATACAGAACCACCTTCAAGATTAACAATTACACGCATACGAGACAAATTCGAAGTTCATGGAACAGTGTGTGATGTGCATAAAGGTCATTCAGGTCGGCCTCGAACAGCTACAAGTGATGAGTCATCAACGGCAGTCTTGGAACTGTTTCAACGCTCTCCTAACAAATCTTCAAGGCAAGGGGCACGTGAAAGTGATGTAAGTGCTAACAGCGTGCTACGCATTCTGAAGAGAGGCAAGTATCGTGTTTACATTCCAAGGCTGGTGCAACAGCTAAATGACGACGATCCAGATCGAAGGTTGCAATTTTGTGAATGGATTCAGGAGATGGTGATACGTGAACCGGGATTTATGGGTAGCATCATTTGGTCGGATGAAGCCCAATTCAAACTTAATGGAACTGTCAATAGGCACAATTGTGTTTACTGGGGTGAAGAAAATCCTCACATTACAATTGAAAAAGCTGTAAATTTGCCTGGTGTAAATGTGTGGTGCGGTTTGTCTTCAAGGGGACTCATTGGACCTTTTCGATTTGAAGGCACTGTAACTGGTATTAATTACCTAACAATGCTTGCTGATTCCATATTTCCTGCCATTCGTGCATTATACGGTAATGATGATTTTTATTTTCAACAAGATGGTGCTCCGCCGCACTATCACAGGGACGTACGAGCTTACCTGGATCAAAATTTGTCGGGCCAGTGGATAGGACGCAGGGGGCCAATCGAGTTTCCAGCACGCTCTCCAGACCTTACACCACTGGATTTCTTCTTGTGGGGCACAGTAAAAGATGAGGTGTACAAACGTAAACCACGTAACCTAGACATTCTTTCGAATGAGATTCAAGCAGTGTGTAGAGAAATCTCATTGGACGTTTTGATACGATGTACAGAATCTGTGGTGACTCGTACTCAGAATTGTATTGATGCTGCAGGTCGCCAAATTGAACAGTATTAACATTTGTTATTTATGTTTCATTTACATTGGACTTTCAGCTTTCCATTTTCCTGAAATTTAACTTTGTAGAACGGTAAATAAATTTTCTATGGAAGTTCAAAGTGTGTATACATTTTTTTGAAGCACCCTGTATAAATATAATAAGAGTTATTGTAATTCATTATCTTCTTCTTCAAGGCTATTGACCATAGGTCTTTCAGCCTGTCTTCTTTTAACTATTTGTTTGATTTTTATAAAAATCTGTAATTTCAATTAGCAATTTAAGACGTGGTGTAAGTTTATCACGTGTATTCATCATTAATTGAATTTCCAAAAATACTCAAGTGTGTGTATCTTGATTTCAGGATGGTTGGGTGCAATGTCAACAGGAGTGGCCCTCCTAATATCGCCGGTGACCATCGCGTTCTGCAGACGCAAGTCGACAAGAGTGACGGCCGTGATGGGCGGCCTAATTACGGCCCTCGGCTGTCTCTTCACGTCGTTCGCCACTCAATTTCACCAGTTGTTTTTCAGGTAAGTGCACGAAATAAAACGCAACTGTAAACCTTATCAAATGCAATCTAGTGAAATCGTAAAACGTGACGTTTTACTGCCACGCGTGATTCGTCTTGATGGCGATAAAGTGCGATCGACAGTTTTGTGCGCACGTGTTCGCGAAATTTCGCCGGGATTATTTCATTTCGACGCCGGGTTAGAGGTGTTTTTAGTGTCTGCTCGAACACAAAACAAGGAATAAATGTTTATATCGACAACATCCTACTTCCCCATATACGAAGAGGCATCAAAAGAAAACCGGAAATTCTTTGCAGTGTTCTTCAAATACAATTTAAACCCCTTTAAAGTAACCTCTATTAGAGTGAATGCATTTTTTCAAATGTTCATTCCAGTGAATTATTTGTTATAGCTATTTATTCAGTAACATTAAAAACACCTAGAAGAGGTAGGAATTTTTGACCAAATTTGGCATAACTGTTTAAGTATTAAAAGGTAGCAATTGATAGCAAAATTGCGGATGTAAGCAAAACGCGTCAAGTTCAAGTCTCTTTTCATCTTAGGAAACAGGAAAACGTTCCAGGGTGCTAAATCTTGCGAATAGAGCACTTGTTTTCATTTAGATAAAGCATTCCTGTAAATTTCCCCAGCTCGATGTTTAGTATCAAAAAAATTTCCTCGAGATTTTTAGAATTTTCTAACATTACTTAACTCTCGTTTCAATGGAGGGTTCTACAATTTACAAGAAATTTATATTGAAGATTTCTGCATTTTATTATTTATCGAGATTTTTTCACGATATTTTTTATCTTATCAAAATTTTGTAGAAATTTATCTTCCAGGTTTTTAAATTTTTTAGCAATCCTTGTTCTATAATTCTTGCATGATGTTAGCACTCGAAGCAAATTAACAAAGTTACTTTTTTTTGTTTGTGTAAGATGAGTTAGTTTACTTTCCAGATCGTACCTAAAGCACCATAACTCGACACATGTGATAATTAGTTGAAAAAAATTGCTCGTCTTTGAATGCCTCCGTCATTTCGTGAAAGGCACGAACTTTGCCGTCACTCTTCGCATCAAATTAAGTCAAAAGTCCCAAATGAGTTCTATGGTTAATCCATCTTCATTCATCAGATTAGAGATTTTTCCAAAATTGCTCTCACTTCGAATAGTGACTTATCTTTAATGGCCACTTCTCCGTTTTTACAAAGGGAAAATCAGAGTTTATTAATAGTATGTTCTTTCCAAACTGTTTGTAAAGCTTAGAAGCATTCACTTTTATAGTGAACCAAATATTTTCATTTGAAATACCGTATCGATAACACTAGAATCTTTAAAAAAATATAATCAAAATTACTAGAAGAGAAAGAGGTGTCTTTAGGAAAAAGCTTGAATGATTAGAAGATTTAGTTATCCCAAAGTTCTGCTGTAAGAAGTATTGGTCAACTGAACATTAATACTAAAAATATATAATATTTAGTTATGAAGAGGTAATCTAATCAACCTACAAGAATATATGGCGTTTATTAAAATCGCCAAAGCATTTACTTTCTTACAAAAAAAAAATAAGAAGCTGAAGCATTTACTTTAATAGCAAGAAATCAAAAAGGTCAACTACCTTTTTCTAAAACTATCGAGTGGATTCAATGCAGCACTGAAATAAGAAGACCAGAAACCAAAAACAGTTTTATTTCACTAATCCTAGAATATTTATTAAAACTCTAAGAATAATTGCAATAGAAAGACCAGAAACCAAAAATATTTTTATTTCAATAATCCTAGAATATTTTGAAAAAATCAAAGAATAATTGCTAGAGAATTGCAGAAACCTTGAAGAGGTGAGGGAAGCTGTTGTCTTTAACCAAAAACAGTTTTATTTCACTAATCCTAGAATATTTATTAAAACTCTAAGAATAATTGCAATAGAAAGACCAGAAACCAAAAATATTTTTATTTCAATAATCCTAGAATATTTTGAAAAAATCAAAGAATAATTGCTAGAGAATTGCAGAAACCTTGAAGAGGTGAGGGAAGCTGTTGTCTTTAAAAAATAACATGTCAAAAATTATTTGTTATTTTATTTTGCGTTTATTTTTATTAAAGAAAATCGAAAATATAATAAAGGAATCCATTACATAATGATATTTCTCTTAGGTGGTCTAATAAAAAATTAATTCTAAAATTATCTTTAAACAAATTGAAAAAATTGGGCAAAATATACATATATTTTCACCATTATATCCCTCGTTTTATTCTCTGGAAATATTCTAAACAAATAAGCATATTTTGCTTCACTTTGGCTGATTTTATAATTCTAAAATTACGAAAAAATTTTAGAAATTTTACAGCGACTGGAAAGTTTCTAACAATTTCTTTTCCTCACATTAAGAATTTTCTTCGAGAGTTATAGAATTTTCCGGCAAATATGAGAAATTCTTTTCAATTTCCTAGAATGTTCTTCATATTCATCTCATCTCATATCTTTATCTCATTTTTTCATCAATTTTTAGACTTCTCTTTAAAAGTTCTTGTACATTCTGGAATTTTTTCTTTTTGATTTCCACCATATCTTGTTTTATCTTATTCGTATTTTTCAGTATTTTTCTTGTACATTTTAAAAACAGTTTATTTTTTTAATTAAAGATTATTAAAATATTTACGATCATTTTCAAATAATATCTTCCAACTTTTCTAATTTGATATTAACTTTTATACTTAACATTTTTGTAGATAATATACGACAGATGGCAGATGAAAAATGACAGATGTCAGATGACAAATGATAGATGACAGATGGGAGATAAAAGATGGGAAATGATAAATTAAAAATGACAGATAATAAATTATTTAATCCTTTTATTTATCTTTATTGACATGATTGACATTCAGGTTACAAAATACACCAAACATAGATATTAAAATTAATATTTGCACAAGACTTTTTCTTTTTATTACTAGAACAACAGGCACACTCAAAACGCATAATAAAAATAACCAAAAATGTCGACTTGAATATTTATAAAAAGAGTAATATTTGTAATCTTCGTTACTGACATTTACTGACAATAAATGACAGATGATATGAAATAAAATAAAAATCATAAATGACAGTTGACAAATAATAAATGGTAAATGACAAATGTAATATTACAGAGAAATGTCAAATTGCAGATAATGGATGACAAGGTATAGCAAAAGTTGATAAATAACAAAAAAATAGATGAGAAATGGCTAATGACTAATGACAGATATTACATGATAAACAATAAATGATAGATGATAAAATATGACATTTCATTTATTTATTTCATTTATTTAAGCTTTATCGGTCATGATTCTGTAAAATACAAATAAACTAAAATATACAAAATTGAAGGAAAAACATACATATAATTTTAACGGCATGCCGAAGGGCGGAGTTCACACTTGTAGATGATCTTCCACTCAAACCCATAACCTCGCCTCCACTGATTTGCAGCTCATCAGCTTTGGATACATATATTTCGCAGGTAAATGCTTATTTTCCCTTTATTTGGGCGATATAATACAGCTTTGTAATTTTGACGTTGACATGATATGATATGTAGAATAAATACAATAAATATTAGCTTATAAATGTCAGATGAGAAGTGGCAGATTATAAATAATAGATAAGAAGTGTCAAATGACAAATGTCAGATAAAAGAAATCTAATGACATTTTACAGATGATAAAAGACAAATGATGGATTATAGGACAAATAAAATTAATAAATATCGGCTGATAAATGACAGATGAGAAGTGAGGAATTATACATGATAGATGAGAAGTGTCAAATGAATACAAACCACAGATATTACATTACGGACAATAAATGAAAGGGTTTAAATAGATAATAATCGAAAGATGATAAATGATTAAATTGACAGATAATACGTCAAAGGAAAGTAATAAACATTAAGATGGAAGAAGGAAGAAGGAAAATAATTAATAAATAAGAAGTGTCAAGTGACAGGTGGCGGGTAACAGATGACAAATAGTAGATGATAATTGCCAATTGACAAATGACTAATATAAATCAGATATTATTACCTATGTGTCATTTATCAATTCACATATATCATCTAGTATTTTTCATCTGTTACTGGTCAGCTGTCATTTGTCACTTCTTATTTGATTTTCATATGTCATTTGTCAATTGACAAAAGAAAATAATAAACAAGAAGTGAAAAATGACAAATGACCAGTGACAGATGGCAAATACTAGATGTTAAGTATTGATCATCTGTCACTGGTCATTTGTAACTTTATTATTTTCCTTTGTCTGAAGAATGATAATTATCAAATACAAATGACAGGTTATATGTAGATGATAGATGATAACTGAAAGATGAATATGATGGATTAGAGATGACAAGTGACAAATCACAAACTATAGACAGATAGTAGATGATCGATTATAAATAATTAAATTGACAGATGACATGACAAATTGTAATAATAAATAAAACAAGTAGTAAATTACAGCTAACGACCGATAGATGAAAAGTCAAATAACAAATGACAGATATTACGTGATAAACAATAAATGACAGCTTATAGGTGATAGATGACAACTTAAAGAGGATAACTGATTAAATTTAAAAATAATATGACAAATGAAAATAATAAATAAGACCGATAATTATTATATGTCATTTGCCAATTGACACTATCATCTAGTATTTGTCATCTGTCATTTGTCACTTCTTATTTGACTATTATATGTCATTTGCCAATTGATACTTATCATCTAGTATTTGTCATCTGTCATTTATCTTTTTCATTTGTCTAATTTATAACAAACATCAGACAACTAAAAGATGATATAAGAAATAAAAATAATACATAAAAAATGGTAGATTAGGGATGACAAGTGATAAATGACAAAGGATAGACAACAAATGACACATTATAGATGGTAGATGGTTAAATTGTAAGATGACACGAAAAAATAATTAGTAGTCAATTACAGCTGTCAACTAATAGATAGAAAGTGTCAAATGGTAAAATACATATATTACATGATAGATAAACAACTGATAAAATTGATAATATGACAAATGAAAATAATAAATAAGAAGTAGCAAATGACAGAAAACCAGTTGACAAATGTTAGATGATAAGTGCCAATTGGCAAATGAGATATAAGAGATAACCAATAACAACTATCATATATAACGTGATAAACGACAAATAATAGGTTATAGATGATAGATGAAAATTGAAAAATAATGAATAATTCAATTGACAGATGATATTACAAATGAAAATAGTAAATAACAAGCGGTAAATCACAGATGAAAACTGATAGATGAAAAGTGTCAAATGACAAATGTGAGATAATATTTTTTATTTGTAGTTGGTCATCTGTTATTTGTCACTTCTTATTTGACTATTATATAATTTATCAATTGACACTTATCATCTAGTATTTGTCATCTGTCACTGGTCATCTGTCATTTGTCATTTCTTATTCTGATTTTCTCTGTCTTTGAAGTATGACTTCTTCCCTATAAACTTTCAAGCTTTCATTATTGAGACCCAAGTGAAATCCTTTGGTATTCATGTTCATTCCAAAAATCTTAATTTTGACTGAATTTTATAATTTTCAAATGATTTCTCTTTCAAATTGCAAGAATTTTCTTCAAAGTTTCTAGAATTTTTACGACAACTTCTTCTCTTGCTTTGTCTTTTTTATCAGAAATGCAGCAAATCTTGTTTTCATTTATTGGAAAAGTTCCACCGATTTCTCTTTTCTCTTCAATATTGCAAAAATACTCTTCAAGAATTCATAATTTTTTAGAAATTGTGATAAACCTCTTTCAAATATCCAGATTTTTTCGAGAATTCCTTACTTCATTTTCACAGCAATTTTTGGACTCCTCGCCTCTTTGAGATATTTTTTCCAAATCATACTTTATCCTATTGGATTTTTTTAGTATTTTTCTTGTAGATTTTTAGAAATTTTCAGTACTTTCTCTTTTAAATTTATGGAATCTTGAAAATATTTCTTGAATAACTTTCTCATTTATTACTTAGTGAAATATTTTGAATTATTGAGTAAATAAAAAAAATGTGAAACAAAGTGTAATTTAATTTAAATCTTAAAAATTCTGATAATTTCTGGATGATTAATATAAAAATGTATTTAGATTGTGTAACATTCAAGCTTCTATTATTGAGATCCAACTGAAAGTCTTCATGACGTCCATTCCAAGAATCTATTTACTTTTTGTTTCGGCAACTATTATTCGGTGTTAAAAATACATGCTTTGTCTCCATATAAGTTAATATCGTATATGTTTCTTCTTATTTCTAATTTTTTTTAGAAATTTGGTCCATGAAGTTTAAATATCAGAATAAAGTCTTATCCAATAAACCTATTTTCGTTTAACTCTTTTACCTTTTCTGATTGTTAGATTACTCCATGTATTTCTGTTTTACACTCTAAAAATGTTTTAAATACATAAACATATTCTCCTTCACTTTGAATGTTTTTTTTTTATTTTAAGATTTTATCAGATTTTTTTTCATTTCAGAATAGCAACGATTTTGTAATTGTGATGGTTTTATTTTATATGAATTTTTGAGCACCCTGCAAGAATTTTCTTTAAAAAATTTTGAATTTTCAACATCTCCATCTAATTCTTCCAACATTTTTTCTGATTTCACTTTAAAGTTCTAACAATTTATTTTATAGATTTTTGAATTTCTTTCTCAGTTTTTAAGATTCAGCTTATATATTCTTCATTTTCTTATTTTCCGTTTTAAAGATCTAGAATTTTCTAATAAATTTTCTTTAATTTTTCTAGAAATTTTCCCCAAATCTCGCTTTATCTTGGACATTAAAATATTTTCCTGTATCTTATTAGAACTCTCGAGCAATCAAATTTGTCGAAAAAGAAAACTATTAGAATGAGGTTTCGTCTAATAAATATTATGAGTATCTATTTTTATTTTTATCTGATTATTTTAATTTGTTTTTTATTTTTATTTTTTTTTTGTTTGTTCTATTGGCCAGTTTTATTCTCTAAGCTTTATTTTGACTAAATTTTATACAATTTTACTACCAAAAGTTTTCTTCGCGGTTTCTATAATTGCAGGAATTCTTAACTTATTTTTTGATAATTTTCTAGCAATGTCTCTTTTATACTGCAAGAGTTTTCTTCAAGAGTTTTAAAATTTACTAACAACTCTAAGAACTCTCTTACAAAGTTTTAGTATTTTCAGCATCTTAATCTCATTTTCTAGAATGTTTTTGACAGTTCAAAAGTTTTGGTGGTATATTCTAACAATTTATCTTCTATTTTTTAGAGGGAGAAATTTAAAACAGATGCTTAACGATTCTACAAATTTAAAA
Organism: Ontholestes murinus; assembly: GCA_963969525.1. NCBI lineage: Eukaryota > Metazoa > Arthropoda > Insecta > Coleoptera > Staphylinidae > Ontholestes > Ontholestes murinus. Next base: position 52,406,666 of record OZ018396.1, read on the forward strand.
AAGGAACTGCTAATAAATTTAAAAAATCTACAAGAAATAATAGAGGAAAAATCAAAATAAGATAAAGCAAGATATGTCTAAAGTATATTTTGCTTTATCTTATTTTGATTTTGTCACTATTTTTTCTTGTGATTTTTAGAATTGTTTAGCAGATCCATTTTTAAATTTATAGAATCTATAAGCATCTGTTTTTAAATTATTTTTAAGATTTCTAAATGATTAATACATAAATTAGAAAAATGATATCTAAAAATCCAAAAATGATTTTGTAAACTGAAAGCTAAAACTATATTTTTACTACATTTTAAAAGAAATTGCAACAAACATATTCGAACCATTGAAATAGTATTCTTACCTAGTCTCTTTAATTTTTGGAAATAGGTTTTCTTGACATCTTGTTAAGACAACCTTAAGTTGTGAGATATTTTTGATTCCTTATCGTCCGATAACATCAATGTTTAGAAAGTAATTTCCTATGTTTTCATCTTAAAAATTTATTTTTACATATATTAATTCTTAATAAATTACCAAGCAAAAACTTAAAAATTGTAATTTCATATTGTTATTGAAAATTACCTCACCCTGTCTTATATTTCTCATTTTGGCAATCAATCAAGTGTAGTCATCCGAGCACTTATGATTAACTCTATAAATTTCTAAGACAGGATAGACCTAAATATTGGAAATCCACACCGATTCATCACTTTCATTGAACCCGTCAATAAGGGGCGTCTGGCAAGTTGCAGGCACGTCATCTGTTTTATTCGTGATAATTTATACACTTCAATAACTAACACGATATGCGACACATACCGGCTGGGAAAATCGACCAATTAAAACTTCCCTGTTTTCCCTTTATTTTTTTTTCATTTTCGCCTGGAAAATATGGGGAGGATGGGGCGCGAGAAAAACTTTCCAAAGGGCATTAGTTTTTATCGGCGCACAATTCGATTACGCCCAATCGGAAACTTCTGCAAATTGTGAATTAGTAGAGTGTTTTCTTATCTGTTACAAGTTTTCAATAATTCTTTCAGCTATGGAACCGTCGTTGGAATCGGCGTGGGAATTACGAGGGACTGCTCCACCCTGATGGTGGCGCAATATTTCAAGAGGCGCAGGGAGTTCGTTGAAATCTTCATTGTTTCCGGGAGCGGACTGGGGATCGCCATCATGTCCACCATCATAAGGAGTACTATTGGGTATGTAATAAATTCTTATCCTTAATTATTAATTACGGCGAAAATATGCAGAAAAAATACTTTAGTTGGTTATTCATTTAAATCAATTAATAAATAAATTATAGTTGGTAATAGAATATGATTTATGTTACATTTGTCTTTGTCATACAATTTATAAAATTAAATTAATAAAGAAAATTCATTAAATTTAATGAAACTCCATTAAAAACAAATAATGATAAATGATGTTATATAACTTGAAATAATTAAAACCTTTAAAATACAATTACTACTGTTGTGAAAACGTCCAATGAGACTAATATATTTTTATAATATACTAATTATTGATTTCTTATCGCTTAAAGAAATAATATGTCATGGTGTAAGCAACGTTTCTTTGATTTATTTCCAATTATCTCTGTTGTCCAATTTAATCAGTAGACTATTAACTTCAGTCCTAATGATTGTAAATGTAATGGATGGTAACACATAAATTGAAATAAATGGTTCTTCCTTCATTACTAATGCGATTAATAAAACTGGACCGTGACTTCGTTACTTTACTAAAAAACATCATATAAAGGTATTAGGGAAGATTATTAGTAGTCGAATAAAGTTTAAAATAATTTTAAATGTAATTATCAACTGTTTTATTATTCGTCATAAAATAAAATAATTGATACTCTAATTAATCAAATAAAATTTAAACATTTTTAGAGCTGTGTAATAAATGATCTGTAGTAAATACATTACAGGAAAAATCTATGCCATAAATATTATAGAACTAGAAATGTAAAAAATATGATTTATTGATATAATTTTTATTTGCGAAGATTAAAAAATTGGCGTCGAGCTCAGTTACACACTTACATTAAAACGTGAACTGTGAATGAAATACGATCGATAGTTTTAAATGAGCTTTAAGAAAATTTTATGGTACATTTAAGATACACATTTACGACTTCATTTAACTAACTGTTGATATAACTTGAATGGAATTACGAAGCCTCGCAGTTCTTGTATTCTAATTATGGCAATTTTCAGCGTAATAAATAATTTGTTTATAAAATATTCATTGAAAACTACTTTTATAAAATAAATCATCTTTTAATTGTTCTGCTATTTAGTTTGAATTGAAAGTATTTAAGATTAACACTCAAGAACAGCAATAAATTAAACACTAACATAATTTTTAATCAATGCATTTTCAGTGTGCAATTTTGAATTTAGAAGTAATTAACAATAATAGTATGAAGCATTTAATTATTAATTTAATTAATAATAATTGCGATCCGGTTTAGACTTAATTAGGTCTTGTTAGCGCAAAATATTTGAAGACAGTGAAGTCAAGTGCATCGAAATCTTCTTTTTACTGCGCTACAATCCGTGATTGTTGTTGATAAAGAAAGGATAATTAAATATTCTACCAAAATATTAGCTTAATAAGAACATTATTGGCTTTTTATGTTTTTTTTTTTAAACACAAGCCATTTTAAAACATATTAGATGGTTGATGCAACAAGCCCAACACTAAGGTAAGCATATTTTTCTAATATCTACCTTCGTTTAAGTGTAATTTAAATGTAAAAGGTGTAGTAAAATAAATCCATTATTTTTGCATGAAATTGAAGGCTGTAACTACCACAGTTATAATAATCCGATTTAGTTCAAATATGCGCCGTTTTTTCGATTACTTGTTATCATTTTGAAGGTAATTTCATTGTGTCTCTCTCGTAGAAGTCCTCGTCCCTATTGGCAAAAAATTGAGACAGTCGATTTTCACAAACCTCTCTTGAAGCAAATTTTGCATCAACAAAATTGTTCGCCATGGACAGGAACAGATGGTAATCACTTGGACTATAAGGTAGATGCATTAGAACTTCAAAACCAAGCTCTCAGAGCTTCTGGCGAGTCACTATCTATCTGTGACTTGGCGTTGTCCTAATTAAACACAATTCCTCTCCAATTGACCATATCTGGCTACTTTTGGGCGATTGCTTCCTTCGGTCGGTCCAATTGTTGACAGTACAATTCTGAGTTAAGACTGTTGTCATATAAGAGCATCTCATAATAGATAATTTTCTGTCAATCCCATCAAACACACAGCAAAACCTTCCTAGGCGTCAATTCTGGCTTTGCCACCGTTTTCGCTGGCTCACCGCGATTAAACCACGACTGTTTTCCCTTGATGTTATCGTAGGTAATCCACTTTTTATCACCAGTCAACAACCGCTTGAAAAATGGGTCGATTTAGTTGCGATTCAGCAACGATTCGCAGGTGGAAATTTGATTCATGAGGTTTATTGCGTTAACTCGTATAGCAGCCATAAATCGAGTTTCTTTCTGTATCCAGCCTTATTTAAATGAGTCCAAACGGTATTTTATGCAATATTTAGCTCTTGAGCAATCGAAATAATACTTAGATGACAATGCCAATGATTTTATCGATATTTTCGACAATTGGCTTTCCAGTGAGTCATCGAAATTACCGGAACGGAATCGACGAAACGTGGTTGGCTATTCAGCATCAGGACTATAAAGACTATTCACATTTTTAGCCTCATGTTTTTGCCTTTGAAAACTGTAAAATATAGCGTATTTTCTCTTTGCTAGTGTCCAACTTTGACGCGTATTCAAACAAAACCAAGTAAGATGTAAAATCTAGACAAATGATATATAAATTGGCAAATAAAAGGTGTTGATAATAAAATATGGTATTTATTTTTGACATTGGTCAATAAATAACAAACATCAGTTACGATCAAATTAATACCGAAATTGCTTGAATAAATAGACAGATACCGAGAATATTACCATTAGCAATGAGACAGGAAGATGGATATTACATAGCCATTCAGTAATCTATAGGCCTTGCTAATAATTTTGATAGGAGAAATAAAGAGAGCTCGCCTTTATATTATTTAATTTAAACTTACACCAAATTAACTTAAAAACTTCTCAACCGGTTTATTGTTTGCTTTTATTCGATAGAAATATATATACATTCAAACTAGTTAATTCAATATCTAACGTGGTATTAGTTAAGGAAGTAGTTCATTCAATAAGTGTCTTAATAAGACTCTACATCTGGATGTCTCCCCAGGACAACTCAGAAAATAATGTGTGGAACCAGATCGATTTCTTTCAAGTTAGCAATAGATTTCGTAACAGTGTTCGAAGCGTTCGCACATATCCAGGTGCAAACACAGGAAGCGATCATAATCCTATAGTGGCAAACATTAGGCTAATATTAAAACCAACAAAAAAAGAAAATATGACACAAATGAATGAATATGCAGTTACTAAAAGACAAATTCATAAAATTACTAGTCCAAAACGAGCTAAACAATGGTCTGAAAAATAAAACTAGAAATGCCGATGAATGATGAAAGTATAGAAGCAACGTGGACATCAATAAATTAGACTGAAAAATGTTTACAAGCAATGAGAACGATAAAAAAGCAAAGATGGATGACCAAAAACATCATAGAACTTATGGAAAGAAGAAGGCTCGAAAATCAGACATCACCTGAAGGTTATAGGTGGATGAATATGATCATTCGAAAGTAGAGCAAAATAAAACAGTGTGTTAAAATCGAGACCTTACAGCAGAAACACGGCATATTTAATACACACAAAAATATTAAAAAAATGACGGGTACGCAGAGAAGATCTCAAAACATAGTCATATAAAACCAAAAGAGACATTGCATGCTTTAACCAGAAGAGAGCTAGATAGTATGGGAAAGCTACGTTCAGGAATTATCTTACGAATTGGAACAACGGAGTCGAGCAACCAAAAATCAAAGATTAGAATCCACTTTTGTACCGTTACCTAAGAAAGCAAACAGCAAAAAAAATGTGACGGGTTTAGATTTATCAGCATAATGAAATACATGAAATATTTCTGAGGTTAATACATACTTGAATCTTTAGAAAACGCGAAGAGAATATAGAAGCTATACAATTTAGTTTTCTGAATGGTTTAGGTACCAGAGATGCATTGACTGGGCTGAAGCTCAGAATTGCTTGGACCAAAGAAATAATTATGCTTCATAGACTTTACGAAAGCGTTGGACACTATAAACCATATAAAATTAATTAGACTGCTATGAGAGATCAAAGTAGATCAACAGGAAGTAACGCTTATAGAGAATCTCTATTTGAAACAAATAGAAGTGGTAATTCATCACTTAGAGATAGAGAGTGGCTAATTTAGAATATATAAAGGTAGTAAGCAGGGATGTGTACTCTCTCCGCCATTATTTAATATATACTCAAAGTACATCTTTCGCAGAGTGCTGCATCAAGTAACGGAAGGTGTAAAAGTCAATGAAGTATTAGTAAAGAGCATTCGCTTTGCCGACAACACAGTACTAGCGACCAGTGAAAAGGATCTCTAGAACCTACTAAATAAAGTAAACAGTGTAGCAACATCTATGAGTATTACAATCATCGTGCAAAAATCAAAGATAATGGTAATAACAAAAAAACAACTTCCTCCAACGAATATAATATTGAAACATGCTAGAAACTCCATGTTCATGCTCCAGAGTCACCAAAATCAAATATTTAAGTTTCATGCATTCAAAAACTTAAAAAAAGAATCGAGATTATGAGAAAACTATTAACCAATAAAGACCTACTATTTAGTATGAGTTACGGAATGGTGAAATGCTTCATACAGCCCTTGCTGCTATATGGTATGGGAAACCTGTATTCTAAAAACATCTACTATGAACAAGAGAAAGGCCTTCGAAATGTGGATGCTGCGTCGTATGAAAAAGTATCATGGACCGAAGACGTATCGAATGAAGAAGCCCTTCTTAGATTTGACTTAGAACGGGAACTTCTACTCAATATCAAAAAGCAAAAAACAGCCTATTTTGGCCAATAATAAGGCACGAACGGTACGAACTATTACATCCGATAACCCAGGGAAAAATATAAGAAAGAAGAAGCATTTGAAGGAAAAGAATGTCATGGCCGCGGAGCATTATATATGTATTAATATTAACATTAACTGCCAGAAGTGTCCTCCAAAAGATTGGATAAATCAACCAATATAAAGCGAATTATAATTGATTCTTACATGACGGTACCAAAATAGTTTGAGTGGAAGAACGTATTTTAATATGAACTTCGCCTTCGTGCTTCTTTCGTCCAAAATTTTATGTATGTTTTTTTTGTAATTTATTTTTTTGAAGTATACTTTTTAAGAAAGATGTACCAATAATAAATAAACATAATCATAAATATTAGGAAGTCGACAGGGACGGCGTTTGAAGATCTGATGAGAACAACAACAGATACGAAATCAAATGCTGAAATAGTCGCCAACTTCTGCTAGGACAGTCACCTACAGAAGAAAATAAAACTGTAGATTCACGAATCATTTCTTATTTTTTAATTTATTAGAAAAACTATCTTGTGATATTCACTTTTTGTATAACTGTTTATTTCTTGTTGTTCTTGATATAGTTACGGCAAATCATCTTGCCATTATTAAAACTTAAAAAGGGATTTTAAACTACATGTTACAGGTATATATACGAAATAAGTTTAACACAAAGTCATAAACTTATTTCGTATATACACCTGTAACGTGTAGTTTAAAAATTTATCAGTTATAAAGTAATTATGAAACCAATCAAGTCTCTTATTTACAAATCCACCACTGTGATGACAACTGGTATTATTGAAATTTATTTATATTCAATAATATATATTAGAAATTAACGTGAGTACTGTTTGGCTTGGCTACACTAATTAGCTAGATTCAAAACCAAAGATGTACAGTTTATACTTCTTTAGTGATTTTTCTTTTATAGAAAATGTCCATTTAAAAATTAAAAGCTTCAAAAGATACCAGGAAAAAATGCTCAAAATGTATTATGAATCAAACCTCGACTAAACATTGTAAGGAGGGGTTAAATAGAAGGATTGTATTATAAATAGAATGCTCCTTTTAAGAAATTGAGAAACAAACTGCATCATACGAATTTTATAATTATTTATTATTATAAAAGTTAAATATGAATATCATCAGTGCAACGAAACATTTAAATAATTCTTAATTGTAATAATAATATCTATTATTTAGTTAAAATTACATACAAATTATTTACAGCTACTAAAATTAACATTTATTATATTTGATTCGTATAATTATTAACACCGTTTATTATTTAAATTTGTTTCTCATGTAGCTCGTGTTGAAACATTTTCTAATATAGAAATAAAACAAATTACGCTTGGTTTGTTTCAACAGTGAAACAAACCAAGCGTAAATTGTGTTATTACTATACCGTTTATTATGGTGGATGCGCCGGGAATATATTCTATTTATGATTTATTGTTGAAGCCGTTACTTTGTGATACATCTTGAATACGAATTAGGTTAAGAAATAATAACACTTTTTTCTAGTATTACGAATTTTTACACTTTTTTTCGTTTGATAATGTCCGAATAGGACGAAACTAGTCACAATAAAAAGTGTAAAAATTCGTAATACTAGCAAAGTGTTATTATTTCTTAACCTACTTCATATTCTATTTATGTAAAATTAAAAAAAAATATTACTTACAAAATTACCTTAGAAAAGTTTAATGGATGTTCTTATAAAGATTTAGAATCACGAGTGACGGAAGAAATTTCCCAAAATCTAGAGAAAAACAACAGGATATTGTGATTTCTAGCATTCTCAAATACGATCGGACTTTTTATGCATATTTATTTGATATAAGTATCTATTAAAATATTTTATAAGTATTTAGAATGTAAATATTAAAATAACAGTAAATATTTAAAAAGTTATGTATGTACTTAATATAATTGATAACAAAAAGCGTAACTATTGATTATTGACAATAATAGTGCATGTAATTATGATAAAAATGTACATTTAGTATAACTACAAACCTATTATAATCATAACTCATTTTAATAATTTCTACGGTCGTCAAACTAGCAAGAAATATTAGAATGTAACAGTATTTTTTAACTCAAGCTCTTAAAAGAGTTTTATTGTATTTCATCTGCCCAGAATTGAATTTTTAGGTCCACTTATATATTATTTATAATTTATAGAGAGAGACAAATATCTTTATTTATTATTAAATACAATCGTTATGAACAATATAATTGTAATTGATTTTTAATAAGGCTATCGACCCATGGTCTTTCTGCCATATAATTTATATTTTTACTAGGTTTTCTCCAAATATAAAAAATACAAAATTATCTAAAGAAAAAAGTTAAGATAAAGAAAAAGTAAAACCGTTTTCATTACTATTAAAGCACATTAATCAGTAAACAGAATCAATTGATAGAAATCACACAACCTCGGACTACTGAACCTATTTTCATTGAAGATCAACATTACCTAAAAATGTCTCTATTAATTACGCTATAAGCGTTAAATAGAATATGAAGATTCAGTTCAACTACTATAACGCCTGATTTTTATATCTCATATGAGTCTAAAAAGTCACTTTTTTAAAATTAAGTTGATTAAACAACACATTGATTGTGAATATACTTTTATTAACCCAGAAAACTCTCTACTTAATTCATAAATTTCACTACTCGCGTATTATTCGACTGATTAAGTATTGTTATTGTATTTCTTGGGCAAATATCTTTTCTTAGAATTTTACAGTGTAATTAAAAATATCTAAAACTTTAATTCTTTATTGTTAGATATTAAGATTCAATATTTATGATTAACATCAAGTGAAATTGAATGATAATGATGTGTAATATTGCAATTATTGCTTCAGTGTTATTTAACTGTAACAAAATATATAATTTAAATCAAATATAATCGGATGAAACATCGAAATGGATCAAATTACCTGTTTAAGGTGTGTTTGGCCATAATACCATATTTCAAGATGCTTGATTTAGTTATTATAATTCATTTTATTGTGGGATACTTTCTGCAAAACATTTATTAAGTTCCTATCTAGTGAAGTTGGTTAATTTTTTAATATTCTTTTAAAAAAATTTAGTACTTCTAGGTTTTCAGATTTTTTTGTTTAAGTTGCTAGGATTTACGAATAATTTCTCTTCCAGATTACTAGAACTGAATATTAGTATGTTTTTAATGTTTTTGCAGTTTCTATGATAAATTTTTCAGCAATTCTTCATTAATATTTACATATTTTACACATTTTAAAATTTAGTTAGAGTGCTTCAACCAATTTATCTTTTAGGTCTCTAAAAACTCAGCATTTTTATTTCTATTTAAAAAAATCCACTATGTCTTTTATCGTCTTATATATTTCAATTTTTCTTTTAGATTTTAACAATATCTATTTTAGAGAATATTTATAACTTCATTTGATTGGAATGTGTTCTAAAACTTTCCAGCAATTCGTCTAAATTTCTAGTAGTATAATTCTATTCTTCATACAAGTTTCAAGAAGATTTCTTCATTTTCTTAAATTTTCTTTCTTAATTTTCTTGATTCTTTCGACCCCTAATGATAATTACCATTTTCCGTTTTATTCGAATATATTCTAAAATAATTATTACTAATAACTACTAACATAATACTAAAAATGTATATCAATCCTTTTGATTTTACAAATCAATGGTACTAACTTTACTAACTTTATCAAATGATACATAAAACTTACTTTGTTAATATCACACACGGAATTTACGTACTGTACGTTTGATAATGGTCTTGTAAGGTTGAAACTACAGTTACGAAATAAATTCCGTGTGCGATATTAACAAAGTAAGTTTTATTTATCATTTGATAAAGTTCCTTATTCAAGATGTATCACAAAGTTATTGCTTCAAGAATACAACATATTAGTACTAACTTTGTTAGAATCACACCTTTTTATTTTTACTCGTGACTACAGTTTCGGCAAATTTAGATTCGTTTTATTAAAAATATATCATGAAGTTCAGGCTTCATCGTGTTTTCAATATATAGAACTATAAATCCAATATTAGAAAATTAATTTACATTTTCTAAATATGAGAAAGTTTACTTAAATCTGAAAAAATAGATGGGAAAATTCAAATCAGATTTTTAAAAAATGCGAGTTTTTCTGAATTTTACAGTAACATCAATTTAAGAGTTCTAGAATTTTCAAGCATATTTGCTTCTATTTATAAAAAATCGACAATTTCTTCAAAATATGTCAGCAATGTTTCTTATTGATTTCTATAATTTACCAATAGCTTTCTCGAAAATGTGCAATTTCTCACTTTATTTTATTATATTTTTCCAAGAACTTATCATTTGACTAGACTTCTGGAAGTGTCCAGAAATACTTTTTCCTGTATTTAATTGCATCTTATTTAAACTGCATCAGTTTCCATAACTTTGATAAACTGATTATCTCATTAAAAAAATATGTTTTTATTTCTACTATTAAATGCGACCTATTTAATAATGATAAAGACGGTAAATTATTTCAGATCCTTCGATTTTTAATTGCTAATTGGTTTTGTTTAGAACCAATGGTTTATCGTTAAAAACTGGAACTGAAAAGCTTTTGGTGAACATTCATAAACCGGAAGTGGGTGCATACTCGAGGCTGTTTTTTGTTTTTTTTTCCGATATTTTTTAATATTGGAGATATTACAAAACTTTTCAAACAAAAGTTAAAGGAAATGAAAAACTAAACAAGTTTTATTAAAACATATTTTTCATAAAATTCTTAACTTTTGAGCATAAAAATAAAAATTAAAAATTTTAATGTTTATAGCCAATTACTAATAAACGATACGAGTTACGTGAAACTTATATAATTGTAGAAATTAAAAGTGAAGAAATTATAGCCTTTTGGCGTAAACCTCATAGTTTTCGATTAAAATATAGAAAAAGTACTATGATCACCTCACAATTTTCATTACATTTTACAACTTTTAAATTAAAACACTGGCTAATGTTTTACTGATTGGAAGGTAGGATAGAGGACACCCACCCACTCTACATATACATATAAAATTTAATTCCTTATTTTCTCGCGGTTTCCAATAAAATTAATTACAAAACTTATTGAATAAAAAAGAAATTATGTTATGTTTTACTCTAAATGGCGAATATTTTTCATAGGGTAACCAACCATCAAGTTGATTGATTCAGATTTGAAGAATTTTTTAAAATTTATATTTTTGCACTAACAATTATAAATTTTGGGGGAATCTTTCGAGAATTTTCTTCAAGGGTTTTAGAATTTTGTAGTATATTAATGGTTTTTTTAGGTCCCCAAACTTAATATTGTTTTCTCTTTTTAAGTTCTACATATTTTACTCTAAATTGTTTTACAATTTTTTAGTAGAATTTTTGTAGAATCTCACCATTTCTCATCAGTTTTCTAAAATGTTTCTTCTTAATTCTACAATCCTCTAGCATTTATCTTCTAGATGATTAGAATTTTCCAATCATTCCTCTTCAAAATTGAGAAAATATTTTTCCATTGTTTTCATTAAATTCCCTAGCTTTTTTCTAATTAAAAAAAAATGAAGCTTCCCAAATCTTACTTTTTATTTTATTTTAGAATTTGCAAGTATATTCTTCTAAAAATGACGAGAATTATCTTAAAAGTTTGTATTCTACAGATGACGAGAATTATCCTAAAAATTTATATTATTTTTAAAAAACATTTTTTTTTAGAATTCTATAATTTCTGCCAGCATTTTTTATTTCAGATTTTACGAATTTAGGTTTTCAAATTTCCTAAAATCTTTCTTTTAATTTTCTCTATTTTTTCAACATTTTCTTTTTCAAATGCCACATATTTTCCTTAAGTATTTACAATTTTTCAAAAAAATTTTAATTTCTCTAGACTTCCTTCTCCAGATTTCTAGAAATTTACAACATCTCTTCTAAATTCGAGAATTTTCTTCCGTATTTTCTAACTAGAATTAGATTTCTAGAATATTCCTTTAATTTCTTTTCTTAACTCTGTGAAATATCTAGTTAAGAAATGTATAATTTTTTTCACTAAATGCCGAAATTTTTTCTTAAGGTTTTATTTATAGTTTAGAATTTTTTAAATTGTAAATAGTAGAATATGTTATTGGTTGGAGGTTGGGATAGAGGACGCCCACCCACCCTACATATACAGTTATACATTTTCCTATAATTTATTTTTCAGGTTTCAGGAATTCTTTTTCAAATTTTGAGAAGTTTCTATGAGGGAGTTTTCGAATTTAATAATAATTTGTATTTTTAGACTTTTCTTGGGAGTTTTCTAAATTTCTAAAATCATTCAAAATGACAAGAATTTCCCTCAAGATTTTTACAATTTTCAATTTCTTCTCCATGATTTATCGAACGGTTTTCCTTAAGATTACCAAAATTTTCCATTAATTCCTCTACTAAATTGCGAGAATATTTTTGAAAGGTTTTAGAATTCTTTTAAGAATTTTCTGAGCTTTTTAAATTTTACAATAATTTTTAATTTTATTTTTTGAAATAGTGAGAATTTGTCACGAGAATTATCAAGTATTTTTTTCCGCATTTCCATTTCCTTTTCTAAATTCAAGAATCCATAATTCCACAATCTTCCAGATTAGTAAATTTCTTCCTTCAAATTTTAAGAATTTTTTAAAGATTTTTGAACTTTTACATATTTTCATCACTTTTTTTTCCAGAATTTTTCAGAGATTTGCAGAATTTTCCCCTCTAAAACTCCAATAATTTTCTTCTATATTTTTACAATTTATCAGCAGTTTTTCAAGATTACTATAATTTTCGAGAAATTTTAACCTCGTAATTTTCGAGAAAAATATAGGGAAGTACTATGATCACCATTTGTTTTTATTGTTAAGGAACTTATCATAACATCTAAGGTAATAAATGTAGGTATTGTATATGTACTACTTTCTGAGAATTTTCTTAAATATAACTTTTAATACATTATCATTAAGTTATTGACTTGATTGTGACAGTTTTAAAGATGTAGTATATTATTTCCATAATTTATGATGGCTATAAATCATGTAGGTACCAAAACAGTGCAGGTGTATTAGAGCAGAAATATATGGTGCATCGATAAGGATTTCAAAAGTTAAATATACGATGCAATCCGACGAGAATTCTTATGAAAACACGAATAAATCATACGTCGACGATAAATAACATTTACCAGAGCCAAAGAACCGGACGTATTGCTGCAATTAAAAAAAGGATCGCGGGCGCGTGCAACAGCGAGATGAATTGTAGAAAGCAACACCTCGCGCCGGGGTAATCGAATAATAATACCCAGTGCACCTCGACCGAGGTCCATTAATAAATCACTCCTCGGCCATACATCAAGATGTTCTTCTGGTGCATGAGCGGAAGGCGCTGTCCTTCGTGGGGGGAGATTTATGCGTGCGGGGCCGATGGGTACGGTCGGATTAAATGCGAATTAAGCCGCCCGAAATGGCCAAGTAATTACGGTGTCCATTGCGTGTCCATAATTAATTTATATTTTCGATGAGATTGTTTATTGCCCCGGCCGTTTAATTACGGCGGGAAAGCGTCACGACACTTAAAAAATAACTGAAAAGAAATTGTGTCGTTCCTCGAATGGGTGAAGAGCGCACCTGTGGAATTTCGTAATCGCGCAAACATGTTGCAAGACAAATTAATCCGAATTACCCCCACGAGCATTCAGGGTTGTAGCATCGATTTTCAGTGAAGCTACATTTTTTTGAGAGGTAATAAACTTCTATAAGGGCCAATTCAGGGCTACAGCCGTGAATGGGGGAATATTTACGTCCCGCCATCAATTTCAACTTTGCTATTTTTTCATAAAAATCAATAGCTTTTTATAACACAAAAATAATTATTATTAATCAGAACAGTTTATAATATCAATATTATTAATCTACTTTATTATGAGAATAATTAATAAACTTACTTAAAAAAACCTACCAATATCCATTGCATCAATATATCCACGAATTAATTAAATATAAGCGATAATTATAGAGAGAATTAAGATAAACTGAAGACCTGTCAATAAAAAAAATATATAAAATTGATCTATAGATAAAACCGCGCCAAACCATAAATCAATTGGACAGTAAAAGTAAATATCGCAAAACTAGTTTTATTCAGAAAATGAACCAAATGACAACAGAGGATTTAAAAATTACAGATTTTTCGAAACACTTTCAATAACCCTACTAAATTATAGAAAACAGCGACCATAACAGTCTTTCAAGGTCAAGTTAACACAAACTATGTAGCTTTTAAAAACTCCTACATCCCAACCATCCCAATCGACGATATCAAGGAGATTTTTAACCGTGCTCCTTGTTATGATGGTATTTCTAGGCTAATCATGTAATACCTCCCTTTATATATGCATTCTTAATAACATATGAATATACAAACAGAGTAGGAAAGAGGAATAATAACCTGCATTACTAAACCTGACAATGATTCCCTCTATCAAGCAGTTATCGTTCAATAACATCACTTCCTATTCTTTTATGTTTATTATACATAACTCCATTCCATTTAAAGAAATAAACACCTCAAACATAAATAACACAGTTAAAGAATATTGTGGTGCAACTGATGGTCCACCCATACAAAGACGCATGTCTTATGAGTGGCGACTTTAATGCTTACCACGCTCTCTGGAGATCAGCAGATTGTAACAACGAAGGACTAAGCGGACTCAATGCACTAAATAACCTAACTTTATATATATATACGTAATAATGGAAATGGTACCAGACTTGCCTACCCAAATCAAAAGACAGCCGTTGATATCACAGTGTAATCGTCAAACTTAAATACAAATATTGATTCGGATAAGGGCTGGTACTCTTGTATCTGACTACTATCCAATAATAATTAAGACCACGTTGAATGTGTTACATGAACGTCCTTCCATGATATCGAATAATAACTATGCTGACTGTAACAAATATAGTAGTAAAATTCACAAATATATTGAAGAACAGCTATTAGAACCGGAAGAAAAACTAAAAATACTTCTTACATTCATAATCGAGACTGAAGATACATATATTCCTAGGATCATAATGACAGATCGCAAATATCAACCTGCATGGAATAACAGAGAATGCCAACTAGCAGTTGACAAATTGAGGACGTTGCTACAATCATATAAGTGCCAACCGAAAATAGAAAACCTTTGAGAAGCAAAAAGACAGGCAGCTATAACTAAACGGCTATTTAAAGCCAAAGCTAAATAAAGTTGGATCAAGGCATGCCGATTAAGTAAATTTGGAAACAAGCCAAATCAATCGAAGGAAATAAAACACAGCATACCACACATGCTAATAGAACCATACCTTAGCCATATTGTGCCTATAGCTGTCCCTACCAGAAGAAGAAATAAAGCAGGATCATCTCCTCTCCAAACCCTTTAACATGACAGAACTAGAGCATGCAATTAGTAGCAAGAAATAAACAGCTCCCGGTGTTGACGAAATAATATATATGATACAACATCTCCCATCTAGCTCTAATGCCTTATTGTCCCAAGTATATAACTCTTAATGAATCAACAGAAAATACTTCAAAGAGTTCAAAACTTCTATTGCTATCCCTATATTGAATCCAAATAAAGACAAAAATAATGTCACTTCGTGTCGCCCTATCTCATGAATGTCAACACTTACGAAAACATTTGAAAGGATGATCAAAAATAAATTGGTATGGTGACTGAAATTCCATAAGTTACCAGCCAGAGAATATGGTTTCCGGAAGAACATGGGCACCTTAGAGGTAGTCAATGCTTCCGTCGCCAACATTCATTTGCAAGAAAAAGTTTTCATTTATGCCTCTTTTTTGATATACAAGGAGCATATGATAGTATGAACCTCGATATTCTGTACTATCCAAAGTATGTAGGAACATAACATTAATAGATAAAAACTGAGCTATATATACGTAAAGCCACGGCATCCCTGTGTGCATCATGTTCTACATTTAATTTAAGCAAAGTAAACAATTACAATTTCCACTGAACAATCTAGCATAATATGTTCAAAGCATCATCAGAAAAACACACATAACACTTGCTGGAATCAAACTGCCTGTAGTTAAGCAATACAAATATCTAAAAATAGTCCTTGACTTAAAACTTTCATAGAAAAATCATATAGAGTATTTAGCTACAAGATGTAGAAAAAGCTGAATATTATGAGAGCCGTATGTAAGAAACAGTGGGGAGCAGACATGCATGTAGGTATAATGTTTTGCCGGAGCTACATAAAAAACGATACATAGCATAATTTAACACTGAAGTCTTAACTAATAAATATTAGAAGAAAATGAATTTACCCCTTTGGTTAAAACGTTCTCCGACATAAGTGAAGAAGAAATCAAGTTTAATATCCGCAATACTACTCCACTTACAGGTTAAATGACATAATAGTAAGCCACATACTCTCCACCAAATATCCAAATAGCCTGTAGGTACATACGGATGGCACAAAATCAAGTGGAGGTACAGGTTTTGCATTCGTAGTGCCTAAAATTACTCACCTACAATACCCGAGGATTACAGAAACGGCAACAATATTTACAACCGAAGGACTGGCAATACTTCATGTAGTACAATGGGCCATTAAAAATTTACGGATTCCCATTCGGTTACTTATGCACTTTCAAATACAGACAAACTAAATAAAAATTATGTGATCCCCAAAAATCTCTAGCAATGAAAAAGCAGGTTTTTGGACCAAAATTGCTGTGCAGTCAGTAGATGCCCATTCCGAAATACTCATCCCCATAACAAATTACTACAGTGAATATAAACAAAATATACTTAATATTTTGTTCGTGGGAAGAGGAATGAATGGATACCCTACGCTCCTGCTAAGACAAGAATATATAATTATTCACTGCCTCGTTCTTTGACGTCAACAATATTTAGGATTAAATGTAACAATGGATCATTCCCTAACCATTTATATAAAATAGGTCTAAAAGAAGACATATAATGTGAATGTGAAGAAGTGATTTAAATCACATCTTCTTTAGTTGCGAAAACAACAGAACAAATATTAAAGAATTCGTTAAGTTAGTTTCCCTTCATTGTAACCTATTTGAGGGATATTGCGCATTATAGCCTTGAATACATCCGAATCACACCAAGCTTAATAAATCATAAAAATAGCCCTATAATAATACAACTAAAAACAAATAGCAAAAGTATTGTGGCTGAATGTCCAACCCTTATGTCAAAAAAATAAAGTTAAGGACAATAAATATAAAGCAGTAAAAACAAAGGTATATCAAAAAAACAGAGAAAATTCTCTCCATCCAAGCAGTTACCGTCCAATAACATTACTTCTTGTCCTTGTAAGTATGTTTGAATATCTTATTAAAAATAAAATAATGTTCTATATATCTGGCCCCATCCCCCAATATCAGTTATTACTAGAACCTTGGTGCACAATCCTCCTGCTACTAATTGCCTCCTTAAACTGCTTTGAAGAAAACAAATCTGCGTCTAGATACGCCTAAGAAGCTTTAGAATTCATTTGTCATCTAGGTTTGCTGTATAAGTAAAGTGTCATAAAATGTAATAAAATCCTTTAGTTCGTTGTAGAAAATTAAATAATAAATTTAAAAATACGAAAACATTTCGTGAATCTACAACAATGAGTCTTACTAAGACTACAAAACAAATTAATTTGAAACAACTACTTCTCTAGCTAATACTTCGACAGACATTGAATAATACAAATTAATTTGCGTGTTACAAATAGTACAACTATTAAAGCAACACTAATTTGAATGAAATTATTTCTGTTGAATAAACTAATAAATGATAAAATGTACTTTACATTGTTTAAATGTAACTATAACATGAAAAATTATGAAAAATGAATTTTAAACTGATTTCATTAAATTAAATTAGCAAAAGCAATTAAAAAAATCTAGCATTCAAGTTTATAATCATCTGCAGACACGTGTTTCGAACTTTCGCTCTCTTCAGTACAGCTTTATTATAATTAAATGAAATCAGTTTAAAATTCATTTTTCATAATTTTTCATGTTATAGTTACATTTAAACAATGTAAAGTACATTTTATCATTTATTAGTTTATTCAACAGAAATAATTTCATTCAAATTAGTGTTGCTTTAATAGTTGTACTATTTGTAACACGCAAATTAATTTGTATTATTCAATGTCTGTCGAAGTATTAGCTAGAGAAGTAGTTGTTTCAAATTAATTTGTTTTGTAGTCTTAGTAAGACTCATTGTTGTAGATTCACGAAATGTTTTCGTATTTTTAAATTTAAGTAAAGTGTCGTTAAATTTATTCTAAGAAAGGAAGAGATAAGAGCCTTTCTTAATAAATGTATCGGGAATTTTAACAAAGATAATTACTAACAGATAAAATTAGACAAATGATAACAAATATAAAAAAGGAAAAACAAAGGTATTAAATAAGACATACAGAAAATAAGCAAACATATCCATGAAGTAGATAAAAAGACAGATTTAAAAGTCAATACAAAGATCTTAGAAATACAAACAAAAAGGGGTAAAGATAGATAAAAGATTATCCAAAGTCAATCAAAAGATACATAAAAGTTATAGATATAATAAGATAAAAACTTCAAAAAATAAAACAAAAGGTAAATAGAAGACAATCAATATTAGACTAAAAACAATAATAAAAACTCAGCATATACAAAAAATAGATAAAATTTACTAAAAGAAAGACTTTAAGCAGATTAAAGTCATTAAATTAATGCTACCTGTTAACAACAGCCACAATGTGTTTTCATTCGATTATTGTTATAATTACCGCTTTTGACAGTTGTTTCGACTAGGGAATGATAGTACAACGCTTAAACAACGATGGCATATACCATTAAGATGCTATCATTGTTTAAGCGTTGTACTATCATTCCCTATCTTTCTATATAGAGTCAGGTAATAAACACAAAACCAAGACTTTTGAAATGGAAATGAAATAGAGATATAAACAAATAAAATATTGCCAAAATCCAAGCCAAAAAATAGTTAATAGTCATATTTTGGCCAGCCAAACTACAGTAACAACAGGTAGAAACAAGCAAAAATCAAATAAACATAAAAGAAACAAAATTATTCTGAATTAAATATGGAGATAGAAGATATGCGAAAAAAATGGAAAACAACTAATATCAGATGCAAATTAGCAAAAGGTAGACTTTAAACAGATTAAAGTAAGGCAAAACGTGAAGGAACAGATAGAAGACAAATCAAGTTTATCAATTATAAATGAAAAGGAAGTAAATGGCAGAAAAATGGGATCAAAACTAATTAAAACTATCAAAAATAATCGAAAGACAAATAAAAACAAACCCATAAAAAACAAAACTAATGACAAAAAAGATAAATACCAAAGAGATAAATAAATAAAATATTTCCAAAAATCAACCGAAAGATAAATATAATTCATATTTAGTTGAGACAAACTATAGTAAGATAGAAGAACAGATGAAGAATAGTAAATATCAAAAAAATAAATTGGACAAAGACAATAAAGCGACGAAATTACACAAAGCCAATAAGGAGATTTAACATAGATGAAAAATATACGAAAAACAAATGAAAAACAGAGATATATACAAAAGATAGACTTCAAACAGATTTAAATTTAAATGTGATTTATTTAAAATCATACAACAAAATGTTTACAACAATTTACAATGTACACAAATAATGCTGAGAATTAGAATTAGAGACCTGAATGTAAAGACTGCTTCATTTTTTCTACCTCCTCCTTACCAAAGATAACTAAGGTGTAAAGGAACCTTGAAGTTTTCTTGGGGTTGTTCTATATTTTAATAGTTTTGGCATTTTTCTTCCTGGCTCTAAAGAGGAAATCCTTGACTTCTTTAATTTCACGCGGCATTCTGATACGGAATAACCTTGGCTCAAAACCGACTTTGAAGAGTAAAGTAATAAAAACATATTTTTTATAGAAAGCATACATTGAAGAGCTTTACTAATGAGATCAAAAGATTGAAGCACATGTCTTAGATTAAAGTAAGACAAAAAAAATACTGAAACTAATCAAGTAGCACGTGAATTGCACAAAAATTAAAAAGTTGCATTGATAATACAATAAAAGTGTGGAAAACCACTGGTAACAGTGAACTCGACCCGTGACTCCTATGTCCTAATTATTTGTTTATTTTATATTAAATGTATGTAGAAATTTAAATATTTATTATGCAGGAATAGTAAATCTAAATATATCCAATCATTTAGGACAATATATTAAAACAGAAATTTCAATGAAACAGGACTCACACATCATTAAAAGACTTTCAACACACTTTCTTAGTAATTATATATCATTTATTTCTCTGAAGTAGATATAATAATGTTCTAGCAATGCATTTCATATCTATTCTAAGTAAATCGCTGAATATATCAAGTAGATCTAAGTGTAATTATAATAATTTGAATAAAATAAATTGGTTTACGCCGGAGATAAGAAACATGAGAAATATGTTGAATTTGCTATATGAATATTTCAGACTCACTAAATACATACATGATTAACAAATATATGCATATTATAAGAAAGAATAGAGAATATATTAAACAAATTGATTCTGTTTGTAATTGGTAAGATACTGAAAATCTAAGTCAAACGTAAATTAGTTAAATATATTAATAAAACTTACTTTTTCACCGAGTACCAATATGGTTTTAGGTTTATCAGTTGTACTGAGTTGGCTATAGATGAATTAACAAAAGTTGTCTTAGATAACGTAATTAAAAATAAATATACTACAATTATTTTGTGTACCTAACCAATGTATTCGACTGCGTCAACCAAAGTATATTGCTAAAAAAACTTCAACTATATAACATATATGTATGTGCATTAGAGTTCCTTAAATCATGTCTTAGTGATCGTAAGCAAATAGTCTGGTCGGATGATGATAAATCTGATATTATAAGCATAAATCAAGGGGTTTCTCAAGGATCCGTGTTGGGTCTCGTCCTATTTATCATAAAGGTTAATGATTTGCAACTGCACATGACCTCCACAAAGGTTATTGTATTTACAGATAACACCTGCTTTATTTACAGTCATAATAACGTTAATATGCTACTAGGAAAATAACTTATTAGTTTTATGCCCATAAAGTAAAATAGGAGGTACTGCCTCCACATCAATTACAGTACTAGGTATGCGAGTTGAAAATCATTTAAAGTGGATTGACATATCGCTACACTTACAAAGAAATTAAGCAAAAAATATTAATAAAAACGTCATGGCGATTACCAATTGAAACATGTAAATCTTTTACTATTTACATGAAATCGAATCTATGATTATCAACGCATCATTTAAATATTAGTTTTTATTTTTAATCAATTATATAATCACCATCGATATCAACAACCTTTTGCCATCTAGTGTGCAGATTTTTTATCCAGGACCGATAAAATCAATTGTTTCTTGAGTAAAATATCCCGAGGTGGCATATTTTGCCACTAAGAAATTGTTGTAGGGAACGAAATAAATTTAAATCCGAGGGTGCAATATCGGGTGAGTATAGTGGGTAAACCGAACCTTCCAATCCAATTCATTATGTTGCACAGTGCGGTATTGCATTGTTCTGTTGGAGAATTGCGCCTTTTCTGTTGACAAAATCCTGATATTTTTATAAAAGTCTGCACTAACGGTTTGTCCATGTTCATCCAATCAAAATGAACAATTCCGCGAATACTCCGTAGACACGGAAGCGCCTTTTTGGAATGTAAACCCGGCTTCGCAGTACTTCGTGGTGATTCATTTGAAGATTATCATATAGAACCAATTGTTCGTCTCCAGTAATCAAACGATCAAAAATTGGTTCTGTATGGTGCCGTTGAATCAATACGTTGCATGTGATGGATCGGTTGGTTTTGTGTTCTTCAGACAAATTATGGGAAACCCAAACACCTACTATGCTTATTTTTCTAATGTTTTTTAAATGTTCTTGGATGGTCGACCAAGGTTGGTTACGGATATCTAACAGTTCCTCGACTGTTTGACATGGATTTGCTTTCACTTCTGCCCTTATCGTATCGTTGTCTAATGTTGTTGGTCTTCCTGATCGATAGAAGTCAAAGAGATAAAAATTACCGGATTTGAACTTGGAAAACCATATTTGGCATTTAAGAACGTCTAATGCAGTTATATAAATATGGCAAATGATTTTGGTCGCAAATTTTGCGTTACTACCTTTACGAAACTCAAAAAGCTTACAATGCCGGATACGCCCTTCTGGTATTTGGCTAACCATTTCATCCGAAATTGCAAAAAAAGTTTAATATTGACTTATTTAGAAGTGAACAAGTCACAATAACCTTAAAAATACTTTGGCATGCCTTCGAGATATACAATGAGCAAACAAATAACAATTAAATATCGACATACGCAGAAACGACATTACTTTCCTCCTAATACCTACCTATATTAACTGAACAGAAGATTGAATAATCCTTATTATGTATGTCATTAATATCAAAGATTTTCAGTTGCATCTAAGGAATGAAAGTATGAAGATTAAAAGAAAAGGAGTTGAACTTCAAAGACGAAGTATTAATAGAATTTAGATAACATATCTAAACTCAATCTTTAAATCCAAAAGCCAATGTAAAGATAAATAAAAACCATGCATACGACAGGTAACTCAAAAAAATACAACCCTAGTGAAAAAAAATGGACAAAATAAAAGATGATAAATACTAGACAGGCAAAATTAGACCAATTTGTTGAATGCTTGAAGCCATAATTTTGTGATACATCTTAAATCAGAAACTTTACCAAATGATAAATTAAACTGAACTTTGCTAATCTCGTGTGTGTATTGATTTATTCAGGGACTATAGTTTCAACCTTTACAGTTTGATAATGACCTTGTAAAGATTGGAACTACAGCCACTGAATAAATCCCGTGTGTGATATTAACAAAGTACAGTTTTATTAATCATCAGATAAAATTTCTAAAATTGGACCAACTTAAAATCGAAATTCCAAATAATGATATACATAAAAGACAAACAATGTGTATAAGATAGACATAAGGCAGATAAAAGGCGGGCAAACAACAGGAAAGATAGAAACTACCAAAATACAACAATAATATAGACAGAAGATAAATCAATCACCGTCAAATGTACTTCCCTCTTCCGGAATTATTTTCTAATATCTAATTTGTGGCTATCTAAAATATTTTACTTTAATTTTAAAAAGAAAGTAATTCTTTGTAATTATAGTACTTTTAACGAGAGCAGAACGACGGATATAAATTTTAATTAACCTATTTCAAATTACGTGATTTATTTCATCACGAATTTCCGAAATCGTTATCCCATTATAGGATCAACTATAATGTATTCTTAATAGCAAGAAAATATATTTGTGGATTTAATTGGTTTTCAAATAATAGGTAGAATTTTGACAATAATTAAACTCGATAATAACCAACCAATCGATAGCAAAGACGAAGGTTTTTTGATGGATTAGCATTACCTTCCGCCATTGGGATACATTTAATGGCATTTTGTTGGTTCTATTTATATAAAAATAATCTTCATTCATTGGGTAATTTTAAATAAGAACACTTGTTATATTTCGACTTCATTCATCTTTCTGAGAAAAACAGAGCATTTGCAACAATGGTTTATAAATGGTTTTATCAATTTACAAAATTTATAAGATCATATTGTTTTCTTTTTCAAGTTGTTTTAGTTGCAGGCTACTGCTTAACACATCACAATATTTGTACATTTTAAAACTTGAAGTATAATTTTAACAAAAAACAAATATTTATTGTATTTCATATAATATTAATCGTGTTATTATTATAAATATTCTACATCATTCATAATTGCTTGTCTAGAAAGTTATTGTTAAGTTATTATAATTTCTATTCATGTGTTTATTGTATCATTTGTCCTTTGTATTTTAATTATTAATTTAAGTTTTAATAGTAATTTTACTCTGTAATTGGCCTTTTGGCTGTTGAGTAAAAAATCGATAAATAAATAAACAACCTTTACACTAATCAATATGAATTTGTGTGTTATGTGAAGTTTACTATTTAATTAAATAAACACAATTATATTTCTTACTTCACTATTTTATTTAGTAAGAGTATAACTGTGTTTATTTAATTAAACCTTTACACTCATGGTCGTCGTTTAGCATAGCGAAAATTTCAATATTATTTTCACCAATTGCAAAATGATAAAATAACAGAATCAGGTTAACCGAAAGTTAAGTCTTTTCCAATTGGCTAACATTCCATAATCGGAGTGTCCTACAACTACTTATGTCGCTCTAGAAAGATTACAATAATAATTATGAATGTTTTCGCGTGATAATTAGCTCATTATCGACGTGTCCCGTGTGTCAAAATTATCTAAACATGCCCGTGGAAACGATAACAAGACGCCTTTTGCATTTTACCCGCGAGCGCGGCGTGATCGATCGGATTTTTCAAAATTGGGACAATTTGTCAATCGTTAGGTAATGACACGATTTTTAAGTACATACGCGACAGAAATTTTTAAACATCTATGCTTTAAAAGTTCTCAATTTTCAATGCAGGTTGCTAAATTAATTCAATTGTTTAAGATTGATATTATTGTAATTTTGGCAAAATTCCTACTACTTTAAGAAATTATCAACTTTTTAAAGAAAAATGTCTATTTTTTTGTGTCAACTATCTATTTTGATTTCAATTGTTTATTTTTTGAGTAATTTTTCAGTTCTTTTTGAAAACTGGTGCTTAACAAAAGATTGAAATTTTGTATTACTGTTTGATAATATTTCAATTCTATATATGAAATTTTTATTTCCTTTTTGTAAAATCTCAACTAAATTCATGTAAATTTAAAAATATTCTTTTATTAAGTTTTCGACTGGTTTTTCTTTTAATAAATTTTGTTTGACATTGTATAAATGATTCAAACCAATTTTTTTTATTTTATATTTTTAATAATTTTCAATTGTTTTTTAATTCAAAACCACCTTGAATAATTACATAAAAATCGTCGTTATTTTGATACCTGAATCAATAATATTGGGCCAACGTTTTCGTAACCTACCTTAATAAATTAAGCGTAACGTAAATTAAACTTCCGTACTCCCGACCTACCTTAACACATTGTATCGTAGCCGGGATTCGGGAGTGTTCTTGTACAATCTTAATTAATGAGGCGCTAGTCCAGTCTACATTTATTTTTATTTGTTTTATCTATTAGCGTTAATTAAAATAGTGTAAAGATGCCTAACCTTATGGGAAAATGCGAGTCACTAAAAGATGCCGAGAAACAGATGGCGCATGAGTAGCGAGTCTGCGTACTGCAGTTTTCTGTTTTTATAGTATTGGAACATCCGGTCGCCTAAAATTTCACGGGAACCGAGAACGAAGCAATGCAAATTCCCGAGTATGATCATCTCAACGCTGATTGCAATTACTTATAATTCAATACAAAACTGTCGAAAGCTACAGAAAACTGTAGTACACAGACTCACTACTCATGCGCCATCTATTACTTGGCATCTTTTAGTGACTCGCATTTCCCCATAAGGTCAGGCATCTAGTTAATGTGCTTAATGCATTCTAGCATTTTTTAAACATACCTTAATTTTAAGAAAATGTAAAGTATCGTCCAATCAATACGGATATATACATAGAAGGTCTTTATTATCAAATTTATTACTCACATATATCATCCAGGATTAACTACAGCTACTAAAAGAAAGTTACATTGTCCTTATGAAGGACACGATATTTTACAGCCAACCCTCAGTGGTTTAATCTGTATCTCATGCTTGTTATTTATTGGTAATTAAAAATACAAAAGAAATAATTATTGTTACATTTATATAAATGTAAAATTTGTTTTAGGCTTTTATCGATTGTCAATTGATAATTCACATTAATGATTAATAACTTAATCTTCATCATATTGAATCATCCATAACCACTACTAATTATAAAAAAAGAAGAAGAGAAAAAAATAAATTCTCCAATACCAGATCTGAAACATTCAGATCCTGAAGGAGATTGGTTTAAAATTAAAAAGGGAAACGCATTTTAGCATAGTTTTAAAATACCTATGTATAGTGCTACACCTGACATAACTAATAAAAAAATATATAGCGAAAACAATTAAAATTATCGAAAACTCTAAAAGAAGTATACAAATTAAATATTGAAATATTAGTGCAGTTTTAATAATATTAATTAATAGTGAGAAAATTAAATTTTCTGTATGAGCATTTCTGCACTTATGTTTTACATTTTACTGTAAAAACTCCAGCTAACAGTTAAAACAGTTTTAAAAAATGCTTTAGTACGGGGAGTAGTTGTTTTAACTGTTAGCTGGAGTTTTTACAGTAAAATGTAAAACATAAGTAAATATTTGATTGTAGAGGCTTTCACTTTGTGATACATATTTTATAACTTTAAATAAGTTAAATACATAAGTGCAGAAATGCTCATACAGAAAATTTAATTTTCTCACTATTAATTAATCTAAAAGAAGTATCACATCTGAAAAAAATTGAAATTCTTGAAAAATAAATTAATCGGCTTATAAAATTAGCTGAATATTGACAAAATATTGTAGAACGAACGTTATTAAAAAAATAGTTGTACAATATTTTGTCAATATTTAACTAATTTTATGAGACCATTTTTTAAGTTTCAAGAATTTCAACTGTTTTCTGATGTGATCAATTGTTTTTATTTAGTTCTTCGTTTTAGTTTTAGTTTTTTTTTCATTTTAACTGATTTTGTGTCATTAATTTTCAATTAAATTAATTTTTTGCCACTTATTTTATCCTTTATTTTATTCTTTCTAATAATTTTAATTTTGAACTCTTCTTATAAAAAAATTTAATTTGCTTTCATTTGTAAAATTTTTCATTTAATTTTATTTATTTGTCTATTATTTTTTATAGAAATATCTAATATGTTCAATTAATTAATTAATATCTTTAAATTGGTAAAACAACGTTTTTACAATTTTACATATTTTCTGAAGAGAGATTCACTTATTTTGGAGGTATATTTTGTATGTATCTAATAATTTCAATTAATTTATACAGTATATTTTTTAATGTGAAATTCAATTATTATAACATTTTTAATAATTTGTTTTGGCTATATAAGTTTATCAAAACTTTAACAAAATTTCCGACTTGAAATTTGTTATAATTTCTACAGAAACACTGGATTAGTTTTAGGAAATTAAATTCAATGTGTAAAGAAAGTTAAATTGCATATGTAGAACGAGTGGGTGTCCTCTATTCCATCCTTCAATATTTATAGCATTCGCGAAGGTTTATTGAATGTTTATTTAAATTTAAAATATGTTGTAATTTCTTTGTTGCGTAAATATTTGTTGTTTGCATTTTTTTCCGAGAAATGATTGGTTGAATTTCAATATTGGGTGGAATAGTAAACACCCACCCACCCTAAATATACATTTAAATTTAAACTAAACACTTTATCACCGCATTCAAGTCTTAACGTATACGTGGTAATTCACAAATAATTATGGATATATTTCTTCTTGATTGAGCAAATATATATACCCTTAAACAAAAAAATCATGGCTTTATTGCAATAAGTGAAGAGTGACACCCACTATTTAAGTTTCTCAAAATTTAAACAAAATTTCTGACTTAAGATTTATTATAATTCCGACAGAAACACTGGATTAGTTCATAAGATATTAAAAATCGGAGAGTGGCGAAGCATATGTAGGGCGGGTGGGTGGCCTCTAACCCACCTTCCAATCTTTATATAACTTTCGCGAGTTTTTATTAAACATTAATTTAATTTTTTTAAATAATGTGTTTCATTTATTGCGTAAATATTTGGTGTTTGCAAGTTTTGCAAGAGAAATGATTGGTTAAATTTCAAGAATTGGAGGGTGGGATAGTAGCCACCCGCCCACCCTACATATACTTTGAATTTTATCGTTTATTAGTTTGTTCAACAGAAATAATTTCATTCAAATTAGTGTTGCTTTGATAGTTGTACTATTTGTAACACGCAAATTAATTTGTATTATTCAATGTCTGTCGAAGTATTAGCTAGAGAAGTAGTTGTTTCAAATTAATTTGTTTTGTAGTCTTAGTAAGACTCATTGTTGTAGATTCACGAAATGTTTTCGTATTTTTAAATTTATTAATCATAGTTTTATTGCAATAAGTGTAGGGTGGCACCCATTCTTTAAGTCCATCAAAACTTAAATAGAATATCTGATTTTAAGTTTATATATAATTTTGCCCAGTTAATAAGAAATTAAAAATGAGAGAGTGTCGAAAGTTAAATTGTATATGTCAAATCTTAACATAACATTCGCGAGGGTTTATTAAAAGTCTATTTAATTTTTTAAAATTATATATTTTATTTGTTTGCGTAAACATCTGTGGTTTGCATTTTTTTCCGAGAAATGATTGCTTGAATTTCAATCATTGGAGGTTGGGATAGTGGCCTCCCACCCACCCTACATATACATTAAAAATTAAACTAAAACACTGGTTTGAGTTTCTAAAATAGATTAAACAATTACACTCATGTAGTTTTTGGGAAAACAAAAGAATAACGGCTATTGAATAGAAATATATATATGTAGAGTGAATAGGTGGTTTCTACCGCAATTTTTAATTCTGAGCATATACGTGGATGTTTTAGGTTAGGTTAGGTTAAGTTAGGTTAGGTTAGGTTAGGTTTCCCGCAGGGGTGGTTGACGTGCACAGCCATTTGGGAGTAGCGACCCCACGTACCCGAGCCGTTCATTGCACACACACACACAACGACACTGATACCCCGTGATGTTATGCCTGATGGCGGTTCCGCGGGGTGGCACACACACACACTCATCATACACACACACACACACACTCATCATACACACGCACACATCACCGACACAGACGACACCCTACACCCCGTGAAGTAATGCCATTTGGGAGGTGGTTTTTAGTGGGTATACCAGTATAGTTCTGGGGACTCCCACACTCTGTCTATACAAGATTTTCCACCTCTCAGCCACAAAAAAAAGGTTAGGTTAGGTTAGGTTAGGAATTCAGAATTAATTATATTTATTTTTAATTTACCAAATAAATATATCCTTAAGGAAAAAAGATTGTTAATGAGAAATCATCGTTATTTGCAACAAATTAGAAGTGGTGCCCATTATGCAAGTTTTATATATAATTTCAACAGTAACAATGTGCTAATTCTTAAGAAATTAAAAATCTGAGTGTAATTAAAGTTTTAGTGTATATGTAGGGTGGGTGGGTGTTTGGCCTCTGTCTCAGCTTCCAATCTTTAGAAGATACGCAATGGTTTTATTAAAAGCATATTTGATTTCAAACTATTACATACTTCATTTATTACACAATTCATTTTATTGTAGCGTACTTCTAACCTATATAAAAGACTATTGATTAATAATTTATTCATAATCTTGAATAATTTTATAAAGATTCATAATTTTGTGCAATTATTTTTAAACAAAAAAATATGCGTATGTTAAAGAAATTGGAGGATGGGTTAAAGGCTACCCACCCACCCTACATATATATTTAAACTTCAATTACAAACAGTATTATAAGTTTGCAAAAATTGAAAATCCAAAGTGTTGAATATTTTTTTAATCATTTAGAAACAGTATTTTAATTAAATTTAAATATATATGTAGGGTGGATGGGTGAATACTATCCCACCCTTAAATTAGATAATAAACAAGAGTTTGTTGTAGCAAATAGTCGATTCGCGCAAAATTTCATAATTAATTTAATTAATCTCAGGAAACACAATTTATTTGGTTGAAGCGTACTTCTGACCTAATACAATAATCTATACATAAGGATTGTGGTGACCGTTACTACGTGGTAATTCATGATAAACACTTAACTAACGCACTTACTATGTTTTAACCACTAGAAATTATGTAATATATATATATATATATACATATATTACAAAAATGCACGACTTAAGTTTCGACGGTTTAATGTCATTATCAAGTTGATAATAATAGTAAGTGCGTTAGTTAAGTGTTTAAATAATCTATACGTTTATATAAAAGACTATTGATTAATAATTTATGCATAATCTTAAATATCTTTAGAACTAAGGCTTATGACAAAATGTGCAGTTTATTTTTATAATAATATAAGTTTGTGCAATTATTGTTAATCAGAAAAATGTTCTAATGTTAAAGAAATTGCAGGGTGGATTATAGGCCACCCACCCACCGTACATATATATTTAAACTTTAATTACAAACAGCCTTTTAAGTTTGCAAAAATTGAAAATCCAAAGTGTTGATTTTTTAAATTTTATAATTAGAAAACCGTGTTTAAGTTAAATTTAATATATAAATATTTGTAGGTTGGGTGGATGGGTACTCACTATCCCGCCCTCCAATAACAAAATATAATTCAGAGTTTCCTGTAATATATAGTCGGAAACACGCAAAATTTTACAATCAATTTAATTAAACTGGACAAACACAATTTATTTGGTTGTAGCGTACTTGTGACCTACCAAAATAATCTATTTGTTTATATAAAAGACTATTGATTAATAATTTATGCATAATCTTGAATATGTTTAAAATTAAGGCTTATGAAATGTACAGCATATTGTTATAATAATTATTAATTTTGTACAATTATTACTAATCAAAAAAATTGTGCCTAGTGTTTAAGAAATTGGAGAGTGGGTTAGAGGCCGCCCACCCACCCTACATATATATTTAAACTTTAATTACAAACAGCGTTTTAAGTTGGCAAAAATTGAAAATCCAAAGTGTTGATTTTTTAAATTTTATAATTTGTTAAATTTAAAATATATACGTTGGTTGGGTAAGTGGTCACTATCCCACCCTCCAAAAAAATATAATAAATCAGAGATTGCTGTAGTTTATAGTCGGAAACACGCAAAATTTCATAATTATTTTTTTAATATAATTAGACTGGACAAACACAATTTATTTGGTTGTAGCGTACTTCTAACCTACTACAATAATCTATTTGTGTATATAAAAAACTATTGATTAATAATTTATGCAAAATCTTATTTATCTTTAGAATTAAGACTAATGATAAAATGTGCAGGATATTTTTAGGATAATTATTAATTTTGTGCAATTATTTTTAATCAAAAAGATGTGTTAGTGTTAAAGAAATTGGAGAGTGGATTAGAGGCCACCCACCCACCCTACATATACATTTAAACCTCAATTACAAACAGTGTTTTAAGTTTGCAAAAATTGAAAATTCAAAGTGTCGATTTTTTAAATTTTATAATTAGAAAACAGTGTTTTAGTTAAATTTAAAATAAATATGTACGTTGGGTGGGCGGGTGACCACTAACTCACTCTCTAATTAAAGATAATCAACAAGAGTTTGCTGTAGCAAATAGTCGGTGACATGCAAAATTTTATAATTAATTTAATTAAACTCAGGAAACACAAGTTATTTGGTTGTAGCGTACTTCTGACCTAACACAATAATCTTTTTGGTTATATAAAAGACTATTGATTAATAATTTATGCATAATCTTGAATATCTTTAGAACTAAGGCTTATGATAAAATGTGCAGCATATTTTTTAATTAAATAGTAGTATTAATTTTGTGCAATTATTATTAATCAAAAAATGTGCTAATGTTAAAGAAATTAGAGGGTAGATTAGAGGCCACCCACCCACCTTATATATATATATTTAAACTTTAATTACAAACAGTGTTTTAAATTTACAAAATTTGTAAATCCAAACACTTTATAAATAATTTAGAAACACTATCCCACCCTCCAATTATAAGATAATCAACAAGCGTTTGCTGGAGAAAATAGTCGGAAACACGCAAAATTTCATAATTAATTTAATTAAACTCAGGAAACACAAGTTATTTGGTTGTACCGTACTTCTGACCTACCACAATAATCTATTTGTTTATATAAAAAGACAATTGATTAATAATGTATGCATAATCTCAAATATCTTTAGAATTAATCCTTATGTGCAACATATTTTTATAATAATTATTAATTTTTTGCAAATATTATTATTTAAAAAAATGTGCTAGTGTTAAAGACATTGAAGGGTGGGTTAGAGGCCGCCCACCCACCCTACATATATATTTAAACTTCAATTACAAACAGCGTTTTAAGTTTGCAAAATTTGAAAATCCAAAATGTTAATTATTTTTTAAATAACTTAGAAGCAGTGTTTTAATTAAATTTAAAATATATATGTAGGTTGGGTGGGTGACCATTATCCCACCCTCCAATTACAAGATAATCAACAAGCGTTTGCTGGAGAAAATAGTCGGAAACACGCAAAATTTCATAAGTAATTGTTTTTAATTTAATTAAACTGGACAAACACAATTTATTTGGCTGTAGCGTAGTTCCGACCTACCACAATAATCTATTGGTTCATATAAAAGTCTATTGATTAATAATTTAAGCATAATCTTAAATATCTTTAGAATTGAGGCTTATGATAAAATATGCAGAAAATTCTTATAATAATTATTAATTTTGTGCAATTATTATTAATCAGAAAAACGTTCCAGTGTTAAAGAAATTGGAGGGTAAGATAGAGGCTACCCTACATATATATTTAAATTTCAATTACGAACAGTGTTTTAAATTTGGAAAAATTCTAAATCCAAAGTGTTGATTATTTTTTTAATAATTTAGAAATAGTGTTTTAATTAAATTTAAAATATATATGTAGGTTAGTTGGATGGTTACTATCCCACCCTCCAATTACAGGATAATAAATCAGAGTGGCCACCCGCTTACCCTACCTATAAATTGAATTTTAAGCTAAAAAAAACAGACTTGAATTCGCTTGTATCAATTGTTAATTCAAGTAATTTCAATTGTTTTCAAAATTCGACAAAAACATGATGATCGAAACTCGAGTCACTTAAAAATAAAGTGTGCTATCAACAAAGCAAACGTTTTTGTTTAATTTTCCAAAATGTATCACGCAAGTTAACGCCTCAACCATTAATCAATCAATTGTTTTCTATTAAGACATCATCAACTTTAATGAAGCGAAATAATTCAGTGTTACATTTTGTCCAAAGTTTAAAATATCAACTAAATCTAATAAAATATAAATCAAATTATAAACATAAAATATTATTTATTCTAGCGTACTCTTGACCTACCACAATAATCAATACAATGGTCTATCGCATTTCTGACCTATCCTAATAAGCTACCCATTAACCTAGGTCATGAATACGATAGTTTAAACTTACAATTTGTTTAAAAATGTTACGATATTATGTTTTTTAATAATATTCATTATTATTCATGTTGAATTATTTTTAAAAAAATACAGGAAACTACTAAGATGATCACAACACACAATTTTTAATCTGTGTGACTGCCTTCGCTTTCTTATTCTTATGAACTAGACAAATTACTATCCGATTATAATATATCGTTGTTCTTTTGTTCTAGAGCCTTGGGTTGGCGTCTGGGATTACAGGTGGTAACTGGTGCCGTTTCTGCGACGTTCATCCTGGGAACGTTCTACAGATCGGCGTCGCTCTACCATCCGCAGCGCAGGGCGATTCTGCACATCAAAAATCAAAAGCGCAAAATCAAAGACAAGAACAAGATCGAGGACAAAGTGCCGTTCTTCGATTTCAGCACGCTGAAGAGTAAAACCGTCCGAATCCTGTTGGTGTCCACGGGGATCAGCGCGTTCGGCATCAACACGCCGCTCTTCTATCTGGCCTATCAGGCCGAGGTCGAAGGTCTGGGCGATTCCACGGTTTTCCTGCAGATGTACCTGGGCCTGGCGTGGACCGTCGGCTGCGTGGTCTTCAGCACGCTCGTCCTGCACAATTCCACGGAATGCCGGATCGCCAGGCAGTACCTCACGCAGACCGCCGTGTTCATGTGTGGGCTGTCCATTCTGGCCTTTACCGTCGTCAGCGGAAATTACCATGCGTACGTCATGTTCGCATGGATTTATGGTATGTTTTAAGACATAACTATTTTATACTAAAATTTAGAGGGTTTTTAAATACTAGTAATAATAATTATCTCATAAAAATTTGAAAACTTAGACAAAAAGTTAACTATTTGCTGACGAAATTTTATATCTTCTATACAAAAAATAATCTAAATGAATATCGGGATTATAGAGCATCAATATAGGAAGTTACAGTTGCATCTCCAAACATAAACATTCCACTGGGATATGACACAAAAAGAAACATTCAATTGAAGAGAGTCTTGTTGCAATTGTATCATCTCGTGAGGATTATCTAAGCCCTAGATGCGCACATTATGAGTATTCATGTCCGTCTTCCATTTTTGCTACTAGCGCCATATAGCGTATGCGCTCACTAATCTACAGAACTGTTTGAGCTGCATTTTCATTTCATGTATTAATTATGATGTTAAGTTTTACGTAATAAGTACTATAAAGCGTTAAAACCCCGATATTCATTTAGAAACATCCAGTACTTTATTTTGAAAACACATTTATATACTTTATTACTGCTAGAATTTTGCAGTAATGAATACTAACGTTCTAAAATCATTTTTTTTTAATTTAAGAAAACAACTGTGAAGTATAAACTGTTACAAACACAAAAAAATAATATATTTGAAGAGAACAATTTTGTTTTTTTTTTTGGTATCATAAAATATATGCTAAATCATCAAGTCAATAGAGTGAGAGAGAAAAAAACCTTTATCAAAATACCCATTCAAAAGCGGACAATGGCAATTTCGCACACCTCTTACGCCTAATTGAACGAGACAAATTTAAACCGTGCTCGTTGGCACACTTTTTCCGCCTTTAATCGCCGCACAATGGCGGCATCAATGGACTTAATCCAATCAAGTTTTTATCTAAAAATTTCGACCTCATTTAAATAAAATTCGTCGCCGGGCCGTCATCGGAGATTACTCCGGCGCCGGCAGAAAACCGGTCCTAATTCAATTTGAGCAGTATTAACACCAAAAATGGTCCGGACAATCTACGCGACGGATCTAGAAAAAGAAAGGGCGGCGTGTTTTAGCTAATTAGCCTGATGAAAAACGGACGTGAAGTGAAAAATATCATTATATTAACGCGACGTTACAAATTTTATCCACAGCGGTTATTTTACGTAAGACCGATCGATTACTATGACAAATACTCAACAATTCAATATAAATACATATTTTTCGCATTAAATACTGACCTTTTTCTCATATCATATTCATTATTAAGCAATTCCTCTCCAATAGAACCCTTAAAGTTAAAAATCAAAAACGCCGTTTCTTCTCTTCAGATAATCCCGACAGGTATTCCCCAAGGCTCTCCTTTGCACCTTAATGATATAACTTTTTTGTGCTGATATCTACCACTCCGATTATCTCTACTTTAATCCTTCCAAATATCTCCTACAATTTGCAGATATACCTGTCCTAATTACACATGCTCCTACTCTGCCAAAAACCTTTCAATCCATGCAAGAACTTAGTGACTCCCTTTAACGTTGGTATACAAAATGGCGCATCAAAATGAAACCATACAAATTACAACTTCTAATTTCTTATCATCACACCAATGATTTTCCTCATGAAGTCTTAACTTCTTCTATCATTCCTTCTTCAGTTTCCGTTAAGTACTTGGCCATAAACATAGATCAAAAAAATCAAAAGCACTGAAATCAAAACCAAAAACCATTATAAAACTTTGCCTGTATTTCTCAGCAATATTATACAAAATAAAAGGGTTAAAACTAATAAAAATATATACGCTATTTTATGACTGGCGATCGGATTATAATTGGTGATCATATCCTGAAAGATCACTGGTCAATGGCCAATGGATAAAATAGAAGAAAAACAGCATAGTAATTGTTGCCATATTATCAAATGTAACACCATTTTCAATAAAGATGTTTTACTCTCTCAAAAATATAAATATTGCTTAAAATAGTTTAAAAATTTCAAAAAGCATTTTAATCTATAAACATTGAGTTGAAAAAGAAGGTGAAACTATCAAAAAAAATTAAATTTCCTAATAAATTAACATAAATTATTTAAACATTGGTTAGAATAAAAATAAATAATATGTACCCTTAAACTAGCGTACTCATGACCTAGGTTAATGCATAGTTTATTAAGATAGGTCAAGAGAACGATAGGTCATTGTGCTGAATATTGTGGTAGGTCAAGGGTACGCTAGAATAAATAATCTACTAGAGTATTTCAGGTTTATAAAGCTACATTAAATTAATGTTCGTTTTATACGTTATATAGTTATAGTTTTTAATACAATATCTAAAGTAACGCGAAAGGAACCAAAACAATTAAATATCTTAATAGAAAACAATTGAAAATAGCTTGAATTAAAAATTAACAATACAAGCGTTACAAGCTTGAATTAAAAATTACTTGAAGAACATATTAAAAATTCTGAAATATGTCAATGTAACTTTTGAAATGAATTTAAATTATTAAATATTTACAAAACAGCAATTGACAAATAGTTAAAACCGACGAAAACAATTGAAACTAAGAAAAATGCCTGTCCTATATGTTGCTCAAAAAAAACTTTATAAAGTGGAAAGTGTTTGGGTGAATCAATGTATTTTTATTGCTGCATAAAATGAAAAATTAAAAAAAAAAGTATTAAAAAATATTAGAACGATTGAAGAAAATTTGCAGATCTGGAAAAGAGTTTTCTGAAGAAGAAAAATGCTGAAAATTTCGGCTTATATAAAGTAAGAAATAGTGGAAGTTTTTCGAGAAAATGCTGAATATTTAAAAAACTTTTACTTCGTAAAAAAATGTTAAAAAATCTCTTAATTACAGAAAAAAATATGAACTTAAAGATTAGAAATCTCTCAACTGGGATGATAAGTAACAAATATATTTGAAAAAAAGCTGGAAAAGCGAATTATTAATAACCTTGAAGGAAATTTTTGCAAATTGAAAGAGATTCAGAGAGAAAGAAATGGCTGGAAACTGCCTCTAATATAAAGCAAGAAATATTGGAACATTTTCAAAGAATTATTAGAAAATACTAGGAAATTTGGAAATTGAAAGAACAATTCTCTAAGATTCAAAAAGCCAACAAAATTGATTTTTTTTTTCAAAAATGTAATACTCTCGAATTATTGAAAATTTGTAAAAATGTGAAAGTATTTAAAAAATTTAGAAACTGTGTGGAAAAATCGCAACCTGAAAGAGAAATTTATTGTTGCAAAAAATGAAAAATTCACAAAAAATAAAAACTAGAAGTATTGAAAAATATTAGAACTATTGAAGAAAATTTACACATCCTGGAAAAGAGTTTCCTGGAGAAGCAAAAATGCTGAAAAAATCGGCTTACATAAAGCAAGAAATAGTGGAAGTTTTTCGAGGAAATGCTGGAAAATTCAACAACTTTCAAATTGGTAGAAAATTTTAAAAATCTTAAATTATATATAAAAAATAGGCACTTAATAATAAAAAATCTCTCAACTGGGAAGAGAACTTTATTAGAAAATCTCTAAAATAGACAGAAATATTTTTAAAAAAGCTGGAAAAGCGAATTACTAATAACTTTGAAGGAAATATTTGCAAATTGGAAAAGTTTCAAAGAGAAAGAAATGTCTGGCAACTTCCTCTAATACAAAACAAGAAATATTGGAACATTTTCAAAGAACTACTAGAAAATACTAGAAAATTTGGAAATTGAAAGAAAAATTATCTAAGATTTAAAAAGCCAACAAAGTTGAAAAATGTAAAACTCTCGAATTAGTAGAAAATTTTAAAAATATATAAGTGTTTCATTTCCCTCACTCCAAATTTCAGTCGCTGTAATTTTAATTTTCAAGCGTAGTCTGTCAGTCGTTTTTGTAAAATTTTACAACCACCCCTTTTAATAATAGTTTCCGAAAGTTTAAAACTATTTCCCCTTAGTGGATATTTTTTGAAAATTTTGTAAAAAGAAATTTCATTTCCTTCAAACTTTCAAGAATTTTATTTTTAGGCGGCGTGTATCAATTGTTTTGGTAAAATTTGATACCCACAACTTTTATTAACAGATTTTTAAAGTTTAAAATTAATTCTCACTGGTAGTTATTTTTTGACAATTTTCTAAGAGTGTGGAACGCAATTTTCATTTCATTTAAAAAACGTTGTTTTCATTTCCCTCACTTCAAATTTCAAGCGCTGTAATTTTACGACGGTCTGTCAATTGTTTTTGTAAAATTTTACAACCACGCCTTTTAATAATAGATTCCGAAACTTTAAAACTATTTTCCCTTAGTGGTTATTTTTTGACAATTTTTTAAAAGTGTGGAACGCAATTTCCATTTCCTTCACTTCAAATTTCAAGCGCTGTAATTTTATTTGCAGGCGGCGTGTGTCGATTGTTTTTGTTAAATTTTACAACCATACCTTTTATGAATACATTTTTAAAAGTTTAAAACAAATTTCTCTTGTGGTTATTTTTTGGCAAGTTTTTAAAAGTATGTAACGCAATTTCCATTTTCTTCACTTCAATTTTCAAGCGCTGTAATTTTATTTTCAGGCGATGTATATCAATTGCTTTGGTATAATTTAACAACCACACCATTTATGAATGTATTCTTAAAAGTTTAAGACTAATTCCTCTTATGATTATTTTTTGCAATTTTTTAAAAGTGTGGAACGCAATTTGCATTTCCTTCACTTCAACTTTTAAGAGCTGTAATTTTATTTTCAGGCGGCGGTTGTCAATTGTTTTTATAAATTTTTACAGCTACCCCTTTTGTTAATAGATTCTTAAAGTTTAAAACTAATTCCCCCTGGTGGTTATTTTTTGACATTTTTTTAAATATGTGGAACGCAATTTTCATTTACTGCATTTCAACTTTCAAGCGCTGCAATTTTATTTTCAGGCGGCGTGTGTCAATTGTTTTTATAAAATTTTACAACCACGCCTTTTGTTAATAGATCCTTAAAGTTTAAAACTATTTCCTCCTGGTGTTTAATTTCTGACAATTTTTTAAAAGTGTGGAACGCAATTTTCATTTCCTTCACATCAACTTTCAAGAGCTGTAATTTTATTTTCAGTTGTCGTATGTCATTTGTTTTTATATAATTTTACAACCACACCTTTTATTAATGGATTCTTAAAAGTTTAGAACTAATTCCGCTTGTGGTTATTTTTTTAACAAATGTATTGAAAGTGTGAAGCGAGAAATTTTCAATTCCTTCACTTCAACTTTCAAGCGCTGTAATTTTCAATATATTATCTGATGAAGCTGTTATATGTTGAAAATTCATATTCACTTGTTTGGTTGTTGAAGTAAAACACTAAATTTTCAAAACACTGTATTACTGCGTTTAAAAAAAAAAACAATAATAAAGTGTTTTGAAAATTTAAGTGTTTTACTTCAACAACCAAAAACGCTGTAATTTTATTTATTATATTTAATGGTGGCTATACAGGAGAATATTGGGAATCTCTTGGGTAGACAGAGTGACTAACAATGCAGTGATGGAACGAATGAAGGAAGACTTGGAAGTAGTGAAAACCATCAAAAGAAGAAAATTAGAATACTTTGTTAAGTTATGAGAAACGAGTACAAATGCCGCCCTTTAAAATCTGTTCTCCAAGAGAAAATCTATGGCAAATGAGAACGAGGAAAAAGAAGAATATCATGGCTTAAAATCTTAGGATTGTGGTTCTCAAAAACTATGACCGAACTATTTGGAGTAGCCGTAAACAAAGTAATATTGCCAATATTCGGAACGAAAAAGAAGAAGTATTGAATTGGTTTAGGATTTAAAAAAATCAGAAAGCTTTTTTTTCGAAAATTAAAAAAACCTGAAGGAAACCTTTCCTGTAAAGAGAAATTCATTTAAATTTCTCTAAAAAATGAAAGAACAAATTCTGAAGAAAAAATATACTGCAAATTATTTAATACCCAAAAATTCAAAGAGAAATGTTTAAAGAAGAAAAATGTTAGTAAATTCCATAAATATAAATAAATATAGTTAGTTTTTAATATTTGTAATTTTCAAGAAAGGAAACAAAAGATATATAAATAAATAAATACATTTGTGGGAAATTCTAAAACTCTAAATAGTAGATTTTTTTTTTAATATGTAAGTTAAATTGCTGAAAAATTCTTAAAGCTTTAAAGGAAAAGCTCGCAAACTGAATGAGAAACTCATTGTACATTTTTCTAAAAGTGGAAGAAAAATTGCAAGAAAATTCTAAAAAATATAGAAGGAGAATTACTAGAAAATATTAAAACGCTTAAAGAAAATTTTCATAAACTGGAAAAAAACTTGGAAAGTTCGAAAGAAACAGTGAAAAACTTTCGAGGAAATCCTGGGAACGTCTAAAATTGGTAAACAGGTTGAAAATTTTAAAAATCTGAAGTTCTGAAACAAATTACAACCAGTGAAAACCAGCCTCTCAACTTGGAAAAGAATTTCTTCGGAAAAAAATTCCACTAAAGTAAGAGAAAACTGAACTGGTTGATAGAAAATATTAGAACATACGAAGAAAATTATCGCAAATTAGAATATAAATTTCTGAAAAATATGATATGGTAAAATATTTTCAAGGATATTCTGAAAAAAACTTTCAAATTAGTAGAAAATTTTGAAATTCTGGAAGCTAAATTGCTGAAAAATTTTAATACCTTTAAATAAAAATCTCGCAAACTGAAAGAGGAATTCATTTAAAACTTGTTAAAGAAAACTATGAGGTTTATTCAAAAAGGCTATTCTTAATAATTCGCTCATTTTTGAATTCTTTACAGTTACTTGTTATATAAATTTCATGTTACTCCTATAATTACATAACCTATAAATTATCGTTTTGTACATCGTTCTTGATAATAGCATTAAGCCAAAACCAATTGAAAATAAAAAAATATTTAGGCGAAACAAACTAAGTGAATTTTAATTACTATATAAACCTTTCTTCAAATGCATGACAAGTCAAGAATGTTTGTCTAAATAAACCATACAGGGTGACTGACGAAAAACCTTTGGTGCTGTATCTCGCTTATTTTTTATCCGATTTTAATAAATAAAACATCAAATTAAACCATTTTTAAAAGACTTTAATAGGATCTGAACTGTTATTTTTTCTCGCACCCAGTTTTTGACAAAATACGATCAACATTTTTTGTTAAATTGCACTGTATATATATTTTTATTGATTCGCAATGAGATTTTTTTCTGAATATAAAATTGTAGACAAATTTATCCATACATCAAACATAAGTCGAGAAATTGAGGATTAAAAAAATAAATAAAAAGTCAAGTATCCATTGTAAACAATATACAGACCCTATTTTAAATGTCAAAAGTGACAGTGACAGCCATTGATACAATACTGCAACGATTTTTAATTATTTCATAATTAAAATGTTGCAATATTTCAAACACTGTACTAGAATTTTGTGCTTCTACAGAAATCGTTTTTCAGTTTTTGAAATCTTGCAATATTTTTATTATGAAATTATTAAAAATCATTGCAGTATTGTACCAATGACTGACACTGTCATTTTTGACATTTGGAATAGGCTCTGTATATTGTTTACTATGGGTATTTGATTTTTAATTTTTTTTTTAATCCTCAATTTCTCGATATAATTCTAAGACCGCCCAAACAAACCATCAAATATAAATACAAATATGCATAACTTAAACCATCAAATTAATCACATTCATCAATCGTAAATTAAATTTTAAAAAAATACGTTATCTTTAACAATATCTTCTACGACAGGGATGGCTTTAATTTAAAAAAAAAACACTATTTACCTTTGCGGGGAGAACCGCGAGCTTTTACGCAACCACGCGACCAAATTGCAAGTTTTCTTTCGATAGTTTAACGCTAGAAGATGATCAAAATTTACAGGAGCAATTAAGAAAACTTGCACGCGCACAACCACCGACGACGAATGATGAAATGAACTCGTCAATTCTAATAACGCAGGTAATCATTGCAAAAAATCGTCGCCGAAATACGTGCGCATTAAAACTTTTTTTGGCCGTTGGGCGACTTTATTGTAATCGTATCACCTTTCCTGCAAACGTTCTTCAAACGTATTTGAGTGACGTCAAAACGAATATTTCCGACGAGTTTTATAAGAATTAATATTTTTATAATACTTATATTAAAATAATTAAAATGTTAATACTAATCTAAACACAAATTTAACTTGAATTAATGACCTGAGGGAAGAGAATTAAATTTTTAAATCAAAAGTTAACAATTTGTTTGAAATTAGTATAAACCACTTATTTATTTTTTTTATATTAACCATTATTACAAAACATTTTTGATTTCAGGTATATTTTGTGGAGGATATCATTACTCCCTAAAAATGTACACGTATGAACGAGTACGAGCAAGAAACTTTGCAAGAACATGGGGATTCGTCCAATGCTCCCAAGCAATACCAATTGTGATTGGTGTTCCATTTTCCGGTAAATATTTATCTAATAGTTAAATGCAAATATAAAAATAATTTCTTTTTTTTCATTTAAGGATATATGAACGAGAGATGTGGTGATCGTGCCGGATACTACTTCAGTTCAACGTGCGTAATCGTTGGAAGTTTAACCCTATTTCTAATAGATTTACACCGAAGAAACATCTCCCGGCATAAACACACGAGAGAAAACGGAACGAAACACTTGTGCGTATCAGATACCTGCCCGCAAAGAAGGAAGCTTTCATTTACTCAAGAACTCGAAAATGAACCCGGTGTACCGCCAGGAGCCGCAACAGCAGCTCTAGTATTAGGTGCAGACCTATCACCCAACCAACCAGTAGGAATTATTGATAATATTGTTGGT
Source organism: Ontholestes murinus (assembly GCA_963969525.1). Lineage (NCBI taxonomy): Eukaryota > Metazoa > Arthropoda > Insecta > Coleoptera > Staphylinidae > Ontholestes > Ontholestes murinus. The sequence continues at coordinate 52,449,673 of OZ018396.1, forward strand.
TCGAATGATCAAAAAGAACTAACCTGCATTTCGGAAGAAGGCATAGCCGACATGGACCTTCCTGATAACCTTCTTGATGATTTAGACTACATAGGAGATTGCATCACGTCGTGCAACAAAGTAGAAAATTACTTAATGCTCAGTGAATTTGAGAATAATTTAATTGCGGAAATGCCTGTGATATTAGACAGGAAAGGTAGAAGGTGGTCACTGGCTAGGTCTAAATTAGCCAACGACGATGCTCAGAGTGTAGAGGAGGAAAACGGGTTAACCAGAAATAATGCGAAGTGGAAAGTCTTTCCTAACCGAGTTATCACTGTCATTGACGAATCTTCCGTCTAAATTTAAAAAAAAATCTGAATGTTATACCCTCACTTATAAACCAAAAAATAAATAATTCCTGCAACCTATTAATAACCGCAGGATAGTAATTTGGTTCTTGCTAAGAAAATGGGTACGGTAAACTAGAAAATACTCCCTTTAACTTTTCCCCTATACTAAACTAAAATCTAAGAATTTGAATGTTTTGAAACTGTTATCTTTTAACCTTAGCAATTAAACTATCAAACCTCTAAATTTTTGCTCAACAAATTATCCAATCTCCCATCTAACATGCGATTCTTTATTTTCCACAATTTAACACAATTAATAGCACATCATGAACAAACTCAACGACAACGACGGATAACTTAATTTGTTGCTGTTTCAATACTGCCATATATGCTGCCAATTAGAGAAAATGACTACCTCATAGCGTTCGTATTTAAACTAAAACGAAAAAAATCAAGAACCAAGATCAAGGACGAGAGTGAAGACGAGATATGCGAAAGGAGTACAATAATTCTACACGGAACATGTTTCGTAAAATATATATGAAAATGTGTGTTATATATAAATATTGGTAGTTTAATTATATAAATAATTATAATAGACTGTGTATTTTTTATTTATTTTGATTATACATGTATGACGAATAAATTTATTTAAATATCCAGATTTATTGTGTCTTATTTTTTTACTATCACATATATACAAATAATTTATAAAAAATCAATTCAAATCAATTACTATTTTAATCAAAATATTAAGGTTTTAATATAATATCGATCAATTACATTTATTCTTTAAACATATAAACAAATAATTTCAAAAAAAAAACTAATTCAATTATTAAACTATAATATGTAGAAACTCACATAAATGCCATTAATATATATTCATTAGTTGTGTGAAGTTAAATAAATAAATAATTAAACGCACCTATATTAATTACTTCACAAAACACTTTCTAAAACAATGAAGAAAGGAATATAACTGCGTTTAATGATTAATATAATTATTTGGTAAAAAAATATTTTAATTATGTTGGTAAATTAAATAAAAATTACTCAACTACAATTGTACAACAATATAAATATATGATATATGCTCTCATTATTATTATATGGCAAAAAGTAAGGAAACTTTTAATTATATAGACAACCCAATGTACACAACCTTTTAATAAACACTCTGTATATTATATATATTGAAATTATAAGAATTGACATAAAATTTTATTTGGAATTTTAAATTTATCCTAACCTCCAAATATTTAACCTATATTAACCGAGTCGTAGAATCATAGAAAATAGAATAGAATTAAATACTGTTCCTGGTTAAGACAGCCAAAGAGCCAAAACCATTAGGTAGAATAACTGTATAGGACGAATGGTAAGTTTATTAGTTATTAATTTTTATTTATTTCATATAACACAATAAAAATGTATTGACAAATTTGTTTGTATGATGCAGCAAAGAGAGAAAATATTTTGTCCAGTATGTTTAAAAAACAGACTCGTTTTGCGACAAATAAACATCGACTGTGCAGTATATCTATGCCGGGATAAACAATGTGCGTATCCATTGGGGCACAGCTGGAAATTCGTGACCAGAACGTTGGATGAAATGGCATTGGAAAAGAAGAAACGTGTAAAGAAAAAACCCATCAAACCACAAAACAATCCTTCACCCACATTAGTCCAGGAAGAAAAATTAGATATTGATGACTTAATAGAAGGCGAGATTAACAAAATACAAAATACAACTGAAGGTGCCGATTCTTTCGATTTCAATATTAACTTCTTGGACGGAGTTGCCTGTGAAAGTTCATCCAAAATCAATCATGACAATACAGAGTGTTTCAATTCCAGCAATTTCGTCAACGACTCATATATAGAAAACGTTTTACATAATGACAGCTCTATTACTAATACAGACGTGTATAAGGATGTAGTAGGGTTTTGTGACAACTTCAATTCATCTAACTTGAGTGAATTACTTAATTTTGATGTAGAAAATCTAAATAATTTGAGTTCAAATCAAAATAATAATGAAATTGATATTCGAAATGAAAGTCTTAATGAAATAGAAACTATGTTTTCTATTCCAGTTTTTAATTTACCTACTAATGATACAAAACCAAATAATATTGATAAGAGTGCAAATGAGCATAAACTTGAAAAGGAAAAATATAGTCATAATTTAACAGCAGAAAGTATTCCAGATACTGAGGTATTAAATAATAATATAGGAGCAAATGAATTAAATAATTCTATTGTTGAAAAAAGTGTCAACGAAATTAATACTGTAAATGAAGAAAATAGTTACAGTACAATAGAGCATATTGAAAGAGAAATTAAAGATGAAATTAATATTGAGTGTGAAACTACTCCAGAAAATGATAACAATAACCCTAAAGTAATATCAGAAAACTTATGTGAAAATACAAAAGTTAAAGAAGCTATAAAAAAAATAATTGATAATAGCCAAAAGAAGGATTTGAATACAAGACCAAGTAATAGTAATAAACCTGTTATTTTGAATCATTACATTTTAAATAAACTGTATTCAGCCTAAAATGTTTTATTACTTCTTAATAAAATGATAATGTGAAATGGAAACAAATGTTATCTTTCTGCTACTTGTATCACAAATAAATAAACTATTTATTTAACAATTGTTTCATATTGTTAACCCTTCTTCACCATGTAATTTTTACTACTTTTTAATTACCTATAAACCATATTTATTTTCATCATTTGGCTACTAATTGATTAATTTAATTAGTAGCCAATTGATGAAAATAGGAGCATTTTTTGAAGAAAAACAAACATTTTATTAAAATGAATTAACTGAAATTACACACATTTATTGAATAAATCGTTTATTAAAATTATGAACAAATATAATCAGAATACTTATATAGGTATACACTTTTAAATTACATATTTAATATTGCAAACAAGATTTCCTTCCCCCTCTCATCCCCACTGAAAAAAATCCAGCTTTACAACATCGCGTTGTCCCGGTCTTTGACCTGAACATTCGGACTTCATTATCTATTCTTAAGGCACTGGCATCACAATGAATGAATTGCTTCGAATAAAATCTCAAACAAAAATAATAATATACTTTATACACAGCCTTTCATTTAGAAATAAAACAAAGAAAAAAAATACAATTTTATTTTTGATCCTAGTTTCAGATCACTCATTAAAATTCAAGTGTGCACCCGGAATTAAATAAAAGAGACACAGGGAAGATAAGTACTGTTTTAAAAAAAAAAACGTCAAGCACTAAAAAAAGCAGCACACTACTGGGGTTTGAATACTGTAGAATAATATGCAATTAAATATATTACAATCGATTACGAAAAGTAGTTGCTTATATGATAGCTATTAAGAAAGTTGTATTACATACATAAAATAAACATTGGCGACTTAATTCAATTAGGAATTCTCCATTCGCATTAATTAGAGTCGGTGTGGTGTGTTCGAAATGGCGCACTTATTCTATATCAAACGCGTCTGTTTCAGGTAATGGATGAGCAACGAATAGATGAAACGGTACTGAGCAATTGTTTGCACCATGTATGGCCTTTGATGTCTTAATTGTCCAACTAATCTTGGTATATCGACTTCCTAAAAAATTAATTACACAAATAAAAATTTACATTATATACTTTAATAAGTAATCAAAAGAGTAAGTAGTGTTACCTGATTATGATCGACTGTATATAACAATAGATCACATGTGATAGCAAGTCCAGTCCTGCCAACACCTGCTGTACAATGGACTAACACTGGAGGGTTTTTATTATGCCCTGGAGGTATTTCCGCCATTGAATGCTGCTGCACAGACTGTAATTCCTCGAGGAAGCCAAGGAAATGGGACACTGATTGCGGGCAACCTTGTTCACCCCAATCTGTATAATGCAGGTGCCATAGGGTGCGATATCTCCTTGAAGTTACGTGGCACAGGCGAATTTTACTTGTTACACAATGTCCAGTTTTTTGTGAAAATTCCCAAAGTACTTGATAATCCTGGAATTAAAATCTTTAATAAAAAATTGAAATCATGCTGAATACTTTATTAGTTAAGAATGATATTTCTATTATTTGTTTTATATTTATATTATAAACATAAAATATTATTAAATCTACAATGATAAATATCTAAAGAATATAAATGCACAAAACTTTTAATTCATTTTGAATTTAGTTTTATAGATTAATTAATGTTTACGAGTTTAAAAAATTAAATTTAAATATACTACAGATGCTTAAATATGTGATCTATAATTAACAGTATTGTTTATTTATTGAATTAAAACTGGTTAAATATTAATGATTTATTCATGACATTTCAAATTCTGATGTAACTTAAGCTCAAATTAGGCAATGAGGAAATGATACTTAATATGTAATTAAATTCCTATTGACTCAATGGGTAACATAACACTTGGTACATTATGACAATATAATAAACGTATACTCTTACCTGACCAACATCTACTGAGCGACCACTAGCATCAGGAAGATAATTTAAATCCTCTTTTGGATCAGTTAGTTGTACTAATAGATATACTTCAGCTTCCCAAACACTTTGCCAGAAATAAGGCAAAGTATTCCTAGTAGGCCCTTGAGCTGCTATATAAAATCTTTGTTTACTTCCCACAGTGGCCTACAATATAAATCAATAAATAGAATTATAAATAATATTCTAATCATCACATGTGAAAATTAAATTTAAATAAATTTTGTGCAACATGATACAATCTTATATAACAGTTGTTACATTCATGAATAAATGTGTTTCCTATTTGAATTATAATAGCAAAAATAGAAATAATTTTAAATATCACTTACAGTTATATGAGATGCATTAATATATCCGTATTTATTATCGCGCGATGGAGTTAATCTTAAACGGTTGTCTTCGTATGGCAGAACGTCTTTGAACAGATTGAACACATTATTTTCAGGTAAGGAAGCCGTTGTGAACTCAGAATTTTGCTTCTTCTTCGGTATCTTATCAAATTCAAAAAATAACTGACTATCTCCTAACTTATTCTCCAATAACTGACACTGTAACAGTATAAAAATATAAAACCAATGAATTCTTTAAACAAATGAATATTTTTACCATAGCTTCCTTGGTTATAGAAGGAGGAAGAGGATTATATCTGGGCAGTCCTGTAGACCATCTGTGTCGATTATTGCTTTGGTTTTTATCCTTATTCTTTTCCTTTTCACGACCAAGGGTTGCACTCTTAACTTTCTCACTGGACTTACTTCTCCCCATTAACAAGCCCCACCGCTTTTTCTTCTTGTTACCGCTGCCGGACGTCGAACTAGCATCGGTTGTAATCGTTTCATTGCTCATGTTTCCAGAGTCTGTAAAGGCGCGACTTGAAGTGGAAGAGTTTAGAGATGAGTTTTTGTTAATGATGAAGGTGTTTGTACGGCTCATGGTGTTAGGAGACTCGCTCCTAACTGAATTGTCCTTGTGCACAATTTGTGGTGAGTGTTCTAAATTTTGAGGTGGTGGTTTATTGATATTTTGAGATGAATTAGAATTGTTGGCATTACGGTCAATATTAGCATACAGGCTCTCCTTACTTGCTACAGGCGTCGAAACATTATTGGGTACAATGGAACTGTGAGTATTTACGACTGTGTGGTTAATAACCTGGCTGACTTCTGGAGCTGACTGTATACTCTGTGTCCGCGCCCTCATTTGCCCATTATCATTCTGCCAGGGTAGGGGGATGTTTTCATAAATAGGTTCTGATGAGTTGTTCAAATCTGGAGAGTGGGCAACGACTGCATTCTGGTTCCTTGTAACTACAAAACCCGTGCTTGGTAACTGATTGTCTTCAAGAATTTGTTTCATATTGGCTGGCATACAATATATTATATTTCCATGCTCGTCGTACACCTTCTTAATGTGTTTAGTTATATTAGGATTTTCCACTATAACAGCTTGTGGCCGACCGAGCATGTTGTTATTAAATATTGATGCTAGGTTTTCATAAGTGCCATGTTGTGGAGGTAAATAACTCTGTGACCTATGCACATGGTTATTAGCATACATAGGCTGGCTGTACTGTTTTAAGTAATGTTGATTTATAAAGTTACCTGAGGAAACTAAGTCAGGGCTTGAACCAGAAACTATGCTGTTTATAAAAGTAGCCTGAGGTTGTGCCAGCTGTGAAATTCCAGCAAGATCTGGAGTTGAATTCGAGCTCATCCTATTACTTGGATATGGTGGTGGGGGTTTGCATAAATGCAACAGTCGCATGTTTTCCGTTATATCTTGCATATTGTGTTGGTTTTCAGTTGAATGAACTTGAGGTTGTGTATAACCAGAATTATACAAATTCGTGATTAAGTTTTTTTGTTCAATATTGTTATGCGTCACGTCTGGGTACCTTAAATGAGTTGCATAAGCATCAGTCTGGTGTATTTCTGGTTGTGAACTATAAAGAATCGCATGCGCGTTCCTAAGCGGCTGCTGCGTCTGTATGGCCCCGGCAGAATTCCTGTACTTCTGTTGAACCGCCGTCTCGTAATCGGGAGCAGGTCTGTAGGATGGCAGCAAACTGCGCAATTTATCAATATCAGTCGGCGTGTTTAAATCTAAACAAGAAGTCGATTGCGCCCTCTGAGACAACGTGTGCAATTGATGGGATTGTTCGAAAGCAGTTATGTCCTCATAACTGTCCATCTGGCGCAGTTTATTGTCAGTGCTTGGTTGTTGCTGGAAGTTCGGTACAGTCTTCTCAGTATTTTCAACATTGTTCTCGTACTGTCGGAAGAACATGTGCTGCAGCACACAGAAACGCCACGCATTTTTTGCACTTTCAACATCGGGAAAGTGAAATTCCGCCTTCTCTGCACCAACTACTGATTCAATTGTGAAGTCTCGCTTGTGATTAATAACGTTGCTGATATCAACCCAACTGAAAAATAAATGAATTAATATAAATATATATATATATATGATTAATAAATATCCAATATCACTGAGATTAACTTTTATTTATTTTGTAAGAAATGAAAACCTACCTTTAATGAATAATAATGATGTTATTAGTACTATTTGCTATTGACCTTTCACCATAAATATTTATGAAAACATGTCTATCAAATTACATTCATTAATGCAAATCTAAATATGCTATAGTCTTTTGAATTTATTTACATATAACAAACAACTATATAATATACATATGGTATATGAGTCATTACAAGATAAAAATGTGCATGTTAATTTGTATGAGTTCTGAATCACATTTTATGGGCCAACATTAAAAATACAATCTACACAAATACACTCTACAGCTTATTGAATAGAAATGATTGGCTCTTGGATGTTTATTTAAATTATATTTTCCCAATGATAGTATGATAAGGATATCTACACACTAGATTATTAAAATTCCTAAATTTACATTTCTAGATAAACCTCACCCTTTTAAATATCAAATATTTTTCACTATTGCTTTTTTAATCTAAAGTTTATTTACATTTACTAATGCTGATGATATAACTGCGTGCAAGATGGATGTCAAAGGGGACTATCATTATTGAATTAGTTTTAATGCAGGACATGTATAAAGGGAAATCAATAATGATTAAGGGTCGATATAAATAGATTGTTTTCTTTTTAGATACGCTAATAGACAACTTATATTATTAATTAATGTAAAGTTCAATTACCTACAGCACTAAATATTTACATAAAAATATATTTAACAGAATTTAAAAAGTGTTTGAATTTTGTATATAAAATAATTCCTTAATATGTAAATTATAAATTATTCTATACAATTTATATTAAGGAATTTGATAATCTAATAATAATTATTATTATTATTTATTGATAGAAAAACATGCATCCTATTTATATCTATGAATTATCTATTATGTTAATACAATGAAGTACATTTAATCTCGATGCATCAGACTAATCAAATTTACATTAACATGATTTTCAAATAAATATTTTTTCTATTTATATTAACAAAGTAGTAATGTTAATGTAAATGGGAAAAAAATATTTGTTTTTAAAAAACTAACCTCAAATCTTGTTAATGGAAAATTGATTAGGTTGATCGAATTGGAAATTATAATTTATAATCAACACGAACTAATTACATAACTTTTCGAATATGTAATTCATCTTTATATGGAAATATTGTGATTATTGAATAACAATTTTCCACAGAGCTAGCAGAACAATGCAAGGAATGTTCTCATTTCATAAGATAACAAATATGTGAAAGTTTACGGTTCAATAAGACAGACTCACCCATAGCTCCTTCCTTCGTGTCCGTTGGGATAACTGACCGTGACACCAGTTAAAGACACTCCGACCAGAGCCGCCTCGCCCCCCTTATCCTTCACACTGAACACCTCCTGCCCGTAGCCGTCCAAGCGTTGGCAAGCACAAATGTAGTACTCCTCTGCGGTTCCTTGTGGTATATTGTGCAGGGCTGCGTGCTGCCTGCTAGCTGCATCAGTGAGTGATTCCAAAAAGACGGGATCAGTGAAACACTAGAATAATTCGACATTCACAAAACCGAATCTAGATTAGGTCTGCGGGAACAGCTAATTTCTAATGAATTCAATTTGTATGCCATTGTCTCCTAAAGACCCATTAAATAATGCATAATTAACCGTGGAATTTTTCTCGAAGACTTGTTTACATAATATGATTTCTATATTTTGTAACATTGCATTTATTTATTAGCTATTTAATAATAAATGTATAAATTTTCACTACTTAAATTTAACTTACTAAATTAAAAGTTTTAATTCAATATCTATTTTAAGTCAAAACTAGACTTAAATGAATGAATTGATTTTGTATTACTACAATGAAAACATTTTTTTGATATATTTTTTATGTATAAAACTATAATAATTACCTTGGGAAATAACTGAAAATCTTTCAAATAATGTGCGGTGTGGCGTTCAGCATCAAAATTCCCAAATTCAGCCTGCATGCAGAAACTAGCCAATTCCACAGCCTGTTGTGGAGTGCATGAAATCCGCCCTTCAATTACATCCATTTTCAATTGCAAAAAGTAATGATTCCTTGAAAAACAAATAAAGATAAATCATAAAGTTAAATGTGTAAAATTAATTGACAAATACCTGGTGACTTCATCGTCAAATAGCCTCACACCGGATATAACGTAGTACATAACACGTAGGTACACGCTCAAACCACGCGCATGTTTATCTAGCTGCCTTTTAATCGGGCGGTCCAACTCCAGCCAACAGAGGCTGTCCCTCGACCGGCTCATGTACTGTAAACCGAAGAACTTCGGTTGGTTCAGGCTCAACTTCTGGCAAACCACGTCTAGGCAATGTTGCCCGGGGCTCTCTGAGGACAGTGTGCATTCTATGTTTGTACCGTCCAACAACTCCACTGAGATGACAAAGAGTGATTTCGATACGACACTGTAATGCCTGGATTTTTTCAGTTTCAGTTTGAAAGGCATCTTGTTTACTTAATCTGAAAAATTATTATTATAATAAAAATAATATTTCATTCAATATTTTCTTTGTTACATTATTAGCATTTGAATGAATGAATAAAATCAAAATTATAAATTTGTTTTTCTTTAACATTTTCTTTGAGAAACAAGAGATGTTTCAAGTATTCAAACTTTTCTTTAATGATAACTGGAATGTGATTAATTGAATATTATGTTTAATTATTAAAATTATTTAAAACCTTACATAATAGTTCTTTAGTTTTCTTTTTTAATACTAGCCTCACACTAATTGGCTTAAACAAACGAAATAAAACAGTTATTGCAAAATAAATTAAAACAGATGAAGAATAAAGTTAGTTTGAAATAACAAGATTTAACCACTGTATATATCAATAATAATATTCAAATTGTGTAATTTAATTCATAAAGCAATTAAAATTGTGTACACATTACTAATCATTTTTATTTTAAGATAAATTTAATGAGTAATTAAGCTAAAATAAACAAGACACTATTATAATTTCTCAAAACTTAACAGTTTTTTACTAATATTTATTATAACTTTTAATACATAAAACAATTAGAAATACGTAGCATATAAACACAACAATTACACATTACTAGCATTGATAGAACAATCTTGATGAAATTATGAGTCTCACGGCGTAGAATGCGATACACAAATGAGTAATAACATCGTAACGCAACAGGTTTTTCAGAAAACGTTACGAAAATTCCGCGAAAAAGGGGTGGTGTGTCTCTTAATTGTCTTTCAGTAAACGAAATCAATTTCGCGGAAAATGTTAGGTTATATTGTTACAGGGGTGAATTGGCGGGGTGTAAACGTGAAAATTACATTACCTGACTCATTTGAGGCACTAGTTTGGGCACCTGTGCGCCTTCGCTTGCTTTTTAAAACACTTATTTATATTCCAAACACATTTTTGACAGGAAAACTGTCACACCATTAATGTAAGTAAATGCAGGGATCTTTAATGTTCGCATTCCGATCTCTGTTCGGATGGTGGACTCTAGATGGCCAAATTTGACATTGTTTTGGCGGTGAAAGTTGTATTTTCGATTTTATGAATACACTTTCATCAAGAAAAGAAACTTAACTTATCTGTCCAGTTATTTTAATTATTCCTTTATCTGATTACAAGATGTGTCACAAAGTAATAACATCCACCATCAAAAATACTTTATAAATTGAATGTCAGTAACTCAAATTTATACAACACATTACATACTGCATGTTCCAATAAATACCTTACTCATAGGAATTAAGATGCTTAAAAAAGTTTAAATGAAGTATTATGGAAAAATTTAAAGGTAGTATTTTTGACGACAGTTATTACTTATAGGCATCCAAACATTCACAAGAAGGAAAAACAAACATGCGCGCGCATTATAAAAATGCAAAAGTTTTTTTGTATCAGCACGCGGTTTTCGCAGACAAATCAACTAATAAGTGTACGTATATTTTTTTCATCCACCCACAATTTTATAATCTACTCTTACATTATATACTAGATATATCTTGATTCATCTCTTATGAGGAATATAATTTACAAAAAATTAATTTTTCTTCTATAAAGTGAGGCTCACACGATGGCAAGGCACACGAGAAAGGGGCGCAATCCGGGACCGGTTGATGAGTGGCTGGACACATTAGGATATTACAGGAAAAACGTAGCTTATGATGAGACTTGTTTGTTTCGGGCAGTATCTGAACAGGTAAATATTTTTTATAATCATAAACCTAACAAACAAAAACTGAAAATTTTGAAAACTTCATCTTCGTGCTACAAATTTGAATTAAAATCAAATAATATAAGTAAAAATAAAACTGTGATACTAATAAAGTTCCTTGTATTATTTGTTTCAAAACCAATTTGTTTAAGATATATTCCTGTCAATTATTCCATGAGAAAATCCGTAAAGATTGCATTCAGTATGCCAGGGAACATCATCACGAGTTTAAAAATATATTCGCGGATGTAAAATGTTGGGATGGCTATCTGGATAAGTTGGGCAAACACATGGCGGTTTGTGGAAATACTGAAATACAGATTATTAGTAAAGCGTATGGGTAAGTTATTTGTATTTAATTCTAATAGTTTGTTTGGAATATACTTACTGTTCAATAAATAATATAAAATATATTATGTGTTAGAATTTAATTACAAATTTTCAAACTGACAAGCCATTGATTTAACTTGTTATTGTTATAATTTTGTTTTCATGGCCTCCTTAAATGTAACCATTATTCAGGAGAAGAGTTCTTTTGTTTGATGGTTTAAATCGCTGTATGGAAGAAGTAACAAGTGAACCGTACCCCGAAGATTTATTGTTATGTCACATGGGAGAGGATCATTATGATGTTGTACATAAGAAGGAATACATTCAAGATGCAGGTTTTTGCCAATGTAAGTAACCATGAATGGATTCATTAGTTAAAATCATATGTACAAATGCGTTAACAAAAATTTAGAAAATGCAACACTGTGACATTTAAATCATTTTTTTATGTTAACACATATTGAGATAATTAATTATTCACTAGATATATGTTGTTAATTACGTGCAATATAATTTGAACAATTATAATATATGACAATTGACACATATGAGTATTTTATGTTTGGTTTTTTAGCAATCGTTTATAAAACCTTGTACGAAGATGTGTTTGGAATACCAAAAGTCTCAAACATTGTACAGGCAATGCTTTACCAGAAATCACCATTTGTATCCAATGTGGAGTACATAAGTGAGGAGAACAACAATAAAGTACTTCCTAAAGAAAGAGATGAAGAAGACAAACAGTTAAATGATTACGAGTACATGCTAAAAACAAATATAGCACCATTTCCTTTTAAAATAGCTAAGGCGCTCGATCCATCAATTTACAGAAACATAGAATATGATACGTGGACAGAAATGAGAAAAGGTATTTCCATTAATGATTAAATTTTATGAATTCTTCTTATTCATATATAATTTATTCAGTTATTTATAGATTATATATTATTTAATTTAAATATATTTACATTATTTAATTTTTTTTATAGAAATGCGTTTGGGTGAATGGTATTATGGAGACAACAACTTAATACAAGGCTCCGGCTGCATTCTCAGAGAAAACGGACAAGAATTGCATTGTTACATTCAAGAAATCCGTAAGAATACTGACACCTGTCTCGTGTACATTACAAGTCGAGCTGAGAAGCGCAGAGTAAAGTTAAGTGACCTACGCCCTGAGGAAGATGCCAAACCTTGGCCCTTGCCGTACAGGTAACTACAGGTGGGACTTGATGTGAAATTAAATTAAATAGGCATCATTCCAGGTTCTCCAAGAATTTAGTCCTGACTGTGCCGAAAATTGAGTCAACAGAGAAAAAGAATAGCAAGAAGAAGAGAGATAAGAAGAATAGTGTTAGTAAGGGTAGTAACGATTCAGAATCACAAACTGAGAATAATGAAGGGAATATTAGTGCTTTTGAAGGTGCTCCTTTGGTAAGTTAAAATTTGAAGTACGTTTTTTTAAAATTGATTTGTTGTATATTTAATTTTTTAAGAAAGGATTCCAAAGATGTATAAATAAATAAATACTAATAGAATATCATATTTATGATTTTCAATATTTATAGTTAAACATTTTTTATATTATTTTTAATGATAATTACTTTTAGCAGATGCAATTAGAAACGAATTTATTTGAAGAAAATGGTAATGTAGATACAGCTCAATCACAATCATACAATTATAGTGAATGTACGTGGGATAATAATAATACATTACCACAAAGCCCGCAGCCTATAATATGGTCACCAGCACCAGTAGCACCACAAAACGTAGTTTACAACACAAATGTTCCAATACCGACAACACCAGAAGTATATACAGGTATGTGATAACTTGCAGCATTCATTCTTCCTTAAAAAAATCACATTCTAATGCTATTTATAAATAAGTTTTTAAGGATCCAATAATAATTTAATAATATAATATCTTATAGATCAAAGGTACTATTACACAAGTGAAACTTACCCGCGTTATAATGTTTGGACGAATGGAGAGTATGTTGCACCCTTGCCACACCAGAGTGTTCCACCGAGCCCCGTCGAAGTGCCCCAATCACCAGATATGTTTAATTACTTCTTCACCGATCCAACATACTCTCCAACCCCTTTCTATAGTCCTAACAATTCAACAGGACCTCATAATCAACAAGTATGTATATAGCTAAAATAAATTAAATAATATCTTACCTTAATTAATTATAATTTTAGGTAGAAGTATATCCTCAAACATACATAGCACCTCATCCAGCAACACCTATAATATTGGCACCTGCAGAGGTTACTGAAATAGTGATGCCAAGCACTCCGGGACATCTAGCCGTTTATAGTCCAGCAATTGAAGTGCCTTACATGCCGCCATCCCCCTTCATTTACCCACCTACACCACCTGCTGCTTGGTATCACCCCAACATAAATTCGCAAGGATTTATTTTCCCCGCCATTAACCCACCACCGGCAAGAACATCACCATAACCAAAATAACGTTTGCACTTGTGCATTTGTTTCAAACAAATGATCTCTATTGTGATTTTAAATGATCAGAGTTTACTATTTTGTTATTAAGAATTATATTGATTTATGTTATTGTTTACTCGGTTTTAACATTTCTGTAATTCACTAAAGCAAAACACTAAACAGTTGTTTTTAAAATTGTTAATATTAATGTTTTCCTTAACAGAAGATTTCAACCATTAGTGATATTTATATTAAAAAAAATTAAATTATATCCAGAAAATATGAATAAAATTATCTAATGTTCTAAACATTAAAGTAAAAATATTTATATAAATTTGTTTTCCTGTGTAAGTAAATACAGGTTGAAATGTGTTCTTAAAGAGTTTAAAAGTCTGACGTTTGTGATTTTTCTTAGATTGTTGTTAAAGAATTATTGTTAATTTATTTTGATGTTGATTTATGGTTAAGAAGAGAGTTTATTATTTGTTCTCGCGTTCTGATGTGCATTTAAGTTTAGTTACCTCAAATATTGTTATACCTTCTATTATACAGATGTTATTATAATATATTTATACTGTTCCTATTATAAAATTGTTATTTTTATTTGTTGTTTTTTATTCACATAGATTTAATCTGCCATTTTTGTTGTAAGGCATATAATTTATTTATTACTGTACAATTTTCTCCAATATTAATGTTATAATTCTCCTGCAATTTATACAGATACAAATTTAAATTTGAAATATTTACAGAAATGTATATTGCAAAAAAAAATAGATAAAAACAGTGTTTTACTTCAGTGTTTCATACTAAAACAAGTAAATCTGTTCAAAATTTATTTTGAGATATCACGTTCCTCGTATAATTTTCTAAAAGTGCCGACATAATAAATAATAACTTTATTTAAACACCGTTCAATAAATACTTTACAAATTAAAATTAATACTTTACAAGCAGGACAAGAAGAGGGTGAGTGCTCCGGTGCCGGCTAGCATAGCATAACCAGTGGTGTAGACCTCCTTGATGGTCAGGAATTTACCCAAATCCCAGAGGAGATGACGTACTCCGTTGACGCAGTGGTAGGAGAAGGGCAGCGCGATCAGGAACTTCATCATGAAAATACTGCCCGAGCTCAGGGCCAGGTTATCGAGGAAGGTGGTGAAGTCACCCGTTCCCAAACTGCCAATTCCAAAAGCCATCACGTAAAATGTTAGAGCACAACCTATTGAAAAAAACATACATTAAAAAAATTCTATTCGACACTATAATTAATTAAAAATTATTATTTTCAATTATAAATTATCAATTTAATCCTTATCATAATCAATTTTTGAAAACAATGTTGAATCACTTTTATATTGAAATACAATATGTAAATAATTACGATAATAATGTTTTTTAATACGTACGCAATTGACAAAAGTAAAACAATATTATACAATTAGTATACATTTACTGTTATAAAAATTCTACCTGTTCCACGATGTGTGATGGAAAGCATACTAGTCAGCTGTGGAGAATAAATGGTAAGATGGGGCGACATTGGCCTTCCCAAGCCCATGTTGTGCAAATCATAGTTTTCCACGACTTGTGGCTTGAAAGGTTCCGGCTTCATAGTGACAGCCCTGATGAACATCAGGCTGTTCCTCTCATGATTAGCTAGCTGAGAGCATAGTTGTCTTCCGGCTAACCTACAAAATAATTACATAACATAATTACCTACTCCAAATATAAAAAAAATTAATATATACCATATTTTAAATATAATTTATTAAGCAGCTATACGTGAGGAGGATAGAAATGCTTGTATTAGTTTAAAAAAAGCTGGAATTACCTGCAGAGTACAGCCATTTTTCCAGTGATATGCTGTCAAAATTCAGAAGAAAGTCAGCTTGTCACACGGCCAAGGTTTTATTGGGTAACAGCTGTAGTAAAATATTGAAATCAACATATAAAACTAGTTACGTATGTTTATTGTATACCTACAAATATGCAGGTGCATGAATATATAAATATTAAAGCTGATTGTTAGACGTTTTTAATGTGCACATTTTTTTCAGTCTCTACTGTTAGGAATTTTAAGTTTCTTTTATTTGATTTAAGTTCTTTGCACAAAAACACAATTACCAATTGATGATAAATTAACAGTAATATAATTAATGCAGTTGATCAAATCAAACGAGATATTAATAATGAGTTAATTATATAAAAATATTCCATTTGTTGGTACATGTTTAATTAACACAAATAAAAGTAATACAAATCTGAATTGAATTATTAAATAATGTATTCATATCGTGTGGGTTAAACGTTAATCTATAATTTCTAATTTATACATCTAATTAAAATTCAGTTTATTGTCCCATAATCTCATCTTAAATTGTAAATTGAATTTCCCGCATTATAATCACTACATCTCAATTCAGTGACTGACAACTATATCCTGTTTATTTTTACTTGATAAAGCAAGGTTGAATACGATCATTAAAAACGCTAATATTTTTTTCACAAAAATAGGTGTGGACTTTTGTGAACCTTATCGTTATCAAACATGAATTGAAACCCTGTTTGATAAGGGCGGTGGCATCTGGACCAATCAGCGATCGGCATTTTAAACGCTTTACCGCCCTCCCCGCCAAGCCACGGTTTTCCTTGTTCGAGTTAGCGTCGCTTCGAAGCGTCGTTTGTTAACGTATGTTTGGTGCAAGTTTTAAAGGCATCCCGAGCTGACGAAAAGCGCATAATGTAAGTAAAAATCCGCTAAAAACGCCGCCGAAACGTTTCCAGCTAAAAATCAGTTCGGAATTTTTGCCGCGCACCGTTTTTCAGGTTACTCTTACATAACCTTCAACGGAATCCGTTGAACTTGCTTGACCCACGGTTTTGTGTTTACAAACACAAGCGCGTCCGTTTAATGCATCGCTGGGTCGTAATTATAAATGCATCTATTTGCTGATAATTTGTGTGGCGTTCAAAAATGCCCCCAGGGATTCTGACAGTTGTGGATAAATTTAGGTTTTTCTTAGATTCCTACATCTTGGCATTCGTTTTTAGTTGACCCAAATGTTAAGTAAAACAAACATTGCGGAAAGAAAATTAACAAATCTATTCTTATGTGCTCATCAGTTGTCAATCTGATTTCAATTAGAGTAAATTTGATGGTTGAATGCACACACATCGTCGGGTCAGTCAACTATAAAGGTTTACAATTATTTGTTTCTGAGTTATATAGACAATGAATAATCAACCAAATATACTATATCTACACTAGACAATCTATTTGTTGACTTTCTACATGTTGGTTAATGAGTTTAATAAAAACTGAAATCAAAATCTAGCATAAACAAAACAGGTAATTGTTTACAATACTTTTTATAAGTACATAACATTTTTTTTAAATCTGAAATTACTTAAAATCAATAATCAAAAATTACCAAACCTTTATTTAATTCATAAATGGTAAAGATAACAATTGATAGCCTGCATAAAGTTTTATCAAATCCATTAGTGATATATTAAACCAAGCCTATTTTTTTATCTCTGTAATAACTAGTAACAGCGATAAAGATCTTTAAAGCAAAAAAATAACAGAAGTTTACATTTAACACTTTATATATCATGGAAAAATGAAATAGAGTTGTAATTATTCTATTTATTGTCTTTATAAAACAAGACTTTAATAATTAATCAGTAATTATAAAATCTGAAAAAAATATTTATGGAAATTTTGTTAAACATTTTTTATATCTTATAAAATAAAGTTCCCAAAAAATTTGATATTATGTTTGGGAGGTGAAATAACTCCCCTCAAAACCTCACATTTACTTATTATTATTATTTAGAACATATGAAAAGAACTATTCTATTAATAGAATGTTATCAAAATGTATATTTTTGTTTAAGAAATTATTAACGTATTTATGCAATTATATTTAGGGCAATTATTTGCTTCTTTGAAATATAAATTTTTAGTTTCACTTGAATCCAAACGTATATCTTAATTTATTACTTTTACACATTAAATCTCAGATAAAAATAATGTCAATGTTGATAATACACTGATATATTATTGTTAAATGTGTTATTTTCTGAAATGCCGTTGACTTCTACCTTGAATTTTATATGTGACCCATATTTTAAATGATTTTTAAATTACAAATTATGCACTCTTGTGAAATACATTTTCGTTTTAAACATTAATTATGCACATTATTTAACAGACCATTTATTATATAATAAGCATTCCTATTATTTGTTTATATTCGGTTCACAGATGGTGGGTAAAACTGAGACCGGTAGAACCAGATTGTCGAGGAGGGATGAAGACAAAAAAGTGGTGCCCGTTAAGGATGAAAGAGAGAAAGTACGAACATACGGAAAGTCTCCCAAACGAGGAATGGTGGATAAAAGTCCGACGAGAGTGACCCGGGCTAGAAGTCCGATAAAACCGAAAGTTCTTGAGAAAGTGCCCAGTAGTCCTGTTATATCGGCAACTACTAGAAGCAAAGCTAAGTCACCACAACGTATTGACCCGACTAGTGTGAGGAGAAGGTCACCTGGAAGGCCAGCAGTACGTAAAGCTGCAACAAAATCACCTCCAAGAACATACTCCTCTACTCCCACAGAAACAGCAATTCCAAAACCTAGATTGTCACCTGGTAGAAGATCAGTAAGTAGAAGGTCACCAATAAGGAAAATTGAACCTGAAAAAGGTAAGATAATCAACAATAAAACATTTTAAATATCAACTTGATGTTTATAATTTAATAATTTTTTTTTTCAGTTACAAAAATAATTGACACTGTTGAACTCGACAGTGATTCAGAATCCCATTCTAATATTAGTGAAGTTTCGAAATCGTCCTACATATCAAAATTACGTAAATCACTGAGCAGAGAACCTAGTATTGACAGTGTTAGTAAACGCACAACGAGAGTTCAAGAATTTGAGAGGGTTGTGCACGTAAAGAACCACTATGAACCAGTTGCTAAACTAACTGAGTTCTCTGATGAAGAAGAAATTATCACTGAAACCAAACGTGAAGAACCAAAAAAGCAAATCCATGGCAAAGTACCGAAACTCTTTTACATAAATTTACTCATGACCATAGTTGACTTGACCATGAGTATAGGTCTTTTAATTGGAATGTTGGCACTATGTAATGATTTTGAATGTTCTTTTAAAATTCCGAACCTGAAATCATTTAACCGAATATTGACTTATTTTGACCGTAAGGCCACCATGTACATGGCTTTATATTATGGTTTTATTATGACTTTATCGGCAATTCCATTTTGTGGAAGAAAGTGCCATGGACCTTTGACAAAATCTGGTAAATTCATTTACAACATGAACGGTTTATTTTGTGCATTTGTTACATTTTTCGCATTAGCGGGTTTAGAGTATTACACTGGACATGCTGTCGAGTATATTTATGACAATCTATTTAAATTAGTAATGTCTACTTTTGTGCTAGCTTTTGTTTTTGCCACTTTGATATACGTGAAATCATTTTATGTGCCACTCAGTAGTTTGAATGGAAGTGTGCTGGAAAACACTTTTCTATTCAACTTTGTATATGGTTGTGAGAATAATCCACGTTTTGGTAGGATTGATATGAAGACAGTTCTATTCCGGGCTAATTTCATTTCAGTGGTAAGTACGACTGTTTTCTTACGGGTTTAATTGTGTAAAATTATTGGTATTTATGTGAAAAGATTGAAATGTGGTAATATTTTTTTAATAGTATATGTTATATTTATAGTCAAATAAGTACTGTTATTTTGGTATTAGTCAGCTACTAAGATCAGTTAGTTATTTTTTTAGGATTTGGTCTAAATCTTTAAATTTTATAACCTTTAATTTTTATAATTTAAAAATGTGAAAACATTTCATAAGTCTTACTAAGACTACAAAACAAAACACTTTAATTTTTATTCTTTTAAATGTTGAATGTTAAATATTTCAAAAAATGTTTGAAAGTAGATAAATTAAAACAGCTTAAATTGTACTTAGAATATAAATACTTGTGTTTGATGAAACAAGTGTTATTCTAATATTTATATCTGTTTTCATCAAGCAAGCATCGATTTTATAGTTACTTCATTACTGAGAGTAATAGTACAATATTAGCACAATTCATACTTTATTTAGAAAGTTTAAAAAATGCATATTATTAACAAAATGTACAATTAAATCTTTTTTAGTTGATCGTTTCGAGTATTGGAATCTACCACAGCATTCAATGGAGTACCAAAGGACCATTTGAAGTAAATAATATTTTAAATTTTATACATATTGACAACATAAGCTGGACTGCTTTAACAATCTCAATGATGTCGGCATTCCTTTTATTGGATGGGTTATTCTTTGAATACACCTGGATGTCAACTGCCGAGCTGCAATATGAGAGTTTTGGACTTATGAAGTGTATTGAATACTGTGTATTTTTCAATTTCTTTGGTGTGATGTCAAAATGTATGGTGGATTATAGAGTACAATTGGAAAGTTGGCAACTTATTGCTGCAGTAATTATATTTTTGATTGGATATATTTTGTTCAGGGGTAGTGTATTGGAAAAGCACGCATTTAGGGAGAATCCTTACAGTCCACAAGTTGCACGTAAGTACAATTAACTAGAATCATTCTTAATTATATTAATAATATACAAAATTAGTACCTTTTTAAAACTAAAATGTAAGTTATTATTTTCAATATCAATTATAATATTTAATAATTTATTTTAAATTTCCTCACTTTATAAAAAATACATTGACATATTCCATAATTATAAACCATATTTTTAACAACAACAAAAAAATTCCAGATCTTGAAAGTATTCCCAGTGGAGGAAAGAAAATCATCTGCTCCAGTTACTGGGGTTTTGTTCGTCATCCAAACTATTTAGGAGATATTATAATAAATATTGCCTACATAATGCTGACATACTCAATTCCTTTATCGATTTTGAGTTTCATATGGATTTTAAAATTGACCCAAAAAGCAAATAGTGATAATACAAGGTGCAAGAAGAGGTATGGAACTGCATGGGATCGTTACAGTCAACGGGTTAAGTACTTGTTAATACCGAAAGTTTATTGAAGATGCATTTAATTTAATTTTATATACATAAAAATCATATTTTCTTTATTCATTCTAATTGTATATATTTTTATTGTCATGAATTCATTATTTTATTGCTGCGTATAGTATTTTACATCATTGTACCCTACAGATTCCCAGACAATAATTATTATTTGGAAAATGTGTAATCTATTTTTAAAATTACACTCTTATGGACTGAGTGGAATACATTCTTCTCAGAAAATTTGAAAATATTGCTATGATTTACTTATAATTTCTACTTATATATGTGAATGAACAATAGAACCTTTGTTTTTGTGAAGCATAGCGAAATATATTTTGCATATACTTAAGTATTCTTTTGTGAAACTGGATTGTTTAAATGGTTTGTTTTGATTCAAATACCATATTTATAAAACAATAAACATAATCCAAAACAATCTGTACATATCTGTGCAAAAAATCGAACAAGTATATTAGGTGTATAGCTTTAATATAAATTAATATTCTATTACAAATTCTAGATCTCACTTAAGTAACAGTTGTGCAATTAGTACACATGTTTTTTTTAACAAGGGATCCAACAAACTGTGGAATTATTTAGTTGGATGTCAGTATTTATCATCAGAATATAATATAGTGTACAAATTATGACTTTTGTATAATAGTAATAAATAGTGCCATTCAGATTTGTTGGTCTCTTGACAGGTGAAAATATTTTCTTTTAGACGGATTATGTATAATGTATAATATTTACATTTACCTTTATTTAATTTTAAGGAATGAATTTTATTAAATTGAGAATTTTATAAATCTAGACTTGTATACATGAAATGTAGTTTTTTTTATAAGAAAATAAATTGGTAAGATTATATTGTATAATCATGATGTGTTATATGTATTACCTTATTATTGGATATTTGATTATTTTTTTCCGATTATTCCATTTACCACATAATTTATATTACATATGGTTTAGAGATACAGTGTGGTTAGTATCTAAAAATTATATGTATTTTGGATTATAAATTAATATTTCAATAAACCGTTTTACTTAAATTGATTAGGTGAAGACTAAATTTTAATTTTGAAGAGCAATTTGTACTTTTATTTAAATTTATTTGTTGGGTAGATTGCTTATAAAAAAATATTAACATAAACTTTACCTGAATGTAGAAATTATGAAGTAATTTTGTCTGCAGATATGATGCTATTGTTGAATATTATTATATATTTTCATGTTTGATGTGGTGTGATTGAGGCAGCTCGATTGTGCATAAATTGGGTTGCAAATCTTGAAATATAGATTCTTTCAACTCACTTGTCACAGTGCATTACTATTTTCATGATTTTTGTTTAGTAAACCATTTTAGTATTGTCGGTGCATTTATTTTTAATTATCAATTTTAATACCAGGAGTAATATCCAATATAAATAACACACACAGTGTGAATAAAGGATACAACAGTGTTATTTATATTAATTACTCTTTACGAAACCCAAAAAACGAACATCGAGTAATATCTAACTTATCACCTAAATAGGTGAATGCAATTTTCACAATATAAATAAAATTTCATATGTAATCAATTGAAATAATTTATTTTATGTCTAACTATTATTCATTCCTGTGTGATTTATTTATATATTATTTCTTGTTTTATAGCATTATTAGTATAATTTCTTAATAATTCCAATTTATTGGGAGCCACTGTACCTAACAATTTTTCTGGCATAACCTATATTCAAACCAATATTACACAGAAATGAAAATAACTATGAAAAACACTTGATTTTTTTCCACATAAAATTATACACAAATACGTGTGAACATAACGCGAAAATTCCGGTAACACATTCGTGGCATGACCTAACCTAACATTCAGAGTTAACCATGTCTGCAATCAAGAGTCTGAGCCTTTCCCGTTTACTTAACAGTAGATGTACATTACTTATTAAAAATGTTTCCAAATATGGGACAACAATTAAGGGCAGTGAAAAAGTTGAAGGGGAAACACATTTCGGATTTCAGACTGTACGGGAGGAAGAGAAGGCCGATAAAGTGCGTGAAGTCTTTGAAAACGTTGCAAATTCATATGATTTAATGAACGACGCCATGTCCTTGGGGATCCATAGGGTATGGAAAGATTTATTTTTGGAAAAGCTAGGACCTGCGAGGAACACTAAGTTACTGGACGTGGCCGGTGGGACAGGGGATATTGCCTTTCGTTTCCTTAACTATGTAAAGGATAAGAATGATGGTTCCCATGTGACGGTTTGTGATATTAATCAGGCCATGTTAGATGTGGGGAAGACGAGATGTGAACGCCAAGGGTACAGTCCAGAGTTGATCGATTGGAAGAAAGGTGATGCAGAGAATTTATCATTCGAGGATGAATCCTTTAATGCGTACACCATCGCTTTTGGAATTAGGAATGTAACTCATATTGATAAAGTTTTAAACGAGGCGTACCGTGTGTTACAACCAGGTGGACGTTTTCTCTGTTTAGAGTTTAGTCAGTTGGAACACTCGGCTGCACAGTGGGCGTATGATCAGTACAGTTTTCAGGCGATTCCCGTGCTGGGGCAAATTTTAACTGGAAAATGGCAGCCGTACCAGTACCTCGTTGAGAGCATTAGGTTGTTTCCGAATCAGGAAAATTTCAAATCGATGATTGAAGAGGCCGGTTTTCGGCAGGTGACTTATGAAAATATGTCTTTAGGTATTGTTTCTATTCACTCTGGTTTTAAACTCTAGTGGATGAAATCGAATGTTTTATGTTTAATATTTATTTGTTATAATTGTATAATAATTTAGATATTAATGTATATATTATTAAGTATTGTAATAAAGGCTTAACTTTTTATTTATCTGTTTTTTATTCACTTAATCTACATATGTATGTAATGAAAAAATATACAATAGAGTAGTGGATGGTGAGTGTCTGATATTTTATTCTTATAATCAAATTTTATTATAAATAAGATTTTTTAAATATTTATTTCATTAATTGAAAATATGGTTTATGATGTATTTACAGTTATGTTTAAAAAGTGGCCAATCGAAAAGTTTAAACTGGTCTTATTTTGTAATTTAATATTGTTCAAGTTCAAGATTTAATATTTAAAATTTTACTTGTATACTACTAATGTGGTTTTAAATAGGAATAAAGTTCTTATTAGGTGTTTTCAGATAGATTAAAGATATAAGTATGCAACCAAATATGCACAAATTTTTCTGATTAACACAAATATACGATTCAGTTTTTATTGTTAGAAATAAATATTATGATTATAAATTAAACTGTTACAGTAAAAACTGTTTTTATTCGGCAGGATTTAAGAGCAATACCTAATAATATTGCAGAATATGTTAACTCTAAACAATTTTTAGTTTGTAATATTATTTATAGCTTATGTTTAATAATAATAATCTTTATTTAGAAAAATTGTATACAATATATTATATTAAGAAGGGCTTGTGCGTTTAATTTTATGGATAAATAGGTGATTTACAAACAAGTTAAAATTGTTGGCACAAACATGTTTTCCTACCAAAAGATCATTAATTAAATTACTAGCGTAGAAAATCGAATTTCTACAGCTTGAAATTGCTACTATTGTTACTTGCCAGCGTCATGGGTATATAAATATAATAAGCCGCTAATAAATAAGGCCAAGTAATTAATTATTTGTCAATAACACGGATTACTTGCTTATTTAATTGCGAGGCTCATTTCGCAGATTTATTATCGCAGAGAAATATAATTTGCTTTTAATAAAATTTTGTTCGTGTATTATAGGATCAATGTATTAAAAATGGGTTCTTTATTTGATTACTAAAATATTTGATGTATCTCTTTTATTGCATATGTAGTTTCTAAAGAGATAAATAAATATATAAACTTTCAACTTAACGAAAAACTAATAATAATTATATTGACACTACAATTTGTATGTTATTATAATTTTCTTTATATATCATAAGAAAAAAGTTATATAAATAATAAACCAATTAAAAATTATATTTTCGATTGTATTAAAAATTGAGTAGAACTAAAAGTGATCAATTATTTCTTAACTTGATAAAAATCAAACCAGTTTAAAATCGTTATACATGAACTGCACTATAATGTAAAAAACCTCTAGTCATATCCTCCTTTCTATTCGATGACACGATTATATACACAAGTTTTAGACGAATCTGATTGGACTTTCTTTTAATTACTATTATAAAACAAATACAATACCCAAAATTTCTATTTTGGAAAGGTAATTACATGTTATTTAATTAGTCGTGCGGGAATCCGAGTGGTGGTTATTGTAGTCATCTACAATTATATCATTAAAATATTTGTTGTTTGTTAAAAAGCAGAATAGAAAATAATTATATTTAATGATTACTTTTGTTGTAATCACCACTTGTATAGAAAGTATGTTTTAATACGGTATACATGCTTATACACGTTTACAGAAAAAAAATTTTCGAATTATATTGTAAAGAAGAATATTAAATTGAAATAATCGTAAAATCATATGCATTTTTTTACCACTGAGTGGTAATTAAGTATTTTAGTTTAGTGTTCGAAAGGATGGTTAAAAAACTAAATTACCACTCAGTGATAAAAACATAGTGTTTAAAATGAATGCACTTACTTTTACATTTAAATTATTAATAACAACAGCAATTTAATTTCATAAATATTCATTCTTAAATAAATTTGCGGGAAATTTAATAATGGCAAAATTATAACATTGATGATTTGTATTAAAAATTGTGAAAATCTCTTTTTTGTTCGTCCTCTATGTCTCACGCTTTCCACTTTTGAAACGGGAAGTTTTTGATTTTAGAAATTTTCGTCACAATTATTTCTAATTTACGCTAATCACGTAAAATTCCGATTTTGTCATTCTTTACTTAACGTCAATTGCATGCTTACAAATATTACATCGTGTCACGAGATCATTAAAATTAATAAGTCTATTAATTACCTTTAATGTGGCTTAGAATGTTATGCTATAGGAACTAACATTTACCGTTTTTAAAATAATTAAAGATTACTTCTGTCTTTTTGGAAGTTAATAATTGATAACATCAATATATTCCGAAATAAAACAGTATTTTATATTTAAACCTGTAAATGAAGATAACCCGTTATAAAATCTCTACAAACATAACTAATAGAGTATTTACTTGAGAAACAATCTAGAAATTATTTATTTCTTCGGAGATCCGATTAGGTCTATAAATCCATGGATATTTATATTTTACGAATTGATTAATTTGTTTTATTTGTATTTTATAAAGAAAGAAGATCAAAGATTTTTACATAGTGCTGAATGTAATTTCAGACATGTAACGACAATTAACAGTTATGTAATTCAATTACGAGAAGTAGAAGTTTTAACTGTTAGTTGATATTTGTAGTTTTTGCATTATAATACTGTAAAACTACAGTGTAGAAACGCTCAAAATAATTAATACTAATTATTACTTTTATTTTCATAATACTGCACCTGTAAATCAATATTTAATTTACATTTTTGTTAAACATATTAATTTCCGGGAGAAAGTAACTATTGCCATTTTTTTTGGAACTTGTAGCGTCTAATAAAATATGTGTTATAGGAAGATATTCGACCCATATCAACCCTTATAAGGCTTTTGTGAATGATCAAGAATTTCAAGAAAGTAGCTTAGGAGTGTGAAAGCTAATTTATAAAATTTGATTGAGCTAAAGTGAAAAAAATACCCTTATCTTTTTGCCTCCATTTAAGTGATTAGTGAAAGAGAGAGCACTACCGCCGGAGGGTGGGTTAAACCGAGCGGATGATGTAAAATCACTTTCTTTTTTTCGGGAAATGTGTTTATTTACTTACTCTATGTTACACGTAAAAAAAATATAAAATTACAAAACTAGACGTTTGTTATGGAAATGTTATTATAATCACTGTTATAATTTGAATAGTTTATTTGAATATCTTAATAGAAAAAAGCTGTGATTTATTTGTCAATTCGTTTTTTTTGCAACATTAAAATATATTTTTATTATTATTAAATTAAGGTTCATAAAATGTTTTTGTCTATGTCTGTTTGTCTGTTCACGAGCGCTGTATTTTATGTTTTTGAATTGATATTTTAAACTTACGCTTCTATTCTTTATTGAAAGAACTTTAAAGTTTTTGGTAAACATTTGTGCACAGGTTTTTGTGTATACTAGAGGGTTATTTCGAATTCCGGATTTTCCTTTAAATAAGCAAAAGAAATTGAGGCTACAAAACAAATTACTTATTGAAACAACTAGTTTTCTGGCTAATATCTCGACCATACATAACGACTCAAAAACTGATTAACATATATTTAATTTTTTAAACTTTTATTTAAACTCGTTGATTGTTGAGACACTTATTTTTTGAAAATCCATTATCACTTAATATAATAATAATAGTAAACTATTTATGATTTTCAACTTTTTATTTTAACTCACTACAATTGTTTCGCTACACGTGAAGAAATATAATCGTATTATATTTCTTCACCTGAAATAACTACAGTGTACAATAGTAGTGAGATAAAATAAAAAGTTGAAAATCATAAATTGTTTACTATTATATTATATTTTTATTTAAACACTTTTTTAAATAAATATTTAGTTTTTGAATTTACATTCAGTTTTTATATTACCTCAATTAAAACATTTGGTTTTGTTACAATTCTGTTTTTTATATAATTTTTAATCGTTTTTGTTGGTCACGTTTTTACTATTATATTATATTTTTATTTAAACATTTTTTTAAATAAATATTTAGTTATTGAATTTACATTAAATTTTTATATTACCTCAATTAAAACATTTGGTTTTGTTACAATTCTGTTTTCTATATAATTTTTAATCGTTTTTGTTGGTCACGTTTTTCAAAATTAGTTGAAAAAATAATTGATTCTTTCGTATTAACTAAAATAGTGTCATTTATTGTTTAAAGCTTTTTATATATCTTTTAAAATAAATTTTTACCAGTCTTAACTGTATGTGTTCATTACTTTAGCGCTTTGAGCTTTTTTTGAAGTTTTCTTTGTTTTAGTTTTTCGACAATGTCAACTTCATAGATTATTAACTGTTATTGAATTATTTTTGTGCGTTAAAAACTTTTAACTCTTTAAAAAATTATTTTAAATTATTCGTTTATCTAGATATACAATGCTTTATAATTTTAAATTGTTTTCGTTCGATAAATATTTGTGAATATTCAACTAATTTTATCTATAGCTGCTTTTTTGGATTTCAAGAATTTCAATTGTTTTTTTGGAGTGATACATGTATTAGAGTTTTTCACAATTTAAATTGTTTTTATAGTAAATTGTATTCAAAATATTATCACTTTCTTCGCAAATTTGTTTTTATTAACTAAATGTATTTTCGAACACAAAGTTTTCCTTATCAATAGTTAAGGAACACTTCGTGTTCATTTAGTTAATAAAAACAAATTTGTGAAGAAAGTGCTAATATTTTGAATTCAATTTTCTATAATAATAGTATTCACGTAACTTAAGAAATATATTTCATAATTGTATTTATCAATATTTTTTTAAAAATTATTTAGCTATTATTAATCATTAATTGCTTATTTTCAATTGTTTTTAATTAACATTTTAAATTTGTTTTGTAATTTTGTGGTGGTACACTGGGTATTTTTAAAACTGTTGACTTTGTAACCAGATCCGACTACTGGTACTATTGATAACGTCTTCACTAATATTTCCCCAAATTCTATAGAAACTTTTCCTTACATAGACGTTTTGTCCAATTTTATTCCATACCACTATAGTTGCAAAGATAACTGTATCGACTGTAACTGAAAATCCGTTTACATATAAATATCAACCAATTACCAAAGTAGGTAATTTTCACTTTTACAGGCACTAACAGAATTTAGATTGGAGCCACCTCTCAAATCTCAGGAATTTAAATGTCAGAGCATTTTATACAACATTTAGAGTCCACATTTAATGAATGCTTTCCAATGAAACAAAGACTGGTTCAATGCAATAATTTTAATTGCATTAACTGGTTTACTGACGAGTTACGTCAGATGAAAAATACCTTTTTTTAAAATCATCTTCTATGACTCAGGAATTTGTTGAGCTTCGTAAAAGATATAGACAACTGATAAAAAAGTGCTGCGCTGTACCTCAAAGAAAACCAATCCAACCCGGCATTTTTATGGAAACTAACCCAACCTGTCCCTAAACATGATTAACCTAAATGTCAAATATCACCTGATGAATTTAATATTTGTTTCACCAATATAGCATGGAATATCTTAAATAATATTGAAGATGTTCCCTGGGTACCCTGTGGGTTATTGGAGCCAAGCAATTAGCTTCCAGATGGCTACTTTGAGTTCACAGAGGTATCTGAATCAAATGTTCGTGAAGTTGTCATGTCCCTCAAAAACTCCAACACAAGAGACTGATATAATCTTACGTTGAAGTTAATAAAAGCAATTGATGTTATTTTGAGTACTCTGACTAGGCTTATCAATTAATGTATTCGTTCCAGAATATTCCCTAATTGCCTCAAATTGGCAACCTCTTTTAAAGAATGAGGATATTAATAAATGCAGCTATTACAGACCAATATTAATTTTGTCTGTAATTGCTAAGGTATTTGAAAGAATTCTGAAAGATCAGGTTAGTGGATACTTTGAGCCTAATAAACTTTTTGTCCTGAACAATATGGTTTTTGTCCAAGGAATTCTTGCACCCCAGCTATCGTCTACCTATTAGATCATATTTACTCTGCATATGAGAAGAATTAATTTATATTTGGTCAATTCTTGGACTTATCTAAGGCGTTCTATTATGTTCGGCATGATATATTGATATATTGATTCAGAAATTGTACTAATATTACATTCATCCTTCCAGTATCAAATTAATACTCTCCTATTTAACAAATCGTTCTCAATCGGTTCATATCAATAATTTACAATCCTCACACTTTATGATCTACCGCAATGATTAATGACTTGCCTTCATATATTCCGGGTAAATAAATTCTGTATGCAGACGATACTTTTTACTTACGAGAAGCTATTGGCCATGAATTTTACTAAAGAATGGTTCGCTTGTAACAAATTAAAACTAAACGCCAAGAAAACTATTGAGGTACTTTTCTCTTTGCGTAATTGCGATCACTCTTTTAACACATCGACAAAATTTCTAGGCTTAACCATTGATTGTGTATTACTATGGAGTTCTCGTATCTTTGCGATTTCTAAAAAGTTAGTTGGCAACAAATTCCTACTTAGAAATTTCTCACACTTTTTAAATAAAGAAGCTTTACGCACAGTCTACTTCGGTCTGGTGTAAAGTCATTTAATGTACGAAATCTTGACTTGGGGTCACACATCATGCGCAAAGGAACTATTTTGTCTACAGAGACGCGCCGTTAGTATAGTTTCAGGAAGTACTTATAGAGAAGATTGCCGCCCATTATTTATTAGAGAAATATTCTAAGTGTATCTGTTCTTTTCATTTTAAATTGCTTAGATTATTTCTCTGTAAATGCAGACAATTATTTTCCGTATGAAGATATTCATAAGCATAACATTCGTAATAGGTCTCAAAAAGGCACAAAATAGCACGAATAACTTTTGTCCGAATCTCTTCAATGCTCTTCCTGGAGAACTCAAAAACCTTCCGCTGCACATTATTAGAAAGAAACGTAAGAATATGTTATTTATTAATTTTAACTGTCCATTTTTTAATTGTTTTCAGTAGCATTTTTTGCCCTGCTTTTATCGCTCTTCTATTGTTTTTTAAAATTATATTCAACGAATTTAACTTATTTTATCTATAGCCGATTTTATGTTGTTGCCAAAAATTTCAAATGTATTTTTAATTGTTTATTATTTTTTTTCAATTGTTTTAAATTAGTATTTTAACACATTTATCAATTTTACTGTCTTTTAAAATTAATTTTTAATTACAAATTATTTCGCACCGCTTATATCTGTTGTCTGTTGTTTTTTTAAATTATATTTAACTAATTCAACTTATTTTTTTAGTTTTTTTACAAAAATTTAAATTGTTTCCTGAAGTAACACTTGTTTTAGAGTTTTTGACAATTTCAACTGTTTTTTTAAATTTTTAATTGGTTTCGCTATTATCTATTATTAATTGTTTTTCCAAATGTTTTTAATTTTGTAATTAAATTGACACAATTTTCATTTTGTACATGTATATGACACCTTGAAAATAAATAGATATGTATTATTATTGGTATTATTATTATTAGTATTTTACACATTTGTAATTAACTGCCTTTTTAAATTAATTTTCAATTGTTTTCATTACTGATTTTATCGATTGTCTATTGTTTTTTAAAAATTATATTCAACGAATTAACTAATTTTATCTATAGATGATTTTTTTTATAGAAAAATTTCAATTGTTATCTAGAATTACACTTGATTTGGAGTTTTTGATAATTTTAACGTTTTTTTATTATTCCTAATTTCGCTATTATCAAGTAATAATTGTTTTTTGTTATTTATTTTTAATACCATTGTCAATTTTAATTGTCTTATTTCAATTGCCTTTTTTTTGTTTCAAAAATGTCAATTGTTTTTTTGAGTGACACTTGTTTTTGATAATTTCAATTCTTGTTAATTCTTTTCGCTATAATCTAATCTAATAATAATCTATCTATATACAGGGTTATTCACGCTATACGGCACGGAATATTGTGGCCAAAATACGTGACTTTCAAAAAGTTTCACTTTGGGGATATATGGGGGTCTATTAGGGCTACTTTTTAAAATTACTTTCATAATATACAGGGTGTCCCAAAAACCCTAAAAGTATCAAAGTTGTGTTTTTTTAATGAAACACCCTGTATTTTATTGCATTTTTGGATCCTTCGATCAAAATAAGTGTGTGTTTTAATAAGGTTTTTATTACTTAAACCTTAAGGTTTTTGAAATAATTTGATTTTTGTAAAAATTTAACCTAATTTTCATGTTTCAAATACTTAAAAAGTAATTAAGTTAAGCATACCAAATTTACACTGAAATGTAACAATAGATCATATTTTATTTTCCAAGTATAATAAATTTGACATCTTATACCGGGTGTAAAAAAATTGGAATTAAACAAATGAGAACTTTAAATGGCTATAACTTCATTTATTTAAATGGAACGCTATATTTATTAATTTATCAGCAAATGCACGTTTTAATTACCTATCGAATGGTATTTATATCTTAAATGTCTTCTCGTTTTTACAGAAAACGCCAAAATATTGTTTATTGCACCGTTTTAGTACTTTTTAAGTAAAAATTTTAATGTATCTAGTTTTCTATGGTATTTAAAAACGTCAGATAATTAATTTAGTCTGCCACTTTAGTTTAAAAAGCCTGTCTTTTGTTATAGTTGTCTTATTTTGCATTTTTGTGTTAGATCGTTAGTAATCGTTATTGTTTGAACATCGCTGTTGTATTTTTTGGTAAAAAATGAAGATTTACTCAAAAGAAGGGGGTATTGGTATTATCTTTATGCTTGGAGAATGTCATCAAAATTGTTTATTGGCTTGTCGAGTTTATACTTAAAGGTTTCCCGAAAGAAATCACCCTAAGCCAGTCATTTTTGAGAGACTATTAAACCAATTTAAAGAAATTGGAAGTGTCAGTTATAAAAACCCCAGTATAAGAAAATCTGTGTAAATTTTCATTTTTTACTATTAAATACAACAACGATGTTCAAACAATAACGATTACTAACGATCTAACACAAAAACGCAAAATAACACAACTATAACAAAAGACAGGTTTTTTAAACTAAAGTAACAGACTAAATTAATTATCTTACGTTTTTAAATACGATGGAAAACTAGATACATTAAAATGTTTACTTAAAAAGTACTAAAACGGTGCAATAAACAATATTTTGGCGTTTTCTGTAAAAACGAGAAGACTTAAGACTTAAGATATAAATACCATAAGATAGGTAATTAAAAAGTGCATTTGCTGACAAATTAAAAAATATGGCATTCCATTTAAATAATTGAAGTTATAGCCATTTAAAGTTCTCATTTGTTTAATTCCAATTTTTTTACACCCGGTATAAGATGTCAAATTTATTATACTTGGAAGATAAAATATGATCTATTGTTACATTTCAGTGTAAATTTAGTATGCATAACTTAATTACTTTTTAAGTATTTGAAACATGAAAATTAGGTTAAATATTTACAAAATTCAAATTATTTCAAAAACCTTAAGGTTTAGGTAATAAAAACCTTATTAAAACACACACTTATTTTGATCGAAGGATCCAAAAATGCAATAAAATACAGGGTGTTTCATTAAAAAAAACACAACTTTGATACTTTTAGGGTTTTTGGGACACCCTGTATATTATGAAAGTAATTTTAAAAAGTAGCCCTAATAGACCCCCACATATCCCCAAAGTGAAACTTTTTGAAAGTCACGTATTTTGGCCACAATATTCCGTGCCGTATAGCGAAAATAACCCTGTATATATAGTATCAATTTTGAAATGCTTACTTTTCAATTTTTTAAATTTT
This sequence comes from Ontholestes murinus, assembly GCA_963969525.1. Lineage (NCBI taxonomy): Eukaryota > Metazoa > Arthropoda > Insecta > Coleoptera > Staphylinidae > Ontholestes > Ontholestes murinus. The sequence goes on from OZ018396.1 coordinate 52,483,716, forward strand.
AACACTTTTTTACTTTCCCTATATGAAATATAGGGGAAGTATTGTGATCGTGATTTTTTTTTGAAAATTTTTTTTTGCGGAAATATCCGTTTTGAGGTCCCCTGAGTCCATTGCACTAATTTCTGGAAAAAAATTTTTTGTGTCTGTGTGTGTGTCTGTCTGTCCGTCTGTCTGTCTGTCTGTCTGTCTGTCTGTCGGTGGGTGCTGTATCTCAAAAACGAATAATCCGATTGAGATGAAACTTTAAACTTAAGGTTTTATCTTTAAAAACTGGAACTGAAAAGCTTTTGGTAAACATTCGTAGACCGGAAGTGGATGTTTACTCGAGACGTTTTTTTGTTTTTTGGTAATATTTTTCTAAATATGAAAAAATTTAAAAAACAGTTCAAACAAAAGTTAAAGAGAATAAAAAACTGAACAAGTTTTATTTAAACATATTTTTCATAATATTTTTAACTTTTGAGAAAAAAAAATAAAAACTGAAAATTTAGATATTTTTTGACGATTGCTAATTAACTGTTGGAGTTACATGAAATTTATATAATAAATAATTGTAGAGAATTAAAAAACGAATAAATTATTAAGAATAGCCTTTTTGCATAAATCTCATAGTTTTCGAGAAACATATAGGGAAAGTACTATGATGGACACATCACCATTTTTTCATTTGATCTGATTTTTAAAATTATTTTTCAATTGCGTTTATTAGGAAATTTTTTGTCACTGCTTTTATCGATTGTCTTTTATGTTTTTCAAATTACTAATAATTTTAATACTTTTATCTACGATCGTACAGAAAGTAGACGCTTTTTGCATCATTTTTCATTGTAAAAGTGGCTTTTTAAAGCACTAGTGCTTTTTTACGTTTTTATTGCACGGTAATGTCAAACTGTTTTTATTGCACAGAAATTATAGCACAAATTTTCGACGAAAAACATAATTTTTTTATTAATTGATACAAATAACTAATAAACTATAAATAAAATATACAATACAAACGAAATTGCAGATTTAAGAACTCTGAAGATTTTATTTAATGCAAGTCGAAGCGATTACAATAAAGCGAACATTTTTTCCATAAATAATAATGGCGGTCGACTTGTGCAACTTGTTTACTGGTTGCTAAGTAACGCTTCCATTAGTGCACTGCGGGTAAAATATGGTTTCATTAATTGAATTATTGAAATGACATTAAAATATTACTCATAAGAATTTATTCTTTGAAATCCTTTACGATCGAAGATAAAATTTTGTAAAGCACACGTGTAAAAAGTTTCTTTATTGCACTCCTGGCTTTAAAAAAACTCGCTCGTTCCTCGCTCGTGCAATAAAGCATCACTTTTTACACTTGTACCTTAAATAACTATTATTAAGCGATATAAAACTGTTCTGACACTTTTTTCTTTTTATTCGTCAAGTTTTTCATCCGCTTTTATTTATTTATTACTTCTTTTTTTTACAAATAATAACATCAATGGATTTCTAGAGTGGTATCAACTTGTTTTTGCATCTTTTACAATTTCAAATATTTTCTGAAGTGAGATTTAATTATTTTGGTGTTATAACAATATTTTTTAAAACTCATTTTCAACTCATTTCATTTGTTACGTTTGAATGATCAATTATCAATTTTTAATTCAAGTAATTTCAATTATTTTCGGTTACGACATTCAAATGCTTTGGCGCTTTGTTAATTTGAACTAATTTTCGGTTAATTTTAATATTGTATCATTTATTAGTTTAAACTATAAGAAACCAAATATTGATTTCTTGATTATTTTTTATTCTACAGTACTCTTGACCTATCACAGTAACTAAGCATACTCTTAACCTATATTAATGCATAGTTTATTAGGGATTAATTAAGTCTAAGGTCTAAGAGCTATTGCAAATTCTTGCTATCCTAAAAATTTGCGAATAGAATAAAACGTTGGTTTTCGCAGTAAAAGAGTTAAAACTGTGAAATTCAAACTCGGAACCTGAAAATTTAGTTGTGTCAGTAAATGTGTATAATTAACTCTAATATGCATCAGTTTATAAAGGAATATTATAGAGGCAAATGAACTACGCAATTAGTGTGATGACAAATTAAACCCTAAAAGCAACATAATGTTGTACCGCATACTATTCAAATGAAGGTCATTACTAGTCATCAATGGCTTTGAAGTCTTTCATTAATGTTAGACATTCGTTCACCATTTTAATGTCACAACACAAATTTATATCATCAGCATATAGCAGGATTTTTGAGTTTATATTAGATACTATAGAAATTAAAGGACTCAGCTTAGACACTTGAGGTACACCGCTTGTTTCAGCATATTAGTGATCATAAAACCATTATATTCTACATACTGAGTGAGATTACATAAATAAGACTCAACAATAGAACATAATTGGATAGTTGTTTTGATTATGAGTCCATGGCTAATACTAACAAATGATTTTGAAAATCTATATATATCGCATCTACTTGCTCACTTCGATCGAGTACTTGAGATATAATTTGCGAGAAATTTAAAAGGTAGTCGCTGATCAATTTTTGACGAAACCATGTTGATGGGGCTTGATGTAATTATTAGAGATATGCTGATAGATTTTCTTTAATAGAATACATTCAAACTGTTTAGCAACGATGCGTATCAATGTGATAGGCCTAAAATTTGTCACCTCATTTTTAAATTTCACATGGAAAAAAATTTGTGGGTTTTAATAAAATTTATTCATCATCTTTATTATTTTTGTTTGAAAACATATTTTCTGTATTATAAAGGGAAATTTGGGAAATAATTGAGTAAACATCTACATCGGTACACGATGTTTAACGCCTTTTAGTTCTTCCAGTCTTAAGTTTAAAGTTTTACCTTTTCGATTTAAAAATCTATACATATTTAATTTCTATCTCTAATCATCAAGATTTAATTCATCTTTTGGATTTGATTTGAATGAAACAGTTGTTAGAAATTATTACTTTTTTCCTTTCTTTATTATCTGTTTTCAAGCACTAAATGCTTATTGTCAATAGCTAACTGGATTTAACTTTGACTTCATTGGTGACACTCATTGGCGATTTTAACTTTGTCTTTCCTTTTAATTTTATTTTTATTGTTTCTTCTTCAAAGTTTAACCAACCTGGTCAGTTTTGGTTTGTTGAGCATCACACATAAATAAAATAATTGAGTAAACATCTACATCGGTACACGATGTTTAACGCCTTTTAGTTCTTCCAGTCTTAAGTTTTAGGTTGTAGAACAAATTTTCAGCCTTATTTCTTATAAGATTTATTTAAAGCGGAAGCCCTTAAAATAAACAATATAGACAAATGTTAAAGTTTCTTCTCATTTCTTAATTATAAAAGTTTGCTTGCTTTATTATTTTGTTTATTTTATCATTATAACCAATCTATAGCTTTTTTCCATTTACTATCAGGGGTCGAAAATTTAAAAGGGGAGAATTATTTAAAAAATTATACGATATAAGTGTAAGAATAATTCTAGAATTTTTTGTGTGTTTAATGTTAAAACAATTTTTAATTAAATCCGTTATTTATATTAGTTATTTAAAATTGTATATAGTTTTAACCTCAATTCAAAAATATATTTGAAAACGAGTTTTAATCATTAAATCTAATGTTTATTTTATCTGCAATAATCGATTCTCTCAATTAACCCGTTTTACATAAAATATCGTGATGGATATTACGAACCTGTTCTCTCCGAAATCACGTTAAATTAATACAAAAACCCACTTTTCGAAGTGCGGTGATTTGAGAATATTCAATAATCCATTGAATTAAGAACTAACTGTTCAGCAATCTAAAATGCGATCGACTTTCTACTTTTTTTTTTCAATTTTCTACATTAGATTGTAGACACGGTCGGATTTCAGGTGCAACTAGCCGATGAAAAAAGTTCTTTAATTATAATATTAAAGCATTTCATTGGCAAAAATGTGAACGTCGTTAGAAAAGTCATGTGGAGAAAAAAAAATGATAACTGGACGCCCGTGCCCGAGAGATAGCGGTGAATGATCGGCGAGGAAGTCTCCAATCCTCTCGCCGCCGATTTGCTCTTGTACTTGACAATGAGATTGGATGGGAAAGTTATTGACCACCGGACGGTCAGTGCTGCGATTATAGGTGAGAAATAGTTCAAGGAACGTAAAGTGGAGCAAATTTTTGGTACGATTGTATTTCTGGCTTGCATGTCGTACGTAAACGCCGGTGCACAGGAGGAGGAATACTTTCCCTGCTGCTCCCTGCCTACCTTACTGCCCGCCACATTTCATTTTCAGCAACAATTTCACATATAAAAGCAGCTGGAACACCATCAATGGCATCAGTTCACATTTTATTTTACATCCAATCACATCTACCAAGTAAATAAAATAAAATGTTTAAGGTAAGTGAGATCTTCTTTAATTAGTACTTAGCTATACATGGTGTAATTGTAATTATAGCTTGATTATTTCTTTATAATAATGATTCAATAAGTATTTTAAATTATAGTAACAGTTTAAATGATTTTACTTAACATTGTTCATAGAAACCAAAATTAATCATCATTAACTTTACAAACATTTTTGTTTACAAATTAATTAAATATTATAGAATACTTATTAATTTTTCTATGAATATTAAATTTGTATTGCAAAATTGTATGACCACATTGTAGCTTCAGGTGGAGAAATGTAGAGGATACAGTTTACACTGATAAATTTTAAAGTTTTTTATAATTTTAACTAATAATAGCCTTACATATAATTTATAACTTTGAAGCTTCTTATTATTAATTTTTTTAAATTTATTAACTTTTTTATCTTATACATTTTGACTTATAAAGATCCTTACAATTTTCTTTTTTCATATTTAAATTATGTTAGTATATATTTTTCAATGGTACAAATTTTGCCCTATAGTTTTTCTTTTATTATTGAGATTAAAATTTGTTCATAGTTTTCTCTAATTTATCAATACATTTAGTAAATTCAGATGTATATTATTGTTTCCTCGTTTTTACATATTTTGATGATACAAAATTTTGATTTACGGTTTTCTTTTTTACCCAGCTTTATCCAGATTAAAATTTGTTTGCATATTCTTTTCAATTTTTCAATACTTTTAGTAAATTTGGCTATTTCGAACAATTTTGGATCTTATCAGCGTATCATAGATGAATTTCATTAAGCTATCAATTAGAGAAATATGCAAAATACAACTTTGTAAATGCAAAATTAATTACTTTTTGAAGAAAAGTAATAATTAGAATTAATTATTTTGAGCGTTTCTTCCCCGTAGTTTTACATATTACAATGTATAAACTATAGAATCAACTAATTTTATTATCATTATTTTTTTAAATTGTTTTCCAAATTAGAACATTAAATTTGTATGAATATTGAAAATTAATTTTCTCCAGCGATATCTTCATTAGTTTTCAGTTTAGTTTATCTACTTTACCTTCTCAATTTAAGAACCTATACATATTTAATTTCTACATTGTGTATTATGATTCTAATCTTCAAGATTTAATCCATCTTTTGGATTTGATTTGAATAAAACACTCGTTAGAATTAACTTCATACTTTCATTCTTTATCTGCTTTCAAGCTCTAAGTGCTCATAATTAATAATTATCTGGATTTGACTTTGACTTCTTTGGTAATACCCACTGGCGGTTTTAACTTCGCTTTTTCTTTAATCCCATTATTATTGTACCTTCATTAAAGTTTAACCAATGCGAAAAGGTTTGGTTTGCTGAGAAATTTGGTGAGTTATATCTTTAAATTTTTATGGAAGTATTAATTTTACTGTATAAATTCTTTACCCTCTCAATTTAAGACCATACACGACGAGACAACAAGTTTTTAGTCTTATGATTCTAATGCTCAAGATTGATTTCATCATTTGGAATTTGGCTTTCGGTTATATCTTCCCACCCACTTGCGATTTTAACTTCAACTTTTTTTGAAACCAATTGTGAAACAAGTAAAACTAAGTGCTTTTAATTACTAATTTATTTTATGTGTTAAATTAAGTTTCATCAATTTATGAATGTAAAAAATGTTCATAGTGTATGAGAGTATTAATTTTATTGTATCAGCTAGTCTATTTTCTTTATTTACCTTCTCAAGGTAAGACCATATAAGGTTTCAATTACTTACTAATTTCTTTTATCATTTAGATTTGGCTTTGAGTTTTTATCTTAAATATTTTTTTCACAATTGTGAAAGAAGTAATACCAATAACACCAAGTAATATCACATCTTAATCTCATGTTTTAATCTCCTTTACTTATTTGATAACGTTACTAATGCCACACGCAAATCATGAATTAAAATTGATTTTTTGATACACCTTCTAGTGACTTCATCAAAATCTAATCCATATAGCAACGTTAGGTTTATGCGGAACCTCCCTAGTTGGAAATTATTTCTTTACAGCATTATCTCCACAACACTTGGGTTGTTGCTAGGTAATATTAAGTGTAGAACCTCTGAATTTTTCATTTAAAACCATAAATATTATGTTATTATTACTACCTTCTCTTTTATAATTCTAATGTCTAAGATTCTTGTCCTTATTTGGATAGTCATATCTAATCATGATTTTAAATTCGTTCTTCTTTTCATCTCATGTTTTTGGTGCTTTTATCAAGATATACAACACTTGATATGCCTTCACCAAAGGTTTGACCTTGAGCATAATCTTCACATAATCTTCACCATGCTTATGTTCTTTCTAGATAATATAAGAGTAGAGCTTTCAAAATTGTGATTTAAAACCTTATATGGTTATTTTTACTGCCTTTTTTCTAATGATTCTCATCTTTAAGATCTACACTATTGTTTCCAAATTGGAATTTCCAGTAATGATTTTAAAATCACTCTTTACATCATCTCATATTTTAGTTACCTTGATCAACTTATAACTCACATGATAGCGTTACGAATGCCGTACCTAAATCACGATTTTAAATTCGCTTACCTTTACAACCAATTTTTCTAATGCCTTCATTAAGATCTAATTCATAGAGCAACATTAGGTGACTATTGGATCCTTCTTAATTAGAAATTATATTCCTGTCCAGCTCATTTGAAGGCATTAAAAAGATGAGCTAGATCCATATAGCCTCATTAGGAGGCTGCGAATCCTTCCTAAATAAATCTGTTTGTTTGTTTTTAATTTGTGAGTTTGGGAAGTTAAAATTTTTCGATTTTATTTGGTCTAGAAAATAGCTGTCTTCATATAATTGATACTTATTACGATATACTCTTGATGGAATCACATTTGCAAATTTGGTGGAAGAAAAGCACTTTTTATGTTCCATACTGTCGTTTTTACTTTCAGTTTTTACTTTGAAAATGATCGTTACTGATTGAATCACATGCCAGGAAACTAAAAATAAAAATAACAGTGTAGAGCACAAACTCTATCTTTGATGTAAAGGTTTTCATGGGAAAATTTCGCTTTCTTCAATTTATAATCTTTTATGGAACATATTCGATTTTTAGAATTTATCCAACATTGATGTTTGATTCCAATAATTAATGTAAAGGTGCAAAATCACACCTTCAATATTAAAGGAACAACAAAAACTAATTCTTAAAGTAAATTCGATACTTGATTGATTGTTGAGGCACTTAAGTGTTGAAAATCCATATTCACTATTTAGATAACAAAACTGTTAGATTGAGACCTAAGGAAGCCACAACGTGGTGAAACATACGAAGAAAATATTTTCTTCACCTGAAGAAGCCACAACGTGGCGAAATGTATGTAGTGTTTACAATAAAACCAAATTAAAAATCTAACAGTTTTGTTACCTAACTAGTAAATTCGATACTTGTTCTACTACATTCTTAATGGAACCAAACTTTCATATTGGGAGAAGTTAATACACTTGTTAAGTTTATTATCAGGTGTATTACTTCTTCCAATCATTCTTAAAGTTTTTAATTCTGCTTGTATGCAAGTCTTACAGTCAAAATCAAAAGGCGATATAAAAATAAAAACACGGATAATGAACAGTTTTTTTTCTCTAAATCGAAAAACTGAAGATCTTTTCTTCAATTTACAACCTTTTATAAAACACATTTGATATTTCGCATTTATCCAACATTGATATTTGATTCCAGAATAAATGGAAAGATACAAAATCATATCTTCAATATTGATAAAGCAAGAAAAATTCATTCTTAAAGTTTTTAATTCTGGTTGTATGCAAGTCTTACAGTCAAAATCAAAAGGCGATATAAAAATAAAAATACGGATAATGAATAGTTTTTTCTCTCTAAATCAAAAATTGATTGACAACCGTTTATAAAACAAATTCGATTTTTAGAATTTATCAATATATTATATAAATCAACATTTGATTCCAGTAATAAATTGAAAGGTGCAAAATCATACCTTCAATATTAATAATGCAAATAAATGAATTCTTAATGTTTCTAACTCTGGTTGTATCCAAGTTTTATATTCAAAATCAAAAGGCGAAAAAAGTAATTAAAACATAAACAGTTTTATATGTTTCTCTAAGTTGAAGATCTTTTCCCCTTAAAATAATGCATAGACTCATTATGTTAGATGTTCTCATAGTAAAAAATTTTACTTTTAATTTTAATTTAATACTTATACCATTTAATGGAAACTATGGTTAGTCTAAATTTATAAAAGTATAGAAAATAATGTTATTATTTAGTAAATAAATTCTAGAGTTTACCTTTAAAATAAGGCATAAATTTGTTGTTTTATATGCAGAAGCAATTCAAAACTTTACTTTTAATATACATTTTACAAGAAAAAAAATTTAATTTGCGAAGGTTGCATACGCATCTTGTATTAAACGAATTTCAAGGATCTATTTTCCTCAAGTTACTGATATCAATTTATATTAGATACTAAAACAGTACTAATATTTATATTCAATAATTTAGTCTTTACTTTTTATTAAGTAATTAAAAACATTACTTTCAATATAAAATTTACAAGAAAAAACTTTCATTGGCCTTGGTTGAATATGAATCTTGTATTAAACTAATTTTAAGGATCTATTTTCCTCAAGTTACAGGTATCAACTCATATTAGATACTAGAACAGTACCCAAATTTATTTCCAATACTTTAGTCTTTACTCTTTATTGTTTTCGTTTCTCCTGCTTGCAAAAATTGACATGTACTTAAATTTCAAATAAAAACATACTCATAATTCAGGAGAAGAGTAATTAGTGAACTCTTCCAAAAGCAAGTATATCTTGTTAGTTTTGGAAGTTTTCTTGAATTATTATTTAGCAAGGCTGCTGAATTTCAAGTAGAGGTAGTAACTCATCAACCTCAAAAATTAACAGGGGCCTTCAAGTAACAATAATTGACCGCCAAAACCTCCGGAGGAAACCAGGTTTATCTATTAATTAATTAATTTATTTATTTAACATCGTTAATTCATGCTACTATTACAAGAAAGTTAAGATCTTGCATGGTACTCTCACTTCCGAATTGGTCAAAGCCAAATCGGACGATGTCAGCCTCATTTTCGATCGATGGCTGTACTCCGAAGAGATCCTCAGGATAACCTGTGCTTATCAATAAATAATTTAGGAATTATAAGAGGTCTTCACAGGTGAAGATGAACTTTCAACATTTATCAGCCTCATCAATCAATAATTTCAAGTGTTCACTAATTCTTAATGGCCTTCTAATCAAACCCTTATTCTTCCAAAATCAAGTAATACATATTGATTGTTTTGGGAGTTTTCTGGAATTATTAAATTTGTAAATGCCCCATTTTACGGTATTTTTTAGATATTAGCGCACATATCATTTTGTCATCTTTATATCACATGTAATTGAAGCAAGAATTTAGGATAGATTTTTTTGTCATTGTTACAATTTCTTGAACTTATCATATAGTATTTTTTTTTTAAATGATAAAATTACTGTTTCAAATTTATTACCACCGAAATATGAGTTCAATTTATAGTAGATTAAATTGTTCAGACAATTATGAGTGTAAAAGCAAACTCCTGATATTTGAATCGATTGTAAGTATTGATTTCTTTTGATTATATAGTTAATATTGAATTTATCTTCAAGATCTTCTTCTATATAGCCAGTACTCTTAACTTACTAGGTACACTAGATCAAAAAGAAATAACAGTTTAATGGATAATACTAAGATTCAATTGCTAAATCAATATACTCATAACTCTATTTTTGAAGTAAAGCATTTAATTGCAAACTTCTTCTACATTGTGTATATAATAGTATTTTTTGAAAAATTTCAATGATGTATCTCTTTTAATCACCTAATAACTTCCATCGATTTTTCTAAAAAAAATTTCTAAAATTAAAACTTTTTCCTTTTCTGTTTTATATGTTTACTCTTAAATATTCTTTCATACTTCCTTAAACGCATGAAAAAAGCTTAGAGTTTTTAGTATTTTTTTGAAATATTTCATCTTTTTAAAAGCTTATATTCCTCTCCATCAAAAATATCTACCTTTTTTGGGTATTCAGTTGAAGCTTCTAAAATCTAAAATCTTCTATCTGTGTTTTTTTTTTGGTTGTGTTCAGGCTTAACATATCTTAATAAAATACTGACAAGGAGTTTCAATAAGTAACAGCCTCATCAATCCAGTATATCAAGACAGACATTTGTTGTAGATTTATGATTTTCGTGTTATTCTAATTATTGTCTAAGATCTTCATTATTTATCTAATTAGTATTTTCATTCACGTATACAGTTTTTTGTATTTTTCGAAATATTCTATCTTTTCAAAAAGTAATGTTATTTTCATTCACTGTTCATTAAGTTTATAATCTTGGCAAAACTGTATTTTCTGAGTGGCTTAATTAATCAATCAAGTGATTGTATTAATAAACAGTATTTTTGAATAATTTAAATAATAAATTAAACGAATAACAAATCAACTGATCCGATTTCATCACTTTTTTTATCAGGAAAAAAAACTCGTCTTTGTATTTATAATCCGTATATATGCAGAAAGATTAATTTTTAATTAATTATGATATATAAGCGTTTCGCCTACGTAATTTATAATACATTCGGTTTTTTTAAATCTCTTAATCGCATGATTAAACCCACGAGATTATGTTAAGAAAATAATACCGAACGCGAAGTTTATCGCCATATTGAAGTGATTACAGATTACAGAAAATTGGAAATAATCCTGCATGAATGAGGAGAATAATTGTTAATGCAAATACGTAGCGAATTAAATTAATTGAGATTTGTATTGTATATGGTAAATAAAAAATAGAGATTTAAGAGAATTGTGTGTATACAGTAAAGAAAAATCGAAATATCTATTTAATAATACAGTTGGAAAAGATTAATATTTACCTAAAACGTGTTTCGATTTTACAATCAGTTACAAAGGTGTTATTAAAAACTCTAATGAAGAAAATTGTTTTCTTCTTCTTATGTTTCAATTCAGTGCAATTAGTTTACTCTATTTAGACTGATAAATTCCTTTTACAAACTTTAATTAATAATTTCGCGGTTTTTATTTCCAAGTAATGTTATTTAAATTTCAAGCAAGAAAATGTATGAAAAAGAAGCCACTTTCGGATGATTAAGATAATTTAATCAAGGCCACTGCATAATCACGTTTGGCGAAACGACTTAGTTAATTAAATCGATGAATCGTATAAATCAATCAATACGGATTCAATTAAGTTCTAATTAATGTATCTCTGAATTTAAATCTATGAATCATTGTTTTTTTTGTGTTAGATTTATTAAAATAGAATAGGATATTATGCAATGATGAATTGATTGTTCATTTCTACGCTTTAATAAATTGCTTATTAAAAAAAACAAATATACAAACACAATAAATTTAATAAACGTAATTAAAGTCAAATCTAAAAGACCTATGAAGTGCTAGTTCCACGCTCTACCAATGGGGCCATTTAGGTATATTTATAAGTGCGCTGTACTAACTTATTCAAAAGTCGTAGGATCAAATCTTTCTTCAAGTATAATTTTGTCAAAATTCCAGACGGTAAATTTTTTTTATCGGATAATTATTCTTACGAGTTTACGAGAGATTCTAATGACATTTTCTTTTGATTTCAGCTTATCGTCGCCAGCTCGCTCCTCGTTGCTGCAAATGCTGCAGTATACATGTCTGACCGTACGTATAAAAACAATTAAAAATTTTGTACTTACATAATTTTACTCTTTAGAATTCATTTGTTGTTTTTAGACTTAATCTTAACTCAAACACAAAATCATTTCTTAGCGTCTATGATAGGAGGAATAAACGCTAAGCAAGTATTATTCAAACCAAAAGCAGCTTCAACATCAAAATAGGGTTTAAAATATTAAAGGATGAACATACATCACAAATCTTCAAACGTTAGCATTAATTCAATTTTCTAAATTTTAGTTTACATTCCCTTTCTACGTTAAGAAGGTCGTCTAATTATTTATACCACTTAAGATCTTCTGTTAAATTAGTGAACAATTTGTCTCCTTATTTTAATTAGTTTTGTATGTTTTGTTCCAATGTTCCTAATTTAAGAAAAGTGCACAAAAGAACTTAAGTCTCTAAGTTAAAAAGTATTTCATTAGTGAATTACGTAGTATAATCCAATAGTTTTAATATTCGAAATCATCAATTCTGTCTGTAAGTAGTTATTTATTCGTGCACTACTAAAGATGTCCAACTTTCCAAAAACAATAATTTTGATATTCAGGCTATGAATTTCATATTTCAAAACGCTCGAAAATTGATATTTGAAACACCCAAATGAAGTGATTTAATTTGATCTAAAGATATTTATAAAAAAATTGACTTGCTCCTACAAATTGCACAAGTTAGGAAATACAAATGTTGACTGCAAGACATGCAATCTATCATTATTTATACTTTCATATAATTACGTCTAAAGTGTATCAGAAATTACGGTCGAACGGTGAGATGTGTTGGGAGTGAAAATTACACCGATTACTTTCGACGCACGCGATCTCCGAGCAGTTGTTTACGAGAAACAAAAAAAAAGTGTTAGAGCTTTCTCCTTCGGACGTACGCATTAGTGTCGCGAAGTCCTTTAAAAATCACAGCTTTTTCTATCACCGAATTAAGAAAATCGTGAATCCGGTGATTACCTTTCTCCGGATACTTAAAAAGGTACGACTTGAATAGACGCCGGCTCTCGCTTATAGATGGAGAAATTCTGCTCATCGAGGTCAATGCTACAACTTTAGTTGTATTTATATACTAATATTATTATTAATTGTTAATTCTATCAAAGATTTCCATTAGCATTTTTGGGATGAAGAATTTTTTGAAATTTTTTCTCTAGCAGTTATTAACAACAAATAAAAATAATTATCTAGTTTGATAATGACAATCTAAAATTGTCGAAATAAAGTCAGTGTTATACAAACAAAGTTAAAAAGTTTTTTATTTGTGAAGAATAATGTATAACGAAGTAGAAGCCTCCACCGTTAACAACTGAAAAATAATTTTGCTTAATAGGTAGGTAAATAATGAGAAACATATACAAGATATAATTTTGCTTGTTGTCATTGCATAGTATAAACAGTGATTGCAAATATGGTTACAATTAATCAACCTTAAACTGTCATTATTCTTAACAATTGCCCAAAAGGAAATTGAGTTATATCTAGTTATAAAATATGATTCTTCATTCTAACAAATATTTGATTAGAAATAGTACCTTTTTTTACTTTGATAATTGACTTTAATACTAAACCTATTATTATTGCCTTCAAAGATTCTGAGTACTCAAAATTAGTACTTTTTCTCATTTAGATTATTGACTTTAATCATCATCCTTAAAAATTCTGAGCAGTAAACAAAAGAACTAGTACGATTCCTTATTTAGAAAATTGATTTAAATTCACAACCTATTATTGACTTCAAAGATTCTGAGCAGTACTTTTTCTAAATTAAAAAATAATTATTGAGTTTTATACATGATCAAAATACAATTAATAAGACTATAAATAAATATGACGGATTTTTTAATTACAGCCAACGCACGATTCACCAGACAACCATCCTCCTACAACATTGGAGGTGGATACGGTGGTGGAGAGTACTCTGGAGGTCTTGGAGGAGGCCATGGCAGTTTCGATGCTGGTCAGGCCGGTGGTTACGATGGTGGTTATTCCTTCGGCGGTGCTTCTCAAGGATTAGGTCATGGATTCGGCGGCCAAATCGGAGGAGGACATGGTTTCGGTCAAGGAGGTGCATCGTATGGCTCATTGAGTCACGGAAGTCAGGCTGGTGGTTCATACGGAGGTAAATTAAGTTTCTTCTAAATAAAAACCTTTTCTACATTAGGGTCATCAATTAAATCATCCATAAAATTATTATTAGGTTTAGGACATGACCATCACGGAGGAGTCAGCATCGTTGGAGTAGGTGGCGATCAAAAGGGAATCACCTTCGATTTAACTAAGAATACGGGTTAGTCAACGCATGCAACTACAACAACACATTAAACGACACATTCACACCGCATGAAACAACATTTCATAAAACACGCAGGTTTTCTCATAGCCCATATTACAGGATCCGGTCACGAAGGTACCTTCGGTGGCAGCATCGTATCCAGTCATCAATCCGGCGGTAAATCCCAATCGTATTCTGATGGAGGTGCCTCTGCTTCAGCGCCATGGGCCAAAGGTGCCGAGCAATTCCAAGGCGGCAACTTCCACTCTTCTTCTTCCTCTTCGTACGGTGGCGGCGCGTCCTTCGGAGGACACGGTTACGAGGCACCACAGTTCCAACAGCACGACTTTTCCATGCACTGAATTGGGGAATAATGATTCGGCCTTGGTCCGAATTAGTAGGAGCCTGATTCTGGGCGAAGTCGCTAACTTTTAACATTGTCGCTCGATTTGGAGACTGCGTATTTATTTATTCTCGTTTCTTGTTTTTTTTTTTGTTGTTTGTTATGAGCTCTTCTCAATTGTTTTTTTTACTATTAATAAATATTTTGTTTTCATAACTTTGTCCATTTTCATAAAAACCTAATTTTTATCATTATCAATCATATTATTATCATCATCAAAACTGATGAAGATAAAAAATTCCTTATCATGTAGATAAACCAATGACTAATAGTGAACTGTCAACAACAACAATAATAATATAAATCCAAAATTATTGTTTACCTTTTAATAACAATTACGAATCGTTTTTGACCAATTTGGACCTCATAAGCAGAATGGAAAAGAAGAACTCTCTAATAAATTTTGTTTTTTTGTCTTCAATTACGCTGCACGATAAAGGAAAACAATAATTTAATTAAAACTATTTAAAAAAAAATACTTATTGCCCATCACATATGTATTTATTTATTTTACATCTTTGCACTCCTTTCTAATAAAACATCACAAATAGTGTATATAAAATTTCAAATAAATACTTAAAATTTTAGCCGAAAGGAGTATGGGCTGAATTCACTTCTTCACAAGATCTTCCACTACAATCCATGAATAGACTTCATTACACTGCTTCCATTTACTTCAGTTCAGTTATTTAGTCCCTTATAAATAAATCTAATTATTAAATAATGTTAGAGAACTTAACAATTTATCACATATATTTCAGTAGAATCAACACTAGCATTATTACACTTTTAATTATAATTATCATTTATACAGAGCTGGTTAAGTTACTAGAATACCTAATTACTGATTGAACCTCAAAATTTTAATTACTTTTCAAATAAATGCCTTTTATCTATACTATTCAATATATTGTTAAAACCAAAAAAATATTATTAATCATCAAATTTTTGTGATATCAATCATCAATTCATAGTAACTAAGAAGTGATGATGAATAATATTTATCGGTTTTTACGATTAATAAAGTTGTTGGCTTTAATTAACTTTTACAAACTAATGCTTTTTTAATAATAATTGTGTGTTTTTCTTGTAGCCAATACAGACATTCCCGCTAAACCAAATCCATACTCAGGCCCAAACCCCCCTACCATATATATTGTTATTGATCCCGAAGATTTTGCAAAACGTCTGCCCAGTTATGATCAAATTGATTACAACAACGCCTCTCCTCTCGCTAAAACTTTCCAAGAACTCAGCCTCCCATACGGAAGAGGATATAACATGGGCGGCTTCAGGGAAATTCGCCCGAACGTCTACCCCATACAGAAAAATGGTAATTTTGATATTATAAATAACATCATCTACCAAAGTTTAGTATTTATTAATCCAAAATGATTTATTATTATTTTCCATTGCTAAAAATTCATATTAAACATCATCATATCTAACTTTTACAAACATTAGACTTTCATGACTTTATTAAGAAGGTAATGTTTCAGTTTTGCCGCCATGGTTATGGGCTCCCCGTGCAATTTCTCCATTACCTCCCCCATTCGGTGGTATGATCTTCTGAGGATAAGGATTTTGAAATAGTTCCATTTAATGCACTTAGTGGGTAATAATGTTTTGTGTTCTAATTAAAATGATAGAAACTCTATTTTTATTATCCTTTCATTACTCTTCGCATTTAAAATATAAATATAACAAATAGTTATATAATATTTTTATATAAACTTCATCCTTAATAATTCTAAAAATTATATAATCCATCCTGACAACACTTAATTATTATGGTGAAGTAAGAGATACGATGAATGTTTCATCATTTATTAACGTAATAAAGTAATCGCCTTCACAATTAAATATTTAATAATTATGATTTTTGCTATTTTAATCATTAGTGTATATTTTATTTTTCTGGCAGTTTTTTAATTCATTTTGGATATTTCATACTTTTACAATAGATATTTAATCTTTTTCAGAGTTTTTCATGTTTACATTTAATTTTTTAAAGTACGTATTTAATGGGTTAGACCAGGAGTACGCTAGGCTACTGTATTCCTGATTCATCGAGGTCAAGGACACCCCCGGCCAAGATAAAATATGTTGAAGCAGGTCAAGAGTACGTTAGATTAATTCACGTCTCACTTAGGTTAATCGATAATGCATTGAGGTAGGTCAAGAGTACGCTAGGTCAAGGTATTATTGATTGAGATAGGTCATCATCCATACGTTAGGTGAATGTATAAACAATTGTGTTGGTAGAAAATAAATTAAAAATGAGAATTGACTAAGAACAAAAACTGTAAGTAATAAATTAAATTAATTTCTAGAACAAACTAAAGGACTTTAATACATTTTATTAAAAAAAAACTGTAAACTTTATCAGAGTTAAATAGTTTAAACTTTATATAAAATGGTTGCAATTAAATTTTTTAACGATGCAATTAAAATTTTATAAAAAAAGTTTTCATAGAAGAAAAATGGTTTTACTTTTTGACAACTACTATTTTATATACAGGGTGTTCAATTTAAGTGAAGATATTGAAGAAATTGAAATGATTCTGATTTATGGCGAATTTAGGAGAAATATTGACGAGGCTTTTGTCTTATACGCTGAGCATAGGAATGGGAACCTTATTTTACGATACCCCCTCGTATTTCTCAGGAAATCTCCACTTTTCAACGATTTTTACAAATTTTGAATTTTGTCGATTATAGCGTCGTCTGTCACGAATACAAAATAAAATTTTAGATACAACTTTCTTATTTTTTCCCGGAGTATTCAAATCCGTACAAAAAATGGGGGTTCCTATTTAACTTTTCTATTTCTCACCCCCAACCCCCTAGGGGGTTGAGGGTAGTGGGTTGAGTTTCGTATAATTAGATGTCCCCCTCCCAGGTGAACAAATTTTAATTATATTTTTTTTATTCGATGTGTAGTTTTCGAGATATTTCAATGTTTTCACTTAAATTGAACACCCTGTATACAGCATCTTTATTACAGACACTTACATTCTTTAGTAATACATTATAATTTTAAATATTTGCATATGGGATTTTTTTCAAAACAGAAACAATTTATGCTTTTTAACAGTTAAAATTTAAAATTTGCTTGAAAAACTGTTCTGTGCAAAAAAAAATCTGAAGAAAAAAGTTTAAGCTGAAAACAGTTAAATAAAAAATGACAATTGAAATTACTGTTCTTCATTATTTCTTTTTTTTCAGATTTTTTTTGACAAATTTATAATTATATTTTAAAGTTTCATAAAATCCAATTGACAATTTTAAAACATTATAAATTTTACAAAAGCGTTAGAAAAAACAATAAAATATTTGTCAAAAATTCCTAAAAACTCACATAAAAGATTTAAAATTTTATAAAAAAAAGCAATTCACAAGTGAAAAACTTGAAGGATATTGAAATTTCACAAAATGAATAATGCAAAATTTTCTAAAACAAAAATTAATGAGATTTAACAATTGAACTTTTTTAATGATAATTTGCTGCTCTTTTCAATTATTTATCGTATTTTTAACTATCAATTGTTTTTCGAGCAAACTTCTTCTTTTTTCTTAAAATAAAAAATTTTGTAACAACTATTCTTTGTAGTAATTTTTTAATTGTGTATTGAAATTTCACAAAAAAGCTATACACATTTATTTTAGCAACATAGTAAATAATCATTTTAAAACCAATGAAATTTTTGCATAACAAAAAAAAATAACAAAAAATTAAAATAATAAGAAATTTTATTGAAAAAATATTTGAAGCCAGTAGAAGTTTTACAACAACAATTTCCTTAAAAAATTGTAAATTAAGTAAAAAACAGTCAAAACTTGTTTTCAAATCAATGCAAAAAATAAAAAAAAATGTGAATAATTAAAAAAAATGAGAATTGGCAAAAAATCTCGATTAAAATTGGTAATTTTATATTTAAAAAAATGATAATTGAAAAAAATGGATGTTTAACAATAAGAACAATGGAAAATTGATATTTTAAAAATAATTAAAAATTTAACAAAACAATAAGAATTTGCTTTTCTTTCGATTGTGTGTTTATTCAAATGTTTTAAAAATTTGTTTCGTCTAAAAAGTATTTTCTTGTAAAAACCTATTTATAGCAAATTTATTTTCTTTTTCATTTCATAAAAAGTGATAATAAAAAATTCGACAAAAACTGTAGAAATATTATTTTAAAGTCAATGTAAATTTTACAAAAATAAACAACAAACATTTGTCAGAAAAGTTAATATTTAAGAAGTAAAGTATTTTTCTAAAAAAGGTCGTTTAAAATAGTTAAATTTTAATAGAAAACCTAATTTTTTAAGAACAGTTGAAATTTTATAGAAAGAATAATGAAAAATTATTATTTTTTGCTTCAAACAATTAATTGTTTGTAAAATCTGTTTCTGCAGCAAATTTTTAATTTTGTTTT
The DNA here is from genome assembly GCA_963969525.1 of Ontholestes murinus. Lineage (NCBI taxonomy): Eukaryota > Metazoa > Arthropoda > Insecta > Coleoptera > Staphylinidae > Ontholestes > Ontholestes murinus. Next base: position 52,503,008 of record OZ018396.1, read on the forward strand.
AAAATTTCGTAAAAAAACAATAGACATTTATAACAATTAAAAAGCAAAAACAGTAAACTATATTTTAAAATTAATGAATTTTTTTACAAACAATAATAATTTGTCAAGAAAAGTTAAAATTTAACAAAAGGAAAATTTAAAGGAAAACTCGGGTGAAATAAGTAATTTTATAGAAAAAACAATTGATGACTGAAAAGTTACTTTAAGATAGTTGAAGTTTTACAATAATAACAATTTCCCAAAAAAAAACAAATCACATTTGTAAAAGCAATAAAAATTTAACAAAAATAATTATTTGCTTTTTCTAACAGTTTCAAGTATTTTTTAATTATCAATTGTTTTTTTTACACAACTGGTTTAAACGAGTTAAAATTATTCAAAAAAATACTTGTGTTAAAAACTTCTTTTTATCAATTGAATTGTATTTTAAAATTTCAAAGAATGACAATTAAATATTTGGTGAAACCAGTAGAATCATTATATAAAAACAATAAAATTTTTACAAACAACAAAAATATGTCATTAAGAACAAAAAGTATGTGGTTTAAAATAGTTGCATTTTAATAGAAAAATTCATTTGTTCTTTGGAGCGAATTCTCAATTGTGTTTATACTATAAGACTCGAGAATTAAGCAAAAAATAATGCAAATTTTGTATGAAAACAATTAAAAAATTGTTAAGAAAGGTTAATATTTAACAAAACATGAGAATTGCCAAAAGAACTTGCTTAAAATAAGGAATTTTATAAAAAAAAACAATTGATAATTGAAAAAAAATGTTCTATTATAAGTATTTTTAGTTATCAATTGTTTTTTTTATTTTGTTTACACGCTAGTTTATTTTTGTTTTTTATCAAGTTTCATTTTTTTGCAAATTGTCAATTGTATTTAACATTTCATAAAAGTAGCAATTAAAAATTCGACAAAACAATAGCAAAACTATTTTAAAAGCAATTGTAATAGAAAAAAAAACAATTTATAACTAAAGAGCAATTGAAGGACAGTTAAAATGTCAAAGAAAAAAATGAAAAATTATTATTATTTATAGTTTAAAAAAAAATCGTTTATTTTTTGTGAAAACTATATTTACAGTTTATTAACATTCAATTGTGATTTAGGTTTTCAAATATTTTTATACAGGCAATTCGACAATGAAGGGTACCTCAAAATGAATTAAAAAAATGGGGGTTGCCATTTGAAAAAACAAAAAAAAACAAAACAAAAAATATTCATCTGTCTGTGTAATAAAAACAATTTGACATTTCCGTGCAATAAAAACGTAAAAAAGCACTAGTGCTTTAAAAAGCCACTTTTACAATGACACATGATGCAAAAAGCGTCTACTTTCTGTACGATCGTAGATAAATTAATTAAATAATGCAGTTCCATGATATCTGTTGCTATCTCTTTAATAAGTTTCACCGATATACCATCTTACCCAGTGCTAGCATTCGACTTTAATTCTAAACGTAAACGTATTTGTAATTGATATAAACACTTTAATAATTGATATTTTTGAATATTATATTTTACTAGTTATATTTCACAGATTATTAATATATTTCAGGTTACAGCTTAATAATTAAAATATGAACAAAATAGTTGACGTAAGGATATTAATACATTATTAATATATCGTTTACTTAATCAATGCATCGTAATTGTATTATACAAATCGGCCACTTGTTGCCAAATTATTTCGAGCGTAACAAAGGGGTTGATTGATATCCACGAAAAAAAAAGCGTAAAATTTGTTTCTTCCGTGACCCGTAAAACTGGACGTAGATTGTAGATAACGATATTCGTTTATTAAGACCTATAAGTGTGCCAAGGAAACGGAGAAGGGAATTGGGGACGATGGAAATTGCCCAGAAAACAAGTCCGAATAATTAACTGAGGGGGAAACAAAAAAGTAGATTAGTGGGAAATATTTTTTTACGGTTGCAATTTATTTCATAGTAATTTAAATGTAGTTTAGATCCATTTTCTTAATAATTTATTCAATAATAATTTCGTTTTTAAGGCATTCTTAAAAAGCGAAACTAGTCGAGTATAGAATATAGAAAAATTTTGAAATAAATTGTAATTTAATTTAAACCTTCATCAGTAATTCTTTATAATTACTTAAATAATTATGAAAAACACTTCATAAGAAACATGCCAACAGAAAAGGGAGGGAGAGCGAACCTACAGATTAGAACGGAAGAACAATTTTCAAGAAAGACCAAAGAAAGCCTTTGGCAAAATTATTTGTATGTTTTAGATGAGTCTTCTTGAATTATATTTATAAAGATACTAATAAATAGATAAATAGTGTCAGCCAAACACTACTAGTACTACTAAATAAATAAATTAATAAGCAAGACGTGTTTAACGGATAATTCTGTATTAAATAAAATTCCAAAATAAAAAGAATTTCATTGTCAAAAAAATGAAACTAAAGTACCAACATCCTGTAGTATAGAACAAAAAGCTCTAATAAACCCAAGGTTGTTCCAACTGCGGAAATAATCAACAATATCAAAATCGCAGCCACAAAATTCAACTATGAAGATCAATTCCTCTTCTGTGTGTGGAATACAAACTGTGTTTATTTAACTTCTAGATTTATGATCTAAGAGAGTTGTTTGCAGTTTTATTTATTTTATTATTATCTGTAAAATATTTCATATGTCAATATGGTAAGCATCTTAGTTTTCTTTCAATTTTAGACTGTATTAACTGTATAACTTCGTTCATTAAAGAACATGAAACGAAACATGCTAGTTAGAAAGAAACCTATGGCCGGAGAAAGTTCAAAGTAATTATTTAATGAATCCAGTTGACAACAGAATTTAAATGAAAATAAACGAATTGATAATTCATAGAATGGAAACAATAATTCAAGAGTTCACTCTAAAAAGGTAAAGTAGACTTTACCAAACAATTGGACTTATACTAAATTATGTTACAATTTATGGAATATAATCACTTACAAAAATATACTTATGTTTCGATTTTTAATAGGTCATTAGATAGATTGACTATAGTCAATCCTCTTACATCTTACGATCACTCTACTTGTAATAATGCTGATGTTATTAAAAGTGAATTTTAATTTATTCCTATTATTATTGCATTACTACTTTTATCTGATTAAATTTGCACGGTAATAATCATAAAGCACATTACACCGTGAAACAAATGGGTAATTAATTGCGATTTTATGAAGTAACGGTGTTTCTTATTCGAAAGTAATAAATTGCATGTTAGATAAAGTTTATACGCCTTTATATATATATATATATATATATATATATAGAGTCATTTAATTTTAAATGGGACTTTAGATTTACCTTTTTAGCGAAAAACCAATAGACACGCGAGGTACTGGCAGGCACGGCAGTCTAGTTTTGATTGCAAACCTACAAACTATTATTTGCTTTTTCGTCTGTAATACTTGTTGACATAATAAAACAATGGTAATAAATATAAGAATTACATTAAAATAATTTATTGAGAATAAATACAATAAGTAAAAACTTATGTTAATATTTACTATATAAATTTAGAACTAAAGTATTATTACCTTGAATTCTTATCGATCGTGTTCGTTTGGATTTATTTTTATTTAATATATCTGCAAATTTTATTCAACTAAATTTCAGGATACTGGAAAATTGATATTACTTTTTAACAGAATATGTTTATATCAGTTAGCAATATTTGAATAACCTTACAAGTATACTCGTTACTTGTCCTTTTGGAGGCGATGGTCAAGTTGGTCTAACATTTTGAAAATTAAAGCAATCCGACATTCTTTTGGTAGATTGATTAATCAATAATTATCTTAAGCTTAACTTATACGAGGGTGTGTTAGAAGCCACTCAAAGTCCTTTGCTTCGATACCCAAAACTCTACTTGTTTGTAGTTATATCGCATTCAATCTTAAGTCGTTAATGGATAAGAATTTCTTTGTTTAGTTGGCGATGTTCAGTTGGTCGATTTGAACTTACGAACGAGCTGTGAACTGAAATAGTTTTATCACAAGTAAAATAACAAGAACTTCCGTTTTTATCGGAAAATCATATGCACGAAAAATGTAAATGTGTTTTCTTTATTCTTAAAGTTAAAATGTATATAAGGTTGATGGATGGTTGAACTTAAATAACCTTCTAATCAATGTAACAAGCCATACAATTTATCATATGTACTTTTTTCTGACATAATAAGAAATTAATTTAACAAATTTTATATTGATTTTAATATAATAAATTTTAAATTTGATAAAAAAAAACTGTCACCTATATTTTACTTTGACCCGCCCACCTTAAACATATTATTTTTTAAACATCTGTCAAAAATTGCATTTAATTTTCTGAACTCTAAATAAGTTTTCATTGTATGTTTTACTAAAACTAAAAGCTGATCAGTGGATGAAGTTAAAATATATATGTAGGGTGGGTGGGTGTCGTCTAACTACCCTTCAATTTGTACAACACACCACAGAATTTATGATAGAATGTTGTACATAATCAGAAAGTCGTCTATAAATTTTCACCATAATTCTCTTCAGTTTAGTAAAATCCTCGCATATGTTTTACCTATTGGAGAGTGTATAAGGGCACTCACCTACCCTATACAGTTTTTTTTAGTATAGATCGAAGATGTGGAGTGTTTCGAAATTTCATCGTAATTATTATTAAAAAATTTAAGCTAATCAGTGTATTAAGTTTAAACACATATGTGGGGTGGTTGGGTACTCTCTATTCGCCCTTAAAATGTAGGGTGGGTGGTTGCCTTCTAATTATCCGCCAAATTTAGGGTGGATATCGTCTTGTATATTTTACCTATTGAAGGGTGTGTATAAGGGCACCCACCCTAAATATAGTTATTTTTGAATATAGTTCTGGATGGATCTAGATTTGTACGATGGGAAAACAGATAGGTTTGCTGGATGTAGGCCCCAGTAGACCTTTGTAGGGTCTTCATTTCTTGCTACGATCGAGCCAACCCAGGCAGCATCGCAGCAAGAGGGACTCTTAAGATGTCTGATGACTGTAGATATCCCTCTCCCATTGTTAATTCACGTAAGCTGGATAAAACCGGGCAGTCCAGAAGCACATGCTCGGTGGTTTCCTCTTCCTCTTCGCACCCTCTGCAGGTTGAACTATTGAACTAGAGTGTAGTCTCAGTCTGTCCAGGTACGATCTTAGATTGTAGTGGCCTGTTAGGAGCCCTACAACCTTCCGGTCCCCATATCGTTCTTCCGGATGCCTTCCTCACCAAACCATTTGCTATACTGTTACATCTGCTGTTGTTGTGTCCTTTTGCCCAGCATAGAGTCACCTTATTGTCACGTGTCGCTTCTTCCAAAGCTTCGCAACATTCCAGCGTTAATGCTCAGGTAATTTTACAGCTCGCCATGGACGAAATTGCTGCTCTGCTGTCCGTTATGATGTGTATGTTTTTCCCTTGATCTTCTTGTCAGAGATTACTTTTGCTGCGTATAATATACCCACGAGTTCTACCTTTTTTGGTGTGTTTATTGTCTTACATAGTGCAGTAATAACGACCAGTTAGTGTATATATGAATGTCTTAGTGTTTGCTTCCTACTTCTGAGTATTCGTATCTCAGGCCTGTTTGAAGCTTTCTAGTAAATTTATATTTTCGAGGGATGTTGTCCACCGGCATCATAATCTCTGGATTTCTTTTCCTGAAATCTTCTAAGATTTTGTAGTGTTCACTTTCACCGTTGCTTACAAGCCATCTTTTTGCTGCTTGTAGCCTTGTAGCCGCCGCTGCTGCCTGTTCTCTGATATATATGTCCAAGGCTGGCAGGTGCAGCAGGGCTTCCATAGCCGCTGTTGGTGTTATTCTTGTGGCTCCTGCTGTGCTTAGGTAAGCGCTTTGTTGTACGTGATCTCTGTACGTGGTCGTTCTTGGCTACCATATTATTGATGCATATGCCAACATTGGCCGCACGATGACCATGTAGATCGATAGAGCTATCTTTGGAGATAGTTCCCATGTTTTCCCCACAGCTCGTCCCTATAGCCAGACGGCCTTGCATGCTTTCTTGGATTTCTCCGTCAGATGTCATTTCCAGTCCAAGTTGTTATCTAGAATACCAAAATATTTAACTTAAGGAACCCACCCAAAAGCTTGGTTGCTTGAAATATTTGATGTTTCTCCTTACTTGCTCAAATGGATATGTCGCTTCATCATGCATTTCTTGATGATCTCGTACACAAGCTGGTTGTGCAGATCGCGTGGTTCTAATACAGCAATTCGTTTTCATCCTAATAATTGTAAAGTATCTAAACTAAACTGCAAACTTCTTATAAGGAATAAGTTGGATAAATCCTGTTGAACGTTTAATAGATTTTATTTATTTTCATAAATTTTCAGGTTTTCCAATAGTGTAAACTTTTGTGCATTCTTTGCTTTTTGTAGTATGTTGAAATCAAAATTTGGAGCGTGGTTATGTTCTATTAGATGGTTGGAGTATGTTAATGATGTCTTCGTTTGTATGAAACTTACCTTAAAATAGTATTTGGTTACTTACACTCACAACTTTCTTGGAAATTGGTTTATGTATCATTTTTATGGTAGTTGAATTTTCTTTTGTTTTTCTCTGTTTTGATATAATACATGGGAAGCTTTGTCCATAGATTATGTTACCTACCGAGTCCAACTGAAGGTCTTTCAAGTTGCTGCCAATTTATCAGATAAAGCGAAGTTTTGGATATATTGGCCAATTCCATGTATTTCCTTAGTCATTTATTCTTTTCTAGGCGGAGATAAAGTTTCGTTCGTAGACTATCTGAGGCGTAATTGAAACACGATAACTTTGTTTTACCACTATATTGTATCTAAAGTTATCGTTTTTCAACTCATTCAAGATGTACCACGAAGTAAATGCTCCTACCATCAAATATTTGTGCCTGAGGTGTTTTTGGAGTTTTCGAACATATGATTATATTATTAAGGTAGACCATGGTGAAATTATTATATCTAGTAACATTTTCTGCCCCATTATCTAAAACCTTGCTTGGAATTTCTTGGGATTAAACGACAATACCAGATAATCAACTATTGATAATGGACACATAGTGTCCGAAATGTACATTTAGTGCTTAAATAAAAACAGTGAAGAAAGGAATTTAACCTCGTTTTATTATTGACAATACCAGAGACTAAATTTGACTTTCAGTAATCTACGCATAATTTGATTACCCAACTTTGCTTGGATGGTCGGATGATGGCAGACGTATAGAGATTGTTTTAAGCTTTCCCAAGTAAAGAGATAAAGTTAGTCTAATCTTTCGTAGACTGTCTGTGGTGTTTTCTTTTGGTGTTTTCAAACAGATGATAATATTATTAAGGTAAACCATGGTGAAATGATTATATCTAGTAGCACTTTCTGGTCTATTATCCTCTACTACGTTGATGGGATTTTTTTAGGATTAAACTGATGTACTAAATTTGAGTTTCAGTAACCTACGCATAATGTGATTACCCAACTCTTAGATGACAGGATGATGGGAGGCGCGTAGAGATTGCTTGAGGCTTCTTTCACTAGTAACACTTTCTGACTCATTACCTTCTAAAATGTTGTTGATGATATCATGGGATTAAATGAGAGTAAATTATATTAAAAACATTAACACTTTCTTCACAAATATGTTTTTATTAGCAAAATGTACATTTCAAATACGAAGTGCTCCTTATCAATAGTTATTAAATGATATTATCTGATGTACTGAATTTGATTATTTTTCAGTAATCCACGCAAAATGGCAAGATGATGGGAAATGCATAGAGATTGTTTGAGACTTTTTCCACTAGCCGATAAATATCTCGTTTCTTCATTGAGTTTATGGTTGAGAGATAAAACTTGATAAGACATTTATTGTAGCAATTAGATGCGGTGTTTCGTGATTCTAGGATGGTTAGCAGACCTAAAAGAACTTCTATATAATCTAAAAATGGTGGAACGTCAAAAGTTTTAAACGTTTCTTTTACTAAAAACTTATAGCAGATCAGTGGATAAAGTTAAAATATATATATGTAGGGTGGGTCATCGGCCCTTAACTACCCTCCAAACAAGATAACACGCGACCTACAATATACATATATAGTTTTTTTAAATGATTTAAGAAGTTTTAAAACCAGTCGTAGAAGAAATAATAAATTTTCTGTGAAACAAACCAAGTGTTTTTTAGTTCTAATCGAGACACATTTAATAATATTCAAAAATAATTCCATCAAATATTTGAATGAACGCTATAGAAACTTTATTCTAATAATAATCAGTAGACGTAAATCTTCATGACACTGACATTTCATTTCATACATTTGAACACTTACACATTGCAAAATGAACTTTACATCGATTTATAAGAAAGATTTTGTAGCGCGACCGATTAAAGTACAACCCAGTTATCGAAATAAGACAATTCAAAATCCGATCGCAGATTCTTTTATTGAATATCTTAAATTAGATACGGACAAAGAGACTTTGCATGATCCCGAGGAACACTTGAGTGACTATTTGGAAAATTCGGTAATATATCTTAGCTTTTATGTCAGAATATTGAAATCATGGCTGCTTTAGAAAAGTACAAGAGCAATAATAAACAACATTAAAATTAACGTTCATGATAACTTTATTCAAGTAGATTTTATTTACTAAAGAACTAAGATATTTAATTAAAATTGGATAAGTATTAGGTAAAAATTATAATGAACAAACAATAATAATTAAACGAAACAACTTAATTCTTTTATGGTGGTGGCATTTACTTGATGGTACGTTTTGATAACGATTTTTAAATAAAACACTTCAGCACATTTTGTCCTTGTTTGAAATGTGTTATGGGGTTTCTTCATGTATCCACCTCGTCAATTCGACATTTTTTTCTGTTAGTATTTTTGAGTTACGTGAAGAGATTTATAATACTATACGTTTATAAACTATGCCTATAGTACAGGGGTGGATTTGTAAATTAAAGACTTGTTTTGTTCCATAATTCATTTATCAGTTTTCTGACAAATCCATCCTTGTGATATATATATATATATGTTCCATTTAGAATGCAGTATTTGATGCCTATAGTTTTGACCACAAGCTGATCATTTTGGTCATCAGCTTGTGGTTAAAACTATAGTCACAGTTTATGAAAAACTACTGGTCAAAGTGTTTTATTTAAAATTTTGAATAACTTAAATTATTATCATTAGAAATTTAACTTAATTATAATATTAATTTTTAGTTTAAAGTAGAGCATCCGCATTTAGCGGAAAGATACTTTAGTGAAGACATTAACGACGACATCATAAACGACTATCGTCGTGATTGTAAGCAAACTACGTACAGAGGTCACTACTGCGATCCCAACTTACTTTCCAAAACATCACAAAAGTACGATTTTAACTTGGATGTCCATAACATACCGGAAACGACCCACAAGAAATCATATAGGGATCCTTCGGTGATTAAGGATTCAGCGTTGCAACGCCGGCCGCAGATTGTCCCAATGATGTCGATTGGAGAAAGAAGGGATTCTGACAAATTGATAGGGATACAGACTGGTATATCGACGTACACTGATGAGTATGGGAAACTCGGCGCCGAAATAATCGAACATCAGTTGTTGGGAAAAATTGTTCATCCAAAGTGCGACTGTTCAGCTCATAATTTGTAACGAATGAAGAAATAAATACACATTTATATCATTTAATGCATTGCTTGTATTTATAGTATCCTATGTTTTCCCTTATTTTATCATGAAATACACTCTTCTGTACATAACTATTTTCGTTCTCTTGAAAAATTTGATCTGATTTGTAAAACACTTTTGTTTTTGAGTTACACAGATTTATTGTTGAAAACCCTGCAACAACTATTGATGAAGTCATTGTGTGGCGATTTATTGTTGAAAATATCAGTAGATCTTTTTTTACAGTAAAGTTACCTGGTGCCATTTTCACCATAGCACAGTTAGCACCACCAAACCACCCTACATTTTATTTTATACTACAACTAGTAATAAATATTTTAGATTACACAAACTCTTTCCTTATTCATAAGGACGAATTGAAAAAGGGCAAAATTCCATCATTGTATGCGAAATCTGCATAATGGAAATGTACATTTGGAGGTCGCGATGTCTGTCGGGCGTACGGATATTACGCCCTGTACAATAAAAATTCACTGCGATGTCGTTTCGGCCCCCTTAATTTCAGCAGAATTTACGATCGGCATTATGAATATGTTAATTTACCGACCGGCGAAATAGATCGGATAAATGACCCCCCGGCGGCCTTCACATATGTCGATTGGATTTAAATTTAGCATTAAGCGTAACGTACTATTTCAGGAAACATGCAGGGTGTAATTAAAATATTAACATTTATCGCATAAATGTTTTAAAAAAAATAAATATAAATGTATTGAATTTGATTTATTGTTCGAGTAGGTCATGTTCGACACGCGAAGAAAATTAAGGAGTGTCACTTTACTTAATCAAATCAGATTAACTAATTAAATAACATATTACGAACATGTTAATTATAATGATTTAGAAAATATGTTTATTTTATATGTTTAGAGATTTAGTATTAAAGAGAATTAAGTTTGTGGCTTTAATTTGATTAAATCGATGCTGATAATGATTAAATCATTTTATTGTCGTAATAATATAATCCTTAGCAATCCTGTTAATCAAGGAAGCTTCCTTTAGAATTAACACAGAGATGTTACATAAAATACCGACATAGTATATGGTTTCAAAAAAAACATATACTGTGTCAGTATTTTGTGAAGTGATATGGAGTATCAACAAGTAACAGCCTCATCAATCCAGTACATAGACGTTAATTAGTCTTGATGAGATTTTAGATTTTGTTAAAACATCAAGACTGGTTTAATTATCTGTGGGGATGATGCTAATGTTTGGTTTTTAATTCAAATTTCAGGTATATTTAACACACGAGTATTTTTGTCTGAGTAATTGAAGTGGTATTTTTATTACCAAAATCAGTTCAAGACAGTTGATATCTGTTTCTGTTCTTGTCTTGTCTTTTTGCTCCATCTGCTCCATCTATGAATATTTGTATATTTGCTTTAGATGCTTAGGGATTTTGTAGAATGTAATGTCTTCCAAAAAAACGTAGACATGAGTTGTACAGACTTATCTTCTTAGAAAAGCATTCTTCCAAATCGCGTTTTCTAGTTTTCTAGAATTACCCCATGTCTATTAGATATTTAAATTTCAGAACTCTTCCGTACGTATCCTGTATTTTTACTCCATCTACTTTATCTATGACTATTTGTATATTTGCTTTAGTAGCTTCGGGATTTTGTAGAATGTAGTGTGTTCCAAAAATGTAGACATGAGTTGTACAGTCTTAATATCTTCTTAGAAGAGCATTCTTGCAAAATCGCTTCTCCCAGACTTACCCGATGCCAATCAGATATTTAAATTTCGGAACTCTTTCCATAGGATTCCCATACTGTTGAGCCTAAGTCCGTTCTGTTAATAACCATCTATGTTTTTTTTTTAACATTAATGGTTAATCCCCACTCTTCACAAGTATTGTTTACATGTTCTTGAAGTTCATTAGCGAATTCTGCTAGGTTAACAATATCATCTGCAAAGCGGATATTATTGATAGCCTCCACCATCTGCTTACTGCACAACGTGTTAGTTCCGATGTACACACCCAGATATTTTATACTTTCTTGTATTTATACATGCTTCCCCAATATGTGAATTGCCGAATGCCACATTCTTCTTAAATTTAATATACTATATATCGTATCGGCCCCAGCACCAACCCCTGTGGTATACCCCCGTGCAGCTTCTCTACGCACTCTGCACCCGCCTCGCCCTCGTATTCAAGAATTCGGTCCTTCAGATAACTTCTGATTATCCGGAGGAGGTATACCGGTGTTCGTTTTCTCGCCAGTGTCTTCGTTATCACAGGCCATGGCATTGCGTTATTCGCGTTCAGCGCTATAACTAGGCAGTATCATCTAGCCCTTAGCGGCCCCTCGTTGGTTTAGTCAACCAATCATTTCCCCTTCTAGGAGGGCGTATACAGTTTACCTGCTCCTCCTAAATCCGTACTGCCTTTCAGATAAACCCCCATCCTCCTCGATCGCTGGCCCCATTCTAGTCGACAGTAGCCTTTTTAGCACTTTGGCCTCGCCGTCTGTCAGACAAACCTACCTGATCGATAGCCCCTGCGTCCGATTCCTGCTTTCCTTTCTTTGGTATTAACTCGAGCCTGGCCCGTTTATAGGACACCAGTTCGACACCCTCCCTTAAGCATGTGTTCATCATCTTTATCAACCGCTCCTGGTCGTCCATTGCTATTAGTTTAATAGGCATAGGGGGCACCCCAAATTTTTTTGCCACTTTCCGGTAGGGCCGCCCCCATCTGTTCGCGTCCACCTCGTATTGTAGCTGCATCCACTTTTCCTCCTTACTACGTCCGATGGTCAGTTTCAAGTGCTCCTTCATCTTTTTTTCTTGTTCCTGGTCAGAACCCTCCTGGATAAGTTGGCTTTGGTCCTAGCTTCCGCAATATCGCCGTTCCACCAGTGCATCTATTCAGATCTGTTCCTTTCTTTTTCGGAATGGCTACATCACAGGCCTCTCGTAACCTCTTAGAGAACACTTATACCTCATTCTCGGTCCCTGTACACAGCTCACTATGTTCTCTCATGTACTTGCATAGTACGTCACTCCTGATCCTGCCAAGGTCCCATCTTATAGTACTCTTGTCATGTACTGGTCTACTAACCCTCCCTTTCACAGTGTACGTGTACGTGATATAGCGATGGTCACTCTAGCTATCTTCACCACTTACTTTCCACCCCTCTATATTGCCTAGTGTAATCTGCGTGACCAGTGTAATATTAATAATAGACTTCGCTTTACCTCATATCAACGTCGGCTTCCTCCCCTCATTTGTCACTTCCAAGTCGAGGTGTGCCATGGTCTTGACCATCATTTCGCCCCTCCTATCAATTTTACTCTCTCCCTATTAATGAGCCTTTGCGTTGTAGTCATCCGACACGCTGACTTTCTCTCCCAGGCTACTCACGCAGTCCTTCAGAACCCCCAGCCATTCCTTGATTTCCGTGTCCGTACTGTTTAGCGAGGCATTACAGGATATAAACGCTATCCCGGCTGTTTTAAAACAGACTATGTTCTTGCCCGGACACCCTGAGTCGGTAGCCATTTGACTGTGTAAAACTCTGAGCTGCATTCGGTTCACTTATTATTACGATGTGGCGTCCTGCTCACGGACTTTTGCCTCCAGGAGGTCATGGGTTGTATGACACCAACACTATTCGGTTGTACAACCTTCAGCACCTTAGTCCCCTCTAGCTTGTATGTGCTGCCACCTCTTGAGATGAACCCCTGTTTGCAATATCTGCTCTTACCAATATGTTAGCTCCTTTCCTAGGTTACGGCCTCCACCGGTTTCTCTTAGTAGTTCCTCTACAAGGTCGTGACTCCCGATCTTTGGTATAGTAGACAGAAGGCATCCTCTTGGCAGTCCCCCGCCTGATGTCCTGCTTCCCCGCAACTGTAGCATAAGGACGATCTGTCTGTGCTTTTGCATTGCCTAGCTACGTGACCTGACTCCCAGCATCGGAAGCATCGGCTATTATCTTCCCTTTCTCTAATTCAGGCCATTTCCCAGCTGACCCGAATCTTTCCTAGTTTGGTCAGCCTCTCTGCGTTGATTGGGGCGAGCAATACAGTTGCCACCTGTGTACCACCGTATGCCTGCCTTAGTACCCAAACCTATGCCCTCCTGCATCCGTCTAGGTCCTCCACCAGTACCTCCTCTATCTTCTCTCTTCGAACGGATTCGTCCAAGTCGCAGACTATGAGAACGACCTGTTGCCTCCGGATACTCGCGCTTTTAGAGACCCTACTAACCCTGGTCCCCGTTTTTGCCAATTTAATGTTTTCCTTCAGCTGTCTCAGTGTCTCCGAATACGACACCTCCTCTACCTCACATAGATAATGTCAGGTTGGATCCCCTTTGGGTCCCACTGTCCACACCATTGTCCCACTTTCTACAGTCCCCCTCGCTTGTGTTCCCAGGCTTCCCGCTGCATGGGCGTAACTGAGGGCTAGCCACTCCTGGGCCGCTTTCCCGGGTGGATAAAATATCTTAACTTATGTCCGTCCCGCATAGAACTCTCCCTCTACTAATTTCCTGAAGGTGCAGGTGTTTATTTGTGGTACAAGATGTAAATCTGCTTCTCTTCTCTCTCCTCTCCAAGCATTGTCATCATAGCGCGTACCTTTTGCCAGAGGTCAGCTTCCGTTCGGTCATATACAACCCTGACAAACTCCTTTTGAGGTTTTCCTCGTTACCTCCATCTCCACCTCACCATCAATCCCGGTAAGTTCAAGGAATCTTTCTCTGAACATCCTTTGAATGCTTTTATCCATTCGAAGGTACGTATGAACCATTACCACTTTCACCGTGCTGTTCTCTATCGACAGCTATTGACCCAGAGGATCTTCGCATTTATTCTTCTATGAAATATGTGCAGTAATAACATTAAGCTAATAACCTTATTATCTTCGTACACAAAAAAAGGAGGTTGACCTCAACTAATCCTGTGGAATGTGTCCCGTATCGTACATATTATTAAAGAGCACTGTTAGTTGTCACAGTTTAATTGTTTGAGCCACTCATTAAATATTTTTCCGAGGCCATTGGCTTTATTGTTCTTAGCCTGATTGGTAGCTTTTTCTACTTTTTCTTACAGCGGTGAGGATGCACGGACCGGTTTTCGCTTTTAGAGCCTGCTGTCCTCAAAAAGTTTCTCCATGTATTTTTTCCATTCTGCCATTATTTTATCGGTTATTTTATTGTATTTATGAGTAGTAAATAAAACACTGCTGGTTTTAAGTTAGTATGGAACAGCAACGGAGATATCATGAAGAGCGGTAGCGTTTAGTTGACGCAATGGTCAAAGATATACTACATAAATAGGCAATCTATAGAGAGTTGATTAATTCCGATTGTAGACTAAAATATCTCTTCGATAAATACATAAATGGCAATGACCGACTTATTGACTTGTATGAGGAAAAGGACGGTAAGAGGAAAGCTGAAGTCGCTGCTCTTACAGGACCCAATGAATTACAGAAGTTTTACAATAGGTTAAAACGGTTTAAGAATTTTTACGGAAAACATATCAATGGGATAAGTTTTGCAAATGCCAGTTGAATTTGATGAGTTATCAAAAGCTAGAGAAAATCCAACAGAAGAACTTGCCAATTTAGTAGAGTTTTCAGATGAGGAAGGTTTTGGAAGTACTTGGATTTTCATGAGAAGTACATAAACCTCAAAGGCATCGAGAAAGTTGATTATATCATCTATTTGGGCATGTTTGATCAGCTCTATTATATACCTAAAGAGATAAAAAGTGGTTATTACCAACATTATTTGTATATATAAAAAAAACATACATATAATTTATGTTCATTCATGCTTGTAGGTGATCTACTCAAATCCATATCCGCTCCTCCACTGTTCATATAACAGCAGCTTTAGATATATATATTTAGCATTTACATGCTTATTTTCCCTTTATTGGACGATAAAATAAAATTGTCATTTTGAAATTAACATTGTAAAATATATCCTTAGATCCTTTCACTGCTTGCCAAGAATAAGGCTGGAAAAACCAGTAAGGAAAAGGAATCTTTTAGGCACAGGTCTTTGGTGTCTCTAGAGAGTCAGGAGTACAGACTGGCCGAACTTGTTTCTGCACGGCTGCCGCCACCAAAGAAAACTAGAACTAATGAAGAAAGGGATTATAGTGAAAATGAGTAATGCGATGAAGAAAGTGTAGACGATGATGCAGATGATGTTCCTTACAATCCTAAAAATCGACCTCTTAGTTGGGATGGAAAACCCATTCCCTATTGGTTATACTGCATGGTCTACATTAGCTACAACTGTGATATTTGTGGTAATTACATTTATAAAGGTCCCAAGCCTTTTCAAAGACATGTTGCTGGATGAAGGCATGCACATAGTATATGTTGCTTAGGAATATCAAACACAGCACAAATTGGGGATGGCTCGGCATTATGGGAAAATTTGAAAGTCTAGAAGTAGAGTTAACGCTGGCAACCTGAAACTGATGCATAGTATTAGGACTCTCAAGGCAACGTTGTAAATATAAAAACTTATGAGGATCTCAAAATACAGGGTCTACTATAAATTTAAATATTTTTTAGATCTGTCTGTCTGTCGTCCTTAGTTATGTATGCTGTTTCTCTTGTGTGCACCTGAGATTTCTCTGATTTTCTTGTGAGTATTGAATTAATCGTACTTTGTTCTTGATTTTCAGTTTAATACTTCTGTGTTTCTTTTTGTACTCAGCTTCATTGGTGTTCTTCGGGACTCTTCGTTCCTCCATAAGCGCAATAATCTCTTTTGTCATCCACCGCTGTTTTTTGGTCATTACAATCTGTTTCCCCGTTTCATTGATACCATCTCTTATATTTGCCCATCTCTCTTCAACTGTTTGCACGTTGTGATGTTATGTCATTATTTACTGTTTAGATCTTGTTCAAAATGTAACCTAAAGTTTTCGTATTTGAGTCTTTTCGTGGCATAAGTTATTCTGGTGAAGCGTTTTGCGTTTTTTTTTAACTTTAGGTTTTTTGTAGATTGAACCTGTTGTTGATTAAAATGTCATCAATTTGCAGTAGTTTCCTTTTGCATTCTGCATTCTTCCGCCGTTGATTATGTTGATTCCTGGAAAAATAGTGCCGTACACACAGTCCGCTCCTCCACCCTCTATATGAAGGGTGTTGGTAGCTACTGGGTGCAACACTTACCGCTCAGTCTGCTTGGTCGGAGGCTGTGACACCACTAGCTACCTGAAGCCCAGCTCCATTAACATCTAAAAAGTCTTTCCTAAAAGTGGACAAAAAAGTAAATAGAAGTAAATAGAGTGAATCAGGATGTCCAAGAGGATATTTGCTCCTTCAAAATCATAGAAAATGAAGGGTTTGAGTGGAAGAACACTTTGTGATTGTGAACTCCAACCGTGCTTCTTTGAAATTTGAACTATGTTTTTTTTAAATTGATTTGTTGTATCTGTAATTTTTTAAGGACGGAGTCCAAAAATGTTTAAATAAATAGTTTTATATACAATTTATTTTGTGTTTTGAGCTTAACAGTTTGTAATTATTTATTTTTCATTTTGTGGATTATTAATGTAAGCTCTTGTTTTGATTAAAATAATTGGAGTGTCAGACCCACGCTAATGTATATTTGATTGGAGGGCCAGAGGCACAGAGTAGTCTTCGAGACAAAAGTATCTACTACTCAGGAAGTAATGCCAGTCAGCATCGTCATGGAGTTGCGGTTATACTTAACGAAACACTTCGAAGATCTGTGAAGAACTTCGTACCCGCATCTCCCCGTGTTTTGCTCTTACAACTCGAGGCATACTGTGGAACACTAATAATTCATGTATACGCCTCAAACGGCGGATAAAAACGATGAAGAAGTGGAATCCTTCTACAAAGAATCGCCACGAGAAATTGTAGAACGTATAATCAGGAATCAAATCGATTATATTCTTGTACAAAATGCAGTGAAAAGTGCCAAAACATACCCAGGAGACTCAGATCATAATCTTCTTGTGACGGAGATTATCGTGAAGCTCAAGAAGCTGACAGTCTCGTCAAACCAAAAAACTATTCATACTAGCCTACTAAGAAATAATAACGTGAAAGCGAAGGTACACCAGGAGGTAAATGGAAACTTAAATAAATTAATAAACATCCGTAGGGCAACTCAAAATCAATGTGGCAAAATTCAAAATCAGCAATCATAGAACCTTGTAAGAAACATCTGAAACCTGGGAAAAGAACATACCGAAAATATTGCATGACTGAGGAAATATTAAGGCTTATGGAAGAAAGGAGAAATATAAAAAATTCAGACAAACAGAAGTATAAAGAAGTACAGAAGATCAAATATAAATGTCGACAAGCTAAAGAAGAGTGGCTGAAAGAGAAATGTACTGAGATTGAAAATCTGAAAAAAACTGCACGACTCATATAATGTGCATAAGAAAAGAAATAGTTCACTGGAATTGGTCAGAAACAAATGAGGAAGGAAACATTGTGTTAGATATTGAAGATCAACTGAACTTATGTGAAAAATATATCAGATCCCTTTTCAATTATTAAAGAGAAGAAATAACTATCAACGGTAACAATTAAACTTGACCATCTATTTTAAAAGAAGAAGTAGAAAGAGCAGTAAAATCAGCCAAAAATGGAAAAGCTCCTGGCCCCGACGACATACTTGGAGATGTGTTTACTTTGGTTGAAGAGCAACATTTAGAGATTATAACTTCCCTATTTAATAAGATGTATGAAACGGGAATATTACCACAAGAATGGCTTCACTCAACGTTTATCATACTTCCTAAGAAATATAATGTCAAAAAATACGAAAAACACCGTACGATCAGCCTAATAAGCCACACTGAAGATCATTCTTAAAGTCATCCACCCTAAGATCTTCAAGAAACTGGAAGAAGATATAGCAGATACCCAGTTTGGCTTTAGAAAGGGAGTTGGTACAAGAGAAGCCTTGTTTGCCTACAACTTCTAGATGTCAATCAAAATGTATACGCCTGTTTTATAGATTATAATAAGGCATTTGATAAAGTGAGACTCAAACAACTAATAGAAGCACTGGAACGCAAAAATCTCGACACAAGAGATATACAAATAATAGTAAAATTGTACCTGAACAAAAGTGTATCTGTTCGCGTCCAATCCGAAGTAACAGAAGCAGTTTAGATCAAGCGAGAAGTCAGACAACGGTGTGTTCTCTCTCCACTGCTCTTTATTCAGAAGAAATCTTCACGGCAACCAATTGAACAACTTTTGTTAGGCAGATGATACAGTAATTCTCGCCGAAAACATACAAGACCTTCAAAATGTGTTGAATAACGTCGTCACAACTAGTCGAGAGTATGGGCTGATAGTCAATGATAACAAGACCAAATACCTGATTGTCACCAAAACTGAAGTACCCAATGAACATATGTATGTGGAAGGCGAAAGGCTGGAAAGAGTTGAGAAGTGTGACTATCTGGGTAGAAATGTCGACTGCGCTATTGATTATTGCAAGAAATAAGGATTCTCAATGAGAAAGCCCGTGCATCTTTTGTAAAGTTTAAAAAGCGGTTATGTAGTCAGGACCTGAACCTGGACCTTAGAACTCGAATGCTCAAATGTTACATATTCCCAGTCCTTTTTTATGGTGTAGAAGTGTAGAAGCTTGCACCCTCAACGTATACTGCCAGAGGAAATTAGAAGCCTTTGAGGTGTGGGCCTACCGTAGGGTGTTAAAAGAGTATCATGGGCAGAACATGCGACCAATTTGGAGGTTCTGAGAAGAATGGAGAAAGACAGAGAGATCCTACAGGAAGTGAAAATAAAAAAATTGCAATATCTCGGCCACATCATGAGAGATCCGAAATATGAAATCCTGCGACTCGTAATCCAAGGAAGAATCGTAAAAAAAGAGAAAAATGTCCTGGCTTAGAAATCTGCGAAATTGGTTTAATGTCACGTCATCTGACTTATTTAGGGCTGCTGTTTCTAAAATCAAAATACTAATGATAATAGCCAACCTCCGGAATGGAGATGGCACATAAAGAAGAAGATAGTGGGCAACCACCCACCCTACATATATTTTTGAATTTCAACTACAAAGAGTAGTTTTGATCAAAAAAATATAAAAAATATGAAATGATAAAAAAATTAAATTAATCAATCACAGTTGATATGAAAATATAGATTTGAAGGGTGGATGGGTGCTACAAATAGTTGTTTTGCTTTTGAAAAATACAAACAAAATTACATATAAAATAAAAATCACAATTACAATTGATGTAAAATATAAAAGTATAGGGTGAGTAATACCGTGAAATCTCTACAACATGAAGCCTTTAACAAAATAATTTAATAGATAAATGATTCGCGTATTATAAATTGAAAATAAATTAAAAAGTTGTCGCAATATTTATTGTTATTTGATAAAGTTTAATCCTGCCGGTTTGTTTGTTTTCATCTTAAATTGAGCGTGACATTAAAATACTAGCACGAGTGCATTGTATGGCTTTAAAAAACTGGAATACCTCGGAATTTTTTTAATTCCGGGGTACCAGTACGTGTTGTAGTGGTTTTGACGCGGTACGTTATATGTGAAGGGTATACAGCCGATTATTATCGTCATTAATGTCTGGTTCGATATACTGAAAGCGAAAACAATGATGTATTAAAATTGTTTATTTATATATTTGTTCAAAAAAGTTGGTTAAAAATGCTTGAAAACAGCTTCCAACAAAATTTGGTCCTCGATTAGAACAATCAAATTCTAGACGCTAATTTTTTATAAATTAGTACCTGCTGATATTGTTAATTAAACCAGTTTTAATTCTATATAAATTATATTGTTAAAATAGTATATATTTTTCTATTAGAAATATTGACAAGGCACCTAGTTCTTCACCTGAAGAAGCCACAGTGTGGTGAACAATTGTATTGAGTTAAATAAAAATTTTATAATCAATCACGTATTATTTATTATATATAAAATGTTTAAAACTTGTAGATAACATTATAAGTTTATATTGAACTTTTGGGATATGTTGCTTAAATATCACTGAATATATTTACTACTGGGTGTGGCCCATAGCGAAATAAAAAACGCGTTAACGACTGATCTATGCATGTAAATGACAATAACATGAAATCTTACCTTGTCTTATACGTCTGGCAGTTTTATGGTTACTATAATGGATCAATAAAACCTGATCTGCGCGAGTATGGCGCCGAATGAAAAATTATATGTACAGAAGCAAAAATTATTTGTTTAAAAGAAATTATTTTAGCTTCAAATAAATTATGAAAATGTCTTAATATTTGACTAAAAACCTTCGATCTCAAGTCATTATGAATGATGTATGAGGTGTATTTATATTTGAATTAAATTGAGTTATTAATTGCTAAATGTATGCAGTGAAATAGAAGAAGGAAAACGAGGCAAAAGACTGCAGAATTAGAGCAATTAGGAAATGATTAATTAGAAAGTTTTGATAGGAAGTAGGGCTAAGACAAAGGCATATTTTTGACAATACTATTTCTTTCATAAATAAACTAAGAAAAATAGCTAAAGATGAAGAGATTGGAAATATAATAATTTAAGTATCAAAACAAAGTTTAAAGTCCTAATACCTTTGCAAATGAAGATTCTTGAGACCGTCAATATTGTTCATTCTTATTTTTTAAATTCTCAAAAAAATATTTGAAACTAGCACAAGAAGTAGAGGTTGTTAAAGCTGAACATCAAGTTTCTCAATCAAACGCTGTTTGTTTTTCTATGATCTTTTTTCTAACTCGACTTACTCGTTAACCGAGTCTACTTATTTGAGGGTTTGATAATTCTAATAATTTATTTCTATGATCTATCATATATGAAACTTTCTAATAAAAATAATCTTTAAAAACACTTCGACTAATCATTTGGAAAAGTCGTTCTGTGTTATGTTATGGGTTATTCTTGATATCAAACATTTTGATGGTCATACTAGGGAAGGATTGTTTTACCATCAAAATTTGTGTCGTTTTCTAACAATTTAGAAGAAAATGATAAAAACATGTTTTATGAGAAATGTATGCTAAATTATTCCTCCTTGTTCACTTTTCAAACTTTACCAGGTTAGAAGTCCTTTTTCACATAAAATATTTGTAATATATTTC
The DNA here is from genome assembly GCA_963969525.1 of Ontholestes murinus. Lineage (NCBI taxonomy): Eukaryota > Metazoa > Arthropoda > Insecta > Coleoptera > Staphylinidae > Ontholestes > Ontholestes murinus. The sequence goes on from OZ018396.1 coordinate 52,524,844, forward strand.
GGTAAAGATAATAATTTATTTCTGTGACTCGTTTTAAATTTTCTAATAAAAGGAATCTGCACATTTTTATTAAATTTCGGCTATTTTGAAGCAAATATGAATTAAATTTTTTAACTATTTTCAAAAAAATTTTAATCGTTTTTTAGAAAAGAATTAAAACATTATCAAATCTATTGAATAACATCATTAAACGACCTTTGAGATCATCGAACTATTTGATTGAATTCAATTGAGTTGTTTCAGATATACTAAATCATTCAGCTGACTGACTCGTGCATATATTTAAATGAAATCGATTACAACTTGCAAATATTTGAACCTTGACCATGTCATCATCATAAGGATGTTTGCTATCATAACATTATGATCTTACTTTAATTAATTAATTGTGATGAAAATGTAGTATATTTATTTATTAACTTATCCTATCGACTTTTATTTAATAATATTCCAACCAGACAATAAAATTTCGTAATATAAAAAATAATATCGAGTTTACGATGAATTCCCGGAATGCACAAACGATCGCCACCTTATATGTCGTATTAAATTATACCGAAATACTATTGTCGGGTCTTATATTTCGTAATGAAAGCAATTTATATTCGATCAATTAATTAGTTATTCAGCTCTCGTGGTATACCCGTAGTGACCGTCCTTGCCACCGACAGCGTCTGCTTGTTTTTAAATTCAAAGTCGACTACTCCGCCAAAAATGCGTGCATCAATTAAAAAATTCGGAATTCCGTCCAGGGTGTGGCCCCTGTATATAAGCGCCGGTGTTCCCGGTGTCAACATCATAGTTTTGCGAGTACTGGACATCCAGCAGCGCTAACAGAAAACCAAAATGAAATTCTTCGTTGCCTTCGCCGCCCTTCTGGCCGTCGCCGCCGCCAAGCCAGGCTTCATCGCCCCAGTAGCAGCTCCATTGGCTGCAGTAGCTCCAGTGGTTCCAGTATCATACTCCTCCCAATACCACGCTCAAGATGAGTTGGGACAATACAGTTACGGATACGCCGATCCATTGTCCACCAAGAGCGAAGTTAAGTCTTTGGACGGTGTAACCCGCGGTGGATACTCCTACGTCGACCCAGAAGGTAAATTGCAATCCGTCCAATACACCGCCGATGCCGTGAACGGATTCAAGGTAGCCGCCAGCAACCTTCCACAAGCACCAGAAGTACCAGCTGTACCAGAACTCGAAGCCCCAAAACCAGTTGAAGACACCCCCGAGGTAGCCGAGGCCAAGGCCAAGCACTTGGAAGCCGTCAAGGAGGCCGAGAAGCGTCCAGAAGTTGCCCCAGAACCAGTTAAGGCCGTAGTCGCTCCAGTAGTAGCACCAGTCGTTTCCGCTTATGCCGCACCAGCTGTACACGCTTTCGCCGCCCCAGCCTTGGCCTACAGCTACCCAGCCGTATCCGGTTTCAGCTACGCCACCCACAACTACGCCCCATACATCAACGCCTACGCCGCCCCCTACTATCCACACTTCGCCAAAGTCATCGCCTAAATGAATGATTGCTCTTGTTGTGTATATACTATGAGATGTTGTTTTGTACGATAATTTTAATTTAGTAAATAAACGCGCAAATTAAAATTGACACGTTCATCTACAAATCAATAAAATCATCACACTTGCATCTTATACTTGAATGTTATTCATTACGAAATTCTAAACCAATAAATTATTTAAAAGAAATATATACAAATTCAGACAATAGTTTATTTAATGATTTTTCTCGGACCAGTTTCGATCTATTTTGTATCAGCGTAGCACAATTGGAAATAGATAAACGGAGTTTTACTTAGGAGTATTCAACACTACGGGTAAACCTTCAGTGCCATCTATTGTCTAAGCGTTGCACTAGATCCCTGTTTGGGCGGATAACCACCAACAAATCAAATCATACTCTCAGGTATGATTTACCAATTAAAAAGTGAATTAGAGAACACCCTCCTACCCTAAATTATTATTTATACTCTCTAAAACTATATTATATTCAGAATTATAGTTATGGGTTTGAGTGGAAGATCATCTAAAAGAATTAACTCCGGCTTTTGGCATGGTGTTAAAATTATATGTATGTTTTTCCTTCAATTTTAGTAGAAATATTAGTGCTAGTAGTGTTTGCCTACCGACCACGTGGTCCTTCCGCCGTGTTATTTATGTATTTGTGTGCGTGTGTAAATGAGCTTGTTACTTTAAAGGATCGTCCTCGCCACTCTAAAGCACCATTAATTGTTTCCCAATGGTGAATGGTACCGGTCACCCATCCAACTACTGACCCGATCCAACGTTGTTACACGTAAGTTCTTGGCAGTAACCGAATGCGCCACCACAGGCATGTCCTTCAATTTTATATATAAAAAAAGCTTAAATGAATAAATGAATAAATTATGAAAATAATATTACTGTTAATGTTCATGATTTAAAAACGGATTGTAGTTTATTTTTTCATTGGGTGGGTGCCCTCTAAGTAAAACTCTATTTATTTTATTACCATCCAAAGCTTATTCAAACAATTACTTAAAAAATTACACCATTCTTATGCATAGTATATAAATTTTATTAGACTCTCGCTTATGTTTTTGCAATTGGAGGGTGGTTTAGAGACCACCCACCCACCCTACATATGTATTTATTCTTTAATCACTGACACCGTGTCAATATTCAGAATTATTAAAATAATGTTACTGTAAATATTTAGGACTTCAAAAAAGGGGTGATCTTTTAATATTAAACATACAAATATAAAAAGAGTGGGTGGGTTTTACCTCTAATCAACACTCAAATTATTTTATTACCAGCCAAAATTTATCAAATTTATATGTATGCACATAATTTTACTTGAAATAAAATGCATCATTCTTATGTCAAAACTAAATTTTGTTAGACTTTCGTTCAAGTCTTATAAATTGAAGCACGAGAAAAATTAAAATACTCAAATTTGGAAAAAATATGGAAAATTATAGAAATCTAAAAGGGAATATTCATAGGAAATTCTAATAATATAAAAGAAAAAATGTAAGACTGTTATTAAAACATCAAAACTTTAGAAGATAGAATTAAAAATTGTTAGAAAATTTTAGAAATCTAAAAAAGGAAATAATCTAAAAATTTATATTAAACATTGCTGTACAATTTTGCAAAAAATCTCCTAAGAGAAAAAGAGACTATTCTGAAAGATTCCTAGAAATCTAAAGTAGTAGAAAGTCCTGAAAATTAGAAAAAGCAAAATGCTGGCAAATTTTAAACTTGTAAAGTATATAAAATAAAATAAATTAAAAAAAGTTTTGTAAATCATTACAAATCATTCAAGATGTATCACGAAGTAAACGCCTCCTCTATCATAAAGTATTTAAATAAAATAAGAATTTCTAAGGACATTCTCGTCAATTGGATCAGAAAATAAGAAAGCATTTTAGATATCTTAAAGAGAAGTGATGAAAATTCTAAAACTTTTAAACTAAAAGAAATATTTTAGTAATCCTAAATAAAATTGCTAAAAAACTATATACCTATGAAAAATGAAATCTTAAATGTAAATTTTTGAAAATCACAGATTTCTAGAAGCGAAATTCATTAAAACTTCTAGTCAAAGTTTCTTGTTTTAATGCATTTAATGCTTCTAGAAAAGTATAATTTTCAAAAATTTGCTCCTTTAAATTCGATTTTTTTCCTAGCTACATAGTTTTTCAGCAGTTTTTGTTTAGTATTATTAAAAAATTTCTTCTATGTATAATAAAAGTTTCTAAAAGGAAGTTACTAGAAAATTCTAAAAGTTTTTTGAAACCTTAAATAATATTCTCAGAATTTGGAAATGATGTTGCTGGAAATTTTTAGAAATCTCAAATAAATTTATTAAAATTCTTAAAATTGCAAAGAATCTTTTTGAATTTCATAAGAAAAATTACATAAAAAATATAAGAACCTTTAAGAAATTTATCACAACTTGGAAGAGTTCAGCAGGTTTTGTTTAGGATTATTGAAAAATTTCTTTTATGTAAAAGTTTCTAAAAGGAAGTTACTAGAAAATTCTAAAAGTTTTTTAAAACCTTAGATAATATTCTCAGAATTTGGAAATGATGTTGCTGGAAAATTTTAGAAATCTCAAATAAATTTATTAAAATTCTTAAAATTGCAAAGAATCTTTTTGAATTTCATAAGAAAAATAACATAAAAAATATAAACCTTTAAGAAATGTATTACAACTTGGAAGAAAACTACAGAAAAGTTCTATAAATATAGTAACAAAAGTTGTTGAAAGTCGCACAATTTCCAAAGAAAATCATTCTAAATTTTTTTCAGGAGTTGTGCGATTTTCAACAATTTTTTTTAAACTTATTTATAAAATTTCTAGAGTTTCTCTTCCAAGTTGCAATAAATTTCTTCAAGTTTCCATTTTCTTCTTTTAGGTCTCCAATAATCTCTATTCCATGTTTCTACGATGTTGAACAATATTCGTTTATAAATTTTGAGTTTTTTTTGCAATTTTAAGATTTTTAATAAAGTTCTAAAATTTGTCTAAAAAAATTTTGAGTATTCTTCTAGATTTCTAGAAGTTTTACTATTTTCAAAATGCCTGAATCTGCTGAAATATTACGTAATTTGAAATCGATATGCTAAAAAATTCTAGAATTCCGAAAAGAAAAATATTTTAGAACTTTTAAAGAAAAATTACTCAATAATTTTAGGAATAAAAAAGAGAAGAAGAGAACATTCTGGAAAATTCAGAAAGATGTAAAAGAAATTAGAAGAAAGTCGTGAAAAAAAGCTGACAAATTTTAGAAATATCAAGGAAAATGCTAAAATATGGAAATTTCAGAGAAAAATTTAAAAAATTATAATCTCAAAATAGTTTTGCAATTTGTAGAGGATATACCTTAAAATATTCTAGGAATTTGCAAGAAAATTTGTTGGTAAATCAGAAATCCCAGATGAAAGAAATTTATCACAACTTGGAAGAGAAACTACAGAAAAATTCTATAAATATAGTAACAAAAGTTGTTGACAGTTGCACAATTTCCAAACAAAATCATTGTAGATTTCTTTCAAGAGTTGTGCGATTTTTAACAATATTTTGTTAACATATTTATAGAATTTCTACAGATTCTCTTCCAAGATGCGATAAATTTCTTAAAAAATGCTGACAAATTAATAGAAATACCAAGGAAAATGCTAAAATATGGAAATTTCAGAGAAAAATTTAAAATAGGTAATTGTGGAGGCCTCTACTTTGTGATACATTCTTATTCATAAATGATTTTAAATACCTTTTTATATATCACACACTTTTAATTTTAATGTGACTATAGTTTCGACAGATATTCTGTCATTTTCAAACTATATGACAGAATATCTGTCGAAACTATAGTCACATTAAAAATAAAAATGTGTGATATAAAAAGGTATTTAAAAACATTTATTAAAAATTTAAAAAATTATAATCTCAAAAAAGTTCTCGCAATTTGTAGAGGATATACCTTAAAATATTCTAGGAATTTGCAAGAATATTTGTTGGTAAATCAGAAATCCCAGATGTGACTTAAGGAAAAGAGGATTAAATAAAATATTCTAGTAATCTGAAAGTACAACTTCTACAATTTGTAGAAAAAATTATAATTTCAAAAAAGCCATTTTTAGAACTACTAAGTAAGTAGTTTATTGATGCTTAAACAATAATGTTTTACATAAGTCACCATATCCAGATAATACAAACACTAAACACTAATGCTAAAAGATTCTAGGAATTGTTGGTAAATTCTAAAATCCCAGAAGAATATGCTTGTAATTTAGATGAAAATTAAATAATATATTATAGTAATCTGAAAGGATAATTGCTGAATAATTGTAGAAATATGGGCAAAAATCCAATTTGGAAAAGCAAATTTTAGAAGATTGTAGAAATCTGGAAGAGAAATTCAAGAAAAATTCTAGTAATCAATAAGTTAAAATGTAAAATTTTTGAAACACAATTTAAAATTTAAAATACCAGAAAATTATCTAAAACTTTTTAAGAATATTGAGGAAAATTCCAGAAAGCTAATAGAAAATATTGTAGAAATATAAAAACCTGAGAGTTCTGGCAATTTGAGAAAGAATTTAAAATTATTAAAATGCTGGAAATTTATTAAAGTCTAAAAACATGAAAACTTTTAACAGATTCTCCCAATTTGTACATTGAAATAAATTTCTCTGAAGTTGATAAAAAAAATCTAAAACAGAAATTTATAGAAAATTCTAGAAATCTGATAGAGTATTGGGGTATTATTCATTTGATTCAATATATTAATATCAAAATATTCTAATATTATCCCTAATAATTTTTTTACAATAATTTGGATAGCATTTGGAAAGGCTTCAATTCAAAAAATATAAGTTCTTCCATTCTAACCTTCTATTCTTCTGGTGATAAGACTCTCTTGATGGCAATTCATCAAATGATTTGCCAAATATGACAAAAAAGGGATTATTTTTTGACACTACGTCATGAGGCTATCATTTAGCGAACATATAAGAAAATTGTGGAAACCTAAGAGTTCTTTAAATTTGAAATAGAATTTGCTCTAATAGGAATATGCTCCAGAAATCCAGAATGAAAATTGATGAAAAATTTAAGAAAGAAAATTCTCGTAAGATAAAATTCTAGAAAATTATAAAAAAGAGATTACAAATGAAAATAATAAAAATTAGCGAAAAATTTTGGCAAATTTAAGATATACCTGGAAACATTTTCGCCAGTTAGAGAAAAAAATGCTTAACGATTGTAGAATTTTTTTAAAGAATAAATTATGGGAAATTTAAAATCCTTATAAAAAAATTATTGTAAATTGAATGAAATATTCTAGTAATTTGGAATGTTTGAACTATGGAAAAAAATTCTCGAATTTAGAAGTTTAGAAAATTTTGGAAAATAGTAGAAATCCAGAAACGAAATGCATAGAAAATTCTAGTAAAAATATTTTTGAAAAGGAAGTTTTTAAACCTAGAAAAAAATCTTAATTGAGTCTTTTTCAAATTATGATTTCTTTTTTCTAGGTTTTAAAAAGTTTTTCTATTAATTTCACTTGTAGACATCTACTATTTCTCAAAATTAACCCATTGCTAACAAATGAAAAAAGGTAAATATATCTTTTTTTGAAATCTCGAAAAAATATTTCGCAATTTGTAAAAGAAAATTATGGAATGTTCTAGGAAACAGAAATAAGAAATATTAAAAAAAGTTCTCGCAATTTAAAAAAGAAATCACTAGAAAATTTTAGGAAAATTCTAAAAATCTTAAAGAAAAATGATCGAAAATATTGAATTTTTTTTAAACATAAAAGTTATTGTAATTTAAACATAATATAGCTAAATATTCTAAATTTTATGATACGAAAATTACTTAAGAATTGTATATATTTTGAATACAAAATAACGGAAAATATTAGAATCCTTGAAGGAAACAATGCTAGAAAGTACCGGAAACAAATATTACTGAAAAATTCTAGAAATTGTAATAAAATATGTGTGATTATTTTTCAGAGAATGCTAGAAAAAAATTGCTAAAGAATTCTGGAAGAATATCCCGCAGTATTAAAAAAAGTAAAAAATATTATAACATTTCGAAAAAAGTACACACAATTTGTAGAAGACGAGCTTGAAAATTCTAGAAAAGTTAAATAAAAATTCAAAGTTTTAAAGACATTAATGTTCCCAGAATTGATAGAAGATACTAAAAATCTGAGAAATAAATTTATCTTGAATCAGTTTCTCACTTATCTTTTGGTGAAACGTTAAGAAATAATAGGTAAAGAATTGATAAACACTTGGTTTGTTTCACTGAATTACCTATGAAAAAAAAAATACTAGAAAATACTCTCAAAATTTCCAGAAATGTTTTTATAGATCTAGAAGAAAAATGTGGTCATCATAGTATTCTACATTTTCTTGAAAACTATAGGATTTACGTAAAAAAGCTATTCTTAAGAATTTGCTCAATTTTGAATTTTTTACAATTACTTGTTAAATAACTAAAACAAAAAACAAAAAAAATGGCCTTGAGTAAACATCCACTTCTGGTTTTTGAATGTTCACCAAAAGCTTTTCAGTTCCAGTTTTTAACGATAAAACCTTAAGTTTAAAGTTTCATCTCAATCAAATCATTCGTTTTTGAGGTTCAGCGCCTACAGACATTTTCACGAACGCAAAGTAAAAACTTTTGTTCTTCATTACTATACCATTATGTTAAAGTCTTAAGTAACGTTTTGGATTAATGAAAAAGCAATTTAAACAAAGTTTTATTTATTTATTTTTTAAAAAGTTTAAGCAATAATATTGGTAAAATAAGGATAATAAGGGGCTGCGTAAGTAGTCACCCGTGGAGCAAAATTATTTGTTGAATAACTGAAACCATGAACGGCTGGATATCCATAAACTGGGGCTGCTACAACTGGGGTTTCAATAGGTTTTACTGGTTCTTGCACAGCTGGGCGGTTTTCAACTTCCTTAAAAGCTTCTAAATGTTTGGCTCTAGCAGCAGTTACCTCAGGGGTGTCTTCTACAGGTTTTGGACTTTCTACTTCGGGTACAACTGGTACTTCTGGTGCCTTTGGAAGGTTGCTTGCTGATACCTTGAATCCATTAGAGTCAGCCGTGTATTTAACACTTTGCAGCTTTCCTTCAGGGTCGACGTACGAGTATCCACCACGGGTGATGCCATCGAAAGATTTTACTTCATTTTTATTCGATAAATGATCAGCGTAGCCATAACTGTATTGTCCTAATTCATCCTGGGCGTGGTATTGTGATGAGTAAGTCAAGGGTGCGTAGAAGCCTGGTGTGGCGGCGACAACAGCCAAAATGGCGGCGGAAATAATGAAAGATTTCATGTTGATTATTGTTAGCGCTGCTGGATGTCCAGTACTCGCAAAACTGTGATTCGTTTAGTCAAAATCTTTCGTATTTATATAAATGCCACTCCTTTGTTGCATTCTAAGGATTTTAGTGGAGTCGTTGTCTTTAAAAGAAACAACCTACAAGTCCGGTGTTTTATGGATATTCACGATTTGAGGAATTTACTATAATGCACAATAAAATACGAGATTTCTATGTAAATTTAATTGGAAATTAATTCAAATCCATTTACTCTTAAAACTTTAGGAGAACCCAATACAAAATTGTGATATTAACTTATTACTTTTTACTTAATATGTACAAACTGTTTTTTTTGTCACATTTTTGTGTTAATATCATTTTGTGCAATTGTCGTAGCAATAAAATTGGCTTATTACAAAAAAAATACAAGCATAACTCGTAGAATTAATTAGCTATATTATCAGTTAATTAAAGATTCATTAATAAAAAGTCTATACCCCTTTTTTTGCAAATGACAGAAGTAATAATAAAATATATTAAAATCCGTCAGTTCGTTGTAGAAAATTAACGTTCAAGAAATGTTTTCATAGTTTTAAATTTTTAGACAAAAGTAATGTTTATTTTTATTAGACTATAGCTTCCTTTCTAAAAAAATACATATGAATATAGAAAAATATTATACAAATCATACAAAAATTTTGGATGGATGAAGCTGGGCGGAGTTTATGCAGCTGCGATGATCACTACTACAGCTATAAAACCATATTTCTGATATATTTAATAAGAAAAATGCATAATAAAATATATATTTACATCTAAATCTTATATTTTGTTTTGCACTATATTAAATATTATGAATATCGATGAGATAATAAACATAAACCATTAATTCAGTAAGTTGTTTATTTCAAAGACAACTACTCTACTAAATTTCGCATGATGAAATATGCTAAACGTGAACGAAGTTGCTATAAATACGAAAATATTTCAGTGGACGAATCACAGTTTTGCGAGTACTGGACTTCCAGTAGCGCTTACAATAAACACCATGAATTCCTTCGTTGTTTTCACCGCCCTTCTGGCCGCTGTTGCCGCCACTCCAGGATTCTACACGCCTCTCGTATTTTCATCTCAGTACCTCGCTCAGGATGAATTAGGACAATACAGTTATGGCTACGCTGATCATTTATCGAGAAAGAACGAGGTAAAATCTTTGGATGGTGTCACCCGTGGTGGATACTCGTACGTCGACCCTGAAGGAAAACTGCAAACTGTTGAATACACGGCCGATTCTAATGGATTCAAAGTATCAGCAAGCAACCTTCCAAAGGCACCAGAAGAACCGGCTGTACCTGAAGTAGAAGCTCCAAAACCTGTAGAAGATACCCCTGAGGTGGCTGCTGCTAGAGCTGAACATTTAGAAGCTTTTAAGGAAGTTGAAAACCGTTCAGCTACAGCAGAACCTGTCAAACCTATTGTAGCAACTTATACCGCACCAGCTGTTTATGGACATCCAACTGCCCATGGTTTCAGTTACTCTACCCATAATAATGGTCTATATTATTATTCTGCTCCTTACTATCCTCATTTTACTAAAATTATTGCTTGATTTTGTGTAAAATGTATAAATATAATTAATAAGTAGTGAATAAAAATATTATTTGTTTCTCCAAATTACAAGTGGCTTAATTAGTAGCTATAACGATCATTAACTTTCCTTTCTTACTTCTTTGAAATGGCCATAGAAGATTAATTCGAACACGATCAAATGGCAGGTCTACTTGGATAGGTTGTAGAAGGCCGGTTGGCAATTAATTAGGAACACCCTTCCGTGTCTGACAATCTGCACAACCTCTAATGATTTTCTCCAGGTCTTTTCGCATACTATTCCAAAAGTAGCAATAAGCAATCCTTCAGTACGTCTTTGCTATCCCTATATGATCTACCTGTGGATCACAGTGTTTATTTTCGGGTTCTCAATCAACTCTTCAAGAGCTACGATTCGGTCATCTTATGATTGAGCCTCTTTAAGATCCAGTGTTGTTGGCTTCATCTGCCTTTTCGGGTAGGGCTTCCATTGCAGAATTTCATGATAGTTAATTATCATCTTGGTGGTGCCGTCCAATTTTGTGTATGATGGTATAGTCGTAATCGGATAGTGTGATATAAATATAGATTTCATCGTGATGATAGGTGATTAACTTCACTTTTCTCCCATACACCAGATGTCTTAAGTATTGAAGGCTACATACCGCAACTAATACTTTCAATTCCAAAATTTTGTAATTTCGTTCGGCTTTGGTCAAGGTACGACTAATGAGCAAGTAGGATGATCTTTTTCTAGGTGTTCTTGTAGCAAAATGGCTCCCAATTCGTGAATACGTGTGTCGACACAAAGCACTGCGTCTTTCTAAGGATCGAAGTTTCCCAGAATTAGTGCAGATGTTAAAGCATGTTTCAGGTTTTATCAAAACTTACTTGCTGCGCCGATATCTATTTGAAACAATTTGCCTGGGTTGACTTGTGTAATGGTCGTGCAAAAACTCCATGCTCAAAATAACCGGACACGGTAATCACTCAAGAACTACAGCTGAACATTTAATATAAACATTATCACTAAGCTCCATTACTAAATCAGCACTTTCTATTGTATTAAAATCTTCATTATTTACAATCCTAACGAGATATTTGGTATCTGAGATTTATCTAAAATTCTGCAAAAAGTCAATTGATATAAGTTTTTTTGCGGCTACGTATCCCAAAATAATTTTAATATTCTTACCATAATAATATAATAATATGTATAATAATACCTCAAAGTCACCACAAACTGCGTTAGTATTACTTCAGAGTGGGCCACCCGGATGTACTGTTCTAGTACGCCCTAGTTGTATTCGGTGTTGTCTTCTGGATTTCTTGTCTATCCTTTACTGTCTTTGCTTTATTAATTCCTCTTCTTCCTTCTTGCTTATGATTCTTCCTATCATTGTATTTATTATGTCCCATCTTTCTTTTGACTCTAGCATGGTTTCTACTAAGTTGGTGTCATGTAGGGTCTTCCCCAGTTCTCCTTCTGCTTCCTGTCTCTCTCTTTTCCATCTTGCGCATTTGTATGTTCTACATCGTCTTCCTCTGTGCAGTAGTCGCATCTGTCCGTGTTTTTTAGTTTGAATCTTTTCAGGTACTTTTTGAAGCATCCGTCCCCGTCAGTGCTTGGGTTATGTGGTAGTCGACCTCGCCGTGTTTCCTATCTATTCACTTTTTTATGTGAGCGATCAGTTTCTTGGTTCTGCGTGTTTCGTTTTCTTCTTCCCAATTCCTCTGCCACTTCTTGTCTTCCCCTTTGTGTATTCTCATTCTTTCTTCTACTAGGAATTCTATAGGTGGCGTGCCTGCTAGCAGCAAAAGCGCTACTGTTGGAGCAGTGCGGCAGGCGCTGCATATTCTTAGTGCTGCTTTTCTCTGTATTCTTCTTAACATGTTCTTATATTTTAGTAATGCTTTCCCCTATATTGGAGCTCCATATAGCAGTACTGAGTATGCCGCCATCATTTAGCATCTTCTCTTGCTGGCTGTTGTGCCCCCTACGTTTGGCATAATCCTCCCCAGCGTGTTTACTATTTGTTCTGCTTTTTTAACTACCTAAGTGACATGTTTGGTCATTTTCATGTTATGGTCAAAGATTATTCCTAGATATTTTAGGGATTCTGTTTTAGTTATTGTTGTTTCGTCTATATTTATTGTTAAATGTTTTAGCTTTCTTTTCGCTACCAATAGTACTGCTTCCGTTTTCTGACTCGCTAGTTGCATACCTTTCTCTTTAATCCAGCCTTGTATAATTTGTATGATTCTGTCTATTATTATCTTCAGCCAATCTCCTGTTCTTGTTGTAGCTACAATCGCCAGGTCGTTTGCGTAGCCTATGAGTTTTACGCCTTCAGGAAATTTTAGTCTTAGTATATCGTCGTAGAATATGTTACATAGTATCGGTCCTATTATTGAGCCTTGTGGTACACCTCTTTTCATTTCTCGGTATTTCCTATTGTGATTTTCCTGTTTTGAAAATAGCTCATCATCATCCTCACCAGGTATGATTTTATCTTAAGTTCTTCCAGTTTTTTTTTATTATTTCTTTCCATGATACGCTATTGAAAGCATTTTTGACATCAAGTGTGACGTGTGCGCCGTAATGTTGGTTTTTTGTGCCTTTATTTGCTGTTTCTGCGATGTGTTTGATCTGTGACAAGGCGTCTATTGTTGACCTGCTTTTCCTATATCCATATTGTGAGTTTGATAGGTCTCCTTTTTTATTTCTTCGTTTAGTCTCTCTCTTAATAGAGCTTTTAGTAGTTTTCCGTCCGTATTTAGCATGCATAGCGGTCTGTATGTGTCAAGGTCATTTCTGTTTTTCTTGGGTTTCTGTATTAATACCACTCTTGCTGTTTTCCAATTATCTTTAGCTTTAGATATGTGGTTTCTTCTCTTTTGTCTCCTTCAATATCGTTTTCCTCCCCGGTTCTGTTTTGTGCAGTTATTTCTCTTGTGTCTCTGAGGTTGGAATCTTTTTTAGTTATTGCCATAGAGAGGGCTCTTTTGAATGCTCTACATCTGCCTGTCCCCTCTTTATGTCCCTTAACTTTGAAGGGTGGGCATTCTTCTTGATTGGTGCATTCTTTGGCTGAATGCCAATTTTTTCCGCAGTTATAACATTTTTTTGGTCGTCCTCTCCTTCGCATTTAGTTGCTACATGTCCGAAACCCTAGCATCTGTAGTTCCTGTTTAATTATATTCTTCTCTCCATGCAGCAGTTAGTCAGTCCTACTCTGAGTTCATTTCCCTTTAGTAATTTGTTGGCTTCTTCCTTGTTTATTATTAGCGTGATTGCTTATGTGTCCATGTAAACTCTTAGTTTGCCCAATTTGGATTCTTTTTTTAGACTTCCAATTTTTTCTTCTATGCCTTCAATTACCTCCTGTTTGCTTGTTATTTCATCTAAGCCATTGGTATGTATTGTCTCTTATTTTCTTCCTCCAGTGCCTGTCTGCCTTAGTTTAATTTCTTTGTCTTTGTTGGTAATTGCCTTCTTTACTTCCTCTAATGCGTTTAGATCCCTCTCGGGTTTTCCTGATGCCTTTTACTGACTTGCAGGCAGGGTTTTCTTTTATTGAGTTCTTGACTCTTGTTAGTAGGGTTTTATAGTCTTCTTTTTCTTCTACTACTAGTGCGTAGGTCTTGTGCTCCGTATTTGTCTTGTATTTTAACTTCTTCCTTCGTTGGCATTTTCTCCGTGTATATGGTCACTTGTGTATTTTGTCCTTTGAAGATGCGTTCTGTCATTTTCCTTATGGTCTCCAAGCTTATACATTTCACTAAAAAAAAGAAATGGAAGCAAATACGCTCAATAATTAAAATTGTGTTAATTTATGCATTATAACGGATTTTAAAGTATCCAACAGTAAACTTGAATATAATGATGCACATTTAGAAGCAAACGCCTATGGTCACAAGGACGGTAGTTGGTAATATAATACACAATTTGGAATTTAAATTCGTTCCCATTAAGAAATTCATTCATGAATGCAGATGTGTTAGTAGCTGGCTCATTTTTATTGTTATTGCTGAATAAATTACATATTGATCACATACCATTCCATAAGCTCCATAATAATATATAATTAAATTAACGAATAGTGTTTTACATTATTAAGTAGTTCTTATTGTATGTTCTTCAACACCAATTATAAAACGTTTTAGAGAGAGATAAACATCTTTATTAGAAATAGTGTTACATTTGATAATACGACAACTACTCTGCAGCTTCTCTTATTTTTCCATTGGTTATCGACCAGTGGTCTTTCAGTCCAAAACATTTTAATCACTTTGGTAAATTTTCGTAAATGAAATACGATAACAGCCTCAACTATTCAGTTACCAAAACATTTTATTTTACATGAATAAATATTAAAAAGTATTATCTAAAGGAAAGTTTAAAGCCAAGAATTTATACGAATTAAATTAGAAAACTGTTTGACTTTACTGCCTGTAATAAAAAAAATCTGTAGTTTTTATAGCTTTTAGTATTTTTTATAGATGTTATCTTAAATACAATAATCAAAAGGTTATATATTTACCTAACAATAATATATTTCAATGTTTATATCTTGGATTTTGGGACTAAGATTATTTTCACAATTGAAACAGTGTTTATAAATGTACAATAAATGTTAGGATGCATAAACTTAAAATAAAAAACATGCAGCCTCAAGATTTACTATTACGCCCAATAATGATGTATTTAAAAAAAATATTACTAGAAAAAATTGTATCTCAAAATGCATCAACTATTTTTATTCATTTCATTTAAAATTTAACATTTAACAAAACATGTTATTCAATAGGTGATATAAATGTAAATAGAGCAAACTAGATAATTAATTATAATTTTACCATAAAAACGTGATAAAATAATTGACGACCAATTAATTAGCATAAGGAGTTCTTCGAATTTCTTCATTGACGGCCTTGCTTATCACTATGTTACTATTCAAAGTCAACAACTTTAATAAATCCTCCCATACGTAAGTCATCATCATTTCTTCCTGGGAGTGGTAATCGTATATAAGATCTTGTGATTTCTGGTGAAATTATCAGTTCTGCGAGTACTGGATATCCAGCAGCGCTAACTCAAAAAACCTTCAATATGAAATCCTTCATTGCTTTCGCCGCTTTATTGGCCATAGCTGCCGCCAAACCAGGCTTTTACGCTCCTGTTGCCTATTCATCTCAATACCACGCTCAAGACACTTTGGGACAATACAGTTACGGATACGCGGATCATTTATCTACCAAGAGTGAAGTCAAGTCTTGGGACGGTGTCACCCACGGTGGATACTCTTACGTCGACGCTGAAGGAAAATTACAAACCGTGAAATACACTGCCGATGATGTGAACGGATTCCAGGTGACAGCCAGCAACCTTCCAAAAGCCCCAGAAGTACCAGCCGTACCAGACGTACCGGCCGTTCCAGAAGTGCCAAAAGTTGACTTGCCGAAGCCGGTTGAAGACACTCCTGAAGTAGCCGCTGCCAAAGCCGAGCATTTGGAAGCTGTTAAGGAAGCTGCAAACCGTCCAGCCGTTCCAGAAGTTGTAGCCCCAGTTGTGGCTACTTATGCTGCTCCTGCTGTAGCTTACGGTTACCCAGCGGTACATGGATTCAGTTATGCTACTCATAACTATGCACCATTTGTTTCTGCCTACGCTGCCCCATATTACCATCAACATATTGCTAAAGTGTTTGCTTAAATGTTTTGAAATACTTGTTTTTTTTTCTTTGTTACAAAATAAAAAATATATTACAACAATAACTTAAAGGTTTCCTTTATTAAAACTCCTCCATGAATGATGTTACGTAAAAATTAATTCAAATGATATAATTAACTGTAATTTAATGAGTTAAAACATGTCATTAATTATTAACCTAATGACCAAACTACTTAATTTTAGTGATATTTAATTAGCGATATCGTCAAAATTTTAATCATGATGATGATTGCCACCGCTACTACATGGTAAACCATTGAATAAAACATAGTAAATGTTTTATTCAATGCAAATATTTTTTTTAAAGTTTCGGAAAGAATGTTTATAATACATAATCGCCCAAAAAATGTGACAGTGGATTTAAAAACAAAATAATTTTCAGAATTCTGTATGGTATTAATATAAAAAATATTTTTAAAAAATATCCTCAAAACTATAACTTATGGAGTTACTGTAATTACTTCTAAAAACTAATTGTCTATATTGCAGTGGAAAAGAAAATTCATATTAGAACCAACAATATATTCATTCCTTATACAAATGATTGGGTGAATATATTAGGAAGGGTAATCTGCTCAAACATTCGTCCTATTTAAATCCTAAAGAATTGATGAAGTATATCAAGTCATACTCATACGGAATTTAAAAATCTGGGTAGTTTTGTTTTGCTGTGCATAGTTTATACAGAAGGTGTGCATCGCCCTTTGGATGTGCAAGATTATTATTAGATCTCTGTTGAATTTGTACTTTCATAATATAGGACAAAAAATTAATTTACTTATGAAACAAATAAACAAGAAAGGAACTAAAGTATGTATCTATTGCCTAAACTTAAATTTGATTTTAATAACTGCTTTGATAGAATACTTTATGCTTCAGCTCAGTGGGATATTTGTTAACCCAAAATAACCTAATATGGGATAAAGAATAGAAACCGTTACATCTTTACAGACAACGAAACCCTTAAAAACTCCTTATATATTATCTACACTAAGAAGTAGTTGTGAGATAACATCAGTCTATTAGATCAAGGTAATCCAAGTATTAAAGGAAGTGATGGGGTTTACGCTAATGCAAAAAATTAGATTAAGCAGTGCAAAGACATCATCACCCCTATATATACTGCCATATGTGATTCAACCAGTACAAGGGTACGCCAATCACTGTGGTTTGTCTGACCATGAACCCAGCTTGGAAGGCGGTAGAGAATGGACGAGTGCGCATTGGCTGAGTCAACCGCCCCATCCGGAAGAAGCCAAATATGAGGAAGTTTAGGCACTTGGTGAGTAATTACAAGGAAATAAATAGGTCCAAACGCCTTCTCCAATACGGTATGGCCCGGCGTACTCGTGAGGAATGTATAAACTTCAGATGCTCTGCATACCAAGGAGCAGCGAAGAAATCAACTTGAAGATGAAAATTCTTCAGCTAAACCTCAACCACTGCGAGGCAACGCAGAACCTGCTAAGGCAGGCCGAGCGTGACCAGGACATCTACGTTGCCATCCTCTCAGAGCACTACAAGAACTTGGCGGACTCATGTTCCTAGGTTCCAGTAGTGAAAAGTCGAGCAGCGGTTTTGGTGTGCGGCAATTCCCCTGTCGGGAAAACGTAGCGTGCATCAAGTACCGGATTTTTCTTTGTCAAAGTGGCGGGATCTAAGTGTTTAACCTTTATGCTCCACCGAGTGCCACAAAGGGTGAACTTGAGGTCCTGCTAAATTAATTGGCTGAGGATACGAAGAGTCAACGCCCCAACATCATCGCAGGCGACTTTAACGAGTAGGATCCTCTAGATTTCCAAGTGGCACTCTTCAACAAAGGGATAACGTCGACGTTCATACAAAACGGAAACGGAGACGTGACATTTTCCAGCGAGAACATTTCTCCTCGAGTTACGTTGTAGAACGTTAGTGATCTTTACATTCACAGCGACTACCAGGCCATAGTCTTTAATATTGCTGCAGAAGGTGGTCGAAAGCAGTTATGAGCTCCAGCAAGGTGGAAGGCGAAGAGACAGCCAAAGCAGAGGAGATGGAGAGAGCTGCTGCAGGAACTTGAGGGCGACATCTGGGGGTGGCCTTACAGAATTGTGGGAGTCCAACAATTATTGTAGTACCGTGTGGCGTTGGAATCAAAAACGTAGGTCAATTCTTACATGTGCCAAATGCCAGTTGAATTGACATTTTAATTGTCAAACATAATTTAAATGTGAATTTAAAGTGTTGTTAACTTTAATAAGTAATTAGAATACGTTTACTCAGGTAAAAAAAGTTCTTATTGGAATCTTATTTTCGCAACGGCTGTCGTTTGGAAAATGGAGAATGGGAGTATTCAATAGAACCTATGTCACAAGAACTTAATGCAAGATTTTTACATGGAATTGTTAACAACAGTAAGTTTTCTCATAATATGAGAGCTATTGTTCAATGTTTTTGCGATACAGGATCGATGCAACATAGAAAAGGTGCCGACAAATTAGTGTAAGAAATGAAAATGTATAAAACGCAAGAATCATTATAGAAGGAGAACCTTCGATATCCTTTGGGAGATTTACGCAACGTATGGATGTAGTAGAGGAACATGTCACATTATTCTTATTGATAATCTTAGATTATTTTCCTACAAAATGCATATATATCAAGAACTTTTGCGGTCTGTTTATGTACGAAGAGTGAATTTCTGTCAAATTTAAACAAATATGTTAATTATTATGAAGTATGAAACGACGTTTTCATGGCCACCTGGGACTACAATAATTGTTGGACACCCATTATATATTTATTGCCTAGCAGAAAGGCGCCCGGCCCAGGAGGGGTGCCAAATGAAGCGATCAAAATCGTGATGAAAGAACACCCGGAACGATGGACCAAATGCTTGAATCGGTGCCTGAAAGAGCTAAGCTGGTACTGATTCCCAAGACAGAAAGACACCTATAGACCTATTTGCTTGCGACATAAAGAATGCTTTCAACTCACTGCCGTTGCCGGTTTTTTGAAATACTCGGGATATGCAAGGCCTATAGAACGGTATCCACAGACGCTGCGGAGGTACCCGCCTTGGTGGTGACACCTGACCTCGAGATTGAGAAGGTGGGTGGGCCAGAAGGCAAATACCTTTTTGTACCTGTCGTGACGTTATTTGCCAAGAAGGTTATACGAAGAAAGGGCGCCTATGCCAGAAGGGGAGATACGGTAACAATGGATAAGGGCTTATTCAGGAAGAATAGGAGGAGTCGCTCTTATTCTTATTCCTCCTTCAAAAAAAGGCGATCTGTTCCGAGCCCATCAGAAGACATTCAGCTCGTGGAGTCTGTTGAGAAAAGTCTTCACAGCTCATCTCCCTGGTTGCTCATGCCTATGATCCAGCCATGACGATGAACTCTGGGAGGAACTCAGCCTGAGATCGAGAACCACGATGCCTTGAAGCTTCGTCACCATTAGGCGCGAGGAGCTTTCAGGCGAGCAATCAAGTTGAGCAACTGTGAAGAGCTGTGTGACGCTGATGATGATGGCCCGTGGGGTAGGCTTTAGAATAGTTATATCGCATCTGAAAAGCAAGAACTACACCGTAGATCTGTCACGTGATCACCGCTCGGACGAAATGGGGGTCACGGAGGTGGAGCAGCTTCATGTCTGGGGCAAGGTTAGAGGCTGGAAAGCTCCAGGCATGAACGTCGTCCCAAACGTTCCTCTGAAGGCCGCCATCATGTTCCGACCAGACTTCTTTCTCCGGACGTATAACACATGCCTAGCAGAAAGAATCTTCCCCAGCTTGGGTGGAAGAAGCAAAAACTGGTCCTTCTACCGAGAGAGAGCGAGCCACTGGTTGTGAAATATTTTCAAATCTATTCGTATTTTCAAAGACATCCATTATTTAGAAATTATTGGCTAATTTTAAAATATTTATCAATGGTGACGTCTAATGAAGAACATTAGAAAAACGCGATCTTAAAGACCTCAAAGGAAAGCATTCAAAAAGATTTTTATTTAAAAATTTACGTTTCCTGTTTGAAAATTATTAGTCAATTTTCTACCACCACCCAAAGGAATATATTTTATCACATTAAAAATAACAATTCTTGAAATATGCAAGATAAGTTGCTAGAAAAATTTAGATTTTGCCCGTCCTATTTTAAATTATGTGTTTAATAAGTAAGTTTTAATTATTTGTATTTAGTGAGTTTTTAGATATATATTTTAATATGTTGTTTTAAGTATAGTGATTTTACATGTTTATATTTCTTTAATTTTAAGTAAACTGACCAACTCATGAATGTACATAATATTCTTCTTGGAAATAAATCAATTGAATTGAATTTATTCAGTTGATATCTAAAAGAAAAGTTGAAGCAAACAGGAAACGGGAAATTCTAGAAATCAAGAAAAAAAAACACTACTAGAAGAAACAAACCTGCAAGAAGTAGAAAAGATTCCGAAAGGATTGGCTTACACTTATATAGAATTAAAAAAAGAAATGACGGTAAATTATAGAAACCTATGATACTACCTCAGTTATTCCCATCCTAGAACGCCTTCGATTCCTATCAGAGAAATTCTCCAAAAATCCTTTCAACTTTCACATATTATCCCTATACTGTATTCCTAGAAACCCAAATCTAACCCCTAAATTTAAAAACCCACATTCTACCATTTATGATTTCATTTCATTATTTCATGCATCTACTCATTAAAGACTGACGCCATATGACTAGACAGAACAAGGCAGAAAGACCTCTGGTCGATAGCCATTTGACATATTAACATACTAACACCTCATCAATTATTTATTATTTAAATGTTAAATTTTGTTGTACATATTTGTCAATAAAGATGTATATATATATATATATATATATATATATATATATATATATATATATATATATAGAAACCTGGAGGGATAACATATCGTTCAATTCGATTTTGATATCGTGATAGTAACGAGGACCTTTTAGAAAGCTTAGCTGTACAACTTTTCTTATATTATTCTTAAAATAAAAATAAAATATAATGAACTAGCTCGTAAAACACGAATGTTTGAAGTTTTGCTTTATTTTGTAGATAAATAATTTAATTTATCTACAAAATAATGCCTGATGAAGCCATAGTGCGGTGAAACAATTGTAGCAGTCGCTGAAAAGCTGCAGTTTCCAACGAACGCCGCCTGAAGAAGACCAACTTATAACATTGTATTTACAAAATAAAGCAAAATTCTAAACAGTTGTGTTTTTATTAAATAATTGCATAATGGAGTTTCACCAAGTATCAGCCTCATCAATCCGATAGCCAAATCTTCATTTAAAATCAAAGCCATGTTTGAAAATGAAAGATAATTGGGAAATAATAGATAAACTTAGAAGAAATGAGGGAAATTTTATAGTGCTGGAAATTTGGTATAAAATCATGGAAGCGGAAGTCGGCTTATAAACATTATACTCGTGGATATCGTCCGAAATTTTTACTAACTACTGCTAAATGCCCATAATAAAATTTTATTTAAACGTAATATATTTATTTAAGTGTCATACATTAGTCTAATAAGTAATCTTGTATTTAAATCCTAGACAAATGGAATTTTTAATTGTATAATTTCTAAATATACTTGATTAAATGGGAAAATTCTAGTGTTCTTAATTTATTATAATTTAAACATAATGGGGTGATAGAAATTTTATCACCAATTAATTAGCATATGTAATACCATCCACGTCGTCCTTGCAGCTCACGCGTGCTTATCAAAACGTTACCTTTAACAAATATTGCTATTTTTGGGCGTGGTAGTAGTATATAAGTCGCCACAATATTCAGAGTAGTTATCAGTTTTGCGAGTACTGGAAAACCAGCAGCGCTAACTCAAATCTACCAACATGAAATCCTTCATCGCTTTCGCCGCTTTATTGGCCGTGGCCGCCGCTAAACCAGGCTTCTTCGCCCCAATTGCGTATTCATCTCAATACCACGCCCAGGATAACTTGGGACAATACAGCTACGGATATGCTGATCATTTATCAAGCAAGAGCGAAGTTAAGTCTTTCGATGGGGTTACCCACGGTGGATACTCGTACGTCGACGCTGAAGGAAAATTGCAAACCGTCAAATACACCGCTGATGCTGTGAACGGATTCCAGGTGACTGCCAGTAACCTTCCAAAGGCCCCAGAAGTACCAGCCGTACCAGACGTACCAGCTGTTCCAGAAGTACCAAAGGTTGAATTGCCAAAACCAGTTGAAGATACTCCTGAAGTAGCCGCTGCTAAGGCCAAACACTTGGAAGCTGTTAAGGAAGCCGAAAACCGCCCAGCCGTTCCTGAAATTGTGGCTCCAGTCGTAGCCGCTTATGCTGCTGCTCCAGCTATTGCTTATGGATACCCATCCGTTCATGGGTTCAGTTATTCTACTCACAACTACCCATATGTTTCTGCTTACGCTGCCCCTTATTTCCATTATTAAATTTCCTAAATGTTTTAATTTAACGTTATTTTTTGTTTCTTTGTTAGCAATTATATAAAAAAATTAAATATTAATAAAATCAAGTCTGTATAATTTAAACTTTTTTATTTTATTTCGTTTTTTATGAAATAATCCCTGTAAATTAATTGAACGGATACATTTGGAATTTTTAATTGCAACAAGCATCGACCAACTTTACGAAACTGCAATCGTAAGTTTTATCTTTTTGGCGTACACAAAACCATCAAACATACTTCAACGATCATCGTTATGTAAAGTGTAGAATCAAAAGTATGACGATAGTGGTTTACACTAACAAGAACATAAAGATTTTAGTATGACCCAAGTTAAATTCATCAATGAAGAAATGCAGATGCATTCGTATGAAAAGTTTTCAGTACAGATATTAGTATATTCTGCGAGAATATTCATTTCGAGATGAAAACTTTTTAAGGAGGAAGCAGCCAAGCAAAAAGCTGGAAAATTATCACATCTTTATATAGTAAACTCTCTTAGTAACTAAGCCTGTATTGATCGCTGAAGTTTCTTAAATGCTTCGTATACTGATCATCATTAATTGTAGAAATTCGGAATTTCCCTCCTTCCTTCTTTTACCTTCCCAAAAAGAGCAAACTGCCAGCTTTAATTTTATTGGGGTTGTTTTATTGTTAGCAACAAACTCAAGATGCATAAACAGTACAAGAAATTTGTCTTACATATTCCAAAAGGTTTTTACCATCGTGCTCAAAGTAGAAACTGTTAGATTTTATTTTATTATGGTTCTTAAACTGTAGGCAACAAACTTAAGATGCATAAACTGTACAAGAAATATGTTTCTTACGTCCCAGAATAACTTTATTTTCAATATTTTCAAAGTAGGAACTGCCAGCTTTAATGCTAATTACGTTTGGCTTCTATTTTCTCATATACGATATTATTTACTTAGCATTCGAAGCCCTTGCATGCAAAGATATTCAATACTTTTTTCTCTTGTTTTATAAATTGATAAAGGTAAAGTTATCTAAAGGAATTGATTTTTTTTATTAAAAGTGGTTTTGTAGTCTCATTTGTTGTAGATTTTCGTGTTTTTTTCTAATTAAAAGTTGTTCATTCTCTACACATTCAGCAAAATAATTTACTTTGAACATATAAAGAAGGAGCAGTTTCAATTTATCATCCCAGATTATTATATTAAAGGCTTAAAACGATACTTTTACAAATTCTATGTGTATACTAATATCTTAACTGAAAACATTTTATTTAGAACAAAATCAAGATTAAAATACATTATAATATTAAGCATAATATCTATACAGTCTCTTGACGTCGGTTTTTAAAATATGTACACTTTTACATCCCTAGGGTCATGCAAAAAGAGCAACGTACGGTAATTTAATGAACATCTCAACAAAGATAATGTCCTTAATAAAACGTGTTTTGTCGGTAAGGTGCGGTTACATTTTACTAAGTGCATTAAATTGCAAAATATGCTAATAAGGTAAACTGAAAAATTTCATTGTATCAGTGAAACCGGTCTGTTTATCGCGGAAATTTAATTGTAACTATCAAAGTAGAAACAATAATCATTTAAAAAAACTGAAATAAAGCAATTTTTAATTGTATTTCTTATTTATATTATTAAAATA
The DNA here is from genome assembly GCA_963969525.1 of Ontholestes murinus. NCBI lineage: Eukaryota > Metazoa > Arthropoda > Insecta > Coleoptera > Staphylinidae > Ontholestes > Ontholestes murinus. The sequence goes on from OZ018396.1 coordinate 52,549,116, forward strand.
AATTATTTATAAATTACAATATTTCTGTAATTAATTTTGCTATTTAGCAAAATTAAAATAAACTGTGGAGAAAGTAAGTTATTTTATATTGCATCATCTTCACTTAACTCATCAATTAATATTAATATAATTTGTTTTAACTGGTAACAGATATTTCTTATAGATATAGAATAATTAAAATTTTTCAATAATACATATTTATAGTAGTAGTAGTGTTAGGCTATCGACCACGTGGTCCTTCCGCCATGTGTGATTTGTGTATTTGTGTGTGTGTAAATGAGCTTGTTACTTTAAAGGATCGCCCCCGTCACTCTAGAGCACCATTAATTGTATCCCAATGGTGAATGGTACCGGTCACCCATCCAACTGCTGACCCGAACTAACGTTGCTTGACTCTCGCTAACGCCAGTTCGGTCGCAACCGAATGCGCCACCACCGGCGTGTACATATTTATATTAAACAAGATTTTAAAAGTTTGAATTTGATTTTCCATTAAGTTGTACGTATTAATAATTTAAAATTCCAAATGTATTGATTAAATCAATATACAGGGATTATTTCTTAGGAAAACGAAGTACAATAAAAAAGTTTAAATTATACAGACTTGGTTTTATTAATATTTAATTTTTATACAATTGCTAATAAACAAACAGAAAATAACGTTAAATTAAAACATTTTGGAAATTTAATAATGGAAGTAAGGAGCAGCAGCGTAAGCAGAAACATATGGGTAGTTGTGAGTAGAATAACTGAACCCATGAACGGATGGGTATCCATAAGCAATAGCTGGAGCAGCAGCATAAGCGGCTACAACTGGAGCTACAACTTCTGGAAGGGCTGGACGGTTTTCAGCTTCCTTAACAGCTTCCAAATGTTTGGCTTTAGCAGCGGCTACTTCAGGAGTGTCTTCAACTGGTTTTGGCAAATCAACTTTCGGCACTTCTGGAACAGCTGGTACGTCTGGTACGGCTGGTACTTCTGGAGCTTTCGGAAGGTTACTGGCAGTCACCTGGAATCCGTTCACAGCATCAGCGGTGTATTTGACGGTTTGCAATTTTCCTTCGGCGTCGACGTATGAGTATCCACCGTGGGTAACCCCATCGAAAGACTTAACTTCGCTCTTGCTTGATAAATGATCAGCATATCCGTAGCTGTATTGTCCCAAGTTATCCTGGGCGTGGTATTGAGATGAATACGCAATTGGGGCGAAGAAGCCTGGTTTGGCGGCGGCCACGGCCAATAAAGCGGCGAAAGCGATGAAGGATTTCATGTTGGTAGATTTTAGTTAGCGCTGCTGGTTTTCCAGTACTCGCAAAACTGATAACTGCTCTGAATATTGTGGCCACTTATATACTACTACCACGCCCAAAAAAAATCGATATTTGTTAAAGGTAACGTTTTGATAAGCACGCGTGAGCTGCAAGGACAACGTGGATGGTATTACATATGGTAATTAATTGGTCATCAAATTTTTATCACCACATAATGTTTAAATTATAATAAATTAAGAACACTATAATTTTCCCATTTAATCAAATATATTTCAAAAGAATTCAATCGAGAGAATGTTTACCATTGTTTTAATATTTTGGAGAATGTTGTGGATAAAAATAAATTGACTGTTGACACCATATCTAACGTCAATGAATCTTCTCCACTCTGCAAAAAGGTGATTGTGCATAAGAGTAAACGACAAGTTGGGGCTATAACGAGTGGCGAGTGCGAAGTAAATACAACTACGATCTACGCGGTCAGTGCAGCATCCTCCAATTATAATTTTTAAAAGAAAGATCAACAACGATTTAGAAATTGTAGCGTCCCCAGCAAGCATTATTACTATTTCAGATACCGGCTACATAAATTGTGAATTGTTCGTTAGGTAGTTGAAACATTTTAAACATCACGTCAATTCTAGCAATAACAAGAAGGTACGTTTATTACTAGATGGACATACCACGCACAGCAGAAATTTTATTAGAGTTGCCTGAGCACACTACTCATCGTTTGCAACCTTTAGCCTTTGCTTTCTTTGGCCTATTACAAATTTGTTTTACTCAGGCGCAAGTAACTTTTCTTCGTTAATATAAAGGGGACAAAATAAGCCAAACACAGATTTGTAAATTGCTAAATGAAGTATATGGAAACAAAGCTATAGTTGCAACTGCCAAGAATGCTTTCCGTACCTTTGTTAATCGGTATCTTTAAAGGTAGTCAATTTGCACCATCAGATATTTTGCAGCCTAAACCAAGTACTGAGAAAGGCGATGACACTACTGATATATATCAAACTAGAACAATCGAACGGTCTTCATGAAGCGTCACCTCCTCCAAAATTGAATCCACTGCCAGGACCATCATCTTCTAGACCTAGAGGTACAGCCCAGAAAGCTACATTAATAAGAAGCAAGAAAAATCTTCTAAAACAAAACAAGAAAAAACAAACAAAATACAAAAGAGACAAACCAAGAAACATTGTTCTATTTTATGTGCGAGAAATAAAAAGAAGCAGACAAGATCGGGTACATCAAAATATTTGGGTGCATACAAAATATGCTTAAGACACTTAAATTATAGGTTTTAAAAGAGATATTATGTAAGGTTCCAATTTAGTTAGCTTGAGTCTCAAGTCTCCCCGTTGTGTTATATCCAGACGATTTCTTTTTTTACCAGTAAATCATTTAGAGCAGAAAAATATGAAGATGGAAATCGTAACAATAGCTTTCTTGCACATTTGGTTGAATTTAGGTATTTGATATCTGTTTCCTCAAAAAGCCATGTCATCGCTCCTTTTATTTTAAATAAGGTTTTAACTAATTCATCATTTTACATCTCTGCGAGTTCTTCTTGATATTGCACATTTGATATATGGGATAAATCCACTAACATTGACTGCATCATCTACGTTGGAAAATCAATTTGTTTTTTTTAAATCATCAGAAAATCTTTATTAAATCAGCCTATAGAATTTTCCGATGATGGAAAATAACAAGTATAGCGTTATCATTTACTTCACACTTTTGGAGCCAAAGAAACCGTTCAAATGAATTAATGGCGTCAGCTTCGCCTAAGTGTCATCATAAATCCAGCCTCCTTGTTGAAATCTGAACATTAGGAGCATCTAGGCTTTAAAGCTAGTTGATATTATGATCAGGGTAGTCGTCACCTTGTTTCCTTCTAAATAGTAGGGAGTTGTGACTTTTCGAGGCAGTGATGTTCTTTGGGAATGCTGCTTAAGTTAGGTTAGTTATATAGATGTGAACTCATGTATCCTAGAAGGATATACCTGAATTTCATCCTTCCACAGAAACTTGTTCCGGGCTGAGCATTGCAGTTCACACATCAGCTGCGGTTTACCAACGACTTAGCGTTCAATCAGTTCTCTTCGCTGATCGTTCTATAGCCATTTCCTTTGAGGCACTCCTTCAGTTTTTGCACGTTTCTTTTTTAACTTGAATCTTGTTTTTTTCTTAGAAGAAATGTTTTGCGATAAAATTGCGAGTCAAATTAATTGATGTCCTTTCTGAACATTATATCCCTTAACTACATGTTTAGAGTTGGTTAGCTCTAAAACCAAACTATTCAAATCATTTTCTAGCAACTTTCTTCTTGATTTAGACGTTTAAAATGTATCAAACAATTTGTCTTGAAGATATTTAAAATTTTTGTCATATTTTCTTATATCAGTTTAAAAAAGTTTTTAAATCTTCATACTTTTTCTTATTTGATTTTTAAATCAATTTTCCTCCTAAAATTTCTACAAAATTATTCGTTATCAGAATTTTTCATAGATCTCTATTTCAAATTGCAAAAATTTTCTTCGGAGGATTTCTAGACTTTTTTCTGTCTGCATATTACATTTTTTTCGAGGCTTCTATTTTATATTTATCTACTTTAAGGAAGTTTTGAATTTGATTTTTGTGTCATTTTCAATTCTATATTAATTTAATAATTTTTTTAAGTTTTAATAACTTTTTTCAAAATTTCTAGAATATTTTAGGACTTTTTCATCAATTTTTCTGATCTAAATTTTATTTTAATTTTATTTCCGAATTGCTAACATTTTTTCAAGGATTTTAGATTTATATACATGTTTTTTTTTCCATAGTTCTAAATTTTATTTCTTTATCTTATAAGAATGTTCTATGCTTTTGTTCCTTCAATGTTTTTAAAATTATCCAGCAATTTTTAATTGTGTTCCGATTCTGATTCCCATTTTTTGGTTTCTATTATTATTATGTTTTCTTTAAAAATCACTAAATTTTCCTGCTTTTTTTCTTGTATATCTCTTTCAATTATCAAAATTGTAAAATATTTTATAGGTTGTAGATTTTTACAGATTGTTATTAAAGCAAGAAATGTTTTTAGACTTTATATTTTAACACTTCCTTATTTTTTCTTATCAGAATTTTCTTAGAATCCCCATTGTGAATTGCAATAATTTTCTTTGGAAATTTTAAAAATTTTCATTTTATTTGCTCTCCAGAAATTTATCTGATTCCAAGATTTTTATTTTTACGTTACGAGAATTTTTCATGAATTCTTGTTCTAAATTGTACAAATTTAGGATTTATAGATTTCTTAAATTTTCCAGAATTGGAATTAGTATTAAATTGTTTCATGGGTTTAATTTTATATTTGTCTTTCTATTTTATGAACGATTTTTAGTGTTATTTTTTTTATTTTCGAAAGTATATCCTTGAAATTATGATAATTCTGTTTCAAAGATTTTAATAACTTCTACATTATTTTAGCAATTTTTCTTTCATATTTCTAAAATAAATTTTGCATGAATTTTACTTTCACTGTTGGAAATTTTAAGACCTTCTATGTGTTCTAGATTATTACCAGATTTTTTTTGTTGTTAATATATTTCTGATAAAACTCAATAAGGGTAATAAAACCAAATATCTTCGCATTTGCATCGACAAGAGTTTTATTTGTTCCTTGAAATTACTTAGTTTTAGTTTTTCAATATCTTCACTCATTTCATCTATTCTTCTGCTAACAGTATTGTTACTAAGTGACAAAGCTTTTACATCTTTGTCATCTTTTTTAAGAACCGAATTAAATTCTCTCTTATATTTTTTTTAGATTTATCGATAAATAAAGAAATTTAATAACTCAAGAATACGATTATGAGTTAAAGCATGAGCAGTAAAAAAGACTTAATTGTTGTTCTCTTTTCAAAAATTTTCTTTAAAATTTGAAAGTAATTCAAATCTAAATTAATATGAGCACTAAGTTTCACCTTCAAATGCGCCTCGTTTCATTGATTTGCTGGTATAAAAGACAAAGAGGAAACCGCTCATCTTGAACAGTGGGTATTAACCCGAATTTTAAATATATCTCCGAATATTGACGAATTTTTTTCTTGCTTGCACCACTCATTTTACCATTTTAACAATTGTACATTTGAGGTTAGGTTTTACTCATCGCAATACGTTTCAGATGAAAAATCGGATTTGAAGAGTCTATTTTCAAATTGCTCTCCTTAACAATCAAATTGCTAAAAATTATCTGCATATTCTTCTAAATAATATATATGTATAAATATTATCTAGTACCCATTTTTTCCTATTTTTTCACAAATAATAATTTTTCCCTATTTTCCGATATCTTTTTTGGTTCCATCCATGTCATTCCTATATTCTCTATTGCTCTTGTCGTCACTTGTCCCCCATGTTAATCTGGGCCTACCTTATTTATTTTTTCCTTGTGTTTTTGCTCTCCATACTCTTTTCACTTGTCGTGCTTCTTCCATTCTCTGTAGATGTCCCCATCAGTGCAACTGTCTTTCTTCTGTGAAGTCTAGTGTAGGCTGTATTCCTAGATCGTTTCTTATCTTTGTGTTCTTCATTCTATCTCTTTTTGTCACTCTTCTGGCTCTTCTTAAATATTTTATTTCAGCTGTTTGTATCCTGCTTTCTTATATCTTGGTTAGCGTCCACGACTCGCATCCATAGTTAAACACCGGTCTATATATTGACTTAAATATCTTCGTTTTGGTGCTTTTCGATATTTGTCGTTGGTTTATAAATCCATCTCTTAATATGTAGTATAGTTTGAATGCTTTTTCTATTCTTGTGTTTAATTCCGGTTCCTGTCTTCCTTTGCTGTCTATATTTATGTCTAAGTATTTGTATGTGGATACCTGTTCTATTTTTACCCCCTCTATTTCTATGCTCATCGTCTCTTGTTCCTCTACTATTATCATTGTTTTTGTCTTTCTTTGGTTTGGTTATTTGTAAATTTGGTTTAAGTTCTTTTTAGTTCTTCGCACATATTACTATTTCATCTACAAACACTGTCTCTTTTTTGTAAATTTGTGTACCCTACTGTTATACCGTTGCATAGTGTATTGCATTCTTTTATTATATCGTCCATGTATATTATAAACAATCCCGAGCTTAGCCCTTCTCATCCTTTTGTTGTAAATGGTTCTGTTCTCTTATTCTGATATATTACCACGTTTGTATTGTTTTTCTAGATTTCCATAATTATCCTAATTGTTTTCCATCAACTCCTTTTTGGTTAATGTCTCCCATAATTTGTTTCTTGGTATTTTATCAAAGGCTTTCTCTAATTAAATAAAATCTAGGTATACTCTTTTTTCTCCTGTAGCATCTTTTATGTCAGTTGTCTTACCATGAATATGTGGTCCTGGATACTTCTTCTTGTTCAGAATCCACTTTGTGCTTCTCTGTTACTGCTCTTATTCGTTTGTCTAATATCTGTTCTAGTATTTTCATGTTAGTGCATAGTAACTTTATACATCTGTAGTTGTCACAATTCTTTCTGTCTCCTTTTTTGTCTATTGGTACAATTAGCGCCATCTTCCAATATTTGGGTATCTGCGGTTCATCCCATATTTTGTTGTAGATTGTCAAAAGTATCTCTGTTCCCAGTTTTCCTATATTTTTTATCATTTCCTCTGTTATTTGGTCTTGTCATGGAGCTTTTCCGCTTATTATTAATTATCTCCATTAGCTCTTCTACATTTGTTAGATTTTTATTGTCATCTTCATTTTCTTCATTCTCATTTTCATAATTTCCTTCTAAAGCATTCTCTCCCTATAATATCTCCTGGAAATATTCTCTCCATCTCTTTATGATTCCTTCCTCTTCGTTAATTATATCCCCATATTTGCTCTTAATATAGTTTGGCTTTTGTGTTTTATTTCCCCTTAATTTCTTCATTGCTTTATAGAACAGTTTCTGATTTTCCTTGCTTTATTGTTCTTGTTTTTCCCCAAAATTCTCCCATTGTTTCTTCTTTGCCGTTTGTACTAGTTCTTTCGTTCTTCCTTTTTCAACTTTATATTTGACATAATTTTCAGTTATTCTGTTACCTATATAATTTTTCCATGCTAACCTTTTTGTTTTCTTCGCTCTTTTATCTCTTCCATCCACGATTCTGTTTGTTTATTTCTCTTGCTGCCTCTGTTTACTCCACAAACTTTTGCTGCGGTTTCTAGAGTTGTATTTTTAAACAGTGCCCACATTTGTTCAAAATGTTTATTTTCTAGTTCATCCTCAATTCTTTCTATACTATTTTTGAACGCCTCTCTATATTTTTCTGCCAATTCTCTATCTCTTAGCTTGTACGTTATTATTTTTGTGTTCACCTCTTTGTTTCGTTCCATTGTTTGTCTTGTTTGTTTCCTTACTGTTTTCTCTCTTATTCTGCTTATAACCACGTAGTGGTCGTTCCTATTTCCGGACTCCTCATTACTTTTGTATCTAATACTTCCTTCCTATTTCTTGCTTCTACAATTACATAGTCGATAATGAATTTTCATTTCTACTAGTCACTTTCCTTATATATTTGTGTTGAAAAAATGTGTTAGTTATTATCAGGTTGTTCATTATGCAGTAATCTATCATCCATTCCATTGTTATTTCTAGTTCTTTCTCTATATTGTCCTAGTGCTTACTCATACTCCTTGTCTTAAGTTCCTACTCTGCATTAAGATCTCCAGCGACATATATTCTTCCTTTTGCTTTTTCTGTTACTAGGTCTAACTCTATCCAAAATTTATCCTTTTTTCTCCTTTTTCATCTTCATTGGGTCCATATGCTATGATTATTGTTTTTATTTTTGGTCTTGTTTTTTTCTTTCTATCGTATTTCTATTTTCAATATTCTAGATAATAAGAGATCTTAATAAATATCTCAATAAATTGTAGGAAAATAAGTGGACTGAAAATGGATCCTTGCGGAACACCGCATTGGTTAATGTGCTAATAAAAATTAACCCTGTTAATTAACGCTGTTTCACTCCTGTACATTTTAATATTTGTGTCTATAGTTCCATAGTTTAGACCAGAATCACAGATATCAATATATACTGTCATAGAAAAAAGTTTTAAAGCGTTTTCCTCAAACCCTTATTCAAAAAATACCAACAAAACCAATCACGTTCAAGAATTAAGATAATCGTATTCTCTACAATAGCAAGTGAATGAAAAAGCTTAGTCCTTTCAAAGTGTTTGCCAACAATTCACTTCGTTAATTAACAAGGCGTTAAGATGTTGAAAACCTGTTTAATGAGGTTATGAATAACTCTGTGAATTTCAATTCTCTTAATCCAATCTAATTCAATAAATGTTGCAACATTCAAAAACCAATTATTCCATCCAAGTTTTTAAACAATTTTTAGTCGCACTTCATTAATTCATTAGTTAGAATAATTTGGATAGTTCAACTAGCAAAATTTTACTTTTTAAACAAAAATTAAGATCAAGACATGATAGAAAAAATCTATGATCAATAGATGAACTAACTCTTATTTTTTATTCTTTTACTATTATCGATATATTATATTTGTCTACATAAAGATATTTCTGGGTAAGCTGTTTTGAGTAAAAGATAAAATTTACAAAAAGTATTTTAATGAAGAAAAAGACACGATGACTTTGTTTCTACCACTTTATTTAAAATTACATTGATTAAATAAAGTGGTAAAATAAAGTCATCGTGTTTCCTTCTTTATTATATTTAAGATGTACCACAAAGTAAACACCTCCAGAATTAAGATTTAAAAGTATTTTAATTAGTTAGTTTTAAAAGACGAATAGATTTTGAACAGAAATTTCTCTGGTGCATTTTTTCCAAAACTTGAAATAATGTCACAGAAGTCTGTTATACTAAATATTTCGTAATCTTCACTTCTGTTTAACAAATGCTCAACTAGTTGAGGTCTGATTATTCTATCTCATCCTTTCTCTGTCAGTAAACATATTCCAAACATATTGTATCATATCACTACTAGTAAGTGTATATCAAGCTGTTGAAATATATTGTTTAGATATATTTTTTTAATGGTTCAAACGGTGAAAGAAGATTAATGGATTTTAATAAATGAAAACGAATTAAAGAACTATTTTTATTGTTTTTGTCCACGTAGATATGCAAAGTACTTAATAATTATTAGTTTACTGTGGAAACTATATTAAACTAATAAGTTAATATAAATATTCGATTGAAGCTAAGAAAGTTTAAAGAAATAAAGTAGGTAATCCATTTGGTTTAAAATTTTAAAACTGCAGTTCTCTAATATCCGCCATAGAAAAAGATCAATGTAACTTGGTCTTCTAGTAGCAAAAGGGTCTTTTGAGAACCATTAAGACTTGTAAATTCTAAGTTTGAAATCTACTTGTAATCAAGTAAAATACAAACAATTCCATAATATTTCTATAAGTATTAACTTAAAGGTAAAGCTTTAATATGATTCAAAAGATGAGAAATAATTGATCTTTTTCAGTAAAAATAAAACAATAATATATTTTATATAAATATTTTTATTTCACATTATCTACAAACAAACAAACAATTCTGTTTAATTAAACCGGACTAAATTTAAGCGAAAACTTTAGTGAAATGGGGATAGTAAGGAGCAGCGTAAGCAGAAAGATAAGGAGCGTAGTTATGAGTGGAGTAGCTGAATCCATGAACGGATGGGTATCCGTAAGCAATAGCTGGAGCAGCAGCATAAGCGGCTACAACTGGAGCTACAACTTCTGGAACGGCTGGACGGTTTTCGGCTTCCTTAACGGCTTCCAAGTGCTTGGCCTTAGCAGCGGCTACTTCAGGAGTATCTTCAACTGGTTTTGGCAACTCAACTTTTGGTACTTCTGGAACAGCTGGTACATTAGGCACAGCAGGTACTTCTGGAGCCTTTGGAAGGTTACTGGCTGTCACCTGGAATCCGTTCACAGCATCAGCGGTGTATTTGACGGTTTGCAATTTTCCTTCAGCATCGACGTAAGAGTATCCACCGTGGGTGACACCATCGAAAGACTTGACTTCGCTCTTGGTAGATAAATGATCGGCGTATCCGTAGCTGTACTGTCCCAAATTATCCTGGGCGTGGTATTGCGATGAGTACGCAATGGGAGCAAAAAAGCCTGGTTTGGCTGCGGCCACGGCCAACAAAGCGGCAAAAGCAATGAATGATTTCATGTTGGTAGATTTGAGTTAGCGCTGCTGGTTTTCCAGTACTCGCAAAACTGTGATGCTTTTCCGAGACGATTCAAGAGTTTATATATGATGACCGCACCCTTGCGACAGACTAGTTTTTTATAATCGATTCAAAAAAATGCTGGAGAATGCGCGAAGACGTTAAGAAAGAACAAGGGCGACCACATATGCGAAACCAATGTTAATTCAGTTGAAAAATATTATCAATTCAAACAATTCGTTTTATTATAGTGGGCATAATTTATCACTTTATAATTTTAGAGCACTCATACAAATTTTAGAATTTTTGTAATAATATATTATATACAATTTAAGTTTATTAAAAATAAAAATATGAGAAAAAAATATATTTCTATCTTAACAACTTTCGACAAATGGTGGCAATTAACTGAAACTCCTTTCGTCAAAAGTTTCTAGATGAATCTGAAATAAATTACAATATATTTTTTGTAATTATACAATAAATAATTTCATACCAGTTATAAATGTTTTTTTTTACGTTTTGTCCAATTTTCTTTGCCAGGCTTTCCAATGTTACATTAACAGTTTTTAACTCAGAAAAATAGTAAATCATTAATTAATTTTAATTTAATTTATCAATTGATTTTTACAATGTCATTTTCATTTCGTTTAAAATATTTGTTATTGTTTTATGAATTTATTTTATAATTATAGAAATTCAAGTTGATACGTTTCTGATTTATTCTTTCTTAATTATGTTAACTAATTGTTACATACATTCTCCAATTATTATTTTTTATTTATTAATTACTTTGAAGTTTCAAATAATTCTGGTAATTAAAAAAGTTTTTAAATGGTTATTTATTGATAATAATAGTTACTATGATATGTGACTTGAGCAATTATGAAATATAACTTTTATGATATTAATTGATGAGGATGTTATTCGTTGAAAATTCATATTCAATATAATAATAATTATATAATTTTTATATATACCAACATCTTTATTTACAGAAAAAGGGAAATAAATTTACATGTACATAATTATCAATATGACAATGATACAATATATATTTTTTCCTGTCAAAGGGCTATCGACCCGCAGTCTTTCAGCCCTATAATTTTTATTTTATTGCTTAACTGCGCAACAATTCTTTCGTCACACGGTGGCTTCCTCAGACAAAGAAATGATTTCAATTGTTGACCAGTTAAAAAGTTTTTTGAAAATTTAAGTGTTTTCAATTAAAAGAATAACTTTTATTATTATATCTCTTCACGTAACTCAAGAAATAAACCAACAACAATACTTTTCCTCAAAGACAGGAATTTTTTTTCAATCTATGTCATGGAGAATTTCAATCCAATTCTAATATTAAAAATTATATCAAATATTCGATATATTACGTAGGTGTAAGTAATAAAATTATTTCAGTATCATGAATTAAATTATTTAAATTAATAATATTTTCGAACAAAATTAATATTCGCTCCACACATGTGGTCGCCCTTGTCATTAACGTCTTCACGCATTCTTCCACATTTTTTGAATCGATTAATAACGAGTCCGCTGCAGAGGTGCGGTCATTGTATATAAACACCGGAATCGTCTTAAGAAAGCATCACAGTTTTGCGAGTACTGGAAAACCAGCAGCGCTAACACAAATCTCTCAATATGAAATCCTTCATCGTTTTCGCCGCTTTCTTGGCCATCGCCGCCGCCAAACCAGGCTTCTTCGCCCCTGTTGCGTACTCATCGCAATACCACGCCCAGGATAATTTGGGACAGTACAGCTACGGATACGCCGATCATTTATCTACCAAGAGCGAAGTCAAGTCTTTTGATGGTGTCACCCACGGTGGATACTCTTACGTCGATGCTGAAGGAAAATTGCAAACCGTCAAATATACCGCTGATGCCGTGAACGGATTCCAAGTGACAGCCAGTAACCTCCCGAAAGCCCCAGAAGTACCTGCCGTGCCTGATGTACCGGCCGTTCCAGAAGTACCAAAAGTTGAGTTGCCAAAACCAGTTGAAGATACTCCTGAAGTAGCCGCTGCTAAGGCCAAGCACTTGGAAGCCGTTAAGGAAGCCGAAAATCGTCCAGCCGTTCCAGAAATTGTAGCTCCAGTTGTAGCCGCTTATGCTGCTGCTCCAGCTATTGCTTACGGATTCCCATCCGTTCATGGATTCAGCTACTCCACTCACAATTATGCCCCATACCTTTCCGCTTACGCCACTCCTTACTACCACCATATTGCGTAAATTTCACTTCAATTCACCAGAAATGTTTGTGTGTATATAATGTGAAATAAAAATATGTATATAATATAAATGACTTTTTATGATTTAAAGGAATTAAACTATACCCCTAATTATTTATAAGTTAAACAAATTTGACAGACTACTTTCTATCTGCAGATAGTTAATATCAACAATTAATACATTTATTTTGAATGAAGAGTACGAGAAAAAATATAGTTGAGCTGAGTATGATATTGGAAATATCAGGCACACGTTCCGTCTCTCATTTCATTCTATCTTGGCCATCGCAGTATTATGATAGAATGAGAAAAATATTAATTACTATAAGGATCTTAGTATTAAAATGCATGGGCCACAATGAGCTATTGACCACCCAACTATATTTACATTCAAACTGTGGTAGACATTGAACTATGTACTTTGAAGGTTTCGCTACTGAAATGTATTGAAATATTTTCGTTAGTGGTTGCAGGATTAAAACGGAAATTAATCAGTTTTGGGTAGTAGTAGTAATAGTAAATGTACAGATAAGATTTCTGAGTAAACAGTACGGAGAAAAAATTTCTTAGTTGAAGGCATTTTAAGAAAGTTTTTCCCTTAGGTATAAAAGGCGTTCATTAATAAACAAAATGTGGAAAGAAAGAAAAAAGTATTGTATGTAATAAAGATGAGGATCCCTTCCAGACTTTAATATTATTGAAGAAGCTGGAATAAAATAATTATAACTATGTAGATAGCATCAAATCATTTTGAATATGTTTTACGATCGTTTTGATGGATGTGCAATAATTTTATAAGTCATTGATTTTTTACCTACTCTACTAAGCTAGTCAAGTTGGGAAGTAAGATTATAGACTAATAATCGTGGTATGTTAGTGAAGTTAGATTCCATAGGTCTGTGAGATGAGATGTGCTTTATATTCTTGGGAATTAATATAGAATGAACCATTCGAGGCTTTGTAGAGATCAGACGTGCGAGCTATCATATTATCAAAGGAGTCTGAGATCGCGGATCGCTCCATCAGTGCGAGTACGTTCTGGGAATTACTATTGTCGCTAAATGATCATCAAGAAGGATGACTATACCACGCGTATGATTAGAGCAGATTTATGTACAAGATTCATACAGTAATTGAGAGCAAAGTACCAACGTCACTACCTTTTGCATGCAACAGATGGAACCAGTACGACCACGTCACCAGTAATTGCACCAATTATAACCTGAAAAAAAATCAAGAGCTGCGGAGAAACAGACCATGGTGCTTGGCCAAAAATATGCGCCAATAAACCGCTCAAACCAATTTAGGGATCCCCCATGTAAAATTAATATCGCAAAACAAAAAATCTTCGTAAATGGACAAGAACATGACAAAAAACGCACGAATTCGCCACCTCATCATGTTCACGATTACGTTATCAACATTTATACGATAAAAAACTCAAAATCTGAAAACCCGTTTAACCCCTTCCCCCACAATTATTTTTGAACGTAATGTACTCGTGCCCGCGATATCTCGGGCCTATGCGAGAAGTGGTTAATCGACTCATTTAACGTAAATACTCATATAAACTTTTCAGGCAAGAAGATGTTAGTCATCATGTTTTACTTTGAAACCCCAAATATCATCCCTCCCTACCCAAACCCGATTCTCAAGTGGTAGCAATAGCGACGTATTATTTTATATATATAAATAACAACTACATATCCCTGAAATCCCATCTAGTTTCCAATTACCTCACCAACAATCACATCGATTCAATTATGAAACGAAAACGATAAACCCATTTATATTCAATAATTGGTCCTACATTTAAATCCCTCTCTCGACTCCCCTATAAAATCAATGAGTTGGCTCATTGGTTGCAGGTAGGCCAGAAATAAAGTTACTGAAATCGAGTCCACCTAAAATAAACAATGTCATGAACAAATTTCTGTCCTGTACCATTTTTTTACCGGGAACGTGTTCACCGTGCACGGCCAACAGCACCCCCTGAAATCTATTACTCCGGCGGAACAACCTAACTTCGCCCGGAGCACCCCCTGCACCTTTTTTTAAACATACACTTATATACAGTTACAATTACATAGATACATACATAGTTGTATTATAAAACTAAGACTAAAACTAAAACTATAACTGCTGGGGTCGCGAGGTCATTCTGTTTTCTACTGATTACCGATCTGACAAATTTCGCCACCGCCTACCACTTCTCGCTCTCTAACATCTTGGCGGTATGCGTGTCTTCGCTGAGTTTCCCGTGTCTCCTTTAGGCTCTACCTTTCCACCCACTTGGCGCTGGGCACCACCGGCACTCCTCCCTGCTTAGCTTTCTTATCCGGCGCAGATACTTCCCCTTCCTGCGGTGGACCCAGACACCCAATTCTGGAATTAAGGTCCTCGTCCACTGTCCTTTCGTCCGCTCGGTCCACCTCCGCTCCCACTCCTCCATCATCTAGCTCCGCTCCATCCTCTTGGCATCACTCTTAGGTACACCGCCCTTTTTTACCATGTAAGCTTGAGCCCTCTCCTTGAGCATCAGGTCCGCCGTATGCTAGCACTCAGCCACGTCTGTTGAGGCCACGCGGTACCCCCTAATTATTCTGAGGGCACCTACCCTCAGCGCTCTTCTTAGTCTCTCCGCATTCCTGCGTGATTCCACCGCCCTTTCCCACGTCGCACATTGAATTGTCTCCCCCTCATTCTTCCCGACACCCTTCTTGCCAGCAATGCCGCCGTGGTTTTCTGGCCTGCCACCTGTATATTTCTATTCTTTCTCGAGCCACCAAACGACCCTCTCTACAGCATCGTTGGTGGTACCTGTGAGGATTGAAATCTGTGGAGCGGGTGAAGAGATATGCATTTTGTATAAAATGGATTTCCAAGTGGGGGGTAATCGTTGGGCGTTGTCGCGTTTATTGAGATTATCGGTGTGTTTTTCTATTTCAATTGCCTCGCGGATAATCCTCTTCGTGAAATGGTCTAATGCTGCGATGGAAGTGGTGTGGTCGAAATGTATCTTGTTCGAAATGAAAATGTTCGGCTAGAGATGAGGATTGTAGATCTTGTTCGACGGCTCTGATGTGTTCGTCTCGCCGTACATTCATACGTCTGTTGGTTTGTCCGATATAAACTTTATTACAATCGGCACAGGGAATTTTGTATACTTCTTGATTTTCAAGGGGAATGATGTCTTTTGGGGAATTAAGGAATTGTCCAATTTTACATGGTAAAAAATGTTTTGATATTATGTCTTTTTAGTATTTTAGAGTTTTTTTCTGTCGTACTTCGTATGTACGGAAGAAATGTTATATTTTGTAATTCTTTGGACTCGTCGGGCTTGATTTTTGTTTTAGTAAGATTGTTACAGTACCTGGGTAGAAACCGTTTTGGACACGAGCTGTCTCGAGGGTGGCTAGTTCATTCTTTAGATTGGACTTGTTTATTAGTCGGAGAGAGCGAGTTAAGAGAGTTTTTGCCACAGAACGGAGTTGGGCAGGATGATGATGAGAGGCGGCATTTAGATATCTGTTTGTATCAGTTTCTTTTCTATATACGGTGTGGCCGAGAGTTGCGTCGGAGTTTTTATAGATAAGTATGTCGAGGTAAGGAAATTGGTTGTTTTGTTCTAGTTCCATTGTGAATTTAATTTTGGGATGAATATTGTTTAAGTGCTCGAGGAAATTATTGAGCTTGTCTTTACCATGGGGCCAAATGACAAAGGTGTCATCAACATAACGTAATCTCATTGACGATGGAGGCTTCTACTTCGTTATACATATTTAATGATAAAATTAAACACAATAATCACTTTGTTTTGTATAACCGTTATTTATTTGTATGGTGACCAATGGTTTCAATACATCAGCGTATCATTTTCAAACCGAAAGTAACGTAATCTAGTGCGATGTTTTCGAAATCCTCCATAAACAGATTGGCGATCACAGGTGAGAGTGGGGATCCCATTGGTGCTCCTTCAATTTGTTTATAGCGGTTTCCGTTAAACATGAAGTAGGTATTTGTGAGGCAGTGTTTGATGAGTTCTATCGTTGAGGTAGGTTGTTTATATTTGGATCTTAAAAGTTCAATTGTTTCGTTGATGGGAACTTGGGTGAAGAGAGATTTAACGTCAAAACTGACCAGTATGTCCGTCTTAGAAAGTTTTATCTGTTTGATGAGGTCCAGGAAGTGTGAAGAGGATTTGGCTTGTTCGGCTGTCGGTTGTAATTTTCGGGCTAAGAATTTAGCTAATATTTGTGTGGGTGAGTCAAAAGAACTGACGATGTGTCGGAGTGGTCTGTCGGGTTTATGTATTTTTGGTAAGCCGTATAACTTAGGACATTTGGACGACTTCTCGCGTGGAATTAAAGATTGTTTGGTCTCGCTATCTAAAGGTGACAACATGATTTTGGTTTTGGTAGTTTTTTCCAGGTACGTTGTTGGATCAGAATCGATCAATTTATAGCTTGTGTCGGCCAACAAATTGTTCATTTTTTGTTAGTATTCTGTCGTGTTTAGGACTACTGTAGCGTTTCCTTTGTCCGCCGGTAAGTATATGGGCCACTTCTTGTCGAATAATTTCGGAAGTGGCACTGTCGGTTTTGTGGAGACTGGATTCGATATTGCATATAATATCTTCTACAGGGAACGTGCGGGGAGCAACAGCAAAATTATTGCCTTTTGATAGGACATCGATTGAGGCTTTGTCTAGAGGTTGATCGGAACTTTCAACATTTATCAGCCTCATCAATCAATTATATTATATAAGAAAATTGTAGAACCATTGAAGAATATTCTTGAAATTTAGAAGAAAACGCAGAAAATCCTAGGAACACCCAATAGTATCAAGTAAAAATTGTGGGAAAGTCAAACTATATAAGACAAGGTCTTAGAAAAAAAAAAATGCTTAAAGACTTCAAAAACCTGAGGAAAATTTCTGGAAATATGATAATGAAAATATGGTAGAAAATTCTGTGAATCTAGAAGAGAAATATCTGAAAAAAATCTTCTACTTCTATTCTGTTCGTGTTTCTTGCCATTTCTTGCATGAACTCATCTGGATTTTTCTGCAATTACTCTTTTTTTTCATCGATATTTTTTAACAATTCCTCTTCTAAGAAGAAGAATTTTTCTTTGTAAAGTTCTAGATTTTTTATATTCTTGTCCTTTTTATCGGACTTCTGTTTAAAAATTCTAGACTTACAATATAGCAACTTCTCTATTTTTCAAGGCTCTTTTACTATCTAATCGGATTTTCCAGCAAGTCCTTTTTTATTCGATTTCAGCAATTTCATTTCTCTTCTAAATTTTAAGATTATTTTAGTTATTTTTCTTTCAAATCTATTTTGGTTCTACCCTTTTGTTAATTTCCTCTTTAGAAATTGCTAGCATTGCTCATTCAGATTTCTAGAATTTTTAAGCATTTTGTGCATCTTATTCTATTTTGTCGGAGTTTTCTTTAAAAAATTAAAACTTTTCTTATATTTGTCCAGACTTTCCTGCCATTTCTTGCTTAATTTATATTTCTCGAATTTTCATTTCCTTTGCATTCCAATATTTTTTTCGGGAATTTACAACTTTTTTCTCTCAGATTTTGAAACATTTCCTGCACTATTGATACTGAATCGACGCCAATATCAAATAAAAATATATTTGAATCGTAAACATCTTTTTGCACGTGACCTTGAGCATCTGCTGTCACATAATTTTTTTGTCGACAATATCGAAATCCCGAAATAACTGTACTTTTGAATTTGCCATTTTCAAAATCGATTAATGTTGCTTTCTTTACCACATTTATATCATTTTTTTAATTTTAAAATATATTAAAAAATATTATACGAGATAGACAGAAAAATCTACCGACCAGAGGTTTTTCTGCCTCGTATTGAAAAATAAGTAATTTGGCAAATTGTCACATTCATCTCTTACTTAAGTGTAAATCTCGTATAAATTTGCTAATAAATGTGTTTATTATACGGGAGAGGAATTATCATTTCATGGTTTTAAAATATTCATACGTTTCCCTAACAATTGTTGATTTACCTAAATGCCAAGCACGCATTTAATTAATGTCGAAAAAACGAAAATTTGCATTTCAATAAAAATCTGGATCGCCAGTTAAAATACTATAAATATTCACCACCCATGCCACGTTCAGCCAAATGTCACGAATTAATTCACATAATCGAAAATAATATAAACTAGTTCTATTTTAAAAATTAATGCAGAAAATTCCATACGCATTTCACCTACTTAATTCATCAGGTTTATATGTTTTTATTATTTAATATCAAATCGATGGATTAAATTTAATTAATTAACCTTCTAATTACCATTATTTTCTGTCCACAATATCTATATACTTTCTATTAAATAGAAAAATTATTAGGGGTTGTTTACAATGAGACAACCTAGTGTCTCATTGTTTCACAATTTTAAATAACAAATTGTGAAATTAATGCCTCCACATTTCAAGAATCAAATCTAGTTAAAATAAACAATTTCAAAATGGGCAAAAGTTATATTAAAACTATAACCAATTAAGTTTAAATTGGTTATTAATTATGTGATGTTTTATAGTATATATAATTAAAACTGTTTGCAGCAGAAATGTTTTCAATTTTCGAATACCTATTTGTGTAATAACAATATAGATTAAGGAAAACTAGTAAACATCCTAAATATACAAAAATAAATTCTGCCTGTAATCTTCTGACTAAAAGTTCATGACTCAAGTAAAAGAACAAAGTTACTTAACATCATTTACTTAATATTTAATTACAAAAATCATGAAATTGTTTAGTTTAGACCTTATGAATTTCTATGAATGCATTTAGATTAATTAACTGCGCTTATATATAATACATGAATATTAGAAAATTCCAGTTGGGATCTAATTACTATAATATTAAATACTACAATGTAAATCTTTTTATTTTATTTATTATTTTACGAGATTGTGAGCTTTTCTTCTGTTTAATTTACTGCGTGGATTTTAAATTGCGGAATCATATTAATATATGTAAAATTTATGAAGCTATAAAACACATGTTTTATTCAACTATAATATTTTCGTTACTAAAATGGCGTGGTCGGATTGAGGCATGCACCCACTGACATAAGTACACTCATATTTTAACATTAAATTATAAACAGATAAAGGTTAAGAATTGTAAATGTATCCAAATAATGAATCATTATTCAGTGCAGTATAATTTTTAACATTCAATTTTAATTTTCATTCCTTATTTAACTGATTGATGAGTCTGATAAATGTTGAAAGTTCATCTTCACGTTTATATGAATAAAACTATATAAGCACTCATCTAGATAGATAAAGTTCATCAAGTAATTTAAAGTTGCTGAAGTAATAATTGGATGACATGTACAAAATACTACAGTGGCATTAAGTGAAGATGCAGCAAAGGTGTTGCAAAATCTCTCTCCTACCAATTCAAAGATCTAGAATGAGGTACTAGGAAGCATGTTGGCTTGAAGTTTTTGAATATATTTTTAACGCTGCCAAAATTCTTTGAAAGTCCACAAGAATTTAAAGCTAGATCTAACAGGACAAAAAATACCTGATAAATCTCTAGCTGTGAAATGTGAAAAGCATTGATACCTGCTTGATCAACTAAATAAGTAGCTACAGTGGCTCGTCTCCAAAGGATTGAAGCATCCAATACTAAAATTAAGAGTAAATGCCATGCTCAAAAATTGAAGAGTTTAAAAAATGTATCCAGATATGAAAAAAGCTGGAAATGTGGAAAATACGCACATTAAACGACCCTGTAAGAAGTGATTGTATGATTCCATCAACTAACAAGTTGACTAAATGAAGTGACGTTCAGCTTATTAACAGTAAGTGCTATTGAAAAATTTAAATAAAAGGAACTTTAGAGATAATAATAAAGTAACTATTCTTTGTTATATTTAGCAATTGCAAACTTTTCTACCTTCCATTTCCAAGTAGGAATAATTATATAAAAATATATAGCAAATACTCTTTTTAAAATCTATTATATACGGTATATTGGTATTTAATGAATTTTCCTCAATTTATTCAAAAGGACAATTTAAATCTGAACCTATTTTTATACATCATATGCGCATGAAAATTTCCCTCCCTTAATAAGTCAAGACAAGGATACGCCAGGACATTATTTGTCATAATCGCGTAACATTTATTCAAAGCAGGCCGCTCTCGCACGCGAACCTGACGTTTAGTATTGATCACAGATGCCAAATTCAGCCGGAAAGTTTTCAGGATCCTCGCAGTATTATTAAGTCTCGAACGGGCGGCATGGACGAAAATTATTGGTGAGTCCCTTCCAGCGGCGTCCAAAACTGCGCTGCCAAAATAACCAAAAAGTGTCACGTTTCAGTAACAGGCAAACGTTCGCGAGTATCGTAAAGACGATTCTGTTGGTGAGAGTGCACGCGAGAAGTCTGTTTAATTCAAGCCCTCTTGATTTGAGTAATAGTTTTTAGAAAATAACAATTTGGAGGAGACTGCGGGTGTGTTCAGCAACGAGATCGCCAAGAAGCTGAAGGATGTCAGGATGGAGGACGTTGCCCCTAGGACCGTGATCTTACGCCCTATGGATATTAGGACTAACGTTGATGCTACGATTAGTGATGAAAATCTTATCATCTGCATATCCGGTAAAAATATAGGTGATTATTTTCAAAACTTGTGCCAATTCTAAAATATTAATTTAAAGATTAATTCCAGATGTAAATAGTGTGGGTTTCGATAAGGCGAAAGGTATTTATCACTTTTAACTTAGTACAATACGTATTAATAGGAGTAGTAAAAAAACTAAAGATTTTGTAAATTCTCACCGCACAAATTTAGTTCAAGTTACAATCTAAAAAGTGCAAACTTTGGATTTAATATTAGTAATATACTCCACAGAAATCATAATTTTGCCGCCTATATTATCTTTTAAAATTTTACATTGCTTTAAAGATAGAGACACCACTAAGATGACATCTATTGTCTATACGTTGCACTAATTTGCCTAATTTACAATTAGGGAACTGACATCAGCGACAATTAACAATAACAGTGTTAAACAATACATTATCTTAAACTTACATCTGGAGGTTTATAAAGTCCGTAGTAATATTCCGTTTCCCTGTTTTCAACTGCACTGCGCTGACGAGATTCGAATAGGTCGAAACCCGTCAGTAGCTGTTATGGATTGTGTCCCTACATCATTTAATGTTGAATTAAATTATTATGCTTTTGCCATTATAATATTTATTTTACAATCATGGTTCATACGGAACACAAATTGTTCTTTTAAGGACATAAATCCTGTTAACACTTATACATTTCATTTGTAATAATATCGTTTCAGCTTTGCGTGCGGCGTTGTAACTGTAATTATTTTTATCGCGTACACGTAATTAATGAACGGCAGCTCTTAAAAAAACGGTACACTGGATTAAATGAAGTATGAGTTGTTTTATCGATGGGAATATATAATTTTCTAAGGGCATTTCTTTCATTCCATTTAGATTCATAATTAATATATTTTTTGTTTTTATTTATAATGTCTATTATTATTCGTCGTGCCATTGAAAGTATTTTATTGCATTAATTAAAAATTAAAATAATTTATATTCCAACGCTCGATGACGTTTGTAGTGCCCCTTAACGGGCAGAATCAGAATTGCATTTCTTTCGATCGTGTAAATGAGCGCCTGAACTCCTAATAAAGATATTTCGTTTCGAAATAAGTCTATAACTATTTTGATAAATTGTGCCTTCTCCTTTCCCTCTTCCTTCACTTAATTTTCCTCCTCACACGAGATAGCCTTCATATCGTTAATCGATTTTGATAATACGCCGGGTAGAATAAGTCCTAATAGCTTTAGAATCTAATATGTTAAGTATTCCAAATTTTTACTTTCCCTCTATTAAGTTCTGCCACGTCACAATTTTCTAACACTTGCATTTGACACATAACTTCAGCTTTTTTGGCTTCATTAACTAGTGCATGAGTCAATGCATACATTAATTTTGTTTTATCAATTAATTAATACCTCTGTGTCCAATCTTTTAATCTATTTAAGAACGTCCACAGAGCTATTCATTCCAAAATATTCTTTATTTTATTCTTTGGACTTCTTTCGTAACAGTACATATAAAAACAAATAAATAATAGAAAAAAGGTTGTATCAAGATATTCAACTCAAAGTTTCAAAGGTTGCTTGATTAAGTGAAATTGATATTTTGATTTTACCAAATTTTTAAAAAGTATCGACTGTTCTAAAATCTTTCACAATTTCTAGTTTACTGAATTTTCCCAGAAATTCCTTTTCTAGATTTCTAGAATCCAGTAAATTTTCTTAGACTTTCAGAGAATTTTTCAGCAACTTTTCTTCTATTTTTCGAGATATTTACTACTTTATCTTTTCTTTCCAGGAACTCATCTGACATTTTCATGAATGATGGATCGCTACCAGTATTAATAAAAATATTTCAACGCTTTTGAGTGTGTAGAACGGTGCATAAATATTTAATAAGTTTATTAAATATTATCTAACGTAAAATATTATATTTTGGCTAAAAATCTTGAATATCATTCTTTGGATTTGAACTTAATCAAAAATTTATACAATTTATTCAAATAATTTATTAATTCTCTTAATTAAAACCTTCAATTCCTTACAGAATTATAATAAAGTCAATTGTAGTTAGAAGAATTTGAACTAACGGTAACAAAAATAAACAATAGAATTTGATGTCTTTCCAAAAGTCGGTTAAACCGATACAATACAGAAATTCCAAATTTCTCAATCACACGTAACAAATTAAAACACAACGCCTTCTATTTCGTAACTCATAAACTTGTACATATTCTCCTCATTTAAAATATAAATTGCAAAAAATGATGATGTGACCATGTTTTAGGAACAAAATATCTTTTAATGTAATTGACAATTAATAATTGGCGCCACTTGACTTAGATTATATAGAATAATATGACATCATCTTATTTTATCCACATTGTTTTCAAAAATATTATATTTTACGTAAAAAAGGACTTCAGGTAAACACCTACTTCCAATAGGCGAAATCACTCCAAAAGCTTATCAGATCTTCAGAAAAAAAGGAAAAAAAACCTTTCAAGTTTATAGTTTGAGTTGAACAGAAACAATAGACAAAAAGAATTGATGTCAAATAGCATCTGTCATCTGTCAACTTTCAGCTGTCATCTATCAACTTTCAACCGTGTTTTACAGACTGTCTTTATTAACTGTATTCATCTACCAAGTGTCAACTGTTTTTTCTTAGAGAATATGGAAGTTTATAGTTTGAGTCGAATAAAAATAATAGATAAAAAGATATAAGGTCAAATATTTAGTATATTTGTTTTGTAAATTTGTAAAAGTTTATACGTTTATTCAGTAAGTAAATAAATAAATATCATCTATCATCTGCAATCTGTCATTAGCCATCTGCCATCTGCCATATATAATCTGTAATCTCTAATCTAACATCAGTCATCTGCCAATTGTCATCTATCAACTATCATCTATTAACAATGGTGATGTGGCCATGTTTAAGGAATAATATATCTTTTAATGTCATTGGCAATTGATAATTGGCGCCACTTGACTCACAGATTATTTAGAAAAATATGACATCATCTTATTTTATCCACAATTTTTTCGAAAATATTTTATTTCACGTAAATCCATTGGGCGAAATCACTAAAAAAGCTTTTCAGGTCTTCCGAAAAAAAATCTTTCAAGTTTATAGTTTGATTTGAACAGAAACAATGGATAAAAGAAATGAGGTCAAATATCATCTACCAGCTGGCATCTGTCAACTGTCATCTATAGTTAATTGTCATATATCATCTGTGTTTTCTTAGGGAATGTGAAATTTATAGTTCAAGTTGAATAAAAACAGTATATAAAAAGAAATATCATCTATCATTTGTCATCTGTCATCTGACATCTGTCATCTGTCATGTTTCATCTGTCATCTATCATTTGTCATCTGACATCTACCAGCTGTCATATATCATTTGTAATCTCTAATCTGTCATAAGTCAAGTGTCAATTGTCATCTATTAACTACCATCTATCAACAATGATGATGTGACTATGTTTAAGGGACAAAATCTCTTTTAATATCATTGACAATTGATAAATGGCGCCACTTGACTCATAGATTATTTAGAAAAAATATAACCAAAAATCTTATTTTATCCACATTTTTCTCCAAAAAAAAAGTATATCTAAAGTACGTATTTTGTTATTATCTACAATTATTTATCATATAATTTTAATTAAACTGTTATAGTTTTTGAATAAAATTCAAAACACCTCAAAGAATTTTTTTTCTCTAAACAAAGGAAGTGCATGAAAATTTTGTTTTAAAGATTGTTGTTCAGTTTATTTTTTTCATATACTTTTACGTGAAAAATTTGGTACAATTTTTCATATTTGTAAAGGAAACTCCGTAAAAACAAAAAAGTACTTCAACAGTGGGTGAATTTACTCCAAAAGCTTTTCAGATCTTTCTAAACAAGAAAAAACCTTTTAAGTTTATAGTTTCAGTTGAACAGAGACAATAGATAAAAAGAAATGATGTCAAATATCATCTGTCATCTGTTATGTGTCGTCTGTCCTCTGTCATCTATCCTCTGTCATCTGTCAGCTGTCATCTGTCATCTTTCAACTGTCCACTGTTAGCTATCAACTATCATCTATCAATCATCGACCGGGTTCAACTGTGTTTTCTTAGAGAATATGTAAGTTTGTAGTTTGAGTTGTATAGAAACAATAGCTAAAAAGGAAATGATGTCAAATGTCATCTGTCATTTGTCAAATGTCAACGGTCATGTAGATTCTATCATCTATCACCATCTACCGTTTCTACAGACTATCTTTATTAATTGTAGTCATCTACCAAGTGCCAACTATGTTTCCTTAGAGAATATGGAAATTTATAATTTGAGTTAAATAGAAACAATAGATAAAAAGAAATTATGTCAAATATCATCTGTCATCTGTCATCTATCATCTGTCAACTGTCATCTAAGAACTATCATGTATCAACAAGTTACCGTATTCTACAGACTGTCTTTATTAACTTTAGTCATCTACCAAGTGTCATCTGAGTTTTATTAGATAATATGGAAATTTATAGATTGAGTTGAATAGAAACAATAGATAAAAAGACATGATGTCAAATATCATCAGTCATCTGTCATCTGTCATGTAAAATCTGTCATCTGTCAACTGTCATCTATCGACTATCATCTATCAACCATCGATCGTATTCTACAGACTATCTTTATTAATAGTAGTTATTTACCAACTGTTTTAACTGTGTTTATAGTTTGAGTTTCTAAAAGAGAAATTATGTCAAATGTCATCTGTCATCTGCCAACTGTCAACAATCATCTATCGACCGTGTTCTACAGATCTTTATTAAATGTATTCATCTGCCAAGTGTCAACTGTGTTTTCTTAGAGAATGTGGAAGTTTATAGTTTGAGTTTAATAGAAACAATAGATAAAAAGAAATTATGTCAAATATTATCTGTCATCAGTCATCAGTCATCTGTCAACTGTCATCATCACTGCGTATTTATCAGGGCCATTTTTGAAGGAATAAAAGAATGAAATTATTATTTTTGAACATTTCCAGTCTGAAGATGTTTCTTTTCATCTATAGACTAGCATGTATCAACCATAAACCGTATTCTTCAAACTATCTTTATTAACTGTAGTCATCTACTAAATGTCAACTGTGCTTATTGTTTGAGATGAATAGAAACAATAGCTAAAAAAGAAATGATGTCAAATATCATCTGTTATCTGTCAACTGTCATCTATCAACCAACAATCGTGTTATACAGACTATCTTTATTAAATGTAGTCATCTACCAAGTGTCATCTGTGTTTATAGTTTGAGTTGAATAGAAACAATAGCTAAAAAAAGAAATTATGTCAAATGTCATCTGTCATCTGTCAACTGTCAACTATCATCTATCAACCATCCACCGGGTTCTACATACTACCTTTATTAACTGTAGTCATCTACCAAGTGTCAACTGTGTTTTCCTAGAGGATATGGAAGTTTATAAACTTTGAGTTGAATAGTTTGAGTTGAATAGAAACGATAGATAAAAAATGATGTCAAATATCAGTTATCTGTCAGATGTCAACCCTCATCTATTGGCTATCATCTATCAACCATCAACCGTGTTATACAGTCTAACTTTATTAACTGTAGTCACCAACTGTGTTTTTTTAGAGAATATGGAAGTTTGTACTTTGAGTTGTAAAGAATTAATAGGTAAAAAGAAATTATTTCAAATATCATCTGCCATCTGTCATCTATCATCTCTGTCATCTGTCATCTGCCATCTGTCATCTGTCATCTGTCATTTGTCATCTATCATCTCCGTCATCTATCTGTCAACCGTCAACCATCAACCGTGTTCCACAGACTATGTTTATTAATTGTAGTCATCTACCAAGTGTCAATTGTGTTTTCTTAGAGAACATGGAAGTTTATAGTTTGGGTTGAATAGAAACAATAGATAAAAAGACATGATGTGAAATATTATCTGTCATCTGTCAACTATCATCTATCAACCATAAACCGTGTTCTACAGACTATCTTTATTAACTGTAGTCATCTCTCAAGTGTCAACTGTGTTTTCTTGGTTTGAGTTTAATAGAACCAAATCATGTCAAATATTATCTGCCATCTGTCATCTGTCAACTATCATCTATCAACCAACAACCGTATTCTACAGACTATCTTTATTAACTATAATCATCTACCAAGTGACAAACGCGTTTTTGGAGAATGTAGAACATGTCTAGATGTCATCAATCATTCGGCATCTATCACTTGTAACCGATCTATTATCAACTGCCATTTGTTAACTATCACTTGCGATTATTCTTCTGACAATTATCAAGTGTTATATCACCGATTGTCAGCTGTTATATAACTATCATCATCATTTAAAAAAAAAGTTGACAGAAGAGAGTTGACAGTTGACAGATGATAGATAATAATTAACTTGACACAGTTACTAAGGGAACAAAAGTACAAGCTTTAAAATTGGTGACAAATGATAAAACAATAAAACAATAAAATCTTAATTGGATATCATGGGTTAAGTTGGAAATGACAATTAATGACATTTGATACATGGCCATATATCATTAATTGTTATATATCAACTATCATTGCCAACTTAACCCATAATATCAAGATTTTATTCTTTATTTTTTTTAAAGCTTGCATTTTTGTTCCCTTAGCAATTGTGTCAAATATCATCTGACATCTACCAACTGTCTTCTGTCAATTTTTGTTTGCAAAAAAACTTCATGCATCTGCCGTATGTGATTACTCAAGGTCGTTTTTGGGTTTTCTAGATTTTCGTTTAAAAATGACAAAATATATAATTGAAAACTTCAAATTCTAATTGTTTTCTATAGTGTCGTTCATTTATTTTTTAGTTTAGTTTTTAAAAGCCTTTTTAATATTTCTTTAATTTAAGTCCGACGTGGTTCAGGAAAACCCCCTTTCTCTGATATTTGTCAATCTTTCAATTTTCAATTCTTACCGTTCGTCATTTTTTATCGATTGTTATTTGTTTTTTTTTTTTCTTTTTGATTTTTTTTTTTTGGATTGGCGTTTAAATATTTTCTTACTTTTAACAATGCTAAATTATTTACTTTCAATAAGTTTATTTATTCAGACAAACAATTTTTTTAATTATTTTTAATTCACAGTTTTGTCAGTAAACTATTTTTTATTAATACTGCACTACAAATTTCAATATTTAATTTGCATTTTGTTTTTCGTTTGTCGATTGTTTTATTATAGTCCTCTTATCATTTTCTCTAATTTTGCCTTTTAATCATTTGGTTTTTATTTTTCAATCACATTTTTTTTAAATTATTGAAGTATTTTTATGGTGAATCACAAAATGCAAGAGATTTGTTCCCGCCCGGGTTCGAACCGGGGACCTTCTGCGTGTGAAGCAGACGTGATAACCACTACACTACGGAAACGCATGTTTGGCCATCTTGATTCATAAAAAATATCGGTTCCATCTGTATTATTAAATTCGGTCCTAATTTTGCTGACTTTTAAGTATTTATCAATACTTAAAAAAAGATTCTAATGGCTTGATTACTCCTTTATACACCACTGCATTTAAATATGTTATTTGAAGTTATTTGTAATACCACCTCTAACAATCGTACTCTTAACCTGCCTAAATAAAGTATACATTGAGATAGGTCAATAGTACGCTAGTTCAAAGCATTTAATGTAACCAAACTCGCATTTCTAGGTGTTGCATGCATAACAACCAATAGTCCAAATTATTTAGGTATTGTAACTTCTAAAAATTGTATACTATAACATTAAAACCATCATAAAATTACAGATGCAGAACTTTTACAACACCCACCTCCAGATTTATTAGAGAATAACGAGGATGAAATACTCGGTAAGAATTTATTTCCGTAATGTTTTTAACCCACTGTAAAATCGAGTTTCTTTAGATATAGACAAAGAGGAAAATAATGGTGCGCAAGTGCTTATTACCAATCCTGAAGTTTCTGTGCCGAAAAAAATACACCTCGATTTACAAAATATCACCCAAGAAAAAGTCGAAGAACCTCAGGATCAGTATGAAAACACGATCGACTCGTCTAACACAAGCAGCAAAGAAGACGATAATGTGACGGTTATTGAACAGCCTACAAACACAGATAAAAACGTGCTTATTGAAGAAATTAACCAAACAGACACTGCTACGACGACCGACTCAATCGAACAATCTAATAAATCGAGTCAGATCACTACAGTTGATAATACAGTACAGACAGTAAGTCCAAATAAGCAACGACCAAAACCACCTATATCCAAAAAATACCAAGCCAAGAGTGCGTCACCAACTCGAAGAACGACGCAGAATTACTACTCAAAAACACAAATATCCAAAACACTCAGTAATAATAATAGTAAAATTGCGAAATTAGAAAGTGAGATTAATAATGTACTTGCTAATAATAAGGTTAGTAAAACACCTATATCCTCACCAAAACGACCTAAGAGTTATCCAACAACTAATTTTCCACAAAAAGCAAAACCGTTGAAACTACAATCAACCCCACCTTCATCCCCAGAATTCATAGAAGCCGATGAAGAGCTTATAACAATCACTAACCAAGAAAGTAATTCCGGTGATAATATAAAAAATTCAAGTAAACACGACGATTATGATAATGTTAAAATTTCAAAACAACCACCTAATTCCATATCGTCAGAATTAAACATACCTATGAACTTGATCGCAAAACCACATCCGTTTTGTCAATTGGATTACGTGAAAATTAAACACGACTTGTTTCACGGCACTTTCGAATCGAAACTAAAAATCTTACAGGCTTTACGATGGGTAAGGTAATTAACACCTAATCCTACAACTCTTTTAAAACTTATTTTTTTAAGAGGTTAACACGTACCGATACGAAAGTGCGGGATCATAATTTGGTCTGTTACGTAACTCACGATTTACTGGATATTGGGGTAGGATCTGTTTTTTTCGATCAGTACTTCCAACAATCTAAAAGTTGCGAACCCCTAGGACTTCAGGTATTTGCTTTTTAACGTCTTAAAGTTTGTTACTTATTTAATGTTTTAGGAAGAGGCTTCTAGGTTTATTAATACGCTGGCGTCAATGTCAATGGGTAGAGAGTATTTGGAGA